>CM070773.1:38879531-40172031 GCA_036346955.1 Dipus sagitta
ACTGGCTGTGAACTCACATGATCCTCCTACCTTAGCCTCCCCAATTGAGGGATTAAAGGTGTGCACCCCCTTCATCCCAAGGCCACAACAGAGATTTGATTGTGAGAAAAAACACAGTGGTTAAAAGCTTAGACTTGAGCCAGGCGTGGTGGCGCACTCCTTTAATCCCAGCACTCAGGAGGCTGAGGTAGGAGGACTGCCTTGAGCTCAAGACCACCCTGAGATTATTACATAGTGAATTAATTCCAGGTCAGCCTGGACTAGAGTGAAACCCTACCTTGAAAAAAAAAAAAAAAGCTTAGGCTGATTTCAAATCTTCCCATTTCACATCAGATGATAGTAGGTAGTAGGCATGCAGCTAGGTACTAAGGCCCTTAGATTAAGACATAAGGTAGCTAGCTGACTTCCAGAAGTGTTTCTCCTCCAGCATGCCCTTACTGGCCTCCAAGATTTGGCTGCCAGTCAGTATTAGGATTGTTTCTCTCTTCTCCCCATACCCTTCTCATTTTCTTTTTGAGGCAGCATTTCACTGTAGTCCAGGCTGACTTTTTTCTTTCATGAGGTAGGGTCTTGCTTTTAGTTCAGGCTACCTGGAATTTACTACATAGTTTCAGGGTGGCCTTCCAGCCATCCTCCTACCTCAGCCTCCTAAATACTGGGATTAGAGGTGTGCACCCTCAGGCCTGGCGAAAAAAAAAAAAAAAAAAAAAAAAAAAAAAGAGAGAGAGAGAGAGCAAGAGGCAGGGAGAGAGAAATGGGCACACCAGGACCTTCAGACACTGCAAACTCACTCCAGACACTGCAAACTCACTCCAGACACATGTGCCACTTGTGCATCTAGTTTATGTGGGTCCTGGGGAAATGAACCTGAGTCCTTTGGCTTTGTAGGCAACACTAAGCCATCTCTCCAGCTCCCAGTTTTTTTTTTTTTTTTTTTAAAGGTAGGGTCTTGCTGACCTGGAATTCACTGTGTAGTCTCACGGTGGCCTTGAACTCACAGCAATCCTCCTACCTCTGCCTCCCAAGTACTGGGATTAAAAGTGTGCGTCACCGTGCCCAGATGCGCCCAGAGGCGAGGTCTCACTTCATTTATTTATTTTGGTTTCTCGAGGTAGGGTCTCCAGGTCGACCTGGAATTCACTATGTAGTCTCAGGGTGGCCTCGAACTCATGGCAATCCTCCTACCTCTATCTCCCAGGTGCTGGGATTACAGGCGAGCGCCATCATGCTTCAAGGTCTCACTTGGAACTTTCTCTGTAGCCCAGACTGGCCTCTAATTTAGGGTTCAACCTCCTACCTGAGCCTCCCTAGTGCTGGGATTACAGGTGTGCTCCCTCGCTTTGCCTTGGAAGTGGCGCCTCCAAAACCCGTCAGTCTGAAGTCCTCACGATTAGACTTTTCCCCTCCCTTGAGTGGCCTTTTGTAAACAAATCTAAAATTACTTCTTTAGGCAGAATATTTGAGTTAATGGGCCTTTCAATGGCCAAGTTTACACTATTTTCCGACGCTGTCTAATTGTATTGTAACCACCATTTGCTTAGGCAGGACTTTCAAGTTCAGTATTCTCAGCTTCCTGCTAGCACCTCATTTAGCACTCAGGCGCTCAATAAATGCTTTCGCAAAGTATGAATGAACTAAAAGAACCGCCAAACAAGAGACCCAGAGGGGAGTCGGTCTGCGAGTTCTAAAGTTAGGGAGGGGACCCGGGGGCGGGCAGTGGCTGTCACGTGGTGGGGCGGAGCAAATCCCATGTGCTCCGGAGCGCCGGGCTCAGCTCCGCCCCGCGCGCCGGTCACGTGGGGGCGCCGGCTGCGCCTGCGGAGAAGCGGTGGCCGCCGAGCGGGATCTGTGCGGGGAGCCGGAAATGGTTGTGGACTACGTCTGTGCGGCTGCGTGGGGTTTGGCCGCGCGGACTGAAGGAGACTGAAGGTAAAGCCGCCATGTCCGGGCTCGACCCAGCCCCCCCCACCCCTCCCCCCGCATCCGCCGCCATCCGAGCCCGGACCCGCCACCCTCCGCCGCCGCCCCGGCGCCCCGGCCTCCAGGCCCCAGCCCGGGCCCCTGCCCGTCGGGGCCTGGATCCCCAGCCCACGTGTGCCCGGCCTGGGTGGGGGTGGGGTGGGGAGCGCGAGGTCGGCCCGTGCAAGGCCCCGCGGGCTGGGAGGGCGCCGGGCTCCCTGGCGGCGAAATGCCACCCGGGCCAGACCCGAGCAGGCCCGGCGGCCCGCGGCACAGGCACGGCGGCTCGGGACGCGCTGCCCCCTCCCCCCTTCGTGGTCGGGCCGCCGGGAAGTGACACGTTGTTCTTTGGCACTGGCCGGCTGTGCGCAGGGGAGGGAGGCGGCGGCGGCGGCAGGCAGGGAGGAGCCCCCAGCCCCGCCCGCCCGCCCGCCAGCCATCCAGGCCGACCCTCACTTGTCTGAAGCCGGCTCCTCTGCGGCCGCAGCCGGCCCGGCCTTTTTAGGGTCCGGCTCCCGCCCTTCTTGGCCTATCCTCCCGGGCCACGGCAGGCCTTGCCTTCGGCCGCACGCTAGTGCCTCCACGGCGGCCGTACCCTGTGCCTCTGAGCCAGGCAGGCCCCGAACCACTGTGTCCTGGGTTGGGGGTGGGGACACCACGGCCGAAGCAGCCTGCTCCGTTTGTGATCCGGGAGCCTGGTGCCAGCGAGACCTGGAATTTCCGGTCTGGTTGGTCTTGGGCCCCGCGGAGCCAGGTTGATACCCCTCACCTCCCAACCCCAGGCCCTCGGATGCCCAGAACCTGTAGGCCACACCGTGGACTGATTCTTAACCGAGGGGGTGAGTGAGGGGGTTGTTTTCGGCAGGCAAAGGGGAGCGGGGGTTGGAGGTGATGCCGATTTGACAGTGTGTTGGTGGGGACACCCGGCTGGATCTTTTCTGTTCCTTATTACCCTGGCATCTCCCTGGCTCCGTCTTGGACCCAGCCCTTGTTACCACCCTTCCCCCAGCCCATTTGCCTTATGCTTGGGTCCTTTCCCCTTTCAGAGCTCCACTCTTTCCCAACAGGTGCTGGGGGGACCCTGATGTGGCACCAAATGAAATGAACAAAGCTCCACAGCCCACAGGCCCCCCACCTGCTAGGTCCCCTGGACTCCCACAGGTAATTAGAGAGAAATTAGCAGGACTAGAATAGGAGTGGGGGGCCACACTGCCAGTCAGGAACACATTCCAACCTCTGGATTTTACCACCCCCATCTGTGTCAGGGCAAAGTGCAGCTGCCTGTTGCCAAATTGAGATAGGGCCCCTGGCTGTCCCTGGGGGCTGTCACAGGGAGGTAATATGTGGACTGCTGAGGCTCTTGCTGCAGATCTGCTCCCCTTATTTCACCAGCTTGGGTTTCGGCCCCACCTGGGCTTCCCCTCTTGCTGAACTCTGGTCTCCCCCTTCAGCCAGCGTTTCCCCCGGGGCAGACTGCACCGGTGGTGTTCAGTACGCCACAAGCGACACAAATGAACACGCCTTCTCAGCCCCGACAGGTGAGGGATTGTGGGGATGGGGAGTAGGGGTCCTGGGTGTGAACTGGGGAAAAAATCTTGATCTTTTTTTTTTTTTTTTTTCCTTCCATGCAGCTCTGTACTTTATGTTGTTAGCTACTTGTTGCTAGTCCCCTGGGGAGTATGTAGTCCTTGAGGGTGGCATTACTAGGGTCCTCATGCCTGTGAGAACTGAGAGGGCCTGATTACCACTCTTTCCTGTTTCTCTTACTGGGAGATTGCCATTGCTCCATCCCCCTTCTTTGCTTTTTCTGTGGATTGTGGTGAGATAAGCACACCAACTGTTTTTACTTTCCTCTGCCCCCAAGTTTATCCTGAGTGGGAGGATTCTTGCCTTACCTCCTTCAGTTTTTTTCCCTCCTCATCACCTTGGGGATAATTTTCTTCTTTCCTGTCCCATGTGCTCCCAGGGAGGATTCAGGTCTCTGCAGGTAATACCTCCTTTCCTCATCCTGCACTGCCTCCTGGCCTCACCCCATCCTCTGCCTTAGTTGGGGCTAGACATAGGGATGGATTGGGTCATTAGGGTGGGTACTTGTTTGCTGCTAAGATCTTCAGTTTGAGGCCAAGTAATGCATGTTAGGGGCTGTTAGAGAGCAAGTATCTAGGTACTGGGAGACAGTTGCATGTTAGCACTTAGTTCCTTAGTACTTTAGGCAGAGCAGTGCATGTTGGAGAGTATGTTGCCTGAAAGGGCCTTGGATGTATAGACATACTGCATCTTGTCAGGAAATCCGTAGTCTGGAGGTGATGTGAGTATGCATGGCAGTGAGGGAGTAAATACACACACCGGATACAAAGTATTCATCTGAGTTTGGAAGGCAAGTGTGTGTACAAGAGGCCACTTAATCAGTTGGTTAGGTGGGTCTTGGAAGGATGGTGTCCATGCTCTGAAGCCCACTCTCCAGATTATGCAGGCATGATGGAGTGCTGACTTGCTGTCCACTTCCTCCGCTTCTTGACACCATCCACTTTCCTCCCTTCTGATAGCACTTCTACCCTAGCCGGGCTCAGCCCCCGAGCAGTGCAGCCTCCCGAGTGCAGAGTGCAGCCCCCGCCCGTCCTGGCCCAGCTGCCCATGTCTACCCTGCTGGATCCCAAGTAATGATGATCCCTTCCCAGATCTCCTACTCAGCCTCCCAGGGGGCCTACTACATCCCTGGACAGGTGAGGCTGGGAGCTGGAAGCCAGAAGAATACCTTGTTCCCCATCCTCACTTCTGTCTATTACCTGGCCCTCTCTGATCCCAGCTCTTCTGATTATTGCCCAGACTCAGCTTGCCCTACTTGTAGTCTAACGTGGTTTTCGTCACTTTCCTCATCTCCCTTTCCCTCCTCTTCCTCCCAACCCCCACCAGGGGCGTTCCACATATGTTGTCCCAACACAGCAGTACCCTGTGCAGCCAGGAGCCCCAGGCTTCTATCCAGGTGCAAGTCCTACCGAGTTTGGGACCTACGGTAAGCAAGGAGGGAGTCAGGTGAGAATGCATCCCAGGGAGCGCCGCACATGATCAGCTTCCTGACTCTCAGGATACTTCTTCAGTGTGGCTTTGGGCTAAGAAATGATAGCGCTAAGAGATGGTAGGGATTAGTGCTTAATATGTTACATATTGGTGAGGAGAGATTTGATGGTTTGCCGAGAGAGATGGAATCTTCCCCATATCAGGAAACGTAGGATCCAGCTGGGTGTGGTAGCTCATAACTGTAATGCCAGCACTCAGGAGGCTGATGCAGGCATTCAAGACCAGCCTGGAAAGGGGCTGGAGAGATGCCTAGTGGTAAAAGGTGTTCGCTTGTAAAGCCTGATGGCCTGAGTTTGATTCCCCAGTACCTGCAAAGCCAGTGTATAAGTGGCACATGCATCTGGAGCTTATTTCCAGCAGCAGGAGGCTCTTGTGTGCCCATACTCTGTATCTTCTCTCAAATATATAAATAAAAAGATTTTTTTAAAGCTGAGTGTGGTGGTACATGCCTTTAATCCCAGCACTCGGGAGGCAGAGGTAGGAGGATTGCCATGAACTGGAGGCCAGCCTGAAACTACGAAATGAGTTCCAGGTCTGCCTGGGCTAGAGTGAGACCCTACCTCAAACAAACGAAATATATGTAGAAACAATCGGGTGTGGTGGTGCATGCCTTTAGTCCCAGCACTTGGGAGACAGAGGTAGGAAGATTGTTGTGAGTTTGAGGCCAACTTGAGACTGCATTGTGAATTCCAGGTCAGCCTGGGCTACAGCAAGACCCTACCTTGAAAAAAACAAAACAAAAAAGGAATATAGGGTTCCCTGTTCACCTTGAGAGCCTGTTAGACTTTTTCCATGAATAGTCCTTCCATAGCTAGGAGATGTAACATGAATTTGGGAGACTTCATAGCTATTTTTCATTTGTAGTCTAGGAAAGAGTCTGATCTTTATGGCAGGTGGTTTTTTTTTTTTTTTTTTGAGACAAGGTCTTGGTATGTAGCCCTGGCTGGTTTGAAACTAGTTATGTGGACCAGGTTAGCCTGGAACTTGGAGGGATCTTTCTGCCTCTTGTCTCCCAGGTTGTTGGAATTGCAGGTATGAGCCACCACACCCATCTTATAACAGTGGTTTCTAAAAATTTTTCTAGCTGGGTGTGGTGGCGTACACATTTTAATCCCAGCACTCAGGAGGCTGAGGTAGGAGGATTGCTGTGAGTTCGAGGTCAGCCTGGGCAAGAGTGAGACCCTATCTCAAAAAACACCCCCCCAAATAATTTTCTTTTCCTATTAGGAAAGATGTTACATATGGACTTCTAACACATGTATAGTTTATTCATTTTCATGACTTGAATACCATCATGGTGCTTGTTAAAAATGAACATGTGGCAATTATGGATGAGGTTATAAATGTACTCTGCTTTGGAGACAATTGTTTTTCATCCTGGGCCCAGTTCATACTTTCTGTTACCTTGCTCCTTCCAAAGGGCTGAAGACTGAAACTGGAATCAGGTTGAGTGGAAGAGGGTTGGCAAATCTCTTTTTCTCATTACCAGCCAAAGAGATGATCATGTTTCAAGTTGAGGGTGTATGTGCTTGTTGCTGGGGTGGGGTGCACACATAAGAGTGCCTTGTGGAATAGAACAGATAGAAAAGCCCTCCTGGTAGCTGGTGAGGAGAGGAAGGAGTGCCTGCTTACAAGGTGTGTGTGCCTGAGTCAGGAATTCTTGTAAACGCAGTTCAAACTGGTTCCCCTGCTTTGACAGACACCTAATTCCCTAGGGAGGAGGGTAGGGCAGGGCAAGGGGCTGGCTGTGTTTGATGAGAGGTTCTGGGGTGGGAGGTGCTCTAGCAGACATTAGTATATGGTTAGGCCTTGACGCTGCCACCAATCCTCCTTTCTGTCCTCCCTCCCCCAAGCTGGTGCCTACTACCCAGCCCAAGGTGTGCAGCAGTTTCCTGCTAGTGTGGCCCCTGCCCCAGTTTTGATGAACCAACCACCCCAGATTGCTCCCAAGAGGGAGCGGAAAACGGTGAGTAGCAGCTAGGGGCTTTGCAGCACCTGGGAGGGGAGAACTGAGATCTTGTGTTGCTGGGGTGTTGTACCAATGGGAGCAAAATTTGAGAGATCATCAGTTGAGAGTAGGCAGAGAACAGAGTCTGCAGTGTGGAGGTTTCTTGTAGGGTCTGAGATTTCCACGTAGAAGCAGCTCATAGAAAGACTACAGTGGTAGCAGGGAAATCCCAAAGAAGCTTGGGCTCTTCGGCGTCATACAAACTGTGCCTGGTTGTGGATATCTGGTGGCTTTCCTTGGAAATGGCTTGTTTTCTGTGCCTCCCACCTCCACTCTAGTCCTGGAAGCTCTGGGGCCTCTGCCTGTGCTCAATCCTCAAGCCCTGGGCGTGGTGCCCAGAATAGGGTGCCAGGGCTGGGGAAGCCGCTGAGTCACCCTGGCTCCACCCACTAGATCTGGGTCCTGCCCCTAGAGATCAAGCCAACTAGCCACGAGTGAGCCAGCAGGGTGCTAGATGGAGGTCTTGGGTGGCCCTGGCATGTGCAGCCACTGTCTTAGGGACAGCTGGTAGAGTAAGAGGGGAGGGCCATTGTGATGTGCAGAGCTGTTCTGTGAGGTCAAGAGTCTCTTAGGGGTGGGGGATAGGGTGGTGACTACAAGAGCAGCCAAATGGGTTGACAGTAGAACTCATGGGGTTTCTGGCACCTGCTTCCCAGTAGGGGTGGGGGGTTGGCCCAGAGTCTTAAGAGTGGGGCAGGGTGGAGAGGTGGACTCCTGTGTTCCATTCATCCCATACCTTTCTTCCCCCAGATCCGAATTCGAGATCCAAACCAAGGAGGGAAGGATATCACAGAGGAGATCATGTCTGGGGCCCGCACTGCTTCCACACCCACCCCTCCCCAGGTACTGTCAGCTCTTTGAGTGATGCCTTAGCTGGGACAGCTATTCTGCCCTGGACTCCTGAGTTACTTGATCTTTCCTTCAGCTGAGGGATTTATTTCCCTGCTTTCCTGGATTTCTAGGCAGAGTAGAAATGACTCTAGTAAAGAAGGGTGTGGGACTCTTCAGTGCAAACTTGGTAACCCTTTGTGTCCTGCAGACGGGAGGCGGTCTGGAGCCTCAACCTAATGGGGAGACGCCCCAAGTTGCTGTCATTGTCCGGCCAGGTAAGAAGGGCACAGGGGCAGCATTTATAGGGAAGTGGAGTGTGATTTAGAATTTCATGGAGGTGAAGTGACCTGAACTGAGTACCAGAAGAATGGGGCTTTATGTAATTGATTTGAGGATAGACTTCATTTTAGATTAGAATGGACACAAGCTTTGGTGGGAGAAGGTTGGGTGTAGGGTGGGAATGTTAAGTTGTCTAGGAGGAAGAGAAGCAGAAGCAATGAAGTGCTTGCCTTCAGGTATTAATTCTTCCTTCCTGTGATGCAGATGACCGGCCGCAGGGAGCAGTCATTGGGGGCCGGCCAGGGCTGCCTGTCCCAGAGCACAGCCCTTCAGAATCCCAGCCTTCATCGCCTTCTCCAACCCCTTCACCACCCCCAATCTTAGAACCGGGGTCTGAGACTAATCTTGGAGTCCTCTCTATTCCTGGGGACACTATGACAACAGGAGTGATACAAATGTCTGTGGAAGAATCAACCCCTATCTCCCATGAAACTGAGGAGCCATACTGCCTCTCTCCAGAACCCACTCTTGCTGAACCCATACTGGAAGTCGAAGTGACACTCAGCAAACCAATTCCAGAATCCGAGTTCTCTTCGGGTCCTCTGCAGGTTCCTACATCTCCGGCTTCTCACAAGGTGAAAATTCATGAGCCTAATGGCATGGTCCCATCTGAGGATCTGGAACCAGAGGTGGAGACAAACCCAGAGCCGACCCCTCCTGCTCTTTCAGTTTGTCCTTCTGAATCCCCTGTGCCCATTGCTCCAACTGCCCAGCCTGAGGAACTGCTCAACGGAGCCCCCTCTCCACCAGCTGTGGACTTAAGCCCCGTCAGTGAGCCAGAGGAGCAGGCCAAGGGGGGAGATACTGCATCAGTGGTGCCCCCTGCCATTCTCGCTGCCACTCCACCTACGACTCTTCCGGATACTTCCCCTAATCAGGAGGAGGAAATAGAGGAAGAGGATGAGGAAGAAGAAGTGGGAGAAGCTGAGAGTGAGAAGGGAGGAGAGGAGCTTCTCCCCTCAGAGAGCACCCCTATCTCAAACCAGTTGTCTGCGAGTTTAGAAGTGGCAGCAGCCACTCAAGGTAAGGTGTGACTGATGGTGCTTGGACAGGATATGGGAGTCTGTATCTCCTCTGTTGAATTTCCATTTGGGTCGTCTGTATGGAAGCTCTGTAGTGGACCGTAAAAAAGTAGAGTGAGGAATTTTAATTTTTTTTTTTTTATGATTTGAGAGAGAGAATGAGAATGAATGGGCATGCCCATTGTAGATGAACTCTCAATGTGTGTGCCACTTTCTGTGTCTGGCTTTTACATGGGTACTGAGGAATCAAACCCAGCTGGATAGGCTTTACAAGCAAGCACCTTTAAGTGCTAGCCATCTTCTTAGCCTGTCTTAAGTTTTTGTTTTTTAACCCCCTCCCCCAGGGTAGGGGCTTGTTTTAGCCCAGGCTGACCTGGAATTCACTATGTAGTCTCAGGCTGGCCTCAAACTCAACAGCTCACCTCCTACCTCTGCCCTCCCAAGTGCTGGGATTAAAGGCATGTGCCACCATAAATTTTTTGACATTAGGGTCTCATGTAGCCTAGGCTGGCCTTAAACTGTTGATCTTCTTGCTTCTGCCTCTCAAGCGCTGGGATTACAACCATGCCCACCTAGAGTGGAGACTTTTTTGTATGTATTGTTCTGTTTTATTTTTCAAGCTAGGGTCTCACTCTGGCCCAGGCTAACCTGGAATTCTCAGGCTGGCCTAGAGCTCATAGCAATCCTCCTATTTCGGCCTCCCAAGTACTGGGGATTAAGGGCATGCACCACCACTCCCAGCTAGAGTGAAGACATAAGTCTAGAGTGAGTATGATGGAAAGAGGAAGTGTGGCTGTATTGTAATTTTCCCATGTGTTAGGGATACTCCTTAAAGTATTCACTCTTTTGCTTTGCCCCTCCCTGTCTCCACTCTTCTGCTAGTGGCAGTATCTGTGCCAAAGAGGAGACGGAAAATTAAGGAGCTAAATAAGAAGGAGGCAGTGGGAGACCTTCTAGATGCCTTCAAGGAGGTAAGGGAGCAAGAAAAATAGGAGATGGCAGAGTATGGAACAGTGGTCATGCAACTGAACCTGGATGGTCTGGTCATAGGTGAACCCAGCAGTACCAGAGGTGGAGAATCAGCCTCCTGCTGGCAGCAATCCAGGCCCAGAGTCTGAAGGCAGCAGTGTGCCTCCACGGCCCGAGGAAGCAGAAGAGTCCTGGGACTCCAAGGAAGACAAAATTCACAATGCTGAGAATATCCAGCCTGGGGAACAGAAGTATGAGTACAAGTCAGGTATGTTGGAGGAAGGGTTGAGAAAGTTGAGTGTTCTTGCCCCTATGCCCCAGAAGACAAGAGGGTGACTAATGCATCCTTGCTTGCAGATCAGTGGAAGCCTCTGAACCTCGAAGAGAAGAAGCGTTATGACCGGGAATTCCTGCTAGGCTTTCAGTTTATTTTTGCCAGTATGCAGAAGCCAGAAGGATTGCCCCATATAACTGATGTGGTCCTGGACAAGGTTGGTGTTTTGATGAGAGCTGGTTTGAGCTGGGATTGCCTAAGGTCCAAGAAGAGAAGATGATCATTATAACCTACTTATGTGTTTCTCCCCCTTTCCCCAGGCCAATAAAACACCACTAAGGCCACTCGATCCCTCCAGACTACCTGGCATCAACTGTGGGCCAGACTTCACTCCATCCTTTGCCAACCTTGGCCGACCAACCCTCAGCAACCGTGGGCCCCCAAGGGGTGGGCCAGGTGGGGAGCTGCCCCGAGGGCCGGTGAGTGGGGCTGGCTGAAGGACAGGTGGGGAAGGTGGGGTGGCATCTTCAGTATATCATCCTGTGAGAAGTCTGCCCTGGAGATGTGTGGCATGGGCTCACATGTTGTACTTACTGGTTCTGTGTTCACTTGTCCTCCCTTGCCTAGCAGGCTGGCCTAGGACCCAGGCGCTCTCAACAAGGCCCCCGAAAGGAACCACGCAAGATCATTGCCACAGTGTTAATGTCTGAAGATATAAAACTGAACAAAGCAGAGAAGGCTTGGAAACCCAGTAGCAAGCGGACAGCAGCTGATAAGGACCGAGGGGAAGAAGATGCTGATGGAAGCAAGACCCAGGTACTGGCAAATCCTGCTTGTGCTGTTTCTCTGCTCGAGGTCTGCTGTCTAAGCCTCCTTACGTCTGTCTATCCTTCCTGCTAGCATCTGTTTCAGTTGCTTCAGTTTTGTCCTATGTCACCAATGTCTGATTGAATCTTATTTCTCCTTTCCCCTATAGGACCTGTTCCGAAGGGTGCGCTCCATCCTAAATAAGCTAACACCACAGATGTTCCAGCAGTTGATGAAGCAAGTGACACAGCTGGCCATCGACACTGAGGAACGTCTCAAAGGAGTCATTGACCTCATCTTTGAGAAGGCCATTTCGGAGCCCAATTTTTCTGTGGCCTATGCCAACATGTGCCGTTGCCTCATGACGGTTAGTTTCCACTGTTGTATAAATCATTAAAAAAATTTTTTTTTTTTAGGTAGGGTCTCTAGCCCAGGCTGATCTGGAATTCACGTAGTCTCAGGATGGCCTTGAACTCGTGGCGATCCTCATACCTCTGCCTCCCGAGTGCTGGGATTAAAGGTGTGCGACACCACGCCTGGCAAAAAAATTTTTAATGAAAATTTAATTCATTTATTGCGTATGGGTGCATCCAATGCCTCTTGCTGTTGTAAATGTACATCAGTGACTTGTGCCACTTTTTCTTTTTGAAGTAGCAAGTGTCTTGCAAGTCCAGGCTAAGCTGAAATTCACTATGTAGTCTCAGGGTGGCCTTGAACTGATGGCAATCCTCCTACCTTTGCCTCCTGAGTGCTGGGATTAAAGGTGTATGTCACCATGCCTGGCTTTGTGCCACTTTTGCATCTGGTTTACATAGGTGGCTAGGGAATTGGACCTGGGCTGCCAGGCTTTGCAAATAAACACTAACTGCTGAGCCATCTTTCTTCCCTGCCCCAATTTTAGAAATAATAGTCTGGTTTCCATTTCTCTTCCTGAGGCTCCAGGAGTGCAGTTTTTCTTAATAGCCAGGACATAGTAGAGCCAAGGCTAGTCTTCCAGGTCAGGTACTTAGATTGTTACAGAAGGCTTTCTCTGCACTGGACTAATTTGAGTGTGACATTCTCTTTAACCTGCAGCTAAAAGTGCCCACTACAGAGAAGCCAACGGTGACTGTGAATTTTCGAAAACTATTGTTGAATCGATGTCAGAAGGAGTTTGAGAAAGACAAAGATGATGATGAAGTTTTTGAAAAAAAACAAAAAGAGATGGATGAGGCTGCAACGGTGAGCGAAAATTTACTACTAGATCCACTCCCTTCCCCAACCCAGGTGTAGTTTGGTGTAGAGTTTCAGTGGTTAGGTTTTTTTTGTGTGTGAAAAGAAAATTTTAATTTTTGTTTTATTTATTTATTTGAGAGAGAGAATGGGTGTGCTAGGGCCTCCAGCCACTGCAGATGAACTCCAGACATATGCAGCACCTTGTGCATCTGGTTTGCATGGGTCCTGGGGAATTGAACCTGGGTCCTTTGGCTTTGCCGGCAAACGCCTTAACCGCTAAGCCGTCCCTCTAGCCTGTTTTTTTTTTTTCTGTTTGTTTTTTAATTTTTATTTATATGTATAGAGAGAAAATGGGCACACCAGGGCTTCTAGCCACTGCAAACAAACTCCAGGTGCATGCATAGCCTTGTGCATCTGGCTTTATGTGGGTTCTGGATCCTTTGGCTGTTCAGGCAAGCGCCTTAACCACTAAGCCATCTCTCCAGCCCAATTTTTTATTTTTTTGATGTGTGGTTATATGCATACCTGTATGTAGATGTGCATGCAGAAGCCAGAGTCTTCCTCTGTACCTCTTCTGCCTGATTTCCTTGAGACAGTTTTCATTGAAACTGGTTAGACTAGCTGACTGGGGAACCCTAGCAGCCCTCCTGTCTTTACCTCACTCAAGGCTGGGCTAATAGTCCCAGGCCATGCCTTGCTTTTTTATTTATTTATTTATTTATTTATGAGCAAGAGACAGAGAGGCAGAGAGAGAGAGAGAGAGAATGGGTGCACCAGGGCCTCCAGCCACTGCAAACAAACTCCAGATGCATGCGCCACCTTGTGCATCTGGTTTATGCAGGTCCTGGGGAATTGAACCTGGGTCTTTAGGCTTAGCAGGCAAATGCCTTAACCACTAAGCCATCTCTCCAGCCTGTTTTGGGTCGTTTGGGTACTGGGGAATCGAGCCTGAAACTGGGGTCCTTAGGCTTCACAAGCAAGTGCTTAACTGCTAAGCCATCTGTCCAGCCCTTATGCCTTGCTTTTTAACATGTGTTCAGGGAAAAGAGTTTAGGTCCTCATGCTTGCACAGCAAGTGCTTTTAGCAACTGAGCCATCTCCCTAGACCTGTTGCCTTTGTGGTGTTCTGTGGGGGAGGGGGTTAAAATATTTTATTGATTTATTTGAGTGGAGAGAGAGTGAGGCAGATAGGATAGACACACCAGCGCCTCTAGCCACTGGAAACGAACTCCAGATGCATGTGCCAGCTTGTGTATCTGGCTTATGTGGGTATTGGAGAATTGAACCTGGGTCTTTAGGCTTAGCAGGCAAGCACCCTAACCGCTAAGCCGTCCCCCCAGCCTGTTTTGGGTTGTCTCTTTTGTTTTGTTTTTTGAGATAGGGTCTCACTCTAGCACAGGCTGAGACTGACCTGGAACTCACTCTGTAGTCTCAGGGTGGCCTCATACAGCAATCCTTCACCTCTGACTCCCAAGTGCTGGGATTAAGGGTGTGCACCACCATGTCAGGCTTGAAAGATTTTTTGTTTGTTTGTTTTTGTTTTTTGAGGTAAGATCTTGTTCTAGCCCAGGCCAGCCTCTCACAGTGATTATCCTACCTCAGCCTCATTGCTAGGATTAAAGGCATTCAGTCCCACGCTTGGCTTTTTTAATTATTTATTTATTTATTTATTTGCAAGCTGAGGAAGGGAGAAAATAAGAATGGGCATACCAGGGCCTCTTGCCACTGCAGCTCCAGATACCTGTACCACTTTATGCATCTGACTTTACATGGGTACTGAGGCATCAAACCAGGGCTATCAGACTTTGTAAGCAAGCACCTTTTACTGTTGAGGCATCTCTTCTCTCCAGCTCCAAGAGTTATCTTTATTTTATTTTATTAATTAAAATTTTTTTTTTGGTTTTTCTAGGTAGGGTCTCTCTAATCTAGGCTGACTTGGAATTCACTATGTAGTCTCAGGGTGGCTTCGAACTCAGAGATCCTCCTACCTCTGCCTCCCAAGTGCTGGGATTAAAGGCAGTGAGTTATCTTTTTAACCTGATTCTTGTGTTATGGCTGACAGGCAGAGGAACGGGGGCGTCTGAAGGAAGAGCTAGAAGAAGCTCGAGACATAGCCCGGCGGCGCTCTTTAGGGAATATCAAGTTTATTGGGGAGTTATTCAAGCTGAAGATGTTAACAGAAGCTATAATGCATGATTGTGTGGTAAAACTGCTTAAGAACCATGATGAAGAGTCCTTGGAATGCCTCTGTCGTCTGCTCACCACTATTGGCAAAGACCTCGATTTTGCAAAAGCCAAGGTAGAGGTCCTGAGGAAGGGGGAAGTATCCCGCTGCTGAGTCTGCTGATCTAGTGTCAGAGGGCTAGTGGTAGAAGTTCCTGACTTGGCCCCTTTGCTTCTTCCTAGCCCCGAATGGATCAGTATTTCAACCAGATGGAAAAAATTATTAAGGAAAAGAAAACCTCATCTCGTATCCGTTTTATGCTGCAGGATGTGCTGGATTTGCGGCAGGTGTGTGTGTCTTCCTTGTGTCACCTGCTGCGTGCAGTTCCTGACACTGCCTTTTCTGGTCTCTCTGACATAACTGCCTCTGCCTTCTTGTTCCCACAGAGCAATTGGGTGCCACGCCGAGGGGATCAAGGTCCCAAAACTATTGACCAGATCCATAAGGAGGCCGAAATGGAGGAGCACCGTGAACACATCAAAGTACAGCAGCTCATGGCCAAAGGCAGTGACAAGCGTCGGGGTGGCCCTCCAGGCCCACCCATAAGTGAGTTTGGGGCTGTAGGGCTGGGGACACTGAAGCTCCTGTGGGATTGTGCTTTCCGCTGATGACTTTCTGTTAGTGCCACGTGTCTGGGCCACTGAGACCACATGATGGGACTGAGGATCTGAGGAAGGATTGCTAGGGGTGTCTAAGAAGGATTTGCTAGGACTTGCTATTCCAGTAAATCCTCTTTTGTCCCAGGCCGTGGACTTCCACCTGTGGATGACAGTGGCTGGAATACAGTCCCTATCAGCAAAGGCAGCCGCCCCATTGACACCTCACGACTCACCAAGATTACAAAGGTAGGGGTATGTGCTGGAGTAGATGGTGCTCCTGGGGCAGAGGATCCAGAGTGATCAAGCAGGCATTAGTTGGGAAGGTGTCAACTGAACTTGGACTAACTAGTTAGATAACTAGAAATTGTATTGTTGAAATGTTGTAACTCTTAGGTATTGTTCTAATTGGTCTGGGTAAACTGACAGGAACATCAAATCTAGCCCATTATCTATTTTGTACAAACCAGAAGGAAAGAATTGGTTTTTACATTTTTAAATGATTGAGAAAAATGTAAATGAATGATAATTTAATGATTAAGAAAGTGTGTGTGTGTGTGTATAACTTAAGCCCAGCACTGCAGAGGCTGAGGTAGGATCACTGACTGGAGGACAGCCTGGGCTAGAGTGAAACCCTGCTTCCAAAAAACAAGGGTGGGGCCTAGGGAAATGCCTTAGAGGTTAAAGGCACTTGCCTTAAAAGCCAGACTCAGCCGGGCGTGGTGGCGCACGCCTTTAATCCCAGCACTCGGGAGGCAGAGATAGGAGGATCGCCGAGAGTTCGAGGCCACCCTGAGACTATATAGTGAATTCCAGGTCAGCCTGAGCCAGAGTGAGACCCTACCTCAAAAAACCAAAAAAAAAAAAAAAAAAAAAAAAAAAAAGCCAGACTCAGTTCAGTTCTCCAATATACAGTCAGATGCAAAAAGTGGCACATGCATCTGAAGTTTTATGTGCCATGGCAGGAGGCCCCAATGTCTCTGTTCACTTGCAAATAAGTTTTTAAAAATTTTTTCATTTACTTACTTGAGTGAGAGAGATTGGATGTGCCAGGGCTTTCAGCTGCTGCACATGAACTCCAGATGCATGTGCCACCTTGTGTATCTGGCTTATGTGGGTCCTGGGGAATTGAACCTGGGTCCTTTGGCATTGCAGGCAAGCACCTTAACTGCCAAGTCATTTCTCCAGCCCTTTTTTTTTTTTAATTTTATTTTCGGGCTGGAGAGATGGCACAGCAGTTACGCGCTTGCTGTGAAGCCAAAGGATCCCAGTTCAAGGCATGATTCCCCAGGACCCACATAAGCCAGATAGATGCACAAGGTGGCGCATGCATCTGGAGCTCGATTGCAGTGGCTAGAGGCCCTGGTGCACCCATTCTCTCTCTCTCTCTCTCCTTCTTTCTCTCTGTCTGCCGCTCTCAAATAAATGAATAAAAATAAACAAAAAAAATTTATTTGAGAGAGAATAGGCGTGCCAGGCCTCTAGCCACTGCACATGAACTCCTGATGTGTGCGTTTGGCTTATGTGGCTTCTGGGTCTTTTGGCTTTGCAGGCAAGTTCTTGAACCTCTAAGCCATCTCTCCAGTCCTTTTTTTTTTTTCAGTTTCTCTCTAGCCTAGGCAGACCTGGAATTCACTCTGTAGTCTCAGAATGGACCAGACAAGGGGTCAAGCAAGTTTTTACTATAAAGGGTCAGACATACACACACACTCTACTCTCTCCCTTTCTCTCTCTCTCTCTGTCTCTCACACCCTCCCTCCCTTCTTCCCCCCCTTCCTCCCCCTCTTTCTCTGTCTCTCTCTTTCTCTCCCCCTAAGGCAATCCTCCTACCTCTGCCTTCCACGTGCTGGGATTAAAGGCGTGTGCCAACACACACAGCTATAAATAAATAAATTTTGTTTTAAAGGAAAGAGCCAGGCTTTCTCTTACAGGGAGACTACAAAGCCTCTGAGACCCATGGAAAGGTGTGGTGCATGCCTTTAATTCCAGTACTCTGAGGAAGCTGAGGTAGGAGGTTCCCTGTGAGGCCAGGCTAGAGCTACAGAGTGGGTTCCAGGTCAGCCTGGAATAGAGTGAGATCCTGCTTCAAGATAAACAAACAAAAAGCTGGGTGTAGTGGCACACACCTTTAATCCCAGCACTGGGAGGCAGAGATAGGGGGATCCAGAAATAGGATCGCTGTGAGTTCAAGCAGCCTGAAACTGCAGAGTGAATTCCAGGTCAGCCTGGACTAGAGAGAAACCCTGCCTCGAAAAAACCAACCAACCATCCAACCAGCCAACCAAACAAAAACCCAAGAAAACAAAAGGAAAGAAAAAGTATATAGAACTTTTTTTTTTTCTTCCTGTTTTTCTAGGTTGGGTCTCACTCTAACCCAGGATGACCTGGAATTCACTATGTAGTCTCAGGCTGGCCTCAAACTCACAGCGATCCATCTATATCTCTGCTCTCCGAGTGCTGGGATTAAAGGTGTGTGCCACCATGCCTGGCTTTAGAATCTAAATTATATTGTCTCCGAATACTGCTATTGGGATACAGTTATGGTCAGTTCTCTAAGCAGTATTTACTGCAGATTTTATACTGTTATGGCAGAATGAGTAGCCAAAGATAGGCTTACAAAGCTTAAAATATTTCGGGCATGGTGGCGCACGCCTTTAATCCCAGCACTTGGGAGGCAGAGGTAGGAGGATTGCCTTGAGCCCATGAGCGTGTACGAGCATGTGTGTGTATAGTCTGACCCTTTATAGTACAAACTTGCTTAACCTGTTATCTGGTCCATTCATTACCAGAGTTGCTGTGTGTGGTGATGCTGACCAAAGGCTTTACCCATTTCATACCCATGAGTCTGCTCTCTCGTTCTACAGCCTGGTTCCATTGATTCTAATAACCAGCTCTTTGCACCTGGAGGGCGCCTGAGCTGGGGCAAGGGCAGCAGTGGGGGCTCAGGTGCCAAGCCCTCAGACACAGGTATGGAAGCCACTATATATAATAAGTATCTGGATAGTTATCCTGAACTCCCTTGAGGCACAACCTTACCAATATGGGAGACTTTTAAGAATAAGTGATTAGGCAATGCAAGAGAAATGTATATTGTGCCAGGGCTGAAATACTTTATACTGTCGTCACTTGGACCAAGTGACTTAAATTAATTAGGTTAAAAGTTAGGAGAACATTTAACCAGGCATGTTGATATGTGCCCATAACTGAGTGTAGGAATCAGAGATAGAAGGATGAGGAATTGAAGGTCACTTTTCACTGCATATCTAGTTTGAGGCCAGCTTGGCCTACATGAAATGTTCACCCTCCCTCCCCCCAAGAAAAGGTAAGTGATTTTAATCCAGTTTTCTGCCTCCTCAGCATCAGAAGCTGCTCGTCCAGCTACTAGTACCTTGAATCGTTTCTCAGCCCTTCAACAAGCAGTACCCACAGAGAACACAGATAACAGACGTGTAATACAGAGGTGAGGGCTCCTAAAGGGTCTTTGTTCTTTATGCTGATATTGTGATGATTGGGTTTTGGTAGTTGTCATAGCATGGGAATTCCTTATATCTGTGTTGCTTGAAGCCCTGGGTAAGGTTGGGACATATTCCTGGTGCCAAGAACGATGCTTAGCAGTTGCCCTGCATGATGGGTGATCGCATGAGAGAGTACTTGAGCATTACAGGTGAGAAATAATGTGTCTGTCTTTAGGAGTAGCTTGAGCCGGGAACGGGGTGAGAAAGCTGGGGACCGGGGAGACCGACTAGAACGGAGTGAGCGTGGAGGTGACCGTGGGGACCGAATTGATCGTGCAAGAACACCCGCCACCAAACGAAGCTTTAGCAAGGAAGTGGAGGAGCGGAGTAGAGAGCGGCCTTCCCAGCCTGAGGGACTGCGCAAGGCAGCCAGCCTTACAGAAGATCGCGGGCGGGATCCTGGTGAGGGGAAAGTTGATAGAGGAATGGAAGGGTATTGGCTGGCTTTGGACTGTTACCCAGCTCTTTTGGGGAGCTTCAGACTGTTAAGAAGGCAAACTGAAGAGTATCTGGGATCTGTATTCTTCTTCCATAGTCAAGCGGGAAGCCACCCTGCCACCAGTGAATCCCCCAAAAGCTGAACTCTCTGAGGATGAACTAGAGAAGAAGTCCAAGGCTATCATCGAGGAATATCTCCATCTCAATGACATGAAGGTTGGCATTGGGAATGGGCTAGTGATTGCTGATTATAAGTGGGGAGAGAGGCAGCCATGCTGACAGTTCTGGCATTGTAGGCTCTGGGTGAGACAGGCAGTGATGGCTTTCTCTGTCTTTTGCCCTGTCCCCCTCAGGAGGCAGTGCAGTGTGTACAGGAGCTAGCCTCACCCTCCCTACTGTTTATCTTTGTGCGGCATGGCATCGAGTCCACACTGGAGCGCAGCACCATTGCTCGTGAACATATGGGACGGCTGTTGCACCAGCTGCTTTATACTGGGCATCTCTCCACTGCCCAGTACTATCAAGGGTATGACCGACTTCTTTGGCTTTTCTTTGTTCTCATCCACCAATAACTTCCTTTGAGGACTCAGGGACTCTTGGAATCTTGCATTAAGGTTGTAGGCCTAACCATTTTGGTGACTTTGGTTTACTTTGTAAGGGGGTGAACCATCTAAGGACAGATGGCCTTAGTTTAAGGTTGTTCCAGGTCTAGAAAACATCCTGTGAAAGCTTGACAGTTGTTTCTTAGCCATCCACATGCTCCAGAAGCAGGCTGGCTCTGGTCCATCTTCCTTGGATTCCCTTTACAGGCTGTATGAAATCCTAGAATTGGCCGAGGACATGGAAATTGACATCCCCCATGTATGGCTTTACCTGGCAGAATTGATAACGCCCATTCTGCAGGAAGATGGGGTGCCCATGGGAGAGCTCTTCAGGTAAGCCTCCCCTGGGAGTTAAAGAATGGAGGGAGTGGGACAAAGTGGATGCCTGGGTTTGGAGAAGAATAGAGTAATGTTTAGGGTTGTGGAGGCCAATCAACATTGATGCTTTCTCTTATAGGGAGATTACAAAGCCTCTGAGACCCATGGGCAAAGCTACTTCCTTGTTGCTGGAGATCCTGGGTCTCCTATGCAAGACCATGGTGAGTGAGGTTCTCACAGGGTGGTGTGTTCAGGACTAAGGTGGTTTTGGGCTACTTCTGGTAACCATGAAGTCTCATGGTTTTTTTGGTGGTCTGGAGTTTTACTGGTACTCAGTTTTAGTACCTGAGAGAGAAAAGCTGATTTAGGTAGTTTCTGCCTATCACAAGTTTTGACTTGGGCTGAAAGAGAATGGCAATGTAAAATTCTAGACTTGTAACAATTGATTCATGTATTCATTTGACTAGTGTTTGAACATTTACTATGTACTGAGCACTGGGGTTTTAAGTAGTGAATAAAACAGTTATGAACTCTTAAGGTAGCAGTGAAAAGGTCAGAGATGACAGCTTAATAAACAGGATAAAGTGAAGTAGGAAATAATAGTTGAAATAGTGTCTTAGTGCTGTGAGGTTACGAAGTATTTGACAATGTTCACGACAGAAGGCTTTCTTTGAAGGGGCACTGAAGCTGTTAATGAAAGTTATTTGGTGACTGCAGTGTAAAGCCGAAAAGATGGAGAAAGGCAAGTTGGGTGTGTTACTTGATGGTAGTGAGACATTGGGATAAATAGTTGGAGAAGAATTCAGGTATCTGGAACTTAATGTAACAAGACTAAATTAAAAAGAGCTCAGATAGCTATTATTTTGTTTGTTTTGTTTTGTTTTTTTTTTTTGAAGTAGGGTCTTACTGTAGCCCAGGCTGACCTGGAATTCATTCCGTATTCTCAGGGTGGTCTTGAACTCACAGAGATCCTCCTACCTCTGCCTCCCAAGTGCTGGGATTAAAGGTGTGCACCACCACACTTGGCTTCAGATAGTTATTTTTGTGAAGATTTCCTGATTTCATGTTGGGGATGGGAGTGTTAAAACAGCTAAGATTTTCTAAACTTAGGAAACCAGTAGGTATACTTGTAAAATTTTATTTTGTATATATATGTGTATGGGCGCTCCAGGGTCTCTTGCCACTGCAAGCATACACCAGACATGTCACTTTTTGCAACAGGCTTTACGTGAGTAGCTGGGGAATTAAACCTAGGCCAGCAGACTTTGCCTTTAACTGCTGAGCAATCTCTTCAGCTTTAGAGTACTTAATGTTCTTTCTTCTCTTAAGCAAGTATTTGTTTATTTGGGATAATTTTACAAAGCTATTTGGGGAAAGAAACGTAGTAGAGTTTGGAGCCGGACTTGAAGACCCTGAATGAGATGTTTGAGTATTTGGTTGTTGACTTCTTTTGTGCGTGTTTAAGGTGTGTGTGCATGTGTGGAGGCCAGAGATTATGTCATGTGTTTTCCTTAATCACTCTTCACTTAGTTGAGGCAGGGTCTCTTGTTTGTACTCAGAGCTTGCTGGTTCAGTTAATCTGGCTAATTAGTTTGCCCTAGGGGATCCTCTATTACCTTCTGAGTGCTGCGATTACTGGTGGGCTGTTACTCCCACCTGGTATTTCTGTTGCATTATGTTCTGGGAATTTGAACTCTGCTCCTCACATGTGCATGGCAAGCTCTTTATCTGCTGAGGCACCTCCTCTTCGTGGTTGTTTGCCTTTTTTTGAGGTCTAGTGATTTCTTGAGAGTCCTACAAAACTAGTTGACATTTTTCTAGAGGCTTAAGTCACATCCCTCACCCTTGTGCCATAGCACTGTAGTGGTGGTAGATGAATTTCTGTTTATTGGGGTGCTTATTTAGGACTAACATCTGTGTCTTAAACTAGGTATGGAAGGCCTGTCCCTGCCTGGTACCTTTTGGCATCCTTAGTTTGTGGCAGAAATCTTGTGAACTTTAGTAAATACTTACTGGGTGACTACTGTGGTGCTATTGGGTCTTTGGAAAGAGCGATGGTTGGTGAATTGTTCTTCTATTTTCCAGGGTCCCAAAAAAGTGGGGATGTTGTGGCGAGAGGCTGGTCTCAGCTGGAAGGAATTTCTGCCTGAAGGCCAGGACATTGGTTCATTTGTTGCTGAAAAGGTTTGGGGCTGGAGTTGGGTTAATTCTGCATTTGGAGATGCCAGTCTTTATCTTTCACACTGTGGACCTGGCTTCTTGACTGGAATTTTTGATTGCAGAAGGTGGAATACACCTTGGGAGAGGAGTCTGAAGCCCCCGGCCAGAGAGCACTCGCCTTTGAGGAGTTGAGCAGGCAACTGGAAAAGCTGTTGAAGGATGACAGCAGTAACCAGCAGGTGTTCGACTGGATAGAGGTTTGTTTCTCTGGGATATTGCTGGGGAGCTTAGAGGACAGGTATTTCTTGAGATGAGAAGGGCTGGGAGGTGACAAAACGGAGGCTTAGCACAGTTCAGAACTTACAGGCCGTTTGTTTTTTCTTGTACAGGCCAACCTGAATGAGCAGCAGATAGCATCCAGTACATTAGTTCGAGCCCTCATGACAACTGTCTGCTATTCTGCAATTATCTGTAAGAGAAACCAGGGAGATGTGGGATAAGGGCGGGTCCAGCAGACAAATGGGAGGGTAAGGGGTCTCAGTCTTGGTATTGTAGGGCTGGTTCAGGCTGTGGCTGCATTATTCTACTTACCCCTCTCTTTCCTTACAGTTGAGAATCCTCTCCGAGTGGATGTTGCCGTGCTGAAAGCACGAGCGCGGCTTCTACAGAAATACCTTTGTGATGAGCAGAAGGAGCTGCAAGCACTCTATGCCCTCCAGGCCCTTGTAGTGACCTTAGAACAGCCTGCCAGTAAGAGCCAGGCTGTAGGGAGGGGGAGGGGGACAGAGGCACTGCCAGATAGCAGAAGAGGGTGGTCTTGGAAGGTATTCAACCTAAGAAAGATGGGTAGTCAGAGAGCAAATGCCCTGATGGTTTGATTGCTTTCCCCTACCCTGTGTTTCCTTGTCTACAAATGAGTTGTTTTCAGTCTTGAAGGTTAGATGCTCCTAGTGCAGTGGTGACAAACAGCAGCTCCTTTTGCTGATGTGCTTTGCTCTCCTTGCCTTCTTGCTTCATAGATGATGGTATTATCCTCATTCTCCACATAGGAAGACTGAGGCTTAGCAAACATGTCTGAGGTTTAAGGATTCAGCACATGAGTGTATATATCAAGGTGCTGAGACAACTGAGTAAGGAAATTGAAGAGTTTTTGTGCTGTCCTAGAGTGGGTGACAGTGTATGTGTTAAAAGATGAGTCCAAGAGGTGATGGGTTAGCTAACTAATGGGAGGCCCTGTAACAAAGGCAACCATGTATGTAAAGGCAGGTCCTGAGTTGGAGAAATTTGACATGGAGAAAGAAGTTGCTGAAGGAGGGCCAGTGTAGGGGAGTATAGCAGCTACATAGAAGTGAGGCAAGAGGTGCTGGAGAAAGAAGTAGTGTTGTCATTTGCTGGAGTAACAAAACAGTTGATGGAATGTGTGGTACCTGAGCAAGAGGTTCAGAGGGGAGATAGAAAGTGGTTGTCTGGATCCATTGGGAAAGGTGCAGTGCAGGAGGCAAATTTGTGAGGTGCTGGCTGGCACTTTTTTGAGGTAGGGTCTTGCTCTAGCCCACGCTGACCTGGAATTCACTCTGTATTCTCAGGTTGGCCTCACTCACAGCAATCCTCTGTCTCCTGAGTGCTGAGATTAAAGGCATGTGCTACTACACCCACTTATATATATACATATAATTTATTTATTTGACAGTGACAAACAGAGAAAGAGGTAGATAGAGAGAAATAGAGAGAATGGGTGCACCAGGGCCTCCAGCCACTGCAAATGAACTCCAGACATGTGTGCCCTCTTGTGCATCTGGTTAACGTGGGTCCTGGGGAAAGGAGCCTCGAACTGGGGACCTTAGGCTTCACAGGCAAGTGCTGAACCACTAAGCCATCTCTCCAGCTCTAAAAAAATATTTTTTTTGTTTATTTTATTTATTTATTTGAGAGCTACAGACAGAGAAAGAGGCAGAGAGAGTGAGTGAAGGGGCGCGCCAGGGCCTCCAGCCACTGCAAACG
This sequence comes from Dipus sagitta, assembly GCA_036346955.1. Taxonomy (NCBI): domain Eukaryota; kingdom Metazoa; phylum Chordata; class Mammalia; order Rodentia; family Dipodidae; genus Dipus; species Dipus sagitta. The sequence goes on from CM070773.1 coordinate 38,903,888, forward strand.
AACTCCAGACGTGTGCGCCCCTGTGTGCACCTGGCTAACGTGGGTCCTCGGGAATCGAGCCTTGAACCGGGGTCCCTAGGCTTCACGGGCAAGCGCTTAACCGCTAAGTCATTTCTCCAGCTCTAAAAAAATATTTTTTATTTGCAGGGAGAAAGAGAATATGTGTTAGGGTCTCTTGCCTCTACAAACAAACCCCAGGTGCATGTGCCACTTTGTGCAACTGGCTTTACGTGGGTGCTGAGGAATCAAACTCAGGCTGTCAGGCTTTGCAAACAACTGTCTTAACTGCTGAGCCATCTCCCCAGCTGTTGTTGGGCACTTTAACATATGTGCGCAAGTCACAAAAGGATTTGGGACTGCCTGAAGGGAAGTGATGAGGCACTTAGAGCACAATCCTGAGGACACATGTAGGAAGCAAAGAAGGGCAGGGTCCTATGCACAAAGGAAATACATTTTAGGATAAGGAGATGGTTGAAATGCTATAGGCAGAATTTGGTAGGAGCTTACCTGAAAATTAAAGGCCTGGAATATAAAAAAAGGGGGTTCACCAAGACAAAAATAGTATTTGGTAGGGCAAGGGGCAGGCTCTGAATTGGAAAGGCTGCAATGCTTGGGTTAAAATAGGAGAAGAAAAATCCCCCAGCAAGTATAGACAAGTTTATCTAGCTATAAGATTATTTTGATAGCTTGAAAGAGGAACTCTTTTTTATGTGTAAATGGAAGGAACTTGGTTAAATATGTAGGGTAGAGTTGATAAGTGATTTATAGGTGTCCTCTGAGTGGGACTGCATGGGTTTTGGCTGCTGCCACTGCTATGGGATGGGTGTAGGAGGCTGCTGTGCCCACGGACACTTTGTTGACTTGGAAATATAATGCCCAGAGAAAGTAATCTTGGCTTGAACTTTTCATAAATGGCTTAAACTTTCACCTTGGCTTGGCTTGGGGTCCCATGCTTATGTAACTTTACTTACTCTTCCTGATTTGGTTTGGAAAGACTGGCAGTACAGTGTGGGAATGTGATAGGTTGTGATGGGGTAAATTATAATACAGGGGAAGCTTCTTTAGTGTGGGTATCAGTGGCTGGAAAAGGTTTGAGTCAGGGTGGTGTCTGAGTTAAGTCTTGGAGGAATTCCTGGTGGTAAGAGAGATGATTTACCGTTTACCTCTTTTCAAAGGGTGTAGCACCCTTAAAAGTTTCAGAGCTCCTAGAGGTTCAGGTGTGTGTGTGAAGGAAGAGAAAATTGGGATCAAGAGTTTGTTGAAACTGTTCGGGGTCCCTAGTGGACTTTTCAAGTTATGTCCTAAATATTTGTATGTAATGTGTCTAGGACTTCTGTAATACATCAAATTCAGGAGTGCTAATTCCACATGTAGTTTCCCCCCATTAAACATGGTATACATATTACAAGTGGGGAAGCTTAAGGCTGGATAAACTTACAGGTTGTCATGCCCTGCCCCCGCCCCACCCATACTGGGGGTTGAACCCACAGCTTTTCACAGGTCTTTGGCAAATCCTCCATTACTGATCTATTTCAGCCAGCACTTTTTTTCGGCAGTCTTAACCATGTAGTCAAGGTTGGCCTTCATTGATAATATTGCCCTCAGTCTCTCCAGTGCTGTGATTAGAGAGTTGGGCCATGATGCCTAGCTTCCAGTTTTTGAGGCAGTGTCTTATGTGCCCCAGGTTGGTCTGGAACTAATTATATAGCCATGGCTGGCCTTGAGCACCTATTCTTCCTGACTGACTCCACCTCCCAAGTGTTGGGAGTGCAGGCATGTACCACATCAAACATCCTTTTTTGTTTTGTATCAGGCTTGTTAAATTGCCCAAGCTGGTCTTGAACTCTCCCTCCCAAGTAGGAATTAGGGGCTTGTGCTCATGGCTGGTTTGAAGGATTTTTTTTTTTTTTGCAGGGGGGGGGGGGTGGCGGGGGCTTCAAGGTAGGGTTTCCCGAGTGTTGGGATTAAAGGTGTGTGCCAACATGCCTGGTGGATTTTCTTTCTCTTTTTTTAATTGAGAGCAAGAGAGGGAGAAAATGGGCACAGCAAGGCCTCTTTCCCCACTGCAAATGAACTTGACACATGTACCACTTTGTGCATCTGGTCCTACATGAGTACTGGGGAATTGAACCTGGACCATCAAGTTTTGCAAGGAAGCACTTTTAACTACTGAACCATCTCCCTTAACCCAGCTGTAAGGATTTCTGATGGTTAAGTGACTCATTCCTGTGCACATCTTGTTAGGTCATGAGATTAACATTCAGTCTGAGGCCTAGTCACTCTTGGCAGATATAAACGTCTGGATGGTAGGTTCTGGGCTTTTAACAGTGGTGCCTGGGAGGGATCCTTGGGAACAGACTGGTGAGGTTGTATCTTGTCATCTCTTAACTGCTCTCCTGATGGCTTACAGACCTGCTACGGATGTTCTTTGATGCACTCTACGATGAGGACGTGGTAAAGGAGGATGCTTTCTACAGCTGGGAGAGCAGCAAGGACCCTGCTGAGCAGCAGGGCAAAGGCGTGGCCCTTAAATCTGTCACAACCTTCTTCAATTGGCTTCGTGAGGCTGAGGAAGAGTCCGACCACAACTGAGGGCGGGTGGGGCCCGGGGACTTGGATCCCCATGAACTTGTGGATGGCCCAGCCAGCCGTCTGGACTGTAGGGGGGCAATGGCAGCGGCAGTGACTGGGTGCCTGTAGTATCGATGTGTCTGAGCTAATAAAGTGGCTGATGAGGCAGGATGGCTTGGGGCTGGCTGGGTTGGTCCCCCCCCCCCAGGATGCTGCCAAGTGTCCCTTTCCTCCCCCTGGGGCACAGAGATATTATATATAAAGTCTTGAAATTTGGTGTGTCTTAGGGGATTGGGCACCACCACCTGCCCCTAGGTCCTTTTTTATTTCCTGAAAATCACTCTTGGGACTGCCGTCCTCGCTGCTGGGGGCATATGCCCCAGCCCCTGCACCACCCCTGCTGCTGCCTGGGCAGGGGGAAGGGGGGGCACGGTGCCTGTAATTATTAAACATGAATTCAATTAAGCTTATTGGCTCTTTCTTTAAGGCCTGCTTCTTTTGTAGAAGTTATGGTTAGGTGGGCATTTTCTAGAGTTGGCACTAGTACCTGGCACTCCTGACTCCTCCCTCATATGTTTTGGGAGCTGGAAAATTGCTTTTCCTGGAGGGTTGGGCCTTCCAAGTAGGCAGAATGGGGTGATGGGAGACTAGTAACTGAAAGGTACTTAGAAAATACCCGACTGATAGGACCTTCTCTGTGGGCTCTAGTTGGAGAAGCCATACAGTATTAGGGATGTTCTCTGTAAAAGCGGTTGCCGAGAGGTTTTCTGTCCTTGTGTAGTGGGAGGATGTGACAGCAAGGCCCAGAGACTGCCTTCTGGGTGGCTCCTGCAGTGGCCTGGGAGGACTACCTGGAGAGGCGGACTTCTGAATTCAGCCCTAGGCTGTCTGCGTTGCAATGACGTCGCTCTTGCAGCGCCTTGCTCTGGGTGGAGACGCTGGTGGCCACGCCCCTGCGCTTACGTCACCGGCCCTGTTCCCTCTCCCGGGAGCGGCGGCGGACGCGGATCTCCCACCCCCTCCCTTCTCACGGGCTGTCCCCCTACCCAGTGGTGGTTGCCGCCCGACCCTCTGGCAAGGTGATGGCCCGGGCCCCTGGCGCGGGCTAACGTGCTTGGGTGCCCGGCCATGGGCTGTATTGGCTCTCGGAGCCCAGCGGGTCAGGGTAAGAGGCGGAGGCCGGACACGGTTGGGGAGTAGGGCCGCGGCCGCCTGGCGCGTGGGCCTTGGGTGGGTAGGGGCCGTGGAGGGGGCTGGTGTCGGGAGGGGGAGGAGCCTGCACCAGGGAGGCGGGTCGGGCCAGATGAGTCAGTGGAAGGGGGCTAATCGACTCCGGTTCGCTGCTGTGGCCTGCCTGCTTCTGGGCTTTGCAAGACAACGCGTGGTCTCGCCGTCCGCTTGTATTTCTATTGCTGAGCGTGACTGCAGAGGCAGACACAGCTTTGCAGGCGGCTGATATTCCTGCGCCCCCTAACCCCCGCCCCCCGGTCTTCTAACAACTGGCCTTGAGCACCCACATAACTCCCCTCTGCCTACACCTTCTCACTGTCTTGGGAGTGGCCCTGTGCTGGGAACCTGCCATTCCCAGCTGGGTGACATTCTCTGAAGGAGTCAGCCCTGCCACATACCCTACCACAGAGTTTTTGCCCAACACTTGTTTCCCACCTTCAGTCAGATCAAGGGGTTTAGGCCCCATGTGGGGCACCTGTGAGCAAATTGTTAGCCTCTCATGCTTACAACTATTTTCCTTCTCCCTCTCCTCCACCCAAAACAAATCATTTTTACTCCGTGGAGAGTCAAAAGAAGAGACTATCAAGTCTTCCTACAACAGCCAACCCCTACTTAGGCCTTGATTCCCATAGATGGTGATACATAGGGGGCCGACCTTTAGCTCTGCATCCGAGGTCTGTTGGCCTCCCTTCTGTGTCATGGATTTCTCTAAAGCCCAAGGCTGGATAGGAACCTGTGATGATGTAAAGGACTGGGTTTAGAATGAGTCCCAGGCCTTCAGAGCAGGTGGCCCGTCACAAACCTTAACGTGGTTGATACCTGAGGTTCTTTAGAACTAACTCTGAGATTTGTACATCCCTTGAGGAATTCTGGGATTTGTAGTCCTAAATTAACCTCATGACTTTTGTAGCTGAGAAGCAGAAGGCTGCTGTGAACCCCCTGGCTTGAGTTCAGGAAGTCATCACTGCCTATACTCAGGAGAAAGTTTGACCGACCTAGACTGGCCTTAAGAGCCCTGATTGGGTACTAGCAGGGGTGGGGGCAGGGATAGCCTATAACCTCCTGTCTTCCTTTTGGTTGGTAGCATTTCAGGGGACCACCAGCTGGCTGAAGCTCAGGGACAGAGACGGCTGCTCCAGCTAAAAGGTCAGTTGTGATGTACATGGCCTGTTGGCACTATCTGGGGGATGAGCCTCAGCTCCCCAAATCCCAGAGAGCTTGGCTAGGCCCTTGGCACTCCCACTTCCTCAACGCTATGAGACAGGAGTGTTCTCCTTATGTGACTAGGCACAAGTTCCAAGTGGGGAGGGGACTGGCTCAGCATCCGGAGCCAAAACAAGAATAGAACTGGGAGCTGAGCCTGAAGCAGTTCTGGGCTTTTGGTTCTCCGCATCAACATAGCCAGCATGCCTATGATTTCTGTGCTGGGCAAAATGTTCCTGTGGCAGCGTGAAGGGCCTGGAGGACGATGGACTTGTCAGACAAGTCGCAGAGGTGAGCCCAGAGAACGTTGGTGTGATCTGGGAGATGATGGGAAGCTGAGGAGCAAGGCACTCTAGATGAGAGGAAAATTCCTTTGGCTTAGATATCAGGAACTAGGCTGAAGGAGAACCAGGCTGGGGCCATTAAGGAAAGGCAGGGTGAAGAATAAAAGGTATGGATTTGTCCGAAAAGAAGAATAGAGTTGTGGACCAAGTTTAGATTGGCAAGAGGAAAGAATCGATGCAGCAAGACGAGAGAAGGAAGGCATTGGATGAGGCTGCCCGGGGCTTGGGGGTGGCAGTGAGAAGGGGCATAGTGTTGGTGGGAGAATTCCATGCCCTTTCTACAAAGGGTTGGCTGAGAAACTGGAAGAAGATTCAGAAACTTACCCATGTTTGGGTTTCACCTTAGTCTTGGTAGCAAAATGCTGTGGACAGGGCGGTCATGAGGGCTGCCACGAGTCAGCTGTGGGGTTAGGGTTTTCAGAGTAAAGCAGGGCATGTGGTGGTCGCAGGCATTCTGAGAGATAAAGGAAGGGCTAACAAGAAATGATAAGGCAGCACAGGGCGGAAATGGGGATCTTGGCAAAAGTGAGGGCTGAACAGTTTTTCCCTTACTCAGTGGCCTCGGACCCCGCGTGGGCTGTGGAGTGGATAGAACTTCCTCGCGGTCTCTCTTTGTCCTCCTTGACATCTGCTCGAACCCTTCGTGGCTGGAGCCGGTCTTCCCGTCCTTCCTCCGTGGACAGCCAGGACTTGCCAGAGGTGCAGTCCCTTGTGTTGGTGTTGTGTGTGTGTGTGTGTGTGTGTGTGCGTGTGCGCGCGCGCGCGTGCGCGCGTGTGTGGCAGAGGTGCAGAGCCCCGTGAGAGTGTGTGTGTAGGCGGGGAACCGCATCCACATTTAGGGCACCTGTGACCCCTGGCCCGCCTCACCACCCCGCTTCGGGCTCCCTTTTTCCTGAGAGCGGAGGCACTATCCGGCAGGCCGCCCCCGCGCGGGTCTGCTCGGCTCCGCGGGATGCCAGCGGGCGGGCTTGCTAGCGCCTTCGGCGCTGACGTCAGCGCATCCCGGGCTGTATCCCGGGAGACCCTGTTGCATGGTGATGGGTTGCCAGGGAGATATACACCTTTTCTTGGCCAGGGCCGCAGCTGCGCGGAGCACCCGCCCGGCATGGATGACAGCGGCTGGGGGAAGCGAGGGGAGGGAGGGAGAACGAGCCAGGAAACACCCCGCAGGTGCTCCTTCCCCCGGGCCTGGCCAGAGGCTAACGGCGCCCACCTGGAGGCCCTTTCAGCCAGGTACTGCAGGGGAGGGACAGAGGGTGGGCCTGAGGTCAAGGGGCAGGTGGAGGCCGCTTGTGCCAGGTGGGCCGGACCGACCATGATGGAAGAGGGTTAGGCAGTGCTGGGGAGGGGGTGTGCCCTTGACTCTCTTCGCTGAGGGAATCATTCTGCTGGCTTGTCAAGGAGCATTGAGCCAGGTTCAGGACGGAGTTAGGAGCTCTGGTGGATCAGACTCAGGCCCTGCCACCCCAGCTCCCTAAGGAGTTACAATGGGTAGTATGAGGGGGAAAGAGAGGTGTCAAAGGAGAAAGAGTCTGGGCTGAAAGCATTATTAGGATGCAGTACTTGTGACACTCCTTAAATGGTAAGGGGCATTTTGTCAGGCAGGGATGGACTTTTTTGCCCAGAAGGCTGGTCGCGTTCCCTGAAGGCAGAAGAGCTTCTTGCTGACAGGAACGGTGGAGGAGTGGGGTTGTATTGAGCAGAAGTCAGTACTGGAGTCTGAGAATGGGGAAAAGGAGGCAGAGGCCTCAGAGTGGGGCCCTGCACTAATGCCACCAGACAGTGGAGAAGTCCAGAACATGTTTTTATTCTCGTTCCTTTAAAATTTTTAAAAATATTTTTAGTTATACAAAATAACGAGTTTCATTATAACATTTTTATGCACATACATCATTCTACAAGATTTTAAATAGAAACCTGGCGTGACTCACTGCACTCCTGGAAAATTGTTTATATGTTGCCTCATTCATTAAACCTATACATTTTGAGAGATTACTCCTTCCTAGGCACTCTGTTAAATACTGGTGCATTGGTGACCACCACAGACTGAATTCCTCAAAGAGGTAGAGCAATAAGATACAGGAAACATGTGAAGGAGATCATATTTACACACTGCAACTGAGGTCCACAAAGGGTACGTTGATGGAGGACAGTGATTTGTTAAGACACTACAGTGAGAGGACAGACCACTGGCAGAGTGGCCAGGAAGGCTTCTCTGAGGGGGTGATATTTCAGTCAACACTGGAAAAATGAGAAAGAGCCAGGCAGCCAGTCATGGCGGGGGGGGGGGGGTGGAGTGGGGAAAGAGAGACCGAGGACTTACGTAGACAACACTCTGAGAGGAAGTTAGGGACCCCTGACTTGTGTGCACTGGGAATAGAAAGGGTGCTATCAGGAAGCTTAGGATGGAACACTAGGTCTTAACAGTGGATGTGTACAGGCAAAGCTTAGGAGAGAGCTGACGGTACTGCTGAGCACGGTTGAATGGGAGAACAGGGGGGTGATGCACAGTTAGGAAGCTGGGAAGCAGGGCCAAGTGTGGGGAGGAGAATGTGTACGTTTGACTGGGGGTCATGCTGGCTTTCTGACTGGTAGGCCGCCGGGGATGAGCTAGAACATGGATTTCTGAAGACTCAGAGGAGAGGGGAAGAACCTCAAGGAAGTCTCTAATGCCATAGCTGTCTCCCTTCCACCCTTCCCTGTCCTTCACGGTTCTTCACTTCCTGACCTACCTGTTTCCCCTTCTGAGAGCTGGGAAGGTGGAGGCTTAGCTGCAGTTATGTTCTTGTGGGCCCGCCTGACTCTCTGTTCCTTTGTGGGAGGATTCGTGGAGCCTACATTCTGATCCTTCCCTATGTGCTGGCAGCTACTGGGACATATGTACTGCCCTGCCATTCTCCCTAGCCCCCATTCCCCCTGGTACCTTGGATTAGATGTGGGCACGCTGGAGGGAAGGTCACTGCTGTGAGAGGGGCACTGACTTCGGATGGTGTCACTCAAGGTGAATGTTGGAGACACAATCGCAATGCTGCCCAAGTCCCGGAGAGCCCTGACCATCCAGGAGATCGCTGCGCTGGCCCGATCCTCCCTGCATGGTATGTCCCTCACTCCCATGCCTCTGCCTGCTGTGTCCTTTCTCCTGTCTGTGTCTCTTGGGGCTATTTCCTATGGACATTTGCTGAGATCTCCTTTTTCCAAATCAGTTCCAGCCCTTCTAACTACCATCACGTTCCACTTCCCTGTTAGGTGGTCCCTGGCCCATCCCAGAATCACTCTTCTCCCTTCTCCTCACATTTAGGTATTTCCCAGGTGGTTAAGGACCATGTGACCAAACCTACAGCCATGGCCCAGGGCCGAGTGGCTCATCTCATTGAGTGGAAGGGCTGGAGCAAGCCTAGTGACTCACCTGCTGCCCTGGAGTCGGCCTTCTCCTCCTATTCGGACCTCAGCGAGGGTGAACAAGAGGCTCGCTTTGCAGCAGGTGGGTGACAGTAAGGGGGTCAGCCTCACACTCCTCACAGGCCTGCTGCCTCTGTTCTCAGATTTGCCATGGGAATTGGTGTCTTTCCACACCTGCCTCTGCGCAGAAACCTCAGGCACACTTTACAGGACTCCTGTCTACAACCCAACTTCTCGTCTTAGCTCAGCTCCTGTGCTAGTGAGTTCTGTCTCCCTAATAGGAGTGGCGGAGCAGTTTGCTATTGCAGAAGCTAAGCTCCGGGCTTGGTCTTCAGTGGATGGTGATGACTCTACCGATGACTCCTATGATGAGGACTTTACTGGGGGAATTGACACAGGTGAGGATATTCTGTGTTGCTGCTGCCACCTGCCTGATGGGGCTTGTAATTTATTCTGAACCACGGCCTCAGCGCCCTCAGCCTTCAGGAGGGAGGAGGCCAACTCTGTCCAGACTGCTGCACGCACTCAGGTGGGAAATCAGTGGTTGGAAGTGGAGTATAGCTCCTTTCATTCAGGTGTTGAGCCTTCTCTTTCCTGTGTGTGCAGCGGGGCCCTGCAGTTCTCAAATTAAATAAATAAAGAGAGACAAAGCCTGGAGGCCTCAGTAACACCCTCCCCATGCAACCATGTCTCCGGGAGTGTCTGTGGCGTCCTTGCCTTTTCCTCTGTGAGTCAGCCTCTGCCTGGTGGTTGGCAAGACCGATGAACTCTACTACAGTATCCAGCACCACAGAGGACAGTGGCCCTAGGCAAACAGGAAGGCTGCCGGGCCTGGACTCCACAGGGTGCTGGCTGCAGCTCACTGTCCTTGTACTCCTGCCCATGGGCCTTGCTCTGGGCCAGTGTCTGCAGAGGAGACCCTGGGGGCTGTGCTGCTGTGCTCAGCTCTGTTCTGTTCCTTGGACTACAGGGCTGACTTTTCTTTTCTTTTCTTTCTTTTTTTTTTTTTTTTTTTTGTAGCTTCTAGGGTCTGGCCTTACAAGACCCCTGCCTGTTACCTGTTTGCCTTGGGAGGTTGCCTTTACCAACTGCCACTCCACTCGCTAAGTTTTCCAAGGCAGGCCCTCCATTAGAGCAGGCCAGAAGCTGTAGTAGTCCAGAGGAGACTGATTTGGGTGCCTAAGGCCAGGAGTAACCCCAACCACAATAATTGTTTTGTTTACTTACTTACTTACTTAATTGTCTAAGACAAGGTTTCCTGTAGCCAAGGCTGGCCTCCAACTTACTCTGTAGCTGAGGGTGTCCTTGATTTTTGAACATCCATTTGTGATGGAATTTCAGGCAGGTGCAACTACATCTGGCTTTTTCTTTTCTTTAATTTTTTAAAACTTTATTTGAGAGACAGAATATGAATGGGCATGCCAGGGCCTCTATCTAGTCTGTCACTACAAATGATCTCTAGATACATGTGTCACCATGTGCATCTGGCTTATATGGGTACTGGGGTATTGACCTGGGTCCTTAGCCTTCACAGGCAAGCACTTTAACTGCTAAGCCATTTCTCCAGTCCTTCTTTTCTTTTTTACCCCAAGAATCTCACTGTATTCCAGACTGGCCTTGAATATTTACCAGAGCTGCTGGTATCCTGCATAGGATTTTTGAGCAAATTTTAAAATGGGCACACCCTTTTCTGGCAACCATAGCTCCATGATTGGTGAATAGTGTGATAGTTGAATTTTAGCCCTTACTGCCTTTGTGGTGAGCAACCTGCCTGACCTTATGAAATGGCCCTGCATTTATTGCTTGCTTTCTGTGTAACAAACTCTTGTTCTTTCAATAACCCCATAAAGTTGGTATTATTAGACTCCCTAATTCACCATGAAGGGAACTAAGACATAAGAAACTATAATTCGGGGGCTGGCGAGATGACTTAGCAGTTAAGGAGCTTGCCTGCAAAGCCTAAGGACCCAGGTTCTGTTCCCCAGTTCTCATGTAAGCCAGATGCACAAAGTGGTGCATGTGTCTGGAGTTGGTTTGCAATGGCTAGAGGCCCTGGTGTGCCCATTCTCTCTACTGAGTAAATTAAAAAAATTATAACCCAAGGTTACCTAGCTCCTATGCATGCTGACATTTCCAACTCCGCCTAGTAGAAGGTGGGTGGTGGGTGTAGCTTCCAGGTTGACCAATTGAAAGGAGACCAGCAAGCTGTCTTTTTTTTCTCTCCCCATCACAGACATGGCTGGGCCTCTGGGGCCCCACCTCCAGGACCTGTTCACAGGCCACCGATTCTCCAGGCCTGTGCGTCAGGGCTCTGTGGAGCCAGAGAGCGACTGCTCACAGACCGTGTCCCCAGACACCCTGTGCTCTAGTCTGTGCAGTCTGGAGGATGGGTTGCTGGGCTCCCCAGCCCGACTGACCTCCCAGATGCTAGGTGAAGAGCTGCTCCTTGCCAAACTGCCCCCAAGCCGGGAAAGTGCCTTCCGCAGCCTGGGTCCATTGGAAGCCCAGGACTCGCTCTACAATTCACCCCTCACGGATTCCTGTCTTTCCCCTACTGAGGAGGAGCCTGACCCTTGCAAGGACTGCCAGCTGCTCTGCCCACTGCCCATGGGCAGCTGGGAACAGCAGTGGCAAACTTCTGACGTGGCCTCTTCTGGGGTGGTGTCCTTAGATGAGGATGAGGTGGAACCTGAGGAACAGTGACCCAAATCATGCCTGGTGGTGGCATGCGTATCCTGGCTGCTGCTGGGGCAGAGCCTCTGTGCCCGTGTGGGCTCTGCAGCCTAGAGTGCTCCTGGGAGCACTCACTTCTCCATTGTGTGTTTTGCATGAAAGTGTTTGGAGAGGAGGCAGGGCCGGGCTGGGGGCGCATGTCCTGCTCCCACTCCTGGGGTTTGCTGGGGCTTGCCCGGGGCCCCTGGGGCATGGCTACAGCTGTGGCCGACAGTGATGTTCGTGTTCTTAAGTCCCAAATGCCACATTTCCTCTAGGGATGATGTGAACCTGAGGGGTTGTTCTGACTGGGCTGGGGGGTGGGGTGGAGGGAGACTGGCTGCCTCCTCCCCCCTTCCCAGAGCTGCTTTCCTCTGCTTCTCACCTTTGAGTCCCGCGCAGTGCTTGATAGACCCGCGTCCACCTGGGGGGCTGGCTCCTGCCCTCCCGGAGTCTACGGATTGAGCTGTCCCCTGAGGGCCCCTCGCCTAGCTGGGCTCTTGCTGTGCTTCACCTCCTCATCTCTAAATCTTTTTTCTTAAAAGTCAGAGGGTTTCTGGTCTGTTCTTTCAGCCGATCTTCCCTGGGAGACATTGGAATGATGAAAGTGCATCCTCCAACCTTTTCCTGTCCCTCTCCCCAAGCTTTGGGCCCTTTCCCAGCATAGCAAGGATATGCAGAGTTCTAGGTTGGGTGGGCCTGGGAGAAGGCATGACTCTTGTTGCTACAGAGCTGGGACTTCTATGCTCCTCCAGAAAGGACCACGAGGAGTGTGTCACAGAGGTGGCCAAGAAGCTGTCAGCTACTGCCTGTTCCTGGCCAGAATTGTGCCAATGAGTTGGTAGTCATGACGGAGAACCCCTCCTTAAGGGAGGAAGGAAGACAGTGCTTTTCCTGACGGAAGGCCATAGTTACAGGGCTAGGGCCCTGCACCAGCCAGAGTGTTAATGACCAGGTAGCAGAGGCCTCTTGCAGATTCTGCATTCCACGGACACTAACTCTAGAGCAGTGGGGAGGGTAGGTGGCTGCAGAATGAGGAACCTTGTAGGCTTTGGCAGGTAAGAAGATTCAAGGTAAGAACAAGAGCCAATGGCACAAGGTTTCTATATACGACTGGCTCATTAAGTGTTTATTTTATTCTATTTAAGAATTTGTTTTATTAAATTAATATAAAAATCTTTGTAAATCTCTATATACATTTGGTCATTGGAAGTTCCAGTATAAACCCATCTTAATCCTACCCCTTTCTCCCTTAAAGAAGGGTTAGGAGTTTCATGGCCCCACCCCACCTTGCCAGGGCAGTGTCAGTCTCCCTCTGCCAGGTGGGAATTGAGTCACATTCCAGGTAGGATGGTCTAGAAGAAGCTGGCAGCTCAGGGCTTGGGTTCCAGCCGCTGGCTGCCACTACTTCCTGCTCTTCCAAGGCAGAAGGAATATAGGCCACCGGGTGAGGGGTTCACTGGCACTTGTCATCACTGTCAGAAGGACTACCCTCTCGGGGGAGGCCATGGCGGGATCGGGGTCCCCATAGTGCATGCACCTCAGTGGTCTCTGTGTCACTACTGCTGGTGGCACTGTCTCGGAAGCTGGCGAGGGGTGGTCGGACTTTCACGCCCTGGGCTGTGACAGAGCCCTCAATAGCCTTTCGGAGCTGGAAAGGTAAGAGGGTCAGAGGTTTGGACTCAGAGCTTCATTACTCAGACTTTCTCAGCATTTCCCTTAAGGGAACCAGACAAAGCTCCTTGTTGGAAGAGGAAATGGCTTTGACCCTGTCATCTCACCTCCTTTAGGGTAACAATTCCAATGAGTCTGCCAATGCTGGTGACATAAGCATGGTCCACTCCCAGCAGTGAGAAGATGGTGTGAGTCTGCAGAGTGGGGAGAAGACATACTAGACTTGATTTTACTTTTTTTTTTTTTGGCTTTTTGAGGTAGGGTCTCACTCTAGCCCAGGCTGACCTGGAATTCACTATGTACTCTCAGGGTGACCTCGAACTCTTTGTGATCCTCCTACCTCTATCTCTGCCTCTGGAGTGCTGGGATTAAAGGTGTGCGCCACCACGCCTGGATTTAGACTTGATGTTTGAGAGGGAAGTTCTGAATCAGAGGCCAAAGGGGTCCAGGACAAGATGGGGAGGTAGAGCAAAATAGGTGCTGTAGGTAGTGGGGGCGGGGAGGTAATCATGAGAATGTGCTGTGCCCCTAGGTCTTAGGACCCCGTAGCTACAATTTTTAGGCTGCTTATGTTGATGCTTCCTCTGTGTTCAGCACTCCCCTGTCAAACGTGAGCGCCATGCTTTAGACCCTGGCAGCTAGCTCTCCTTGTGCCCTGGGTGGATTTTCTTGGGCCAGATGTCTTGAAAACGGCTCTGACTCAGCAGTTCTTGGAAATTTTGGCCTATCAGTTATCTTACTGTTCCGAATATACTCGTAAGCCTCTTGGAGTTGATGGCCAGGCAAATGAATCATGGTGAGCGGCTTCTTGAGTACCAGGTACACAGAACTCAAACACTTTCTAAATGTTTTCTAAATGTTTTCTAACATTGAAATTCCATAGGAAGGCTCTTCCACCACCTTCCTAATTTTCTCCAGGGTGTGACTGTACTTTTAAAAAGAGGCAAGAATTTCATTTTTCTTTTTTTTTTTTTTTTTTTTGGTTTTTTGAGGTAGGGTCTCACTCTAGCCCAGGCTGACCTGGAATTCACTATGGAGTCTCAGGGTGGCCTCGAACTCACGGCGATCCTCCTACCTCTGCCTCCCGAGTGCTGGGATTAAAGGCATGCGCCACCACGCCCGGCTAGAATTTCATTTTTCTTTTCTTTTTCTTTTTTCTTTTCTTTCTTTTTTTTTTTTTTGTGGTACTAACCCAGGTGCTCATGTACCTTTGGGTTTTGTTTTTCTCCTCAACCCTGCAGTGATCATCTAGCAAGCTGTGTCCTCTTAGGTTTGCAAACCACTTGCCCCTGAGGGATGTGTGGGCCATCCTCTCAGCCCCACTGTCCTCATGAGGTAGGGCTGGGCCATGACAGCAGAATGGATTCTCCTACTTCCAGCCTCCCTCCTGTCTAGATTGGCTCTGCCATCCTATGGCTTCCTCAAACTTGAGCAGCACCTAGACTCCCTACAATGGCCTGTGAAATCCTTCTCAAGCCAGGCCAGCTGGGCTTCTAAGCCTCACACAAGCATCTTTTTCTGAAAACATCCAGTTTTTCCACACTTCAGACTTTTTCTTGTCTAAGTCATAGTAATTTCTAACACACACTGAAGGCTTACTGTGTGTGAGGCACTCTATACTACTGTAAGTGCTTCACAGGCTCAGCTTTTCTTTTTCTTTTTGGAGGTTAGGGGTGGGGAGGTTGGAACAGCATCTCACATACTCCAGACTCTCAAGCTTGTGCTGTGTAGCTGAAGATGACCTTGAACTTACTTTCCTGCCTCCACCTACTGAGTGCTGGAGTTACATGTGTGTGCCAATACATCTAGTTTATACGGTGCTGGGGACTGGATCCCAGGGCTTCCTGCTAAGCAAGCACTCTACCAACTGAGCTACATCCCCAGCCTCTGTCTCAATTCTTTTAAACCTCAGCACACCCAATGAGGCACGATGATCCCTAATTTACAGATAAGGAAATGTGAAGCCCAAAGAGGCTAAGCGACTTGCTGAAGTTACACAGCTAAGCTTGCAAGTGGCAGAGTGAGGATTTGGGTTCAGTGGGTCTGGCCCTCACACGGATGTTCTGGTCTGGTCGCCCAGTGTTTCTCCACAGGTGGTCCCTGAACTAATGAGGTGCCTAGCTGGCAGTGATCAACAGCTGCACAGATTCTTAAATAGTCTCCAAATGTAGCCACTCCTCTGAATGTTGCTCTCCTAAGCCTTAACTGTTTTCTCAATAAGTAGCTTGTAACTTAGAATCTAATATTTAGAATTCTAATCTTTCATGTTATCATTCTGGTTCTTTGTACTTTTGTTAGCAGTCCCTCAGAGACGTCTTCTATTCCTCAGATTTTAAAGTTTGTAACAAACATCTACTTTGTTCTTTTCCATTTTAATTTAATTAGACACCAGGGAGCCCATTGGAGGGCCCAAATTTCTTGGGCCTGGGAACAGTGAACTGACAGGGAAAGGGACAACATGGCCTTCTAAAAGGATCCTGGGAGAAGGGCCAGGATTTTGGGCCTGACTCTGCTAAACTGACTCAAATGACCTCACTACATGCCTCAGTTTCCCTGGTATAAAATGGTTAAGGCCAGTTAGGCTATCTTTGATTCCAGGCTCAATTCTGCTATTTCCTAGATGGGGGATTTTGAGCAACTTGCTTAACCTTTCTGAATCTCAATTTGTGCTTGTATATAAATTGGCTTATCATAGTATCTACCTTACAATGTGGTTGTGAGAATTAACTCACACCTGTGAAGAGCTTAGTGCCTGACATATAGACAGCACTCAAAAAAAAAAAAAAAAATGGTTAGCATTATTGTCACCATGATGTATGTCTGAGGATTAAAATGACCACAGCTGGGCATTGGTGGCACATGCCTAGAATCCTAAATCTTGGGTAGAGGTAGAGACAGGAGGTTTAGAAGTTCAAGGTCATTTTCAGTTACATATTGAGTTCATGGTCAGTCTGGGCTACATGAAATGCTGGCTCTACCTCTCAAGTGCTAGGATTAAAGGAGTGCACCACTCCTGAAGCCTGGCTCCAGGTTTCTTAGGAATCTAGTGAAAGCCTAATGTGCTGTCTTCTGGCCTGTCCTTTTTCTCCTCACCACACTCACTGTAGCTTCCCACTCATTCAGATCTGAGATCTTTATCTAAAGGCTGCAAGATCCTTTTTTAAACATTTTAAAATTATTTATTTTTTAATTTTAATGTATTTGAGAGAGAGAGAGAGAGAGGCAGATAGAAAAGAATGGACATGTCAAGGCCTCCAGCCACTGCAAACGAACTTCAAACGCATGCACCACCTTGTGCATCTGGCTTACGTGGGTCCTGGGGAATGAATCCTGGGTCCTTTGGCTTTGTAGGCAAGGCCTTAACCACTAAGCCATCTTTCCAGTCCCTATTTTTTTAGTTTTATCAAGGCAGAGTCTCACTGTAGCCCAAGCTGACCTTAAACTTATTCTGTAGTCCCAGGCTGACCTCGAATTTACAGTGCTCTTCCTACCTCTGCCCCCCCAGTGCTGCTGGGATTAAAGGCCTGCGCCACCACACCTCTCTGCCAGTTCCTTTATTATGTTGCTGTTTTGTTTCTTTTTGTCCAGCCCCCCTGTCTTGGCCTCTGCCTGTGTGTGCTATGCTGGCTTTTCAGCATAGCTATGTCTAAACCAGCTACCCAAGTTGCCGGCCTTAGGAATATCTATCCATGCCTGTCACTATCCTCCATATCCTGTAATGGAGGCTTGCACATTAAGTCTGTTTAAAATGTAACTAGAAGGCCGGGTGTGGTGGCGCATGCCTTTAATTCCAGCACTCGGGAGGCAGAGGTAGGAGGATCGCCATGAGTTCGAGGCCACCCTGAGACTACATAGTGAGTTCCAGGTCAGCCTGGGCTAGAGTGAGACCCTACCTCAAAACAAACAACAAACAAACAAAAAAATGTAACTCAAATGCTCCTTGGTTTTGGCTAGGCAGCCTGCATTACCACTTGGATGCCAGCATGTGCCCAATGGTGCCAACTATGCCACACTCAGGGGCCCCTGCTTTCTTCAGGTGTGTACTTTCCTCACCAGCTCCTTTCTGTGCTCAATTCTCCCGATTGTTGCTAGTTTTGCCCCCTTTGCTGAGCTGTCTTCCAGAGCCTCTCACCAGTTTTCCTTGGACGTACATGAAGTTAAGGCTCTCTGGGGTCTGACATTCCAGGCCCCCTGCTGGTGTCTCTCATCTTTGTTTATCTCTTCCCTGCAGTCTCCCTCTCTGTACTTGGCTGTTTGTTAGCCTGTTTATTAGATTTTCTTATCTGGCCTGTTTCTCACCCATTTTTTTTTTTAAGCGTGGGTGTATCAGCCTTGTTGGGCTCTGGCAGCCTTCTGCCTAGCTTTGACCCTGGCCTGGTCTTTTGGATTCCACCCAGTTCAAGCCCTTTCTTTGTTGCTGCTTTGGTCCAGAATTCCCTGAGGGGTGGGAGTGGGGGCTGAGCAGAGAAAATATGCCTGGCTCCACAATGGAGCAGGACAAACTTGAGGGGCCCTGGCTCTCAGGCTTCCATTAACCAAAGCAATATGTTTTTTTTTTTTAAGAACAAAAAACAACAAACAAACAAACAAACAAAAAAACCCAGATAACTAGCAAAGTCTACTGTCTCCTGTTCCTTCCTATCCCAGTGGTCTGAGTCCGAACTTGGGAGGGTAGCCCCCCACCCCACCCCAGGTCCCTTCCCTGCGCTGAACCAGTCCACTGACCCTACCTTGTGCAAAGAGGTCCGTTCCACCAGCTGGAAGGGGGCAGGATCAATTTTGCAGTCACTGAAGTTGACAGGCTCATCGAGCTGTTGCTCCTCCCACTCCAGGATCTGAGGGGAAGAGATAGGGTTAGGGAGAAGGAATCTAAAGCTGCTCTGGCCTGCCTAAAGGCTGGCCTGACTCTTTTCCTTCCTGTGGTCCCCTCCCATCAGCCAAGATGATGACTGAACACACCCGGAAAGAAATAGGGTCCAGAGTCCAGCAGTACCTTACCTCCTCGGGGCTCATCTCGCCTTCCAAGTCTGAGTCACTCTAGGAGGGAAGGAATGGGGAGGTAGGTGGATGTATCCCTGGCTCTGGGTGGTTTGCCCAGCCTAGCCCCTGGCCCTCCCTGCCTGGTGCTCCTAGCTGCAGGGAAAGGGGGGGTACGTACCGCCAGGGAGATTCGGACCCGCTTCAGCTTGCGCTTTTCACAGGATTCTGACTTTTCCAACTTTTTCAGAGCCAAAGCAGAGAGGAGTTGAGGTTATAGGGAGAGGGAGGTTAGGGATGGGTGGAGCCCACGCAGAAGGGTGCACTGCAGGGGCAAAGCTGACAGGAAAGCAGGAGGTCGGCAGAGTGGGAGAGCCACTCCAGGGTTAGCCAGGAGGTGAGAAAGGGAGCTGACAAGACAGCAGGCAGGATGGCAGTTTTGGGCACTCACCTCTGAAGCGGCCTCAGGAGGTGGACTGCCACAGAAGAGGCTTCTGAGGGCGATGCCTGTGGACTCCGTGTTGTCTGTGTTCCCAAACACAAAGCCCAGAGGGGGCAATGTGAAGGCGAGGGGGGAGGCTTCCCACTGAGCAGCCTCATTCAGTGGTGGGCCTAGCTCAGGCTATGTCCAAGGTGGGAGAGAGAGGGGCCTAGCTCAGGCTACGTCCAAGGTGGGAGAGAGAGGGGCCTAGCTCAGGCTACGTCCAAGGTGGGAGAGAGAGGGGCCTAGCTCAGGCTACGTCCAAGGTGGGAGAGAGAGGGGCCTAGCTCAGGCTACGTCCAAGGTGGGAGAGAGAGGGGCCTAGCTCAGGCTATGTCCAAGGTGGGAGAGAGAGGGGCTCACCCGTGGGACTCTCTTGGAGGTTTGTGGTGTTGCTGGGCCCCCTCTTGAGAGCAGGCTTCAGCGGCTTGTGAGTCTCTCCGCGGCACGCGGGGAAGCCCGAGTCCTCCGTGTTCACCTGTAGGGCCGGAATAGACTGGAGGCTATGGTCCAGGTCCTCCCTGTTCCCTACCAGTCCACACAATGACATTTTGGATGCATGTGTGGCTATGGGGCTTTCCCCCTCACCTGGAAGCGGACAGAAGTCTCAGAACTGGGGGGACTCTCCTGATCCAATGATGGAGATGCCTGTACCTTTCTGTGCTCCTGTATGTACTGCCGCCGCCGAGCTGGGCTCAGCTGCGCCCCCAGCAATGCCACTACCTGTGAGCGCTCGATGGAGCCCAGCAGGATCATAGACTCTGCGCAGATCAAATGGGAGGACTCAAGAACGAGGGCCCCTTCTCTTACATCCAGGGCTGGTCCCTGGATACAGGCTGCATTACCAAGGAAATTTTCTGCCTGGGAAGTGTCAGCTCACACCCTTGGAACATGACTGGTTCTGGGCTGCCCCTTCCTGAACAATGCCTCAGGGAGATGCCCACAGCACCCGAGACCCCTCCCAGCCTCACCAGGGGACTCTACTAGGGCAAGCATGCGGCCCTTGGTCCTGTGCAGTGCCAAGCGCAGGTCTCGGAAGGTGCAGCTGAGAGCCACGTGGGGCACATCCCTCACCATGATGTCTTCCACTCGCACCCGGTACTGCCTGAGGGCAAAGTGGGGCACTCGGTGTGTGGTGGGCATGGAGAGCACCCTAGAGTACCACTATCCCAGCATCAAGGAGGATGAAGGACTCAGGGTAGCAATGAGTACTCCTCACCCTTATGCGTATCAGTGGGGACCAGTTACAGAGTCCCCAAGGTGAGGGTCAGTTCTGATTCAGAGTGACAGAACAAAGTGGCCAGCCTTACTGGCTCAGGACCTTGCTGGAGTGGGTGTGAGAGGTCCTGGGAGGCTTCCTGGCCCTCACCCACACCCTCTCTTCACCCAGCCCTACATACTGGTGGCGGCCCCAGCCTAGCTCCGGCAGGTAGGGAAGCTTCTTGATCCGGATGATGCTGTCATAGAGGGAGGGCTGCAGGCTCTGGGCAACGGCATTGGCAAGGATGACAGCAATCATAACAGGCAGAATGTGGGCGATCTGGCCCGTGAGCTCGAAGACAATCACAGCTGTGGACACTGTGTGTGTCACCGCTCCTGCAAGCGCAGCTGCCCCTGGGAACAGCCACTCTCAGTCTTCTCACGGAGCCAAGGCCCCAGAAGAGCCCCCTCCTCCCTTGGACAGGCCCGGTGGGAGTCCGTTAGGCTCATATAGTCCTTGGGGTTGGGACTATGCACCTGCCAGCAGGGGGCACCAGAGCCTCAGACTCTGGCTGGGCCAGGGCATCTCCCAATGCAGATGCAGACCGGGGTCACTGCTGGGAGTGTTAAGGCTCACACAATACCTTAGACTTGATTCTCAGCACCACAAAACAGAAAGAACTGGGTGCTCACCCACTACTGCATAGCCACCAGGGACAATCCGATAGGTACTGCTATCTGTGTGAATTCCATCTGGGAACCAGGCGGCCATGCTTTCACCCACAAGACGCCCAAATGCTGCTCCTTCAAGGAGGGGAAGTAGGAAGAGGGAGGGTCACTCAGTACAGGGGCAAGCTGTGTGGGAGTGGGAAGGGTGCAGGCTGGGATGACAGGCAGCTGCAAACTCACCAATCACAAAGACAGGCATGAAGGCTCCACAGGGCACTGGGATGGTGGTGGCCAGTGCAGACATCCAGAACTGTAAGGCAGGATGTGATTCAAAGAAGCAAAGCTCCTCCCCCACAAGCAAGCCTACCTCCCAGCTATCCTAGTATTCCCAGAGGTGAAGGGAAGGGAAAGGTCACCAGAACCAGGTTCAAATCCTCACACACCACTACACAATGTGGCTTTGGGCCAGTTACTTAACTTCTATTGTGTTAGAACTCACCATCTTGGAAACAGGGTTAAGTGTACCTTTCTTACAGCATTCTGTGAAGCTTACAGGGGTCAATGCATGGCAAGGGCCTAGGACAGCACCTGCACCTAGTGGTCTAGATAAATATTAGTACAGAGTCTCACCTTCATGAGAATGAAAATGACCAGAGTGAGGAAGACGTTGGCACGTGGTGGGCTCCAAGCCTGCGAGGTGCTGGGTGGTTCTAGATCCTCCACCAGGCCCTGGCGGACCCACGTCCGGTTATCAAACAGGGTGACTAGCGTCTCTTTCTGCGAGAGCTAGGGTGAACAGGGTGCCTCAGGTTGGGTCACAGACAGGAAGATAGGAAGAGGCCTACAGTAGTCCACGGGAATAAGGGGTGCCAGCCATGCTGGGGCTACTGGCTTGGACAGGAATGCATCTCAGGGGAAAATTCATGTGGTTACCTGCCCAGCCATGAACTGTCCAAAGCCAGGGGGGAAGGTCAGAGTGGAGATGAGCAGGGTCACCAGAGCCGGGAAGAGCAGGCGTCTAGAGATGAGGGTTTCATAGCATCAGGAGTGGGTGGCACACCTCCTATGGACTAACCATGGACCAGGCACCCTCACATACCTCAGGGCTGAGGTCAGAATAGAGCCTTGGCTCCTACATAAAAATACAAGCCTAAGAGTAGGTCCCTTTTGCTGTTTGTGACACAGCATCCCCGAGGGTGATGGTGAACTAGGGTCATTATAGGAGCTGTAGGCCTTTCTGCTCCTCCCTGATTTCACAAGTGGGTAGTGACAGCAGCAGCAGCAGCAAATCCATCTCTGGTCTTCTCTTGGACATCGGAGCTGTGACTTTTCACCTGCCCTCAGAAGCCCCAGCTACAGAGTATGGTGTGATGCCAGAGAGATAGTTCTGTCCTTATCTAACTCTCCGCGGTACAAGAGTAAACAGCAGGGTGGAGGAAGCTGGGGTCCCTCATAAAGTAGACCAGAAGTACTGTAGGAAAAAGGATCAGTTGGCTCCTTAGTCTCAGAAGCCTTCTCACTCCTAATTCTCATGGTCACAAATGAGAGAGCTGTGTTTTGGACATTCAAAAAATCTTATCCAGAGCCGGGCGTGGTGGCACATGCCTTTAATCCCAGCACTCAGGGGGCGGGGGGGGGGCGGGCAGAGGTAGGAGGATTGCCATAAGTTCGAGACCACCCTGATACTACATAGTGAGTTCCAGGCCAGCCTGGGCCACAATGAGACTCTACCTCAAAAGATTAAAAAAAAATCTCATCCATCCTCATTGATCATAGGGTAAACTGACATGCAAACAAATACTGTCCAGGGGAACACTGGACTGTTTGGACCAGACCTGAGGACCTAAGAAAGCCTCAGTCTTTCATCACAAATGCCCTCTGTCACTGTCTAAAGTTCAAAAGCACCTGTTTCCAGGGAGTTCATATGCACGTTATAACAGTCAGCCTGGAAACACCACTGGCTGATTTCTTATGGAGTTCTTGTCCCACTTTTTTCTTTTTGAGAAAGGATCTTACACTGGAGCCCAGGCTGGCCTGGAACTTGCAACACTTCTGCTTCAGTCTCTGGGGTGCTGAGATTACAGATGTATGTCACCACTGTTGGCTTAAGTGCCTGCTTTTTTTGCTTGTTCTTCTGAGGTAGGGTTCACTCTAGTCCAGGCTGACCTGGAATTCACTATGTAGTCTCAGGGTGGTCTCGAACTCACGGCGATCCCCCTACCTCTGTCTCTGGAGTGCTGGGACTGAAGGCATGTGCCACCATACTTGGCAAGTACCTGCTTTTGACTGGGTCATTACTTCACCCATGTTGTTCCCCCCTGCCCACTGTGGCCCTTACACAACTCAGAGCAGCCTGGAAGAGTCTATGGACACTTACTTCCTCATGAGGAAACGATTGATGGTTTTTTGCTTTCGCATCACCTGGACAATCTTCCGGTTCAGGTAGACAAAGAGGGCTCCCCCAAAGCCACTAGCAATACTGGAGAGAGAAGAAGTATCAGGGTGTGGTGGTTGGGGGGGGGGTCTTCTCATGGTAACCTCCCTCCTGTCCAATAGCTTCCCTTAGCTCCTCACCCAATGACAGCAAAGGCTGGCAGTTCCTGTAGGTCAAAGGGGAAGTCAAGCCGGAACCGGGTCTTGAAGAGAGCAGTGATGGTCTCTGAAAGCAACAGTCACAGGGAGATAGGTCTAGCTTTGTGGGTCTCCCATCTGAAGTAGCTTAGATGCTCCTGTCTCCCAGGTCCCCCACCTTCATCACGGTTCCACACAGCCAACACCCGGAAGATGAAGGCACTGAAGGTGGCAGCGAAGAAGCCTCGCCAATAGTTTCGCACCGCAAAGAAGGTGGAGGTGACCTCGATGCTGAACAGGACGCCTGCGAGGGCGGGAAGAGCACCGTCTAAGGCCAGGTGTGGTGGCACATGTCTTTAGTCCCAGCACTTGGGAGGCCTGTGGTAGGAGGATCACTGTGAGTTCAGGGCCAGCCTGAGACTACATTCGCACCCAAAGGAGAGGTTAAAGGCAGGGCTGGCGGGGCTGGGCTGGCTGCCTGCAGCCTTGCCTACCTCCGATAGGTGCCGCAAAGCAGCAGCCCTACGCCCACAGCACAGGCAGCAGCCAGCATTTCTGTGTTCCGGGATTCATTCTGGCAAGAGTGGGGCACAGCATCAGCCTGGGCTTAGCGGCCTGCCCACTGCCCCCCCACCAGCACTCCCCCTTTACCTCATAGATACCCCCAAAGAGGGACAGGAACTTGCTGAGGAGGGCAGCACACATGCTGGCGATGTGCACAAAGGGGCCCTGAAGATGGGGATGGGTGGTGAGTGGGAAAAGGGGCCTCTTTGGCCCCCGGACCTTGGCCTGGCCTCCTTCTCCACTGGGAGGGACTTTCTATTCCCCAACCTGCAGTTACCTCTTTGCCAAGGGGCATTCCACTGCCTAAGGCACAGGTTAGCCCGATGACCTTAGCTATAAAGGTCTTGAGAGTGAGGTATTCTTTCAGCACCACTCCCCTCAGGATGGTTTTCATCTCGGGGATGCCAGACCCTGCAGGAATACACATCCGGGATACACGTGCCCAGTTCAGGAGCTTTGACCCTTGACCTCCTCTTCCCCCCTCCCCCCATCTTACCAACAGCCTGAGGGGCCAGGATTTGGGTGAATCCAGCTGAGAAAGTGATAAGGACAACAGGGTAGGTAACCCAGGCCAGGTACTGGAGTAAGATGTTGGTGTTCAAGCCCCGGGACATCCACTGCTGAGCTGTGGATAGAGGACATGCTGCTGGACTCCCAATGTGCACATCCACTCAGTCCCTGCCTGGTCCCTGGGACACACTGATATGACAAATGTACAGAGCTGAGGGACAGAGGGAAGGGAAAGGGCTCCTAGAGGGCATTCGCCAGGACAAAGCCCAACCCAGGCAAGAGGGTCAGTTGGAGAGAGGAGGCAAGAAGGTGCAGCCATGCGAGTGGTAGTGATTATGCCTGGAGATGGGCAGACTGTCCAGAGAAAGTAGCCGGTGGTACAACTGTGCAACAGAGGAAGTAGGTTAACCCTCCCTAGCCCTTGCCCTCACCCTGTAAACACACAGCGATGGCATAGTCCATGGCCCAGCTGACCAATGCCATGAGAAGCCCCAGGAGAACCAGGAAGATCCAGTCTTCGCCAACCCTGGATACTAGAAACTTGTGGCAGCGTACAGAACAGACTGGGAGCAGGGGAGGGAAGACCCATGGGAGGCTGTCAGCAACACGTTCCCTGTCTCTCCCCCTGCCCCATGGGAAGCTTTAATGGGCTCTGCCACCCCTCAGTACAGTACAGCCAGGTTCCTGTCCCAACCCAGGTCTCACTGCGGCATCTGGCACATCGGCTCTGTCCATATTCCAGGAGCTCAGGAGGAGCCCGAGAAGGGGGGCCCTTCCAGGGCTCAGGCCCTCCCAGGCGAATCCGAGCAGCTTCCTCTTTGGCAAAGGCCCCAAGTTCCTGAGTATACCGGCCATACATCTGGAGTAACAGGCAAGATGTGAGCATTAGCACGTGAGACTGAGGTAGGGATGCAGGAAGGGCTCCTGGAGTCTGGATCCCTTTTCTCCCAGCCCCTATGTTGTATGACCCCTCTTGAACCCAAAGTTCCCACTCAGACTCAGAGTGTAGGAACAATGCATACTGCAGTCTGTGGGGGCTGTCCTGGCCAGAGCGGTAGGGACAGCCAAGGTACAGGGACACAGTTCTGGGGGTGGCAGAATAATCAGTCCTCTTCTAACAGGCCAGGGGTGGGGGCACTGATGATTGGGAGGGAAGGTCTCTGAGGAGGGAAAAGATGGAAAAACCTAGGGCACAGTGTGAAAGTGGGAGGAGGGAAAGTCAGAGTATAAGGGATGGTCAAGGGCATATGGGTAACAATAAGAGCCTGGTAGAGCTGAGGGCAGCTGCATTGGGCCTAAGAGCAGGCGCGGCCCCAATCCTTATCACGTTCCTGCTGGGCCTCAGGCCTGTGACCAACTCTGCTGCACACCTCCCACCCACCCTAATCCCCTTGTCCCCATTCAACACCCCCACCCCCACAAGCCTATCAGCCAGGCTGGGAGTGGAAAGTGTCTCTGGGTGAGTGGGGAGTGCTTGGTGGCCTTAGTCCCACTCTGGAGCTGTCCCGAGGCCAGGGGCAGGCCTGGGGACAGCACAGGCTGTGGATAGCAAGGTTGTGGTTGTAGATGCTGGGGTGATGGGACGGGAGAGTCTAGTTATGGCTAGACCTGCCAAGCTGGGCGTGTTTTGGGGGGTGGGGAGGAGTAGATTCCGGCTGCCACCCGCGGGAGCTTCAGGACACAAAGGGCTCCTGTTGGGGCTGGGGGGGGGGAGTAGGGAAAGATAGAGAGAGAGGGGGGAGAGAGAGAGAGAAAGGAAAGCAAAGCAGAGGAGAGAGGAATTAACGTGAGGCGAGAGGAAGAATGAGAAAAAAAAAGGCAAGGGAAAGAAGCAACAGAGGAGGAAAGACAAGAGCAGCAGGAGAAGAAAGTGGTGTATAGAGATAGTAGATGGGAGGAGGTGAGGGCAAGACAAAGGGATAGGAGGGCAAGTAGAGAGGTCAGAGTGGGAGTGCCCTGCTGGAAAAGAGCTCGTTCCAGAGACACAGGCACAGGGGAGAGGAAGATGCAGCTGGTACAGCAGAAACATCATTGCAGAGGCTAGGTGCCTGGCTTGCATGACTAGTGCCCCTCTCCTTGGCAAGGCTGACAGCCTTCTCCCATGCTATCACAAGGGTTTGCCCTACCTACTTTTACTCTACTCTCATACTGGCCACCTCTCCCAGTCATCGTGTTTCACACAGTCACTCTCTGGTAATTGGGCACCTCCCTGACTCAGTTACAGCCCAGGCCCTCTCCTCCTACATCGGTTCCTCCCTGCCACCCTCGGGGCAAATTCCAGCTCAGGCTGATAAAAAGGAGCCTTAGGTCCCGGTCCATTTTCTAGGGCTTGCTTGGGTCACCCCCATCCCCTGCTCAGTGACATAAGAAAGGTGAGATGGTTTCTCAAACACTAGGTAACAGTGATGGCCACGAGTTAGCCCCGCTCCTAGGACCCCCCCCCCCACTTCTACTGGGGTCAAGGAACACTCGTGCCATGTGTGTAGGGTTGCCTACCCAGATCCGGTATGAAGAAAGGTCCCCATTCTCACAGCCATTCCTGCTTCACCCAGCATTCCTTAAGCTTCTGTTCCCTAGGTGACAAGTCACCCCTTCCTAGAAGAGTGACTGATGGGTTCTTGTCACTGCCGGGTTTCCAAGCCCTCAAGATGCAGGGCCTGGGGGTGGATGGGTTTGGGTTTCATCACCTGCCTACATTCTATGGCTAGTGTAGGGCCATGCACATGGTAGGGATACAGGGAGTGTGCTGAATGATGGAGACAGGAGCGTATGAATGGTGCTGGGGAGAGGGTGCCGAGGCGCTGTCCCCTGGGCTCAGGTGGTGGGTGAAAGCAGGAAAGAAAACGTGTGTGAGGAGGAGAGCAAAGGGAAGAGCACCTGGGCCAACCCCCCTGGTGTCATTGTAGGCCCCCAGCCTCAGTCAGAAACCAGCAAACAAGCAGCTTTTCCAATGCTTTGGCCTCACAGACTCCCCGAGCCTCAGTTTCCCCAGCCAAGGAAGGCTGAGGCGCGTCTAGGGTAGGCCGCCGGTCCTGGCTCTTTCTGGGACCACCCGGGACAGCGGTGCCGGCGTACCCCTCTCAGCTCTCGGATAAAGCTTCACTTACCAGGGTCTGCTCGTACTGCAGCGCCCGAGGCTCCATCCCTTCCCCCGCCGCCGCCGCCGCCGCCGCCGCCGCCGCGGCCGCCATCTCGGCGAACTGTCCTGTCGCCTCCCTGGGCCGCTGGGGCTCTGGCCTGGCCTCGGCCGGAGGAAGCCGTGCCCGCACTCGTCCGGCCCCCGCAGCCCGGGCGGCAGAGTGCAGAGTGCGGCGGGTCCCCGGCGGGCGCCGCAGGCGCAGCCTCCCGCTCGGGTCCCCTCCTCGGCGGGCGGGCCGAGGGCGGTGCCCTGCGCGCCGCTCCGCCCGCTGGCCCGTGCCCACGGGGCCGGCGCTGCCCTGCTGGGGTCGGCATCAGATCGGGGCCGCCTCATCGTCTCCGGAGAGGCCGCTGGGGGCGTTAGGGACCAGCGAGCCCGCAACTCCTTCGCCGTAGAGGTCCGGGGCTGACCGCGGTCCCCCCCGGACCGGGGCGAGGGCGGACTCGCCGGCACGTGGAGGGGGCCCGGGCCGGCCTGCGGCTGCGTGCGCGACCCCGGAGGGGCTGGAGATGTCCCGACGCGGAGGGCCGGGGGGCACGAGCAAGGGGCACCCCTTCTCCGCCCCTCACGAGGAGCGGGCAGTCAGACCGGCCTGGGAGGGTTCTCTTGGCTCGGTCAGGGGTGAGCAGTAGGTCTTGGGGGGGGGGGGTCCTGTCTGCATTTCCTCGGAGCGCCCCCTCCCCCCAGCCGAGGAGGTGCACCCGGAGATCCCGGGCCTGGGAGGTGGTGGGAGGGAACGGGAAGAGGTGAGGCCCGAGGGAAGGGAGTTGGTGCGGGGGAGGCTCGTCCCGGGGAGCGGGCGTGGGGGAGCAGAGGTCGCCTCTCCCTGGCAGGGCCCAAGGAGAAACCCGAGCGGCTGCTGACGTCTCGCGGACTTGGGGGCACGGCCTGCTGGGGCTCCGCGATGTGCGGCGGAGTCCTCGGAAGGATAGAACCGAATGGCGCGAGCACAAGGTGGACCGGCAATGTCACAGCTAGTGCCACGAGACATAGTGCCCAGGGAAGGGCCATCGGGGTGTTTAGGAAGTACTGCGAGGGGGCAGTGCCCACACGGGGGAGGGCCTGTATGAGACAGTGGCACCTAGAAGGAGGAGCCCTGCGAGGGAAGAGCTCTCTAGACCCAAGACCACTCACTCTCTGCTGCACCCGATCAGATGGTCATGTCGGGGGAACAGACAGTACCAAGTCGAACTGGCAATGAATGCTCTAGTCTAGGGATGTGAAGGGCTTAGTGCCAGGCTGTAGGAGCAGTGCGGGGTAAGAGAGCAGAGCCCGGGCGGTGGGGGGTAGAGGGACAATGCAGGCTTTCCTCTTTCCCATAGTGACATCGTGGCAAATCGCCAAGCCGGATGGACCCGGCTCGGGTGACGACTAGCAGGGCCCAGCCGGCTCTGGCCGGCGTTGACGGGGGGTGGGGGTGGGGGCTTGGTGCCAGCCGGAGGGGTTGGGCACTATGCCCCGCTGGGCCAGCGCTCTGGTGGGGGCGGAGTTCTGCTCCCCTTGTCCCCGGCGCGGACTGTGCCCCCGGCGGGCACGCGGACTGCTGGGCAGGGCCGGGCCGGGCTTCCTTCTCTGGGCCAAGGATCACGGTCAGGGCCCCCCCGGCATCTCCATGTCTTGGGGCGCAGGCTCTGAAGAGGGCGCCAGCGCCTGGGTGGAGCCCATTGCGTTCCCCCCACCCGCCCCCCACACACCTGGGGCGGAGTCACCTGGATTTGAGACCCGCCCTCAGCCCTAGCGGAGGAGGTGTTCTTCCCCACCGGAAGTTAGGAAGCCCCGAGTGGGAGGGGGCGGAAGTGGCTGAGCGGCCCAGGGCCCTTGCGCATGCGCCGCGGGCGCGTCGCGGTTCTTCGGCCGTATTTATTCCCGGACTCCCGCTCCACGTGAGGCCCTGCGCGAGTTGCCGGCGCCTCCCAGGCGCCCCTTGCTTCTGCTGCTCCCGGGGACCCACCCCCCCTCCTCACGATGGCAGGCATTCTGTTTGAGGATATTTTCGATGTGAAAGACATTGATCCCGAGGGCAAGAAGTTTGACCGAGGTAGGTCAGGCGTCGGGGCATGGGGTGTGACGGAAGAGATGTGGGTGAAGCTTGATTGAACTTCTCCTGGGTCATGCCTGGTGCATGGGCGGTCCTTAGTTGGCAGGTTCCTGGGCATCTTTCTATTGTTTTGGTTCTTTCGAGGTAGGGTCTCACTCTAGCCCTCACTGACCTGGAGCTCACTCGGAAGCCAAGGCTGGCCTCGAACTCACGCCTATCGTTCTACCTCAGCCCCCGCCCCCCGAGTTCTGTATTAAAGGCGTGCGTCACCACGCCGGGCTCGCTGGGCATGTCTGTAATCAATAACTCCCTAATCTGTCTGCATTCGACTGCATTGCGAGTCCCTCTCACACTTGCTTTGTTTTTCAACCCTTTTTTCCAGGGAGGGTTTCGGTAACTCTTGTAAGGCCACACAGCGAGATATCTGACTTGCTAACGCATGTTGTCGTATTGCCCACAGAATTGTGAGTTCTTTATGAAGTCCTCTCTGCGTTTGAGCTAACTGCTTGGTGTATACTTTTTTCTTCTGCCAATGATTGATAATGGTTTCTTGATGTCACTTTGTCTGGAGCCAGACGTTTTTCTAGACAAACAAGTGTTCTTATACATCTTGATAATACTTTTAGAACAGTGCCTGGCATAGGAAGAAGAAACCTTTCAGTAAATGAATAACTTGCCCAGAGTCAGGCACTAAATCATCCAGGAAGCATTAGAGCCTAGATAATATTGTTGTCGGAGGGTTTTGGGTTCTTTCTGAGGAGCCTGTTCACTTGCTGTAGTTTTTGCCGTCTTGTGTATCCTGTACTGGTTGAGCCTGTACCTCTGTGAAAGCACGAGAGAAGCCAGTAGATGCAAACTGTTAGATGAAATGTTCACGCGTGTTAAAAAATAATTATTTATTAGAGAGCGAGAGAATGGGCACTCCAGAGCCTCTAGCCACTGCAAACGAACTCCGGATGCATGTGCCACCATGTGCATCTGGCTTACGTGAGACCTGGAGAATCAAATCTGGGTCCTTAGGCTTTGCAGGCATGCACCTTAACTGCTAAGCCATCTCTCCAGCCCCCCTCCCCTTTTTAATCAAGGTAGAGGCTTACTCTAGGTTGACCTGGAACTCACTGTGTAGCCATGGCTGGCCTCAAACTTGTAGCAATCCTCCTACCTCAGCCTCTTGAATGACTGCCCAGCTGTTCACTTGTATTTAATTCCCAAATTGGGGTCTATAGGATTTGCCCTGGGCCTGTTAATTATGTCTGTCATTCTTCTACTTCTCCCCAGTGTCTCGACTGCATTGTGAGAGTGAATCTTTTAAGATGGACCTCATCTTAGATGTAAACATTCAGATTTACCCTGTAGACTTAGGTAAGTATTGAACATAAGACAAGAGCAAGAGGCTTGGGGTTTTTGGTTTCAGCTGTTCTTCCCTCTCAGATCCTGTGGTTCTTTTCAGGTGACAAGTTCCGATTGGTCATCGCTAGTACCTTGTATGAAGATGGTACTCTTGATGACGGTGAATACAACCCCACAGATGACAGGCCTTCCAGGTGAGGAGAGAGGACATTACGGACCAAGTAGATAAGTATACTTATGTGGTACATAGAAAGGCCTTTATTTAATTTCAGGAATAACTGTTAACAGACTCTTAGTAACTTAAGGAAATTGCTATGCTTATGAATTCAAACAAGCAAAATGAATCATGGTGGCACATGCCTATAATCCCAGTACCTGGCAAGTGGAGGCAGGAAGATCAGGAGCTCAGAGTCTTCCTTGGCTGTACATCAGGTTTGAGGCCAGCATAGGCTACATAAGACACTGTTAAACTTAAAACAACAACAACAAAAAAAAAAACAACAACCAAATAAGGAGTTGGGCTTGATAGCATATGCCTTTAGTCCAATCACTTGGGAGACTGAGGTAGGAGGATCACCAAGAATTGAGGCCAACCTGGGGCTACAGAGTGAGTTCCATGTCAGCCTAGGCTGGAGTGTAATCCTACCTTGGAAAACAACAACAAAAAAACCCTCAAACAACATGAGTGATTACATGCTTATGAGCTGGCTTTGTTTTTTTTTTTTGAAGTTTTTGTTGTTGTTGTGTGTTTGTTTATTTTTATTTATTTGAGAGAGACAGACAGAGAAAGAGGCAGAGAGAGAAAGAGAGACAGAGACAGAGAATGGGCGTGCCAGGGCCTCCAGCCTACAAATGAACTCCAGATGCGTGTGTCCCCTTGTGCATCTGGCTAACGTGGGTCCTGGGGAATCGAGCCTTGAACCAGGGGTCCTTAGGCTTCACAGGCAAGCGCTTAACCACTAAGCCATCTCTCTAGCCCTGAGCTGGCTTTTGAAAAAAAAATATTTTATTTATTTGAGAGAGAGAATGGGTACAGCCAAGGCCTCCAGCCACTGCAAACGAACTCCAGATGCATGCACTCCCTTGTGCATCTGGCTTACGTGGGTCCTGGAGAATCAAACCAGGATCTTTTGGCTTTGCAGGCAAGTACCTTAACCACTAAGCAATCTCTCTAGGCCCTGGCTTTTTATTATTCATTCATTTATTTTTTTTTCAGTTCAGTTCTTAGTTCTGCCAATTATTGGTCAAACACCCAAAGAGAGGTAAACTCTTTCAGCCTGGCTTCCTCATCAGGAAAAGGATGGTCACGCCTAGCTGACAGAAATGCTGTAACAAGTAATGTATACTTCTCAGGCTCCTGTTGCAGTCTGACACTTAGTTTCTATTGCAATTTTTACATTTGTGTTTGAAACAGTCTCTCCAGCCCAGGCTGATTTGAAACTCACTCTCTGTAGCCCAGGCTGGCCAGGAACCCATGGTAATCCTTCTACGTCAGTTTCCTGAGTGATAGGATTAAGGGTACCATGCCTTTAAGTGTGCCAGCTATGTTTGTGCCCTCCTAACTCAGCTTCCTGAGTGATGGGATTAAGAGAGTGTGCCGCCATGCCCAGCTGTGTTGTGCTTTTTTGTGTGTGCTTGCATACTTGTGTTAGCGCACATGCGCGTTGAGCCCAGAGGTCGACAGTGGAGTTCTTCCTCTTGCTCTCCACCTTGTTCTGAAACAGGATCTCTCACTGAACCCAGAGCTCACTGATTCAACTAGACAAACTAGCCAGCCAGCCCCTAGATTCTTTTGTCTCCATCTTCCCAGAGCTAGGATTACCTGGCATACACCAGCATACCCAGCATTATTACTGGCGTACGCCACTGTCCTCACCCAGTGTCTTAACTGGGCCTGGGGTTCTGAGCTGAGGTCCTCATGCTTATACGGTAAATGCTTTACTGACTGAGCCATCTTCAGCCCCATTGCAGTTGCCTTTTTGTTTTGATTTTTCGAGGTAGGATCTCACTCTAGCCCCCAGTTGCCTTTTTAAAAAATTTTATTTGTTTATTTTTGGATTTTCAAAGTAGGGTCAAAAGCACTAGCTCAGGCTGATCCGAAATTCATTATATAGTTTTGGCTGGTCTTGAAGTCATGGTGATCTTCCTGCCTCTGCCCCCCAAGTGCTGGGATTAAAGGCATGTACTACTTACTACGCCCAGCTCTAGTTGCCTTTTTTTGTTTTCAAAAAAAAAGTTTTTTATTAACAACTTCCATGATTATAAAAAATATCCAATGGTAATGCCCTCCCTCCCCCCACTTTCTCCTTTGAAACTCCACTCTCCATCATATCCCCTCCCCCTCTCAATCTGTCTCTTTTATTTTGATGTCATGATTTTTTCCACCTATTATGATGGTCTTGTGTAGGTAGTGTCAGGCACTGTGAGGTCATGATATCCAGGCCATTTTGTGTCTGGGGGGAACACATTGTAAGGAGTCCTACCCTTCCTTTGGCTCTTACATTCTTTCCACAGCCTCTTCCGCATTAGACTCTGAGCCTTGGAAGTTGTGATAGAGATTTTGCAGTACTGAGCACCCCCTGTCACTTCTTTCCAGCACCATGATTCCTTCTGAGTCATCCCAAGGTCACTGCCATCTGAAAAGAGAAGATTCTCTATCAAAAGTGAAAGTAGCATTAATATAAGGGTATGGATATTAACAGAAGTGCTTACTGGGCAGTGTGATAAGCATAGTATATACATTTAGCCAGACAGCAGCAGATGTTACACCACTAGGGCTCATGACTACCCCTGTTTTAAGTTTTTAGTATCAGGGATATAGTCCTTCTAATGGAGCAGGCCTCCAGTCCAATTAGAGGGCAGGTGGTTTCCACCATGACAGATGTGCCACTATTGCACCCATTGGCTCATTTGGCCTGGCTGGCCTAATATAAGGCTTGTGGTGTCCACTGTTGAGTATCTTCACTGGTGATTTCTCTTTCTCCCATTGAACTGCATGCAGAATGGCTTCTTCCAGCTTTCTGATAGCTGGTCTACATGGAGGAGGTTGTCAGCTCAGTTCAGCAGGATTTCTCAGTGGCCTTGCAGCCCAAGTATGTGGAGTCTTCAGCAATAGGGTCTTAACCATCTATTCCTTGTGGGAAACCAAGGGCCTTGGCAATGGCCTATAATGTTTTGGAGGCATCAGGGACCTCCCTGGCCAACAACGCACTGGAAGGTTTCGCATCCCTGGCACTGATTTGTTTTTAATTTATGTATTTTTTTTTGGTTTTTCTTTTTTTTTTGGTTTTTCGAGGTGGGGGTCTCACTCTAGCCCAGGCTGACCTGGAATTCACTATGGAGTTTCAGGGTGGCCTCGAACTCGCGGCTATCCTCCTACCTCTGCCTCCCGAGTGCTGGGATTAAAGGTGTGTGCCACCACACCTGGCTTATTTTTATTTTTTGAGGTGGCTTCTCACTCTAGCTGCCAGTTGCCTTTTTAAAAATTATTTATTTATTTATTTTGTTTTTTTGAGGTAGGGTCTCCTTCTGTAGCCCAGGCTGACCTGGAATTCACTATGTCATCTCAGGGTAGCCTCAAACTCATGGAGATCCACCTACCTCTGCCTCCCGAGTGCTGGGATTAAAGGCATGTGCCACCGTGCCTGCCTTCCCAGTTATCTTTTTTTTTTTTTTAAGGTAGGATTTCACTCTGGCTCAGGCTGACCTGGAATTCACTATGTAGTCTCAGGGTGGCCTTGAACTCGTGGTGATCCTCCTACCTCTGCCTCCGAGTGCTGGGATTGAAGGCGTGTACCACCACACCCATCCTCCAGTTGTTTTTGAGACTAATTTGTCACTGTTGTTTCACAGGGCTGACCAGTTTGAATATGTAATGTATGGAAAAGTGTACAGGATTGAGGGAGATGAAACATCTACTGAAGCAGCCACACGCCTGTAAGTTCCATTGTCTGGTGAAAATTCTTATTTTTCTCCCTGTTTTGAGAATTTGGGCATGCTCCTACTACTTCTTTGGTTGAGTCCCTCTTCTTTGGACCTCAGATCTGGACAGGACCAGAAAGAATGTGTCTGGAAACAGTTTCCAGTCCAAAACATTGGCTGCTCACATTGTTTGTATTAGGGTTCTTGAGGAACAGAACTGATAGGGTTATTATGTATTATAGAGTATTTATTAGCTCAGCTTACAGGATAAGGATTGGGCAGTTCAGACAATGGCTCTGTGCAGGCTGGAGAGTTGAGAACCCAAGCTACTCAATCCACGAGGCTGGATGCTTCAGCAGTCTTAATCTGCCAGCTGGAGGCCTGGAAGCATCCTGGAGAACTGCTGGTCTGCATTGGAAGGCTGATGAAGCTGGGTTACAATGTCTGAGATGAGCATTAACAGAGTAGGTAGATGTATGTACCAGCAAGTAGCATGGGTAGCCAGGCAAAAGGCCCTGTGTTCTATTGATTTATTTTTCTATCAATATTTTATTAATGTATTTGAGAGAGGGAGACAGTGTGAGAGAGAGTATGGTCTGGCCTCTTGCCACAGCAAACTCCAGATGCATGCACCACTTTGTCTGGCTTTACGTATGTACTGTGGAATTGAACCTGGGTCATCAGGCTTTGCAAACAAGCACCTTTAACTGCTGAGCCATTTCCCCAAACCCCTGTGTTTTGATTTTTTTAAAAAAATTTTTTTTTTATTTATTTGAGAGAGAAGGATGCAGAGAATGGGTTCTCCAGGGACTCTAGCCACTGCAAACGAACTCCAGACACATGTGCCACCTTATGGCATCTGGCTTTACATGGGTCCTGGGGAATTGAACCTGGTTCCTTTGGCTTTTCAGGCAAGTGCCACTTAGCCATCTCTCCAACTCTATTTTTTTTTATTTTTAAAAATAAAGTAATTTTCTATTGACAACTTCCATAATTATAGTCTATAAACCATGGTAATTCCCTTCCTCACCACTTTCCCCTTCACAACTCCACTCTCCATCAGTCTCTCTTTTATTTTGATGTCATCATCTTTTCTTCGTATTATGATGGTCTTGTGTAGGTAGTGTCAGGCACTGTGAGGTCATGGGTATCCAGGCCATTTTGTGTCTGGAAGAGTATTGTAAGGGGTTGTACTGTTCCTTTGTCTCTTACATTCTTTCTGCCACCTCTTCTACAATGGACCCTCAGCCTTGGAAGGTGTGAGTAGAGCTGTTTCAGTGCTGAGCCCTCCACTGTCACTTCTGCTCAGCACTATGGTGCCTTTTGAGTCATCCTAGAGTCACCTCCTTCTGAAAAGAAGCTTGCTCTAATCTAAAGTGAACATGAAGAGAAGTGTTTACCAGGCAGTTTAGTGAGCATAATGTATACATTCAGCCATACACCAGCAGGCGTTACACTCCTAGGGCTTAGGACTTTCTCTATCATAGGTTTTCAGTATCAGGCATGTATTCTCTCCTGTGGAGCAGGCCTCCAGTCCAGTTAGAGAGCAGGTTGGTTTCCCCCATAACAGACACGCCACTGTTGCACCTGTTGGCTCATTTGGCCTGGCTCGCCAAACTTAAGTCTTGCAGTATCCACTGTTATTTATCTCCACTGGTGACTTTTTTTTTCTTAATTTTTATTAACATTTTTCCATGATTATAAAAAATATCCCATGGTGCTACCCTCGCTCCCCCGACTTTTCCCTTTGAAATTCTATTCTCCATCATATCCCCTTCCCATCTCAATCAGTCTCTCTTTCTTTTTGATGTTATGATCTTTTCCTCCTCTTATGATGGTCTTGTGTAGGTAGTGTCAGGCCCTATGAGGTCATGGATATCCAGGCCATTTTATGTCTGAAGGGAGGATGTTGTAAGGAGTCCTTCCCTTCCTTTGGCTCTTACATTCTTTCCACCACCTCTTCCGCATTAGACCCTGAGCCTTGGAAGGTGTGATCGAGATGTTACTCAGTACTCCAATCACTTCTTTCCAGCACTATGATACCTTCTGATTCATCCCAAGGTCACTGCCATCTGAACACTGGTGACTTTTCTTTCTCCCATGGAGCTGCATGCAGCGTGGCTTTCTCTAGCTTTCTGTCAGCTGGGCTACGTGGAGGAGGTTTTCAGCTCAGCTCCAGCAGGATTTCTTAGTGACTTTGCAGCCCAAGCATGAGGAGTCTACAGCAGTAGGGTCTTACCATATATTCTTGGTAGGAAACCAAGAGCCTCAACAATGGTCTGTAATGTTTTGGGGGCATCAGGGACCTCCCTGGCCAACACCCTCCCTGGAGGGTATCCCATCCCTGGCACTGAAAATTTTCTAGTAACAATCTATGGCTTTTGGTGTGCCATTGTCTAAAAAAGTAGATTTCCATATGACTTATTCATACCCTCTTAGATTTTGATTAACTGTACCCCCACCATTCCTCTACTCAATCTCTTCTCCTGACCTCACTTAGGCCTTTCCAACTGCATTAAACTGTTCTTCTACTTACATATATACAATATCATCTCTTTAAGTTCCTCCCTCCCCAATATCCCCTCTGCTACTGAGTTTTATTCCAACTCCTATACAAGTCCAAACATTTGTGATTTTTTTGTTTGTTTTTTTTGAGTTAAGGAGTTCCACTCTAGCGCAGGCTGACCTGGAATTCACTATGTAGTCCCAAGCCTTGAATTCACAGTGATCATCCCACTTCTGCCTCCCAAGTGCTGGGATTAAAGGCGTGTGCCATCATGCCTGGCTAAAATTGTATTGAAATGATACATGTCAGAAATTTGAGAAGCATAGAAGTAATGTGAAGAAGGGGGGGGGGGGAATGTCATCTTATAGTTTCATACCCAGAAGAGAGCTTTTCTTTCTTTCTTTTTTTTTTTTTAAGGAACACTGCAATCCTTCTACCTCAGTTTCTCAAGTGTTGGGATCAAAGGTGTGCACCACCACACCCAGTCAAGATTTTTTAAAATTTCATTACTTAAATATTTTATTTATTTATTTGCTCGTTTTGAGGGAGGGAGAGAGAGAATTGGTGCAGCACTGCAAACGAACTCTAGATGCGTGCGCCACCTTGTGCAACTGGCTTTACTTGGGTGCTGGGGAATCAAACCTGGGTCCTTGGACTTTTTTGGCAAGTGCCTTAACCACTAAGCCATCTCTCCAGTCCCCAAGTTTCTTTTTAGTGTTTACTTTTTTCTCTGAGATCCTATTATGTGCTTTAAAAAAAAAAATAACTCTCTTTAGGGGGAGGAGATACGATGGAGAAAGGAGTTTCAAAGGGGAAAGTGGGGGGAGGGAGGGCATTACCATGGGATATTGTTTATAATCATGGAACTTGTTAATAAAAAAAAAGTTGAAAAGAAAAAAATAAATAAAATATTGTATTTTTCAGAATATTTTATTTATTTATTTATTTATTTATTTATTTATTTGAGAGAAAGAGGCACATAGACAGAGAAAATGGGTACACGAGGCCTGTAGCCATTGCAAACGAACTCCAGACACATGTGCCATCTTGTACATCTGGCTTTATGTGGGTACTGGGGTATCAAACCTGGGTCCTTAGGCTTTTCAGGCAAGTACCTTAACTTCTGAGCCATCTGTCCAACCCATATTCTTTTTTAATTAATTTATTATTTTTTTATTAACAACTTCCATGATTGTAAGCAATAAATATCCCATGGTAATGCCCTTCCTCTCCCCACTTTCCCCTTTGAAACTCCATTCTCCATCATATCCCCTCCCCCTGTCAATCAGTCTCTCTTTTATTTTGATGTCATGATCTTTTCCTTCTGTTATGATGGTCTTATGTAGATAGTGTCAGGCACCGTGAGGTATTGAATAACTAGGCCATTTTGTGTCTGGAGGAGCACGTTGTAAGGAGTCCTACCCTTCCTTTGGCTCTTACATTCTTTCCGCCACCTCTTCTGCAATGGACCCTGAGCCTTGGAAAGTGTGATAGAGATATTGCGGTGCTGAGCACTCCTGTCACTTCTTCCCATCACCATGATGCCTTCTGAGTCATCCCAAGGTCACTGCCATCTGAAAGAGAAGGCTCTCTACCAAAAGTGAGAGTAGCATTAATATATGGGTATGAACATTAAGCGAAGTGCTTACTGGGCAGTTTGGTGAACATAGTATACACATTTAGCCAGACAGCAGCAGACGTTGCACCCCTAGGGCTCATATGACTACCCCTGTTATAGGTTTTCAGTATCAGGGATGTATTCCTTCCCAACCCATATTCTTTTTGCTTAACATGTTTTTCCTATGTTTGTTTATAGCTTTTTCTCAATATTTTAATACCAGGCAAAACATTCTAGTAAGTTGACATATCACTGTTTGACCATTCCCTTAATTTTGGGCATGTAGGTGTTTTCCACCTTCACAAGTATAAAGAACACTGCTTTGTACATATCTGGTCATTCAACTTCGACTCAGTCTTTCTTTGGTTCCTAACGGCAGAATACTAGGAGAGTGCCTGTTTTTCTTATGGATAGAAAGCTGCAGGGTAGCAACTACTCGAGAGCTCAGACTTACAGGATGTGGGACCTTCTGTTTCAGCTCTGCCTATGTGTCCTATGGGGGCCTGCTGATGAGGCTGCAGGGGGATGCCAACAACCTCCATGGATTTGAGGTGGATTCCAGAGTTTATCTGCTGATGAAGAAACTGGCCTTCTGAACCTCGGGGCATGCCAGCTGTGCTCAAGTCACATTGTCCAAGCCTGAGTAGAAGCTGATGTTCACCTGTGAAGGAGGAGTGACTCTGCCCACTGTGCGTGCACCTTCAGCTTGTCTGGAGTTCAGTGGGACTTGACATGTACAAGACCCAGTGGGATTGCTTATCATGAATCTGAAGTTGTTTTGTATATATAATTTTTAAAATTAAACTTTACTTTTATAGATTCTTCTCTCCCCCCCCCCTGTAATTTTTTTTTTTTTGGACTGAGTTTTTCTTAAAATTTTTTATATTTTATTTATATTTGAGAGTGAGAAAGAAGCAGAGAGAGGGAGAATGGGTGCACCAGGGCCTTCAGGCACTGCAAACGAACTCCAGAAGGATGCATCACCTTGTGCATCTGGCTTCCGTGGGTCCTGAGGAATCGAGCCTGGGTCCTTTAGCTTTGCAGGCAAGCGCCTTAGCCACTAATCCATCCCTCCAGCCCCTGAACTGAGTTTTTCTATATAACTCAAGCTGGCCTTGCACTAGATTCTCTTGCCTCATCTTGAGTGCTAGCATTACAGCTGTACAGCCATAGCAGCTTCTGTTCCTCTGTTAAGACTTTTCCCACTGCCCTGTAATTTGTCTGTCCATGCTGTATTTCTGGCCCATGGCCAAGTGATCGTGTGTTGGCTTAGTATCTTTCCTATCCGTATGGTGTTGCGTTTAGGGTTATCTCAAGTCTTCTGGCTGACTGTTCCCTGTACTTATCATTCTGGGTGGTTTTCTATCTGGAAGAGAGAGATTGTTGTGTTTCGGCTCTTAAAGGGTAGAATCCTAAGCCTACAAGATACTACCCATTTGAGTGGGCAAGGAGCACTGCTCGGGTCTTTCCAACCCCTTCAGTCTCTTAGAAAGTCAGTGCGTGTTGACTTGAATGAGTTGCTTGCATAGCTTTGGGTGGAGGATTTTAGACACAGGCATGTGCTACTGTGAAGAGAAGAGAAAGGACTTGGTGGTTATCGAAGTAGGTGGAGGGTCTGGATCTCTTCATTCCAGTGGTGACCTGGTAAGAAGGGCAAGTGATGCACTGAAGTAGACAGGGTAGTAATGTCAATGAGGTTGGCAGTCCAGTGCCATTGCCCAGGACAATTCAATAATGTGACTGTAACCACTAAATGGTGATGGTTACAAGGACTCTAGCACATGAGCTGCCTCTTCAACCTGGCATCAGAGTTGTCTGGAAAAGCATATGGGACTATTTTCCTCAGGGAGTAAGGAGTCTCTCACAGTATTGAGCTGTTTTTCTCTTAATTTAAAATTAAAATAATTTATGTGTGTGTATGTATGTGTGTGTGTACGTATGTATGTATAGAGGATGCCAGGGTCTCTTGCCAGTGCAGTTGAATGTCTGGCATTATGTCAGTAGCTGGGGAATTGAACTCAGGCTAGCAGGGTTTGTAAGCAAGTGCTTGTTTCTTTCTTTGGTTTTCACTCTAGCCCAGGCTGGCCTGGAATTCACTATGTAGTCTCAGGGTGCCCTCCAACTCACAGTGGTCCTACCTCTGCCTCCCAAGTCCTGTGATTAAAATTGTGAGCCACCACACCCAGTTTATGTTGATTTAAAAAATATTTTATTTTTAATGAGAAAGAGAGAAAGGTGGAGAGAGAATGGGTGCACCAGGGCCTCTAGCCATTCCAGTGAACTCCAGACACATGCGCCACCTTGTGCATCTGGCTTTTTGTCGGTACTGGGGAATTCAACCAGTGTCCTTAGGATTTGCAGGCAAGCACGTTAATTGCTGAGCCATCTCTCCAGCCCTATAGTGTTGTTTTGTTTTGTTTTTGTTTGTTTATTTTTATTTATTTATTTGAGAGCGACAGAAAGAGGCAGAGAGGGAGAGAATGGGGCGCCAGGGCCTCCAGCCACTGCATATGAACTCCAGATGCATGTGCCACCTTGTGCACCTGGCTAACGTGGGTCCTGGGGAATCGAGCCTTGAACCGGGGTCCTTAGACTTCACAGGCAAGCGCTTAACTGCTAAGCCATCTCTCCAGGCCTGGCATGAATTTTTATGCACTCTTAAACCCTTTCAGTGGGGTAGAACGGTGGATTTAGGTTACAATGGGACAGCCTAGTCAATGATATGAGCATAGAATGTGTAGACTGTTCTGTTCCGTGGTGGCAAAGAAAGGGAACTGGTATAAACGTGAATAGGGATAGGAGTGTTCTCTTTGCAAATTTTCATTTGTGTCAGGTAAGAAGAGATGGAATCAGCCAGGCAGATTTGGGAATGGTTCTTTTTTGTTGTTGTTGTTTCTTTGTTTTGAGGTGCTTGGGATCAAACCCAGGGCCTGCTAGGTAAGAGCCTAAGCTGTGTCTCCAGCTAGGGTTAGTCTTTTTTTTTTTTTTTTTTAACCTGGGGATCTGAACTCAAGTAACACATTTGGCAGAAAGTGCCTTATCTGCTGAGCTGTCTTCCCATGCCCATTACTTTTTAAACCTTAGTGTGTATGAGCACGTGTGTGCCAAAGCACACACGAGGGTAGAGGACAACCTTGGGTGTTGGTCTTTGCTTTCTACCTTGTTAGAGGCAGGCTCTCTCGTTCGGCTCTTAAGTGTTAGCTTCTATGTGGGTTCTGGGGATCTGAATTCTGGCAAGTGTTTTCCCCGCAGCCATATCATCACACCAGGGGTAGACTCTTAAGAGGAAGACTGGTTCACACTGGAGAAGCCAGTTACCTGCATTTCCCAGTATCAGCGGATGGAGCTTCTTGACCACGTCTGCAGTTTTGTCATCCTTTCCTCATCTGAGTGAGATGTGCTGGAACCTACAAGTCTCATTCCTTTGACTTTCTTTGTTCTGCCTCCTTCATATGCCATAAAGGAATTTGATTCATTTTTTTCCCTTTTTATTTATTTATTTGAGAGAGAAAGAGGCAGAGAGAAAGAATGGGCATACCAGGGCCTTCAGCCTCTGCAAACGAACTCCAGACACATGCGTCACCTTGTGCATCTGGCTTACATGGGTCCTAGGGAATTGAACCTGGATCCTTTGGCTTTGTAGGCAAACATCTTACCTGCTAAACCATTTCTCCAGCCCTTTTTTCGTTTTTAAAATGATCTTTTTAGTCAGGCGTGGTGGTGCATGCCTTTAATCCCAGCACTGGGGAGGCAGAGGTAGGAGGATCGCCATGAGTTTGAGGCCACCTTGAGACTACATAGTGAATTCCAGGTCAGCCTGGGCTAGAGTGAAACCCTACCTCAAAACACAAAACAACAAAAACAAAACAAAAACCAAAAGAACAATAAAATGATCTTTGTGTGTGTTGAAATCTTCATGTGTGTGAATGCAGGTGGGTATGGACACGTATGTGCTATGGCATATGTGAAGGTCAGTGAATGACCCTCACTGTTACTTCTTGCCTTCCACCTTTTTTGAGACAGAGTCTTTTGTTCATTGCTGCGAATGCCAGGCTGGCTGACCTGTGATCTTCGGGGATCCTCCTGTCTTGCTATAGGAGGGATTACTGACTTTACTGCATCCAGCTTTATTTGGTTCTGGGGATCCAAACTCAACTCAGGTACTCATGCTTGTGTGGCAATTATTTTATCCACTAAGTGATCTCCCTAGCCTCCAAATTTTATTTCTTGTACTGGGGATTGAAGCATGGCCATAGGTGTGTGTGTGTGCATATACCCATTTGGCTTTATATGGGTGGCTGGGGAATTAGCCCCAAGCTGGCAGGCTTGTAAGTAAGTGCCTTTGACCATTGAGCCTTCTCCCCAAACTAAAAAGTTTTTTTTTTTTTTTTTAAAAGTATTTTGTATCCTATTTGTTTCCAGGGAGACAGAATGGGCACACCAGGGCTTCCGGCCACTGCAAACGAACTCCGGAGGCATGCACTACTTCGTGCCTCTGGCTTTATTTGGGTACTGGGCAATCAAACCCAGGTGGATAGACTTTGCAGGCAAGCGCCTTAACCACTGAGCATTTTTTGTTGTTGTTCTTTGAGGTAGGGTCTCGCTCTAGCCCAGGTTGACAGTTGACTCTAGTCTCAGGGTGGCCTTGAGCTCAGCTCCTCCTACCTCAGCCTCCCAAATGCTGGGATTAAAGGCGTGTGCCACCATGCCCAGCAAAGTTTTGAATGTTAAACATCAGTGTTTCAGTAAATTACAAATTGTACTTACTGTTTTTGTACTTACTGTTTTTTTACTTTTTTTTTTTTTTTGGTTTTTCAAGGCAGGCTCTCAATGTAGCTCAGGCTGACCTGGAATTCATTCTAGTCTCAGGGTGGCCTTGAACTCTCAGCAATCCTCCTACCTCTGCCTCCAGGGTGCTGGGATTAAAGGTATGCGCCACCACGCCTGGCTGTTTCCTTACTTTCATCCTAGATATGTAGTGTGTGTGAATTAATTCTTTCCTTTGTAGAAACTGATGTTATCTGAAGTTCAGATAATATTTTTTTTTGGGTGTGTGTGTGTAAAGCATTGTGGTATGTATGTGTACAGTATGTGGGGTGTGTGTGTGTACAGTATATGGGGTAAGTGTGGCCATATATAGAGTATGTGGAGTGCATGTCTGTGTGTAGATACGTGCGGTGTAGGCACATGTGTATAGATGCACATGTCCCGTCAACAAGTGCATGGAGGTCAGTGTAGAACATGAGC
Organism: Dipus sagitta; assembly: GCA_036346955.1. NCBI lineage: Eukaryota > Metazoa > Chordata > Mammalia > Rodentia > Dipodidae > Dipus > Dipus sagitta. The sequence goes on from CM070773.1 coordinate 38,947,812, forward strand.
TGTCTTTTGATCATCTGTCACAGTCCTGCCCATGAATGAAGAAAGAGACACCTAGAGATGTTCAAATTGGTCACTCCCACCAAGAGCTTGGTTTGTTTTTTTGTTTCTTTCTTTCTTTTTTTTTCTATTTTGGTTTTTCAAGGTGGAGTCTCACTTTAGCCTAGACTGACCTGGTATTCACTATGTAATCTCAGGGTGGCCTTGAACTCACAGTGATCCTCCTACCTCTGCCTCCCCTAGTGCTGGGATTAAAGGCATGAGCCACCACTCCCAGTTTTTTTATTTATTTATTTTATTTGAGCAAGTGAGAGAGAATGGACACGCCAGGGCCTTCAGCTGCTACAAATGAACTCCAGATGTGTATGCCCCTTTGTGCACATGTGTGACATTGCATGCTTGTGTCACTGTGTGACTGGCTTACTTGGGACCTGGAAATTTGAACATGAGTTCTTAGGCTTCACAGGCAAGTGCCTTAACTGCTAAGCTATCTCTCTCTAGTCCTAAAATATTTGGTTTTATTTTTAATAATTTGAGGGGGCAGAGAGAGAGAATGAGTGTGCCATGGCCTCTAGCCACTGCAAATGAACTCCAGATGCTTACACCATCTTGTATATCTGGCTTATGTGGTTACTAGGGAATTGAACCTGGGTCCTCAGGTTTCATAGGCAAGCACCTTAACTGCTAAACCATCTCTCCAGCCCTTATTTTATTTTTTTAAAGGTGTGTGCCACCATGCCCTGTTTGTTTATTTTTTGAGAGACAGATAGAGAGATAATGGGCATGCCAGGGCCTCTAGCCACTGCAGATGAACTCCAGACTCATGTCACCTTGTGCATCTGGCTTACATGGGTCTTGGAGAACTGAACCTGGGTCCTTTCACTTTGTAGGCAAGTGCCTTAACCACTAAGCCATCTCTCCAGCCCTTTTATTTATTTGAGAAATGTATATATAGAGAGGATGGGCATGCCAAGGCCTCGAGCCACTGCAAACGAACTCCAGATGCATGCGCCACCTTGTGCATCTGGCTTTTGTGGGCACTGGGGAATTGAACCTGGGTCCTTAGGCTTCACAGGCAAGTGCTAAATCATCTCTCCAGCCATGGTTTTCTTTCTTTTTAAAAATTTTATTTATGGGCTGGAGAGATGGCTTAGCGGTTAAGTGCTTGCCTGTGAAGCCTAAGGACCCTGGTTCGTGGCTCGATTCCCCAGGACCCACGTTAGCCAGATGCACAAGGGGGTGCACACATTTGGAGTTCGTTTGAAGTGGCTGGAGGCCCTGGCGCGCCCATTCTCTCTCTCTCTTTCTATCTGCCTTTCTCTGTCTGTCGCTCTCAAATAAATAAAAAAAAATACTTAAAAAATTATTTATGAGAGAGTATGGACATCCCAGGGCCTCTTGCCACTGCAAAGGAACTCCAGATGCATGTGCCACATTGTGCATCTGGCTTTATTTGGGTACTGGGAAATTGAACCAGAGCCAGTAGGCTTTGCAAACAAGTGCCTTTAACCACTGAGCAATCTCCTCAGGCCAAAAGTAGTTTTATGTATTTCATCAGATTTTAAAATTTTAATTTTTTATTTTTCTTGAGGTAGGGTCTCACTCTAGTCTAGTCCAACCTGGAACTTTGTTGTCCCAGGCTGCTCACAAACTCAAGTGATCTTCCTACCTCTGCCTCCCGAGTGCTGGGCATGCCCGGCTTGAGCTTTGGTTTTCTACTCAGAACTTCAATAGTTGGTGTATTTACTCTCTTAAGACTTGGGAATCTTTTGCATTAAATAGAATCACTGAATGATATGTTATATAGTGCACCACACTGTGGAGATTACTGCTTTGAGAGTGAGTCAGACTAGGGTGTTTCTTTTCCTACTCAGGCTATTTAAGATTGGGAACTCACCTGGCTTTCTGAAGTCTTACTTTCTTCATCTTAAAATAGAGATGGATAATACCTACTTTTACATAGTTCTGTGGGAAATGGAGCCTGGGAGAATCTACTCCTTGAAGGAGAACATCTTTCCCTTGCTTTTTTTTTTTTTTTTTTTTGTGGCAGTATTTGGAGTTCTGGGAACTTGGCTTCTCTACCTATATGGTAGCCTTTCCTCCTTACCTTTGGGATGGGAAAAAGGAAAATGCTCACTAGTTCTTTTTACAAGACCCTTGTTGGCCTTAAAGAAGTTTTTGTTTCGGTGCAACATAAACCTCTTCCAGCACCAAGGAAATGCTTATTTACAAAGCTCCAGAAGCCTGCTTTTGTGTTAGGGGGCCCGCTAGCAGAGATTAGAGTGGTCACACAGGGATGGTCTTGTGGCAGGTGGGAAGTGAGCCTTCCACTGGGCTTGTACTTGGTTCTCCTGCTGGGTGAGCCCACGGGGGCTGGCCTCTGGCCACTTCCTGCACTTCTCTTGACCTCCACAGGAGGGAAGCAGGAGCCCGGGCCTGGTGCAGCCCCTGCTGGGCTGCTGATGCTCTCCCTGTTTGCTCAGCTGTCACATCCAGGTCTTGTCTTCACGGAACTGTCTGCGCAGCCTTACCTGGGGTGTGGAAGTCTCCCTAGGCTTCCTGTTAGCTTTCTTGGGTGGTGGGGTCCAGGGGTTCTGTTGCCTCTGTGAAGAACATTTTTCCCTTTCTTTCAATCTAGTGTTTGAGTGCTCTGATTTATTTTATTTTATTTTATTTTATTTTTTGCAGGCTCAGTTTTATCTATTACATAGGGAAAGAATAGATGACTAAACAGTCCCACTGAGAATTGGAATTGGAGGGTCTTAAACTTGAAGCAAAGGAAACTTCTTTTCTGTTTTCTGAAACAAGATTAGTCTCTACTCCTGCTCGAAGGTCAGGCCAGTCTAACCTTTGCAGATTTATCATATGAAAAATAATATAGAATGATGGAGAATGGAATTTCAAAGGGTAAAGTGGGGGGAGGGAGGGTATTACCATGGGATATTTTTTATAATCATGGAAAATGTTAATAAAAATTGAGAAAAAAAGTAGTATAGAATTAGTAACTTGCAAATTTATGCTGAACTAAACCGAAGATAACTAGCTGCTCTTATGAATATTACTGATAGCTTAAAAAATAGCTCCTGAGAAACTAGCTGACGCTTTATGATACATAGGAAAACCAGGCCCTTTCCTGTGCTGTGTGTCCCCTTTAGCTGGGCTTGGGTTTCAGGTGAGAGCAGGGCATCTGATACAGCTGCGGTCGTCTCTCAGGGCCTCTCCCAGGGAAGGGTGTGTGCCTGAGAGACCCTGCTCATGCTGGCAGTGCCCATGACCCTTACCTTCCTGAGACGTTCTGGGAGTGAGGCTGTGCTGTGGTTGGAAGGGGGCTGGTAGAGTTGGGCATGATAGTCGAAGGGTCAGGAAACAGGGGGTGGTGCCTGAGCTGTGGTGGAGCCCCAAGAGTGGGCAAGGTGGGTGAAGGGGAGAAGAGTGTGTACTGTCCAGCAGGAGGACTGGTTGGGACAGGAGAATATCCAGTCTGGAGGCTGTGTGGCAGGGAGCCTGTGTCCAAAGTTCCTGGTGGGCTGTCTGGGATTTTTAGGGTCCCGGGTGAGGCTCCAGTAAAGAGTCCATGAGTTCCATTCAAGGGTCCATGGGTCCTGTTCGGGTATCCAGGGATTTGGTCTTGGAACCTGGAGGTTTGATTGAACAGACCAGGAATCTTGGCTTTGAATCCCTGTAGCCTGTTCAGAAGTCCGGGGCCAGTAGTTCTGGCTGAGACACCGAAGTCTGTCTCCAACAATCCAGATGTTCTGTTTGGGAGCTTGTTCAGTGTGAGGAGTAGAGAGGTGCTGCTTGGGACAGCTGTGGTGGGCAGGGCCCGCCTGACACACAGAGTGGGACCTTCTACAACCAGCAGGAAGCGCACCTTTCCTCGGAGCAGTTGTTGGAAGCTCAGGAAGATGGCCTTGGGATCCTTGTGAGCTATGGTCCTGCCCTGTGGAGGAAGCTGAGGGCAGAGGACGGGCCTAAGGCAAGAGAGCAGGCCCACGTATTGGGCCTCTCTTGACTAAGTGGAAACTATAGGGTGCCGGCACATGATTCTAGCTGGGAGGCAGTACCCTGAAGATGTGTAGAATACCCTTTCTTCCCTCAGGTCTTTAGAGGGCTTGAATCAGAGGACAAGTTCCTATAGGTTCCTTGCCAGGGACTTACCTGGGTTCCAAGAAGGCCCTGTAGGGCCCCAAGAAGGAGGCGGACCTGCACAGAAAGCTGTCCTAGGAGGGACGAGAGGCAGGTAGGTTCTAGCTGTCTCCGTGCTGCCATCACTCCGTCCAGTAGAAGAGTCACTGCTCCAAGAATGTCCTGTGCCTTGGTCTGCTCCTGGGAAGGAGAGGGAAGGGAAAAGCGGACTGCTTCAAAGAACGTGCTAATAGTGGGTGGGGAACCCACTGGAGTAGCCAGCAGAATGAATCATAGGAGTTGAGAATGGGAGAATTAGACAGGACCAGAGTTCCACCCAGCATAGGAATTTCTTCACAGTCTCCCAATAATTGGTCATCAGCCTCCGTTTCAATAGCTCCAGTGTCCACCAAACTAGCCTCGTCTTCCATGAACTTGTAGTCAGAAAGCCGCTTTATTGCAGCTATTAGCTCTAGGTTACAGTGTTGTAGGTCTATTCTTTTTGTGACAAAATCATAGTATCAGAGCATTTCTGTTTTTTTTTTTTTTTTTTGGTTTGTGTTATATGTGGTGTGTGTGTATAGTGCACATGTGGTATGTGTATGTGATGTGTACAAGTTTGGGCAGATGTACACATCTCATGCATTTGTGCATGTGTGCAGAGGACAGAAGAAGGTGTCATGTGTTCTCCATCACTCTTCCACCTTATTTCTCTGAGAGACTTAAAACATTTTATTAAGCTGGGCATGGTGGCACATGCCTTTAATCCTAGCACTTGGGAGGCTGAGGTAGGAGGACAGCTGTGAGTTTGAGGCCACCCTGAGACTACATAGTGAATTCCAGGTCAGCCTGGGCCAGAGTGAGACCCTACCTCAAAAAACAAAAAACAACAACAAAAAACCCCAAAATAATTTATTTTAGAGAGAGAGAGGGAGAGAGAGAATGGGCACGCCAGGGCCTCTAGCCAGTGCAAATGAACTCCAGATGCATGTGCCACCTTGTGTATCTGGTTTTACATGGATACTAGGGAATGGAACTCAGGTCATTAGGCTTTGCAGGCAAGCGCCTTAACTGCTGAGCCATCTCTACAGCCCTTGAGACAGTCTTTCACTGAACCTAGAGCTCCCTGTTTTTTAGTTAGACTGTCTGCCCACGGAGCTCCAGTGATCCTTCTCTCTCTGCTTCCTTCAACTGTCAGTTACAGGCCTGTGCAACCACCTCAGACTTTTATGTGGGTTCTGGGGATGGAACTTTGATCTTCATGCTTGCACAGCAAGTGCTTTTCCCCACAGAGTCAATCCCCAGCTCTCTCTCTCTCTCTCTCTCTCTCTCATTTATTTATTTATTTATTACATTTTTTTTCTTAATTTTTATTAACATTTTCCATGATTATAAAAAATATCCCATGGTGCTACCTTCCCTCCCCCCACTTTCCCTTTGAAATTCCATTCTCCATCATATCCCCTCCCCATCTCAATCAGTCTCTCTTTCATTTTGATGTCATGATCTTTTCCTTCTCTTATGATGGTCTTGTGTAGGTAGTGTCAGGCACTATGAGGTCATGGATATCCAGGCCATTTTATGTCTGGAGGGAGGACGTTGTAAGGAGTCCTACCCTTCCTTTGGTCTCTCTCTCTTTTTTTAAATTGTGTGTGAATGTGGGCATTTCCATGGCACATGGCTGGGTAGGTGGGTGGTCAGAGGACAACCTCAAGTCTTAGTCCTCTCCTTCTACCTTGTTTTGAGGCAGGGTCTTTCTTGTTCACTGCTGCATTCAGCAGGGTAGCTGGCCTGCAAATGTCAGAATCCTCCTGCTACCTCCTCACCCTAGGCATGCTGGGATTAAAGACACTCATGCTATGTGTCCAGCTTTCTGTAAGTGCCTGGGGGCTGAATTCTGGTTGTCAGGCTGGCACAGCAAGCCCCTTACCCACTGAACCACCTCTAGCCCCATCATAACAGTTCTAAACTGAATGTAGGCTCTGGGAGTATAGGTCAATCAATACAGTGCCCACCTAGCAGGCATGAGGGCCTGGGTTCAATCCCTAGCACTACATAAAGCTAGGCATGGTAGTGCTTACCTCAGGAGCACCCAGCATTCAGGAGGTAGAGACAGGAGGGTTAGGAGGTGGAGAGGTGTTTGCCCGTGAAGCCTTAGGACCCAGGTTTGATTCCCCAGTACCCACGTAAGCCAGAGGCACAAGGTGGCATATGAATCTGGAGTTTGTTTGCAGTGCCTGGAGGCCCTGGCATGCCCATTCTCTCTCTCTCTCTTGTTTTTTAGAGATAGGGTCTCAGTCTAGCTCAAGCTGACCTGGAATTCACGATGTAGTCTCAGGTTGCCTTGATAGGTGATACTCCTATCTCTGCTTCCTGAGTGCTGGGGTTAAAGGCGTGCACCACCATGCCTGGCTCTCTCTCTCTCTCATAAATAAATAAATAAATAAATAAACAAATAAATAAATAAATAATTTTTTTTTTTAAAGTTCAAGGTCATACTTTGTTATACAGTGATGCCAGCCTGGGCTATTTAAGACCCTGTCTCAAAAACAAACAAACAAACAAACAAACAAAAAACCTAAAACCTTTAAACTAAATGTAGCGATGAAACTCCATCACAATGAGCATCAAGAAATGGCAGAACTAAGGGCTGGAGAGATGGCTCACTGGTTAGGGCGCTTGCCCATGAAGCCTAAGGACCCGGGTTCAATTCTTCAAAACCTACGGAAAGCCAAACAAACTGGCACATGCATCTTGCGTCTGTTTGCAGTGGCTGGAGGCCTTGGTGCCCCATTCCCTCTGTCTCTCTTCTATCTCTTCCTGCTTGAAGGTAAATAAAAAAGTGGTGAACTGAGCATGGTAATTCCAGCACCTGGGAGGCTGAAGCAGGAGAACCAAGCCCAGCCAGGGATACATAGTGAGACCCGGTCTCAACAACAACAAAGGCAGAACTGGAACTATAAGAACTTAGTAGGACCTGTCCTCCAATGACCCACATGAGGGAAGGAAGGGTGTTCTAAGGATCTTGGGGGTACAAAAATTGACCTGCCATCAAGTGTTCCCTTGAGCACTTCGAGCTGTGCCATGGGACTGCACTTTTCTCCAAGCTGATCAGATAGGTTTGTGGTCTTATTTATTTTTGTTTCTTATATAACATGTCTTCTAGCTTCTCACTGTTCAGGTTGCTTACTTCTGGACACATGGGTGTACAATCCCTCTTAAATTAGCATATGTTCTGGGGGGAATGTCCATTTTATAGTCTAATTCTAAGTGTTCTATACGAACATATCCACATTGTCAATGCTCAACACTTTAAAAATAGCTGCTTCAGGGCGCTCTGGAGAGATGGCTTAGCAGTTAAGGCACTTGCCTGCGAAGCCTAAGAACCCAGGTTCGATTCTCCAGGACACACGTAAGCCAGATGCACAAGGTGGTGCATGAGTCTGGAGTTTGTTTGTAGTGGCAAGAGACCCTGCCTTGCCCATTCTCTCTCTCTCTCTCTCTCTCTTTCTCTCTATCTGCCACCCCCCATAAATAAATAAAACATTTTAAAAAATAAAAAAAAATAGCTGCTTCAGGGATGGGGGTATAGCTCAGTGGTAGAGAACTTACTGAGAATGCACAAGACTTTGGGTTCTATTCCCAGTACTGCTAAATAGGTAAAAAAAAAAATAAATAAAAAATAAATAAATAAAATCAACTAGCTACTTCAGTAATGTCACATGTGAATTTAGAATACCAAATCTTTGTGTGCATGTGTCCATACATGTATGTGAATGGGGCTGGGTTCATGGGTATGTGTGCACTTGGAAGAATGTGGAGGTGAGCTGGGTATGGTGGCGCACACCTTTAATCCTAGCACTCAGGAGGCAGAGGTAGGAGGATTGTTGTGAGTCTGAGGCCACCCTGAGACTATAGAGTGAGACCCTACCTCGAAAAACAAAACAAAAACAAAAAACAAAACAAAACAAACAAAAAACCAAACAAATCAAAACAAAATTCCCCTCTGATGGTTCTCCTCAGTCACTGCCCACCTTTTCTGAGGAAGGGTCTCTCGCTGGACAGGAACTCATTCATTTAATCAGGTTTAACTGGCTGGCATTAATCCCAGGATCCACCAGTCCCACCACTGTGTTAAGTGTGCACTACCATGCCCAGCATTTATTTTTCTTTTTTCGAGGTAGGGTCTTGTAGCCCAGGCTGATCTGGAATTCACTATGTAGTTTCAGGGTGGCCTTGAACTCACAGTGATCTTCCTACTTCTGCTACCCAAATGCTGGGATTAAGGGTGTGCACCACCACGACTGGCTAGCTTGCTTTTGGTTTCTGAGACAAGGTCTCACTCTGTAACGGAGGCTTTCTCAAATGCCTCACCCTCTGGAGGGCTGGGATTCCATGCCCAGGAGTGATCTGAATCTTGAGCCTGGCTTTTGTTATTTCAGTAGTACTTCCCAGTTTCATGTCATTTGTGGACAGCAGGTCAGACTTCCTTCTTCATGCCAATTTAAGCTTGATTAGGAATAGGTCAAAGTCATGGCCACAAGAGGCTTCTATCCAGCTCTTCATGGTATTCAGCTTCGAATTTACTTAACATATTGGGTCAGAAATCCATCATCTTGTCCAAAAGATGTCATCATAGATACATGTAAATTAGGATGGACAAGCTGAAGGTGAGATTTTTTTAGGGAACTCAAGAATTTGAAGAATCTGGGGCTGGAGAGATGGCACAGTGGTTGAAGGTGCTTGCTTGTAAAGCTTGATGGCCTGCGTTCGATTCCCCACTGTCCATGTAGAGCCAGATGCACAAAGTGGCCTATGCATTTGTAGTTCATTTGAAGTGGTTAGAGGCCCTGGTGTGCCTATTCTCATTCACTCTATCTCTCTCTCTCTCCCTCCCTTTTTGCTTGCAAATAAATAAATAAAATTTTTTTAATGTAAAAAAAGAAAGAGCTTTGAAGAATCCATGTGAAGCAGTAATGATCTGAGGATGGCAGGACTTAGGAGAACATCTGTTTGTTTTGTTTGCGGGGGTGAGGGGTGGGGGACAGAGAGGGTCTCTCAGGCGATCCTGTCTCAGCCTAGAACCTAGAACCTTGCATGTATGAGGCAACTACTCTACCAATGAGTCACACCCAAGTCCAGGGATGGCTTTCTTACCGTCTGGGTTTTCCATTCTCCCAGGCTAAAGTCCACAGCAGGCAGCAGGACAGGTGTGGACAAAGGGTTGACGTCTGGGCAGTGGCTCTATTGAAAAAGATGGGTAGGAGAAAGAGAAGGTGTAATAGAGGATTGGTATGGTGGCCCACGACTAGGTTAGTCTTCGTCAGTACCATGCCCAGGCCAGAGCTTCTAAGAGAACCTCGTGTGTAAATCATAGCCCTTGCCAGGAAGTGGCAGCTGAGACATGGTGGTCTTACCAAAGATCATACTGGAAGAACAATCATTGGTCAGGGAGTGAGGGTACCTTACCAGTTGAATGGATAGAGGGTAAAGTGCTTGGGAATTCTCACCAGTCGGCTGTGAAGGACATGGGAGTCACGCAGCAGTTTATTTAGGAGTCGAGGGTCACAGGCAGGAGGAGCCGTGCTGGACAGAGTTAGTCTTGCAGTTAGGAGAAGTAGGACCACGAGGAGCAGATCTTAGATGGAGAGAAGTGAGGTCGGTCGAGAGGTGTAGATATGGAGGAAATGATTGTGAAGTGGTGACCCAGGGATTCCCATTTAGGAGCCAGACTGGAAGTCCAGGGGTCTGCTGCTTTTCTTGGGAGACTGGACTTCCCCAGCCCTGCACCCCCGCAGCATACCTCCTTGCTCTCCCCAGTGCCATGCGCGCGTCTGTTTCTAGCCCTTAGTGTTTTCTTACCAGTCAGCTCCATTCTGGCTGCGGTGTCTGGATGGAGTGGCTCCCTGCCTGGGGCTTCTCCCCTGAATCTTTCCCGGGGCCATGGAGGCGGCTTGGACTCTTGCACTTCTGGGCAGAGTGGGGTGGAGCACAGGTGAGCTGTGGAAGAGGATCTAGAATCTATCCTAAAAATGGAATAGTTTCAAGATTCGAGAAAAAGACTGCCTCGCAGGAGGGAACAGATGCTGGGAGGCCTTGAGCTCCTGGCCAGCCCAGACCTGTCAAAGCTCCAGTTGCTTCTGAGTTTTCTAGGGACTGTGGCATATGGTGTCCCCTCTTTGTCAGGGCTCTTTGCTGACTCTGATACTGGCTTGGTACTTCCTCCACTCCTGCTGAGGACAGCAAGACATGACATGCACATACACACACATCTTAATTGGCCTCAAATTCTGAGCAGTCTTGGTTGTTAGGTGGGAGAGAATCTGGGGTGGGGATGCAGAAGGGAAAAGATGTGGTGTGAGTCTGGGGAAGAGCATGGCAAACGGTCTGTCAGGCCGGGATGAGGAATAGCAGACATGCACAGTGTGTTGAATTGGGGCTGAAGGGGGAATTGGAGCCACCAGAAGATAGGAATTAAAAGGCGGTATGAGAGAAACTAGCCTCTCATTCTTTCCCTATTTCCTCACACATAAAGTCTCCTGAAGTGATGTTATTCATGTGAACCGGCTGGGCTCACAGTCCTAGAATTTCCTTCCTGAGGGAAGTGGACCAGAATAATTCACCTGCTGGGCAAAGTGATGCCTACCTTACATTGCTTATCTCACCTTAAATACCTGCCAACCTATCTGTCCTGGCTGCCCCTGCCTCCCTGCCCCCTCTGCAGACCCCTTCAAGTTCCTTCCCCGACCCCCCACATGGCTTCCTCCTCTTTTCACAAGTTGTGCAAAGAGGCCTGCACCTGATTCAATATTGGGATTTCCTGTAGGGTTGTCAACATGCACAAGCCCTCCTCCCATTATCCTCTCCTTGTGCTTTGGCCTAACCCAGTTTCCCCACTCCCAGGATTCAGAACCTTAGGAAACAAAGATGAGAGGCGGGGATCAGGGCTGTGGTCCGAGTTGGTGCTCTCTGCATGTACTTCCTCCCTGCTTTTCTCATGGCACGCAGGCCAGCCAGGAATACTCTCCTATTCCACCGAGTCTGAATAGTCCCTCATAAACCAGCAAGCACCCAACCCCCTTCCCATGCTTTGGCCTGCTCCTCCCATTCTGGGAAGGCTCCACTCTTCTGACAAAGGTCAGTGCCTGTAGGTTCCAGTTCGCCTGCCCTTCCCCCAGCTGAGAGCCCAATTCTCTTCTCGGGTCCTTCATACCATACCCTTATTGAACCCTTCACCTCAGACCCTGCTGGCCACTCACCAGGTGGAGAAGGGCTCCAGAGTTGAGATACACAGCGGACAGCACTCTAGGGAGCAGATGAGGAGGAAAGATATGTGTTGGGACTCAGCCCCTCCACAGCAGTGGGGTCACACGCCTGCCCAGGCCACTTCTGCCCAATCAGAGAGCAGAGACCAAACACTGGTGAATTCCCCCGGAAGTGACGCTTTCTACCCTAGCTGGACCTGGAGTCCCTGTCTGGACCATGGTCCACAAATGGAACCCAGCTCCTCCACCCACACACACTCCAGGGAGGATTTGCACAGGGGGAATCTGTCTTTTACGAGGATATGTGAACCTGGGACCTGGCGGGGGAAGAGATGAGAGAGGAACAGAAGAAATCTGGCTGGACATGTTCGTGTCTGGAGAAGAAAGAGACAGAGAGGTCCTGTTTTAGATTGATGGGGGTTCCGTTCCTAGTTCTGCAAATTTCTTTTCCCTAGACACTACACCTGCTCTTGAAATCCAACAGGACATTTGCTTTCATGTTTTTCTTTCATATCTCCCAGGGAGGCCTTTTCCCATCTTTTCCCTTTTCCAAGTGGCAGTCTAGGTGTTGCTTATGTTAGAGAATGATCTTGTCATTGGAAGATGATTTGAGGGGCTAGTAAGTGAGGGTGTGTTGTGCTGGGTTAAGCAATGGACCCAGGTGGTGCCCTTCTTCTGGAGGCCCAGGGCTTGGATAGCTAAGCCCACGTTATTTCTATGCCTGTGCCCATCTTTGCTTGCCCTATCACCCTCTTCCATTCTTACCTCTACACATGTGACAAGAGGAATAACCAGGGCCATATTTACCCATCTTAGGAAAGACAGCTGCTGAATCTCCCCCACAAATACCTCCCTTCTGCCCACCCCCCTTCTTCCTTTGGCCCTGGCTATAGCTAGCTCCCCTGCTTTCCCTTCAGTCCCTGTCTCCTCACAGTCTCTGTCTTCAGGGACCTCCTGGCCTGACCTTGTGCAACCTCCCCACTGTTCTTCCTCAGGCTCTCTTCGCCTGTGCCTCCTCCCAAGGATGGGGCTGTCTGCTAAAGAGTATGGCCCAGATCCCGGAATTCCTCAGTTCAGATGCCTCTCAAGATTAGGTGCTGGGATAGCTGAGAGGATGATGGGGGTGGGAGGGCATGGGGAGAGATGACCAGGAAACCGTGCAAAACCTGGGGATGGGCTGTAGAGGAAGAGGGTCTCTTGATGAGAAAGCAAGAGGGTGATGGCTACGTGGGCTTGAGGACAGGTCATTGCGAAAAGGTAAACACCACAGGAGGAACACTGCCTGTTTCTGTCTAGGTCCCTGTCCTGGGGAATTCCGGAGAGAAGAGACCTAAGAAGGGAAATAGGGACACAACCACAACCAAAGGAAGAGGGGTCCTGTGGACCTCAGGGCAGGGGATCAGCTGTGATCCTCAAAGACAAGTCTTCATTCCTCCAACGGTTTTTTGCCTGGTGACTGGTCCAGGCAGGCCTTAGGCCCAGTCTCTGTCCCTAAGTAGTCTGAGGCTCCGGGTCCTGGACTGGACACACACCTCCTGGCCTGACCACCCAGTGGCCCGACAGCAATAGGGGAAGGGGGCTCCAGGCCCATGTCTCCTCCCCCTCTTAGCGCCCCCGGGTTCCTCCCTTCCCCCTGCCCACTCCACTCCCCCTTCCCCTGCAGCCCCTCCCTCCTCCCCTGCCGGGTCCCAGTCCCTCCCTTCCCTCCCCCAACTAGTGATCCTGGCTGCTGCTGGGCCGGACCCCCAGGGCTCAGCCCGGCCCCTAGTGGAGTCACTACTCCGTTTACTGAAGAGGAGGCCCCCCGGCCGGGACGTCGGGCGCGGGGCATAAAACGGGCCCGAGCCGCGCCCCGGGCACTAGAGCCGCGTACGGCCCGGGTCTGCGCCCAGCTCCCCGCGCTCCTCCGGGCAGCTCCTCCCGCCCGGCCCGGCCCGGCCCGGCCCATCGCCGACTCTGCGGCCGCCCGGACCAGCCCCTCACGGCACAGCCCCGGGCCTGGCCCCGGCCCCCTCCCGTCGGACCGCCCCCTGCCTGGCCCTCCTCCCGCCTCCCCGTCCCGCTCCCTCCACCCACCTCCCCAGCTGTCCCGTTCGCGTCATGCCGAGCCTCCCGGCCCCGCCGGCCCGGCTGCTCCTCCGCGGGCTGCTGCTGCTGCTGCTCGGCTCCCGGCCGGCCGGTGGCGCCGGCCCCGACTCCCCAGCGCTGCCCATCCGTTCGGAGAAGGAGCCGCTGCCCGTGCGGGGAGCGGCAGGTAGGTGGGCACCAGGGGCAGGCGCAGGCGGGGGAGTCCGGCTCCGGGCAAGTCCGCGCCGGCCGGCCGGGAGAGGGCCCCCGGCGCAGGTGGCTCCGCGCAGTGGGCGGGCTGGAGTCGGGCAGGGGCCCCCGCCAAGCGCCCCGTGCCAAGGAACCCGAGGCCCAGCGGGCAAGAGCCCCGGGCAGGCAGCGGGCACGAGCAGCCCGACAGCGGCCGGTTAGCCAAACCCATCCCCGTAGGCTGCTTCTTCGGTGGAAAGGTCTATGCCTTGGACGAGACGTGGCACCCGGACCTGGGGGAACCCTTCGGGGTGATGCGCTGCGTGCTGTGCGCCTGTGAGGCGGTGAGTGGAGCCCGCCGGACTGGCCCTCGATGGTCGTGGGGTGCTCCAGCCCAGAGCTGCCCGGGAGAAAGGCTGCTCCGCAGATACTTTAGTGGTAGAGAGAAGGGGTTTTGACAATTACTGGTTGCCCATCCTATGCACTGACTGCCCTCTGTCCATCTCTCGCTTAAGTCCCATTAAAACGTAGCATTCTATCCCCACCTTACAGACAAGGATGCTGCCGCTCAGAGAGGTTAAGAAACTTGTCTAGGATCGTGTAACTTGTAAATGGCAGCGCTGTCTGGCTCCAGCAGAGGAACTCGCCCTGGTTGCTGGGACCCCTTCTTACCCTGTTGGCTTGACGTGTTCCACTCACTCGATTTTCCTGTGTTCTCTGCAATTAGCCTCAGTGGGGTCGCCGCGGGAGGGGCCCTGGCAGGGTCAGCTGCAAGAACATCAAACCCCAGTGCCCCACCCTGGCCTGCAGGCAGCCGCGCCAGCTGCCTGGACACTGCTGCCAGACCTGCTCCCAGGGTGAGGCCCGCCTTGCTGGGAGTTAGGGGAGGGCAAACCGGGCACCTACCCTAGGTCTTTGGAATGGGGCAGAGGGGGCTGGCCTCCTTGCGGCCCGCACAAGAAGCCAGTGCGTCTTACCCCCCGGCGCAGAACGCAGCAACCAGGAGCGACATTCTCTGGGCCTGTCCTCCGAGTATCCGAGGGACCCAGAGCACCGCAGTTATAGCGACCGCAGGGTGCTGGGCGCTGGGGAGCGGATGCGAACGGATAGCCACACGGGTAGGCTGGGGCAGAAGTGGGGTCATTATAGGGGTGGACCACCAGCAGCGGTTGGCTGCACTCAGGCTACCTTCCTTTCCTCGCAGACTTTGTAGCACTGCTGACAGGGCCCAGGTCGCCGGCAGTGGCCCGGGCTCGAGTCTCGCTGCTGCGCTCTAGTCTCCGCTTCTCCATCTCCTACCAGCAGTGAGAAAGGGGAATCCGGGAGGTCCAGTCCTTTGAGGGAGGCGGGGAGCACTCTGTGTACACGTGTTTCTGTGTGGACACACGTGTGTGTTTCTTTCTGCCCAGGCTCTGGGTTCAGCTTCACCAGACCTCTCATTCACAGGCTGGACCGCCCCAGCAGGGTCCGGTTCTCAGACTCCTCCGGGAGCGTATTGTTTGAACACCCGGCAGTTCCCACCCAAGATGGCTTGGTGAGCTGATGCGATTGATAAGTTCTTATCTAGTCTGGGCAGGGTGCTGAGACCATGTTCTGCATTGCTTCCTTTTGGTCCTCACAACAACCCAGTGGGAGGAAGGCCCTGACATTACCGTGCCCATTTTACAGATGAGGGAACTCACAGTCAGTAGCAGAATGTGATTTGTTCAATGTCACATAGCTAGTGAATGGTGGAGGCAGGATTTATACCCAAGCCCCAGGTTCCTGGACCCTTCCTAGAAGGGTCTGGGGGCTTAATTCCATATTCCTTTCTCATCAGCTGGCCTGTCTTACATACTGAGATATATATATATATTTGTTTTGTTTATTTTTATTTATTTATTTGAGAGAGGCAGACAAAGAGGGAGAGAGAGAGAGAATGGGCATGCAAGGGCCTCCAGCCACTGCAAACGAACTCCAGATGCATGCACCACCTTGTGCATCTGGCTTATGTGGGTACTGGGGAATCGAGCCTCGAACTGGGGTCCTTAGGCTTCACAAGCAAGTGCTTAACTGCTAAGCCATCTCTCCAGCCTTTATATATATATATATATATATATATTTAATATTTTATTTGCAAGCAGAGAAAGAGAGCAAGAGAGAGAGAGAGAGAGAGAGAGAATGGGTGCACCAGGCCCTCCAGCTGCTGCAATGAATTCCAGATGCATGCACCACTTTGTGCATTTGGCTTTACGTGGGTACTGGGGAATCAAACCAGGGTCCTTAGGCTTTAGAGACAAGCACCTTATCCACTGGGCAACTTTCCCAGCCCCTACATACTGTTTGTGGACTTTCTTGGATCTCTGCTCTAGGTGTGTGGGGTATGGCGAGCAATGCCTCGACTGTCTTTGCGGCTCCTTAGGGCAGAACAGCTACATGTAGCCCTTGTGACATCCACTCACCCTTCAGGAGAGGTCTGGGGGCCTCTTATTCGGCACCGGGCTCTGGCAGCAGGTAAGGGAAACAAGCAGGCACTGGGATATGAAGATCTGAGTCTTTTCTATCCTGAGGATGGGATGGGTTAGGAGAGGATTTCCTGATTGACTTTCATGGTCCTCAAAAATCCCCAGAGACCTTTAGTGCCATTTTGACCGTGGAAGGCACACAGCAGCATGGTGTTGGGGGCATTGCCCTGCTCACCCTCAGTGACACGGAAGACTCCTTACACTTTCTGCTGCTCTTCCGGGGGATGCTAGGATCCAAGGACGGAGGTAAATGATGGGGAAGAAGAGCACGAGAGGGTAGGGAGGGTGCTCATCTCAGAGATGCCCACGTGTGCAGCCATTGCAGGACCCACCCAGGTTCCCTTGAAGCTTCGGGTCCTTCACCAGGGACAGCTACTTCGGGAGCTTCAGGCCAGTGCCTCAGCCCAGGTGAGGGAGGGTCTGGCTCTTGCTGCCCCCTGCTGTGGCCTCTTGCTGTTGCCCACCACACTCTGCTGTGTCCCCAGGACCCAGGCTTTGCTGAGGTGCTCCCTAGCCTCACAGACCAAGAGATGGACTGGCTGGTGCTGGGGGAGCTGCAGATGGTCCTGGAGAGGGTAGATGAGCCAGAGCTGCGCATCAGTGGGCACATTGCTGCCAGGCAGAGCTGCGATGGTATGGCAGGGTAGAGCCTGGCACCTTGGGTGTGCACAACCCAGAGGCACGGATATGTGCTAGGGAAGAAGTCAAGTTGGATATGGGAGACGGATCCTGGGACTCAGGGTATGAACAAGCCGGTCACTACCTATCTTGCCCCCTACAGTGCTGCAAAGTGTCCTCTGTGGAGCTGATGCCCTGATCCCAGTCCAGACAGGTGCTGCTGGCTCAGCCAGCCTCACACTGCTAGGAAACGGCTCCCTGATCTACCAGGTAAGAGTCAGAGGCTGCACGAAATGGGGAGGAGTAGGGCCTTGACCTATAGTGGTTCGGGCCCTAAGCCTTGGCTGGCAATCCAATTGCCCTTTCTCAACCTTGCCCACCAGGTGCAAGTGGTAGGCACAGGTAGTGAGGTGGTGGCTATGACACTGGAGACCAAACCTCAGCAGAAGAACCAGCGCACTGTGCTGTGCCACATGGTGGGACTACAGCCAGGAAGACACATGGTGAGGGCTCCAGGCAGAGCTGGGCCTTGGGGCCCATGTGCCAGGGCTGCCAATGCATGGGTTATGGGAAGCTAGGTTGGTTCATTGGGGATGTGGAGTTTCATTCACACAATCATGGACTCTCTCAGTGAGCCCTTTATTCAGCTGATATATTTTTAGTGAACCTCAGGCTAGAGACTCTGTCCTCAGCAAGCTCATAGTTAAATGTGAGGGATCAAATAGAATAGGGCAAAAGACCATATTGGTTGCTACTATCGAGTCTTTTTCTATACTAGGTATTAGGTCTTTTAAGTTTAATTTTAATTTTTTAGATTTTTGAGGTAGGATCTCGCTCTAGCCCAGGCTGACCTGGAATTCACTATGTAGTCTCAGGGTGGCCTCAAAGTCGTGGTGATCCTCCTACCTCTGCCTCCCTAGTGCTGGGATTAAAGGCGTGCACTACCATGCCTGGCCACAGTGCCTATTTTACAAGTGAAGAAGTAACTCATGAAGATTATATGTGGCTAAGGAAGTGGCAGAGGGGGGACTTGAAACTTCACCTATAAGGTTCCTATCCAGTGTTACTGGCATAGAGGAGTTTGTGTGTAGCGGGGTCATAAAACATGGAAAGCCCTTGGATTCTGAACTTGTGTGAAAGCTGAGGTGGGCTCATTCTTCCTTGTCCTGCAGGCTGTGGGTGTCTGCCCTGGGCTTGGTGCCCGAGGGGCTCATATGCTGCTGCAGAATGAGCTGTTCCTGAATGTGGGCACCAAGGACTTCCCAGATGGAGAGCTTCGAGGGCATGTGGCTGCCCTTTCTTATAGTGGGCATAGTGCCCTCCATGATAGTGAGTGTCCCAGAGTCTGCCTTCCCCTTTGTGTCCTCTGACCTGTTATTCAGGAAACTGGAGGACATTGCCAGAGAACCAGAGCCTGGTGTATCTTTCCCTGCCTGAGCTCTGATTGGCACCTGGAGAGATGGGATGGCCTTCCTTGTTGCCATGGTGCTAGCACTCTAAAGCTTACTGCTCCCAGGCCCTGGGGCTGTGGATAGTGCTTTCCAGCTCCAGTCTGTAATGGGGAATGCTGGGATTAAGACCACTCTCTTGGGCTGAAGAAATGGCTCAGTAGTTAAAGGTGCTTGCTTGCAAAGCCTGAATGTTTGAACGTCCAGGTTCCATTCACCAGTACTCACCTAAAGCCAGATGCACAAAGTAGCACATGAATCTGGAGTTCATTTGCAGTTGGCAGGAAGCCCTGACATGCCCATTCCCTTTCTCTCTCTTTGCAAATAAATTTAAAAAAAAAATACCGGTCTCTCACCTATCCCCTCTCCTCTGTTTGGACTCAGCATTACCCGTGCCCCTGGCAGGAGCCCTGATACTGCCCCCTGTGCGGAGTCAGGCAGCCGGGCATGCCTGGCTCTCCCTGGACACACACTGCCACTTGCATTATGAGGTGCTGCTGGCTGGGCTTGGTGGCTCAGAACAGGGCACTGTCACTGCTCACCTCCTTGGGCCTCCTGGGACGCCAGGGCCACGACGGCTGCTGAAGGGATTCTATGGCTCAGAGGTAAGAGTATGACCGTAGGAAGAGGCTTGGAAAGTCTCCGAGTTTTAGTTTGAGGGGCTTGGTGAGCCTATGGTTGGAGGTTCAGAGGGAGGCAGCCTGGTATTCTAGAACAGGCATGGACTTAGCTGTCAGACAGGCTTAGGTGTGAATCTGAGCCAGGCTTTTATTTATTTATTTATTTATTTATTTATTTATTTTTTTCGAGGTAGGGTCTCACTCTAGCCCAGGCTGTCCTGGAATTCACTACGGAGTCTCAGGGTGGCCTCGAACTCATGGTGATCCTCCTACCTCTGCCTCCCGAGTGCTGGGATTAAAGGCATGAGCCACCACGCCCGGCTGAGCCAGGCTTTTATTGTGCATTTTCCTTTCTGTGTCCTTTGAGATGATATCTGGGATAATATATAAGGACCAGGGCTTCTAATGGGGCTGGTGGGAATGGATCATGCCACCTGAAGTGAGGTGGGCTGCCATGAACTTGGAGTTAGAAACACCTGACTTCCAAGAAGCACACCACCGCCTAAAGCTCTGCTGTCGTAGAGGCCTCAGCCTTCCCGTGTCTGCTTCTGCATGCACAAAGTGGGGACGGTAGGCTCTTAAATGCCTTGTTCCAGTTCCTTGTCCTGTCTAAAGGCCCAGGGTGTGGTGAAGGACCTGGAGCCTGAGCTGCTGCAGCACTTGGAACACGGCACTGCCTCCTTGTTGATCACCACCAAGAATAGCCCCAGAGGGGAGTTGCGTGGGCAGGTAGGTGGGCAGTGGGCATGGCGGAGCATTACTTGTGTTCTCCGTACTCTGGGGTGGTATCAGTGCTGGGTAGTGGTGAGCATGAACTCACGTAGGCTGGCAGCCAGGGATGAATGCTGCAGCTAACAGCCTTGGCCTGGGCACAGGTGCTGAGGGGCACAACTGTTGTGGTTGGGGGAGATGCAAAGAAAAGCCATGGCGCTGCGTCAGTTAGTCTTTTCTCTCAGGTGCACATTGCCAACCAGTGTGAGGTGGGCGGCCTACGCTTGGCTGCCGAGGGAACCCACCAGGCCCTGGGGGCTCCAAGTGCAGTGGCAGCTGTGTTACCTGCTCCGCCTGCTGGGCCAGGCCCTGACATCTCAGCACCAGCCATCCATCCATCCATCCATCCATCCATCCATCCATCCATCCATCCATCCATCCATCCATCCATCCATCCATCCATCCATCCATCCATCCATCCATCCATCCATCCATCCATCCATCCATCCATCCATCCATCCATCCATCCATCCATCCATCCATCCATCCATCCATCCATCCATCCATCCATCCATCCATCCATCCATCCATCCATCCATCCATCCATCCATCCATCCATCCATCCATCCATCCATCCATCCATCCATCCATCCATCCATCCATCCATCCATCCATCCATCCATCCATCCATCCATCCATCCATCCATCCATCCATCCATCCATCCATCCATCCATCCATCCATCCATCCATCCATCCATCCATCCATCCATCCATCCATCCATCCATCCATCCATCCATCCATCCATCCATCCATCCATCCATCCATCCATCCATCCATCCATCCATCCATCCATCCATCCATCCATCCATCCATCCATCCATCCATCCAGGAGAGGGTGAGTTGGAAGAGCGTGTCCAGGTGTGGGAGGATCTAAAGGAGCCATTGGGTTGGAATTAGAAGGAGGCAGGAGAGTGTGTATGGGGAGGCTGAGGTGCACAGGTTCTAAGTGACACCTGATTGGCCTCATTAGTGTCCATGCATAGGCCCTTGGGTTAGGCTAGTGTGGGACTGGCCTGAGGCTCAAGCCTTGTTTGTGTGCTCAGCTGACGAGCTCAGTACTAATGGCAGATGGGCACTGTCCCCCACCAGGCTGCTATTTTGATGGTGACCGGAGCTGGCGGGCAGCGGGTACTCGGTGGCACCCCATCGTGCCCCCCTTTGGCTTAATTAAGTGTGCTGTCTGCACCTGCAAGGTATGGCTGCCCAATCTTCTCTGGTGCCATAACCCAGCGGGGTTTGCAGAGATGGGGAGGGGGCTGCCTGGAGAGCAAAGCCCATCCTTGAAGAGGAGGGCTCAAGGATGACATCGTGATGAGAAGTCCCTTTGGTTTTTGAGAGTAGGCTTCCTGCAGGAGAGAGGAAAGGGCTGATAGGTGCAAATTTAGGCTCTGCCAGCTGACTGGTTTCATGCAATCCTGGGTGCTTTCTGAACCTCCCTAAGTTGCCTTTTCTCCTCTTTGAACAAATAAGGTGCACCTACCTTGCAGGGCATACTGAGGATTTGAATTCAGGCATGTAAAGCAAACACAGGCCCTCGAGTAAAAGAACACACATATATTTCACTTGAGGTGGGGAAAGGAGAGAAGGAAGCAGGAGGATTAAATGTCCTCCCTCCTTCCTGATACCTTCACTCAACGGATCTCTACAGGGGGGCACTGGAGAGGTGCACTGTGAGAAGGTGCAGTGTCCCCGGCTAGCCTGTGCCCAGCCTGTCCGTGCCAACCCCACTGACTGCTGCAAACAGTGTCCAGGTGAGGGGCTCGGACATGAAGGCCTCCCCCCCCTGTGGGTTGGGACAGGCCCCGACCTATGTGAGGGAGGTGTGATGGGGCGGGAGAAGGGCTTCTCAGCTCCCTCAGCATTTATTGAGCACTGTTCTAAGTCCAGCCTGGAGCTAGTGCTCTAGACACAGTGGAAAAAGTTTGTATGCATATTATAGTGGGGTGATTTGCGATCCAGTTCCTGTTGCATCCATCCATCTACCCATCTGTCTGCCTACCCATGAATCCAGTTGCCTACCTGTCCATTAACCATTTGCCTACCCTTGTACTCATCCATACATCATCTGCCCCCCTACCCATCTTTCTGTTTTCTACCCATCTATCTGCCCATCCATCCATCTACCCATCTGTCTGCCTACCCATGAATCCAGTTGCCTACCTGTCCATTAACCATTTGCCTACCCTTGTACTCATCCATACATCATCTGCCCCCCACCCATCTTTCTATTTTCTACCCATCTATCTGCCCATTCATCCATCCATCCATCCATCCATCCACCCACCCATATCCATCCACCCATCCATCTACTCAGTCTTCCCTTCCTCCCTCTCCACTGTGTCTTACAGACATGCAAATTTATCACCTACAATAGTGCCAGAAACTTCTAGGTAATAGGGATTCAGAGGAAAGGGAAATTGAACCTGTTTGGCACCCCTTGGCTGATTTTCATGTCTTTCTCTCCTAACAGCAGGGTCTGGGGCTCATGCCCAGCTGGGGGACCCCATGCAGGCTGATGGGCCCCGGGGCTGCCGCTTTGCTGGGCAGTGGTTCCCGGAGAGCCAGAGCTGGCACCCGTCAGTACCCCCCTTTGGGGAAATGAGCTGTATCACCTGTAGATGTGGGGTAAGTAGGAAACTGTGTGAGATGGGCAGCGTGTGCCTGGTCTGGAGTGGGGAGACCTTCCTAGGAAGACTCCTGGAGGTGGCATTTCCTGAAGAGACCAAAGGCTGCAGTGCTCCTGGGGACTCTTAGCATCTCTTTCTATCTGGCACCAGGCAGGGGTGCCCCATTGTGAGCGGGATGACTGCCCATTGCCACCGTCCTGTGACTCTGGGAAGGAGAGTCGATGCTGCTCCCACTGCACAGTCCAACGGTGTAAGTTTGGGAGGCCTAGGACAGTTGCTATGGGGGTTGTGGGGTGCCTGGGGCGGGGGGGAAGAGAACCCCTATGAAGCCAGGAACTGCACAGTCTCCTTCACAAGTGCTATCCTACCTCGTTCATCCTTGAAGGTTGTCACTTACTATTATTTCTTTACAAATCAAATTATTATTATTATTATTTTCAAGGAAGGGTTTTGTTCTAGCCCAGGTTGACCTGGAATTCACTATGTAGTCTCAGGCTGGCCTCGAATTTATGGCAATCCTGCTATCTCTGCCTCCCAAGTGCTAGGATTAAAGGAGTGCGCCACTATGCCTGGCTGCAGATGAGATTTCTAAAGCTCAGAGGGCTGGGGAGAGATTGCTCAGTGGTTAAAGGCACTTGCTTGAAGCTTTAGCTTAATGAAATTAAGAAATTAATGTTATATAGCTAGTTTGTGTACTGATTTGCTTGGAAAATTCTGGCTTTTCTGGGATTAGAGTTTACCCCCACCCCCTGTGTCTTTCCCCATGCCACCTTACTCCCTGTCCTCTAATATTCAATTCCTTCTATCTGCAGCAGCCCCTGAGATTAAGACTACTCCAGAGCTGGAAAAAGAAGCAGAAAGCTCCTAAGGGGCAGCCAGAAGGCCGCGAGACCAGGAGGACGGGCCTGAGGTGGGGGAGAGTCTGTGCTGAGGACCCTGTACTCTCCTGTGGGAAACCCAGTGCCTTTGTCTCCTCTGTCCTGCTTCTCCTCCCCCACTACCTCTGGGAACTACAACTCCACAAAGGGAAGAGGGTGCTGGGCCAGGCCAAGGCCATATCCTGCTCTGTTACTCCTTTGGCCTTTCCCCTTACCCCAGAAGCCCAACTTCTTTCTTTCTTTCTGTACATAATGTCACTTGCTGGGATTTTTAATTTATCCTCACTCAGCACCAAGGGTCCCCTCACATCATTCCTGCTGTCCCTGAGCTGAGCAGAGTCATTATTAGAGATTTTTTGTATTTATTAAAACCTTTTTTTCAGTCTTTGGGCTTCAGGTGTAGGCTCTTTATGGCTAAGAATATGGGTGGGCACCAGCGGAGAAAGGTCTGAGAGTAGGAGGTTTCTCTCTAAAGAAACCAAACCACCATCACCATCACCACCACCACCATCACTACCACCATAACCATCATGACCACCACCATCACCACCACTACCACCATCATCCCCACCATGACCATCATGACCACTCCCCACCCCCACCACCGTCATGACCACCATCATCATCACCACCTCCACCACCATCATCGCTACCATCATCACCACCATGACCATCATGACCACCACCAGTACCCCCCCACTACTACCACTGTCATGACCACCATCACCACCACTACCATTATGACCACCACCATCATGACCACCATCACCACTGCCATCATCACCATTTCCACCCTGACCACCACCACCAGCATCACCACCACCACCATCACCACCATCAACAACAAAGACCAAGAAGAGGCCCTTATCTTGGGTAGAATATTTCAGTATCTTAAAACAGGCACTGGCAGAACTAAATATTTGGCCTCTAAGCTTGGAGCTAGGCAGGCCTTCTCAGGGTGTGACTGAGCCCTGAGCTCTTTTGGCAGAAAGGCAGGGAACACATGGAAGCTACTTGGCAGGACAGATGGGATGGTTCAGCTATACCTGCTTTTCAAAGAGGAAACTCCATGTCTGGTCCTCTCTTTTGCCATGTTCTACTTGTACTTCCAATGACATTATTTACCTACTTTTTATATGTTGAGTCCAGATTTTGGCATGCCAGATAGCCATCAGTTTGGATTATGGAATGGTGGGGCTACCAGCAGCCATCTGTTCACCAGAGCAGTGTCTGTGTTGGCATTTGAACCATGGCTGTGGATATGTGAAGTTGCCAACAGGCAGAGCGAGACATGGGGGTCAAGGGGTCCATTGGAAGTGAGGAGTTCAGGTCCACTACTCTAGAGATAGATGCTCAGCTACTTGCAAAGCCTGCACTCCAAAAATAATTTGGTTTGTTTTAAAAAGTTTCAAAGTTAACTATTTGATCACATTTAAGTTTTTTATAAGAATGGGAAGTAGAAAAAAGCAAAAACAAAGTGGTTGTAGTGGTGCATACCTGTAATCCTAGCACTTGGGAGGTGGAGGCCAGAAGATCAGGAGTTCAAAGTCATCATTGGTTCCATAGTGAGTTCAAGGCTAAGCTGATTTACCTGAGTCCTTGTCTCAAAAAAAAAAAAAAAAAAAAAAAAATCAAAAAAGAGCTGTGGAAATTGCTCAGTGGTTAAAGGTACTTGCTTGGAAAGCCTACTGACCCAGGTTGAATTCCCTAGCACCCATATAAAGCTAGATGAAAGAAGTGGCACAAGCATCTGTTGCTCATTTGTAGCAACAAGAGACCCTGGTGCATGCACACACACACACACACACACACACACACACACACACACATTTGCAAATAAATAAAAATATTAAAAATTATTGTCAGCAATAATTGATGCATGCCTTTAATCCCAACACTTGGGAGGCAGAGATAGGAGGATTGCTATGAGTTTGAGGCTAGTCTGGGACTACAGAGTGAGTTCCAATTAAGCCTGGGATAGAGTGAGACCCTACCTTGAAAAAAAAACCCCAAATTGTCAAGTGAGTATTGAAGAAAAACGTGAGCATTGGAGAGATGGCTTAGTGGTTAAGGCATTTTCCTACAAAGCCTAAGGACCTAGGTTTGATTCCCCAGTACCCATATAAGCCAGATGCACAAGATGGTGCATGCATCTGAAATTCATTCGCAGGGGCTAGAGACCCTGGTGTGCCCATTCTCTCTATCTACCTCTTTCTCAGATAATAAATAAATTATTTAAAAACCTGAGCAATAACAATAACAAAAAAACCCAATTTGACAAAACAAAAATAACAGGAAGGAGAGTTCTTAAGAACCGGGGCAAGGACGGATTTCTTTGGTTACATTTGAAGACCCATTTCAGCTTTTAGGTCCCAGGTGGTATGTGAAAGAGAAGACAGCTGTGTATGGGATATATACATAGAGACCACATGTAGGATGTTGGAAGCACATTACTACAGTAGACAAAAGGGAAGGGCCTGTTAGGGACTGTGGACTGATCATAGTGCTCTGAGAATGAAAGCACCCTTGGACAGTATTTGATTTTGACATATTTTCATGTACAGAACAGGCCCCTCAGATTGTCCTTGTTCATCATAAAAATAAATTGTTGCAAGACATGGTGCACTCCTTTAATCCCAGCACTCAGGAGGCAGAGGTAGGAGTAGTGCTGTGAGTTTGAGGCCACCCTGGGACTACAGAGTGATAAGTCAACCTGAAGTAGAGTGAGACTGTACCTCAAAAAAAAAAAAAAAAAAAAAAAGGGGCTGAAGAGATGGCTTAGCAGTTAAGGCACTTGCCTACAAAGCCAAAGGACCCAGGTTTGATTCTTCAGAACCCATGTAATCCAGATGCACAAAGTGTCGCATGCATTTGGAGTTCATTTGCAGTGGCTAGAGGCCCTGGTGTGCCTATTCTCTCCCTCCGTCCCTCTTTCTCTCTCTTAAGTAAATAAAATACTAAAAAACTAAAAAAATGTAAACTTTTGTAATTGGGTAATACACAAATAAGAAAAATAAAAATTCACCTGTTATTCCAACTCCCTTCCCGTAAAAAGAGTAGCTTTTGCAGTTTGAGCTAAAACATTTCGTTGCCTGGCCTCATGGTGATTAGCGTCCTGTTCCTGTAACCCCTTAGTCCTCGCCTGTAAAGTCGCTGTCATGTCCAGCCTGGGGGATTTAGTGTGCAGTCCCCTGAGCTGGAGCACAGAGACAGCTGTGAACAGTATTTAAAGGAAAAAGGACCTTTTGCACTGAAAGTAACCGGTGAGGTACAATAACTGAAAGCTGGGGAGAAAATCCTCAACAGCTCAGAGAATCTGACAAACTGACATTCAGTGGTTTGATTTTCAGCAAATTTAGCTGATGGATGTTGGTGGTGAGCTGAAGGGGGGGTGGTGGTCCTGTCTTTAGGTAGGAAGCAGAGGTAACAGCCCAAAGCTCCTGTTCTTTGTGCAAGGATCAGGAGGGGTGGAGTGGGCTGTTCAGTTTCTTCCTTTTCTTTTTACTTTTTGGTTTTTCAAGGTAGGGTCTCACTCTAGCTCAGGCTGACCTGGAATTCACTCTAGTCTCAGGGTGGCCTTGAACTCATGGCGATCCTCCTACCTCTGTCTCCCAAGTACTGGGATTAAAGGCGTGCGCCACCACGCCCGGCGTAGTTTCTTCTTTTTAAAAAGTATTTTATTTATTTGAGGGGAGAGAGAAAGAGAGAGAAATAATGAGAATGGACATGCTAGGGCCTCCTACCACTGCAAACAAACTCAGATGCACGAACCATCTGTGCATCTGGCTTTATGTGGGTTCTGGGGACTTCAACATGGGTTCTTAGGCTTTACAGACAAGTGTCCTAACCGCTGAGCCATCTCTCCAGCCACACTCTGTTTCTTCTTGTCTGCTTGCCTTGATGAGGCTATGTCATTGGCTGTGCCATAGTGTCCTTGTGATACTCTGAGGTTTCTGTTCCTCATTTGGAGCCTCCCACACTCTGTTGAAGTCTCTGGTCTGCTTTGAGGACACAGACTCCCCCTCTCCTGTGTGGAGGGGAACTGCCTGGCAATGTTCATACTGACCCTTTCAGAAAAGCTGCTTTCCGGGGATTGGGAGGACAGCCCTGCCACGTACATGTTCTTCCGGCCTAGCAGCTGGTGGGCCTGAGTCTGACGTGACCGGCACAGGAGCACGTGACACTGAAGCAGGTGGCCATGGCTGTGAGTTTCCATGTAAATGGCAGGAACACCCTTGAGATGACATACATAACTGGCTTTTTCTCCTCATGACTCTGGGCTTTGAACACTGGGGCCTGGGTCTCTGAGAGCCCCCCCCCACCTTCAGGGAAGCCAGGGACATTCTGTCTTACATGAATATAAAAACTCTCATCTTGGGCTGGAGAGGTGGCTTAGCGGTTAAGCGCTTGCCTGTGAAGCCTAAGGACCCCGGTTCTAGGCTCAATTCCCCAGGACCCACGTCAGCCAGATGCACAAGGGGGCACACGCATCTGGAGTTCGTTTGCAGTGGCTGGAAGCCCTGGCATGCCCATTCTCTCTCTCTCTATCTGCCTCTTTCTCTCTCTGTGTCTGTCACTCTCAAATAAATAAATAAAAATACCAAAAAAAAAATTAAAAAAACAACTCTCATCTTCTCTGTTCTCTACCCTGGCAGCAGAGGCGACATAACTTTTATACTGAGGGGACAGTTGGGATGGGGACTAAGAAGCTACAAGACAGGGCCTCAGAGAAAGGAAGCCAGGGAGAAAAGGTTTTTACTATTTATCTGAAAAGTTATCAGCTGAGTAGCATGGGAAGATAGTTCAGTGGTTAAAGGTACTCTCTATCAAATAACCCATAATGGCAGAATAAACATTCACACTGCAAAAGATGGTATTGGGCATAGCAAAGAAATATTCAATCAATTCAAGATTTAAACAGGGCAAACATCAAACTCTGTAGCTCAAAGTCCAGCAACTCTAGTCAGTGACAAGTCTCCAAGTCCAGTAATTCTAACCAGCAACAAGTCTCTGGAGTTCCAATTCTGCCCCTCCAGCTAGGCTACTCACAATCCTGGAAAACTTCACCCAGGCCTGCAGCTTTCCTTAGCAGCCATCTCGTGGTTCAGTATCTCTACTGGGTCTTTATTGCAACCCACGGCTCATCCTCATCACTCCCTGGTCTCCATGCAGGCAATCCTGCTTCACACTGCCCATGGTTGTTTCCAAAACACAAGCCCATGTTGCAAATTCAATGAATCTGTTTTTCCTGCATTTCTTATACTCCATAATACCAGGTAGGGTGCCAATTTGTTAATCCAGAGGGGAATAAAGAAGACTTAGAAGAATAGGACTCTCCTTGAGCATTCAGGTCCCTTCAAAAAACTGCATTCTTTCTGTTGTCCCAATTCAGGTCAGCTGGCCCAATTTCAATGGTTGCAATTTCTCATATAATTGCAGTTGAACAGGCAGCAATTTTGGCCCAAAGATTTAGTATTTTTCTGTGCCATATCCCTCTGCTCATACCAGTCCATTTCTATGCAATGCAACCCAGCACAAATTCTTAGGACATGGGCATAACAGCAAGCCTCTCACACAAACTGCTTCTAGCCCAGTCCAGGAAAAGCTCTTTCTCACTCTCACAAGCCAAACCTTACAGTCCATAGTTCTTACTGCATTCAGGCCTTTCAACTCTGACCATAATAGTCCATCAAGCTGTACTTACAGCACTGAATGATGTCTCTTAGGCCAAGGTTTCAAATCCTTCCACGTTCCTCTTGAAAATCAGCTCCAAAAGGCCAAAGCCACATGGTCAGTTGTCTAACAGTAAATGACCCCACTCTTAGTACCAACTTTACTATTGCAATCAGGTTTACATTGCTGGCAGAAATCACTTGACAAAGAGCAGCTTGTGAGAAAAAAAGGGGATTATTTTGATTTATAGGCTCAAGGGGAAGTTCCATGATGGTAGGGGAAAATGATGGCATGAGCAGAGAGTGAACATCACCTCTTGTCCAACATCAGGTGGACAACAACAGCAGGAGAGTATGCCAAACACTGGCAAGAGGAAGCTGGATATAACACCCATAACCCCTCCCAACAATAATGCCTCCAGGAGGCGTTAATCCCCAAATCTCCATCAGCTGGGAGCCTAGCATTCAGAACAGCTAAATTTATGGGGGACACCTGAATGAAACCACCACAGTGGTACATGCATCAGGAGTTCATTGGCAGGGGGTAGATGCCCTGGTGTACCCATCCTCTCTCTCTAATCTGCCTCTTTCTCTCTTTCTCAAATAAATAAATAAATAAATAAGTAAATAAATAAAAATTTAAAAAGTTATCAATTGAGAGTGCTGGAGAGATAGATGGCTCAGTGGTTAAGGCACTTGCCAACAAAGCCAAAGGACCCAGGGTTGATTCCCTAGTACCCACATAAGCCAGATGCATAAGATGGTGCATGTGTCTGAAGTTCATTTGCAGTGGCTAGGGACCCTGGTGTACCCATTCTCTCTCTCTCTCTCTGTCTCTCTTCTGCATGTCTTTCTCTGCTTGTAAATAAATAAATATTAAGAAAAGAAGAAAGATTTATTTTGTCTTATGGCTTCAGAGGTTAGTCCATGGTCACTTGGCCTTTGGGTCTAGGGTGGCATAGTACCTTATAATGGGAGTGCATGGTAGAGGAGGCCTGATCAACTTATGGCAGCCAGAAAACAAAGATAGCTACACATAGAAGGTGTGGTCCCAATGTCTCCTACAAGGGCTCACCCTTCAAGGCCTTTTCCCTGAGTGCTATGTCCAAAAGACTGTAGTACTTCCAGTAGTGCCTTTGACACATGAACCTTTGGACGACATTATAGATTTGAACTAAGCAATAAATACAGTTTAGCCACATATACCACGTCATATGTAGAGAAGATGGTGCTATGGAAAAGTAGAGGAGGAGAAGGAGAACTGCATGCTGCTGGGGTAGAGGAGCTGGATGTGATTTTTAAAAGGCTGGCTTGGCCAAGCATTGTGGTGTATGTCTATAATCCTAGCACTCAGGAAGTTAAGGCAAGGGGACTGGGAGTTCAAGGCCAGCCTGGACTACAATAGTGAGGCACTGTCTTAAGTTGTGCAACCCCTATACCCTTGCCAGTAAATAAATAAAAGGACGGTTTGGGAATACTCCAGTGAGGTGACATTTGAATAAAGATCTGAAGGCTGAAGAATGGGTGGGGCCATGGGAGTATGTAAACACACACACACACACACACACACACACACACACACACGTACTATGAATATGGTCAACTTCCTTGTCAGGGGAAACAAAAGAAAGACATCTGCTATAATTGTGATATTCATGTGGAATCATTATATTAGTAGATATCAGAACTCAGTGGAAGAGGACCCTGAGGGGCTGGAGAGATGGCTCAGTGGTTAAAGGCACTTGCTTGCAAAGCCTAACAACCTGGGTTTGATTCCCTAGTACCCACGTAAAGCCAAATGCCCAAAGTGGCGCATGTGTCTGGAGTTTGTTTGCAGAGACTAGAGGCCCTGTGTGCCCATTCTCTCCCTGCTTCCTTGCAAATAAGTAAATGAAATAGCTTCTTCTTCTTCTTTTTTTTTTTTTTTTCGAGGTAGGCTTTCACTCTAGTCCAGGCTGACCTGGAATTCACCATGTCATCTCAGGGTGGCCTCAAACTCATGGTGCTCCTCCTACCTCTGACCGAGTGCTGGGATTAAAGACATGTGCCACCATGCCTGGCTAGTTTTTTTTTTTTTTTTTTTTTTAAAGAAAGAGGACCTTGGGAAAATAAGCTGATGGTGAGAAGAGAGCTACATCTCCACATAAGAAAAGTGGGCAAGCCAGGCATGGTGGCACACGCCTTTAATCCCAGCACTCGGGAGGCAGAGGTAGGAGGATTGCCGTGAGTTCGAGGCCACCCTTTGACTCCATAGTGAATTCCAGGTCAGCCTGGGCTAGAGGGAGACCCTACCTCGAAAAACAAAAGTGGGCAAAATCTTGACCTAATTATTTTTATTTTACTTATTTATTTGAGAGAGGGAAAGATGCAGAGCAAGAGAAAGAGAGAGAGAGAGAGAGAATGGGCACTCCAGGGCTTCCAGCCACTGCCAATGAACTACAGACGCATGTGCTACCTTGTGCATCTGGTTTACATGGGTCCTGGGGAATTGAACCTGAGGTCCTTTTGCTTTGCAGGCAAGTGCCTTAACTGCTAAGCCATCTCTCCAGCCCACCCCCCCGTTTTTTTTTTTAAAGCAAGATCTCATTCCAGCCCAGGCTGACTTGGAACTCTGTAGCCCATGCTGGTCTCAAACATATGGCCTTTCTTCCACCTCAGCCTCCCAAGTGCTGGTCTTGAAGGAGTGTACCACCACATCCAGCTTGATCCAATTTTATAAAAATTTCAAAATATATCACGTCTCATCCAACATTTAAACTATATACTACCGCAAGATGAAATATGACCAGAGCCAGTGTTCAAGAAATAGTTATTACTTGGCATAATTAGGTCACACTCATTAATATTTCAGTGTGTTTTAAGACATTTGGAAGCTTGGAGAAGGAAGAATGGAGGAGGATTTATTTAGACCTAGGAAGGGGACCTAGCGTAAAATCTCTACTAAGAATTTTAATCTAAACACATGTTTTGTGGTCAGAAATGTTAGAGGCCAAAATGCCACATACAACAGAGAGGCTTATAGGCTGTGGCAAGAAAGGCAGTCTACAGTTTGAAAATCTCACTGAATACCATGTCAGAAAAGAGAACTGACAACCTGGAAACTGAGGAACGGGGTTCCTGTAAACAGAGAGGAACCAAGGGTGGGTGTGGTGGCACGCTCCTTTAATCCCAGAACTTGGAAGCAGAGGTAGAAGGATCGTCTTGAGTTCAAGTCCACCCTGAGACAAACATAGTGAATTAATTCCAGATCAGCTAGAATGAGACCTTACCTTGAAAAACCAAAAAAAAAAAAAAAAAAAGAAAGAAAAAAAAGAGGAATCAGGGACTGAGGAGTTGGACCAGCAGTTAAAATAATTTACTTGCAAGCCTACGGGCGTGAGTTCGATTCCCCAGCACCTACGCAAAGCCAGATGCAAAGTGGCACACATGTACTCTCCATGGTCCATGGTCCTGCCTACAATGGGAGACAGAGCTTGCAAGCCTGCTAGACTGGCATGGGTGCAACAGCAAAAACAAAACAAAACAAAACACAGAGACCCTGCCTCCAAAAGAAGGTGGAAGGCGTGGATGAACACTCTGAGGTTGTCCTCTGATCTCCCCATGTGTCCCCCAACACCCCCCCGACACACACAAACACACGCAATTAAAAAAAAAAAAAGAAAGGGAACAAGGAAAGACGGGGAGGAGAAGTAGCAGACTGGCATACAAGGCAGAAGGACATATCCCAGATGTTGAAGGACAAAAACACCTCATTTCTTCCCCAGCAGCTCTGCAAGTTGGAAAAGTTTGTCCTCCCAGGGAAGCAGGGAGCCTGCCTGGGAAGAGGCCTGGCACCCCCTCCTTCTGCACCCCCTCTCAGGTTCCAGGAAGTCTCAGAATCCACTCCCCTCCCTTTGGCAAAAACATTATTGCACCTGCTGGCTGATTCCTGGAATTCCTTAGCAGTTTTTCCTTCTGAAACTGGAAGGCGAGAGTTTCTAAATGCTAATTACTGGTTTAGATAGTAGGGTCATCTGCTAAGGTATAATCTATCAGTCAACAAGTATGCATGACATCCAGATGCTGGTGCTTTTTGAGAAGGAGAAATGGTAGAGAAAGGAACAGATGACTGACTGGGGCAAGGGGGTGGGGAAATGGAGACGTTACCGCCATCAGCCTTTCAGGCGGGGACAGCCACACAGATGTCCTTAACAGCTCCAAGGAGGAGCAGTCACTGTGTGCAGAGGAATTTGCGTCCTGCACATCTGTGCACTTGCCCAGCTTTGCGGGAACTTTGCCACTCAGACATATGATTCACATCAACTGTGTTTTTCATGAGCTTGAGAGACGATTTTTTTTTTTTTTTCAAGGCTGACATCATTATGAAGGAACTTTTCTTCTCATAGGTTCCAACCAAGGTACACTGGAAGTGGCACCAGGGATGGTTTTCAGAAATAGTTTTTTAATTCTCCTTTCCTACAGTAGAAGGGGTTTCCCAACTGGTGTAAAAGAAAGGATGGTTTATGTTTATCTGATCATAAATATGATTCATTAAAAAATTAAGCTCTGGAACACAGAGCTGTATAAACTGATTTTTTTTTTTTTTTTTGAGGTAGGGTCTTGCCCTAGCCCAGGCTGACCTGGAATTCACAATGTGGCCATCCTCCCACCACCATGCGAGAGAGAGAGAGAGAGAGAGAGAAAGAGAGAGAATGGGTGCACCAGGGCCTCTAGCTGTTGCAAAGGAACTCTAGATGCATGCACCATTTTGTCCATCTGACTTTATGTGGGTACTGGGAATCGAACTTGGGTCGTCAGACTTTGCAGGCAAGTGCTTTAATCTCTCCAGCCCTAAAATGAAGAAAAATTTAATAAATTAAAACTGCAGGCTGGAAAGATGGCTTAGCAGTTAAGCGCTTGCCTGTGAAGCCTAAGGACCCCAGTTCGAGGCTTGATTCTCCAGGACCCACGTTAGCCAGATGCACAAGGGGGCGCACGCGTCTGGAGTTCGTTTGCAGTGGCTGGAAGCCCTGGCGCGCCCATTCTCTCTCTTTCTCTCTATCTGCCTCTTCCTCTCTCTGTCACTCTCAAATAAATAAATAAACTGAACAAAAAAAAAAAAATAAAATAAAAGTTAAAAAAAAAATTAAAAACAAACAAACAAAACAAAACAAAAAAAACCTGCAATTCAGAGTGATCCACTCCTATTTACCTTTGATTTTTCCCATAACATATTTTCTAGCAAGCACCTTTAATCACTGAGCAGTCTTCCTAGCCCCCCTCAAATATATTTTCCCTGAACATTATTAATGCAGTGTGATTTACTGCAGAAATTTAGATGACATTTGTGATGAATTCTGTTTTGTTTTGAAGTCCAGGCTGGCCTCAAACATGTGATCTTTCTGCCTCAGCCTCAGATATGTACCACCACTCCTGGCTGACCATATTTCTTTTTTTTTAAATTTTTTAAAATTATTTACCTTCAAAGGCAGTGTCTTGCTGTAGTCCAGGCAGACCTGGAATTCACTACGGAGTCTCAGGGTGGCCTTGAACTCATGGCAGTCCTCCTACTCCTGTCTCCCAAGTGCTGGGATTAAAGGTGTGCACCACAATGCCAAGCTCCCATATTTCTTAATTAAAAAAAAAAAGGTTGCTTGAATAAAGTATATTTTTTAAAAGGGGGCTGGAGAGATGGTTAAGGTGCTTGCCTGAGAAGCTTGGGAACCCAGGTTCGATTCCTCAGCACCTACATAAACCAGATGCACAAGGGTGACACATGTGTCTGGGGTTCGTTTGCAGTGGCCAGAGGCCCTGGCATGCCCATTTTCTCTCTCTCAAAATAAATAATTAAAACAATATTTAAAAAAATGCTTGGTTGAGGCCAGGTATGGTGGTGCACACTTTTAATCCCAGCACTCTGGAGGCAGAGGTAGGATCACTGTGAGTTCGAGGCCTCTTTGAGACAACATAACAAATTCCAGGTCAGCCTGGGCCAGTATGAGACCCTACCTCAAAAAACCAAAACAAACAAACAAACAAACAAACAAACAAGCAAACAAAAAACCAAAACCAACCAACCAAACAAAAAACCCCACAATGCTTGTTTGAAGCAGAAAATGCTGTTTAAAAATTAAAACAAGCCGGGCGTGGTGGCACATGGCTTTAATCCCAGCACTCGGGAGGCAGAGGTAGGAGAATCACAGTGAGTTAGAGGCCACCCTGAGACTACATAGTTAATTCCAGGACAGCCTGAGCTAGAGTGAAACCCTACCTCGAAAAACAAAACAAAACAAAACAAAAAAAAACAAAACAAAAAAAAAAAAAGAAAGAAAGAAATTAAAACAAGCTGGGCATGGTGGCTCATGCCTTTAGTCCCAGCACTTGGGAGGCAGAGGCAGGAGGATCACCGAGAGTTCGAGGCCACCCTGCGACTACAGTGTGTCTCAGGTTGCCTGGGCTGGAGCGAGACCCTACCTCAAAAAATAAATAAATAAAACAAATGATAAACAAAGCAAACCAGGAAAAGGTCTCTGTAGAGAATACAAGATCTTTTGAAAATTTTTTTTTGTGTGTGTGTTTTGTTGAGTTTATGCCATGCTTGTAACTTACACCTCTCTTTTCCTTGTCCTTATGATCTAATATACATATCATAAGCTTTGCCATAGATGGATGGAGTTTTAAAAAAATAGTTTATTTTTCTTTATTTATTTGAGAGAGAGAGAGAGAGAGAGAGAGAGAGAGAATGGGCGCTCCAGGGCCTCCAGCCACTGCAAATGAACTCCAGATGCATGTGGCCCCTTGTACATCTGGCTGACACGGGTCCTGGGGAATTGAACCTGGGTCCTTTGGCTTTGCAGGCAAGTGCGTTAACCACTAAGCCATTTTTCCAGCTCTGTGGATGGCGTTTTAAGAAAGACGATGTCAGGTGTGTTGTTTGTGCACATCTGGAGGAAGCTAGACCGCAGTGTCAGGCACCATCTTTGCGTGACAGACTCAGCGCTTGGCTGACGGAAGCTGGGCAGCTAGCTGCAGGTCCGATGGAGGCGGGATGACGTTAGACACCAAGAGAGTCACAGTGGGGAGCAGTGAGAAGCTACCGAGGAGTAGGCAAGCACTCATTTTTTCGGGTGGCTATGGTCAGAGGGAGTGTGAGATGCCACTCCTGGGGAATAGGGGCTGCTGCTCAAAAGTGGAGGCTCTCTTCCTAGTCACCTTAATAATTTGCAAATATGTGTACTAATTTTAGTTAATAAGGAGACTCAGCTACAAGTAGATTTGGTCTTACTAGACTGATTTTTTTTTTTTTTTTTTGTTTTTGTTTTTCAAGGTAGGGTCTCCCTCTAGCCCAGGCTGACCTGGAATCCACTATGTAGTCTCAGGATGGCCTCAAACTCATGGTGCTCCTCCTACCTCTGCCTCCCGAGTGCTGGGATTAAAGGCATGCGCCACCGTGCCTAGCGTCAGACTGATATTTTGTGTGCAGGGATGCTTGGGGTCAGAGGTGCCTCCTGAGGGGCGAGACTGTTCTGCTTTGCTAGAGAGCTTTTTGGTCACTGGATCTCCAGCTATCTTCTCAGCTTACTTACCTGTGAAAGTTTCCGAGATATGGAGTGTCTCCAACTGGCAGCTGCGTAGTAGAGAGATTTGTTTGTTTTATTGATTGATTAAAATTAAAAAAAATTATTTGCAAGGATGGAGATAAAGAGTGAGAGAGAGAGAGGGAGAAAGTAAACTCATGAGGGTCCCTTGCCACTTCAAGTGAACTCCAGACACGTCACTGTGTGCATCTGGGTTTATGTAGGTACTGTGGACTCGAACCTGGGCACTAAGGCTTTGCAACCAAGCACTTTTAACTGTGGAGCCATCTCTCCAGCCCTATTTATTTCTTTTTTGTTGTTATGGTTTTTGAGAACAGGGCTCACTCTAGCCTAGGCTGGTCTTGAATT
Organism: Dipus sagitta; assembly: GCA_036346955.1. Taxonomy (NCBI): domain Eukaryota; kingdom Metazoa; phylum Chordata; class Mammalia; order Rodentia; family Dipodidae; genus Dipus; species Dipus sagitta. Next base: position 38,984,520 of record CM070773.1, read on the forward strand.
CACCTTCAACCTTCCAATGCTGGGATTACAGCCATAAACCACCATGTCTGACTTTCTTTCTTTTTTTTTTTTGTAAGGTTGAATAATATTTCACTACATGTATATTCCATATTATCTTCATTCCTTCCTTCCTTGATTAACACATGGATTGTTTCTGCTTTGTGGCTATTATGAATAAGGCTGCTATGAACATTGGGGCACAAGTATGTCTGAGTCACTTTCAACCCTTTCCATATACACCTACAAGTGAAATTGCTGGGATATATAGTAATTCCATGTTTAGTTTTGAAATTGCTCTGTAAGTGACTTGGCTGTCTAACTGTATCTTTTTTTTTTTTTTTTTTTGAGGGTTTTACTCTCAGTCTCTCAGGCTTATCTAGAACTCACTCTGTATCTTTTTATTTATTTATTCTCTCTCTCTCTCTCTCTCTCTCCATATATATATATATATATGTATATATATGGCTTAGCAGTTAAGGTGCGTGCCTGAAAAGCCTAAGGACCCAGGTTTGATTCCCCAGTACCCATGTAAGGCAGATGTACAAGGTGGCACTGGCTGGAGGCCCTGGTACACCTATTCTCTCTCTCTCTCTACCTCTCTCTAATAAATAAATAAAATAAAAATATTTTTATTTATTAATTTGAAAGCAGAGAGGGATATAAGGGAGATAGACAGAGACAATGGGTGTGCCAGGGCCTCCAGCTGCTGAAAACAAACTCTAGATACATGAGCTACTTTGTGTATTTGGCTTTATTTGGGTACTGGAGAATCAAATTCTGGTCATTAGGCTTCGCAGGCAAGCGCTTTAAGCACTGAGCCATCTCTCTAGCCCTAGATTATCTTTAGAGAATGACCTAAAGTCTAAGTTTATTTGCTTCCTACTCATAGTGCCATTTAATATGTCTGTCCATCTCCCTTATTTTCTGTGAATTGAAAGTTAAATATAGCCGGGTGTGGTGGTACATGCCTTTAATCCCAGCACTAGGGAGGCAGAGGTAGGAGGATTGCCATGAGTTCAAGGCTACCCTGTGACTACATAGTGAATTCCAGGTCAGCCTGAGCCAGAGTGAGGCCTTACCTCAAAAAAACAAAACAAAACAAACAAACAAACAAATAAATAAAAGAAAGTTAAATATAAAGTTGCATAAGTTACATTCTTATTGTTGTAAATAAATACCTGTTCAGAAGCAACTTAAAAGAAGGAGAGTTTATCTTGACTTACATTCAGAGGTGATATAGCCCATCATGGTGGGGAAATCACTGCGGGCCAGCTTCTTACATTTCAGCCAGAGGCAGGAAGCAGAGGATGAACTAGAAGGCCAGGCTATAAAATCTCAAGGCCCGCCTTCACTGATTCACTTTCTCCAGGAAGATTCTATCTCCTAAAGGTTTCACAGCCCTCTCAAACAGTGCTACCAGCTGGGGACCAAGTGTTCAAACACATGAGCCTATGGAGACTAGTTCACATTTAAAAGCCATTTGAAAACAGGGTCTTGTTTGGATTCTAGTTCAGGGTAGTTAAAATTTTTTTATTTTATTATTATTACTTCTTTTGGTTTTTCGAGGTAGGGTCTCACTCTAACCCAGGCTGACCTGGAATTCACTATGGAGCCTCAGGGTGATCTCGAACTCACGGCGATCCTCCTACCTCTGCCTTCAGAGTGCTGGGATTAAAGGCGTGTGCCACCACGTCCAACTCCTTAATTTTTGTTTTTTCGAAGTAGTGTCTCACTGTAGCCCAGGCTCACCTGGAATTTACTATGTATTCTCAGGCTGACCTCGGACTCATTGATCCTCTTACCTCTGTCTCCCAAGTGTTGAGATTAAAGGCATGCACCACCATGCCTGGCAGACAGAATGGGCAAAAGAGGGCCTCTAGCCTCTGCAAATGAGCTCCAGATACATGAGCCACTTTGTGTACTGGCTTTATGTGGGTACTTGTGAATCAAACTTGGGTTGTTAGGCTTTGCAGTCAAGCTCCTTAAAGGCTGAGCCATCTCTCTAATACCATCATGCATTTTATCTTATTTATTTGAGAGAGTGAGAGAGAATATAGAGAGAGAATGCAAGCATCAGGGCCTCTGGCCACTGCAAACGAACTCCAGACACATACACTACCTTGTACATCTGGCTTTACATGGGTACTGGGGAATTTAACCTTGGTCCTTTGGCTTTGCAGGCAAGTGCATTAACTGCTAAGCCATCTTTCCAGCTCATTATGCATTCATGATCATCATCATCATCATTATTATTGTTACTATTATTATTATTTTTTTTTTTTGGTTTTTCGAGGAAGGGTCTCACTCTAGCCCAGGCTGACCTGGAATTCACTATGAAGTCTCAGGGTGGCCTCGAACTCACGGCGATCCTCCTACCTCTGCCTCCCGAGTGCTGGGATTAAAGGCATGTGCCACCACGCCCTGTTTCATTATTATCTTACATATAGAGAGACAGAAAGAGAGAGAGAATTGGCATGCCAGAGCCTCAGCAACTGCAATCTAACACTAGACACTTGCACCGCCTAGTGGGCATGTGTGACCTTGTGTTTACCTCACCTTTGTGCATCTGGCTTATGTGGGATCTGGAGAGTAGACCATGTGGCCTTAGGCTTTGCAGGCAAGTGCTTTAACAGCTAAGCCAGCTCTCTAGCCCCTATTATGCAGTTTTTAAAAAAATGTTTTTGAGGTAGGTTCTCACTCTAGTCCAGGCTGACCTGGAATTCACTATGTAGTTTCAGGGTGGCCTCAAATTCACAGTGATCCTTCTACCTGTGTCTCCCAAGTGCTGGAATTAAAGGTGGTTGCCACCACACCTGGCTTAAAATTTTTAATTATCTATTTATTTGAGAGCAGAGAAAGAGGGAGAGGGATGGGTGCACTGGGACATCTTGCTACTGCAAATGAACTCCAGATGCATGTGGCACTTTGGGCATCTGTAACATGCATTCTTAAATTCATCTATAAGAACTTGGGGTGGGTGCTCTCATTTCCTCCTCACAGAAGAGGAAACCCAAGCCTAACAAGGTTAATTAAGTTGTGAAGACAGGTCTGATTCACAGAGCATGGATTCAAGGGATCATTTCAGCTTTTTAAAAATTTTTTTATTTTTGTTTATTTATTTGAGAGCGACAGACAGAGAGAGAGAGAGAGAGAGAGAGAATGGGCACGCTAGGGCCTCCAGCCACTGCAAACGAACTCCAGGCACATGCGCCCCCTTACGCATCTGGCTAACGTGGGACCTGGGGAATTGAGCCTCGAACCAGGGTCCTTAGGCTTCACAGGCAAGCGCTTAACCGCTAAGCCATCTCTCCAGACCTCATTTCAGCTTTAAGGGAGGGATCAGTCTGTCTAGGGATCCACGCAGTCAGTGCCCAGTATCTGGTCATCTTGAGGAAGGATCTATGGGACCTCCTTCAGTCCACAGCATTTTCTACCAGTCCTAGCTGTCTCATCACAAGCCTGGGAGATTCTGCATGGCACAGGTTCAGGAGCGATCAACTTCTTAAACTGTGGACATGAAACCTCAATTGGGTCCCGAGACTGAATGTAGAGGTTGTGACAAATTTAGCAACAGCAAATGGGTTCTGATTGTGTGATGACCAAAAATGAATTCAAAATCAAATATGCAATGCATCCAAGGTGTTGCTGGCAGGTCTCACCTGTGTCGCAATAAGCAACTCCACTGTAGCCTTGGTTTTGAACATACAACATGCGTACTTGGTATTGCGCATCCCATCATGCCACACAGAACCAATGAAGCACGTGACTCAGAGCCAAGGTCTTGTATGTTATGAATTACCGTGTTTCTACTGTACAAAGTTTTCTCATTTTTCAGAAGCATAAGGGATTAGTAGACTTCTAGTATTTCCCTACCTTGTAAACACCAAATTAGTTTGTCCTTTGGATTATATTATATTGGAATGCTTGGTTTAGAGCCTGTTGTTTGAAGTGTTGGGTGGTGGTGCAGGTCTATAATACCAGCCCTTGGGAGGCAGAGGCAGGAGGATCATGAGATCAAAGTCATCCTCAGCTACATAGTAAGTTCAAGGCCAAACATGAGACCCAGTCTCAGAAACCAAACCAACCAAAACAATGCTCACCCTTTTGCTCATACCTAAAGTTCATGGTCACTTATTGCCAAGATTTTTAGGGTCATGATCCTATTTCAGGTTAGCTTTTTTTTTTCGGTGGGGGGAATGGATGTCAGAGCAGAACTGCTGGAGTTCCTACCTGGTTCCCCCTGCCTTTCCAGCCTTCTGGGTGACACACGCCTCTGTCTTTCTCACCATATGAAGTAGGTTCCTCAGGAGATCAGGCTCCCTCCATCCCGCTCATCTCAGAGCTTTGATTCCGTCAAGAAGGCAGGTTTGGAGGAATCAGGAGCAGCCCTCTCAGGCCACCTGGCCTTGGCCTTCACACCTGGAACCTTCTTATTTGTGGTGACTTGTTCCCTGGGGTTCCCATTGCTACTCCTGCTTTGTGCCTCCATCACCTTCTTCATCCCCACGGCCACCCAGTATGCATGACTGCTGTTTGTCCATGTGAATCTCAAGTGGGATTAGGGGTCACATTATTTTCCATGACTACAAAACACATATTTTAAAAAAAATATTTATTTATTTACTTATTTATTTATTTATTTATTTATTTATTTATTTATTATGAGACAGGGGGAAATGGGGGAGAACGAGAGAGAGAGAGAGAGAGAGAGGGAGAGAGAATGGTTGATTCAGGGCTTCTAGCCAATGCAAATGTGCATCTGGAGAATAGAACCTGGGTCCTTAAGCTTTGCAGGCAATTACCTCAACTGTTAAGCCATCTGTCTGGCCCAAAACATATCTTTTTAAAAAATATATATTTTATTTATTTATTTGAGAGAGGGAGAGAGAGAGAGACAGAGAGAGAGCACCCGGGCCTCTAGCCACTGCAAATGAACTCCAGACACATGTGCCCCCCCTTGTGCATCTGGCTTATGTGGGTGCTGGGGAATAGAACCAGGGCCCTTTAGCTTTGCAGGCAAATGCCTTAACCACTAAGCAGTCTCTCCAGCCCCATCTTTTAAAAAATATTTTTATTTATTTATAAAAGGGAGAGAGAGAAAGAGCACATCAGGATTTCTAGCCAGTGCAAACGAACTCCAGATGCATGCACTACCTTGTACACATGGCTTACAGTGGGTCCTGGAGAATTGAATTTGAGTCCTTAGGCTTTTCAGGCAAGCACCTTAACTGCTGAGCCATCTCTCCAGCCCCAAACACATCTTTTCATTTCTCTAAGCATTGCGCATAAGGGTGCCTGCTTTATGGTGTCATTCAATGCCAAAGGGCGCAATGTGTGTGCATGTATAAGAAGTCAAAACGAGCTAACGAGCTAGGTGTGGTGGCACATGGCTTCAATCCCAGTACTCGAGAGGCAGAGGTAGAAGGATCACTGTGAGTTGAGGCCAGCATGAAACTACATAGTGAATTCCAGACCAGCCTGTACTAGAGTGAGACCCTACCTCAAAACAACAATAACAATAATAACAACAAAACAATAAGCAAATCCCATAAACAAAGAAGTCAAAGGCTGTGTTTGGTGGCACATGCCTGTAACCCCAGTACTCTGGAGGCAGTCAGGAGGATCACCACCAGCTTGAGGCCAGCCAGCAAGTTCTGGGCAGGCTAGACTACTAAGAGTCTATCTCAAAAAGAGAAATTAGCTGGGCGTGGTGGCGCACACCTTTCGTCCCAGCACTCAGGAGGCAGAGGTAGGAGGATCGCCGTGAGTTCGAGGCCACCCTGAGACTACATAGTGAATTCCAGGTCAGCCTGAGCTAGAGAGAGACCTTACCTCGAAAAACAAAGAAAGTAGGAAAGAAAGATTAGGCTGGGCATGGTGGCGCATATCACCTTTAATCCCAGCACTTGGGAGGCTGAGGTAGGAGGATCACAGTGACTTCGAGGCCACCCTGAGACTACATAGTGAATTCAAGGTCAGACTGGGCTAGAGTAAGACCCTACCTCAAAAAACAATAACAAAACAAAACAAAAAAAAGGGCTGGAGAGATGGCTTACCAGTTAAGGTGCTTGCCTGCAGAGCCAAAGGACCCAACTTTGATTCCCCAGGACCTACATAATGGCAAGGTGGCACATATGTCTGGAGTTTGTTTCCAGCAGCTGGAGGGCCTGGTGTGCCCACTTTTTCTCTCTCTTTCCTTCTCTCTCTCCCCTTCCCTCCTCCTCTCTCTCTTTCAAATAATATTAATAATAATAATGATAATAAAAAGAAATGGAGAGGGAGATAAAGCTCTGCCACATAGGGACAGTAGGGTCTGAAGTAATACCTCTCTTAACAGCTTGTGAGCCCGAATGGTCCCTTTTGGCTCATGCTGATTGAATTTGAGTTTCCACCACGGTTTTTTTTTTTTTTTTTTTTTGAATGAGATTTAAGTAGGCAGACATTAACAGGCCTGGAGGTCATTGGAGGAGGGACTCTGCCTCTGGTCTGTCCTCAGCTGGTGGCAATTTGGGAATTGGATTCTCCTGGAGGCAGTGTACTTTTGGGGGCAGGCTTATGGTTGCTACAGCCAGCTTCCCCCCTGCCCGTGTTTGGCACACACTCTTGCTCCTGTTGTCCACTTGATGTTGGCTAGGAGGTGATGTCTACCCTCTGCTCATGCCATCGGTTTCCCCTGCCATCGTGGTTTCCCCTCAAGTCTGTAAGCCTAAGTAAACCCTTTCCCGCCACAAGCTGCTCTCGGTTGGGGGTTTTCTGCGAGCAGCACGAAGCTGACTGCAGCAGTACGTATGAATTGTGCGGGGGTTCAACTTTGGCCCTTGGGCATGCTAGGTGAATATTCTAACACTGGACCATATCCCCAGCCAAGTTTTTTTTTTTTTTTGCTTTCATTTCTGTATTAGTTTTTAAAAGCTTCTAAAGCTGGGTGTGGTGGCACACACCTTTAATCCCAGTACTCGGGAGGCAGAGGTAGGAGGATCGCCAGTGAGTTTGAGGCCACCCTGAGACTGCATCGTGAATTCCATGTCAGCCTGAGCTAGAGTGAGATCCTATCTTAAAAAAAAAAAAGGCTTTAAAAATATTTTATTTTTTATTTATCTGAGAAAGGGAGAGAAAGAAACAGACATATATAGGGAGGGAGAATGGGCATGCCAGGGCTACCAGCCACTGCAAATGAACTCCAAACACATGTGCCACCTAGTGCGTCTGGCTTTACATGGGTAATGGGAAGTCAGACTGGGGTCCTTAGGCTTTGCAGGCAAGTGCCTTAACCACTGAGAAATCTCTCCAGCTCTTAAAAACTTTTTATTGACACCCTCCTTACATGCAAACAATATACCATGATCCTAATTCCCTCCTACCACCCTCCCTTCCTCTCCCTCTGAATGCCCCCTCCATTGAATTCTTTCTCTCTCTCTCTTTTTCTTTTTCTTTTCTTTTCTTTTCTTTTTTTTTTTTTTTTTTGGCTTTTTAAGGTAGGGTCTTGCTCTAGCTCAGGCTGACCTGGAATTCACTATGTAGTCTCAGGCTGGCCTCGAACTCATAGCGATCTTCCTACCTCTGCCTCCCAAATGCTGGGATTAAAGGCGTGTGCCACCTCCCTCCCTCCCTTCCTTCCTTCCTTCCTTCCTTCCTTCCTTCCTTCCTTCCTTCTTCCTTCCCTTCCTCCCTCTTTCCCTCCCTCCTTCCCTCTTTCTTTCTTCTTTTTTCTTGGCTTTTCGAGGTAGGGTTTTACTCTAGCCCAGGCTGACCTGAAATTCACTATGTAGTCTCAAGGTGCCCTCGAACTCACAGTGATCCTCCTACCTCTGCCTCCCGAGTGCTGGGATTAAAGGCATGCACTACCACGCCTGGCTTCTCTTTCTTTTTTTGAGGTAGGGTTTTTCTCTAGTCCAGGGTGACCTGGAATTTACTACACTATGTAGTCTCAGGCTGGCTTTGGATTCTGCTTTCCTAGTGTTGGGATTAAAGGTGTGGGCCACCAAGCCCAACAGAGTGGCCCAGCCAATTTTTTTTCTTGTTTTCAAGGTAGGATCTCACTCTGGTCCAGGCTGACCTGGAATTAACCATGTAGTCTCAGGGTGGCCTCGAACTCATGGTGATCTTCCTATCTCTGCTTCCCCAGTGCTGGGATTAAAGGTGTGTGCCACCATGCCCGGCCTCAGCCAATTTTTATGGTGGCTTAATTGTGTCGAGTTTATTTTATTTATGTTATTTTTAAAAATTAATTAATTTGTTTTTTATTAACAACTTCCATGATTGTAAACAATATCCCATGGTAATACCCTCCCTCCCCCCACTTTCTCCTTTGAAATTCCATTCTCCATCATATCCCTCCCCCTCTCAATCAGTCTCTCTTTTATTTTGATGTCATGATCTTTTCCTCCTATTATGATGGTCTTGTGTAGGTAGTGTCAGGCACTGTGAGGTCATGGATATCCAAGCCATTGTGTGTCTGGAGGAGCACGTTGTAAGGAGTCCTACCCTTCCTTTGGCTCTTACATTCTTTCTGCCACCTCTTCCTCAATGGACCCTGAGCCATGTTATGTTTTTTTAAACATTTTATTTATCTATTTTATTTATTTGAGATAGAGAGGGAGAGAGAGTGAGCATGGGTGTGCCAGGGCCTCCAGCTACCACAAATGAACTCCAGATGCATGCGCCACCATGTGCATCTGGCTTACATGGGACCTGGAGAATCGAACCTAGGTCCTTAGGCTTCGCAGGCAAATGCCTTAACCACTAAACCACCTCCCCAGCCCACAACTGTGTTGAGTTTAAAGTGTCAGCTCAAAGAAGACTTTTGGCCCAAAATAGTAGCCTCTGCCCACTGCACCTTTCATTCACCATGGCTCTGTGTGTGTGTGTGTGTGTGTGTGAAGGGTACTTGGTTGGAAGCTTTGCAGCGGGCAGAGGCCAGGCTGCTTCATGGGAAGTGTGGTTGTAGAATCTGTAGGGCTTCCTTCATGGCTGGTGGAAGTCCTGCAAACGGCCCTTCCAGTGCTCAGGCGGGAGGCTTGGAACCCGGATGTCAGGATTGGAGAGACAAAGGAGGAGGCTGGGATGGGGCATCTCAGTATTCAAGTTGTAACCCCCATTTGATCCCATTATGGGGTGATACCCTCACTCTGTCATAGTTTGAGTATCTTTAACCCTTTTAGGAGGTTACTGGTGGTCTCTCTCTTTTTCTTTTTCTTGGCATGTCATAGAACTGAAGAAAGGCACACACCAACAGCTAAGCAGCAAGAAACTTTATTAAGAGAAAAGCAAGCCGGGCGTGGTGGCGCACACCTTTAATCCCAGCACTCGGGAGGCAGAGGTAGGAGGATCGCCGTGAGTTCGAGGCCACCCTGAGACTCCATAGTGAATTCCAGGTCAGCCTGGGCTAGAGTGAGACCCTACCTCGAAAAACCAAAAAAAAAAAAAAAAAAAAAAAAAAAAAAGAGAGAGAGAGAGAAAAGCAGTAGCAAAGATTTGAAGACACTGCAGAGGGACAGCAGGCTAGTTGAGTGGAGAGTACTCAAGGACACTAGGAAGTGGCCTGGGCTTCTGTACCAGATTTTTAGGGCAGGATGCACTGGTTGCTAGGGGTGTCGTTTGGCTGCTCTTGTGGTTTGATTGATGGGTTTGGGTTGTGTAATGTTTTCTCTCCTTTGGTCATTGTTACAGGATATCCTACTCTTGTTCTTTGTGACAGCTGTTGGGGGAGGACCATTTGCATTTAAATGGTCTGGATTCTGGGAGAGATAAATTGTATAAGCTTATTGGGAAGAAAAGGTCCAAAGGTGAGCCAGGAAATCTGGCAGAGGAGGGGCACTAGGAAAAGCAGGAGTGTTGATGGTGGCCAGCTTTTCCATCCTGGAGTTGAAGGACTATTACTTAGACTATCAATGGAACCGGCTCCTCAGAGGGTCTTCTTCTTCCTCTTCTTCTTCTTCTTTTTTTTTTTTTTTTTGATTTTTTTCAAGGTATAACCATTCATTCATTCATTTTTAAAAAAAATTTATTCATTTGCAAGGAGAGAGAGAGAGAGAGAGAGAGAGAGAGAGAGATTGAGAATGGATGTCATTGCCCTTTGTCCTCTAATAGCAATTAGATTATCATGTGAGGGGGATATGAGAGGGGGGTAGAGCTAGGGTGACTGGACCCCTAAAAGTAAGAAGGCAGGAAATTTTGCATTTGCTAGAAATCAAAGATGATCTGACTTCTTATCTCTTGCTTAGCTCCTTAGACCTGTTTTTCCACAATCAGGTCCCCTCCTGGGAGGGAGGACTTTCATAGGATTTAAACATTGTGGTTGGTCAAGTCCAGCCCTCGGAACTTGGTGCGAGGAGAGCTGACCTCTTCCTGTGACAGCCCCTAGCCCTAACCAGCCAGCTGTCCCTCTGGTTCACCTGAGCCGGAAGACAGCCCACCACTATAATGTTATAAATACCTTTACAAGGGGAGGGCAGGCTCTCTGACCACTTGGGAACTTCCAGCTGTGGGTGAGTTTTTCCCTCCGCTGGGTCTGGGGCTGGTTCGGCCCAGGTCCAGCCAAGAGGGCCCCCTAGTCCCTACTTTCCCCATGGGCTCCTTTATCCCCTCCAGCTCCCCACATGGCAGGATCTTCTTGAACTTTCTTTTCTCTTTTCTTTCTGCACTTTTTTTTACAGGCCCTCCAGGTGGTGTCTCTAGCCACATGGGTGTCTTTCCTTGTCTCTGTACTTTCCTCAATAATATAATAATTTAATAATTTTAGCCAGGTGTAGTGGTGCATGCCTTTAGTCCCAGCACTTAGGAAGCAGAGGTAGGAGGACCTCTGTGAGTTCAAGGCCACCCTGAAATTTACATAGTGAATTCTAGGTCATCCTGGACTAGAGTGAGACCCTAACTTGAAAAATCAGAAAAAAGCCAGGTATGGTGGCGCACGCCTTTAATCCCAGCACTCGGGAGGCAGAAGTAGGAGGGTCATTGTGAGTTCGAGGCCACCCTGAGACTCCATAGTGAATTCCAGGTCAGCCTGAGCTAGAGTGAGACCCTACCTCGGAAAAAAAAAAAAAAAAAAAAAAGAAAAATCAGAAAAAAAAATTTTTAATTTGGGCTGGATGCACAAAGAGGCACATGCATTTGCAGTGGCTAGAGGCCCTGGCATGCCCATTCTCTCTCAGCTTGCAAATAAATAAAAGCAAATTGAGGCCCCTACCATTTAGTAATGAGACATGAAGTTAAAACAGCGAAAGGAAGGCAAAACCATTCATTTCTGCCATACAAACACTGACCTAACCAATGGGTGGATTTGTCTTGCTCTAGGAAGGACCTGATTTGCCCAATTCCATGGCCTGATTATCCTCTCACAATTGACTTTGTAGTGGCAGATGCCCTAGTGGCTTTTATCTGCCATTGTCTGGGGCCTCTTTTAATAGGGGTTTTAGGGGAGGGTGGACTTGTTGCTAGGGGCATAGTTTGGCGGGTCAATCTTTGATTGACAGGTTTGGGTTATATAACATTTTCTCAACTATACATGTTCCTTCCCATAATGCATCTGATTTTAGTCATATGGATGCCTAGTTATACATAGGCATAAAATGATAATTAGGGGTTTCTCCCTAAAAGTTCACCTAAAGGACACACTTTGCCTTGCTGTGTTTGCCAAGACCAGTCCATGCTGGACAGACTCTTTGATGTCCCAGTTCCAAGTCTATCTAAGAATATATTTCAATAGCAACTGATCACAAATAATGGTTGCTAAGAGAGGAGATAATTAGTTTATTATTTGGAGTGGGGTTTAAGTGCAGTGGATACACTGGTACTTGAGGGTCCTAGGTTCCCAACAGGTTGTTAGGTACGTGGTGTAGGAGAAGGGTGTATTTACTGCTCAAGTCAGCCAGTGTTCTGAATGGTTAAACTATTCCCTATGCTTGCCTGACCCAAAAGGAAAGCATCCCTTTTCTCTGTAAGAATGAGAAAGAAATGGACATGGGGGGGCGAAGGGGAGAGGATTGATTTTCAATCTTGTTTTTGTCTCCAACTTCACCAGCCTCCCATTCTCCTCATCAGAGTTCCTTGGTATCGTTTTTGGAACCTTTTATTGGTTCTAGGTATAAATACAATTGGCTTTCATCCAGCACTCGGGAGGCTGAGTAGGAGGATCAGCTGGGAATTTGGGGCACCAGAGGGGGCAGAGGCGAGATGGACCGAAAGATGTAAATATCAGATGACGAGCCGTTAAGAGCGTGAGGTCGCGGGGAGTACGTGAGTACCCTACCGTTTGGGGGTCGCAGAAAGGACCGGTAGTCTCTCAGATTGTGGGAGGGGGAGGCGAAGAACTATCAAAGACAAAATAGGTTTTCTGGAGGCGTGGTAGCGAGGCCGCGAAGGGTAGGGGGGGGCACACACATACTACACGGGACTCAAGACGGAACCAACCACAACGAACATACCACTGCAATAACCAAACAAGATACTTGTATTTTTCCTGACTCTAGACAGATCAGGACTGAGCCTTTCTGGATTCTGCTTCTATGCTGCATCTTGCTTGCCATTATCTCTCATCCAGCTTTACTGCATTTCCAAATGTTAACAAGTGCCTCAGCTGTTCTTATTTTTATCTTATATTTTTTTTTTTTTTTGTGGAGGTTTTTTAAGACATAGTACACTTCATTATATTCGCTGTGCTAACCAGGCCTCTACATGTTTAGGCAAGAGCTATCCCACTGAACAGTGCCACTATGTCATAGATCTTTTTCCTTTCTTTCCTTCTTTTTTGGGGGGTGGGGTGGGTGGATGGCGAAGATAATTAAAGTAGTCCTTATTGTTTTATTGTGTTCATGGTTATATGGTATATATATAAGTTCTTCATGCTATATTAAGTTAAAATTAAAAAATAATATTTATTTATTTGAGAAGAGAGAGCTATAGAGAATGGGTGTACCAGGGCCCTTACACCCACAGAAACAAAACTCCAGATGCAGCACCACCTTTGTGCATTTGGCTAACATGGGTCCTGGGGAATCGAATCTGGATCCTTGGCTTTGCAGGCAAGTGCCTTAACCACTGAGAAATCTCTCCAGCTCTTAAAAACTTTTTATTGACACCCTCCTTACATGCAAACAATATACCATGATCCTAATTCCCTCCTACCACCCTCCCTTCCTCTCCCTCTGAATGCCCCCTCCATTGAATTCTTTCTCTCTCTCTCTTTTTCTTTTTCTTTTCTTTTCTTTTTTTTTTTTTTTTTTTTTTTTTGGCTTTTTAAGGTAGGGTCTTGCTCTAGCTCAGGCTGACCTGGAATTCACTATGTAGTCTCAGGCTGGCCTCGAACTCATAGCGATCTTCCTACCTCTGCCTCCCAAATGCTGGGATTAAAGGCGTGTGCCACCTCCCTCCCTTCCTTCCTTCCTTCCTTCCTTCCTTCCTTCCTTCCTTCCTTCCTTCCTTCCTTCCTTCTTCCTTCCCTTCCTCCCTCTTTCCCTCCCTCCTTCCCTCTTTCTTTCTTCTTTTTTCTTGGCTTTTCGAGGTAGGGTTTTACTCTAGCCCAGGCTGACCTGAAATTCACTATGTAGTCTCAAGGTGCCCTCGAACTCACAGTGATCCTCCTACCTCTGCCTCCCGAGTGCTGGGATTAAAGGCATGCACTACCACGCCTGGCTTCTCTTTCTTTTTTTGAGGTAGGGTTTTTCTCTAGTCCAGGGTGACCTGGAATTTACTACACTATGTAGTCTCAGGCTGGCTTTGGATTCTGCTTTCCTAGTGTTGGGATTAAAGGTGTGGGCCACCAAGCCCAACAGAGTGGCCCAGCCAATTTTTTTTCTTGTTTTCAAGGTAGGATCTCACTCTGGTCCAGGCTGACCTGGAATTAACCATGTAGTCTCAGGGTGGCCTCGAACTCATGGTGATCTTCCTATCTCTGCTTCCCCAGTGCTGGGATTAAAGGTGTGTGCCACCATGCCCGGCCTCAGCCAATTTTTATGGTGGCTTAATTGTGTCGAGTTTATTTTATTTATGTTATTTTAAAAAATTAATTAATTTGTTTTTTATTAACAACTTCCATGATTGTAAACAATATCCCATGGTAATACCCTCCCTCCCCCCACTTTCTCCTTTGAAATTCCATTCTCCATCATATCCCTCCCCCTCTCAATCAGTCTCTCTTTTATTTTGATGTCATGATCTTTTCCTCCTATTATGATGGTCTTGTGTAGGTAGTGTCAGGCACTGTGAGGTCATGGATATCCAGGCCATTGTGTGTCTGGAGGAGCACGTTGTAAGGAGTCCTACCCTTCCTTTGGCTCTTACATTCTTTCTGCCACCTCTTCCTCAATGGACCCTGAGCCATGTTATGTTTTTTTAAACATTTTATTTATCTATTTTATTTATTTGAGATAGAGAGGGAGAGAGAGTGAGCATGGGTGTGCCAGGGCCTCCAGCTACCACAAATGAACTCCAGATGCATGCGCCACCATGTGCATCTGGCTTACATGGGACCTGGAGAATCGAACCTAGGTCCTTAGGCTTCGCAGGCAAATGCCTTAACCACTAAACCACCTCCCCAGCCCACAACTGTGTTGAGTTTAAAGTGTCAGCTCAAAGAAGACTTTTGGCCCAAAATAGTAGCCTCTGCCCACTGCACCTTTCATTCACCATGGCTCTGTGTGTGTGTGTGTGTGTGTGTGTGTGTGTGTGTGAAGGGTACTTGGTTGGAAGCTTTGCAGCGGGCAGAGGCCAGGCTGCTTCATGGGAAGTGTGGTTGTAGAATCTGTAGGGCTTTCTTCATGGCTGGTGGAAGTCCTGCAAACGGCCCTTCCGGTGCTCAGGCGGGAGGCTTGGAACCTGGATGTCAGCATTGGAGAGACAAAGGAGGAGGCTGGGATGGGGCATCTCAGTATTCAAGTTGTAACCCCCATTTGATCCCATTATGGGGTGATACCCTCACTCTGTCATAGTTTGAGTATCTTTAACCCTTTTAGGAGGTTACTGGTGGTCTCTCTCTTTTTCTTTTTCTTGGCATGTCATAGAACTGAAGAAAGGCACACACCAACAGCTAAGCAGCAAGAAACTTTATTAAGAGAAAAGCAAGCCGGGCGTGGTGGCGCACACCTTTAATCCCAGCACTCGGGAGGCAGAGGTAGGAGGATCGCCGTGAGTTCGAGGCCACCCTGAGACTCCATAGTGAATTCCAGGTCAGCCTGGGCTAGAGTGAGACCCTACCTCGAAAAACCAAAAAAAAAAAAAAAAAAAAAAAAAAAAAGAGAGAGAGAGAGAAAAGCAGTAGCAAAGATTTGAAGACACTGCAGAGGGACAGCAGGCTAGTTGAGTGGAGAGTACTCAAGGACACTAGGAAGTGGCCTGGGCTTCTGTACCAGATTTTTAGGGCAGGATGCACTGGTTGCTAGGGGTGTCGTTTGGCTGCTCTTGTGGTTTGATTGATGGGTTTGGGTTGTGTAATGTTTTCTCTCCTTTGGTCATTGTTACAGGATATCCTACTCTTGTTCTTTGTGACAGCTGTTGGGGGAGGACCATTTGCATTTAAATGGTCTGGATTCTGGGAGAGATAAATTGTATAAGCTTATTGGGAAGAAAAGGTCCAAAGGTGAGCCAGGAAATCTGGCAGAGGAGGGGCACTAGGAAAAGCAGGAGTGTTGATGGTGGCCAGCTTTTCCATCCTGGAGTTGAAGGACTATTACTTAGACTATCAATGGAACCGGCTCCTCAGAGGGTCTTCTTCTTCCTCTTCTTCTTCTTCTTTTTTTTTTTTTTTTTGATTTTTTTCAAGGTATAACCATTCATTCATTCATTTTTAAAAAAATTTATTCATTTGCAAGGAGAGAGAGAGAGAGAGAGAGAGAGAGAGAGAGAGAGAGAGAGAGATTGAGAATGGATGTCATTGCCCTTTGTCCTCTAATAGCAATTAGATTATCATGTGAGGGGGATATGAGAGGGGGGTAGAGCTAGGGTGACTGGACCCCTAAAAGTAAGAAGGCAGGAAATTTTGCATTTGCTAGAAATCAAAGATGATCTGACTTCTTATCTCTTGCTTAGCTCCTTAGACCTGTTTTTCCACAATCAGGTCCCCTCCTGGGAGGGAGGACTTTCATAGGATTTAAACATTGTGGTTGGTCAAGTCCAGCCCTCGGAACTTGGTGCGAGGAGAGCTGATCTCTTCCTGTGACAGCCCCTAGCCCTAACCAGCCAGCTGTCCCTCTGGTTCACCTGAGCCGGAAGACAGCCCACCACTATAATGTTATAAATACCTTTACAAGGGGAGGGCAGGCTCTCTGACCACTTGGGAACTTCCAGCTGTGGGTGAGTTTTTCCCTCCGCTGGGTCTGGGGCTGGTTCGGCCCAGGTCCAGCCAAGAGGGCCCCCTAGTCCCTACTTTCCCCATGGGCTCCTTTATCCCCTCCAGCTCCCCACATGGCAGGATCTTCTTGAACTTTCTTTTCTCTTTTCTTTCTGCACTTTTTTTTTACAGGCCCTCCAGGTGGTGTCTGTAGCCACATGGATGTCTTTCCTTGTCTCTGTACTTTCCTCAATAATATAATAATTTAATAATTTTATCCAGATGTGGTGGTGCATGCCTTTAGTCGCAGCACTTAGGAAGCAGAGGTAGGAGGACCTCTGTGAGTTCAAGGCCACCCTGAAATTTACATAGTGAATTCTAGGTCATCCTGGACTAGAGTGAGACCCTAACTTGAAAAATCAGAAAAAAGCCAGGTATGGTGGTGCACGCCTTTAATCCCAGCACTAGGGAGGCAGAAGTAGGAGGGTCATCGTGAGTTCGAGGCCACCCTGAGACTCCATAGTGAATTCCAGGTCAGCCTGAGCTAGAGTGAGACCCTACCTCGGAAAAAAAAAAAAAAAGAAAAATCAGAAAAAAATTTTTTTAATTTGGGCTGGATGCACAAAGAGGCACATGCATTTGCAGTGGCTAGAGGCCCTGGCACGCCCATTCTCTCTCAGCTTGCAAATAAATAAAAGCAAATTGAGGCCCCTACCATTTAGTAATGAGATATTTAAAGAAGTGACATGAAGTTAAAACAGCGAAAGGAAGGCAAAACCATTCATTTCTGCCATACAAACACTGACCTAACCAATGGGTGGATTTGTCTTGCTCTAGGAAGGACCTGATTTGCCCAATTCCATGGCCTGATTATCCTCTCACAATTGACTTTGTAGTGGCAGATGCCCTAGTGGCTTTTTTCTGCCATTGTCTGGGGCCTCTTTTAATAGGGTTTTTAGGGGAGGGTGGACTTGTTGCTAGGGGCATAGTTTGGCGGGTCAATCTTTGATTGACAGGTTTGGGTTATATAACATTTTCTCAACTGTACATGTTCCTTCCCATAATGCGTCTGATTTTAGTCATATGTATGCCTAATTATACATAGGCATAAAATGATGATTAGGGGTTTCTCCCTAAAAGTTCACCTAAAGGACACACTTTGCCTTGCTGTGTTTGCCAAGACCAGTCCATGCTGGACAGACTCTTTGATGTCCCAGTTCCAAATCTATCTAAGAATATATTTCAATAGCAACTGATCACAAATAATGGTTGCTAAGAGAGGAGATAATTAGTTTATTATTTGGAGTGGGGTTTAAGTGCAGTGGATACACTGGGTACTTGAGGGTCCTAGGTTCCCAACAGGTTGTTAGGTACGTGGTGTAGGAGAAGGGTGTATTTACTGCTCAAGTCAGCCAGTGTTCTGAATGGTTAAACTATTCCCTATGCTTGCCTGACCCAAAAGGAAAGCATCCCTTTTCTCTGTAAGAATGAGAAAGAAATGGACATGGGGGGGGCGAAGGGGAGAGGATTGATTTTCAATCTTGTTTTTGTCTCCAACTTCACCAGCCTCCCATTCTCCTCATCAGAGTTCCTTGGTATCATTTTTGGAACCTTTTATTGGTTCTAGGTATAAATACAATTGGGCTTTCATCCCAGCACTCGGGAGGCTGAGGTAGGAGGATCACTGTGAATTTGGGGCCATCCAGAGACTACATAGTGAAATTCATGTCAGCCTGAATCTAGGTGAAACCCTACCTCAAAAAACCAAACCAAACAAACAATCAAAACAAAATAAGACATCCCCTCCCCAAACCAACCAAACACACAAACAAACAAAAAAACAGATTTGGTTTTTCATGTCTGTAGGTTCAGGACTGAGCTTTCTTGATTCTGCTGCATTGATTGCCATTTGTCCAGCTGTTACTTCCAAATGTTATCAATGCCTTCTCTGTTCTTTTTTTTTTTTTTTTGTGGAGTTTTAAAGATATACTTCAGTTATTTGCTGTGCTAACCAAGGCCTTCTACATGTTAGGCAAGAGCTATCCCACTGAACTGTGCCACTATGTCAGATGATCTTTTCCTTTCTTCCTTTCTTTTTTTTGGGGGGTGGGGTGGGTGGGATGGCGGAAGATGATTAAAGTAGTCCTTATTGTTTTATTGTGGTTGTGGTTATATGGGTATATGTATATAAGTTCATCATGCTATATTTAAGTTAAAATTAAAAAATATTATTTTATTTATTTGAGAGAGAGAGGCAGATAGAGAATGGGTGTACCAGGGCCTACACCCACTGCAAACAAACTCCAGATGCAGCACCACCTTGTGCATTTGGCTTACATGGGTCCTGGGGAATCGAATCTGGATCCTTTGGCTTTGCAGGCAAGTGTCTTAACCACTAAGCCATCTCTCCGGTTCTAATTTTTTTTTTTTTTTTTGAGTTAAGTTCTCTTTCTAGTCCAGGCTGACCTGGATCTCACTCTGTAGTCCTAGGAAGGCCTCAAATGTATAGCGATCCTCCTACCTCTGCCCCCTGAGTGCTGGGATTAAAGGTGTGGGCCACCACACTCGACCCTAATTTATTTATCAAAGGGCTGAAGAGATGGCTCAGTAGTTAAGGTGCTTGCCTATGAAGTCTAAGGACCCTGGTTTGATTCCCCAGGACCCACATAAGCCAAATGCACAAACTGGCACATGTGTCTGAAGATCATTTACAGTGGCTAGAGGCCCCGGCATGCCCATTCTTTCTCTCTGTCTCTTTTCTCTCTCTCTTTCATAAATAAATAAATAAAATATTTTTAAAAATATTGATTAAAGCACTTCTTAAGTAAAAGCAGTATTGAAATTCTTGTTGGTATTTCATCAATCCTCTAGATCAATGTGAGTCATCATACATATATATATGCACATATATGTATACATATAAAATATAGGAATATATGTACATATATAAACATTTATGTATATATAAATGAAATCTTCCCTTTGATCTTAAATATTTTAGTTTTCTGTTATGTTCATCTCAGGTATTGTGTTAAGCTAACAAAAAGCTGTCAACCATAAGGAGGAAAGGTTTATCTTTGCTCATATTTTTTTGAGGTTCTAGGCCAAGTCAGTTGGTCCTGTTACTTTTGGGCTTGTGGCAAGTACATCATGAGGGAAGTGCATGGCAGAAAAGGCTGCTCATTTCATGGTGGTGAAGAAGCAGAGGTCCCAGTCTCCCTTTCTAGAGTATACTCCTTTGGTGGTTTGAATCAGAGGTCCTCTGTAAACTCACTTGTTCTGAATGCTGGCGCCCAGCCGATGGTAAGTTTGGAGGCAGAGCTTTGCTGGAGGAGGTGTGTTTCTTGGGATGGGCTTAGGGGTGCTACAAACAGCTCCCCCTTGCCAGAAGTTGGCTCACTCTCTTGCTGCTGTTTTCCACTTGTGGTAGAGGTGATGGCCAGCCTCTGCTCATGTCATGCTTTCCCCTGCCATTGTGGAGCTTCCCTGTGAGACTGTAAGCCAAAATAAATACTTTCCTTCCATCAGGTGCTTTTGACCCTAGTGGCTTTTCTTCTACTAAATCCCACCTGGGTTCAATTCCCCAACCACCCACATAAAGCCAGATAGACATCTGATTGCAGTGTCAAGCAAGCCTTAGCGCACCCATCTACCCCCCCACCAAGTGTAAATAGGTAAATAACTAGAAATACGGGGCTGGAAAGATGGTTCAGGGGTTAAAGGTGTTTGCTTGTAAAGCCTGCTGGCCTGAGGTTTGAATCCTCAGAACCCATGTAAATCCAGATGCACAAGAGGTGCATGCATGTGAAATGGCAAGAAGCCCTGCCATGCCTATACTCTCTTTTTTCTCAAATCAGTAAGAATATTAAAAAGGAATACAAATAAGTTTATTTTTAAAAAATATTTTATTTTAATTAATTAATTAATTTGACAGAGAAAGAGAGAGAGAGAAAGAGAGAATGGGTGCACCAGGGCCTCCAGCCATTGCAGATGAACTCCAGACACATGCGCCCCCTTGTGCATCTGGCTAATGTGGGACCTGGGGAATTGAACCTGGGTCCTTTGGCTTTGCAGGAAAAATACCTTAACCGCTAAGCGATCCCTCCAGCCCATTTATTTTTTTGTACACGTATGCATGTGTATAATGTGGTGTGTGTAGTATATGCATGTGTGTGTCCATGCAGCACCTCGTGTGCTCGCCTAAAGTGGGGTGCACTCACTTGTGGTGGCCAGAGGGGAATGTTGGGCACCACCCTCCACTGCTTTTCTGGCACCCACATAAAGCCAGACACACGAAGTGGTACATACCTTTGGTGTTTGCTTGCAGTGGCAAGAGACCCTGGTACCCTGCCCCATGAAAATGAAGAACTATTAAAAAAGGATAAAAAGACAGTCTTGCTAACACTCAAGCCTGACCACTGCTACTCCTAAATGGCTCCCAGTGGCAGCATAGTGCAAGACAGAAACTCAATATATGACGTTTTTAGGTTCTGCCCCAAATCAGGGCTTATTCTCCTCATGGACTAGACGGTACTCGATTTTGTTAATTTTAATGGTTCAGGAGTTTCTGGCCATGCAGAGACAGAAAGAGTCAAAAGTTTATTATAGTTCTCTATTAAATGCCAATTCCAAAACAATACTTAGCTATCACCCACATCACTTGTAGCCCTCTCTTGCTGGGAAACTTTTAATTGCTAGACACCAGGAGCCCAGAGATGGCTGGTTTAGGGTTGAGGTTTAATGATAGTGTGGAGCCTCTGTGTGTGTGTGTGTGTGTGTGTGTGTGTGTGTTCACACCTGCAGCCTTGAGCCGCTGCAGGGAATTTCCAGTTTACTTTGCCAGAAACTAGAAGACAGGCTCTTTTTGTACCCATCCCCCTTTTGCATTCTTTCTGGGACATAAATTACAGCTGGTGATGAAATCTGTTCAATTTTGCTCACTACGAAACGACATTGGACCACACAAATGGTTGGCCTGGTTTATCGTATTAAACCAAAGGGACACCCTTTCTCTGGATGAATTAGGCACATGTGTGTGTACATAGAGTCGGCCAGGTCACCCAAAAGCAGGAGGCTTGGCATTCATTGTCTCTTCTTACTTAGTGATAACATAAAGGAATCATTCTGAATAAGCAGGGTTGCTTTCAATAGATCTTACTCAAAAAGAGATGGCAGTGCTCTTCTCAGCTGTTACCGTATCAATAAAAATGACCTCCACGGTGGCTCCAACAGGACACAAGGGCTCACGCTGAGAGTTTCTGATGGAACGCAGCGAGGCTCTTCAATGCATTGCTTGCTCTGTGTTCTATTTCAGCCACACAGAACTACCTATGCTTTCCATCATCTTCTTCCATGAACTTGCTGTTTAGCAGACATGCCAGTAATATTCCCACACCAGACCCTTTGTTCTGTGTGATCTGTCTGCCTGGAATGTTCTTTCCTCACATCTCCACATGGCTTGCCCCACATTTCATTCAGATGAGCTTCTAGATGCACTCTATCCAGAGACCACCAGAAACCCACCTGTGGCAGAGCATGTTAGGTTTATGCTTGCTGCAGTGAAGGGGAACGCACAGCCTGGGGCACTGTGGGCATCTTAGAAAGGGGGTGTCCGAAAGGATGGAGAGGGTTTGGGCTTGTTTTTGTCTGGATTCAGCGCAGCCGCAGAGTGGCCTTGTGAGAGGTTGATGTCGTGTGAAATTGTTTATGTTCAGTACCCACACTGGCCTTGCTGTGAGTGCTTCCCCAGACCTGAACACCAGGACTCCTTTCCCTTTCTTGTCGCTGACATCAGCTGCAGAGAGCAGAAACTCTTGGGTATTGGAGGAAAAGCTGCTCTGAACCAATCGGTGAGGTTTTCTTCCCTTGCAGATCCGATCTGTGCTGCAGTCTGCTCAGACTCGTGAGCGCCAGGGTCTGAAGCCAGCCTCCTCCCCCTGCTCTGCAGACCATGAGGACATGGGGATGCCTTTCACCCAAGGAGAGACACAGGGCAAATGACTTCTGTTTGATTGAAAGCCTAGCTCAGCTGTGCTTGGACTGCATGCCTCAGGCAGGGGCTCCAGACACTACCCGTGTCTTAGGCCCACAGTACGGGGTTCCTGGGAGGGAGTGAAACAGAGAAGTGCAGCGACTGGCAGCTAAGAGGCTAAGGAGGTCTGTCTACAGGTTCCAGACCCGGAGCTGGAAGGGGCACTAAGAGACCCAAACCCCCCAAAACTGGGGAACACAGAAATTATGGATTTTGTGGTTCTGATTACCTGATTCTAATCTCATAGCAGACTATTAAACCACGAACAACTTTAATCCTTATTTTACAGAAGAACCAGAGGCACAGGAAGATTACATAATTTGCCAAGAGACACACAGCTAATGAGGAACAGAGACAGGGTTCAGACCCGGGTCCATCTCGTCACCAACAAGACTGCCTTTCCATAGTCTCCTGTGGCTTTAAAGGAGGGGTCTGGACCTTTGAGTTAAGGAGCTCAATCAAAGAGCTTTCTAGATCATAAGGCCTCTAGAATTAGTGTTTTGATGCTTAGAAGGGTCCACAGGAAGTAGCCCAAGTAGCCGTTCTTCCACAGCAGGAGAGTGGATTCTGTATGGGGCTCCGGATTAAGTGGGATCTTCAGGCACCCTGTGCCATCTCCACAAGTCCCAGGTCAGCAGGATTGGGTATGTTTGGAAAACCATGACTCCTTGTTCTTCATCTTTCTCTTGGTGGAGGGCACCGCAGCTCCCTCTTGTTACCACCAGGGGGAGATGCTCGCTTAGAACTGCCTGCAGAGGATCCCTGTACTCCCAGATCCCTTCAATGGCATCCAGGGTCTCAGGGCTGCTGTTACCATTAGGCGCAGCTCTGCTCTGAGGAGAGAGGAGAGTACTGCTGAGGTCTTGTCTGCATGCTGTGACATCCCCTTCCAAAGAGTAGTTCTCTCTCTCTCTCTCTCTCTCTCTCTCTCTGTGTGTGAGAGAGAGAGAGAGAGAGAGGAGAGGGGGGAGATACTGATTTGGAGACCACCTCCACAGTCCATCCAGGAGCCACTGGCCCTCAGATGGTGTTCATAAACTAAAACCACCGAAGTTTTGTAACATGATCTGTTCTCTTTTATATTTAATAAAAGAAAAACATGGGACTCCCTACTGGTATGACAACCACACAGTTCAGTTCTTGACTTCTAGTCAAGTTGGCATAATAAATTCATCCTGTAGCTTCTTCTCTATTCCAAACACACAGCAAAAATAAGCAAAATAGAAAAAAAAACAAAAACAAAAACAAAAACAAAAACAAAAACCAAACAATCATGATAAACAAAGAGACATAGCTGGGCCTCAGACCAAAATGGACATCTCTGTGTACTAGAAGCAGATCAAAAATGCAAAGTGCTAGCCCGGTGTGGTGGCCACCTGCGCCTTTAATCCCAGCACTCGCGAGGCAGAGGTAGGAGGATCGCTGTGAGTTCGAGGCCACCCTGAGTCTACATAGTGAATTCCAGGTCAGCTTGAGCTAGAGTGAGACCCTACCTCAAAAGAAAAAAATGCCAAATGCTGACTAAGGCAGCGGGTTTGCTGGGCTCTGAGTCTGGAGGCAGCACCAGTATCCAGAGGTAAAGCTCCGGACACCTGCAGCTAAATCGCTCCATGCAACACAGGGAATAACATCACTAGGCTCCCAGAAGCCAGAGGTGAGGCAGGAAAGAAAGGAGCTCAGTTGTCATTTTCAGCCTGGAGCTTGAGGGATGGGAAGAAGAGGGTCCACTCCTGACTAAACTGAGCCCCGCCACCCTCCACCTGCATGCTTAAACTTGGAATGAACTCATGTCACTATGAGGCAGGTTGCCAATATACTGTGATAAGACTTAGTCTGCTGGACCTGGGGTCCCAGCTCAAGGCAGTTAGAGACAGTAAAAAACATGTGGTAGTTTGAATGTATAATGTTCCTCATAGGATCATATGTTTGAATACCTAATCCCTAGCTGGTGGCACAGTTTTGAAAGGTTGCGGAAACTTGAGGAGATGATGGATCCTTGCTGGAGGAAGTGTGTCACTGGGGGCGGGCCTCTTTGCTATTCTTACTATGTGTTTTTCTTTTCTTTAAAGAATTTTATTTATTATTATTTGAGAGAGGGAGAGAGAGAGAGAGAGAGAAAGAGGCACATAGAGAGAGAGAGAGAGAGAGAGAGAGAGAGAGAGACAGAGAAAGAGGCATATAGAGAATGGGTGTACCAGGGCCTTTAGCCACTGCAAACGAACTCCAGATGCATGTGCCACTATGTGCATCTGGCTTATGTGGGTCCTGGGGAATCTAACCTGGATCCTTAGGCTTCGCAGGCAAGCATCTTAACTGATCAGCCATCTCTTGAGCCCCTTTTTTTGTTTTTTCAAGGCAGGGTCTCACTTTAGCCCAGGCTGACCTGGAATTCACTATGTAGTCTCAAGGTGGCCTTGAACTCATGGCAATCCTCCTGTCTCTGCTTCCCAAGTGTTAGGATTAAAGGCGTGCGCCACCATGCCCAGCACCGTTCTCATTCCTGACTGATATGAGTGTGTGACACTGTGACACTGGCTTCCTGCTCCTGTTGTGCTTTCCCTGTCATGATGGACTCTGCCTTGTAGAACTGGAAGCCTAAATAAATTCTTTCCTTCCCTAAATGGCTGTTGGTCAGTTATTTTGTCCCAGCAATGAAAAAGTAACTGATACAACATGTAAAAGCACACACACAAAAAATCCTTTAGGATGTCCTTAGCTCTCTCTGCCGGCGGGGGTAGGGGTGGGGAAGAAAAAGAGAAAGACGAAAGAAAAAGAATCCTTTGGTAAGCTCAGCTCAGTGACACTAGCCTCCACTCAGGGTGTTTCTACTGGAAGAAAAGTTGGCCGAAGTGAGCAAGTTCCCTTTCCAAAGATCGATTCTTCTATGTTTAAGCGGGAACATTGATGGTGTGGCATGTGTTTAAATCCTGATGTAGAGAAAGATTGCTCAACTAGCATCCAGTTTGTTTTGGTCAATTTTAACTTGAGAAAGTACAAGGCCCTGGCTGGCAAGAGGGTTCAGCAGTTGAACGGACTTGCTTGCAAAGGCTGCCGACCTGAATTTGATTCAGTAGCCACATAAAGCTGAAGGGGAAATAGGAGAAAGCTGGCTTCTTTTAGGGCGTTTCAGTTAGAAACTGACGCCCAGAGCTAACTGATGCCACCTCACCTTGGCATAAAAGGAACTTGTGCCGGATCTCATCTACAACAGTTACAGTGCCCCCTGCTGTCCACAGCCTAGCACACTAGGTGGCCTTCAATACCCACGTGGGCTGGTCCTGGAGCCTGCCCCTTCAAGTCTACAAACCAGTCAGGTCTTTCCCTTTACATACCTGAATGTGATGGAATGGCACATGTGTCTGGAGTTCATTTGTAGTGGCAAGAGGTCCTGGTATGCCCGATCTCTCTCTGTCTTTCTCTCTGTCCTCACAGGTAAATGAATTAAAATATTGAGAAAGGGTTGGAGTGATGGCTTAGCAGTCAAGGTGCTTGCCTGCAAAGCCAAAGGACCCAGTTTCGATTCCCCAGGACCCATGTAAGCCAGGCGCACAAGGGGGCACATGCTTCTCGAGTTCGTTTGCAGTGGCTGGAGGCTCTGATATGTCCATTCTCTCTCTCTCTCTCTCCCTGCCAGTTTTTTTTTCTTTCCCTCAAAGTAAATAAATAAAAATAAAATGTTATAAAAATTTTAGAAAAGTAAAATATCCCTTGGGGCAGAGATATGAGCAAAGTACACACACACATGAAAATATAATGAAGCCCATTATTTTGAATGTTAGCTTAAAAATCAATAAAATAATACTGATTTATTTAAAAAAATCTAAAAAATATATTTTGTTTATTTAGTTATGAGAGAGAGAGAAAGAGCGAGATAATGGGCATGCCAGGGCCTCTTGCCACTGCAAGTGAACTCTAGATGCATGTGCCACCTTGTGTGTCTGCATTACATGGGTACTGGGGAATTGAACCTGGGTCCTTAGGCTTCACAAGCAAGCACCTTAACCATTAAGCTATATCTCCAGCCCTTTAAAACTTTTTAAAAAAATTTTTTTAAATTAATTATTTATTTATTTGAGAGTGACAGACAGACAGAGAGAAAGAGGCAGATAGAAATAGATAGAGAATGGGTGTGCCAGGGCCTCCAGCCACTGCAAACGAACTCCAGACGCGTGCGCCCCCTTGTGCATCTGGCTAACGTGGGTCCTGGGGAGTAGAGCCTCGAACCGAGGTCCTTAGGCTTCACAGGCAAGTGCTTAACCGCTAAGCCATCTCTCCAGCCCCCTTTAAAACTTTTTAAAAAATATTTTATTTATTTATTTGAGAGAAAGAGGGAGAGAGAGAGAGAGAGAGAGAGGGAGAATGGCATGCCAGGGACTCTAGCGCAAACGAATTTCAGATGTATGTGCCACCTAGCACATCTGGCTTTACATGGGTACTGGGGAATTGAACCTGGGTCCTTGTTTTGCAGGATAGATGAATAAGTACTTTATCCTGCAAAGCTATTCACTCAAATAGATGGAGAAATAAGGACATTGCACAACAAAAGTAGGCTAAAGGAATATATGAAGACCAAACCAGCTCTACAAGAAATACTTGAAAGAATTCTCTATGCTGAAGAGGAAGAAAAGCACACACACATGAGGAACCTGGAAAAAATAAACCATCCTCAAATACTAGTTACTACAAGAGAGCAAAGGGAAAAAGTAATCTTGGTTGACAGTTATTATCTTTCAGAACTTGGAATACATCATTCTAAGCTCTTTCGGTTTATAAAGTTTGTGTTGAGTAATCTGCTGTTATCCTGATGGGCTTGCCTTTGTATGTGACTTGATTTTTCTCTCTGATTGCTTTAAATGTATTTTCTTTGGTTTGTGTGTTTTGTAGTTTATTTATAATATGATGGTGAGAGGTTCTTTCCTGATTTTGTCTGTTTGACATTCTATAGACTTCCTGTTGTTTGACATTCTCTAGGTTTCCTGTATTGACATCACTTTCCCTACTTGGGGGAAGTTTTCTTCCATGATTTTGTTGAAAATACCTGCTATGCCTTTGGACTAATTTCTTCTTCTACTAAGCCCTGAATTCTTATGTTTGATCTCTTCATAGTGTCCCAAATGTCTTGAAATTCCCATTCATGCCTCCCTATTAGTTTGTCTTATTCTTTGTTGGACTGTATTAG
This sequence comes from Dipus sagitta, assembly GCA_036346955.1. Taxonomy (NCBI): domain Eukaryota; kingdom Metazoa; phylum Chordata; class Mammalia; order Rodentia; family Dipodidae; genus Dipus; species Dipus sagitta. The sequence continues at coordinate 39,011,991 of CM070773.1, forward strand.
ATCTGCCACCTGGTCTTCAGTTTAGATATTCTGCCCTCTCCTTGATCCATTCCACTGGTGAGACTTTCTACATAGTTTTCTATTTGACTTGCTCTGTTTTTCATTTCTAGTATTTCTGATTGGTACTTTTTCATTATTTCTATTTTCTTATTCATGTTTTGTATTGACCTCCTTATTTCATTAAGTTGGTTTCCTGTGTTCTTCTTCAGGAGTTGGTTTTCTTCTTTTATTCTTTTCATTTCTTTGATTATAGGTATAATCATTTTTTGGTATCTTTGTCAGACATTTCATCTAAAGCAGTCTCACAGGAGGTCATTTCTGATGGATTTCTAACTTTTGTTGGGATTGTATTGTCTTGACTTTTTTGTGTTTCTTGTATTATAATGCAGAGATTTTTGCATCTTGAGTTAATTGGATGCTTGGGTTTTCTAAATATGTGCAATCTTCTTAGACTTTATATATCTTCAATGTGGGTGTTTGAAGTGCCTGGTGTAGCTTTTATGCTCCAAGAGAAACAGTAGAAGTGACCCTAGGTATTGTGTTTGCCTGCTATTCAAGTATTGTGGTAGACTGGGTGAAGCAAATTACTGGCAAATTCTTAAATTCCACTGAGCAATGTAAACATTCAATCAAAACCAGCCCAGACTATTTATATAAGCTTGGGGATTAAACTAAACAGATAATCTAGTAAAGCCAAAGTCTCTAAGTATGTATGTTGCCCCACACCCTTAATCCTCTCAACTAGGAGGTTGAGATTTCTAGTCTGAAATGGTTTCCAGTCAGCCTAGGGCCAGTCAGTCAATTCACCCAATAATGACAGAAGAAAAAGACAAAGTCCCTAAAAATCAGAAAACATAAAAGGCAACAAATAGTCAACACCAAAATACAGCTTATTTGAGAATGGTAACACCAACTGAGAATATGTCATTCAAATATAATACATAACCTTTCCTGTGCAGGCCCATGTATCTGGCTTTGTATAAGTAGGCCCTGTGACGTTTTGGGTTGGCTTCCAATGTCACCAATGCTGGGGGCCCACCTTGATCTTTCTTGGTGCTGGGAACTGGGGTGAATGAGTTCTCTGGATGTTCACAGCCCTGATGGTTGGGGGATGGGAGACTTTGCAGGGTGCCTGGAGTTGTACCGGAGCTGCTCGACTGGTCCTGTTTATATTCTTTCTCCTTCAGCAGCTGCTTAGCTGGTGTATGCTGACTTCTCCTTCAGGTTTCTTGACTTTGTGAGGAGGCTGATGTTGAGTGGAAAATCTTTTCACTTTGTTTCTGCTCCTGTCACTCTGCTCCACTGCATGGGTGGGCTCATGGATCAGGGCTGCTGGTGCCTTGGTGGGATTCTGGCCAGTTTCCCCTATTCTGGAAGATTTTGGTCACTCCTGCTTCTCTGCTGTGGTTGATACTAACTTAAACATTTTTTCTTTTCAGTAGAAGAGTCTATTTTGCTGTGTTTCTGTTTATTTTCCTTCCTAGGCTGCTTTGGTGTGGTTAGTACGCCACCATCTGACCTGGAAGTCCCAGGCCTTCTCCTTTCAAAAGAATTCACATTCCTATGTTGAGCCTTCAATGGGTTGGGTCTTGCTCCCATGGAATCTCTCTTCTATCACTCCAGTGCAGAGCAGCAGATTTCTCTCTAATGGTGAAGGTCTCTTTAACAATTGTAGCCAAAGCAGCTGCAGTCTCTAGGTTTGTGAATTTAAATTTGCTAACATTTCTTTCTCTGTCAAACTTCATATTTTTCATATATATATATATATATATTTCCGTTTTTTTGCTGTCTATTTTTCTCTCATTGTGGATCTGAATCAGGGCAGCAAAGAGCAAATGAACCATGGGGTCAATGCTTTTCTGCCTTGAAATTTCTGGTGGCACTTTAAATTTTACCCACTTTCAATTTCTCAGGATATGGGTACAATGCAGTCAGCTTCTTTGCCAGAATATAACATGAATAAAAGTACTTTTCCTCCTCTGGTACCTCATGGGTCAAGCCTCCATAGTCTACATTTTCTTGTCCTTCTAGACTTTCAAACTTCCACCAGAATGGTCCATTAAGCTTTGTTTATAGCATCCCTCCTGCAAACCAGTTCCAGAAGACTAAGAACCACTTGGTCAGGTTTGTCACAGCAATGGCTTTTTGTCTCAGTACCAAATTTCTGTGTGATCAGAGGTTTATTTCTGTGGTGATTTTATTATTTTATTTGTTTGCTTTTTTGATGTAGGGTCACACTCTAGCCAAGGCTCTACTGGAATTCACTATGTAATCTCAAGCTAGCCTCAAATTCACAGCAATCCTCCTACATCTGTCTCTCAAGTGCTGAGACTAAAGGCATGTGCCACCATTTTTTGGTGATTTTATTTTATTTTTCAACATACTTTGCTTATTTGAGAGAGAGATGCACAGAGAAAGTGGCACACACACACACACACACACACACACACACACACACACACAGAGTGTTTGGGTGCTTCAAGGCCTCTTGCTATTGCAAATAAACTCCAGACACATGTACCACTTGTGCATCTGGCTTTAATGGGTACTGGGGAATTGAACCCAGGCTAGCAAGCTTTGACAGCAGGCACCTTTAACCACTGACCCATCTCTCCAGTCACTTATTTTATTTTTATTTATTATTTTATTTTAGTTTTTAGTTTTTTCGACGTAGGGTCTCACTCTACTTCAGCAATAGGGTCTTACCATCTGTTTCTCAAGGGAAACCAGGGGCCTTGGTAATAGCCTGTAATGTTTTGGAGGTAACAGGGACCTCCCTGGCCAACAAGTCACTGTAGGGTATCCCATTCCTAGCACTGAAAATCTTCTATGGCTTCTGGATATGCTATTCAAAAAAGTAGGTTTACATATGTCTTATTCAGAATATCTTGAATTTTGATTGACCCTCCTCCACCCTTCTTTTACACAATCTCTTCCCTTAGCCTCACTTAGGCTTTTCTCCTCCTGTAATCTACTTACATACATACAATACCATCCCCTTAAGTCCTTGTCTCTCTTCCCTCCCTTATAGCCTTTTTCTAGCTTACTGGCCTCTGCTACCAATTTTTGGTGCCAGTTCACACACAAGTATAAACATTTATAGCTAGGATCCACATATGAGAGAGAACATGCGTCATTTGGCTTTCTGGGCCTGGGTTACCTCACTTAGTATAATCCTTTCCAGATCCATCCATTTCCCTGCAAATTTCATTTTTCTTTACTGCTGAATAGAACTCCATTGTGTAAATGTGCTACATCTTCATTGTATACTCATCTGTGGAGGGACATCTAGGATGGTTCCATTTCCTAGCTCTTATGAGTAGTGCAGCAATAAACATGGTTGTGCAAGTATCTTTAAGGTAGTGAGAAGAGTCATTAGGATATATGCTTAGGAGTGCTATAGCTGGATCATATGGTAAATCTATTTTTAGCTGTCTCAGGAACCTCTACACTGATTTTCATAATGGCTGTACCAGATTACATTCCCACCAACAGTGTAGAAGGGTTCCCACTTTTCCGCATCCTCGCCATCATTTATTGTCATTTGTTTTCTTGACGATAGCCCTTCTGATAGGAGTGAGATGTAATCTCAAAGTAGTTTTAATTTGCATTTCCCTGATGGCTAAGGATGTAGAACACTTTTTAGATGTTTATATGCCATCTGCATTTCTTCCAGTGAGAACTTTCTATTTAGTTCCATAGCACATTTTTTTTTTTTTTTTTTTTGGTTTTTCAAGGTAGGATTTCACTCTAGCCAAGGCTAACCTGGTATTCATTCTGTAGTCTCAGGGTGGCCCTGAACTCTCAGTGATCCTCCTACCTCTGCCTCCTGAGTGCTGGGATTAAAGGCATGCACCACCCATAACCCATTTTTAATTGGGTTGTTTGATTTGTTATTGTCCTTCCTCTTCTATTTTACGGAAAAGTTTGAGAAGTTTTGGTGTTAATTCTTCCATTAATGTCTGCTAAAATTCACCAGTGAATCCATCTGGGCCTGGACTTTTTTTAGTTGGGAGACTTTTTATAATGCTTGGATCTCTGTACTTGTTATAGGTCTGTTAATCATTTATCTCATCTTGACTTGATTTTGGTAGGTCATATGAATCAAGGAAATAATCAATTTCTTTCAGTTTTTCAAACTTAGAGGCATATATATTCTTAACGTATGTCCTTATGATTTTCTGAATTTCTTCGATATCTGTTTATTTTTTCATCTCTAATTTTATTAATTTTTGTCTCTTCTCTCTTTCTTCTGGTCAAATTTGCTAAGGGTTTATCAATCTTGCTTATCCTTTTATAGAACCAACTCTTTGTTTCATTGATTGTTTGGATTGTTTTATTTATTTATTTATTTTTGTTTTTTTGAGGTAGGGTCTCACTCTAGCCCAGGCTGACCTGGAATTCACTATCGAGTCTCAGGGTGGCCTTGAACTTATGGCAATCCTCCTACCTCTGCCTCCCGAGTGCTGGGATTAAAGGCGTGTGCCACCACGCCCAGCTGTTTTATTGGTTTTTATTTCATTAATTTCTGTCCTAATCTTTATTACTTCTTCCCATCTACTGATTTTCAGTTTGCCTTGTCCTTCTTTTTCCAAGGCCTTAAGGTGAAGCATTAAATTGTTTACTTGTGAACTCTCTAATTTCTTAATATAGGCATTTAGAGCTATAAATTTATCTCTTAGGACTGCCCTCATGGTGTCCAAAGGTTTTGGTATGTTGTATTCTCATCATTATTTGATTCTCTGAATTTATTGATATTCTTTTTGATTTCTTCAATGACCCATTCATCATTCAATAGTGTACTGTCTAGTCTTCATAAGTTTTTGTATGCTCTGTAGTTTTTCTTGTTGCTGTTGTTTGCAGTTTAATTCCATTGTGGTCAGATAGAGTACAAGGGATTATTTTGATTTTCCTGTATTTGTTGAGATTTGCTTTGTGTCCTAATATACGGTCTATTTTAGAGAATGTGCCATGTGTTGCTGAGAAAAATGTGTATTTTTCAGCATTTGGATGGAATGTTCTCTATGTATCTGTTAGGTCCATTTATTCCATGACCTCATTTAATCCAGATGTCTCTCTGTTTTTTTTTTTTTTTTTTTTTTTTTTTTTTCTGGGATAACCTGTCCATTGATTAGAGTAGGGTATTGAAGTTACCCACTACAATTGTGTTATGTGTTATCTGTTACCTTAAGTCTAATAGTGTTTGTTTGATGAAATTGGGAGCCCCCATGTTAGGTGCATATATGTTTAGGTTTGTAATATCCTGCTGTTGGAGTGTTCCTTTAATCAGTATAAGGTCATCTTTTTCTTTCTCACTAATGTTGGTTTGAAGTCTATCCTGTCAGATATTAGGATAGCAACCCCTACTTTTTTTCCTAGGTCCATTTGCTTGAAATACCATTTTCCATCCTTTCACCCTAAGACAGTGTCTATCTGTTATTGAGACACGAGTTTCCTGGAGGCAACAAATAGCAGGATCCTGCCTTTTAATCCAGTCTGCAAGCCTGTGTCTTTTGGTTGGGGCATTGAGGCCATTGGTATTAAGAGCTTTTATTGAACAGTATGTGTTTATTCTTGCCATTCTTCTTATTTTGTAGTGTTTCCTGTTTCCCTTTACTTTCTTGTTGGTTTAGCTGTTATTTGAGTATGGTTTCCTCATGTGTGTGGTTTTATTTCTTTTCAGTGTAAGGGATTCTTTCAAGTATTTTCTGTAGAGCTGGCTTAGTTGTCATAAGTTCCTTTAGCCTGTTTTTGTTGTAGAATGTCCTTATTTTGCCTTCAATTTGGATATATAGCTTTGCAGGATAAAGTATTCTTGGTTGTCAGTTTTTATCTTTCACAACTTGGGATACATCAGTCCAAACCCTCCTGGCTTTTAAAGTTTTTGATGAGTAATCTGCCGTGATCCTGATGGGCTTTCCTTTATAGGTGACTTGCTTTTTCTCTCTAACTGCTTTCACTATATTTTCTTTGGTTTACATGTTTAGTAGTTTAATTTTAACATGGCGAGGAGGGTTCTTTCAGGTTTTGTCTGTTTGGTGTTCTAAAAGCTTCTTGTATCTGCATTGGCATTTCTTTCCCAACTTGGGGAAAATTTCCTTCTATGATTTTGTTGAAAATGCCTACTAAGCCTCTGGATTGAAATTATTCTCCTTCTACTATACCCTGAACTCTTTTTTTGTTTGTTTGTTTGTTTTTTCAAGGTAGGGTCTCACTCTGGCCCAGGCTGACCTGGAATTCACTATGTAGTCTCAGGGTGGCCTTGAACTCAAGGCAGTCCTCCTACTTCTGCCTCCCGAGTGCTGGGATTAAAGGCGTGCACCACCATGCCTGGCTCCTGAATTCTTATGTTTGATCTTTTCATAGTGTCCCAAATATCTTGAAATTTCCGTTCATACCTTCCTATTAGCTTATCTTTCTTTTTGTTGGGTGGTATTAGGTCTACCACCTGGTCTTCTTGTTTAGATATTCTGTTCTGTCCTTCATCCATTCTGCTGGTGAGACTTTCCACAGGTTTTTTTTTTTTTTTTTTTAAATTTGACTGACTGTGTTCTTCAGAGCTAGATGTTCAGCCTGATTTTTCTTCAGTATTTCTATTTCCCTACTTATGTCTTGTAATGATCTCCTTATTTCATTAAACTGGTTTCTTGTTTTTTCTTTCAGGACTTTGCTTTCTTCTTTAGTTCCTTTGTTTTTGTCTTTGATTCCTTTGATTTCTTTAAGCATAGATAAAAATCATTTTTTGAAATCTTTGTGAAGCATTTCATCTAAAACAGTTTCATTGGTGGTCATTTCTGATGGATTTATAATTTTTGGTGGGATTGTACTGTCTTGATTCTTTGTGTTTCTTATATTATAATGTAGTGACTTTTTCATCCTGAATTGATTTGGTGCTTGGGTTTTCTACTTATCTGCAGTGTTCTTAGATGTGGCAATCCAGCTTTTTATACTTTCAAGATATGAGTTTAATGTGCCAAATATAGCTCTTGTACCCCAATCAAACCACAGAAATAAACCTATGTATTGAATTTGCCTTCTAAGCAAGTATTCTAGTGGACTGGGTGGAACAATTTAATTTAATTTAATTCTAAACCTTAACTGAGCAATATACACATTCAATAAAAACCAGCACAGAACATACAAGTGTGGGGATTAAAACAAACAGTCTTATAAAACCACAATCCCTAAGGGTGTGTGTTGCTGTGCACCCTTAATCCTGTCAGCTGGGAGGTAGAGAATTCTGTACTGACTTGGGTTCCAGGTCAGCCTGGATCTGAATCAGACCCTGCCCCTGATAATGCCAGAAGCAAAAGACAAAGGCCCTGTAAATCTGAAAGCATCAAAGGAAACAATATTCAACCCCCAAATACAGCTTAATTGAAAATGGTAAAGCCAACCAAGAATATGTAATCGGTAACCTGCCTTGATGTGGAAAGAGTGATTAGCACTTCCAATGCAGGTCTATGTACCTGGTTTTCTTTTTGGCCTCATTACCTTTTGGGGTGGCTTCCAATCTCACCAATGCTGAGCACCCACCTTGATCCCTCTGTGTTGTGCTGTGGAGCTGGCATTCTGATCAGCTGTGCTGGATGCCCTGCCGCTGGGGACTGCATGCCGGAGGTTCACGGTTCTGATGACTGGGGGGGGGGGGGAGTACAGGAAGTCTGGAGTTGTACTGGAGAAGCTCACACAGTCCTGCCCGTATCCTTTTCAGCAGCTCCTTTGCTGATCTCTGCTGTCTTTCCTTCAGGTTTCTTGACTTTGCAAGGAGGCTGATGAGTTTGGAAAATCCCTTTGTTTGGTCTCTACTGCTGCTGCTCAGTGCCGGTGTCTGGTGGGCAGTGCCAGGTGGGTGCGTGGATCATGTGGGTTGGGGGCCACAAGTGCCTCAGTGGGATTCTGGCCGTTTTCCTCCTTTCTGGCTTATCTTGGTCTCTCCCGCTTCTCTGCTGTGTCTAAGAAGAACCTACACTCCCTCACTTTTTAGAAGAAGAGTGTATTTTGCTGTGGTTTTGCTTAAATCCCTTCCTAGGCTGGCTTGGCATGGCTCCTATGCTGTCATCTTACCCAGAAGTCCTGGATTATTATTTTTTTTAATTTTATTAGTTTATTGATGAGAGAGGGGTTCATGTTAGGGCTTTTTGCTTCTGCCAATGAACTCCCAACTCATGTAGCCCTTTGTGTATCTGTTTACATGTGTACTGAGGAATTTAACCCAGACCATTAGGCTTTGCAAACAAGTGCCTTTAACAGCTGAGCAATCTCCCCAGTCCTCCATGGTGATTTTCAATCCTGTAAAGTTGACATGCAGAGATTGACTATCACAATGGTGTTGGTCTCTTTAACTGTTATAGCCCAAGTGGCTATAGTTTCCATTCTTGGGATTCAAAATTTGCCCACATTTCTTTCCATGCCAGACTTCACACTTGTTGTATCTTTCTGCTCTTCATTTTGCTCATTCATTATAAATCTGAATAAAAAAAGCCATTCCACAGACTCAATGTTATTCTGCTTTGAAGTCTTTTTTTTTTTTTTTTTTGATGTAGGGTCTCACTCTAGTACAGGCTGACCTGGAATTCACTATGTAGTCTCAGGGTGGTCTTGAACTAACAGCAATTCTCCTACCTCTACCTCCCAAGTACTGGAATTAAAGGTGTGGGCCACCATGTCTAGCTCTCTGCTTTGAAGTTTCTTCCACCAAACATAATTCATTGTATGTGTTGTCTCTGTGTGTATTTAGTATGTTGCATGCATATACATGTCTTACACATATGTGTATGGAGAGCAGAGGAAATGTTAGGTGTCCTCTTATTGCTCATCCATGTATTTCCTTGAAACAGAGTCTTGTTTGCAACCTGGAGCTGCTGTCCATCAGTGAGCCCCAGGAATTCTCTAGTATCCACCTCTGGCAGGCTGTGGCTACAGATGTATTTGTCTACACCCAGATTTTTATTTTATTTATTTATTTTTTTTGTATTTTTGAGGTAGCATCTCACTGTAGCTCAGGATGACCTGGAATTCACTCTGTAGTCTCAAGATGGCCTCGAACTCATGGCAATCCTCCTACCTCTGCCTCCTGAGTGCTGGGCTTAAAAGCATGCACCACCATGCCCAGCTACTCCCAGATTTTCACATGGGCTTATGTGGCAAGCCCTATTAACCGCTGAGAAATTTCCACAACTCAGAGTTCATTTGTTTTAAATTCAGCTTCACTAAAATTTCCAGGACATGGTCACAGTCCAGTTAGTTTCTTTGCCAGAATATCACATGAACTGCCTCTAGCCCCTGACAGAGTCCATATTCCCCTCTGAAACCTCATGAGCTATATTCCCAAAGTCAACAGTTCTATTGGCTCTGTCTATCAAACTCTCACCTGAATGGCCCATTCAGTTCTGCTCATAGCATTGCAAGGCTTCTCTAGTCTCCTTCTCTAGTTTCCCACATTCCACCCATAAACAAGTCCAAAAGCCTACAAACTATATTGTTAGGCTGATCACAGTAATGACCCCACTTCTCCATACTGACTTTCTGTAGCAGTTACTTTTTCATTGCTGGGACAAAATACTTGACTGAAAGCAACTTATGGAAAGAAAATGGTCTAATTCAGCTTAGCATTTTAAAGGGAAGTTTCACAGGCTAAAGTGGGAAATCTGCATCACATCTTATTAGACTCAGGAAAGAGAGAAAGAGAGGGAATATGAATGTCACACACGTCCTCTAGTCAGGCTCTCTCTCTCTCTTTTTTTTAAATTAAAAAATATTTAAGGCTCTGTCTCTTAATTCTCAACTGATAATTATTTAAGCACATGAGCATGTGAGGGCATTTTAAATTCAATCCACTACTATTACTTTCCAAACTATTCTTTGGAAATATCCATTCTCTTGTAATTGCAAAAGAGCTGTAGACATCCAGAACTTACACCTTATCATCCAGGAATGAAAGCTCTCTTCCTTCAACTTGAGAGAAGAGCTCCACTGAGTGCCTTATACAGGATTTTTTAAGAGGAACAGAACAGATAGAATGAATGTATATTACAAAAGGGGATTTATTAGACTGGCTTACAAGATAAGGGGTGGGTAGTCCCACAGTGGCAGTCCGGAGGCTAGAGAGTCTGAGAAGCCAGTAGCTGCTCAGTATACAAGGCTGGATGCCCCATAAGTCTCCATCTGGTGCTGAAGGACTTAGAGGCTGCTGGTCTTTGGTTCACATTGGTAGGCTAAAGAGGCTGGATTCTGATGGCAAGGAAGGATGGCAGCAACATCATCAGCAGCAATGGGAAAGACTCACTCACCAGAATGAAGGCAGGTAAGCAAGCAGCATTGCTTTTCCCTCAGACTTCTTCTTCTTCTTCTTCTTTTTTTTTTGAAGTAGGGTCTCACTCTAGCCCAGGCTGACCTGGAATTCACTATGTAGTCTCAGAGTGGCCTCGAACTCACAGCGATCCTCCTACCTCTGCCTCCTGAGTGCTGGGTTTAAAGGTGTGTGCCACCATGTCCGGCTCTTCAGACTTCTTGATACTTGGACTACAGCCAAAAGATGCTACTTACCCTGGGGCAAAGTCCCTGGAGGAATACTTAGTCTTTTAGTATGCCATAACTTAAATACTACTGGTATTATCACACATACACACACACGTGTGCACACACACACGTGCATGTGTGTGTGTGTGTGTTACATGCCTATAATCCCAGCACTTGGGAAGCTAGGACCAAGCCAGCATGGATTATTTAGCAAGACCTTGTCTCAAAAACAAAATAAATGGCTGAAGAGATTTCCCAGTGGTTAAGGCTCCACAGAGACTAATGACCCAGGTTCAATGACCCAGGTTCAATTCCCCAGTACCCATGTATTGCAGTCAGGTTAGCATTGCTGGCAGAAAACACCAGGCCAAGATCAGCTTGTGGGGAAAAAAGGTTTATTTTGGCTTACACACTCAATGGGGAGGTCCATAATGGCATGGAAAATGATGGCATGAGCAGAGGGTAGACATCACCTCCTGGCCAACATAAGATGGACAACAACAACAAGAGAGTGTGCCAAACACTGACAAGAGGAAGCTGGCTATAATACCCATAAGCCCGCCCCGAACAATACACTGCCTCCAGGAGGCCTTAATTCCCAAACTGCAATCAGCTGGGGCCTATCATTCAGAACACCTAAATATATGGTGGACACCTGAATCAAACACCACATTCTGCCCCTGGCCCCCATAAACTGAACCATCCCTGATGTAAAATGCAGTGCATTAAGCCCAACTTTAAAGGTTCTCACAGTTTCTATCAATCCTAATGATGTTCAAACATCTGCATAATCCAAGGTCTTTTTTTTTTTTTTTTTTTGGTTTTTCGAGGTAGGGTCTCACTCTAGCCCAGGCTGACCTGGAATTCACTATGGAGTCTCAGGGTGGCCTCGAACTCACGGCGATCCTCCTACCTCTGCCTCCCGAGTGCTGGGATTAAAGGCGTGCGCCACCACGCCCGGCTGTTTTATTGGTTTTTATTTCATTAATTTCTGCCCTAATCTTTATTACTTCTTCCCATCTACTGATTTTCAGTTTGCCTTGTCCTTCTTTTTCCAAGGCCTTAAGGTGAAGCATTAAATTGTTTACTTGTGAACTCTCTAATTTCTTAATATAGGCATTTAGAGCTATAAATTTATCTCTTAGGACTGCCCTCATGGTGTCCAAAGGTTTTGGTATGTTGTATTCTCATCATTATTTGATTCTCTGAATTTATTGATATTCTTTTCGATTTCTTCAATGACCCATTCATCATTCAATAGTGTACTGTCTAGTCTTCATAAGTTTTTGTATGCTCTGTAGTTTTTCTTGTTGCTGTTGTTTGCAGTTTAATTCCATTGTGGTCAGATAGAGTACAAGGGATTATTTTGATTTTCCTGTATTTGTTGAGATTTGCTTTGTGTCCTAATATACGGTCTATTTTAGAGAATGTTCCATGTGTTGCTGAGAAAAATGTGTATTTTTCAGCATTTGGATGGAATGTTCTCTATGTATCTGTTAGGTCCATTTATTCCATGACCTCATTTAATCCAGATGTCTCTCTGTTTTTTTTTTTTTTTTTTTTTTTTTTTTTTTTTTTTTGCTGGGATAACCTGTCCATTGATTAGAGTAGGGTATTGAAGTTACCCACTACAATTGTGTTATGTGTTATCTGTTACCTTAAGTCTAATAGTGTTTGTTTGATGAAATTGGGAGCCCCCATGTTAGGTGCATATATGTTTAGGTTTGTAATATCCTGCTGTTGGAGTGTTCCTTTAATCAGTATAAGGTCATCTTTTTCTTTCCTCACTAATGTTGGTTTGAAGTCTATCCTGTCAGATATTAGGATAGCAACCCCTACTTTTTTTCCTAGGTCCATTTGCTTGAAATACCATTTTCCATCCTTTCACCCTAAGACAGTGTCTATCTGTTATTGAGACACGAGTTTCCTGGAGGCAACAAATAGCAGGATCCTGCCTTTTAATCCAGTCTGCAAGCCTGTGTCTTTTGGTTGGGGCATTGAGGCCATTGGTATTAAGAGCTTTTATTGAACAGTATGTGTTTATTCTTGCCATTCTTCTTATTTTGTAGTGTTTCCTGTTTCCCTTTACTTTTTTGTTGGTTTAGCTGTTATTTGAGTATGGTTTCCTCATGTGTGTGGTTTTCTTTCTTTTCAGTGTAAGGGATTCTTTCAAGTATTTTCTGTAGAGCTGGCTTAGTTGTCATAAGTTCCTTTAGCCTGTTTTTGTTGTAGGATGTCCTTATTTTGCCTTCAATTTGGATATATAGCTTTGCAGGATAAAGTATTCTTGGTTGTCAGTTTTTATCTTTCACAACTTGGGATACATCAGTCCAAACCCTCCTGACTTTTAAAGTTTTTGATGAGTAATCTGCCGTGATCCTGATGGGCTTGCCTTTATAGGTGACTTGCTTTTTCTCTCTAACTGCTTTCAATATATTTGCTTTGGTTTGCATGTTTAGTAGTTTAATTATAATATGACGAGGAGGGTTCTTTCAGGTTTTGTCTGTTTGGTGTTCTAAAAGCTTCCTGTATCTGCATTGGCATTTCTTTCCCAACTTGGGGAAAATTTCCTTCTATGATTTTGTTGAAAATGCCTACTAAGCCTCTGGATTGAAATTATTCTCCTTCTACTATACCCTGAACTCTTTTTTTGTTTGTTTGTTTGTTTTTTCAAGGTAGGGTCTCACTCTGGCCCAGGCTGACCTGGAATTCACTATGTAGTCTCAGGGTGGCCTCAAACTCAAGGCAGTTCTCCTACTTCTGCCTCCCGAGTGCTGGGATTAAAGGCGTGCACCACCATGCCTGGCTCCTGAATTCTTATGTTTGATCTTTTCATAGTGTCCCAAATATCTTGAAATTTCCGTTCATACCTTCCTATTAGCTTATCTTTCTTTTTGTTGGGTGGTATTAGGTCTGCCACCTGGTCTTCTTGTTTAGATATTCTGTTCTCTCCTTCATCCATTCTGCTGGTGAGACTTTCCACAGAGTTTTTTTTTTTTTTTTTTTTTTTTTAAATTTGACTGACTGTGTTATTCAGAGCTAGATTTTCAACCTGATTTTTCTTCAGTATTTCTATTTCCTTACTCATGTCTTGTAATGATCTCCTTATTTCATTAAACTGGTTTCTTGTTTTTTCTTTCAGGAGTTTGCTTTCTTCTTTAGTTCCTTTGTTTTTGTCTTTGATTCCTTTGATTTTTTTTAAGCATAGATAAAAATCAGTTTTTGAAATCTTTGTGAAGCATTTCATCTAAAACAGTTTCATTGGTGGTCATTTCTGATGGATTTATAATTTTTAGTGGGATTGTACTGTCTTGATTCTTTGTGTTTCTTATATTATAATGTAGTGACTTTTTCATCCAGAATTGATTTGGTGCGTGGGTTTTCTACTTATCTGCAGTGTTCTTAGATGTGGCAATCCAGCTTTTTATACTTTCAAGATATGAGTTTAATGTGCCAAATATAGCTCTTGTACCCCAATCAAACCACAGAAATAAGCCTATGTATTGAATTTGCCTTCTAAGCAAGTATTCTAGTGGACTGGGTGGAACAATTTGCTGGCAAATTCTAAACTTTAACTGAGCAATATACGCATTCAATAAAAACCAGCACAGAATATACAAGTGTGGGGATTAAAACAAACAGTCTTATAAAACCACAATCCCTAAGGGTGTGTGTTGCTGTGCATCCTTAATCCTGTCAGCTGGGAGGTAGAGAATTCTGTACTGAATTGGGTTCCAGGTCAGCCTGGATCTGAATCAGACCCTGCCCCTGATAATGCCAGAAGCAAAAGACAAAGGCCCTGTAAATCTGAAAGCATCAAAGGAAACAATATTCAACCCCCAAATACAGCTTAATTGAAAATGGTAAAGCCAACCAGGAATATGTAACCCGTAACCTGCCTTGATGTGGAAAGAGTGATTAGCACTTCCAATGCAGGCCTATGTACCTGGTTTTCTTTTTGGCCTCATTACCTTTTGGGGTGGCTTCCAATCTCACCAATGCTGAGCACCCACCTTGATCCCTCTGTGTTGTGCTGTGGAGCTGGCATTCTGATCAGCTGTGCTGGATGCCCTGCCGCTGGGGACTGCATGCCGGAGGTTCACGGTTCTGATGGCTGGGGGGGTGGGAGAGTACAGGAAGTCTGGAGTTGTACTGGAGAAGCTCACACAGTCCTGCCTGTATCCCTTTCAGCAGCTCCTTTGCTGATCTCTGCTGTCTTTCCTTCAGGTTTCTTGACTTTGCAAGGAGGCTGATGAGTTTGGAAAATCCCTTTGTTGGTCTCTACTGCTGCTGCTCAGTGCCGGTGTCTGGTGGGCAGTGCCAGGTGGGTGCGTGGATCATGTGGGTTGGGGGCCACAAGTGCCTCAGTGGGATTCTGGCCATTTTCCTCCTTTCTGGCTTATCTTGGTCTCTCCCGCTTCTCTGCTGTGTCTAAGAAGAACCTACACTCCCTCACTTTTTAGAAGAAGAGTGTATTTTGCTGTGGTTTTGCTTAAATCCCTTCCTAGGCTGGCTTGGCATGGCTCCTATGCTGTCATCTTACCCAGAAGTCCTGGATTATTATTTTTTTTAATTTTATTAGTTTATTGATGAGAGAGGGGTTCATGTTAGGGCTTTTTGCTTCTGCCAATGAACTCCCAACTCATGTAGCCCTTTGTGTATCTGTTTACATGTGTACTGAGGAATTTAACCCAGACCATTAGGCTTTGCAAACAAGTGCCTTTAACAGCTGAGCAATCTCCCCAGTCCTCCATGGTGATTTTCAATCCTGTAAAGTTGACATGCAGAGATTGACTATCACAATGGTGTTGGTCTCTTTAACTGTTATAGCCCAAGTGGCTATAGTTTCCATTCTTGGGATTCAAAATTTGCCCACATTTCTTTCCATGCCAGACTTCACACTTGTTGTATCTTTCTGCTCTTCATTTTGCTCATTCATTATAAATCTGAATAAAAAAAGCCATTCCACAGACTCAATGTTATTCTGCTTTGAAGTCTTTTTTTTTTTTTTTTTTTTTTGAGGTAGGGTCTCACTCTAGTACAGGCTGACCTGGAATTCACTATGTAGTCTCAGGGTGGTCTTGAACTAACAGCAATTCTCCTACCTCTACCTCCCAAGTACTGGAATTAAAGGTGTGGGCCACCATGTCTAGCTCTCTGCTTTGAAGTTTCTTCCACCAAACATAATTCATTGTATGTGTTGTCTCTGTATGTATTTATTATGTTGCATGCATATACATGTCTTACACATATGTGTATGGAGAGCAGAGGAAATGTTAGGTGTCCTCTTATTGCTCATCCATGTATTTCCTTGAAACAGAGTCTTGTTTGCAACCTGGAGCTGCTGTCCATCAGTGAGCCCCAGGAATTCTCTAGTATCCACCTCTGGCAGGCTGTGGCTACAGATGTATTTGTCCACACCCATTTTTTTTTTTTTTTTTTTTTTTGTATTTTTGAGGTAGCATCTCACTGTAGCTCAGGATGACCTGGAATTCACTCTGTAGTCTCAAGATGGCCTCGAACTCATGGCAATCCTCCTACCTCTGCCTCCTGAGTGCTGGGCTTAAAAGCATGCACCACCATGCCCAGCTACTCCCAGATTTTCACATGGGCTTATGTGGCAAGCCCTATTAACCGCTGAGAAATTTCCACAACTCAGAGTTCATTTGTTTTAAATTCAGCTTCACTAAAATTTCCAGGACATGGTCACAGTCCAGTTAGTTTCTTTGCCAGAATATCACATGAACTGCCTCTAGCCCCTGACAGAGTCCATATTCCCCTCTGAAACCTCATGAGCTATATTCCCAAAGCCAACAGTTCTATTGGCCCTGTCTATCAAACTCTCACCTGAATGGCCCATTCAGTTCTGCTCATAGCATTGCAAGGCTTCTCTAGTCTCCTTCTCTAGTTTCCCACATTCCACCCATAAACAAGTCCAAAAGCCTACAAACTATATTGTTAGGCTGATCACAGTAATGACCCCACTTCTCCATACTGACTTTCTGTAGCAGTTACTTTTTCATTGCTGGGACAAAATACTTGACTGAAAGCAACTTATGGAAAGAAAATGGTCTAATTCAGCTTAGCATTTTAAAGGGAAGTTTCACAGGCTAAAGTGGGAAATCTGCATCACATCTTATTAGACTCAGGAAAGAGAGAAAGAGAGGGAATATGAATGTCACACACGTCCTCTAGTCAGGCTCTCTCTCTCTCTCTTTTTTTTAAATTAAAAAATATTTAAGGCTCTGTCTCTTAATTCTCAACTGATAATTATTTAAGCACATGAGCATGTGAGGGCATTTTAAATTCAATCCACTACTATTACTTTCCAAACTATTCTTTGGAAATATCCATTCTCTTGTAATTGCAAAAGAGCTGTAGACATCCAGAACTTACACCTTATCATCCAGGAATGAAAGCTCTCTTCCTTCAACTTGAGAGAAGAGCTCCACTGAGTGCCTTATACAGGATTTTTTAAGAGGAACAGAACAGATAGAATGAATGTATATTACAAAAGGGGATTTATTAGATGGCTTACAAGATAAGGGGTGGGTAGTCCCACAGTGGCAGTCCGGAGGCTAGAGAGTCTGAGAAGCCAGTAGCTGCTCAGTATACAAGGCTGGATGCCCCATAAGTCTCCATCTGGTGCTGAAGGACTTAGAGGCTGCTGGTCTTTGGTTCACATTGGTAGGCTAAAGAGGCTGGATTCTGATGGCAAGGAAGGATGGCAGCAACATCATCAGCAGCAATGGGAAAGACTCACTCACCAGAATGAAGGCAGGTAAGCAAGCAGCATTGCTTTTCCCTCAGACTTCTTCTTCTTCTTCTTCTTTTTTTTTTGAAGTAGGGTCTCACTCTAGCCCAGGATGACCTGGAATTCACTATGTAGTCTCAGAGTGGCCTCGAACTCACAGAGATCCTCCTACCTCTGCCTCCTGAGTGCTGGGTTTAAAGGTGTGTGCCACCATGTCCGGCTCTTCAGACTTCTTGATACTTGGACTACAGCCAAAAGATGCTACTTACCCTGGGGCAAAGTCCCTGGAGGAATACTTAGTCTTTTAGTATGCCATAACTTAAATACTACTGGTATTATCACACATACACACACACGTGTGCACACACACACGTGCATGTGTGTGTGTGTGTGTTACATGCCTATAATCCCAGCACTTGGGAAGCTAGGACCAAGCCAGCATGGATTATTTAGCAAGACCTTGTCTCAAAAACAAAATAAATGGGCTGAAGAGATTTCCCAGTGGTTAAGGCTCCACAGAGACTAATGACCCAGGTTCAATGACCCAGGTTCAATTCCCCAGTACCCATGTATTGCAGTCAGGTTAGCATTGCTGGCAGAAAACACCAGGCCAAGATCAGCTTGTGGGGAAAAAAGGTTTATTTTGGCTTACACACTCAATGGGGAGGTCCATAATGGCATGGAAAATGATGGCATGAGCAGAGGGTAGACATCACCTCCTGGCCAACATAAGATGGACAACAACAACAAGAGAGTGTGCCAAACACTGACAAGAGGAAGCTGGCTATAATACCCATAAGCCTGCCCCGAACAATACACTGCCTCCAGGAGGCTTTAATTCCCAAACTGCAATCAGCTGGGACCTATCATTCAGAACACCTAAATATATGGTGGACACCTGAATCAAACACCACATTCTGCCCCTGGCCCCCATAAACTGAACCATCCCTGATGTAAAATGCAGTGCATTAAGCCCAACTTTAAAGGTTCTCACAGTTTCTATCAATCCTAATGATGTTCAAACATCTGCATAATCCAAGGTCTTTTTTTTTTTTTTTTTTGGTTTTCGAGGTAGGGTCTCACTCTAGCCCAGGCTGACCTGGAATTTACTATGTAGTCTCAGGGTGGCCTTGAACTCACGGCGATCCTCCTACCTCTGCCTCCCAAGTGCTGGGATTAAAGGCGTGTGCCACCACGCCCGGCAATCCAAGGTCTTTTAACTGAGCCATAATACCAACCTCCCCCCAAAAAACCCATAATGGTGCAGAATAAACATTCACACTCCAAAAGATGCCATTGGACAGAGAAAGAAATATTCAACCAGTGCAATATTTTTTAAATATTTTGTTTTATTTTATTTAGTTATTAATAATAATAACAATTATTATTATTTTTGGTTTTCTGAGGTAGGGTCTCACTCTAGCCCAGGCTGACCTGGAATTCACTATGTAGTCTCAGAGTAGCCTTGAACTCATGGTGATCCTTTAATATTTTATTTTTGGGCTAGAAAGATTGCTTAGTAGTTAATGTGCTTGCCGATGAAGCCAAAGGACCCAGGTTCGATTCCCCAGGACCCACATAAGCCAGATGTACAAGGCGGCGCATGCATCTGGAATTTGTTTGCAGTGGCTAGGGGCATGCCCATTCTTTCTCTATTTCTCTCTGCTTGCAAATAAATAAATAAAATTTAAAAAATGTTTTATTTATTTATTTGAGGAAGGGGGGGGGGAGAGAGAGAGAGAGAGAGAGAGAGAGAGAGAGAGAGAAAATGGGTGTACCAAGGCTTCCAGCCACTGCAAATGAAGTCCGGATATATGTACCACCTTGTGCATCTGGCTTATGTGGGTCCTGGGGAATTGAACTGAGGTCCTTTAGCTTTGCAGGCAAGTGCCTTAACCACTAAGCCATCTCTCCAGCCCACAAGCAGTACAAGATTTAAATAGGGTAAACATCAAACTCTGTAGCTCTAAGTCCAACAACTCTAGTCAGTGACAAGTCTTCAAGTCTGATAATTCTAACCAATGACAAGTCTCTGGAGTTCCAATTCTGCCCCTCCAGCTAGGATACTCACAATCCCAGAAAACTTCATCCAGTGCCAGCAGCTCTCCTTGGCAGCCATCTCATAGTCCTGGCATCTGCATTGGGTTTCATTGCAACCAATGGTTCATCCATTTGGCTTCATTGGGCCTACATGCTGGTAATCCAAAAAACCTGCTTCACAGTGACTATGGTCATTTCCAAAATACAAAACCATGTCACAAATGCAATGACCCTCTCTTTTCTGCATTTGTTATACTCCATAATGCCAGGTGGGCTGCCAACTTATTAATCCAGTGGGGAATAAAGCTGACTTCAAAGAATGGGATACTCCTTCAGCATTCAGGCCCCTTCCAAAGAGTCTACATTCTTCTTGTTGTCCCAGTGCAAGTCAGCTGGCCCAAATCTCAATGGTTGTAATCTCTCAAAAAATTACAGCTGAACAGGCAGAAATTTTGGCCCAATGATTTCATTTTTTCCTATGCCATACCACTCTGCTCACACCAGTTCATTTATATGTAATGCAACCTTGCATAAGTTCTCAAGACACGGGCATAATATCAAGCCTCTCACATAAACTGCTTCTAGCTCAGTCTAGGCAAAGCTCTTTCTCATCCTCATAAGCCAAACTCCCGAGTCCATAGTTCTTACTGCAATCAGGTCTTTCAACTCTGACCAGAATGGCCCACCAAGCTGTACTTACAGCATTGCAAGGTGTCTCTTAGGCCATGATTTCAAATTTGTCTACATTCTCCTGCAAAGCAGTTCCAAAAGGCCAAAGCCACACAGTCAGGTGTCTAGCAGCAACAATCCCACTCCTTTGGTACCAACTTTACTGTTGCAGTCAGGTTTGCACTGCTGGCAGAAAACACCTGACCAAGAGCAGCTTGTGGGGAAAAAGGGTTTATTTTGTCTTACAGACTCAATGGGGTGCTCCATAATGGCAGGGGAAAATGATGGCACTAACCTCCTGGCCACCATCAGATTGTCAACAGCAACAGGAGAGTGTGCCAAGCAATGGCAAGAGGAAGCTGGCTATAATACCCACAAGCCCACCCCCAACAATACACTCCCTTAAGAAGGCTTTAATTCCCAAGTTGCTATTAGTTGGGGACCTAGCATTCAGACACCTAAGTTTATGGGGGACACCTGAATCAAACCACCACACCATGTAAAGTCAGATGCACAAAGTGGGGCATGCATCTGGGGTTAGTTAGCTGAGGCTACAGGCCCTGGTGTGCCCATTCTCTCTCTCTCTTTGCAAATAAATAATCAAAAATATTAAGAAAACAAAACAAATAAAAATAAAACAAAATCCCAAATAAAAATAATGCTACCCAAAATGTGACTTAGGCTGGTTCTCTCCTGGTGTCTCACCCTATTCCAGGTGCCCTACTGTGAATGGATTCCAGTCCCAGAAGCCCCATAGTCTACCTTGTTTTACAGTTTTGTCTTCTGATCCTTTTCCGCAGGGTGAAGGTGGATGGTGTCAGGTACTTGCTGATGGTCTCCATGCACAGCTTCATCCAGTTCCAGTCTCTGTTGAAAGTGGAGAATTTCATGATGGAGATGTCCACCGGGCCTATGGAAAAATGCAAAAGGATTGCCTCTTTGTTGTGGGAGTCCTGCCATTCTTATCTTAGGGCATGGCTAGGTGATTAAAGACATCCTGGCATCTTCTGGGTTTCTGTTAATGATGGCTTTGGCTTTAAGTTTTTTTCTCACATAGTTCTGGATGGAGTCCTGTAATGTGGTGTCCTAGGCCCTGGGCTGCTTCTGCTGTGGCCAGGCTAGGGAGGCAATGGTTACCATGTGTGCGTCATTGATGGGCTATGTGCCCATGAACTTAATTCCTACATGGAGCTCCTGGAAGAATTTCTTTTTTAAAAATTTTATTATTTATTTATTTATTTATTTGATAGAGAAAGAGGGAGAGAGAGAGAATGGGCACACCAGGGCCTCCAGCCACTGCAAACGAACTCCAGACATGTGTGCCTCCTTGTGCATCTGGCTAATGTGGGTCCTGGGGAATTGAACCTGGGTCCTTTGGCTTTGCAGGCAAACACCTTAACCACTAAGCCATCCCTCCAGCCCTGGAAGAATTTCTTTATGTTGGTAGAGGGCACAAGGGACAGAATTGGGGAGGGGCACAAAACCCAGTCTTGGAGATTGTATAGTTTTTTTTTTTTTTTTTTTTTTGAGGTAGGCTCTCTCTCTATTCCATGCTGACCTGGAATTCACTATGCAGTCTCAGGCTGTTATTGAACTCACAGTGATCCTTCTACCTCTACCTCTGAAGTACTGGTATTAAAGGCATGAGCCACCCTACCTGGCTGCGTAGTAATTGCCATGGGTGTTTCTGTCTTGTTTTGCATAAATGGTAACAGAGAAACACTGAAACACTCATGGCAATTTCAATCCTTGTTCCATGTAACTGGTCACATGGCTTTAGCTGGTATGTATAACTACCTTCTGCTACTCCATTCTGTTTTCCCTCCACCCTTGGTAAGCACTTCAACAGGCCTTTGTTCTTTGCCTGCAGAGGTAACCCATACCTTCATTCCTGAAGGATCTGAGCCACTTATCATCTTTCCTGATTTGTAGTTTCCCATTGATCTAGTTAAGGTTAAAACAAATGTTAGGGTTAAGACAATGAGGCCAGGAATACTACATAGAGAAATAAAATAAGGCTTGTCGATTGGTATGATGCCTAAGCTGACCAGATAAGAGGAAAGTCAGGGCTCTGGGAAAAACAACAAACCAGTGTCTTTGCAGGTTCCACCTGGCCCCATGAAGCCCCTTCTGAGGAGCATTGTCATCTCCCTCAGTAAATTCTCAGCTTTATAGTTATTTATGCTTTTTCACGTATTCCTGCATCTACTGTATTTAACCACAACAATCAGAATTGAGGGTAAAAGGGCATCTAAGAAAGCCTCTGCCTATTCCAGGAAAGGGTCCACCTCAGACTTCCTCGAGGTGAACAAAGGGAAGAGAAATGGTAGGCTTATAAGCCCAGATACTAGAGAAGTCTTTTGCCATTACCCCTTGGCTTGGTCCACCCTCCACTTTGGAGGGAGTACTTACTTTCGACTTTTATGTGCTAAAGTAAACCTTGATTGTCTACCTGTGCTCTGGTGTGAGTTCTCCTCCTTTGAGAGCACAAGAAGGGAGACTGTTGCCACTGTTGGAACTGGAAAGTATGTGGGAGAGGCATAGCTCCCCATTCGTAACAGTAACATCAAGAGACGTCCTGTGTTATTGTTCTTGTTGATGTGACGAATACTGACAAAGGCAATGTAGGAAAGGAAGGGTTTATTTTGGCACACAGTTTGAGAGTACGGTCTATCATGGCAGAAGCTTGAGGCAGCTGGTCATACTGTGTCTCCAGTCAGGAAGGAGACAGATGGGTGCTGGTGTTGTTGACCACTTTCTTATTTTTTTGTAAATATTTTCAAAAAATATATTTTATTTATTTATTTATCTACTTACTTGAGAGAAAGAGGCAGAGAACAAGGAGAGAGAGAGAGAGAGAGAGAGAGAGAGAGAGAGAGAGAATGGGTGCTCCAGGGCTTCCAGCCACTGGAAACAAACTCCAGATGCATGTTCCCCCTTGTGCATCTGGCTTACGTGGGTCCTGGAGAGTCAAACCAAGATCCTTTGGCTTTGCAGGCAAATGCCTTAACTGCTAAGCCATCTCTCCAATCCCACTTTCTTATTTTTATTCAGTCCAGAACCCCAGATAATGTGATCACACCACCTACAGTTCGGGTGGGTTGTCCCAGCTCAATTAACCTACTGACGAAACTCCCTCAGACATGCCTACAGATTTGTTGTGATTATAAATTCCTTCAAATTGATAAGATTAACCATCACATGCCCTAAGGGATCTCCTGTACTCCAGACATCTCTTCTTTACATACATTGTGGAGGAGGAGCCAAACTTCACCCTGGGAGTCTGTAGTAATCAGCTCCGCTAACACTGTGACTCCTTTCTTAGCCTGTTGACTCAAAGGTGTCAGGAACCCACTGTCCAGAAGGAAGTCTTGGCTTCCAGATCAATGGAATGTTTTGTTCTGTTTCCTGGCAAAAGCACTTCCCCCTCTGAACCCAAAACTACTAAGCAGAGCCTAAGGTCAGGGGAACAGGAAACAAATATTTTGCTAGTAGGAGTGGGTCACGAGGAGTGATGGTGATCGGTACCATTTCCATGTCTATCCTGTGATTCTGAGACCCACGCATCCTGGTCATGGGAGAAACAGTATCATTTATTGGATGCTGATTCAGAATACATACTGACTTTTGAAGGACCCTGTTCCAGCTCTCCAGGATATTGTCATCTAGTTGACACTGCAGCTGTGTCTTTTAAAGGCCATTCCATCATTCTGTCAAGCCGTGCTCAGGGAGCATGGTACGACCAGCGAATTCCATTGTATCCACTGCTGCACTTCTTTGGTTGGGAAATGAATTCCTTGGTCAGAAACAATGCTGTGTGGAATACCACAATCTTATTCCTGGTGAATAAGGCCTTCCCTAATTCCACAGATGGTAGTTTTGGCTGAAGCATGACATGTAGGAAAGGCACATCCATACCCAGAATAAGTATCTATACCAGTAAGGACAAAATGCTGCCCTTTCCATGATGGAAGTGCTCCAATGTAGTCAGCTGCCACCAGGTTGTTGATGGAAGCTGATGCCCCTGGGAAATGATGGCACATGGAGAGCTCAGTGTACCAGCTCTGCTGGAAGATTCATCACTCAGTAGCAGCTGTAGGTCAGCCTGGGTGAGTAGAGGTCCATGATATGGAGTTCATGCCCAATCTCCATCACTTCTACTATAGCCACTTTTTTCAGGCCCTTTGAGTAACAACAGATGGACGGAGAAAGAGGTTGACTGCTATCCATAGAACTTGTCGTCTTAATTCCTTGATTATTACTCATCCTTTAGAAACATTATTTATTTATTTATTTTTCAAAGACACAGAGAAGCAGAGACAGAGAGAATGGGCATACCAAGGTCTCTTGACACTGTGAACAAATTCCAGATGCATGTGCCACATTGTGCATCTGGATTTCTGTGGGTACTGGAGAATTGAACCTGGGCTGTCAGGCTTTGAAAGCAAGTGCCTTTAACTGCTGAGCCATCTATCCAGTTACAAGGTCACTCTTTGATGAGCATTTACATTTGACACAAGTATTTTTACATTCTTTGCCAATTTGGAGAAATCTATCTATATATTCCTTCTCCAAATGTCTTCCTTACCATCTTTCCAGTCATGCTCCTTCCAAGTTCCTGACCATCCAACCATACCATTGGCTACAGTCCATGAATCGGTATACATTTGCATAGCTAGCCAGATTTTCTTCTTAGCTAAATGCACAACCATGTGCTATGACTTAAGTTCTGCCTACTGTGAAGATTGCCCTTTACCAATATCCTTCGGAGTTGTCCCAGAAAGAGGCTGCAATGGCTCAGCTGTTGGCCATAGACTCAAGAACCATCTATAAACATGTGTAAATAAGGCTTTAATCAACTGATTATAGGGCACACACTCCATTAGGCCGTAGGTGCATGTTTAGAAGATATATTTTTTTAAATACATGTCATTTAAAAATATTTTATATCTATTTATTTATTTGACACACAGAGAGAGAGAGAGAGAGAGAGAGAGAGAGAAGAATGAGTGGGCGCACCAGGGCCTCCAGCCACTGCAAACCAACTCCAGACGTGTGTGCCCCCTTGTGCATGTGGCTAACATGGGTCCTGGGGAATCGAACCTGGGTCCTTTGGCTTTATAGGCAAACACCTTAACCACTCCAACCCTAGAAGGTATTTTAACAGGAGTAAGAACCATAGACATATGGACAACTTCTTCATGTAACTTACTTGTGCCTTTAGAACCTGTTTGGATCTGCTCATGTATGTACCATATCTGTTTTATGGTGGACTGCTGCTGAAGACATCCAGTGGCTTGGTAAGACACAACCCAGTTCATTGATGGACAGCTCAGGCCATATAGTAGCTTTGTGCCCTATTATCAAGCATGTACTAAGCATTTCACTAAGGCTCAATAGCGGGCTGAGAGCTGTCCCTCAAAGGGAGAATCATTGTCTGCAGATGGCAGCAGGGCCTTGCTCTAAAATCCCAAGGGCCTCCTTTGTGATTTGCCTGTGGAGACCTGCCAAAGGCTACAAACAGCATCCACATATGCTACTGATGTCTCAAGTATGATTGGCTCTGCTGGATCATATGGCCCAAGTGGCAGAGAAGCCTTCATGGAAGCCTGGACTTGCTGAAAAGCCTCCTCCTGTTTTTGCCCTAACTCAAAACCGGCAGCTTTCTGAGTCACTGGCTATATGGACCAGAATAATCCTCCTAAGTGAGGAATGCACTGCCTCCAAAATCCAAACATGCCCACTAGACATTGTGCCTTTTTCTTGGTGGTGGTGGTGGTGGTGGGGGCAGGTGTATCAGCTCAATGTTTACCTTAGAAAGAACATCTCTTCATGCCCTGCTCCGCCTTACCAGATTCTTGACAGTAACTTTGGAAATGCTGGAGTCACAACCTCCAGTTGAATTGCTCCCAAATTCCTGACTCATAGAACTACGATGCAAGAGAGCAAATGTTTATTGTTGTATTAAGCTGATAAGCTTAGGGAGTTATTTATTACATAATAGATAGTACAGTCATCTTATCCCACCCAGTTCCCACCCTAAAGCAAACACTTTCAGCTAACTGTAGCTAGTATTTTGTTGCTATCTTGGTATTGACTTTTAAAAAGTATTTATTTATGAGAGAGAGAGAGAGAGAGGGAGAGAAACAGACAGACAGGGTCTCCTGCTACTGTAAACAAACTCTAGATGCATGTGCCACTTTGTGTGTGTAGCTTTATGTGGGTACTGGGGAATCCAACCTGGGATGTCAGGCTTTGTAAGGAAGCACTTTTAACCACTGAGCAAGCTCTCCACCTCTGGTATTGACTTTTGTAGTTTTCTTTTAGGTCAGATTGATATACTTTCCTTCCTTACTTCCATTTTTCTGTTTGAATTTTTGCACAGTATCTTCTTACATAGTCCAGGCTATCCTGGAACTTTGCATGTAGCTCAGGCTGGCCTAAAGAACTCTCCATCTTGCCTCTGCCTCCTAAATGCTGAGTGGGTATATATAGGTATGGGCCACTATGCCTGGCTATTGAATTTTTTTCTGGAAGATGAAATTATTTCTTCCCTTCCAAACTTTCTTCTCCTTACACTTCAAGGTAGTGTTAGCTTGATTTTGAGCTACCCTGATGCAGGATTTTGGGATTCAAGAGGGGTTTCCTAAATTTATGAACCCCAACTTTGAGTTCTGTCCTATTTTTAACAAAGAATTGATAAAGATTTACTCAGAAAGGATGAATTACTAAGTTTATTTAGGGAGAATTCACAAATTGTGGGACTTATTTTTAGGGAGAAATCACAAATTGTGGTGTTTATTTAATGGAGATTGGGATCTCAGAAGGAAGTCTGGAGCAGAGTCATAAACATGTGGGAAGTAGGAAACATGCTCTCATGTGGAAAACACTGCATAGTTTATAAGGTTCCTTTTAAGAGAAATTGAGGATTTTAGAGAAAGACTGGAGTAGAGTTGAAAGCATGTGGAGAGGAGTTCATAAAGCCCATTAAGAGAGATTGAGACTTTCAAGGAAAGACTGGAGTAGAGCCACAGCACATGGAGGATAGAATTTAGGAGCCTATAAAGTAGATTTAGAAGGAACACACGTGGTATCTGCCATGTGCTTTCCTATGGAGGGGAGTTAAGAGGGCAAATGGTGAGGATCAAGGGAGAATAAGATGGAAAATATCAAAGATGAGACCAAGAAGAGAAATAAGCGATCAAGAGAATTAGACTCATGGTTTCCCCAAGTTTAAGGAAACTACACAGGTAGCAGGCCTGGAGTTAGTGAGAACACCCACATGGTAGATAAAGAGTGTAAAGGAAATATGCATGTGGGATTCAGAGACCAGAGGAAAATCATGCATGTAATCAAAGTGAGAAGTTACCCCAATCTATAAAGCAGAGGCAAACAGAAAAGTTCTCCCAGACCAAGAAACTGTGTTATGCTGTGTGTCCCTGTGTCCTGAGTGAAGAGAGGCAGGCAGAGCCAGAAAAGCAGAGTGGAGCTGAGCAGGGTGGGGCAGAGCTACCAACAGGAAGAAGACAGTGGCCTTTATAGGCAAGGGGAAGACCTGATTGGTTTATAGATTTGGAGGGCAGACCCCAGAGCCAACCCATCTCCGTCAGCCCGTTTGGCCATCTATCTAGGTAGCATGCTAGACTGTGGATAGAAGGGGCACTGTAGATCAGTCATGATAAGACATTAGTTCCTCTCCTGCCAAGAGTTCTGTTCTTGTGTCAGGGTGAGGTGTCATGTGGGGTGGCATCTACTGGTTCTCTCTGGGACTCAATCTCTAACTGAAACTGCTCAAAAGGAGATAGCTTTCTCCTATCCTCCTTCAATCCAGTGATTATAATAGCACTACCATACTAATATAATTGATAACTAAAATGTATACTATAGTAAGATAACATTTCTCATTTTTGTTTTCCCATGAGATAATGGTCTCTTTTTTCTATGGTTGATCACTTAGATTTCTATTTCTGTGAGTGATTCATCTCCTTTCCATATGTCTGAGCTTACCAGGTTTTAATTTCATTTTTCTCTTGGAGACATTCCTTCCTGAAACCCTCTGTAGGCTTGTTGCTTTCCAGGCCTGCTGTACAGATATTTTCCTGGGATATCCATTCCTCTCACCATGGGGATTTCCTTTCCTTGCTTCTTGTACTCTGTGACTTCCTCTATGTTTATTTCCTCACTTCTCTTTTCCAGTGGCTTCCTGAGCAAGATGACACAGAAGAGTAAGAGCCAGAGGATGGGGAGGAGTGTTTTGGAATGCTATTTTCCAGACATGAAGTGGCTATTGCATTCACGACATGACAGCAGCTGCTTCTGTAGCAATTTCTTTCTTGACCAAAAGTAATTTATGGGAGAAAAGGAATTATTTCAGCTCAGAGTTTCAAGAGGAGGTTTCAGGTTTCATCATGGTGGGGAAAGCATAATATGAGCAGGAAGCTGGCTCACATCATCACATATCAGCAAGGGAATAGTCAAAATGAGCTAGTCAGTCAACAACCAGTAGGGCTGCACTGACAAGCCTCAAGGTCGGCCAGCAATGACACACCTCCTCCAGCAAGGCTCCACCTCCCACAGGCTCTGCCAACTGTGATTGACTATGAGGCTTAATCACAAACACTTGAGGCTGAGGGGAACATTTCACATTCAAACCACCACACTGCAAGAAAAAGGATTATCATGTCCTTACATTAATCATGCTTTGTTTTTCAAGGTAGGGATTCACTCTAGTCCAGGCTGACCTGGAATTCACTATGTAGTCTCAGGGTGACCTCGAACTCATGGTGATCCTCCTATCTCTGCCTCCCAAGTGTGCCACCACACCCTGCTATTAATCATGTTTTGATATAACTGTTTACTTACACAGACCTCCTACCTTACTTAAACCAAATATTCATATATTAAAAAGGTATTTTTTTTATTTATTAGAGAGAGAGAGAGAGAGAGAGAGGAAGAGAGAGAGAATGGATAATCTAAGGTCTTACATTGCTGCAGATGTACTCCCACTGCTTGCACCTGTACCACTTTGTATGGCTGGCTTTATGTGGATAATGGGGAGTTGTGGCCCACTTTGCAAGCAAGTGCCTTTAATCACTGAACCACTTTCCCAGCCCAAGTATTCATATTTAAGGAGATTTACATTTTATACTACCTTTACACAAGAATTCTCATTATTCAGTATATAAGTTAGCTAAAAATTATTCAAATACCCAGCGACTTTAAAGTAACATTGATTCCAGCTACACACTCTATCATCAACTCTTCTTACCCAAATTAAAATGCTAATTTTCAGCCGGGTGTGGTGGTGCATGCCTTTAATTCCAGCACTCGGGAGGCAGAGGTAAGAGGATCACCATGAGTTGGAGGTCAGCCTGAGACTACATAGTGAATTCCTGGTCAGCTTGGGCTGGAGCGAGACCTTACCTCAAAAAACAAACAAACAAAAAACAAAAAACAAACAAAAGCTAACTTTGCTCATATATTGCCTTTAATTATATATATATATATATTGGTTTTTCGAGGTAGCGTTTCTACTCTAGTCCAGGCTGACCTAGAATTCACTATGTAATGTCAGGGTGGCTTCAAACTCATGGAGATCCTCCTACCTCTGCCTCCTGAGTGCTGGGATTAAAGGCGTGCACCACCACTTCTGGCTTAATTCTGTTTTTATTTATTTATTTTTATTTTTTTGAGGTAGGGTCTCATTCTAGTCCAGGTTGATCTGTAACTCATTCTGTAGCCCCAGGCTGACCTTGTACTCATGGCAATCCTCCTGCCTCCTGAGTGCTGGGATTAAAGGTGTGTGCCACCATACAGGTACTGTCTTTAATTCTTTAGGTCATACTTGTTCTTAATTGCTTTAACTTTAGCTATGATACTCCTATTATGTAAAGGCTATCTCAGATATGTGGACAAAGAGAACAAAAATAAGCCAGGTGTGGCAGCACATGCCTTTAAACCCAGCACTTGAGAAGCAGAGGTAAGAGGATCATCATGAGTTTGAGGTCACCCTGAGACTACATAGTGAATTCCAGGTCAGCCTGGGCTAGACTGAGACCCTACCTTGAAAAACAAACAAGAAAAGAGAGAGAAATTAGACCTGGATCATGATGGCTAATTGGATATGATATGATTCATGAATTTCCCTCTAAATGGTTAGAGCACCAACCATTTTTCTGTCTTCTTTCTGCTTATTCAGATCCTAAGAATAAGTCTACTAACTATATGGGACAATGACAATATTTGCCACATACACAGAATGGAATGTTTGGCCAACAGGATAAATATAACTAAAGTCCCTAGAGAAAAAGTCACATCTGTATTATTAGAATGTGACTTCAGTGGGTCTGGAGAGATTGCTCAGTGGTTAAGGTGTTTGCCTGCAAAGCCTAAAGACCTGAGTTTGATTCTCCAGTACTCATGTAAAGTCAGATGCACAAGGTGGCACATACATCTGGAGTTCATTTACAGTAGCTGGGGGCCCTGGTGCACCCATTCTTTCTCTCTCTATCTTTCTCTTTCTGTCATTCTCTCTCAAATAAATATACAAAAAAAAAAAAGAAAAAAAAGAAAAAAGAAAAAGAAGAACATAACTTCAGTGATTGGAGAGTTAGAATGTTATAGGTCCAGAGCCAAAATTATCTTGGGCTCACTAAGCCTTCTAAAAAGTCAACTTAAAAAGCAGGGTGTGGTGGTGCACACCTTTAATTCCAGTACTTGGGAGGCAGAGGTAGGAGGATCACCATGAGTTCAAGGCCACTCTGGGAATACAGAGTGAATTCCAGGTCAGCCTGGGCTAGAGTGAGACCCTACTTCGAAAAACAAAACAAAACAAAACAAACAAACAAATAAATCAACTTATTGCCTAGCTCTGTACAGGATCTCATATCTCTGTGACGAGAACTGTGGCAAGAGTCCAGAAGATTTCTTCAGACAACGTAGTCCTGTAAACCAGTGAAAGTCTGAAATGCCTTTTCCCGAGCTACCCCGATCATACGGTTCAATAATGACTGCTCTGGGCTCGGGTTCTTCAAGGCGTACTACTCAGACTGGACCTGTGCATGAGAGCTCGCTTACCTCCTTCAGGATAAAGTCATTCTCTTAGATGTTAAGGCTCACCTCAGCTGAACTTTCCTCTGCCTGTCACTGTCATGAGTACCCTAAAAATCTCCCTTTAAACTCTATTCCTTCCCATATTACAACTGTTCACATATTTAAAATAGGACAAAACTAATACATTACCTTTCTGTATAAATAAAGTGGCTTTAATCCACAAGTAAAAATTTGTCTGATGATCCTTGCCAATGTATTTTTCTGATTGAAACTCCAAAACTACTTACTCATTTAAGTGGGATTAATTGTAAGGGCATGCATAACAACCCTACTAAAGAAAAGCTATCTTTACACTCTGATGTTTTCCCCACAGCTTCCTCTAACCTATCTAAAAATCTATCAAAAATTTCCCTTAAATGGGCTGGAGAGATGGCTTAGTGGTTAAGTGCTTGCCTATGAAGCCTAAGGACCCTAGTTCGAGGCTCGATTCCCCAGGACCCACGTTAGTCAGATGCACAAGGGGGCGCAAGCATCTGGAGTTCGTTTGCAGTGGCTGGAGGCCCTGGAGCGCCCATTATCTCTGTCTCTCTCTATCTGCCTTTCTCTCTGTGTCTGTCACTTTCAAAATAAATGAATAAAAATAAACAAAAAAAATGTCCCTGAGAGCTAGGCACTGTGGCTCACACCTTTAATCTCAGCACTCGGGAGGCAGAGGTAGGAGGATTTCTGTGAGTTCGAGGCCAGTGTGAGAGTACATAGTGAATTCCAGCTCAGCCTGGGCTAGAGCAAGATGTTACTTGGAATAAAAAAGCAACAGCAACAACAAAAATGTCCCTCAGGGAGCTGATAAAATTTAAAAAACTGGGTCTGGTGGATATGCTTACTGACAATGTCTGGCCTGTCCTTAACTCTTCTACTTACCCTTGACCCCTCTTCTCTTCTCAATAAACTCACATAGTTCATCTCTTTCAGAATTCAACAAATCCAGTTCTCAATTATTTCAAAACTCACCTGAACACCATGGCCCATAACTGCTGTTATTCTCTTAATAATCATTTAAAATATTTTTATTTACTTATTAGAAAGAGGAAGACATGAATGAATGAGAATGGGCATACCAGGGCCTTCTGCCATGCAAACAAACTCCAGCTATATGCTCCATTTTGTGCATCTGGCTTCACTTGGGCATTGGGAAATCAAACTGGCTTTGCAAGCAAGCACCTTTAACCTCTGAGCCATCTCTCCAACTCCTTTATAATTACGTTGATTCTTACATCATCGGCTCCTCTCTGGACCCTCTGTTAACATGACTTACCTAGATCATCATCCAGCATGCAACATGGACTCATGTGGACAATATCCTCTAGATGCGTGAATATGGGTACTGGCTTCTGACCCATGCACCATGAGATGGAGGTCCTTATGACTCACGTCAGGACAATTGCTGTCCATAAATTTTCTGGCCACCCTGCTCTTTCTCCTTTTTCATAAAATTCTCTCTCTCTTTCCCTTTATCTTTTCTTTCTTTCTTTTATTTATTTATTTATTTTTGTTCTTTGAGGTAGGGCCTTGCTCTAGCCCAGGCTGACCTGGAATTTACTATGTAGTCTCAGGGTGGCCTCAAACTCATGGCGATCCTCTTACCTCTGCCTCCTGAGTGCTGGGATTAAAAGTGTGTGCCACCATGCCCAGACTCTTCCTTTCTTTTTTGTTGTGTGTTTTTGAGGCAGGATCTCACTCTAGGCTGGCTCTAGCCCAGGCTGACCTTCAATTCACTCTGTAGCCCAGACTAGCTTTAAATCCATGGTGATTATCCTACCTCAGCTTCCCAAGTACTGATAGTCATGACCCACCATGCCTGGCTAAATGAATTTCCCATTTCCTTACCTACCAATGGTTTATAATTTTTTTTTTTTTTTTTTTTGAGGCAGGGTCTCACTCTAGCTGGCTGACCTGCAACTCACAGTGATGTTCCTATATCATTCCCCCAAGTGCTCGGGTTAAAAGCGTGAGCCTTCATTTAGTACATACACACACATACACACACTTAGATCACAGGTGTTGCCCAGGCCTTACCCACTTGTAGCATCGTTCCCTGTCTAGAGCTGACAGACACCTAGTGTTATTCTGTCGTTTTCACAAGAGCTGAATCCTCTCCCAGAGTTCAGTTCTCTCCCTCATGCTGTCTGAAGTCTGAGGCCACATATTAACCAGCCCTCCTCCCTATCCAGTACCCATGACTCTCCTCACGCAGTCTAAGGCACCCAGCTCCCTTAGTTCAGTCTACATGTTAACTCAGCCTGGCTTCTCATGATGCAGGAGCCCCCTCCCCTCAGAAACCGTTAACAGGGGGATTTCCACTTTTTGGATTCTCTTTCAGTGTCCTTGTCACATTGTTTGCTGGCATTAATAAACCTTTTGGTCTTAAGTATTATCCAGTTCAATATCATTCTCTGAACCTCACCTGACAAAAGAAAGCCCAGAGTTTTGAGGAATACTTTGCATTAACATTTTCAATGTTTCATTTTATTTTTATGTTTTGAGGTAGGGTCTCATTCTAGCCCATGTTGACCTGAAACTCACTCTGTAGTCCCAGGCTGGCCTTGAACTCACGGCAATCCTCCGGATCTGCCTCCTGAGTTTTGGGATCAAAGGTGTGCACCATCATGTCTGGCTTAATTTTTTTTTTTAAACATTTGAAACTAATGTAGCCACAGATGATTCTAAACATCTGGAAAAAAAAAAGTCTCAGGCCAGTTGGAGTTGTTATAAAGGTTCAGGAGGGCTTCCCACCCTGAAAATTGATGGTGTAAGGAAATAGTATGTGAATCTAGAGACATCACTTAGAGTTGGAATGTATGCAACAATAGCTTTCACCCACTGAGGATTTTTGGTTCATAGTTCACCTTAAAATATTTTTCTCCAGATCACACATTATACCTAAAGCATGCTATCTATTTGAATGTCAATATCTTTTACCAAAAGCCATTTCTTGCTTCTGATTACCTTGAATCTCATCTCCCTAGAAGTCAGAGTTCTTCCCTGATAGATACTGTATTCATCTGGGCGAGAGCATGAGGTATTTTTCAACATGTCAAACACAGGCAGTACTGCTAAATGAATTAGTTGGGAACTGGAGCCATGCTGATTCACTTCTGCCATGTAGCAATTGTAGAACTCCGTTTGACAGTCTTAAGCTCCTTGTCTTACTGGTTTCTCATTGGTGAAGTCAATTAACAATGATGTGTATCTCACAAGGTTAAGAGTACATAATAAAGATGGGCGTGGTGGCTCAAATCCACAATCCTAACACTCCACAGGAGTGTTAAGACAGGAGTATCCCTGTGAGTTTCAGGCCAGTCTGGGCTATGTGGTGTGTGCTCCAGGCCAGCTTGGGCCACAGAGTAAGACCCTGTCTCAAAAACCCACAAAAAAAAAAAAAAAAAAAAAGAAAATATGAGAGAGGAAAAAAGGTGAAGAAAAAGGAGGAAGAAGAAAAATAAGAGAGAGATAATACAAATGTAATAAAACACCTACTTACGTTGAACTCTAGGAAGTTGCCAACAATCATCTTTTCACTCTACAGAAATAATAGTTTTAAATATTCATCTTAGGCCAATGGATGGTGGTACATGCTTGTAATCCCAGAATGCAAGAGGCAGAGGCAAGAGGCGGGGGTGATACTAGGGTTGTTGGCTTGAAAAGCCTGGGCTCTGTCAGCTCTAACCAGCTAAGCTTGGGCGCCTAACCTCAATACACCAATTAAAGAGACAAATAATAGAGAAGAGCAGAGAAAGATTTATTCAAATTGGTTACACTGGGAAGAGTAACAAATGAAGAGGTCCAGTGACTCCCCGACCCTGTGCCAAGCCCATCTTGTGAGGTATTGACATGAGCTTTAGTTTTAAATAGAGGGCAAGAGGTGCGCATAGCTAAGCAGTCCTGGTCAGTGTGCTCTGTCTCAATACTGACCCGTCAGTGTCTGCTCCAGTCTACAAGGTGGTCTGATAAGCTATTGGAACTCCAGAATCTCTTCATGGGCTGCTAATTCATCTTCTTGCTGGCAGTAGGAATTCAGCTTTGCCCTTCCTTAAGACTAAGGGTCCTGGGGATATTCCGCTGGAAAATCCAATGGAAAGGGAAAAAGTGTCTCTTTAGGTATCTTAGATCCTACCAGGGAGGTTACAATTCTCCTCTCTTTGTTTCCAAACCTCAATCTTTTTATTTTATTTTGTTTATTTATTTTTTAAGGTAGGGTCTCACTGTAGCCCAGGCTGACTTGGAACTCACTATGTAGACTCAGGCTGGCCTTGAACTTACAGCGATCCTCCTACCTCTGCCTCCAGAATGCTGGGATTAAAGGTGTGCGCTACTATGCCCTCCTTAGGCCTCGGTCTTATTATTTTATTTCAGGAATTTTCATACCAAATCCCCTCTTGATGGATTTGGTATGAAAAGTCCTGAAATATCATAATTAGAATATAAGTAGGGACCAAGGCTTGAAGACATTCAGTTAATGTCAGGTAACAGTGCCTAATAACTATCTTTCTATAACCTTTTGGCTTTGGTTACTTTTGGAAAGGTTGACATAAATGATTCCAGAGTTTTTTTTTTTTTTTTTTTTTCCAAGGTAGGGTATCGCTGTAGCCCAGGCTGACCTGGAATTCACTAGAAAGTCTCACGGTGGCCTCAAACTCATGGTGATCAAACTACCTCTGCCTCCCGAGTGCTGGGATTAAAGGCGTGTGCCCCCACACCCAGCTCCATTGTTTATTTTATTTTATTTTTAAACTGGCAGTGGCCTGCGCGCTCTGGTTGAAGTCAAGGTTGGTTGCTCAGTCCTGGGCTTGCTGCCCTGCACCAGCAGAGCTGTGGCCAAGCAGCCACTCTGACTCCATCTTAAAAATATTTTATATTTCATTTATATTTAAGGGTGAGAAAGAGGCAGAGAGAGAGAATGGGAGCACCAGGGCCTTCAGCCACTGCAAATGAACTCCAGATGCATGTGCCACCTTGTGCATCTGGCTTACGTGGGTCCTGGGGAATCGAACCTGGGTCCTTTAGCTTTGCAGGCAAGCACCTAAACTGCTAAGCCATCCCTCCAGCCCCCGACTCCATTTTTTTTTGACAACATAATTACAGTTTTTAATTTGATATGACACAGTTGCCTTTTATTTATTTACTTATTTTGGTTTTTCAAGGTAGGGTCTCATGCTAGTCCAGGCTGACCTGGAACTCGCTATGTAGTCTCAGGGTGGTCTTGAACTCACGATGATCCTCCTGTCTCTGCCTCCTGAGTGCTGGGATTAAAGGTGTGCGCCACCACACCCAGCTAGTTGCCTTTTCTTAACCTTCCCTTGGCTTCTTTTTTTCTTTCTTTTTTTTTTTATTATTTATTTATGTGTGTGTGTGTGTGTGTGTGTGTGTGAGAGAGAGAGAGAGAGAGAGAGAGAGAATTGGCATGCCAGGGCCTCTAGCCACTACAATCGAACTCCAGACACATACACATCTTGTGTACATGTGTGACCTTGGGTGCATGCCTCACCTTGTGCAACTGGCTTATCTGGGTTCTGGGGAGCTAAACCTTGGTGCTTAGGTTTCACAGGCAGCACCTTAACTGCTAAGCCATCTCTCCAGCCCCCTTGGGCTTTTCTTATTAAAAAAAAATTTAAATGTGTTTATTTACTTGCAAGCAGAGAGAGAAAGAGAGAGAGAGAGAGAGAGAGAGAGAGAGAGAGAGAGAGAGAGAGAAGACAGAGAGAATGGGCATGCCAGGGCCTCTAGCCACTGCAAATGAACTCCAAATGCATGTGCACCTTGTGCATCTGGCTTATGTGGGTCCTGGAGGATCAAATCTGGGTCTTTTGGCTTTGCAGGCAAATGCCTTAACCGCTAAGCTATCTCTCCAGCCCCCCCCCCTTGCTGGCTTCTTTTTAAAATTTATTTTAATTTTTTAAAAATATGTTTATTTATTTGAGTGAGAGAGAAAGAGGCAGTTAGAAAAAGGTAAGAATGGGCGTGCCAGGGCCTGTAGCCTCTACAAACAAACTCTAGATGCATGTGCCACCTTGTACATCTGGCTTTATGTGGGACCTGGGGAATCAAACTCCCGTCCTTATGCTTTGCAGACAGCTGCCTTAACTATTTAGCAGTCTCTCCAGCTCATTTTCTTTTTTAATTAGAAACTTTGTTGTATGGACAAATCACATGATGTTTACATTCCCCCCCCCACCCCCAATCCAGAGGGCCTTCCTCAGTGGGGTTACTGGTATTCACCATGAGGTTATGAGAGCAGCAAGTTACTTCATTTGTATTGTTGGCTTTGAGACCGGGTGGCGTGAAGCCAGGGATAGCCTCAAACTCACAATTTCTCTTTGGCTTCGCGAGTACTGGTATTATAGGCAAGCAGCACCATGCCTACCATGACTTCGGTTTGATTCTGACAACTTCCTCCTGTTTCTGGACAATATTTTTCTTTTTTGTTTGTTTGCTTATTTTTATTTATTTATTTGAGAGCAACAGACAAGAGAGAGAAAGAGGC
The DNA here is from genome assembly GCA_036346955.1 of Dipus sagitta. Classification (NCBI taxonomy): domain Eukaryota; kingdom Metazoa; phylum Chordata; class Mammalia; order Rodentia; family Dipodidae; genus Dipus; species Dipus sagitta. The sequence goes on from CM070773.1 coordinate 39,049,568, forward strand.
AGATATAGAGAGAGAATGTGCGTGCCAGGGCCTCCAGCCACTGCAAACGAACTCCAGATGCGTGTGCCCCCTTGTGCACCTGGCTAATGTGGGTCCTGGGGAATGGAGCCTTGAACTGGGTCTTTAGGCTTCACAGGCAAGCGCTTAACCGCTAAGTCATCTCTCTAGCCCTGAACAATATTTTTCTGAAGACATTGCTGATTAACTATCTGATGATTTGATTTCACCTCTCCCTTGTTATTAGGATGAGATCTGTTCCCTTTGGCCTGATCTGATCACATGGGTATGTGTGGGGGTGGGGCAAGTGGCAGATGTCAAGGAATTGCTGTCAAAACCACCCCCTTACGGTCAAATTTCAAGCAACTGAGAACCCTAAGTGTCTCTTCACTCAGACTTACCTACCTGGAGTCCTTTCTTTTTCTTTTAAGATTTCTTTTCTCTTTTTTTTTTATTCTTGGTTTCTCAAGGTAGGGTCTCACTCTAGCTCAGGCTGACCTGGGATTCATCTGTAGTCTCAGGTGGCCTCGAACTCACAGCGATCCTCCACCACGCCCTGCCTAAGATTTATTTATTTATTTATTTATTTATTTATTTATTTATTTATTTATTTAAGACAGATAGAGGGGTGGGAGGGAGGGAGAGAGAGAGAATGGGCACTCCAGGGCCTCTAGCCACTGCAAACAAACTCTAGACGCATGCGCTACTATGTGCATCTGGCTTATGTGGGACCTGGAAAATCAAACCTGGGTCCTTAGGCTTCACAGGCAAGTGCCTTAACTGCTAAGTCATTTCTCTAGCCCTAGAGTCCTTTCTTGAATTTAATTTTGTCTGTCCTGTGGGTGATGCCCTAGCATCTCAAAAATACTGCTTTTTATCAGTAGTTGTAGTTACGTAGACTGTTAACAGAGAACAGTTACAAAGTTTTATAGAAACACCAGCCATGAAGATTTTTTTTCTTTTTTTAAAAAAATTATGTTTATTTAGTGACAAGAGGAAATATTTAAAGGAAAATAGGACTGGGGATATAGATCAGTTGGCAGAGTGTTTGCCTAGCATGAAGCTCTAGGTATGATCTCCAGATGTAGTAGCCCACTCCCGTATTCTTAGGACTTGAGAGGATCAGAAGTTCAGTTTCATCCTCAGCAATATAGCAAGTGCAAAACCAGCCTGGGCTACATGATAACTAATCTTAAAAAAAATTAAATAGGAACTGGGGAGATGTTTTATCAGTTAAAGGCATTTGCTTGCAAAGTCAGCTAGCATGAATTCAGTTCTTCAATCACTCATGTAAAGCCTGATGGGCATTTATTTGCAGTGGCAAGAGACCTTGGTGTGTGTGTGTGTGTCTCTCTCTCTTTCTCTCTCTCTCTTTCACACACACATGTGCAAATAAACAGAATAAATACATAAATATTTAAAAACAAATAAAAATAGTTTGATAATTACTTGTTTATAGATTACTCTTTAGGTGACTAATGCCTAATGACTTAATTATTAGGAGGTACTACTTGGCATGCATATGTTAGGGCATGTATAATTATCCTTGTTTAAAGTCATGATAAAATTCAGGACACATGAACACAGGCTTGGGAAAGTTTAGCATCATTAATTATATTTGTCTGGAGGAAACCAACTTGGTAAAGTGTTCTCCTAAGCTTTGTATCTTAGAAGGCTTATACAATACAAGAGGGATATAAATACATTCAACATACAAATGAGTTAGCAACAATTAGCATCATTACACAGAAGAACTATACAATGGTCTTTTATATACTAACTCAGCTTCCATATGAACTATGTGGACACTTCCTCCCTATGAGGGAAGGAGGGAACAGGTCTTTTGGAATCAGAACCATTTCACCTCCTTCTCTGACAGGTTGCCTGCAAGGTAGGGCCATGTTTAGTGACTGGTGGCCCCACACTGAACTATGGATTTGTGGACCTCCTACTAATGTGCAGAATACTTGGCTTTGGTAGCTTCTGGAGCCAAGTACACCTTGATTTGTGGCAGTCCCCAGAAGCACCAGGGGTAAGGGTCAAGTGTAGATGGATATGGGGGCAAAACAGAGAAGATGAAAAAGATGAAGCTTGTCTTAGGGGTAGGCAATCATCCTTCCAAGAGTCTTGTTTTTGTAAACAGACATTAGGCTTGGAGGTCACCAAAGGATGGACCACCCCTCCTTGCCCTCCTGTTTCCCCAGTAACTTTAGAAAGGAAAGAGCTACTTCCTCCTGGTCAGAGGAGGTGGAGTCTGTGAATCACTCACCTGGTGAAGAGACCACATCTCACCTACGGGCATGCTAAACAGGTGGGAGGAATAGTTATCCCCTTAGATTGCACCTTATCCCTTTGATGGCACTTCCTTCTCTCTCCTTCCTTGTCTGTTATCCCATGTGGGCCTGGACATGTCAGCAAGACATTGCTGGCATTGAAAGGAAGAAGTATGGGGATATCTTTCTCTTCTTTTCCTTTTCACATGGGTAACAGACCCATCAGCTGATTATTCTTGCTTAAGTAAAGGACAATTTAACCCTTTAATTTTAAGGGTTAAGCAATTATCTGCTGCTCCAGGACAAGGTCACAATACAAGCTATATTTTTGCCCTGAGAGATCACCCAATAAGATTTCCATCATACCATACCTACTGCTATTTTTCTTTTTCTTTTTATTGAGATATTTCTTTTTTTTTTTTGGGGGGGGTAAGGTCTTGCTCTAGCCCAGGCAGACTTGAAATTCACTATGTAGACTAAGGCTGGCCTCAAACTCACAGCTATTCTCCTATCTCTGCCTCCCCTATTTTAATTTTTTTGTTTTTATTTTTAGCTATTTATTTGACAGTGACAGAGAAAGAGGCAGAGAGAGAGAGAGAGAGAGGAGAGAGAGAGAGAATGCATGGGTGGGCCAGGGCCTCCAGCCACTGCAAATGAACTCCAGACACATGCGCCCCCTTGTGCATCTGGCTAACGTGGGTCCTGGGGAATTGAGCCTCGAACCGGGGTCCTTAGGCTTCACAGGCAAGTGCTTAACCGCTAAGCCATCTCTCCAGCCCAAAAGTAGGTTTTTTTTTTAAATTAAAAAAATTTTTTTGTTCATTTTTATTTATTTATTTGAGAGTGACAGAGAGAGAAAGAGGCAGATAGATAGATAGAGAGAGAGAATGGACGTGCCAGGGCTTCCAGCCACTGCAAACGAACTCCAGACGCATGCGCCCCCTTGTGCATCTGGCTAACGTGGGTCCTGGAGAATCGAGCCTCCAACCGGGGTCCTTAGGTTTCACAGGCAAGCGCTTAACCACTAAGCCATCTCTCCAGCCCCAAAAGTAGGTTTTTTAAAATTCCCTTTTAGATTTTGATTAGCTCTCCTCCCACCTTTCCTTTACTCAATCTCTTCGCCTGACCTTACTTACGTCTTTCCACTTCCATTAATCTGTTCTTCTACTTACATATATAAAATACCATCGTATTAAGTCCCCCTTACACCCTCCCTTTATATTCCCTTTATATCCGCTTTCTAGCTTACTGGCCTCTGCTACTGAGTTTTATTCCAACTCACATAGAAGTTCAAGCATTTGTAGTTAGGATCCACATATGAGAGAGAACATGATGTTTGGCTTTCTGGGCCTGGGTTACCTTGTTACCTCACTAAGTATAATCCTTCCCAGATCCATCCATTTTCCCACAAATTTCATTTTTCTTTACTGCTGAGTAGAACTCCACTGTGTAATTGTGCCACATCTTCATTATCCACTCATCAGTTGAGGGACATCTAGGCTGGTTCCATTTCCCAGCTATTGTGAATAGAGTGGCAATAAACATAGTTGAACAAGTATCTCTAACGTAGTGAGATGAGTCATTAGGTTTAGGAGTAGTACAGCTGGGTCATATGGTAAATCTATTTTTAGCTGTCTCGGGAAACTCCACACTGGCTGGACCAGATTGCATTATCACCAACAGTGTAGAAGGTTTCCTCTTTTTCTTCATCCTTGCCAGCATTTATGGTCATTTGTTTTCATGATGGTAGCCATTCTGTCAGGAGTGAGATGGAATCTTAATGTAGTTTTAATCTGCATTTCCCTGATGGCTAGGAATGTAGAACATTTTTTTTAGATGTTTATACTGCCTTTCTTCTCTTAAGAACTCTCTATTTAGTTCCATAGCCCATGTTTTAAGCTGGATTGTTTGATTTGTTATTATTTAGGTTTTTGAGTTCTTTATATATTTTGGATATTAATCCTCTGTCAGATGTATAGCTGGCAAAGGTTTTCTCCCATTCGGTAGGTTGCCTCTTTGCTCTAGTGTCTTTTGCCGTACAAAAGCTTTGTAATTTCATTAGGTCCCAGTGGGTTGATCTGTGGTTTTATTTCCTGAGCAATTGGGGTTATATTCAGAAAATTTTTGCCAAGACCAATATATTGAAGGGTTTCCCCTACTTTTTCCTCTAGCAGTTTCAGAGTTTCAGGTCTGATACTAAAGTCTTTGATCCATTTGGACTTAATTCTATTGCATGAAGAGAGATAAGGATCTATTTTCATCCTTCTACAGATACATATCCAGTTTTCCCAGCACCATTTGCTGAAGAGGCTGTCTTTTCTCCAATGAGTATTTTTGTCAAAGATGAGGTGGCTGTAGATACCCTGACTTACATCTGGGTCCTATTCTGTTTCCTTGATCTACATGTCTGTTTTTGTGCCAGGACCCTGCTGCTTTTGTTACTATGACTCTGTAATACATGTTAAAATCAGGTATGATGATACCACCAGCCTTATTTTTGTTGCTCAAAATTGTTTTTGATATTTGAGGTTTTTTGTGCTTCCAAATGAATTTTAGGGTTGTTTTTTCTATTTCTATGAAGAATACCATTGGAATTTTGATGGCCACTACTATATTAAATAAAAGTGGTGACAGTGGACAGTTTTGTCTTGTTCCTGATTTTAGTGGAAAAGTTTCAAGTTTTTCCCCATTTAATATTATGTTGGCTGTAGGTCATAAAAAGCCTTTGTTATGTTGAGATATGTTCCTTCTATTCCGAGTTTATGTAGAACTCCCCCCCCCCCCCCTGAGGTAGGGTTTCTCTCTAGCCCAGGCTGACCTGGAATTCACTATATAGTCTCAGGGTGGCCTTGAACTCATGGTGATCCTCCTACCTCTCTCTCCTAAGTGCTGGGATTAAAGGCATGTACCTCCACGCCTGGCTCTGTAGGACTTTTACCATGAAGGGATGTTGGATTTTGTCAAATGGTTTTTCTGCATCTAATGAGATCATCATGTATTTTTTGTCCTTCAGCCCATTTATATAATGTATTACATTTATCAATTTGTATATGTTGAACCATCCCTGCATCTCTGGGATAAAGCCTACTTGGACAGGGTGAATGATCTTTCTGATACGTTCTTTTTTTTTTTTTTTCAAGGTAGGGTCTCACTCTAGCTCAGGCTGACCTAGAATTCACTATGTAGTCTCAGGGTGGTCTCGAACACACTGCGATCCTCCTACCTTTGCCTCCCGAGTGCTGGGATTAAAGCCATGTGCCACCACGCCCAGCTTCTGATATGTTCTTATATTCTGTTTGCCAATATTTTGTTCAGAATTTTTGCATATATATTCATGAGGGAGATTTGTTTGTAATTTTCTTTTTTTGTTCTATCTTTGTCTGGTTTTGGTATCAGGGTGATGCTGGCTTTGTAGAAGGAGTTTGGTAGGATTCCTTCCTTTTCTCTTTTATGAAAACATTTGAGAAGTTCTTCCATGAAGGTCTGGTAAAATTCGCCAGTGAATTCATCTGGTTCTGTACTTTTTTAGTTGGGAGATTTTTGATAACTGCTTGGGTCTCCATACTTTTTTTTTTGGTCTTTCGTAGTAGGGTCGCACTCTGGTCCTGGCTGACCTGGAATTAACTATATAGTCTCAGGGTGGCCTCGAACTCACAGTGATCCTCCTACCTCTACTGGGATTAAAGGTGTGCACCACCACACCCAGCTCTCCATACTTTTTATAAATCTATTTAAGTGGTTAATCTCATCTTGATTTAATTTTGGTAGATCATGTAAATCAAAGAAATCATCCATTTCTTTCAGATTTTCAAACTTAGTGGAGTGTATGTTCTTAAAGTATGTCCCTATGATTTTTTTTGAATTTCTTTGATATCTTTTGTAATGGTGCCTTTTTCATCTCTAATTTTATTAATTTGTGTCTCTTCTCTCTTTCTTTTGGTCATATTTGCTAAGGGTTTATCAACCTTGTTTATCCTTTTTCATTGATTCTTTGGTTGCTTTTTTGGTTTCTATTTCATTAATTTCTGCCCTAATCTTTATTATTTCTTCCTATCTACTGATTCTTGGTTTGCCTTGTTCTTCTTTTACCAAGGCCTTAAGGTGAAGTATTAAGTTGTTTACTTGTGGCCTTTCTAATTTCTAAATATAGGCACTTAAAGCTGTAAATTTCCCTCTTAGGACTGCCTTCATTGTGTCCCAAAGGTTTTGGTATGTTGTGTTCTCATTATTATTTGATTCTATGAATTTTTTGATTTCCTTCTTGATTTATTCATTGACCCATTCATCATTTAGTAGTGTATTGTTTAGTTTCCATGATTTTGTATATGCTCTATAGCTTTTCTTGCTATTGATTTATAGTTTAATCCCACTGTGATCAGATAGAATGCAAGAAATTATTTCCATTTTCCTATATTTGTTAAGATTTGTTTTGTGTCCTAATATGTGGTCTATTTTAGAGAATGTTCCATGTGCTGCTGAAAAGAATGTATATTCTGCAGTATTTGGATGAAATGTTCTGTAGACACCTGTTAGGTCCATTTGTTCTATGATTTCATTTAATCCAGATGCATCTCCGTTTATTTTTAGCTGTGATGACCTGCCAATTGATGGGAGTGGGGTGTTGAAATTATCTACTACAACTGTGTTTGGTGTTATCTGTGACCTTAGTTCTAATAGCATTTGTTTGATGAAATTGGGAGTCCCCATGTTAGGTGCATATATATTTAGGATTGTAATTTTTTCCTGCTGGAGTGTTCCTTTAATCAATATAAAGTGACCTTCCTTATCTTTCTTTTATTTTTTCAAAAATATTTTTGTTTATTTTATTTATTTGAGAGTGACAGATAGAGAGAGAAAGAGGCAGATAGAGAGAGAATGGGCACACCAGGGCCTCCAGCCATTGCAAACTACAGATGCATGTGCCACCTTGTGCACCTGGCTAATGTGGGTCCTGGGGAATCGAGCCTCGAACCAGCGTCCTTAGGCTTCACAGGCAAGCAATTAACCACTAAGCCATCTCTCCAGCCCCCCTTATCTTTCTTTTTAAAAAGTTTTATATATTTATTTGAGAGCAACAGACAGAACAGAGAGAGAGAGAGAGAGAGAGAGAGAGAGAGAGAGAATGGGCACACCGGGGCTTCCAGCCTCTGCAAATGAATTTCAGATACATGTGCCACCTTGTACATCTGGCTTATGTGGGTACTGGGGAATTGAGCCTTGAACCAGGGTCCTTAGGCTTCACAGGCAAGCACTTAACTACTAAGCCATCTCTCCAGCCCCCCCCCCCCCGTCTTTCTTAACTAATGTTGGTCTGAAGTCTACCCTGTCAGATATTAGGATAGCAACACCTGCTTGTTTTCTAGGCCCATTTGTTTGAAACACAATTTTCTAACCTTTCACCCAAGATAATGTCCATCTTTTGTGGAAAGGTGAGTTTCTTGGAGGCAACAAGTTGAAGGATCCTGCTTTTCAACCCAGTCTTCAAACCTGTGTCTTTTGGTTGAGGCATTCAGGCTATTGATATCAAGAGTTATTATTGAAAGGTCCATATTTATTTTTGCCATTTTTCTTCTTCTGTAGTTCTTCTGGTTTTACCTGTACTGTCTTTTATTAACTAGTATTTGAGTATGTTTTCTTTTTTCAAAGTTCCTTATGTGTGTGCTTTTCTTACTCCTCAGCATGGAGGACCCTTTCAAGTACTTTTTGTAGAGCTGGCTAGGTGTTCACCTATTCCTTTAGCCTGCTTTTGTTGTGGAATGTCCTTATTTCTCTGTCTATTTGAATGGATAGCTTTGCAGGATAATTTAACCTTGGTTGATAGTTGTTATCTTTCAGAAAATGGAGTACATAATTCCAAACCCTTTTGGCTTTTAAAGTTTGTGTTGAGTAATCTGCTGTTATCCTGATGGGCTTGCCTTTGTATGTGTCTTGATTTTTGTCTCTAATGGCTTTCAATATATTTTCTTTGGTTTGTGTGTTTTGTAGTTTAATTATAATATAACAGAAGTTCTTTCCTGATTTTGTCTGTTTGGCATTCTATAGACTTCCTATATCTCTATTGGCATCACTTTCCCCACTTAGGGGAAGTTTTCTTCTATGATTTTTTGAAAATACCTGTTATGCCTTTGGAGTGAATTTCTTCTCCTTCTACTAAGTCCTGAATTCTTATGTTTGATCTCTTCATAGTATCCTGAGTGTCTTGAATTTCCCATTAATGCCTTCCTATTAGTTAGTCTTTCTCTTTGTTGGCCTGTATTAGATCTGCCACCTGGTCTTCTAGTTTAGATATTCCGTCCTCTCCTTAATCCCTTCTACTGGTGAGACTTTCTACAGAGTTTTCTATTTCTATTCTATTTAACTTGCTCTGTTTTTCATTTCTAGCACTTCTGACTGGTACTTTTTCATTATTTCTATTTCCTTACTCATGTCTTGTAATGACCTCCTAATTTCATTAAGTTTGTTTCCTGTGTTCTCCTTCAGGAGTTTGTTTTCTTCTTTGAGTCCTTTGATTTCTTTGAATGTTTATATAATCATTTCTGTTTTTAAAATTTTTGTCAGGCATTTCATCTAAAGCAGTCTTATTGGAGGTCATTTCTGGTGGACTTATAATTTTTGTTGGGATTGTATTGTCCTGATTTTTTTGTGTTTCTTGTATTATATTGTAGAGGATTTTGCAACTTGAGTTGATTGAATGCTTGAGTTTTCTAAATATATGCAGTCTTCTTAGCCATGTAATATGATTTTATGTATCTTCAGTGTACTTGTTTAAGGTGGCAGGTGTAGCTCTTATACTCCAAGAGAAATAGCAGAAGTGACCCTTGAGTGTTGAGTTTGCCCACTAGTCCAGTGTTGTAGTAGACTGGGTGAAGCCAATTACTGGCAAATTCTTTTTTTTTTTTTTTTTGAGGTAGGGTTTCACTCTAGCTCAGTCTGACCTGGAATTCACTATGTAGTCTCAGGGTGACCTCGAACTCTCAGCAATCCTCCTACCTCTGCCTTCCGAGTGCTGGGACTAAAGGCATGTGATACCATGCCTGACTCCAATTACTGGCAAATTCTAAAATTCAACTGAGCAATGTAGACACTCAATCAAAACCAGCACAGAGTATTTATAAAAGCATGGGGATTAAACTAAATAGTTAATCTAGTAAAGCAATGTCCCTAAGGGTGTGTTGCCCCACACCTTTAATCCTGTCAAGTGGGAGGTTGCGCTTTCTGGTCTGAAATGGTTTTCAAGTCAGCCTTGGGCCAGTCAGTCCCTGACTCTGATAATGACAGAAGAAAAAAGACAAAGGCCCTAAAAATCAGGAACCATCAAAGGCAACAATAGTCAACACCAAAATACAGCTTATTTGAGAAAGGTAAAGCCAACCAAGAACATATCATTCAAATGTAATACATGACCTTTCCTGGCATGGAAAGAGAGATTAGCACTTCCAGTGTAGGCCTATGTTTCTGGCTTTGTACAAGTAGGCCCTGCAACCTCTTGGGATGGCTTCTAATCTCACCAATGCTGAGTGCCCACCTTGATCTCTCTTGATTCTGGGCAGCCGGTGGTGAACGAGTTCTCTGGATGTTCACGGCCCTGATGGTTGGAGAATGGGAGACTTTGCAGGGTGCCTGGAGTTGTAACAGAGCTGCTTGGCTGGTCCCATTTGTATCTCCTTCAGCAGCTGCTCAGCTGGCCTCTGCTGTCTTCCCCTTCAGGTTTCTTGACTTTGCCAGGAGGCTGATATGAGTGGAAAATCCCTTCACCTTGTTTCTCCTCCTGCTGCTCTGCATTGCCGGGTGGGTGGGCTTGTGGATTGGGGCTGCTGGTGCCTTGGCAGGATTCTGGCCTGTTTTCTCCTTTCTGGCAGATCTTGGTCTCTCCTGCTTCTCTGCTGTGGTTGATAATAACATACACCTTCACTCTTCAGTAGAAGAGCATATTTTTCTATGTTTCTGTTTATTTCCCTCCCTAGGCTGCTTTGGTGTGACTAGTATGCTGCCATCTTACCCAGAAGCCCTGTTTTTTTTTCCTTCCAGATTTCTTAATAATACAAGAATCTCAAGCCTCCCAAACTCAGCTATTGAATATTGAATCTAGAGAAATGACATGCTGCCAGACTGTCCTAAGGACTAAAGGTACCACAGGTAGACTGACGTAAAACATGAAAACTAAAGACAGCCCCATAGACCTCCCAAGATTTAATCTGTGCCCTCCAAAGACAAAGGAAGATAATATCTTTGTATCTTGTCAATGTAATCGTCATGTGTGTTCATAGTTGTCTTATGTGATTGTATGTAATTCTATGTTAAAACCACACAAACCAAAACTCAGGCTGCCCCCTCTAAAGTTGCCAAAATAACTGAATAACAAAATATGTGACCACCTACTTTTTTGCTGCATTTATGTTGTGTGCTATCAACATTTTTTTATGCTTCATGGTATACCAACTTAACATGTATGAATAGGCATGAATTCAAATGTTGGGGTATTAAAGGACTAAAAGTTCATCTATAATTACACTTAGATATACTTCTTGAACCCCATGAAAATGATATTTTTTGTCTATTAAATATTTCAGAAAACCTTAAAATGCTCATTTTGGGGGGGTCTTAAGACAGGAGTTTCATTGGCTCTACAGGTTAGCACTGGATGTACATTTTTTAATGCATCCCTTGAAATGCATATTTTTTTAAAATGTTGTTTTTAGAATGAGTGAGTGAGAGAGAGAGAAAGAGAGAATTGGTATGGCAGGGTCTCAGCTACTGCAATCAAACTCCAGATACTTGCACCACTAGTGTGCATGTGTGACTTTGTACTTCTATCACCTTTGTGTGTCTGGCTTATGTGGGATCTGGAGAGAGATTGAACATGGGTCCTTAGGCTTTTCAGGCAAGTGCCTTAATTGCATCCATCTCTCCAGCCCATGGATGTACATTTTTAATGATGATTTCCTTCCAAAACAGATTTTAAAACATTTAATTAGTTCTATTTCACTTTTGAAATGGTCATGGGTAAGAAAAAAGACAAAAATTGCTTTATGTTAATCAAAATACCTCCTAATAATGCACATTAAAAGGTCTTTTGGGGGAGGAGAGATGGGTTAGTGGTTAAGGCACTGCCTTTGAAACCTAAGGACTCAGGTTTGAGTCCCCAGTACCCATGTAAGCCAGATACACAAGGTGGCACATGTGTCTGGAGTTTATTTGCAGGTGGCTGGAAGCCCTGATATACTCATTGCCTCTCTCTATCTGATTCTCTTTCCCTTTCTCTCTCTCTCTCTCTCAAATAAATAACCAAAGTATTAAAAGTTATTTTATTAGATTAATTACACTAGATTTTAGTATTTATATTTTAGTTAGACCTAACTGAGATAAAATCCTTAGATAAACAGTTTGCTTCAGTCAATAGTTGAAATTTAGCTGACCACTTTTTCAAAGGAAGAGACAGAGGTAACATGTATGTAGTCCAAAAACTGTCCCCAACACACACACACACACACACACACACACGCCCCCTAATTTAAAATTAGGCATATCAAGAATTTTGACACATAAATTAAAATAATGCAAAAGTGAAGTGGCCAGAAGTTTGCTATTCAGTTACTTTCAAGAATTCTAAGAGCAGATTTAGTTTACCCCATGCTGTTTCAGATACAAAATGATACAAAAGTTACGTTAATTCTGAATGCAGTTTTAGATAAATCATTATAATTTTGCAAAAGACTAGTCAGCTAGAGTTCTCCATAGGGGGAATCAAGATATTACAGACTTAGTATATTTCATGATAACACAAATTACAGTGTAAATCTCACACTTGTTTTTCTGAGTCCCAGATAATTCAACAGACCCATCTTATGGTCTAAAAAGATCAGCACACTTCAGTCCTCCCTATCACATGGCGGTGTTGCATGAAACTTTTCCTGGGGAGAGGAAAGCAGACATCTACTCACCCCAAACAGGGCACAAACAACAGACTAAAGTCCTCAAACCAATAAACCAATGAGCTTATTGGGGTCATAGAACTTATAGAACACAGGTGAGGAGTTACTCACAGGAGTGTAAGTGTTCTCAAAACAGCCGTATCACCTCAAAGTTTCATCCCATCATAGATGACGTCCTTGTGGAAGCTATATTCCAGTTAGCATTCCATTGGCTATAAACTCTGGAATCTTCCAAGATCACTTGTAGCTTGGAGTGGGGGAAGCAGGAGAAAACAATAGCTGGAATATCAGGTGAGGTTCTGTGACCCTCCCCTCCTCCATCTACTAGGGAACAGCTCCATTACCATTACCATGGTCTTGGATATCACTGGATTGCTCTGCTCCAAAGTTACCATGGGCTATAGGACCAAGGTATTCTCTACTCTAAGATGGCATTGTGTCATGCCTGGAGAAACAAAACACATACTACAAGAGGCAGATAGTTACATGGTTCAACAGAACTTCAAATTTGCTTAAAAGAGCTTCTGAACTGATAAGTTCTGTCATAAAAATGGTATAATAATCGAAATAAACACTTTGCTTCCCTTCTGGACTCCTTCACAGTTTTCCATAGGAGATCCTTGTCACTGTCTCCTTGCTTCCTCTGTTGCCCGGAGCTCTACACTTCCTAGACATGCATGAGTGCACCTCCATCAATGTCTACCAGACTGGTGTCCAGACAGTCAATACCTGCTGGGAGCTCTACTGCCTGGAACATGGCATTCAGCCTGATGGCCAGATGCTAAGTGGCAAGGCCATTGCGGGAGATGACTCCATCTTCTTCAGTTAGACGAGCGCTCACAAGCAAGCGCCCAGGGCAGTGTTTGCAGACCTGAAACCCATGGTCATTGGTGAAGTTTGTACTGGCATGTACTGATAGCTTTTCTACCCTGGGCATTTCACTACAGGCATGGAAGATGCTACCCATAACTATGTCATGGCCATGATACCATTGACAAGGTGATCACTGACCTTGTTTTGGATTGATTTTACAAGCTGGCTGACCAGTGCACATGTCTATAGGATTTTAGGAGAAACTGGTTTCACCCTGTTGCAGTTACGTTCTCATTGCTGGGGCAAAACACCCAACCAGAAATAGCTCATGAAGAAAAGGTTTTATTTCAGGCTAAGAGTTTGATGGGGAAGTTTCATCATGGTGAAGAAAGTATGCCAGAGCATCAGCAGTAGGGAAGGAGCAGTGAGTGTGCTAGCTAATGAACATGAAGCAAGGCTGGACTAATAAACTTCAAGGTCCACCCTCAGTGGCATACCTCCTCTGGCAAGGCTCCAACTCCCAAAAGCTCTATCAACTAGGGATTGATGCACATGAGGCTATCTATGACATCAGTCATAGAAGACTTGATATTGAGCATCCCATCTACACTAACATTCATCATCTTATTAGCCAGCTAATGTTTCCCATCACTTCTTCCCTCAGATTTGTTGAAGTCTTGAATGTTAATCTAACAGAATTCTAGACCAAACTGGTACCCTACATCTGCATCCACTTTCCTTTGGGCACATATGCCCTTTTCATCTCTGCTGGTGAAGCCTACCATGAGCAGCTTACTATAGCAGAGATCATCAGAGCCTGTTCTGAGCTAGCCAGTCATATGCTAAGTGACCCTCACAGTGGTATATACATGGCTTGCTGCCTGCTGTACCATGATGATGTGGTTCTCAAAGATATTGATGCTGCTATTGTACCATCAAAACCAAGCATACTGGGGACTGGGAAAATGGCTTAGTAGTTACAGCATTTGCTTGTGAAGCCTAAGGACCTGGGTTTGATTCCTTAGAACCCGTGCAAGCCAGATGCACAAGGGGGCACATGTGCCTGCAGTTCCTATGCAGTGGCTAGAGGCCCTGGTGTGCCTATTCTCTCTATTTGTGTCTTTCTCTCTCATAAATAAATAAATAAAACATTTAAAAAATACTTAAAAAAACCCAAGCATACCATCCAGTTGTGGACTGGTGCCCCATGGGCTTCAAGGTTGGCATTATTTACCAGCCTCACACTTAAGTACCTGGTGGAGATCTGGCTAAGGTACAGCAAGCTGTGTGCATGCTGAGAAACATCATGGCTAGTGCTGAGGTCTGGGACCACCTAGATCACAAGTTTGATCTGGTGTATGCCAAATGTGCATTTGTGCACTGGTGCCTAGGTAAGGTAGTGTTAGCAGGAGAGTTTCTTGAGACTTGAAAGGACATGGCTGTCCCTGAGAAGGTCTATGAAGGTTGGAACCAATATTGCTAAAGAAGAAGAAAGTAAAGAATATTAGGACTTCTATGTAAGATGGCAGCACAGTAGTCACACTAAAGCAGCCTAGGGAGGGAAATAAACAGAAAAATAGCAAAACATACTCTTCTACTGAAAAGTGAAGGTGTATAAGTTATCAACTACAGCAGAGAAGGAGAGACTCAGATCTTCTAGAAAGGAGGAAGCTGGCCAGAATCCTGCCCAGGTGCCAGTGGCCTGATTTGTGTGCCTGCCAACCTGGCTGGTGCAGAGCTACAGGAGGAGAAACCAGGTGGAGGGATTTTCCACTCACATCAGCCTGCTCACAAAGAAACCTGAAGGGGAAGACAACAGGGACCTGCTGAGCAGCTGCTGAAGGAGAACATAAACAGAATCAGCTGAGCAGCTCCAGCACAACTCCAGGCATCTTACGCAGCTTCCCATCCCCCAACCACCATTGCGTCAAACCACTGGAGAACTCATTCACCCCTAGTCCCACAGCATCCAGCACAGCCGATCAGAGCACCATATCCACAGCGTAACAGAGAGGGATCGTGGAGGGCACTCAGCATTGGTGAGACTGGTAGCCATCCCAAAAGTAACAGGGCCTACTTACCCAAAGACAGGTACATAGGCCTGCACTGGAAGTGCTAATCTCTCTTTCCATGTAAGGCAGGTTATGTGTTACATATTCTTGGTTGGTGTTACCATTCTCAACTAAGCTGTATTTTGGTGTTGACTATTGTTGCCTTTGATGCTGCCTGATTTTTAGGGCCTTTGTCTTCTGTCATTTTGGGGGCAGGGTCTGACTTGGTCCCAGGCTGATCTGGAACCCATTTCAGACCATAAATCTCAACTGCCGCTTCACAGGATTAAGGGTGTGGGAGCAACATACACCCTTAGGGACTTTGGCTATATTAGATTATCTGTTTATTTTTATCCCCACTCTTGAATAAATACTCTGTGCTGGTTTTGATTGAATGTATATATTGCTCAGTTGAATTTTAGAATTTGCCAGTAATTTGCTCTACCCAATCTATTAGAATTCTTGAACAGCAGGCAAACTCAAGACCTATGGTCACATCTTCTGTTATTCTTAGAGTATAAGAGCTATACCTGGCACCTTAAATTCCTACTCTGAAGATATTTAAAGTCAGAGTTACATGCTAAGAATGCTATGGATAATTAGAAAACCCAAGCTTCAAATTAACTCACGATGCAAAAATCTCTACATTATAATTCAAGAAACATGAAAAGTCAAGACAATAAAATCCCACCAAAAATTATAAATCCATCAGAAATGACCACCAGTTTTAGATGAAATGCCTGACAAAGATTTCAAAAAGTGATTATATGTATGTTTAAAGGAATCAAAGAAAAATAAAACAAAGGCATAAAAGAAGAAAACAAACTCCTGAAGGAATCCAAAGAGAACATAGGAAACCAACTTCATGAAGTAAGGAGGTCAATACAAAACATGAGTAAGGAAATGAAAACAATGAAAAAATACCAATCAGAAATACTAGAAATGAAAAATAGAGTAAGTCAAATAGAAAAGTTGGTAGAAAGTCTCACCAGTAGAATGGATCAAGGAGAGGACAGAATATCTAAACTAGAAGACCAGGTGGCAGATTTAATACAGTCCAACAAAGAGAAAGACAAACTAATATGTAGTAGAAGGAGAAAAATTTCACTTTAAAGGCATAGCAGGAATTTTCAACAAAATCATACATGAAAACTTCCCCCAAATAGGAAAAGTGATGCCAGTACAGATACAGGAAGCCTGTAAGACACTAAACAAACAAAATTAGGAAAGAACCTCTTACTGTCATATTATAATTAAACTTCAAAACACACAACCCAAAGAAAATATACTGAAAACACTTAGAAAAACCAAGTGACATGCAAAGGCAAGCCCATTAGGATGACAGCAGATTACTCAACACAAACTTTAAAAGCCAGAAGGGCTTGGAATAATATATTCCAAGTTCTGAAAGATAACAAATGTCAACCAAGCTTACTTTATCCAGCAAATATACCCATCCAAATTGATGGAGAAATAAGGACATTCCACAACAAACAGGCCAAAGGAATACGTGAATATTAAACCAGCTCTACAGAAGATGCTTGAAAGGATCCATGATGCTGAAGGGAAAGAAAAGCACACACATAAGGAAATAGGAAATAATAAACCATACTCACATAATAGTTAATATAAGACAGTAAAGGAAAAACAGGAAGAATTACAAAACAAGAAGGATGGCCAGAATAAATACAAACCTTTCAATAATAACTCTTAATATAAATGGCCTTAATGCCCCAACTAAATGACACAGGTTTGCAGACCAGGGATAAAAAGAAGGATCCTTCAGTGTGTTGCCTCCAAGACACTCACCTTTCTACAAAGGATGGATAGTATATTAAGGTGAAAGGTTGGAAAGTGGTGTTTCAAGCAAATGGACCTAGAAAATAAGCAGGGGTTGCTATCCTAATATCTGACAAGGTAGACTTCAGTCCCACAGTAGTTAGGAATGATAAAGAAGGTTACTTTATATTGACTAAAGGAACACTCCGACAGGAGGAAATTACAATCCTAAACATATATACACCTAACATGGGGGCTCCCAATTTCATCAAACACTATTAGAACTAAGGTCACAGATAACACAAAAGACAGTGGTAGTGGGTGACTTCAGCACTCCACTCTCATCAATTGACAGGTCATCATGGCAAAAAATAAACAAAGAATCATCTGAAATAAATGAGGTCACAGAACAAGTGGGCCTAACAGGTATCTACAGAACATTTCATCCAAATACTGTAAGAATACACATTCTTTTCAGCAGCACATGGAACATTCTCTAAAATAGACCACATATTAGGACACAGAGCAAATCTTAACAAATACAGGAAAACTGAAAATAATGTCTTGCATTTTATCTGATCACAATGGGATTAAACTATAAATCAGCATTAAGAAAATCTATAGAGTATAAACAAAATCATGAAAATTGAACAATACACTACTAAATGATGAATGTGACAATAGGAAATCAAAAAATTCATAGAATCAAATGATAATGGGAACACAACATCCCCAAACCTTTGGGAAACAACGAAGGTAGCCCTAAGAGGCAAATTTATAGCTTTAAGTGCCTATATTTAGAATTTAGGAAGGTCATAAGTAAACAACTTAATGCTTCACCTTAAGGCATTGGTAAAAGAAGAACAAGGCAAAAAATAAGTCAGTAGAGGGGAAGAAATAATAAAGGTTAGGGGAGAAATTAGTGAAATAGAAACAAAACAAAAAAAAACTACAAACAATCAAGGAAATAAAGAGTTGGTTCTTTGAAAGGATAAACAAGATTGATAAACCCTTAGCAAATCTGACCAAAAGAAAGAGAGAAGAGACATAAATCTATAAAATTAGAGATGAAAAAGGAACTATTGCAATAGATACCAAACAAATTCAGATTATCATAGATATACTTTAAGAACATATACTCCTCTAAATTTGAAAATCTGAAAGAAATGGATGATTTCATTGATTTATATGACCTCCCCAAATTAAATGAAGACGAGTTTAACCATTTAAACAGACCTATAACAAGTACAGAGACCCAAGTAATTATAAAAAAATAAATCTCTCAACAAAAAAAGTCCAGGCCTAGATGGATTCACCATTGATTTTTTTTGATTGTTTGTTTTGGTTTTTCGAGGTAGGGTCTTACTCTATCTCAGCCTGACTTGGAATTCACTATGTAGTCTCAAGGTGGCCTCAAACTCATGGTGCTCCTCATTCCTCTGCCTACCTAGTGTTGGGATTAAAGGCATTTGCCACCATGCCAGGTGTCATCAGTGAATTTTACTAGACCTTCCTGGAAGAACTAACACCAATGCTTCTCAAAATTTTCCATAAAATAGAGAAGGAAGGAATTCTACTGAACTCCTTCTACAAAGCCAGCATCACCCTGATACTAAAACCAGACAAAGACAACATAAAAAGAAAATTACAGACAAACCTCCCTCATGAATATAGTTGCAAAAATTCTCAACAAAATTTTGGCAGACAGGGCTGGAGAAATGGTTTAGCAGTTAAAGTGCTTGCCTGTGAAACCTAAAGATCCAGGTTCAATTCCTCAGAACCCATGTAAGCCAGATGCACAAGGTAGTGCATGTATCTGGAGTTCATTTGCAGTGGCCAGGAGGTCCTGATAACCCATTCTCTCTCTCTATCTGCCTCTTTGTCTCTCTATCTCTCAAGTTAATAATTTAATAAATGAATATTAAAAATAAATAAGCATTTAAAAACCAGAAATTATTTAAAAATATATATTGGCAAACAGAATACAAGAACATATTAAAAAGATCATTCACCCCAACCAAGTAGGCCTTGTCGCAGAGATGCAGGGATGTTTGAACATATGCAAATCAATAAATGTAATACACTATATAAATGAACCAAAGGGCAAAAATCACATGATCATCTCATTAGATATAGAAAAGGCATTTGACAAAGTCCAACATCCTTTTATGATTAAAGTCCTACAGAAACTGGGAATAGAAGGAACATATCTGAACATAATAAAGGCTATTTATGACAAACCTACAGCCAACATAATACTAAATGAAGAAAAACTTGAAACTTTTCCACTAAAATCAGGAATAAGGCAAGGGTGTCCACTGTCCCCACTTTTATTTAATATAGTACTGGAAGTCTTAGCCATAGCAATAAGCAAGAGACACACCTGAAAAGGATACAAATTGGAAAGGAAGAGATCAAACTATCATTATTTGCAGATGATATAATTCTTTATATAAAGGACTCCAGGGCTGGAGAGATGGCTTAGCAGTTAAGTGCTTGCCTGTGAAGCCTAAGGATCCCGGTTCAAGGCTTGATTCTCCAGGACCCACGTTAGCCAGATGCACAAGGGGGCGCTCGCGTCTGGAGTTCGTTTGCAGTGGCTGGAAGCCCTGGCGTGCCCATTCTCTCTCTTTCTCTCTATCTGCCTCTTCCTCTCTCTGTCACTCTCAAATAAATAAATAAAACTGAACAAAAAAAAATTAAAAAAAAGGACTCTAAAGACTCTATCAGCAAACTGTTAGAGCTGGTAAACACTTTTAGCGATGTCGAAGGATACAAAATAAATACATGGAAATCAGTAGCCTTCCTATATACTAACAACAAATATGCTGAGGATGAAATAAGGGAATAACTCTTATTCATAATTACCTCAAAAAATAAAGTACCTTGGAACAAACCTAATCAAAGAAGTGAAGGATCTCTATAATGAAAACTTAAAAATGCTCAAGTGAGAAATTGCAGAAGACACTAGGAAATGGAAAGACATCCCATGTTCTTGGATTGGAACAATCAATATTACAAAAATGTTAATTTTACCAAAAGCAATCTACACATTTAATACAATCCCCATCAAAATTCTAATGGCATTCTTCAGAGAAATAGAAAAAAACAATCCTAAAATTCATTTGGAAGCACAAAAAACTTTGAATATCCTAAACAATTTTGAGCAACAAAAATAAGGCTGATTTTAACCTACATTACAGAGCCATAGTAGCAAAAACAGCATGGTACTGGAATAAAAACAGATAGTAGATCAATGGAACAGAATAGAGGGCTGGAGAGGATGGCTTAGCACTTAAGGTGTTTGCCTGCAAAGCCTAAGGACCCATGTTTGACTCTCTAGATCCCATGTAAGCCAGACACACAAAGTTTAGGCAAGCGCAAGGTTGTACATGCTCACTAGGTGGCACAAGTGTCTGGACTTTGATTACAGTGGTGGAGGCTCAGGCACTCCAGTCCTCTCTCTCTCTCTAAACAAACAAACAAACAAACAAACAAACAACAAAGTAAAACAACCCACAAAACAAAACAAAACAAAACAAAACAAAACAAAACAAAACAAAACATCAGAATTGAGGACCTAGTTGTAAGTTCGGGCAGCTAAATCCTTCTGATCTTTGACCAAAATGCCAAAAATACTCATTGGAGAAAAGACAGCCTTTTCAACAGGGAAAACTGGATATCTATATGCAAAAGGATGTAAATAGATCCTCATCTCTCCATGCACAAGAATTAAGTCCAAATGGATCAAAGACCTTAATATCAGACCCCAAATTCTGAAACTGCTAGAGAAAAAAGTAGGGGAAACCCTTCAACATATTGGCAAATGCAATGACTTTCTGAATATAACCCCAGTTGCTCAGGAAATAAAATCACTTATTAATCACTGGGACCTCATGAAATTACAAAGCTTTTGTACAGCAAAGGACACTGTGAATAGAGCAAAGAGACAACCTAAAGAATGGGAGAAAATCTTTGCCAGCTCTACATCTGACAGAGGATTAATATCCAGGATATCCAAATAACTCATAAAACTAAATAAGGCATCAAACAACCCAATTAACAAATGGGCAATGGAAGTAAGTAGAGAATTCTCGAAAGAAGAAATACAGATGGCATATAAACATCTAAAAAATGTTCTTTATCCTTAGCCATCAGAAAAATGCAAATTAAAATGACTTTGACTCTAGAAGATCTAGTCTCAACCCAAACCAGCCTCAGCTTATGGTGCATCCCTACACCCAGGGAGCAGGGGTGCTAATTGGGGAGAGGACTAGCACCTTCCTTATTATGATCCTTACTCTAAGAAGGCTCCAGACAGGCTTTCAGAAGCTCTGTTGGCAAACACTCCAGGATGAGAAAAGTCATTATCCATTTGTGGATGCAGTGAATTCCACAATGAACATGCTAGACAAGATATGCCCACTGCTGAAATAGTGACATGACTATAGAAGACTATAGAAGTAACCAACCACTTTCTAATTGGATCTGGCCAGCTCCACAAAAGTAAATTCATGCCTGATGCCATAAACCTGTTCAAAAGCCAATGGCTTCAGCTGTAGAGATGGCTGAATGGTTAAGATACTTGCCTGTGAAGCCTAAGGACCCAGGTTCGACTCCCCAGTACCCACATAAGCCAGATGCACAAGGTAGTGTATGGAGTCTGCTCTCCAGGAGGATCCACTAGTCCATACCTGTCTCTAAAGAGAGAGAGAGAGTTATCAATGAAGGTAATTGTGTTCCTCGTAATCTTACTATAATAACAGGTTTTTATATTAGAGTAGAAGTTTGTATGCTTATAATAAAAAGTAATTTGTAATTTAAGTGAAAATTATACTGATTGGATTATGAATTTTGAGAAATAAATAAGTTCAGTAAAGAAAAGGGATTTAAAAATAGTATATATAGTATGAACCCAACAACAGAGGCTCCCAAAGCAATATAGGCTATTGCTGAAGACACCACATGCTTTGGTTGCAGGACACAGAGAAGTCAAGCTGGAACTGAGCTGGAGGCCTCCTCCCTGCTGTCTGGCTGTCGTAGTGCTGAAGTGCTGTGCAGGCTGCTGGGGGAGAAAAGCCATCAACAGTCTTCACCACCAGTTAACCCTGTAAGCTTCATAAGCTGGCTAGCCAGGCAAGATGTGTCCAACAGTGCAATAGTGGCATGTCTGTTATGGAAGTAATCAACTGCTTTCTGATTGGATTTGAGGCCCACTTCATGAGAGGGAATTCATGACTGATACTGAAAACCTAATCAAAAGCTTATGGCTGAGGAGGTCATAAGCCCTAGGGAAATTACTACTGTTGTTTGGCTAAATGGATATATTATGCCCACTACATTGCCCTCTAAATAGTTATGTTTATGCCCATATAAACAAAACTTTTAGTTAGAGAAGCTTTTATTTTCAGGTGACAGTGACCAGGCAGGGAGAATCAAACTTATCACTGCACTAAAAATAAGTGACAGTTGCGTGTTCAGCACTAAATGAGACATCTCTATTACACCCTTCAAGGCCCAGGGACTAATACGGAAGAGGTGATGGAAAGCATAGAGAGCCAATGGAAGATACCATATGCTGCTGACACAGAGTATGCAGGGACCTAGCTGGAATCCAGAAGAGAGACAGTCCCCAGATAGTTAGTCTGTCTAGTGCTGGAAAGCGCTACGTGAGTTACTGGGGGTAAGTGGCCAACAAAAATCTGAGCAACCAGAGGTCTAAGCTACTCAGAAGCAAACACCCTGACAGGATGTACATGCCAGTGCAATAGTGGTACACAGCCTCAGTGGGTAACCAACAACTTTCTGATTGGCTAAGAGATCCACTTAGTGTAAAGGATCCCATATCTGGAATTGGGAACCAGATCAGAATCCTATGGAGACAAAGATTATGCTCTCCAGTGTCAAGCTGTCACTAGTCTTTGACTAAAAGAGGGATTACATACATCAAGTTCTTCCTAAATTAATAATGCTTATTCCATTTAAACTATGCTGACTTCACTCTCCATTGGAGAATCTGTTTTTCTTTTTCAGAAGGTAATGAGACCCAAGGAGATAAACTACTGCTTGCACTGCAGCCAAGCCACAGCTGAAAGCACAGAGGAATTGCAGAGATGAGCAAGAGTGCTGCTTCCATGGTGAACCTGACAATCAGCACCAGGGTGAAGGAGACAGATCCTGAGGTTACTCAACATTTACCAAAGCAGAGATCCAGAGGCTTCTAAGAGCTCATCACTGAAGTAGACTTAAAACACACTCACCATGGCTCAGGGAATTTTTTGGAAGAGGGAGCAGAAAGATTGTAAGAGCCACAGGTTGAGACATCATGCCCAGAGGCATTGCCTTCCCCCTCAAACTGACTGCTGCTCCCATACTACATTGCCCACAATCCTGTGGGGAATACCTGCAACCTCACTGAGGAGGGTCTCCAGCAGAAAGGGGGCAGAGATGAGGGAAAAGAGAGTATGAACACATAATGCACCCATACAAAATATGTTGTCAATAAAAATAAAAATAAATAAATTAATTAAAAAAAGAACATAGAGCCAATGGATTGGGAGAACTAATTTGGAATGCTGTCTGCCAGCGACAAAGTGGAAGCTACATTCATGACAGCCATTCATAGCTGTCTTGTCTGTACAAGATCTGCATAATATTGGGCCCATAAACATGCCATGGTTGATAAAGGATGGAGGAAAAACCCCCATCAAAATAGAGAAGGGACTGGTTGGAAAGAATAAGGGGCTCAAAGGGGATGAGAGAGGTGAGGCAAATGAAAGTAATAGGAATGGATTATGATCAAAATGTATATGTGTGAAATTGTCAATAAAAAGTTAATGAAAGGGCTGGAGAGATGAATTAGTGGTTAAGGTGCTTGCCTGCAAAGCCTAAAGACCCATGTTCAACTCTCCAGATCCCAGGTAAGCCAGACACACAAAGGTGAGGCAAACGCAAGGTTTCACATGCCCACTAGGTGGCAAAAGCACCTGGAGTTTGATTTCAGTGGCTGAGGCCCTGGCACCAACTCTCTCTCTCTCTATAAAAGAAAGTTAATACAAAAGAGTGCTCACTCCCTCCTCTATGTGGGAAGACAATACTTAGGTCTATACATACAAGGCAACAGGGGGTCCCTCAGCAGCTGTCTCCACCATCTGTTCTAGCTGCCAGATTTTACAACCCATGTCATTACATGACTTGGCTGGGGACATGCTGGCCCAATAGAAAGGAAAGGCACTATATCCCAAAGACAACAAGTTATATTAAATGTATACCTCAACAAAGGCTCTGAGCTGTTCTCTGCCCTCACTCCTCTTTTGCCCTCTAACTTTAGTCCTGTATGATGCATTATGCCTTCTGTTTACAGGGTTCTGTGAGTACAAACCTCTTCTTTCTTTCTCCCCACCTTTATTCCCTTTCCTGAGGTATGTGTGTTGTGGTGTGTGTGTGTGTGTGTGTTGTATGCACATTCATGCACTAGTATGCATGTGCAGGCCAGAGGAGAGCATAAGGTGTTCTTACTGTAGGCTCATCCATGTATTCCTTGAAATGGAGTCTCTCTGAATGAAGAGCTGCAATTTTCTTTTTCTTTTTTAAAAAATATTTTTAAATGTTTACTTATTTATTTGAGAGAGAGAGGGCACACCAGGGCCTCCAGCCACTGCAAATGAACTCCAGACACATGCGACCCCTTGTGCATCTGGCTTACATGGGTCCTGGGGAATCAAACTGGGATCCTTTGGCTTTGCAGGCAAACACCTTAACCACTAAGCCATCTCTCCAGTCCCAGCGCTGCAGTTTTCATGAACCCCAGTGATTCTACTCCTCACAGAACTGGGGTTACAGATGTTCATGGCTTTTCATGGGTCTTGTGGAATCAAGCTCCGGAGGTCTTATGGTCTCACAGGTCCTCATGTTTGTGGCCAGCACTTTTACCTGATGAACCATCTCGTCAGCTCCAAACTCCTTCCTTCATTACAATCATTTCTAAGTCTGTGCCTTACCATACTCCAAAAAAAAAAAAAAAAATCACATTTGTATTTGTGTGACAGATTCTATGTTATATGTTACCTGTGAATCAGACATTCTATAAACCTCTGGATAGTGGTAGTGCCCAAGACACTGTAGAGGACACTGTTTGAAAGAAAGACAAGCATATTCAGAGTAGACGTCTATTCCTGTGAGAATGAATTGTTGATCTTTTAGGATAAAAGGGAGCCAATGCAGAAGACTGTCTCTGTTAACCTCTTCAAGGAATACTGTTGTTATCAGGCTTAGGATTGATCTTTGTGCTGATAGATTGGACCTTCAGGAGCCTTAGTAGTTAGACTGTCCTTATTAAGTGAGAATCCAGGGTGGAGGATAAAGCTTGGTGGTAAGGTACTTGCCTAGCATTGTACGAGGTCTAATCCTAGTATGACAAAAACAAACACAAAACCCAACCCAAGTACAACAAAACCCATACCTGGAAGCCCATGCCATTGGGCCCATATTACATACAGCCTTGGTCTTATGTCACTTTGTTCATGTGCCCATTGTGCTGGCACTAAGGTGGCCTCTGATTAAGGTTGAGTCATTTTGTCTACTTGTGGCCTCTCCTTCTCTGGACGCTTTCTTGGATCACTTCTGGTACTGGGTGCTGCAGCTGGGGTTTCCAGAAAGCAGTTGTGGCAGAGTTAGGTTTGAAATTGAGAAGTGAATCCTGTGAAAGGAAGAGAGAGATATGGACAGAGCAGAGGGAGACATAAGATGGCAGTAAAAATATGACAAATCCTCTGCTGACCCAATGGGTAGCCAGAGCAGAGATTGGCATAAGACTAGGCCCTTTGTCTGCTGCTGCCCTCAGGTACCGGTTCTGACTCACTTCCACAATAGAGTAACTGTGGCTGATGAAGAGAATAGCTGGAAGCTTCTCTTGACCACGTCCTCATAGGCAGGCAGCAGGCCTTCACCAAGGGGAGCTGGACATCTTCTGAAGGATAAGATGCCTCAAGCATGAGGGCAGAGACAATAACAGAATCTAACAGACGTTGCAAATGAGGGTGAGGCCAATTCAGAACAAGAAGGCGATGGAGGGAGACTGTGAGTACCCATTGTGGCTTCAAGTCCATCTATAGTGCATGAGGCCTGTGCTTCATGCCCTGAACTTGTCTCTTCTGGAGAAGCCCCAGAGACACGAGGGAGCGGCTCCCTGCACATGTGTGGACAAGTGGGTCCACACAGCGCAAGTTATCGATTCTGGCAGATGCGAATTATAGCACTTAATTCTTCTTTAACTACTGAGCAATTTCCCAGTCCATTTGATTTTTCTTTGAGAAGGAATAGCTGCCCAGCTTTTAGGCATGTGGTCAGCAGGCAGCCTCAGCATCTGGTGATGTCCAGTCTGTGAGCAGTTGGTTACCTACATTGACTGTGTGCCACTATTGCACGAAGCTTCTGTTTTGGAGCTGAGGTCATACTTTTGGGAGATGTTCCCAACTAGAGACTGGATATGAACGTGGAATGGATATGTGCCTGGCTATTTCTGTCCAACAATGTTGTTGTCAAACAGAAAACCTTGGGTCTCTTTGTTCCAGAGCTTCCATGGGACAAACAGAAGCTTTGTCAGGTCTTCATTGCAGTCTCATATATAGTTTCAAATTTTGTTGACGTTTTTAATAAAATGATTGCACACATAGACCCCCTCTGCTCCATCCAAATTCTGGTAAGGTGTCCATATATTTTGAGTACATCTTTTTAAATTTACCATTGTTGGGCTGGAGAGATGGCTTAGCGGTTAAGCGCTTGCCTGTGAAGCCTAAGGACCCCGGTTGGAGGCTCGATTCCCCAGGACCCACATTAGCCAGATGCACAAGGGGGCGCACGTGTCTGGAGTTCGTTTGCAATGGCTGGAGGCCCTGGTGCACCCATCCTCTTTCTCTCTATCTGCCTCTTTCTCTCTCTGCCTGTCACTCTTAAATAAATAAAAATAAAACAAACAAAAAAAGATAGGTGCTTAAATTTACCATTATTTTCGCACTGCTGGGCTATTTCCTCTATCCTGTCCTTCAGCCATGCTTTTAGTTCATTCTTGAATTCTTTTTGTTGATTTTCATTCAACCATGCTTTAAAATCTTTTGTGAGTTCTTTATTTTGGTTTTCAACTAATTCTTCCATTATTTTGTTCATGGCCTCATTGAGTTTGTTGAATATACTTGCCAGAGCTTCATTTTGGGGTTCTAAGGCTAGAGTTTCTTCTAGGTGGGCAATGGAGGCTTCCATTATGGGGCTAGATGAACTTGGTGGGGATATTTTGGCTTGATGTTTTGTGTTCTTTGTTGCACTGGGATGTGTCCATCTTGAGGTCATTGTCTTGTTTTGCCAGAACTGTGATGTTGAGTGTCTCTTGTTTGATTGCCTTGTTCAGGTCTGGACAAGGTAGGAGTGAGAAGGTGGGTGTACTCACAGGTTTTGACTGGGTGCTCTGGAGTGTGAGTGGGTCTTTCTTGTGTATTTCACTCTTCTGGGAATTCTGGGTGGGGCCCTGAGGTGCCTGGCCAACTCAGGGACCAGAGGTCCTTGGTGGTGGGCTTGGCAGCAGCAAGTGTTGGAAGGCAGGTGAGGGAATAGCAGGGATCCCACTTGGGGGTTTGAATCTCAGTCATGATGGTTAAGGGGCCTGTCTGTGTCATGAGCTTGAGGCTGAGATGGTTGCAGGGGGATTCATGCTGTGAGTCTGTATGTCTTATGTGAGGATCCATTGGTTCCCTAACCACCGCTGGAGCTGCAGTCTACTCAAACCACATGTGCGCAGGTTCTCAGCCACCCTACACACCTACACACGCTGCAGGGGAGCCTGGAGCCCAGGCCTGCTCACACTGCGCGCTCCTGTGCAGGATCCCAGTTGCCTCATACAAGCTGTAAGGGAAGCGGGACCACCCGGGTTCCCAGCCACCTCACATGAGCCACCAGGAAACTGGAAGCTCTGGTCTCCAGTCTCAGACTCTTTTTTTTGAGGTAGGGTCTCACTCTAGCCCAGGCAGACCTGGAATTCACTAGGTAATCTCAGGGTGGCCTTGAACTCACGGTGATTCTCCTACCACTGCCTCCAGAGTGCTGGGATTAAAGGTGTGTGCCACCACGCCCAGCTTTCCAGTCTCATACTCTTAACCTCACCTATCTTCCTCCCCTATCCTTTCAGGCCCTCCTCTACTCCCAATTCAGTCAATCTCTGCTTCTCAGAGAACTAGGCCACTCCGGTCTGCAAGCACTCTGCTCCCTGATCTCGGAGCAGACGTGTCTCCACAGTAGATGCTTTAATCTGTGTTTCTGATCTGACCAGCTGACCTGGTGAGAACCCATAACTCGGGGCTTGCTCTCTACAGTGCGCGGCCTGTGAGCAAAGCATGTGTGAATGAGCCAGCCAGGAGATGCCCAGGCTCCAGCAGCCAGTTCCTGTTTGCAAATTTGTGATTCTGAAGCACAGCTACGGTGGGAGGACTTTGGCCAGATCAAGAAAAAGAATTTTCTAGATTAGGTTGCAGGAACTGGGATAGCAAGAGACCAGAGTCCTTGTGAAGAAGTATAAGAGAAAACTAGCTTTTATAAAAAGGCAGTTTCAGTTAGGGATTGAGGCCCAAAGAGAACCAAGATATGCCACCCTACATGCCACCATGCCCTGGCACAAGAATGGCACTCTTGACAAAAATGGACTGATTGAGACTGATCTACAGCGCCCCCTGCTGCCCACAGTCTGACCCAGATGGGCTGACCCCTGGGTCTGTCCTTCAAATTTACTATCCAATTGGGTCTTCTCCTTGCATACCTGAATCTGATGCTATAAGGGCTGCAGCCTTCCAGTCCCTCCCTCTCTCTGGACACATTCCCCCTTCCCCGTGTGTGTGCGTGCGTGCATGCATATGTGTGTGTGTGTGTCTGGATTCTCTCTCATCTCTGCTTGGACATGTGTGAATGGCTTCCTCTCTCATCCAGCCTGGCTAGGTGGGTGGATATGACAGAATATTGTTTCTTTGTCTGGATGGTTTTTCTGCTTGCCTCTGCTTTATAATTTGGGGTACCTTCTCACTTTGATGACATACATGATTTTCCTCTGGTCTCTGAATCTACCACGTGTGTATTCTCACACTTTAAGATCTACCTCATGGGTGCTTTCTCTAACTCTGAGCCCGCTACCTGTGAAATTACTCTAAACTCGGGGTAACCACGAGTGCGACTCTTTTTATTATACTTTCTCTCTGCTATTCTTCCTTAAGTCACCACCATTTGCCCTTTTAACTTTCTTCCATGGGAAAACTTGGTGGATGCTGTGAGGGTTCCTCCTAAGCCTCCCTGCACAAGCTCCTAGATCCTACTTCCTGTGTGCTTGCGGCTCCGCTCCAGTATTTTTCTTTTCTTTTTTTTTTCAAGGTAGGGTCTCACTCTGGTCCAGGCTGACCTGGAATTAACTATGTAGTCTCAGGGTGGCCTCAAACCTATGGCAATCCTCCTACCTCTGCTTCCTGAGTGCTGGGATTAAAGGTATGTGCCACCATGCCCGGCATTTTTCTAAAGACTTCAATTTCTCTGAAGTGAACCTTATAAACTATCCAATGTTTCCACATGAGAACACGTTTCCTACTCCCCACGTGTTTAGCCTCTCTTCCTAGACCCAAATCTCCCTTAAATAAACTCCACAATTTATGATCTCCCCCTAAATAGACTTAATAATTCATAATTTATCTTTCTTGAGTCTGTCTTTATTAATTCTTTATTAAAGGTAGGACAGAACCCAAAACTTGGGCTTCATAAATTCTGGGAGACCCCTTCTGAACCCCAAAATACCGCATCACTTGTACCTCCAAAACAGGAATGCGTTCTGGAGAGTAGGTCTCTGGGGAAGAGGCAGTAAGTGGTCGTGTTTCCCGGCATGGCGAAGGCAGAGGGGAGCTCACTGGTGTTCTGGGGGTGGCGGCTGCAGGTGCTGAAGCTGTTCCAGAAATGGGGGCCACCTCATAGAGGACGTCCCAGGGAACTCTTTCCCTGGGGATACGCAAACACATGTCTATTCATCTCAGATAGGGCACAGACGACAGACCAAAGTATGACTGCACCAGGACAAGTCCCGGTGAACCACTGAGTTTCCTGGAGTTGCTGACAGAGCAGGCTGAGAGGTTGCTTACAGGAGCAATGGGAGGCTTACAGGCAGCTGCATCACCGAGAAGCTCACCCCAGCACAGGTGACGACTCATGGAGCTGTGTCTCGAGCTCACTGCACAACCTGCGGGCTTTCCCCAAGAAGTTGTTTACCCTCTTTACAACCTTAGAGATGGGTCTTTTAGGTTTTAGCTCTATCAGACTTCTCAACATCTTGACTCCCTCTCCCCCCAGGAGGGAATATTTCGATTCAGAGAAAGTTGCTACACAAGGTGGTCAGTCTTTCCCTCAACAGTTGTTTCCTTCCCTTATTTGGGGAGTGGTACTGTGACCTTTTAAATTTCAGTTTGCCCAGTCTTGTGGACCTCTTGACTCCCTCCTCCCTTCAGGAGGGAGTGTGTAAATTTGGAGGAGTTTGCTGCACCACAGAGGTTTTCTGTGACCGCCAAACTCCAGGAGAAAGGAGATGGCAAGGAGCCAGGCAATCTCCCACAGCAGTCTTCAGCAAATACAGCTCACCATTTCCCAACGAAGAGTCACTGTCAACAACATACATCCAGCTGCCCACTGTATTTTTCTACTTGTTCCATTGAAATCATATGAAACTGACATTATTGCAGGCTGAAAAAAGTGAAATACTGTCAATTTGATTTGGTTAAATTGAATCATATTAATTCATGTTCTATTTCCTTGGGCTCAAGTTTCTGGGGTGGGTAAGTCCAGGTTTCGTGGACGTATTTGGAAGGACCTTGTGCTGCTTCATATTATGGCAGAAGGGTAAGGGGCGAGAAGGCACACTAGGACAGAAGAGGGGCCCAAACTCTACTATGATCTTCTCACCACCCCAAACTGCCACATTGAAGTATTAAGGTTCCAACGCATGAATTTTTTGAGGCACATGCTCAAACCATTATAGGTCAGTTGAATATATGCTTTGTGGGGTCTAAAGCTTATTTAATTTGTAGAATCTTTTTTTTTTTTGGAAATAATACCAAAACAAATCTTTTACAAATGTTATATATACATATCTCTTGGTATATTTTGTTAAAGCCTCTCTCTGGCTTCAAAAGGGGCAGGTTCTAAAGCAAACTTCATTATCAAACTTCTGACACCAGAGAACCTAAGGTCTACGTGTGTGGGCGTGAGCTCGCCTGTGTGTGTGTACAACCTGAACTCCTTGAAGACCATTTCTCTGGCTAAGAGACCCACAGCTTCTTCCTGTGGCCACTAGGGAGAGGCACTCCCCTGAAACTGTGTGCAAAGTAGTACCCATCCTCCCAGCTCCTTTGGCAATAATGCTGATTTTCTCCTTAGGCCCAGCTCTCCTCTGAGGAGAGAGAGAGAGGAACAGGTATGACGAGGCCTGGTCTGCAAGCTGTGGCCTCCCCTTTCAAAGAGATAATGAGGGTGCAGCATACAGAGGGGGTCGATAGTACCTGAATTATACAGAAAAGCAAACTTTTGTTTCCTCTGGAGCCACTGGCCCTATAGAAAATTCCAGTGGTGAAGACTAGCTAAAACTTTAGCTAGGAACATAAAATCTTTTTCTCTTAAATTCAATTTTATTCTTTTTGTTTTGTTTTTTTTCGAAGTAGGGTCTCATTCTAGTCCAGGCTGACCTGAAATTCACTCTGTAGTCTCAGGGTGGCCTCGAACTCATGAGGATCCTCCTACCTCTGCCTCCCAAATGCTGGGATTAAAGGTGTGTGCCACCACACCTGGCTCACTTTTATTCTTTTAAAAGGTTATACTCTTATAAACCTCTCCCCTGCCCCCATTTCACTGAGGGCCCTCCTCTATGGGGTTACTGGTATTCATTGTGGGGTCCTGAAGTCCTCAGTCAGTCTCTGAAAGGGGGATGAGACCACACCTCAGGCTAATCCTACCCACTCTTTGGCTCTTACCATCTTTCCACGCCTTATTCCCCAATATTCCCTGAACCTTAGCAAGCATGTTAGAAATCTTAGTGTTGAATTCTCTATACCCACTGGACTTCTTTTTGAGGAGATTTGAGTGACCACAGTATTTGCTGCCATGTTCTGGTTTCCAGGCCAGCAGTGAGGGTGGTACTCATGTACTCTCCAGGGTCTTGGCAGATGTGGTAGAGCGACCCATGTTGTGGTAGGCAGATGGCTATCTTTTCTTATTGTATTGATGGATCTTGGATCCATCCTCCATCTGTAAGATAAAAGAGATTCTCCAGCCAAGAGTGAGAGCAGCTTGGATTGAAGGGGATAGGCATAGGTATTTGAGAGACTTTTTGATGTGTCTACCCACTCTTAGCCACAGAGCAGTGGAGGTTCTCTCTGGAGTCTGTGAGTTTCCTATCCAAGGGGTTCTGACTAGGTTCCCAGTTCCAGGTATGAGCTCTGTCCCATTGAGTGGGTCTTGTGTCCAATCCAAGAACAGTTGGTTATCTGCATAGGCTGTGTGTCACGATTGCACAGGTGTGTACTTCTTGCCTGGATGGTTGATTTCATAACTTGCAGGATCTCCTGCTCATTCATGCATAAACATAACCATTATCCCACAGCAGGTCCCATGTCCCAGTGCTATGAGGGCTGGCCAAGAGGAAACTGGCTTCCCTTTCAGTTCCACTTTGGTCTCTTGATGTCCTGTGACTGTAGGCTATGATGTGAGAACATAAAATCTAATTCATCTTTAATTAAGGATTGAGAATAGCATTGAACCAGTGTGTTGATTCCTCTGGGCTCTGAGATCCCTTCTCCCTCAGTTCTCCTGGAACCAGGACACCTTAGTCCATCTGACACCCATTGGCCTAGCCCACTGAGGTTCTCACCTAGTGTTTTCAGAAAGACCAAGTGAACAAAGAAAGACAGACCAGAAAAAATGGAAGGGAAGAAAATGACTCAGGAGATGGAGACTAACAGGAGTTAATTTAGAAGAACTTTGTTGAATCTCTGCAGGATGTTAGAAATAACTAGGAGACTGGGGCATTGGGCTCCCGCTCTTAGATGACTCCAGTAAGATGTACAAATGAGTGTGGTATTGGACAGGACATAAGAGCTTTCCTGGAGGAAGGACCAATCTCCCGCTGCCTAGGCCTTCCCTCTGATGAGAGCAGAAAATTCCACACTGGAGACTAGCTAAATGTTTAAATTAAAAAGATAAAATCTAATATATTTCAAATTAAGAATTGAGAACAGCATTAAACTGTGGCTTCCTCTGGTCTTTGTCCTCCCCTTGCCCATTGATTCCACCCTTATAGCTGTGAGCTCCTGGAGCCAGCAGGGTCTGCTAGCATCCTCCTGGTCTGGGAAAATAACTGATACTTGATGAGCTCATATTTTCCCCCTCTTGTCCCAGAGGGTCTCATTATATAGCTCAAGTTGATCTAAAACTCAGGATCTTCCTACCTCAGCCTGGAGAGTGCTGGAATTACAGGTATGAGCCAACATGCTTGCCTCTTACTTAACTCTTGTAGGTAACATATTTGTGTATATCTCTGAAAATTTTAACTGCCATAGCAGGTTGAAATCCCATGATGATGAAGTAGTTATTTTTGTTTTAAAACTTAAAAAATATTTTATTTATTCATTTATTTGAGAGAGAGAGAGAGAGAGAAAGGGGGGAGAGAGAGAGACAGACAGAGAGAGAGAGAGAGAGAGAGAGAGAGAGAGAGAGAGAGAGAGAATGGGTGCACCATGGACTCCAGCCACTGCAAATGAACTCCAGATGCACATGCCACCTAGTGTATCTGGCTCACGTGGGTCCCAGAGAATTGAACCTGGGTCCTTAGGCTTTGCAGGCAAGTGCCTTAACTGCTAAGCCATCTCTCTAGCCCTGTTTTAAAACTTTTTATTGACATCTTCCAAGAATATAAACAATATACCATGATCATAATCCCCTACCAAAACTCTCCCTTTATTTACCTAGTCTCAAATTCCCCCTCCACTGAATCCCTTCTTTCCGAATAGTCTCTCTTTTATTTTGATGTCACAATTTTATTTTATTTATTTCTTTGAGAGCGACAGACAGAGAGAGAAAGAGGGAGGAAGGGAGGGAGAGAGAGAGAGAGAGAGAGAATGGGCGTGCCAGGGCTTCCAGCCACTGCAAACGAACTCCAGATGCACGCGCCCCCTTGTGCATCTGGCTAACATGGGTCCTGGGGAATTGAGCCTCGAACTGGGGTCCTTAGGCTTCAAAGGCAAGCGCTTAACCGCTAAGCCATCTCTCCAGCCCCATAATTTTATTTTATTTTACCTCCTATCATGCAGGTCTTGTGGAGGTAGTGTTAGCCACTGTAAGGTCATGAATCCCATGGCCCCTTTTTGTCTGGAAGACAGTATTGCAAAGCACTCCTCCCCTTCTTTTGGCTCATAATTATTTAAAAAAAATGTTTTAAAAAGATTTTATTTGAGCAGCATTTCCCAGTTGGAAGAAAAGCGGCGACGTTTTCTAGAGAGATAGCATGGACCAAAACTCAAGCAGATTTGAAACCCGCACTGCAGCTCTTAACAAGAAAGAGGAAAGGTCTTCTACACATAAGGAAGAAACCTGCGAACATGCCCGTGAATGTGAACGGTGCAGAGCCTCCTGCTGCCTCCAGCAACTAAGCAGGAAAAGAGGAGAAAGCGTTTCCAGCCCCTCACTTCCTGTCAAACCTCCGGTGGAACTGAAAAAAGCCACTTCTACTCACAAGAAGAATAAAAATCGGAGAGACAGTGTTAATGTGTGTGTGTGGGTAGATGAACACACCAGTGTCGTGCATGTCCTTGTGAACAAGGAAAACATCAAGAACCTGCCAAAGAATTTTAGGAAGAATGTGGATGTGGTTTATGTGGATATGAGGCAGGGGCAGAAGGCAGGAAAGGCAGGCCTGCTGACACTGAGCCCCCTAAACAAGTCACCGAGTCCCGTAACCATGACTCACAAGAACTGCACAGAAGCACTAGGGACAGAAAGATTAAACAGCTTCGGAGGAAAGTTGCATGCCGGAATGCACACAGGAGAGCCAGCATGGGAGCACTGCCCCGTCACAGCCACATGTGCAGAAACCCTCGCCTTCCACGGAGCTAGAAGACAAGGTCCCAGAACCACCAGTGTCTGCAGGTGGCCACAAATCTAAGGAAAAAAAGTATCCAGGAAGCAAGAATCAGAGGCCACACCTGACAGTCTTGATGACACAGACCCAGGAAAGGTTGGGACTGGAGGAGAGAAAAAGCCTAGGAAAAGGAAGCGTGCATGTGTCGGAATCGCCACCCCTGGCGATGACATTTCAGTGCCTGGTAACGATGCAGAGAGTGCACCCCCTCACTCACCCCAAGACCATGGTATCTTGGTGGAAGAAGCGGGCCGCAGGCCAGAGGAGGCGAAAACGCAGCACTGTTTGGGAGGCAGCTGCAAGAGTTGATTCTGGACATCAAGGGAAGGGCTCCCACCACAATCAAGCCAGTGTATCCGGATGACCTGGGGCCGTTCAAACAATTTAAAAGACAGGGTGCTGCTATTAGATTTGGCTAGTTTTCTGTCAAGGAAAATAGGCAGATAGAGAAAAATGCACAAGAATTCCTGTCCTTGACGGGGATTGAGAACGTAGACAAAAGCTGCTTTACACAGACACATACCCTGATGAAAAGTCTCTGATCACCAACTTAAAATGAATACACATCGGGAAAGGTATTGCCCGGCCCTGGAAACTTGTGTGTTATCGGGCAAAGAAGATATTTGATGTGAATAATTACAAAGGCAGGTACAGTGAAGGAGATACTGAGAAACTGAAGACGTGCCCGTCCCTCCATGGCAATGACTAGGAAAAGACTGGGGCGTTGGTTGCTGGAAGCAGCCTCTTGGTCCCCTGAAAGTTCTCCCAGATTGGCAGTCAAATAAACCATGGTGCTTGGAGTAAAGTGGAAACCCAGAAACTAATCAAGGCTGTAGAAGTAATTCCGAAGAAAATGTCTCCCCAGGAGTTGAAAGAACTGGATTCCAAACTGCAAGAGCATTCTGATAGTCGCCAGTTGATTGTTCGGGGGGAAAAACCGCACAAGGGCATATTGTGGATTGAAGTGGATGCCGAACTGGAAACCAGAAACTGGATGCAGTGCAGAAGTAAGTGGACAGAAATCCTGACCGAGAGAGCGACTCACGGTGGCTTCGTGTACGGGGGAGTCACTGCTCCGCAGGCGGGAATCAACCCCACTGACAGGCTGTAAGGACTAAATGTGCAAGATGCTAAGGAAATCCACTGGGAAGATCTTGCTAGTACCGCTCGTGACGCTCCTCCATCTTATATTCAAACCAAATTTGACAAGCTAAAAGCTGCTTGTGTTCCCTTTTGGCAGAAGAAGACTTTCCCAGAGATCATTGACTACTTGTAGGAGACCAGTCTGCCTTTGCTCAAAGAAAAGTTAAACAAGGCCTGGAGAGATGGTTTAGCGGTTAAGGCGTTTGCCTGCAAAGCCAAAGGATCCGGGTTTGATTCCCCAGGACCCACATTAGCCAGATGCACAAGAGGCTGCATACGTCTGGAATTCCTTTGCAGTGGCTGGAGGCCCTGGGGCGCCCATTCTCTCTCTTAAATAAATAAGATATATTAAAAAAAAAAGAAAAGAAAAGTCAAACAAGAAAATGGAGAAACAAGGCACTCAAGTCCAGACACCCTCAGCACATAAACAAGACTTCTTGTTTAAAGCTATCTTTCACTGTGACCAAGACAGCGAGGGCCTGCAGCAGAGCAGCTCAGATGTGCAGTCTCAGTGCCGACCAGTGTCTGACGGGAGTGTGGGTCTGCTGTCCCCTCAGACTGGTTTCTGTGACTTCCGCCTCTCACTGAGCACATCTCGTCTCTTGAGCAGGCTGCTGGTGGTCATAAATCACACCTCTCACATGAGGTGTCCTCTTGAAGCAAGTCACTGAATTTATGTGGTGTTGATCTGGTCTCTCCTGTGTTGCTTGTACAAAAACGGGTCCTTAATTAGGCTTGTTGGAAGAGGCTGAAGGCTCAGGCACAACTCCTATTGGATTCTCAGAAACCATCTGAAAGATGCAATCTTTGATCAGAAATGCAAAACCACTGTAGGTCTTTCAAACAAGAGAATTTACTATAGGGATTTAGGTAACAACAACAACAACAACAAAAGGCCAGGTACACATCTATAACCCCAGCTCAGGAGCTAGAGGCAGGACAGTTTCAGGTTCAAGGCCAGCCTGGGCTGCAGAGTAAGCCCTTCTTTCAACCACATAGAGACTGTTAAATGGGACAGAGATGAATTGTCCAAAGGCAGGCACCACAGGGAGGTTGTTGCAGGCCCTACACAGCAACCTCAATGCCTCCAGCTGCCTGTACAAACCCTGGGCTGTTGATGCTGCGCTTATAAAAGCTTATGTCTACTCTCTCCAGGAACCTGTGTGTTCATGGAACACTGCAGTTTCTGCCGCTTCCTGCCTTCTAATCTCTCACAGTGCCCCACATGGGCCGTCCCTCACTCTGCAAGGAAGTCTGGGACATCAAGTGTTCGAGCTCCTGGCCTGTTTGTACAGAGGAGAGCAGCAGAAGGAACTATGCCCCGTGGAGTGCAGGTTCACTGTCCCCTGAGTGCTTTCAGGGTCATTTGTGTCTGTCAGGATGTGGGCTGATTAATCTTCAATCGACGTGTGTTTCCAGACCTGCCACAGTGGGAGAAGGAAGCCCTTAAACAAGTATGGTGTGGGAGTCTTGTTTCCCACACTTGTGTTCCTCATCACATCTCACTGGATTGTGCAAATAGACAGTACATCTTCAGTAACTAATCAGACCCGGTGGTGCTTGGCCTATAGTTTCAGCATTTGGGAGCAGGAGGTGGGAGGATCAGGAATTCAAGGTCATTCTTGGCTATATTGAGGCCAGCCTGGGCTATATGTGACCCTGGTCAAAAAACCAACAAGGGGGCTGGAGAGATGGCTTAGCGGTTAAGGCATTTACCTGAAAAGCCAAAGGTTCCTGGTTCCATTCCCCAGGACCCACGTAAGCCAGATGTACAAGGGGGTGCATGCATCTGGAATTCGTTTGCAGTGGCTGGAGGCCCTGGCATGCCCATTCTCTCTCTCTCCCCCACCTTCTCTCTGTCAAATAAATAAATAAAATATTTTAAAAAAACAAACAGGGGCTGGAGAGATGGCTTATCGGTTAAGGCACTTGCCTTCAAAGTGTAAAGACCCAGGTTTGAATCCCCAGTACCCACCTAAGCCAGATGCACATGGTGATACATGCGTCAGGAGTTCATTTACAGTTGCTAGAGGCCCTGACATGCCCATTCTCTCTCTCTCTCTGCTTCTTTCTCTCAAGTAAATAAATAAAAATAAAAATATTTTTTTTAAACAGACAACAAGCAAACAAAAACTTACAGGAACGAATATTGTGTTGGTAAGCATTTCTCCTTTAGTTAGCTCCTTCTGTCCCTTTTGGAGGACAGTTAGTAAAAATAGATCAAAACCTGAAGTGTTTACATCTTCCATGACAATGGTTTCATTTCCAAGAATTAATCTTAAAGAAATAACAGAACTAATGTATAAAATACCATATTTGTAAGAGAGAAAATATGTAAATGTTCCTTAATAAGAAATTTGTTAGGTCATGGTGTATTCATAGAATGGAATGTTATATGGTAATTAAAAATGATAATGATAGCTTTGAGTGACATGAGCAGATAATACTTTCACTGAAATATTTCAGGAATACACACACACACACACACACACACACACACACACACACACATATATTTTCAACTTTGTAAAAGTAAAATAAAAGAATGTGGTTGTTTACACACACACACAAATATTTTTATTTAATTTATTTATTATTTGAGAGTGTGGTGGTTTGATTCAGGTGTCCCCCAGAGACCTAGGTGTTCTGAATGTTAGGTCCTCAGCTGATGGCAATTTGGGAATTAACGCCTCCTGGAGGGAGTGTATTGCTGGGGGCGGGCTTATGGTTGTTATAGCCAGTTTTGCCTAGCCAGCCAGTGTTTGGCACACTCTCCTGTTGCTGTTGTCCACCTGATGTTGGTCAGGAGGTGATGTCCACCCTCTGCTCATGCCATCATATTCCCCTGACATCGTGAAGCTTCCCTTGAGTCTATAAGCCAAAATAAACCCTTTTTCCTCCACAAGCTGCTCTTTGTAGGGTGTTTTCTGCCAGACATGTGAACCTGACTGCAACACACACACACACAGACACAGAGACACAGAGACACAGAGACACAGAGACACACACACACACAGAGAGAGAGAGAGAGAGAGAGAGAGAAAGGGGGGAGAGGCAGATAGAGAATGGGCATGCCAGGGCTTCCAGCCACTGCAAATAAATTTCAGATGCATACACCACCTTACTTGGGTACTGGGGAATTGAATTTGGGTTCTTAGGTTTCACAGGCATGTCACAACCACTAAGCCGTCTGTACAGCCCTCTTAAATTCCTTCCACCACCTCTTTCTCAATGGTTCCTAAGCCTTGGAGGGTGTGATAGATCTGTCTCACTTAGTGCTCCACTTCTCAGCTCTGTGGTGAGTTTTGCATCACCCCAGTGGTCACCATCATCTGAAAAGAAAAGCTTTTCTAACCAAAAATGAGGGTTGCACGAACATAGGATCATTGACATAAGTGTTTCGAAGGCAGTTTGGTGGGTACAATTCATGCATTTAGCCAGACAACAATAGTCATTACTCTCCTAGGGTTTATGACCTCCATAACCATAGGATTCTGACTAGGTTTTCCCATACCAGGCATGTTTTTCTTCCTGTGGAGTGGGCCTCCAGTCCAACCAGAGAGCAGTTGGTTCCCCCATAACATACATGCCACCATTGCACCAGTTGGTGTATTTGGTCTGGCTGTCCAGCCATAGAGCTTGTAGTGTCCATCACTGAAGACTCTCCCCCCTCCCCAGAGGCTACATAGGTCTTTCCAGCATCCTTACAGCTAGGGAGGAGCTTCTAGCTCAGCTCCTGCTTGGTTTCTTAATATTCTGCAGTGAATGTATGTGGAGTCTTTAGCAATAGGGTCTTACCATCTAGGTGAGTGGGTAACCAAGAGCCTTGGCATTAGCCTGTAATGTTTTAGGACTATGATTGATTAAATTGGAGTCATGGGTTGTTACTTTTTCTCTCACATTTTATGTCCTGTTTTTATTTTATTTTATTTTATTTTTTTGAGGTAGGGTCTCGCCATAGCCCAGGCTGACCTAGAATTCACTATGTAGTCTCAGGGCAGCCTCAAATTCATGGCAATCCTCCTACCTCTGCTTCCCAAGTGCTGGGATTAAAGGCGTGCATCACCATGCCTGGCTTCCTGTTGGGTTTTTATCTAATTTATCAACTATTCTATTGAATTTATTTTCAGGATCATATTTTTAATTTCTAAGAGCTAAGAAAATACATTGAATTTTCTTATTTAGAGCATTCTGGTTTTCTGTTTGTTATACCTTTGTCTTGTTCCCCAAGTTATCCTTGTTTCCCCCCTCCCAAGGTCAGTCTTCCTGTTTTAATTTCTCTCAGCTTTTCAATTGGAAAATGTTCAGTTGGGAGTGATAGAATTCACATGTAATCCCAGTAGCAGAGGCAGCTGTATGTAGAGTTTGAGGCTAACCTGGGCTAAATAGTGAGACTCTGTTTCAAATAATTAAAAGCTGACAGTATAGCTCAGCTGGAGAGCACTTGCCTAGCATGTGGGTTTGAGTTCAATCTCTAGTACTGAATAAAAAGTTCAAACTCATAAATTAGTTGGAAGACTAATTTTATGTGTTTATATACCCTTTCCAAATTATTATTAATATTTTTCCATATTTACATTCTTTCACTCTGGTTTCTTTTTCCTGAATCATTTCAAAGTAACTACAAACACTATGACATTTTGCTCCTAAATAAAAGTCAGACTTCTACAGTTTCAACCAACCACAGACAGAAAATATTAGAAAAAAATTTCATCTGTGTTGAACATGTAGGGACTTTACTGGTCATCATTGCTAATCAATATAGTATGACTATTTTTATAGTGCTCACATTATATTAGGTGTCCTAGGTGTTAGAACCAGAATCCCATCATGCATCATGTTACCAATGTATTAGTTTTTGTATTTCTTTACACTCTTTTAATTAAGAAGACCACACAACCCACAGCATCCCTGCCTACCCACTCCTTACCAATGTTCTGGTTGTTTCCATTGATATTGCCTTTTTTTAAAGAGCTCAAGCTGGCTGCTTTGTGCAAAGTTCTTAATTCTGGATTTACCTGATTATGTTAAACAGCTCAAATATTTTTATCCATGAGAATATACTCTAAGCAATTTTGTGTACTCAAGATCCTATCCCTAGGGGTGGGGAAACCTCAGTGCTTGCCTAGCACATGGAAGGCCCTGGGTTTGATCCCTGACACTCTAAGAAAGGAAATTAAAGGTCCTATCTGGTAAGGAAGCAGGCGTTTCCTCATGACTAGATTCATGCATCCTCAGCATGCCCCCTGAGAGATGCTAGGTCTTTTCAGACCGAGTCCACACAACACTCCCTGGGGATGCGGACTTTGATCACTCTGTCAGCTGTTTGCTTATCCACTAATGTTCTTTCATACCTAATAAACCATACTTGGGAGAAAATTTAAGACCATGTGCATCTTTTGCTCCCTTTCTAGCTTTACCCCTTAGACTTAACATCCATTTTCCTGAATTAAATCGTATCCTGTTAGT
Organism: Dipus sagitta; assembly: GCA_036346955.1. Lineage (NCBI taxonomy): Eukaryota > Metazoa > Chordata > Mammalia > Rodentia > Dipodidae > Dipus > Dipus sagitta. The sequence continues at coordinate 39,091,218 of CM070773.1, forward strand.
TATAAAATGATGATTTTCAGTCCTGTGGAAACAACTCAGTAGTAAGAACACTTGTACAAACATGAGGACCTGAGAAGGTCTGATGCACCCTGAATTTGCTTCTCCAGCACCTATGTAAATAATTGGGCATAGAAGCATTTCCTGCCCCCACAAAAAACCAGACTGCTGCTTCCACAGTGCACTAACTCACAACCCCATGGGGAATACCTGCAACCCCACTGAGGAGGGTCCCTAGCAGAATGAGGGCAGGGATGAGGGAAAAGAAGGAACCAACGCATGATGTACCCATACAAAATATGTTGTTCATAAAAAAAAAGAAAAAAAAACCAACTGGACATAGCCACACATGTCTGTAAGCCAAGTCCTGTGGCAAGTGCAGACCAAAGACTCACTAGGGTTCACTAGTCAGATGAAGGTGGCAGCTCTGGGTTTAATGAGAGATTTCGTCACTGATGAGCAATAGAGGAGGAAGCCTGAAGTTCTCCTTGGGCCCCTATATGCATGTGCACAGGGTGTGTATGCATCTGTACACATGTGACTACACCACACCACAGCACAATACTATACACATGCAAGCATGCATGCATGCACACATGTGAAAGGTGACAATTTTCAAATTTAACCAGTCTCTACATTTATCAGGCTCCATAGGATGCTCTAGATTCAACTTCTACTTTCTTTAAAAAAAAAAACATTTTATTTTTATTTATTTATTACAGTGAGTGAGTGAGAGAGAGAGAGGGGATGGGTGTGCCAGGGCCTCCAGCCACTGCAAATGAACTCTAGATGCATGCGTCCCCTTGTGCATCTGGCTAATGTGGGTCTTGGGGGAATCGAACCTGGGTCCTTTGGCTTTGCAGGCAAATGCCCTAATCACTAAGCCATCTCTCCAGCCCTCAACTTCTACTTTCTATGTCCCAGTCCTGGAATCAGCCCTTACTTCAAGGATCTCTTTTTTTTAATTAAAAAAAAAACCACTTATTTATTTGCAAGGAGAGAGAGAGAGAGAGAGAGAGAGAGAGAGGGAGATTGAGAGGGAGAATGAGAGAAAATGAGCATGCGAGGCCTTCCAGCCATTGCAAAATCACTCCAGAGGCATGCACCACTTTGTGTATCTGACTTTATGTGGGTACTGGAGAATTGAACCTGGGTCATTAGGTTTTGTGGGCAAGTGCCTTAGCTGCTGAGCCATCTCTCCAGTCCTCTCCAAGCATCTCTATTATCCCCTCTTCTTACCTGTTGTCAAGGTCCTGCTGTGTAGCCCAGGATGGCCTTTAGCTGACAATTCTCCTGTTTCATTCTCTCAAGGGCTAAGATGACAGAGGTGTGCCACTATGTTGGGCATGGTGCTCTGGTTCTTAATAGTTGTCTACTTCTTTGGATATTGCTTTTATTAGATACTGGATTGTAGTTTTAGGTTGGCAGTTCCTCTTATGCTCCTTTAGCTCCATTGAAGATGTCCCATTGCTTTCTGGTTTACATTATGTATGATGAGAAATACATGTGCATCTGGCTTACATGGGGCCTGGAGAGCTGAACCTGGGTCCTTAGGCTTCATGGGCAAGCACCTTAACTGCTAAGCCACCTCTCCAGGCCTGTTTCTTCTTCTGTTTTTTTTTTTTTTTTTCTTTTATAAGGTAGGGCCCTGCTCTAGCCCAGGCTAAAATGGAATTTACTCTGTAGTTCCAGGTTGGCCTTGAACTGAAAGTGATCCTCATGCCTCAGTCTCCCAAGTGCTGAGATTAAAGGCATGCGCTACTATGCCCAATGAGACATCCATGTTTTGTTATTGATTCACTTTTTCAGTGTTTCGTTCTTCTCTGTTTTCAAGATTTTTTTTTTTTCTGGTATAATAAAGTAACTTTAATAATAGGGGCTGGAGAGATGGCTTAGTGGTTAAGGTGTTTGCCTGTGAAGCCTAAGGATCTAGGTTTGATTGTTCAGGTCCCATGTAAGCCAGATGCACAAGGTGGTGCATGCATCTGGAGGTCATTTTCAGTGGTTAGTGGTCTTGGCGCACCCGTTCTCTCTCTAATGAATAAATAAATAAAAATAAATATTAAAAAATAAAGTAACTTTTATTTACTTGTTTGTGAGAGAGCCAGAGAGAATATAGGTGTGCCAGGGCCTCCTACCGCTGAGTATGAACTCCAGATGCACGCACTGCCATATTTTGCTCCACCCAGCCTACTAGGATACTTGCATAGCAGCAAATCCAACACCTAGGGTCACTTCTGTTGTTGAACTCACTGAAATTTTTGAACTCTCGAACTGTTTCTTCCATCTTGTCTTCCAGATCAGAGTCTCTATCCTCCCCATGGCTGACTCTATTCTTGAGAGCTTCTAGAGAGTTTTGGACTTGTTCAATTAGGTTTTCCATTTTCTACTATTTTTCTATGTATAATTTCCATCCCTCTGTCAAGCTCCCTTTTCACATCATTTTCTGATTTTCTTGATGCTTCTTGGAATTCATCCTTGCATTTCTTTATGTCTTCATTTAGCATCACCAGCTGATTTTTGAGGTCTTTTTTTTCACTCTCCCTCAAATCTCTTAATTGTCTTTGAACTCCTTCCATTTTCTTATCTATTAGGTCTAGTCTAGTGATGGCAGCATCCACACGATTATCGGTCCTTTGTTGCTTTTCTGCAAGTTCTACCAGTAGCTTGGTCAGGGTTGCGTTGATCATAGCTTCATTTTGGTGTTCTGATCCTAATGACTCTTCTATGTTTTGATTAGAGATGTTCATTGTAGGACTGGGTGATCTAACTGGATTTTCTTGCATTTGATTTTTCATGTTATTTCTTTTGTGCTGTGGTCTGCCTGTCGCAGTGTATGGGCATGTAGGTGGGTGGATCAGCCTGGGCTCAAGCACAATGTGAATCTGAAGCAGCCTGAGGCAGTTGCCAAGCATCCTGGGCTTTGGCTCTCACTTGCCAAAGCCGCCTGAGCTCCTGCCTGGCTGGAGCATCAAAGTTGCCTGAGCTCTCACACGGTAATGCTCCAAAGCTGCCTGCACTCACACTAGGAGGGACACTGAGGCACCAAGCACTGAAGCAGCCCAAACTCTGGTGGGGAACACTGGGACCCGGAGGCAGTCTGCGCTCCCCCGCGCGGCAGACAGGGAGGGGATGGCACCTGAGCTGGCGCAAGTGACAGACTTGCGTGGCAGTTGCAATGGGCCTGGGCTCGCGTGGATGTGTGGTGGCCAGAGCAGTAAGTGAGCGAGTGGGCAGAGCAATCTAAACTTCCACATGCAGGGATCGATCAGTGCAGCGGTGCGCAAACTGATCAAAGGAGCCTGAGCTCCAATGGGCCAGCAGGCGTAGCCTGGCCAAGGTCACTCATGGACAGGGGTAGCAGGGCGATCACCCCTGTGCAGTGAGGCAAGTGGAAGTATACTGGCCTGGGACCCTTTTCCTACAGTAAGTGCGGGAGTTTCCTGAAGCTGGGACTGTGAGTATGGCAGCTGCTTGGGGGGAGGGATGGGCTACCCACCCTCAAGGGAATCAGCAATTACCTGTTTTTCCCCCTTTGTGCCCTCCCACTGGCAATCTATTGGAGATTTCCCTCCCCTAAAAGGCCCAGTGAACCCTTAATATCTTGCCTTTCTTTCCCGGGGATCTGCGGTGCAGTTAGGTGGTTGCCATCTTCTCTCTCTCTCTCTCTGTTTTTTATTTTATTTTATTTTATTTTATTTTTATTTTAGGTAGGGTCTCTGTTTAGCCCAGACTGACCTGGAATACACTATGTAGTCTCAGAGTGGCTTTGAAATGACAGTAATCTTCCTACTCTGTCTCCCAAGCTGGAGGCCCTGGTGTGCCCATTCTCTCTGTTTCTTTATTTCTCATTCATAAATAAATAAAAAATAAAATATTTAAAAATTCTACTTTAAAAAAATTAAAAAAATCTTCAAGTGTTCCTACTTAATTTTATTATTATAAATATTAATTGATTACATGACCAAATTAGTCAAACTATACTTATCTTACAAAACAATATTAAAAAGTTATCTTGACATCAGGATTTTGCTAACAATTTATCTTGGCTTAATCTGTCCTCCTTGTTTTAAACTACTTGGTTTCCCACTCTGGTGGCCATCAAATTAATTATCTTTACTTTATTTCTTCTTTGCATAACTGGAGGGACCAACTTCAAGATACTTACTCACCAGTGACTACAGCAATATGTCTTGTTTGTCAGACAACTTTTAAAAGAAAAAGAAAAGGGGAGATGTGGATACCAAGTTAACCCACAACAGGGTAATCCTTTAAAAATTTTAATTTTATTTATCTATTTGTGAGAGAAAGAGAATGAGAGAGAGAAAGAGCATGCCAGGACATCCAGCCACTGCAAACAAACTCCAGATGCATGCGCCACCTTGTGCATCTGGCTTATGTGTGTCCTGTGGAATTGAACCTGAGTCCTTTGGCTTTGTAGGAAAGTGCCTTAACCACTAGGCAATCTCTCCAGCCCCACAACAGAGTAATCTTTGTACAAGTAAGCCTGAGGACATGGAAGGTTGTGCACCTTGGGTGGAGTATCTTGAAGGCAGGAGCTCACAGCTTCTCCAAAAATTTCCTGATGAAATGATCAAGAATGAAACAACTCATAAATGTGATTGGAACTGATAAGCATGAGGGAAGCAACTTGTGGTCTATGAGGACATACATGAGTTAATCAACTCATTATTTGTCATATGTCAAGAATTACAAACAGTCTTTCAATTTGGCTATAGCTCCCTATGGTTTTCTATTGATGAATCTTAAATAAAACCTGTGAGTACAGTCCATATGGAGTTCTTTCTCCAGGGAACTCCCTAACCCTCCTTTAAACCATATTTTACATGTTGTATATTCATTTCCCATTCATCCAAGCACCACTGGACAGTGTGTACACTTCCTATCTCATTAAACACTACTAGACTTAAGGTCACAGATAACACCAAGCACAATTGTAGTGGATGACTTCAATACCCCACTTTCATCAATTGACAGGTCATCCTGTCATTAAATAAAGAGAAGCATCTGGATTAAATGACATCAGAAACAAATGGACCTAATAGATATCTACAGAATAGTCCATCCAAATGCTGCAGAATACACTTTCTTTTTAGTGGCACATGGAACATTTTCTAAAATAGGCCATATATTAGAACACAAAGCAAATCTTTAACAAATACAGGAAAATATCTGGTCACAATGGGATTAAAGTACAAATCAACAGCAGGAAAGCTACAAAATCATGGGAACCAAATAGTACACTACTGAATTAGGAACATTGAAAAAATCAAGAGGAAAATAAAAAAATTCATAGAACCAACATGCCAAAACCTATCAGACACAATGAAGGCAGTCCTAAGAGGGAATTTGTAGATTTAAGTGACTATATTAACAAATTAGAAAGGTCACAAGTAAACAACTTAATGCTTTACCTTAACCCCTTGGGGGGTAAAAAAAAACAAGGCAAACCAAATATCAGTAGATAGGAAGAAATAATAAGGATTAGGGTGGAAATTAATGAAATAGAAACAAAAGAAAAGCAATATGAAGAATCAATGAAACAAAGAACTGGTTCTTTGAAAGGATAAACAAGATTGATAAACCCTTAGCAAATCTGACCAAAAGAATGAGAGAAGAGACACAAACTAATAAAACTAGAGAGGAGTGCTGGGGCGTGGTGGTGCATGCCTTTAATCCCAGCACTTGGAAGACAGAGGTAGGAGGATTGCCGTGAGTTTGAGGCAAGCCTGAGACTACATAGTGTATTCCAGATCAGCCTGGGCTAGAGTGAGACCCTACCTCTGAAAACCAAAAACAACAACAACAAAAAACTAGAGAGGAGAAAGGCATCATTACAACAGATAACAAATAAATTCAGAAAATCATAAGGACATACTTTAAGAACATGTACTCCACTGAGTTTGAAGCCATAGTAGCAAAAACAGCATGGTACTGACACAAAGACAGACATGTAGATCAATGGAACAGAATAGAGGACCCTGATGTTAACCCAAGCAACTACAGCCATTTGAATTTTGACAAAAATGCCAAAAATATTCCTTGGAGAAAAGACAGCCTCTTCAACAAATGGTGCTGGGAAAACTGAATATCTATATGTAGAAGGATGAAAATAGATGTTTAGCCCTCACCATACACAACAATCAAGTTCAAATGGATAAAAGATCTTAATATCACACTGGAAACTCTGAAACTGCTAGAGGAAAAAGTAGAGGAAACACGTTAACATACTGGCATAGACAACGACTTTCTGAATATAACCCCAGTTGCTCAGGAAATAAAACCACAAATCAGCCACTGGGACCTCATGAAATTACAAAGCTTTTTTATAGCAAAGGACACTATGAATAGACGAAAGAGGCAACCTAGAGAATGGGAGAAAATCTTTGCTACCTATACATCTGATAGAGGATTAATATCCAGGATATACAAAGAACTCAAAAAATTAAAATATAAGAAGTCAAACAACCCAATTAAAAATGGGCTATGGACCTAAATAAAGCATTCTCAAAAGAAGAAATACAGATGTCCTATAAATATCTAAAAACGTATTCTACATCATTAGCCATCAGGGGAATGCAAATTAAAACTACTTTGTGAATCCAACTCACTCCTTTCAGAATGGCTATCATCAAGAAAACAAATGACATTAAATGCTGGTGAAGATGTATAATATAAAAAGAGGCACCCTTCTACACTGTTGGTGGGAATGTAAAATGGTATATTCATTGTGGAAATCAGTGTGGAGGTTCCTGAGACAATTAAAAATAGATTTACCATATGACCCAGTTATACCACTCAACATATGTCCTAAGGACTCTAACTTAGAGATATTTGCTCATCTATGCTTATTGACACTCTATTCACAATAGCTAAGAAATAGAACCAGCCTAGATTCTCCTCAACTGATGAATGGATAATGAAGATGTGGTACATTTATACAAAGGAGTTATATTCAGTGATAAAGAAAAATGGTATATTTGTAGGGAGATGGATGGATCTGGAAAGGATTATCCTAAGTGAGGTAATCCAGGCCCAGAAAGCCAAGTGCTGCATGTTCTCTCATATGTGGATATTAGCTACAAATGCTTAGACTTGTACATGAGCTGGAGTAAGAATAAGTAGCAGAGGCCAGTAAGCTAGAAAGCGGCTATAAGGGAGGGAGGAGAGGGGAGGACTTAAGGGGAGGGTATTGTATATATGTAAGTAGAAGAACAGATTACTGGGGGTGGAAAGGCCTAAGTGAGGTCAGGGGAAGAGATTGAGTAAAGGAAGGTTGGGGGCTGATTAATCAAAATCTAAGAGGGTATGAATAAGTCATATGGAAACCTATTTTTTGGACAATGGTACATGCAGAAGCCATACATTGTTACTAGGAAAATCTTAGTGCCAGGGTTGGGATACCTTACAGTGAGTTGGTGGCCAGGGAGGTACCTGATGCCTTCAAAACGTTATAAGCCACTGAGGTCAGGAGAAAGGATTGAGTAAAGGAACGGTGAGAGGAGGGTTGATAAAAATTTAAACTAATCCATATGAAAACCTACTTCTTTGGATGATGGTGCACCCAGATGCCATAGATTTTCATTAGGAAAACTTCAATGCTGGGGATAGGATACCTTCCAGTGAATTGTTGACCAGGAAGGCCCCTGATGCCCACTAAATATAACTATTGCCAAGCCTCTTGGTTTCCTACCAGAACTAGTTGGTAAGACCCTTTTGCTGAAGACTCCACATGCTTGAGCTGAAGGTCACTGATAAATCAAGCTGTAGCTGAACTGAAAACCTCCTCTCCATGGACCAGCTGACAGAAAGCTGAAAAAAGCTACACTGCATGCAGCTCTATGGGAGAGAGAAGTTATCAATGGTGGTAAACAGCAGTGACCACTGTAAGCTTTAAGATTGGCCAGCCAGGCCAAATGAGCCAATGGGTTAAATAGTGGCATGTCTGTTATGAGGCAAACCAACCTCTCTGTAATTGGACTAGAGGCCTGCTGTAAGGGAGGGAATACATGCCTGGTGCTGAAAACTTAATCATAAGCCTATGGAGGAGGAGGTCACTAGCCCTGGGAAAGTAACACCTGCTGTTGTCTGGATAAATGCATATATTATGCTCACCAAACTGCACTGTCAGCACTCTTCTTAATGTTTATACCCATATATTAATGCTACTTTCACTTTTGGTTAGAGAAGCTTCTCTTTTCAGATGGTGGTGACCACTGAGATGACTCAAAAGTCACCATAATGCTGAGAAGAACTGACAGTGGAATGTTCAACACTGAGACGTCTCTATCAAAACTTGCAAGGCTCAGGGTTCATTGTGAAAGAGGTGGCAGAAAGAATGTATGAGCCAACGGAAGGATAGGACTGCTTACAATGCAATTTTCTAGATACAAAATGGCCTGGATACTCATGACCTCGCAGTGCCTGGTGCTGCCTGCACAGACCTTCATAACAGCAGGAAAAGATGATGGCATCAAAATAAAAGAGAGACTAATTGAGAGGAGGAGGGGACTGATGGAGGGTGGATTTATGAGAGAGAAAGTTGGAATGGGGATGTAATTTGTCATGTTTTTTTTTTTTTGTTTATAATTATGGAAGCTGTGAATGAAAAAGTTGAAAAAAGAAAAGAAGAGAGCAGGTGGCCAGGAGGATATCGTCAGTGTTTGACCCGCCCGGGTAGAGGCTGAGGTCACAGATCTTGGCTGTGGAGTGTAGCTGGCTGCTGCTTCTCATGTCCTCTCTTAGTGGTAGGAAAGAAGCTTTGAATTCCACTCTTCTGTGCTCCTTAGCAGGGTCTTCATCGTAGTGGTCCAGTAGTCATTCAAGAGAGGGTGCCGATGGCTCCTCTGCAGCCGTCAGATGATACTGGTCTGCCGTGGTGGCTTCCATTCCATTTGGAGCAAGGATCAGGAGGGGGCAGGCTTCAGGGAACTGCCAGGACCAGTCAGTACCACATACTAGTGAGTTAGGCACCATTTGGGATGCTAAGACTGTCATATTTTGCTTCTCTGAATATACAGCTTCTGCTTGCCAGTAATTGAAAGTAGTAATCCAGGCCTCAAAGTGACAGGCTGGTCATGAAGCCAGCAGCTGCAGTTCAACTGCCACCTCGTTCACCATCAGGAGGTGCAACAGTCCCTTAGAGTCACTGCTAACAATTTTCAAGGGCTGGTCTCGGGCCCTAGACACGGGGGACCAATGGAGCCTGTTGGAGTCGATTTATTACCCTTATCTTTTATTTTTATTTATTTGATTTTTCAAGGTTGGGTCTCACTCTAGCCTAGAATGACCTGGAATTTACTATGTAGCTGGCCTTGGACTTATGGTGATCCTCCTATGTTGGCCTCCTGAGTGCTGGTATTAAACTTTTAAAGTTTAAAAAAAAAGTATTTTTATTTATTTTCAATCAATGAATGAGGGGGATAGGTACAACCAGGGCCTTTTGCCATTGCAAATGAACTCCAAATGTATGTGCCACTTTGTGCATCTGGCTTTACATTTGGGTTCTGGGGAATCCAATCCTGGGCCCGCAGGCTTTACATTCAAGCACCTTTAACTGCTAAGCCATCTCCTCAGCCCATGATTTTTCTATTTCTCTTTATTCTTTAACATTTGAGCTTCTTTGATGGGTGAAGTGATATTTTTTCATTATGTTTAACTTTTATCTGCATCTTTTTTTTTTTTTTTGTTTGTTTCAAGGTAGGGTCTCACTCTAGCTCAGGCTGACCTGGAATTCACTACGAACTTCTTAGGGTGGCCTCAAACTCTCAGCGATCCTCCTACCTCTGCCTCCCAAGTGCTGGGGTTAAAGGCGTGCACCACCACACCTGGTTTATGTGCATCTTTTAACAATTATTCCTTCAAAATAATTTTTTCTGCCTTGTTATCTCATCTTTCCTAGTGATGTAATGGGAATATTGGGGTTCCTTGCCAATACACCAATTCACACTAATGGACCAATACATTTGGTGTATCCCCTGCTCCTTGTCTTATGAATTTAAAGAATTAAAACCCATAGACCAGAGGGCAAGACTTGGAGAAACTTTATTAGATGAAGAGAAAGAAAGAAAAGGAAGTACAGAGAGCTCTGGCCATGAGGGAGGTGAGAGAGGGTAAAGCCCAGTGGGGGTAGCCCAAGGGCTAGGACAACGGGAGGCTTACCAGAGCAGGGGCCTGGAGGTTTGGGAGAGATGCACAGCCAAAAAGAGGGCATGCCCACCTGGTGAGGATCCATTCATACTCTTCCTGTGGTGGGCTTTACCCTCAGCCTCAGGTGAGTGTGAGAGAGCTGAGCGGTCTGGGCTCAGGGGGAGGGCTCAGGAAGAGGTCAGCACACTTGAGTGGGGGGCAAAAGAGCTGATTGGCTGAGAGTCAGATGCCGAATTCTGGTTCTGTTGACGCAGGCAGTGACATCTCTTTTCGTTCTCTCTTTGGGCTCTCTGTTGACTGCGTTCTTGACATTAAAGTTACCTGACTAATTCCCCCTCAGTGAGACCAGTAACACATGTTGGCCTGCTTAGTACTGTCCGTCCCATAGTGCAACGATCTTGACAGGCATGAAGATATTCTAAAGAGGCACTTGTGTTCCTTCTATCAGACTATTGAAATAAGGCGCCCCAAGGAATTGGAATTGCCCCATGGGGAAAAAAAAAGAAAAGGCTAAAGCCTCATGCCAGCCAGAAGGGAAACTCTTCACATGGTGCTGCCAAACTTGTCAGACCACATTGTAGGAGATTCTGAAACCAGACGATGATGGATGGGGACACACCTGGACCAACATTGCTTAGCTACGCATACTGCTGCCCCCCTATTTAACCTAACCCTCATGTTAGGGCCCCAGAGATGGACTTACATGGTTACTGGATCTTTTTGGTGCCCTTCTTGGATGTAGGCACACCGAATAAATATATATTTTTTCCTGCTTTTCATTATTTATTTGGTTCTTCTAATTGGCTTATTGAAGATGGGTAATGAAGCCTGGTTTGTTACAGCTGCCAGGGCGCAGGCTCTGGGCTCTCAGGAGAGATTGACCTGTGGTAATGTTCATGGTTTTCTTACTGTTCTTTGTCTTGTGACCAGGAAAAATTAAGGCATATCAATGCAAAAGACACAGTTCTCACTTCAAAGGGGATAAGAGATAGTTTATTCTGAAGCCAAATATGAGTGACAATGGCCCAGGAACACAGATTTAGTTACCTCAAATTTTATGTTCCAATGTGTTAACAATTTCATGAAGGTTTTATAGTTATAGAACAAAAGAAAGTCATAAATTAAGGCACTTTTAAATTACATTGGCTGACCATCAGGTGGGTGGATTTCAGCAAAGCAGGGAAATCTGCACCACAGGCCTTGACATTTTTAGCTCTTGGGTTGGTGGACAATGGGGTCTGTTCTTACATTCCAAAAAGGATCACACCTGATCAACTGATAGTCACCAAGGTGCTAGGTCAGACACAGAGGTGGGCAATATATAGCTACTAAGTGGTTAAAGGTATCTGAAGGTAATTTGGCTCTCTGATCCTGCGACATTCCATCCCTCCAGGTGATCTATCGGTCCATTCAGATTTATCTGAAGGCAGATGCCACACTTTCTGGGAACTTCAGTTCACAGTTGGCCCTGTTGGCCAAGCATCACGTTGTATATGTATAGGCCAAATATTAATGCCCCACATTGCCAAAAGGGCTCATTTTTAGGATCTGATGTAGATGAGAAGTGATATACCAGACAGCTAGGAAGGATCATTCTTAGGGTCTGGCGAGGATGAGACAGGAAAGTAGTGTGTACAAGAGAGGAGCTATTGGTAGAGCCATTAAGAAAGGAGCTCCGGGATCATTTCAAATTTGTTAGCCATCATGATCCTAATAAGATGACTCTTTTTTTCTCTGTATCTGATATAACATGTACATGTGATATATAATAGGAATGTTATATTTAAGGTTAAATATAACTAGTAATATATCTGGCCAAACAAGACAGCAGATAAGGGAAGCAGAAATTTTAACAAATACACATCATATATTTAAATTTAGATTGACCATATGTTTTCCTTTGTGCTTATACTTATTTGTATTTTATGAAATTTAGAACACTTAAAATAATTTAGTATTTTTAAAAAAATTTAGCATCTCTTAAATTTAGGGTTTTTTTCTTTTCCTTGTTTTTGGCCAACTTGCTTTAATATCTATGACCTCTTCAGAGGTGGCTAGTTCTAATTTTATGAAAAATTAGTTTTTGACATACAAATTATTATAACTTATTTGTAGATAATAACTTGATCTGTGCTATCTTAGTATTGTTCAAGGTCCTCATGTGGGAAAGTAAATGGACAGTCACATAACAGAAGAAGTCAGATAACAATACAATATCCTACAACAAATTGTCATTTTTTTTGGACTAAATGTTTTAGTGACTAGAATAGAAATGAAGGGTCAGATATGTTATAAATTAAGATCTGTGGACATAACTATGTGTTGTTTAATTATTATTATTATTATTTTAGCTTTTCAAGGTAGGGTCTCGCTCTAGCCCAGGTTGACCTGGAATTCACTATATAGTCTCATGGTGGCCTCTAACTCATGGCTATCCTCCTACCTCTGCCTCACAAGTGCTGGGATTAAAGGCGTGCGCCCCCACCCTGGCTGTTATTTATTATTTTAGAGCCAGAAAAAGAAATGGGACTCTAATAGGAGTCACTGTTAATCTCAGTTAACTGTACTATAGGACACCTTAAATGCTGACTTAAGAACCATCAGATTTCAAGTTATAAAAACATTAATATTGTTTTTATTAGAGATTGATGTCTTTTGTATAATTTGGATATGAAGAGTTAACCCAAATCTTTGGGTATCTCTAGAGTAAATGAAATTAAAATTACATTAGAGTTGTCAAGTTTGAATATGTCATAGGGTCTCTGATAGCCTTTAATTATTTTTTTCTTAACATTTGTAAACATAGTAATCTAGTTAGCTGGACCCAAATAATATCTATGTATACCTATATCTATAAATTTCTATTTATTTTTGTTCTTAGAATTTGGGCTTAAAAATAGAGGTACCCCATAATGGGGTTTTCTTAGAAGGTTAAAATAAACCTGTATTAATTTAAAGCTAGAAGCTTGTTTTTGCATCCAAATTATACTGAATGATGAGAAAAACTTGACTTCCCTTAAGTATGAAATCTTGGTTCAAGTAAGATGGCAGTTTGGATAAGTAAACAGTCATAACAAAAGTATGATTAGGGCTGGAGAGATGGCTCAGCAGTTAACGCTTGCTTGCAAAGCGTAAGGACCCAAGTTCAGTTCCTCAATATCCATGCAATACCAAATGTACGAGGTGGTACATGTGTCTGGAGTTCATTTGCAGTGGCTGGAGGCCCTGATGCACCCATTCTCTCTGTTTCTATCTGCCTCTCTCTCTTTCTCTTAAATAAATAAATTAATTTAAAAACCATGATTAACAAAAAAACAATAGCATCCTCATTTGGAGCTGTGCTATAACGAACACTAGCACTATCTTTTCTAAAATACTTATTTTTATTTATTATTTTTTTTAAATATATTTTATTTATTTGAGAGAAAGAGGGAGGGAGAGAGGGAGAGAGAGGAGAGAGAGAGAGAGAGAGAGAGAGAGAGAGAGAATGGGCATGCCAGGGCTTCCAGCCACTGCAAACGAACTCCATATGCATGCGCCCCCTTGTGCATCTGGCTTATGTGGGTCCTGGAGTTAAGCAGGCAAGTGCCTTAACTGCTAAGCCACCTCTCCAGCCCTTATTTATTTATTTGAGAGAGAGGGAGAGAGAGAATGGGTGCTCCAGGGCTTCCAGCCACTGCAAACAAACTCCAGACACATGTGTCCCCTTGTGCATCTGGCTAACGTGGGTCCTGGAGAATAGAACATGGGTCCTTTGGCTTTGCAGGCAAACACCTTAACTGCTAAGCCATCCCTCCAGCCCAGGACTATCTTTCATCACTTAAGATATACCAAGGAAAAATTTCAATATTTTATACAATTTTTAAAATGTTTATTTATAAAAGGTTTTATAAAATATAAAAATAAGAGAGATGTTTAGTTACTTGGAGTACTTCACTGTTGATGTAACTGAACATGAGTATCACCCAGCATGTTTGAAGTTTGTGTGGATGTGTGCTCAGATGTTTGAAGAGAGAAATATGAATCTGAGAGTCTATCTCTTGAAATCATGTAACAGGAGTTGGTTAATACTTGATAGAGTCCTTACTATAGGCAGAAATCTTTGATGTTATGTCTTTTGTTCTTTATCTCTCAGTAGCTCATTGTGGAAAGACTGTAAGCAGTTCTGAATTTTTAATTTTTTCCTTTAAAATCCCTTTGTGTTGGGCATGATGACTCATGCCTTTAATCCCAGCACTTGGGAGACAGAAGTAAGAGGATTGCCATGAGTTCAAGGCCACCCTGAGGCTACAGAGTGAATTCCAGGTCAGCCTGAGCTAGAGTGAGACCCTGTCTTGAAAAAAAAACAAACAAGCCCAAAACCAACTTTAAACTGTCTTTATTAGAGATAGCATATACATATACAATATATTCATATATATATATAGTTTATAGGGCACTCAGTACTTATTTTATAAGAAGAGAGGTTTACAAGAACTAAATGGTAATGTCTTAAGGAAGCTAAATGCTTTGGAAAGTTTTGACAAGCTATCAGCATCATTTGTTTATTTAACTAGTACTCTTGAGGATTAAATAAAAAATATACATAGAAATTTTTACTAATAGTTTAAATTTTAAAAAAAAATTTAACCTATTTACTAAGATAAAATTTTAATCTAATAAATGAAGGTATTATCTAAATGGGAAAGCATATAAACTTAACATTTAGATATAATTTAACCATAGGTCATTAGAGGCTTTAGTTAGTAAAAGGATGGAACATAAAATCCTTGTAAGCTACTTTTATAAACATTGGTAAGAACAGAACAATATTTAAGGGATGTTGTTGTAAGTATAAAAGTAGATGTTATTTAGTAAACAAAATAAAGGCTTAATCTAATGGAGAAACATGTAAATTTAAAACTTTTGTTTATAAACCATTTAGTATGTATTAGTAAAAGCAAAGTAATATCTAAGAAATTTATTATTGGAAACAGAGAATTAGGCATTTTGTAAACATTACTAAAAGCAGAATCATTTCAACAAAATTTGAATTTTGGATTATCAAAATTTAATAACTTTTTTCCTTTAAACATATCTTATTCAGGAATTTAATAACTTTTGATTTAGACATTTTACTTAGCATTTTAAGTCTAGAACTATACATTATTTCCTCTATATCTCTAAGACCAGTTCTTTAGATAGGAGGGAGTAACTTTTTCTGTTTCAGTAGTATTATGGAAAAATAAAATTGTTATCAATGGCAATCAAAGTAGGATAAAATTTTGGCATCTGCTTTCAAACTTTCTAAAATGGTAAATCTGTAGAATTATGTAGGTAAGCATATTACTTACTCAAGCATGTTAATAATTCAAGGAAAGAAGAAAGCAGAAATAAGCTTTATCTCAATTTTTGGATTTTAGGTCTAGAGGAAACATTCCTCGTCTACCTCCCACCCCTAGGTAAAAGCAATTGTTCTAAGGCAGAGACTGAGATCCTGAGAGCCAAGCTAAACAAGGACTTTTGTGTAATTTGAATTAAGACAAGGCCTTATCAGATAAAATCTTGATTAAGTTTATTTAATTAGGGGCTGGAGAGAAGACTTAGTGTTTAAGGCACTTGCCTACAAAGCCTAAGGACCCAGTTTTGATTACCTAGTACCCACGTAAGCCAGATGCACAAAGTGGTGCATGCGCCTGGAGTTTACTTGTGGTGGCTAGAAGCCCTGGTGTGCCAATTCTCACTATTTGCCTCTTTCTCTCTCTCTCAATCAAATAAATAAAAATAAATAAAACATTTAAAAAAGATTGTTTAATTATGTATACTTTTCCTTGCTTAAAATTTTAATAATGTTATTCTTTTTATATTTTATTATTTATTTATTTATTTGACAGAGAAAGAGGGAGGGAGAGAGAGAGAGAGAGTGAGAGAGAATGGGCGTGTGCATCCCCTTGTGCATCTGGCTAATGTGGGTCCTGGACAATTGAACCTGTGTCCTTTGGCTTTGCAGGCAAATGCCTTAACCGCTAAGCTATACCTCCAGCCCAATAATGTTATTCTTTTTTTTTTTTTTTTTTTTTTTTGAGGCAAAGATGGAAGTTTTTATTCGGGGAAAAACACAAACTGCCAGGACTGACTCTCAAGAGTGGAACAGTCAACTTGGGGTTACAGATAGTGGGCTTTATAGAACTCTTTAGTTGGGAGAAGGTGAGGAAGGGGGAAGTACAAGAAGGGTTACTTCAGGGGAGATCTAAGATAGCCAGGATGTGACACCAGAACCGTAGCCTGGTGTCCTGAGGGGCCCCTAGGGGGCAGGACACCTAGATCTGGGGCATTGTTAGGCAAGGAAGGGAGAATGGCTGGGTGGTTCCTTGAAGAATGTGGATGACCTGCTCCCTGGTATCTGTTGCCATCCTGCTATTTTTGTTGACCTAACATCCAGCCTTTTGTTAATGATAAGAATTGCAGATTAATTTTTTTATGTTGACCCTAAGGGTGATGACTTCTTATGCTTGGAGAGGCTGGATAATGCAGTCAATGGGTCTCTCTTCAGGGAAGGTGATGAGGAGGCAGTTTCATGGTGGCTAGAGGTGGCAGAGTGGTGAGATTGGTAGTGCCAGTGTAGCATGTTGTTACGACTTGGTCCTGAGTGAAGCAGAGACTTCTCTCATATCATCCCTGTATTAAGCTGGCTTCAGGGCAGTCACTGGCAGACACCTGTTATAGAGAAGGTGAAGGAGATGGGCTCTGTGCACTCTGTGAGAAGACAGAAGGGAGAATAAAGGAGCTTGTTACTCTCATCAAAATGCCAGGTGTAAAGGGAGGATAAGCATTCAGAGGTGAGAGATAGAGGGCTTGGAGCAAGAGGGAGGAGGCAGAGTGGCATTTTGGGATCAGGGGAAGAGTAGGAACACAAGAGAGTTTAAGTTTGAGAGTGCCCATTGGGGTGGCAGTGTACTTATCCCTGGATGAGATAGGGTAAGGGCTAAGGAAAGAGGGGGCCTGAGGAATAGCAAGTCGGAGGAGCTGGGGTCAGGGTAGGCAAAGTTAATCATGGACAGGCAGAGGCAGAAGGCATGAGTTAATGTTCAAGTCTAATATTGCAAGTCAGCATCAGACAGGGGAATCAATTAGTCCAAATTATTGTTTATATTGTAGTTATGTTTCTCTTGTTGGGTGATTAAGACCATGTAGGCTGCCAGAGTTAACTGCATACTTTGGAGGTAAAAAATGGCTCTGTAGGAGAGACTTTCAGGGGCCTGTGAGGAGTTCTATGACTCTCAGTGTTGTCATCTGCTAGGATAAGTCAAGGTTGTGTTGACCAGGTGGCCCTCCCTCTTTTGGGAAGCCTGGAGGACTGATTTTCCTCCAATGTGACTCTCCTGTAGCAGATACGCTGCCTTGGAATTCATTTCTGGGTCTTCATATCCTCTCTGATCAAGAAGATAGGTAACTTACCAAAGGCTAGAAGTTCAAGTGTCCTATCATCTACTGTGGCCTCTTGACCTGGGAGCAGGAACCAAAATATTGGTTATCCTTTTAACTCCAATGTTTCCAATTGATTTTGGCTTCTAAATATGCTTATTAATCACTCAGAGAAACTGTACACATCTGATTAGCAAAACAGATTAGTTAAGAGGGTGCAGAACATACCTGGCTAGCAAAGCAGATCTGGTTTGAGAATGACACAATAGTTTAAAATCATTCTGATTAATATTTAATTTAGTTGTCAGGTGACAGTGTAAGCTATATCTGGGACATGGAAAGCATACATGTTTTATCTTTTAAGTATCTGTCAGTTATAAGTATAGGCAGAACATTTTAGTAGCCCTGAAAACAATATTTTTATCAATTATTTTATCAATAACTTTAAGGCAATTGATTTAATCTAGAAATTGCATGCCAAGGAGAAGACAAGACAGCATAAAAACTTAGCATCTGTGTTTGAAAACAACTTTGGCTACTCTGTATACCAATGCAAGTACCAATTACCCCCCAAACTAGAAGTAGAATGGCAATTTAAAAGATTATTTTTTTAGGGGAGGAAATATGTCTTAAGTATTAATATTTCTATAAGCAATGAACTTAAGATGTTGGAAATGAGACAATTAAGTGAAACCTTGACTGAGACTGATTATACATATCTTAAGAATAAAATAAAACTTGGTCACTGTTGAGTTAAGCAAGCCTGATTTTAACATGCATTAGAGACAATATGACAGACACAAAGCAATTTCTTAAATAAGTACCTTTTACCATTGAAAAATTTTAAGGTTTAACTAAAGAAATATTTATGGCTGTTACATGAAACTTAGACAAACTATATTAACATTGTTTGTATTTTTATGTTTTAAGTATCAATATCCCTATAAGCAATGAACTTAAAATGAAATGAGACAATTAATTAAGTGAAACCTTGCCTGAGACTGATTATGCATGGCTCAAGAATAAAATAAAATTTGATCATTGTTGAGTTAAGCAAGCCTGATTTTAACATACTTTAGAGACAATATGACAGACACAAAGTAATTTTTTATAAGTACCTTTTACCATTGAACAATTTTAAGGCTTAACTAAAGAAATATTTATGACTATTAAATGAAGATAAGACAAACTATATTAACAGTGTTTGTATATAGTGGATTTTTCTAAGACATGGGGAGCTGTTTTAGATTTTCTAAGAACAAAAATCATAAAGTCACTTTTTATAAGACTTAGATTATAACCTCAGTGATAGTCATCTAGTAAAATCAGCTTGAACAAGACAAGAACCATCTTAAAATTACAGAGTTTTAGCCAGGCATGGTGATGTATGCTTACTGATAGCCAAACATCATGGGTTTTGTATAAATCAAATTAGAGTATTCTGATATCTGGAAAAGTCTGATATTAACAAAAATTAGAGTTTACATACTTAGAGCACAGGACACTGCAGAGAGTAAACTATGAACAAAATACCAATTGACAGAATTTAACATAAACAAGAACTCTATATTACATAGTAACATTTTTGGCTTAAATATGAAGACATGAAAAATTAGATAATTTTTAAAGTTTATCAGAGGTGGGATACCTTTATATAGTATATACATATTTTTATGAGGAGATTTAGTACTTTTAAAAGCTAAGTAAAATGTCCATCAATCTATAAGTTATTTCCTGAAATTAATTTAGCTACATTTAACATACCCAAAGAGTAGAGAAACTGGATTAAATTGCCATGGCCTAATGAAAAAAGGAGACGAGTCTCATGGAAAAAGAGGGCATGGGCATGCCAGGGCCACTTGTCACTGCAAACAATTTCCAAATGTATGCTCCACTCCATGCATCTGGCTTTGCAAATAAGTACCTTTAACTCCTGAGCCAAAATGAAATAGTTCTGATCTCTTGGAACTGAGGAATTACATATTAGTTTTCCAGTGTGTGGCAGATAAGCACTGTTTAATGTTTTAAATGTGGTCTATTTACCTTAAAAAATAGGAAAAAAAAGAGTAAATAGATCCCCTTTGAGATTTTTTTTTTTTTTTGAGGCAGGTTTTAGATATAATAACCTTAGGAGAGAATTAAATATTAATGAGTCAATTTTAACCTTCAGATTTAGTTAAAAGGTTGACAAATAGAGTAACCTAGTTAACTTGGTTGGGTACTCTAAATTCAGTCTTTTATAACCATTATTATGAACAGATTAACATCAATGAGTTAAAGTTAAGTTTACAACCTGAATACTAAAGCATCTTGCTACCAGCCAGGGCCATACTTTGTTAGTCTGATGTAAGCCCAAGGCTAAGTCATTTTATGTCTCAAGAAGCCTGTAATCTGATTAAGTACTTTCTCTTTAACCTATTTAAGCTTACTCATATCTTCATCTACATACTTTATTCATACCTTCATCTACATACTTTTAACATCCAACATATAAAGTTTTCTCTCCAGTTAATCTTTTTCAGTCAGTTCATCTCATAACTACCAACAAAAATTTTTATTGCTCTTACCATAACACTTTTAATATGACAAATTTTTCCTCAAAAGGCCATGTGAAATAACTTTTTTAAAAAAAGAGTAGATCAGATTTGACTTACGCTATTTACCCAGAATAAACATAAACATAGAGGTTTTGGAACTTTGTTTCTTATAACTTTCTTGAAATGCACACACACACACACACACACACACACACACACACACACATATGCAGATTTGAACATTAGAAATTTTAGAAAAATTTTTTGTACAAATTTAATATCTAGTACTTCTAAATTTAAATATAAATCTTGAGGCTGCTGTCAGTAGTTCCATAGAAGCATAGAAAGATAAATGAAAAACAGTTACAAATTTCTTATAAGAAGTCCCCATCTGTTTATAATGACTTGGCACTCATTCATCACCATGCTGGGGCCAGGATCCCGAGATTCCCTGTGCTTGCCGCCCCCTGGCTCTGCAAGGCAGGAAAGCCAAGAAAGAGCCATTTCTTTCCCTAAATTCCAGGGAGAGTTCCTTCAGGGCTATAGGCTGCTTTCCAATCCTGCCTTTTTACAACTCTTTAAGAGTAGGAGAATCCTGCATTTTTTCTATGATCTTAATGACTTTTAGTGTTCCTTCTGGGGGACACTCAACAGTAAAAATTGGCTATGCAGTCTTGCACGGTGGGCTTGGTGGAAAACATCCCCACAATGAAAGGGCACTGCTCAGAACAGGAATCATTCTGCAGACGTAGGGCTGTGAGCCACGTACATATTCACACACACATTCATTTCAAGTGCACTTTCCATATTCCCCTTCACACATTCATTCATTCATTCAGAAGTTATGCATTCTCATTTAAAATTTGTATTCTATTTACAACTCTGGAGACTAAAAGCAAAACTTGTTACCAGGCAGGGTGTCAGGAGAGGCTGAGGGAGCTGGAGGAGCCGGAGGAGCTTTTGGAGTGAGGTCCTCTATGGTGTCAGGGTCAAAAGCAGAGGGTGAGGATGAGTATGGGGTGGGGTCCAGAAGGACCTGGTAAGAAAAGCAGGTAGAACAGAGAGAAGGCCGTGCATGCAGAGTGAAAATAGGGTATTTCAGACCATTTGCCTTTAAGTTGGCAGAAGTTTTTAAAATCAGTGAGAATTTGGAAATCAAAAGTATCACTTTCAGACCATTTGGACCCATTGTCCAGCTTATGGATGTGGCCAAGCAGAGTTGCAGAGAAAGATAAGATGTCATCCAAGAGTCGTAGAGGCTGGGCTGGAGAGATGGCTTAGCGGTTAAGCGCTTGCCTGTGAAGCCTAAGGACCCCGGTTCGAGGCTTGATTCCCCAGGACCCACGTTAGGCAGATGCACAAGGGGGTGCAGGCATCTGGAGTTCGTTTGCAGTGGCTGGAAGCCCTGTTGCGCCCATTCTCTCTCTCTCTCTCTGCCTCTTTCTCTCCCTCTCTCTCTGTCACTCTCAAATAAATAATATAAAACATAAAAAAAAAAAGAGTCGTAGAGGCTTTAAGTTGTTAAGGAGACAGGGAAAGAACAAAACAAGGGTGAGAGAACAATGAACCAGAGCTTAAGCTGGGTTTACACAGAACACCAATATGACCCCCTGACCCATTAGGGTGAATGGGGCCTGCACCTCCCACATGGGCAGAGGTCCTACAGGTTGCAACTGTTGGCTTTTTAGCCTGTTAGTGGGCAAGGAGGGCACCTGTGCTCCTGATGGCGAAAGCTGCTGGCTGTGGAAGATGAAAGTGGCTTCCAGTGGGAGATGAGAGCTCAGGAGGCAGAGGGAGAGGAAGGAGGGAGAGGGAGTGTCCTGAGATGGTGCAACCGAACCAAAAGGTGCCCCTTAGGGTACAGTAGACCAGACAGCAATAGACCGGAGGTTTCCAGAGTGCGTCTTTCTTGATACCTGGGGTTGGGGCCTAGTGGCTGAGGGGTGTAGCCTGGCATGCTGGCATGGCTTCCATGAGGAGGGGTGAACCCTGAGAGCAGGCAACCCAAGAGGGACACTTACCGAGAAGGGAGGAGAGCAGGGAGGGAAGAACAGTAAGACTGAATTGTGGTGGGTGTGAGAGCCTGTATCAGACAGAGATGGTCCGAGGCCATCTGAGTGTCAAATGGCAGCTTGGTGGTCTGGTCAGAGAAAAGGACATCTGGCCACCTAAGAGGGCAATCAGAAGCCTTCCTATCCAGGTCACAGCACCACATGTAAGGTTCAGGAGTGACCAAGACCACAGAGAACCATTCTGAGGCAAAGATGGAAGTTTTTATTCAGGGAAAAATACAAGCTGCCAGGACTGACTCTCAAGAGTGGAGCAGTCCCCAATCATGTCATTCTTTAAGAGGGATCTGGGGCTGGAGAGCTAGCTCAGCAGTTAAGGTGCTTGCCTGCAATGCCTAATGATTTGAGTTTGATTCCCTGGCACCCATGTAAAACCAGATGCACAAAGTGGAGCATTCATCTGGAGTTTGTTTGCAGGGGCTGAAGGCCCTGATACACCCATTATTTCTCTCTCTCTCTCCCTCTCTCTTTCTCTCCTTGCAAATAAATACATAAAAAAGGAATTTGAACTAACTTAACAATCTTTATATGATCATTTACTTGTAGTCAATTTGACATGATACAAGCATTATAAAAAACATATAGACAAAATGTATAACTATACATAGAGATAGACTGAATAAAAACCAAAAAATTTTTAGTTTTTATTTAGACCTATCATTGTTAGTTTCTATTTTAGATTATCAGTCTGGTTGTCTTTTAATCTTTAATTTTAAACCCATACCTTAGCTGGATATAACTTGGGCTGGACAGGTGGCTTAGTGGTTAAGGCATTTGCTTGCAAAGCCAAAGGACCCAAGTTTGATTCTCCAGGACCTATGTAAGCCAGATGCACAAGGTGGCACATACCTCTGGAGTTCTTTTGCAGTGCCCAGAGGCCCTGATGTGCACACTCTATCTGTCTCTCTCTCTCAAAAAATTTAAAAGAAGATATAACTTAATAGAAATAAAGCAGAAATTTTAGGCCTTAAAAACATAGCCTTTAAAATGATTCTTTTTTTTTAACCACTGGTAAAATTTAAAAACTTAAAAATACTCTTTTAAAGGAGGAGAATGCAAGTAGGCAATAATTTTTATATTTTAATTTGACAACTGTACCTTAAGATTTATCAAAAATTATAAGATATTAGTTAATGACTTAATAACATGGCCACACAAATAGGTTTACCCCAATTCTGAATGTAATTTTTTGGGGGTGGGATTGCATATTCTGTAATCTCCACTAGTGAAAGAAAATTTAAAGATTCTCAATGAGCACATAAAATGAAAAATTTTATACTTGGCACTTGTATATCAATCTTGAAAAGAAAACCACTGAATGAATTTAAATAAAGGACTTTTAGTGTATACTATTTAGAGGTATTTTGATGTCTTATTTTTTTTTCACCTATGACCATCAAAAAACAACAACAAAAAAAACAGAATTGTAAAATCTGTTTTGGAAGGAAGTCATCAAAATCTCTGCATCCAATGTTAACCTCTATATCCTAATTAAAACTTTCATCTTAAGATTTTTTTTGTTTTTTGTTTTTTTGAGGTAGGGTCTCACTCTGGCCCGGGCTGACCTGGGATTCACTATGTAGTCTCAGGGTGGCCTCGAACTCACGGCAATCCTCCTACCTCTGTCTCCCAAGTGCTGGGATTAAAGGTGCATGCCACCATGCTCAGCTTATTTTAAGATTTTAATGAACATTACATTATCCAAACAAATAACATTTAAGTTTTAAAGATTATTTATTTATTTATGAGAGAGAAAGAGAGAGAGAGAGAGAGAGAGAGAGAGAGAGAGAGAGAGATAGGGTGCACCAGGGCCTCTAGCCACTGCAAATGAACTCCAGACGCATGTGCCACCATGTGCATCTGGCTTACGTGGGACCTGGAGAATCAAACCAGGGTATTTAGGCTTTGCAGGCATGCACCTTAACCATTAAGCCATCTCTCCAGCCAGCATTTAAGTTTTCATGAAACATTTAGCAAATCTAAGGTAACATTTTACAGGTTTGAGAACCTAAAATACTTAAGTTTAAGAATACGTACTTATAAGGCCTTTTAATAGATCATCAAAACATTCACATTCACACACACTCACACTTAAGTTGGTATACCAAAAATATTCTAAAAGCAAATGAAAAATTGAAGTTGCCTTTAGTTATATATGTATTTGGAACTTTATGTTGTCACATTTTTTGGACAAAACATAAGAAAAAAACCATATAAAAGATCATGGACACACATGATACAAATGCAAGAATTCTAGGTGTAACCCAAGAAAGTAAAATAAAATGGAAAGTTTATATCCTTTCTCTTTGGGATGTAAGACTTAGTAACACAGAAGACCAGAGGTGAAGCTTGTTATGTAGATTTATGGAAGATAATTATTCCTATTTTTGAAAGCTTAGAAGCAGAGGGGGAGAAGTTATTACAGATAAAATTTTTTATTTTTATATTAAAATTATCTATTTTTGCCTTGAAAGCTAGGGAAACTCCTTTAAAATATCATCTAGTAAGGATGTAGATTTAATGACAGATCAGGCTCAGGTTCGTAAGGAGAAAGGCTAGCTATAAGTTTCTTTAAGTGAGGGATTGGGAGAACAGCATTTTGGGAGTCTCTGCTTGAGGCAGTTCACCTTCACAGAGTAGATAAGTCAGGAGCAATGAGACTGGCAGGAACAGGTTAGGAGAGAAGTCGCCAATTTTTGTTTAGGATCCAGAATGTGTTGTGTCTTGAATTGCTCTCTTGGGGACATGAGAGTGGCTTTAGACATCTGGGGAATAAGCCCTTATGTAATGTCCCCTCTGGAAAGCCATGCACTGTTCCATCTGACCCGGGAATGGGGTGTAGGAGTCTAGGGGATTCTTACCTTCAGTGCCCATGGCACTCATTAAATGCTCTATGGGTTTTAGGCCATAAAAACAGATTAAAGCAAAGAAACCAAGACATCATATAATCCAAGAAGATAATTGAGGAGATGCGGTAGTTATCAAGATTTACTCACTGGGCGTGGTGGTGCACGCCTTTAATCCCAGCATTTGGGAGGCAGAGGTAAGAGGAGCGCAGTGAGTTCAAGGCCACCCTGAGACTACATAGTGAAGCCCAGGTCAGCCCAGGCCAGAGTGAGAACCTTCCTCAAACAAAACAAAACAAACAAACAAACAAACAAACAAACAAAAAAGACTTAACCACAGTGTTTTAGATGAATCTTTCATGAGCCCCAAAATGTCAGCAGCAAAGGAACTTAGACACAGCTCCACATTGTCATACTTAATAATCTGAGGAGTTCCCTTAGGTTTTCAGGGACCTCAACTTAGGCTGTATCTAGGATTTATGAAATTCCAGGCAGAGCTAGTATGAAGCAGAGTTTAAGATTAAAAAAATTTTTTTTTTAAAGATTTTATTAATGATAGTTTAGTTGAGGTTAAGCATGAGCGCTAGGCAAACGAAGGGGCATTCAGAAGGCAAGTGAAAGCACACCCGAGCACGTGGGTGTGGACTCTTCACAAGTGAGGGTTCTCATATGCTATGGAATTCTCTACGCTTTATCTTACAACAAATAATCTTGTTTTAGGTATGGGAGTTTGTTCTGCTTGGAGAGAGCAGGAAGAGACAAGATCAGACTAAGAAGAGAGGGAAATGAGAATAGTTAGATTCTGCACAAGTTGTCTTTAGTTTTGATATAACTTTTCAAATTTTCTTTTAAAAAACATTTTATTTATTTATTAGAGAGGGGAGAGAGAAAGGGTGTGCCAGGGCCTCCAGCCACTGCAAATGAACTCCAGATGCATGTGCCACCTTGTGCATCTGGTTTAGGTGAGTTCTAGGGAATCAGACCTGGGTCCTTAGACTTTGCAGGCAAGAACCTTAACCACTAAGCCATCTCTTTAGCCATATATATTTCTTTATATATATTTATATTTATATATGTAATATATATATATATATAATTATATATTAAAAAAATATATATATTTCTTTTTTTTCAAGGTAGGACCAGCCCAGGTGAGCCTGGAATTAGTCTCAGGCTGGACTAGAACTCATAGTGATCCTCCTACCTCAGCATCCCAAGTGCTAAGATTAAAGGTGTGCACCATCATGCCCAGCAGTCAAATTTTCTCAACTTATTTATTTTGAATATCTCCTTTTAACTTCTAGATTTTAGAACTCTTATTGATTAGTTTGTACATTGACAGTTTAATAATTTTTAAGATGTTTTAAAATTCTAATTAAAGCAGGCTATTCATTATGATTTTCTTTTTAGAATAAAAAATACTATTGCCCTAGTCTTTAGCATCTTAAAAAAAGTAAAAATAAAAATGAATTCTAATTTAGGATTAAATGTTCCCTATTGTGGGAAATTTAAACCCAATTTATTTTTTAGTTAGGTTGCTACATTTAAAAAAATCAAATACTTGTGAGTTAAATTAATACAATTTTCAAACCAGCTGGAGTACCAACTAGTAGTTTTCCCCCAAACATTTCCTCTTTCTTTGGAGGAATGGTAAGAGAAAAATGCTTAATGCTGGCCGAGAAACAAACTGACAGTCAGAAACCAAAATGCTCACAAAGATCTGAATGCAAACAACAAATTGACAGTCAAAACCAAAATTCTTTCAAGGCATACAAGCAAAATGGATACCTTAAAACAAACATTTTCCAAGCAAACAAAAAGGGTATCCAACAACAACAACAAAAGGACCCTAAAACCAGTTCAGAATAAACAAGTGGACCATAAACTAAAACAAAGGAGGTCCAAGCCCCAGAATGAACTGACAAACATGTACTTAAGGAGACAATATTAGTTGGTTGGGCACAAGGGGCTCATGCTGGTACCTGGCTCCGACCAGGTACATCCTAAGTGTAGGTAGCTTGTCTTGGGGTCCCATTCTGGGTGCCATTAGCTGTTAATGCAAAAGACAGCTGTCACCTCAAAGGGGATAAGTTTGTTCTGGAGCCAAATATGAGTGCCTATGTCCCAGGAACACAGATTTAGGTTCCCCAAAATTCCATGTTCCAACATGTTAGCAATTTCATGAAGGTTTTATAGTTACAGAACCAAAGAAATTCATAAATTGGAGGCACTTTTCAAATACATTGGCTGATCATCAGGCACAGGTGGGTTATAGCAAAGTAGGGAAATTTCCAGCAGAGGCCTCAGATGCTATCTGATGATATTCTTAGTCCTTGGGTTGGTGGAAACTGGGGGTCCATTCTAATATTCCAAAAAAGATCATACCTGAATAGCTGATAGTCACTAGGATGTTAGGTCAGACATAGAAGTGGGCAATAAGTGGATTTTAAGGGGCTTAAGATAGTCCAAGGTAATTTGGCTCTGATCCTGCAACATTCCATCTCTACAGGTGATCTATGAGTTCATTCAGCCTTATCTGAGGCAGATGCAGCACTTTTTGGAAATTTCAGTTCACAGGAATATGGACAATGAGGCATGAATAAGGCAAAGTAGGTTTGCTGAGAAAAAGGTGGGAAAAAAAATCCCAAAGTGTCAGGGTAAGCATGCTTAGCCAGCATCCAAAGAAGGGAAAGAAAGTGAAAAAAAGGAAAAGTTATGTTGTTTGCTGTCAGGTTCAGCTGTGAGTAACTGCATCAAGGGAGGGGCTTCTGGAGGTTTAAGGACATTATCTCATTAAGGGGGTAAATATGAACTTAGGATGGTTTCTAAGATAGCATGGAGTGAAATGAATTTGCCCCTGTGAAACTGGAGAAGGAACCAAGTTTGGCAGACACACCTTCTGCCAACTGAAGTGTCCATGTTCTTGTGTCCCAGAACAAAGAATTGTACTCAAGTCATATAGTCAGGTAATCAAAATAGAGACAGTGTCTTCAGAAAGAGAAAGGCCCTGTGAGCTTGGAAAAGGCATAATCTCAGAAAGTACCAGGCTAAGAGCCTTATGGCTCTTTCCACAAGCACCCACTTCTCTCATTTTGTATATTATGGGCTTTTTTCTTTTTTAATATTTCATTTATTTATTTGCAAGTTGTTATGGGGTTTGGTGTTGCACAAGTAAGACCATTGGCTCATGGAATGTGAGGCAACGTTTTATTGGGTAAAGAGAAAGAAAAAGAAGAAAGCTGGTGTATCAGGTCTGCATCCCAGAGTTTGGGATCTTGAGATGCAGCCCCAATCTTGGAGTGTCAGCTATTATTGGAAATAACCACATGATGTTTATAGTAAAAACAGGATTGGGAGTTAAACCACAAAATTACATACTATTAAACAAGGGGGGGGACTATTACAAGAAGTCACAAGGTTACATAGGTCACATAAGCAGAACTGAGGCAAGAAGCATTCTATGCTATGTAATCACAAAGATATTTAGAAACAAAGAGATACAGGGAGGTCATGGTACATTGCACAGAGGGATCATCTCATTCCTTAGGTAAGAGTAAACACCTGCATTACACAGAGGGATCATCCCAATTCTTTTCACATTCCATTTTCCAAAGAGAGAGAGAGAGAGAGAGAGAGAGAGAGAGAGAGAGAGAGAGGAGAGGAATGAGAATGCTAGGGCCTCTTGCCACTGCAAATGAACTCCAGATGTATGCACTACTTTGTGCATCTGGCTTTACATGGGTATTAGGGAATCAAACCTGGGCAATCAGGCTTTGCTAGCATGAACTGTTAACCACTAAGCAATCTCTCCAGCTCCATTTTGTTTTTTGTCATTTAAGCTCTATGTTACATCTAGCTAGCATTGAGTAGGTTTCCAACCTTTCAGTTGCCATCATCTTCTTTTATATGTTGCAGTCAATGTTACCCTCTCCAAGTCTCTATTCTCCTGACACAACTCTCTTCTCAGAGCTGTGGTCCCAAAGCTCTTCTAGTAGAGCAGAAGGATGATATCAGTTCATCTATCTTGATGAGGGGCACAGTCCTGCCCAGTAGGGATTTTCTTCTACTCTATGTATTGGTTGGAGAGCAGGCTTTGAATTTTCTATAGTAGGAGTTGAATATAATTGCTGTACTATAGAGTTTAGTTTTCTTTTAGGAGTTTAGGTTTAAATTTCCATATATCCTAGAAGATACACATTTTTATAAGACTAAGAATATAAGATTTAGGCAAGAGTAACATGATTATGACAACCAATGATACCAGAAAGAGTGAGACCAAGGCAGCCATGGCCATGTTTGTCCCAGGAGAGCCATCTTTGTGTAGCTTACTTTGAAGGTGTAATCCCTTGGACTGTTTAGGAAACAAACCTAACTGATAGCTACATACTGAGAATATTGCAAAATATGAAAGAACATTTTTAGAAGGAAACCAAAGATAGAATAGATTAAAAAGTAGGTAGTGTGAGTTTGTACTCATTGAGTACCAAGGGTGCAAAAAGATAAATGATATAGAAAACAAAACACTGGGCTGGAGAGATTGCTCAGTGCTTAAAGATGCTTGCTTGCAAAGCCTGATGGTTTGGGTTCAGTTCCTCAGTACTCACATAAAGCCAGATGCACAAAGTGGCAGATACATCTAGAATTCCTTTGCAGTGGCAGGAGGCCCTGGTGCAATCATTCTCTCTCTCTCTCTTTCTGCTCGCACATAAATAATGTTAATACAAACAACCAAAACATAAAGTAAAATTAAAATCACTAAATACTAAATCAGAGTGCTAACAGGCCTATCTTGGCTCAGAGAACATTGTGGAAGAGGGAGCAAAATGATTGTAAAAGCCAGAGTGTGTAGGAATACCCTGAGGCACAGTCCCGCCCCCACTTCATGATCCCAGAGTGAATACCAACAACCCCACTAAAGAGGCCCCTCAGGGAAAAGGAAGTGGGGGTGAGGGGTATAGAGTTTAACCTCCTGTAAAAATTAAAAAAAAAATTTGGCTGAATATGCAATACTATAGGATGCAGTATGTCTTCAATGATTTTTAGAGTTGATTTATATTTTGAATTTATAATTTTTCAATGCTGTGAATGCTGCTTCACATAAACATGTAGTACAAATTGGCAGAAATGCATTTAGGGGAATTTACAAGAGTACTGAAAATTCTGTCCTAATCCAAAGTCATAATTCATTTCTTAATTTTTTTTTTTTTATAAAACTCAAGTCAGTGATTCAAAGAGCAATTTCAAAAAGCAAAGATTCTCAACATCCTTGTTGCAGTCAGTTTTTCCCTGCTGGCAGAAATCACCTGACTAAGAGCAGCTTGTGGGAACAAAAGGTTTATTTTGGCTTACAGACTTGAGGGGAAGCTCCCTGATGGCAGGGGGAAATGATGGCATGGACAGAGGGTGGGTATCACCTCCTCGCTAACATTAGGTGGACAACAGCAACAGGAGAGTATGCCAAACACTGGCAAGGGGAAACTAGCTATAATACCCATAAGTCTGCCCCCAACAATACACTGCCTCCAGGAGTATTAATTTCCAAATCTCCATCAGCATCCAGAACAGCTAAGTTTACAGGGGACACCTGAATGAAACCACCACAATCCTTAACCATTAGGGAAATGCAAATTAAAACAACTGTGAGATTCCACCTTAGTCTAGTCAGGATGGAAATCATTAAAAAAAAAAAATCAAACGATGGGCTGGAGAGATGGCTTAGCAGTTAAGGTGCTTGCCTGTGAAGCCTAAGGACCCATGTTTAATTCCCCAGAATCCATGTAAGCCAGGTGCATGGGGTAACATATGCACACAGGTGACACATGTGTGTAAGTTGGTGTATGCATCTGGAGTTTATTTGCAGTGGCTAAGGCCCTGGTGCACCAATTCTCTCTCTTACTCTCTCTCTCTAATAAATAAAAAAAGTCAAATGACAATAAATGTTGGTGAGTATGTGGAGAAAGAGGAACCCTTATTCACTGTTGGTGGGAATGCAAACTTGGATAACCACTATGGAAATCAACATGGAGACTCCTGAAAAAGATGAAAATAGAGCTGCCAACTATTACTACCAACAGTTATTCCTCTACTGGGCATTTGCTCTAAAGGCTCCCTACTTCACTGTAGAGATATTTGCTCAATCATGTTTATAGCTGCTCAATTCATAATAGCTAAGAACTGGAGTCAACCCAGGTGCTCATTGTTGGATAAATACATAATGCAGATGTGGTACATTTGCACAGTAAATACTCAGCAGTGTGAAAAAATGATATACTGAAATATGTAGAAAAATGGACAGACTCTGAACAGATCATACTCAGCAAACTCACACAAACACAGAAAGACAAACACTGCATGTTCTCCCTCATCTGTGGTTCCTAACATGGAACAACTTGAGTTGCTGGCATATCTGATAGGGAACTCAAGGGCCAGATAGTAGGGATGGAAGGGTTTTAGGGGAGGGGAATGGGAGGCTCGGGGGGGGGGGAGATACACACCATACTAATTCCAAAATGAATTGGTACTGTATAGTACACTAAAATGAAATAACCCTCAACAGGAATATGTGTGTGTGTGGGGGGGGGGATTGTCTGTAAAGAAGTTCCCTGAAGAGGGTGGGATGAAGCCTAACCTTAAAACATTTGCCTCTGACCTGTAATTCCCAGTGCCAGTAATCAGTTGCTATTCACATTGAGCTGTTGATTGGAGTGACTACAAGGTCCCCCAAACAAGATAGTCTTCTGTCAAAGCACTAATTACCTGCCAGAGGTAAAAGGTAAGGTCCTATTACTGAAGACACCACATGCTGCCAACACAGAACATTGAGGGATCCAGCTGGAATACTGAAGGGAGACAATTCCCAGTTGGTTAGCCTGGATAGTGCTGGACAGCGCTACATGAGCTGCTGGGGAAAATGGCCTACAATGTGTGCTAGCAGGGGTCACAGCTATTCAAAAACAGCCAACCTGACAAGATGTACACACCTGTGCAATGGTGGCACACAGCCTTGGCTGGTAACCAATGGCTTGCTGAGTGGCTAAGAGATCCACTCAGTGCAAAGGAACCCAATAGCTGGAACTGGGAACCAGGTCAGAATCCTATGGAGACCAAGATTATGGTCTCCAACAACAAGCTCCCACAAGTATTTGACCAAAATAGGGCTATTTTAACCCATGCTGACTTCGTTTTGCTTTGAAGAATCTTGTTTTTCTTTTTTAGAAGGTAGTGAGAACTGAGGATATAAACCACACCTTCCACTTCATCCAGGGCCCAGATGAAATCACAGAGGACTTAGTGAGATGAACAAGAGTGCTTCTTCCATGGACAGCCTGGCAACCTCTGCCCAGGTAAAGGAGACAGACACTGAGGACACTCAACACATACCAAAGCAGAGATCCAGAGGCTCCTGAGAGCTCAACATTTAAGTAGACTTAAAACACATCCACCATGGCTCAGGGGGTGGAAATATTGTAAAAGCCACAGATTGGTAAGGCATATCCAGAGGCATTAGCCCCCCCCCCCCCCATGACTGACTGTTGCTCTTGTGATCTTCCTAGTTCAGACAAAATTCTGTAGTTGCAGGCATTTGTTGCCATGCCTGATTTACAGTATGTATGTATAGTGAAAACACTATAATTGCCAGGCATGGTGGCACACACCTTTAATCCCAGCACTTAGGAGGCTGAAGTAGGAGGATTGCTGTGAGTTAGAGGCCAGCCTGAGACTAATTCTAGGTTAGCCTGGGCTACAGTAAGACCCTACTTTGAAAAACAAACAAACAAACAAATACAATTGTTGACACAACCTGAGCTGAGGAGTTTAGGAAGCATTCACTGGTCTTGTGAGATGTGACAGTGTATAGTGCAAAGGGTGCACATTGTGTATTCAGAACCAAGGCTACAGTGAACACCAGAGATTCACTAAATGTTTTAAACTAATTTTTGATCACAAATCTGTTCAGTTTTCCTATATGCATGAGTGCATTCAACATCTAAATTTAGGCTTTTTTTTTAATTTCCATAGTCTACCCCACCGTCCATTTTTTAAAAAAAATTTTATTTAATTATTTATTTTTATTTATTTATTTGAGACAGAAAGAGGCAGATAGACAGAGAAGGAGCATCCAGCAACTGCAAATGAACTCCAGATGCATGCACCACTTTATCCACCTGGCTTACATGGGTCCTGGGGAATTGAACCTGGGTCTTTTGGCTTCACAGGCAAGTGCCTTAACTACTACGCCATCTCTCCAGCCCCACCCTCCATTTTTAAAAGACATTTTCTAAGTATTTATCCCAGGCTGGCCTTGAAGTTGTGGTCTTCCTAGTTCAGACTTACAAAAGTTTGGAGTTTCAGGCATTTGCCACCATGCCTGATTTACATTTAGAGGCTGGGGAGATGGCTCAGACATTAAAGTACTTACTTGCTGTACATTAAAAAAAATTAGGGCTGGAGAGATGACTTAATGGTTAATACACTTGCCTGCAAAGCCAAAGGACCTGGGGACTTCTGGTCAAGATGGCATCTGCCTAAGTGCGTTGCACCTCCTGGGAAAAGGTTCATTGGGTTCTTTAGGAGAGATCAGTCTTTAATAGACCACCAGTGGGAGAACATGAAGGGGCAACAAAGGGAATCAGCTGATTCCCATGCTCTGGGGTAGCCCACCAGTCACCCAATCCCCTCAAGCAGCCTTCCTAGCCATAGTCCCAGCCTCAGGTTCCTCCTGCACTGACCACAGGCAAGGGGGCACAGGCCAGCATAGTTCCACCTGTGCTACAGTGCACAGGTGATTGCCCCACTCCCCCCACCTGCCCGCGTGACCTCAGACCAGCGCCCCCCGGCCCCACGCAAAAGCTGCCCACTCCCCCCACCCCACATGAAAGCTGCCCTGCTCCCCCACCCTGCACAAAAGCAGCACCACTCCCCTCGCCCATTGTGACCACAGTCCCACTCTCCCTGCCCCTACACTGTGATGGGCAGACCACAGCACAAAAGGAATAACATGAAAAATCAAGTGCAAGTAAATCCAATAAGATCATCCAATCATACAACAGATGTCTCTAATCAAAACATAGAAGAGACATTAGGATCAGAACCCCAAAATGAAGGTATGAGCAATGCAACCCTAACAAAGCTAATGGTAGAACTTGTAGAAAAGCAACAAAGGGCTGATAATCATGTGGATGCTGTCATCACTAGACTAGACCTAATAGATAAGAAAATGGAAGGGATCCAAAGTCAGTTAAAGGATATGAAGGAGAGTGAAAAAAAAAAGAGGACCTCAAAAACCAGCTGGCTAAGCTAAATGAAGAGATAAAGAAATGCAGGGATGAATTCCAAGAAGCATCAAGAAAATCAGAAAATGATGTGAAAAGAGAACTTGGCAGAGGGATGGAAACTATACATAGAAAATTCAAACCTAATTGAACAAGCCCAAAATTCTATAAAAGCTCTCAAGAATAGAGTCAGCCATGTGGAGGATAGAAACTCAGACCTGGAAGACAAAACAGAAGAAACAGTTCGAGAGTTCAAAAATTTCAATAAGTTCAAAAATTTCTGTGAACAGAACATGATGAAACTGTGGGATACCCTTAAACATCCTAACATTTGGATCATGGGAATACCAAACTACTCTACCCAGCAAAAGTATCCCTCATAATAGATGGTGAAAGAAAAACTTTCCATGACAAAACTCATCTTCACAACTATATGAACACAAAACCAAACCTACAGAGAGTATTTCAGGAAATTCTCCCCACAAAGAATCCAATAATCAACCTCAAGTGCCTACAAGAAACAGATCACAATAACCAAACTCAGAGAAGGCACAAAAAACTACAAAGTCCGTGAAAACACCAAACCACATAAACCAACACAATATGGCAGGGATCAAATCAAACCTCACACTCATAACCCTAAATATTAATGGCCTTAATTCACCCATCAAGAGACATGAGCTAACAGGGTGGATCAGAAAGTTAGATCCCTCAATCTGTTGTCTTCAAGAAACCCACCTCACCACTAAAGACAGATAACTCCTTAGGGTGGAAGGGTGGAAAATGATATTCCAAGCAAATGGGAATAAGAAACAAGCAGGCGTAGCTATACTAATATTGGATAAAATAGACTTCAAACCAAAAATAATCAAAAAAGACAAAGAAGGCCACTTCCTACTTATCAAAGGAACAATCCATCAAGAGGATATCACAATCATAAATCTTTATGCACCAAACACAGGGACACCACAATTCATAAAACAAAACCTACTTGACAATAAAACAGAAATAACCACCACCACCATCATAGTTGGGGACTTCAATACAACATTATTAGTAATAGACAGATCATCCAAACAGAAACTCAAAAGGGAAGTAAGAGAGATCAACAAAACCATAGATCACTTAGACCTAACAAACATCTACAGAACATTCCATTCCAAATCCACAGACAACACATTCTTCTCAGCAGCCCATGGAACATTCTCTAAAATAGATCATATACTGGGTCACAAAGCCTGCCTTCATATATTTAGGAAGATTGACATAATTCCCTGCATGATATCAGATCACAATGCTATATTGCTAGAAATTAACAACAAAAGACCCACCAAGAATCCCATTGGAGCCTGGAAACTGAACAGCACACTTTTAAACAATAAATGGGTAGTGGTTGAAATAAAAAATAATATTTCAAAATTTCTAGAAATGAATGACAATGAAAACACATCATACCAAAACTTATGGGACACAATGAAGGTGGCCCTCAGAGGAAAATTCATAGTACTAAATGTTTTCATAACAAAGACAGAGAGATCCCAAATCAATAACCTAACCATCCATCTAAAGGCACTGGAAAGGCAAGAATCCAACCTAAAATGCTCCAGACAGAAAGAAATAATTAAGATCAGAGCAGAAATTAATGAATTGGAAACTAAGAAAACAATTAAGAAAATTGATGAAACAAAGAGCTGGTTCTTTGAAAAAATAAACAAGATTCCTTGAGATGCTTGCTGGGTATGTCAGCATCTTGGGAAGATTCAGGTTAGGTACTGTAGATGAGTGAGAATATGTGGCGATTATCTTTCTGTGATTGGGTAAGTTCACTGTGAAAGATCTGTTCCAGGTTCAACCGTTTTTCTTCAGATTTCACTGTGTCATTTTTTCTTACTACTGTGTAGAATTCCATTGTATATATATACCACATCTTGGTTATCCATTTTTCTAATTATGGACCTCTGGATTGATTCTAGCTCTTAGATATTACTAATTGAGCAGCTATAAACATGGTTGAGCAAATCTCTCTGGACTGAGGCTTGAAGGTTTTAGGGTACATGCCCACCAGTAAGGGAATAACTGAGTCTGTTGGTAACTCTATAGTCAGCTTTTTTAGGAGTCTCCATATCACTTTACAAAGTGGTTGTGCCATCTTACATTCCCACCAACAGTGGATGAGGGTTCCTATTTCTCCACATCCTCACCAGCATTTATTTTCAATTGATTCTTTTGATGTTTGCTATCCTTACTGGGGTAAGGTGGAACCTCATAGTTGTTTTAATTTGCACCCTGATGATTAGGGATGATGAACATTTTCTTAAGTGTGTGTTTGCCATTTGTATTTCTTCCTCTGTGAACTGCCTGTCCAGGTCTTTGTCCCGTTTTGTGAGTAGGTTGTTTGACTTTTTATTGTTTAGGTTTTTCAGTTCTTTGTAGATTCTAGAGATTAGGCCTCTGTCAGTTGGATATTCAGCAAATATTTTTTCCCATTCTGTGGGTAATCTATTGGCTCTGCTTATTGTATATTTGTCTGTGAAGAAACTCTTCAGCTTCAGCTTCATGTGATCCCATTGGTTGAGTGATTGTTTAAGATCCTGAGCTACTGGGGTTTTGTTCAGGAAGTCTTTTCCTATATCATGGAAAGTTCCTCCTATATTTTATCCCAGTAGTAGCCAAGTTTCTGGTCTTATATTGAGGTCTTTGATCCATTTCAACTTGATTGTTGTGCATGGTGAGGTGTGTGGATCAAGTTTCAATTTCCTGCATATGGTTATCCAGTTTGTCCAGCACCATTTGTTGAAGATGCTGTCTTTTTTCCAGTCTATATTGTTAGGGCCTTTGTCAAATATCAAGTAGCTATAGTTGCTTGACCCAAAGTCTGGGTCCTCAATTCTATTCCATTGGTCTATACTCCTGTTTTTATGCCAGTACCATGCTGTTTTTATTACTATGGCTTTGTAATATAGCTTTATATCAGGTATGGTGATGCCTCCAGAGGTATTTCTTTTGCTGAGGATATGCTTGGATCAAAGACCTCAATATAAGACTGGAAACTCGGCTACTACTGGAATAAAATATAGGAGGAACTTTCCATGATATAGGAAAAGACTTCCTGAACAAAACCCCAGTAGCTCAGGATTTTAAACAATCACTCAACCAATGGGATCACATGAAGCTGGAGCTGAAGAGTTTCTTCACAGACAAATATACAATAAGCAGAGCCATTAGATTACCCACAGAATGGGAAAAAATATTTGCTGAATATCCAACTGACAGAGGCCTAATCTCTAGAATCTACAAAGAACTCAAAAAACTAAAAAATAAAAAGTCAAACAACCCACTCACAAAATGGGGCAAAGAGCTGGACAGGAAGTTCACAGAGGAAGAAATACAAATGGCACACACACACTTAAGAAAATGTTCATCATCCCTAATCATCAGGGTGCAAATTAAAACAACTATGTGGTTCCACCTTACCCCAGTAAGGATAGCAAACATCAAAAAATCAATTGAAAATACATGCTGGCGAGGACATAGAGAAATAGGAACCCTCATCCACTGCTGTTGGGAATGTAAGATGGCACAACCACTTTGTAAAGCAATATGGAGACTCCTAAAAAGTTGGCTATAGAGTTACCAACAGACTCAGTTATTTTCTTACTGGGCATATACCCTAAAACCTTCAAGCCTCAGTCCAGAGAGATTTGCTCAACTATGTTTATAGCTGCTCAATTAGTAATAGCTAAGAGGTAGAATCAACCCAGATGTCCATCATGAGACAAATGGATAACCAAGATGTGGTATATCTACATGATAGAATTCTACACAGCAGTAAGGAAAAATGACACAATGAAATTTGAAGAATGGTCAAACCTGGAACAGATCTTTCTCAGTGAACTCACCCAGTCACAGAAAGATAATTGCCACATAGTCTCACTCATCTACAGCTCCTAACCTGAACCTACCAGAGATGCTGACATACCTAGCAAGAATCTCGAGGACCAGACAATAAGGTGGGTTGGGAGGGAGAGGAGGGTGATGAAGGGAGTGTGGGGGGGAATTCAAAGCTGGACCCAAATGGCAATGGTACCATAAAATTCTACAGACCAAATGGTTGAACCTTCACCAGGCCCTTAGAGGGAACACCTGAGTCACAAGGCACTGGAGAGGATATGATGAAGACTGACCTTAATCTTCTGCAGCTTCTCTCTCTCTCTCCCTCTTCTATCTCTTTTATATTACTTATCTTTTTCTTCCTTCTCTTTTTGGGTGCCATCCTGAAACTCCCAGTACCAGCATGTGGCTATCATCCACAATGAGCTCTTGATTAGAGAGATCTACAAGGTGTGTCTAGTGCCAGAAGGTGCTATATGAGCGACTGGGGGAAAATGACCAATATCTGTCCAAGCAACTCATGGTCTAACCTACTTAGCAGCAAACAACCTGATGTGATGCTCACACAAGTGCAACAGTGGCACACAGCCATGGTGGGAAACCAATTGCTCTTGATTTGGCTAACTGATCTGCAAGGTGGTATGGAACCCATAGTTGGAGCTGGAAACCAAGTCAGAACCATATCCAAAAATGAGCCTGCTCTCCATTATCAAACTTCCACCAATCGTGGGCTATAAGAGGGCCTACACCTATTAAATTTTCTCTTAAAAAAATGGTTATCCCCACTTATCTGGTGCATTTACTTCTCTTTTTCAGATAGACACAGATCCTAAGGAGAGAACCACCCCATCATACCTCAAAAGGACCCCAACTGAAACTAAGAATAAGTGGGGAAACTAGCAAGAGTGCTGTTTTTGTGGTGAACCTGGTACCATCACAAGGGTGAAGGAGATAGACACAGAGAACAATCAACTCCTAGCAAATCAGATATCCAGACACACAGAGGCTCCCAAGACCTCATCACTGAAGCAGACCTAAAATGAACCCAACATGGCTCAGGGAAATTTGAGAAAGAGGGAGGTGGAAAGAATGTCAGAGCCACATGCTGGGTCATGATACACAGAGATATTGCCTCCTACCCATAACTGATGGCTAATCCCACAATGCATGACTCATATTCCCCAACGAGGAGGGTCCCTGTGGAGGTGGGAGGACAGGGAGGAGGCTTCAATGGTACCAACTTGACTGTATCCACTGAGTACAAAACTAATAATAGCCGGGCGTGGTGGCGCACGCCTTTAATCCCAGCACTCGGGAGGCAGAGGTAGGAGGATCGCCGTGAGTTCGAGGCCACCCTGAGGCTCCATAGTGAATTCCAGGTCAGCCTAGGCTAGAGTGAGACCTTACCTCAAAAAACCAAAAAAAAAAAAAAAACAACAAAAAAAAAACTAATAATAAAAAATTTAAAAAAGGCAGAAGGACCCAGGTTTGACTTCCCAGGACCCACGTAAGCCAGATGCACAAGGCAGTGCCATGTGTATAGAGTTCGTCTGCAGTGGCTGGATACACTGCCACACCCATTCTCTCTCTCTCCCTCTCTCTGCCTCTCAAATAAATAAATAAAATATTTGAAAAATTTAAGATATTTTACTTATGTTTTTTTTTTTTTTCAAGGAGAGAGAGCAAAAGAGAATGGGTGCACCAGGGCATCTTGTTACTGTATATGAACTTCAGATGTATGTATAACTTTGTGCACATGGCTTTACATGGGTGCTGAGGAATTGAACTTTGATTGGGAGGGTTTACAAGCAAGCAAGTGCATTTAACCACTGAGACATCTCTCCAGCCCCTTTAAAAAAATATATGTGATGCCAGGCATGGTGGTGCACACCTTTAGTCCCAGTACTTGGGAAGCAGAGGTAGGAGGATCATCATCAGTTTGAGGCCAGCCTGGACTAC
Organism: Dipus sagitta; assembly: GCA_036346955.1. NCBI lineage: Eukaryota > Metazoa > Chordata > Mammalia > Rodentia > Dipodidae > Dipus > Dipus sagitta. The sequence continues at coordinate 39,131,363 of CM070773.1, forward strand.
ATAGATATTCTAGGTCAGCGTAGGCTAGAATAAGACCCTACGTAGACAAAACAAACAAACAAAAAAAAAAAAGAAAAGAAAAGAAAAAAGAAAAAAAATATGTGTGTGTTGGCATGTATGTGCCATGGCAAGCATGTGGAGTTTAGAGACAACATTTTGTGTTGGTTCTCACCTTCTACCTCCTTTGAGGCAGGGTATAATGCTGTTCACTGCAGCTTTTCCACCAAGCTATCTCCTCCAGGAGATTCTGGTAGATTCTCCTACCTGGGACCTAAACTTCTGGAAGATTCTCTTGTCTCTGCTTCCTTTTGTGCCTACAGGCGTGGCTGGATTGCAAATATCTGTCATAGCATCTGGCTTCTTATATGGGTGCTAGGGTTTCAAACTCAGTTTCTAATGCCTGCTTGGAAAATTCTCAGTCCACAGAGCCATCTCTGCAGCCCAATATTTGTCAATTCTTGAGATTATTTCCTGTGCTATTGAAGTTTTGCTCAAAAAATTTTTGCTTATGCTTCTTTTTTTTTGGTTTTTCAAGATAGAGTCTTGCTCTAGCCCCAGCGTGCCTGGAAATCACTATGTAGTCTCAGGCTGGCCTCAAACTCACAGCAATCCTCTTTCCTCTGTCTCCCAAGTGCTAGGATTAAAGGCATGTGCCACAAATCCTGGCTGTTTATACTTTTACCTTGAAGAGTTTTCTCTATGTTTTCCTCTAGCAGTTTAAGGTCTTACATAAAAGTCTTTGATTCACTTTGAACTTCTATTTATGAGAGAGAGAGAGAGAGAGAGAGAGAGAGAGAAAGAGAGAAAGAGAGAAAGTATGGGTGCTCCAGGACCTGCTGCCACTGCAAATGAGCACTAGAACCCTGCACCACTTTGTGCATCTAGCTTTATGTGGGTACTGGGGAATCTAGCTTATGTAATCAGGCTTTGCAAGCAAGCATTTTTAACTGCAGAGCCACTTCCTAGCCGCCCCCCCCTTTGACATTTAAGTGCTCAGCACTGAATGAGACATTTCTAGCATATCCACCATGGCTCAAGGACTATTGCAGAAGAGGTGGCAAAATGAGTGTAAGAGTCAAAGGATGGAAAAGAGTCCCTTGAAGTGTTGTCTTCTGACATGAAGTGGCCATTACATTTATGACCTCAAGACTCACTGAATTTATTTATTCATTTTATGTCTACACATGCCAAAAACCATAAGCACAAGAACTGGAAAGAAGAGAAATAGGATGTTGGCTAAAAAGAAAGGGAGGGGCTGGAGAGATGGCTCAGTGGTTGAAGGTATGCTTGCAAAGCCTGATGGTCTGGGTTAGATTCCCCAGTACTCACATAAATTCAGATGCACAAAATGGTACATGCATCTGCAGTTCATTTGCAAAGGCAAGAGGCCCTGTTATTCTCATTCTATGTACCTGTCTGTCTGTCCGTCCATTCATCCATCCATGTCTTCTTAAATAAATAAATAATAAATAAATAAATATATTTTCTCAAAAAGAAAGGGAAGGCCAAGGGAGAGTTTGCATTTGTAGATAGGAGAAGTAATGATAAATGCTTTTGGAAGGCAGCTATACTCACTGTTAGGTAGAACAAGAGTCCCAAGATGGAGTGGAGATGAAGGAAGAGAAAACAGCATCTGACTGATGCAACTTTAGATGTTTATGTTGCCTAACCCTTACTCCCCTGGTCTAACAATGCCCTCAGCCATAGTTTTCCTGCCTATCTTATCTTAGAGACAATCTGGCTCCTCTTCTGTGGCAATGCATTCTCTGGTTGATTATCTCCTCTGTTTGGTCTCTGTCCCCCTTGTGATTTAGCATCTCCATTTGGTCCCTGCTCTCCCTTGAATTCTTTAGTCCTTTGTTCTCTGTAGCCCTTCCCAAAGGAAAACAGTCTATAAAAACCCAAACTATACAGACTTACACTGGCTGCTCTCTCTCTCTCTCCTCCTGTGAGACATCCCTGCAGCTCAGGCCCCCAATTAAAAGCTCTTTTCTGGCCTCAGAGTGCCCTTGTATGGTCTGGTCTTTCATGAGCCTTACATCTGGTGCTGTGACTCGGATAGGAGGCTCCTGGTTGCCCTCTTGGGCGCCTGGACCTCCTTCCCCCAACAAGACCACGGAACCACCAGACCCTCTGAAGGCCTTGGACTGTCTGCCTGTTGCAGGCTACCTCAGGCACCATGGTTTGGCCTCACTCCTTCCCTTTCCCTCATCCTCTCCTCCTCAGTAAGTTCCCCTCATGGGTTGGCCTGTTCTCTGAGGTATACTCCCTCCCTCTTGCTCTCTCGTCTAAGCCATACCGGTATGTCAGACCACACCCACTTGCCTGCTTCCGGGCGCCCCAGGTCTTGCGAAAGTCGCATTCTCAACACCTCAGGATTCTCTCTGGCCCACCAAACCATAAGAGGTGCCTTTTGGTTCTGGTGTTGGGACACTTCTGCCTCCTCCTCTCCACTGAGCTGCCTCAGCTGTTCTTAGCCACTGGGGCGCATACCCACCCCTGCTCTATGTTGAGACTAGCCTCAAATTGGAGCGCATGACTGCCCTTGGCATGAGTGGTGCTGAGCCACTCTGATTGACACGCTCTCAGCTTGGTCTCCTAAGCTGTGGCAGAAAAAAAAAAAAAAAAAAAAAAAAAAAGAGAAAAGAGAAAACCCTTGGTGCCGCCTTCCCTCTCGTCCTCCTGAGAGCTTGTCTTTCACTGCTAATTATTCCTTCCTGCAGGAGCACACCTTCCTTTTCTCCTTCCTCCTCCTGAAATCTCATCCTGCACTGCCAGTTTCTCACTCCTTCAGGAGCACAGATACCCACCTGGCCCACTAAGAGATTAAACAGCTGTCAGACTGACCTGAACAGCCTTTGTCTGTATGGGAAGTGAAGGCCTCGTTTACCCCACAGGCCAGGGGTCCATATTGGTGGTTTTCCAGGTAAACCCAGCTTGACCTTCTTTCTTCTCATTCTCATTTCCCTCCTTTTCCTCCTTTCCTTCCTATGACAGCCTCCTCCTATACCCTCTCCTTCTCCCTCTCATCTGAAATGGGAAACCAGACTTCCAAAACTGTTCCTAGCCCCCCCCCCCCCCCCCCCCGCCCACGGTTTGTCTCCTTCAAAACCTAAAGAAATTAAGGCTCCAAGATGTATCAAACCTCACTGTTTAATTTTTTTTTATGGCAACATGGCCTGCCTTCAATATAACTGAACAATGGGTTGATGTGGCCTGAGAACAATACTTTTGATTTCCTAATTCTTACTAATTTAAATAACTTCTGCCACTGCACAGCCAATTGGTCTGAGATACCTCATATTCAAATGTTTTTCACTCTGCATGCCTGTTCTCTCTTCTCTGCTTGCCCTACTGACCAGATTCTTCTAGCTAAGGTGAGACTGACCCCATTTCGATAAAACAAAAATTAATGGGAATAACTAGGGAACAATGTTTTAAGCTCTAAATGATTGTGCGTGAATGTGAGATTAAACATTAACCTGAATTTCAGGTACTAATAACCAGTCTGTGGGAAATGCGGCTTCTGGCTGTGCTGGTTTGTGTCTGCGGCAGTGCGGTGGGGCATAGATTCCAACGGCACGTGTAGTCACACTGCTGAGCCTGCATGTGAAAGTCTGCACATGGGGATATACAACAAGGCTACGACCCGAGCTAGATGACAAACAGAAACAGGATGGTGGCACAGAAACCCCATGCCACAGCAAGACACACAGGCCCACAGAACAAATTTGGTCCTAAAGTCTGCCAGGTAAAGGCTTAAAGCCAGATACCTAGGGATTGGTAGGTTTGCTCAATGTTTAGAGATATTTGTTAATGATTATTTCTACTTCACTGTAATGTAAATTATATTAGTTGTGATATGCTATCTATCTATCTATCTATCTATCTATCTATCTATCTATCTATTTATTTATTTATAGTTTTTCGAGGTAGGATCTCACTCTAGCCCAGGCTGACCTGGAATTCACTATGTAGTCTCAGGGTGGCTTTGAACTCACAGCCATCCTCCTACCTCTGCCTCCCAAGTGCTGGGATTAAAGGTGTGCACCACCATGCCTGGCCGTGATATACTATTTAAATTTATGGCAAGCTGGATTTTGAGAAATGGGTTGTCTCCCCCAACTCAGACCCCAAGCACATGTGTCATTTGGCTTTCTGGGCTAGGAGATAGAACCAGCCTAGATGTCCCCCAACTGATGAGTGGATAATGAAGATGTGGTACATTTATACAATGCAGTTCTACTCAGCAGCAAAGAAACATGAAATTATGAAATTTGCAGGGAAATGGATGGATCTGGAAAGGATTTTACTTAGTGAGGTAACCCAGGTCCAGAAAGGCAGACGACACATATTCTCTCTCATATGTGGGTCCTAGCTGCAAATTGTTGGACTGGTATGTGAGTTGGAATAAAACTCAGTAGCAGAGGCCAATAAACCAGAAAGGGGATATAAAGGGAATGGAAAGGGAAGAAGAGAGTCTTAATAGGATGATATTGTATATATGTAAGTAGAAGAACATATTAATGGAGGTGGGAAGGCCTAAGTGAGGTCAGGGGAAGAGATTGAGTAAAGGAAATGTGGGGGGAGGGTTAATCAAAATCTAAGAGGGTATGAATAAGTCATATGGAAACCTACTCTTTTGGACAATGGAACAACCAGAAGCCATAGATTGTTACTAGAAAAAATTCAGTGCCAGGGATGGGATACCTTCCAGTGATTTGTTGGCCAGGGACATCTCTGATGCCCCCAAAACATTACAGACCATTGCCAAGGCTCTTGGCTTCCCACCATGATTAGATAGTAAGACTCTATTACTGAAGATTCCACATATTTATGCTGCAAGGTCACTGAGAAATCCTCCTGGGGCTGAGCTGAAAACCTCCTCTGTGTAGACTAGCTGACAGAAAGCTAGAAAACGCTACACTTCATGCAGTTCAATGGGAGAGAAAGAAATCGCCAGTGGAGATAAACAACAGTGGACACTGCAAGCCTTAAATTTGGCCAGCCAGGCCAGGTGAGCCAATGGGTACAATAGTGGCATGTCTGTTATGGGGAAAACTAGCCGCTGTCTAATTGGACTGGAGGCTGCTGCATGGGAGGGAATAAATGCCTGGTACTGAAAACCTATGAGGGGGGAAGTCATGAGCCCTAGGGGTGTAACAACTGCTGGTGTCTGGCTAAATGTATATACTATGCTCACCAAACTGTCCAGTAAGCACTTCTCTTAATGTTCATGCCCATATATTACTGCTACTCTCACTTTTGGTTAGAGAAACTTCTCTTTTCTGATGGTGGTGACCTTGGGATGACTCAGAAGGCATCAAGGTGCTGAGAAGAAGTGACAGAGGAGAGCTCAACAATGAAAGATCTCTATCACACCTTCCAAGGCTCAGTGTCTATTGCAGAAAGAATGTAAGAGCCAAAGGAAGGGTAGGACTCCTTACAATGCACTCTTCCAGACACAAAATGGTCTGGATATTAATGACCTTGCAGTGCCTGACACTACCTACACAAGACCATCATAACAGGAGGAAAAGAGGATGACATCAAAATAAGAGAGGCTGATTGAGAGGGGGGAGGTGTATGACTGAGAGTGGAGTTGTGAAGGGGAATTACCATGGTTTATTGTGTATAATTATGGAAGTTGTAAATACAAAATTAAAAAAACTGACAATGGGGGCTGGAGAGATGGCTTAGTGGTTAAGTGCTTGCCTGTGAAGCCTAAGGACCCCGGTTCGAGGCTGATTCCCCAGAACCCACGTTAGCCACATGCACAAGGGGGCTCACACGTCTGGAGTTCGTTTGCAGTGGCTGGAGGCCCTGACACGCCCATTCTCTCTCTATATATATATCTACTTCTTTCTCTCTCTGCCTGTCACTTTCAAATAAATAAATAAAAATAAACAAAATTTAAAAAAAAGTGGCAGTGGGGCTACAGAGATGGTTTAGCACTTAAGGCACTTGCCTGCAAAGCCTAAGAACAAGTGTTTAATTCCCCAGTACCCATGTAAAGTCAGATGCACAAAGTGACACATGGTATCTGGATTTTGTTTGCAACAGCTAGAGGCCCTGGCATGCCCATATTCTCTCTCTCTCTCTCATATGCGTTCTCTCTCTCTCTCTGCTTACAAGTAAATAAACAATTTTTTTAAAAAGAAAGAAAAATATAGCCAGAAAATAACATATATCTTAAATAATTAAATCATCACAGCCCAGACTATAACTTTAGACAGATGTGTTCACTGTGACAAAAACAGGTATAGACCACACCATTTGGTAAATTTCTAGACCTTCATGATCATGCCTGTCATTTCTGGTAATAATTCTGTTAATTTTGGGACATTGTGTATTTAACTACAATCTTAACCTTATATCCACACTCAGATGGTTCTGTGACAATCCAATGCCATCTAACTGGGTCCCCCAAATTGCCCTCCAAGGTCTGCCTGAAATGCTAATGGAAACCACCTTCAAGTGGAGGCTACTTAGACCCTAACCTCATCTGAACCTCAACTTTTTCATGTTACCTTTCTAGACAATCCAAACATGGCTTTAGACTCCTGCCCCTTGCTTAACCCAGATACCCTTATACCTCTACCTAAGCAACTTACACACTCCTGTGTAGAAACTTTAGAAGAGGTTACCTACCACAACCCCAGAATTTCAGTCTCCCCTCCCTGACCCTGGTCACACATGGCATATATATATATAGATGGAAGCTCTTCTACCAACCCTACAGAGGTGCCAAAATCACAGAAAATGCTATTGTCTTTCATGACCAGATAATAGATACTGACCCATTGCCTCAGGAACATACATCCCAGAAGGCTGAGCTTGTCACAGTCCATTTATCTATACTAATAAAAATAAGTCTTTCCTCCTCTATATCAACTACAGGGGCGGCTGCAGGTGGGCTGGGAGACACTCTAATCTCTTATCAGCAGCTTTCCACAGAACTGAATACAGCCATTAAGAACTCTGCTATGGCCCTTCATCTGCTGCAGTAGCAGTTCACCTTATTGGCATCAATAATTCTTCAGAACCCTTGAGCCCTCAACCTCATCACAGCCAAGAAGGGAGGAACCTGTCTCTTCCTAAACAAGGAATGTAGTTATTATATAAACCAATTGGGTAAAGTAGAATTAGAGATAAAAAAAGCTCCAAACTCTGGCCTATAGACTCTATCCTGGCACACCACTGTCCTTAGGACCATGGGATATCTTTGGAACTGTTTGGCCTTGGCTACTACCATTACTCGGGCTATTTATGGGGATATTGCTTTTACTCTTGATAGCCCTCTGTCTTTGGAAATGCATTTTAAAACCAGGTATGTAATCTCACACATCACTCATTCAACCAACTTTTATTAACCTATCTCTCTTCTACTTAGTATCAACTTTTACCTTCCTCAGACTTGACTCCCAGTCACATGCTCCGAGGGGACTTGCCAGCCACTGACACCAGCATCCCCTGAAACACCTGACCACACCCCCTGTCAGCAGGAAGCAGTAACAAGAGAAGACCACATCCCTTATCCTTAACAAAATGCTGGAATGTTAGGACAACAGTCCCAAGATGGAGTGGAGATGAAGGAAGAGAACGACAGCAGCCTGATTGATGCAACTTTAAATGTTTATGTTGCCTAACCATTACTCTCCTGACCTAAATTCCCTCAGCCATAATTTTCCTGCCAATCTTACCTTAGCAACAACCTGGCTCCTCTTATGATGGCAACTTATTCTCTGATTAATTACCTCCTCTGTTTTGTCTATGTTCCCCTTGTTATTTAGCTTCTCCATTTGATCCATTCTCTCTCTTGAATTCTTCAGTCCTTTGTTCTCTGTACTGCCCCTCTCAAAGAAAAAAAACTCTATAAAAACCCAACCTAGGGCTGGAGAGATGGCTTAGCAGTTAAGCACTTGCCTGTGAAGCCTAAGGACTGTGGTTCGAGACTCAATTCTCCAGGACCCACGTTAGCCAGATGCATAAGGGGGCGCATGCATCTGGAGTTCGTTTGCAGTGGCTGGAGACCCTGGCACGCCCATTCTCTCTCTCTCTCTCTGTCACTCTCAAATAAATAAATAAAAATAAAAATAAATTAAAAAAATACTTAAAAATTAAAAAAAAATCCCAACCTATCTAGACATATGCCAGCTGCTCTCTCTTTCTCCTCCTGAGACAGCCCTGCAGCCCAGGCCTACAATAAAAAGTTCTTTTCCTGCTTCAGAGTGGTCTGGTCTTTCACAAAACTTACACTCACCATGACACCACCAACACTGTACCTGATATAAATTTTTGGAAATGGGCTGAGCATGGTGGCACAGGCCTACAATTTCGGCATCTCAAAAGCCAGAAATTCACGAGCTCAAGACCAGCCTGGATGACATAGCAAGACCTTGTTTCAAATACCCATAAACTTCAAAAACAAACAGACAGAGTGTAGGGGACTTGATGTAAGACAGAGAGATGATAAAATTATTGGAGAGGTCCTTATGCAAGTGGAAAGTTCATTTTTTTAAACATTATTTGAATTTTATTTATTAAAATTAGAATTATGATAAAGCAAGATGAAAAACAACTATAAAATGAGAAATTGCAGTATACTATACATAGTTCTCTAAAGCTATCTTAAACTATATTGGTAGATTACTGTTACTCATAACATTTTTTTTTTTTGAGACATGGTGTCTCATGTAGTCCAAACTGGCCTCAAACTTGCTATGTAGCCAAGGATGACCTTAAACTTCTGATCCTCTTGCTTTTACCTTCTAACTGCTAGGATTGGAGGTAAGTACCACTATACTCAAGTTTATGTGGTACTGTGGAACAAACTCAGGACTCCATGGATGCTAGCAGGCACTCTACACGCTGAGCCACATCCCCAGTCCATTCATGCCATGTTGAAATTATAGATAATATTATATTTTTTTCTTTTTAAAGTTAAGTTTCTTTCTGCGGTTGATTACAAACCAGAACGTTCACTTTCAACTGCAGCATAGTTGATGAAATACACAGAATGTGAGAGCACAGATGTCATCAGGTAGGGCGGTGTGGTTGATGGTAGAAATCCAAGACAGTTTCTTTCTCTCTCTCTTATAGGATCTCAATAGGTAGCCCTGGCTGGCTTTAAATTCACCATGTAGCTCAGTCCAGAAGGACATGACAGTTAACAAGATATTGAACTGGTGGGGAGGAGTAAATGATAACATTTGAAAGGTCTCCACTGAGAAACAGGGGCCAAAGCCAGGCTAGGATAGGTTAGAAGTGAGTGATGAGGATGTGGAGACAAGCAAGGTATGTGAACCGTTCGCTAGCAGTTTGAGGGGCAGGAAGGGTGAGTAGAAGGCAGACCAGGAGGAAGAATCCATGAAAATGAAGAGTAGGGAAATGGGATACTTGAGGCAAGTTCCTAAAAATGAAGGTGTAGAATATGACGGTATTAATGCTCCAGATGGAGGACTAAGCTTTGCTTGGTAGAGGGAAATTTATTTCGTAGTGGTTCAGAGCGGCAGGGGCTTTAGGAGGGGAGGGAGAAGATTTTGGATTTCTAGATCCAGTGATGGCAGACGCTCTGCTGCCAGGGGCCACTCACTAGAGCTAGTGCCCGTGGTCCAACTGTGTGTGCAGGTGGGGCAGGAGGGAACTGAGTGGGAGAGAAGCTCTGGAACTGAGAGAGGGAGGAGACAAGAGAAAGCGAGGAAAGAAACAGGAGGGAGATAAAATAGGATAGAAAGCAAGGAGGAGGAAAAGGTGTGTGTGAGGGAGAGAGAGAGGGAAACAGAAGAGGCAGACAGAACAGGAAGAAATGCAGACAGAACAGGAAGAAATGCAGACAGAACATGAACCTTTAGCTCAAGAAGCCCAGGAAAAGAGAAACATATGAGGGAAACTTTATATAGAAAGATTCATTCAATGTAGCACTGACCCTCCAAGTCCATTTTCTGGGTCCTGATATGTGGTTTGTGTTTAAAAAGAAGGTAAGTGGGGCCTGGAGAGATGGCTTAGCGGTTAAGCACTTGCCTGTGAAGCCTAAGGACCCCGGTTCGAGGCTCGATTCCCCAGGACCCACGTTAGCCAGATGCACAAGGGGGCACACGTGTCTGGAGTTCGTTTGCAGTGGCTGGAGGCCCTGGCGCACCCATTCTCTCTCTGTCTATCTGCCTCTCTCTCTCTCTGTCCGTCGCTTTCAAATAAATAAAAATAAACAAAAAATTAAAAAAAAAGAAGGTAAGAGGTGCGTGCGCAGGTACGCAGTGTCTGTCAAGGTGTGGTCCCACTCATCCTGTCGAATCTTCTTTGAAGCAAGTTCCTTCTCCAGTCGACACAACAGTTTAGCCATTTTTTTTTTTTTTTTTTTTTTTTTTTGAGGTAGGCTCTCTCTCTAGCCCAGGCTGACCTGGAATTCACTATGTAGTCTTAGGCTGGCCTCAAACTCCCAGTGATCTTCCTACTTCTGCCTCCTGAGTTCTGGGATTAAAGGTGTGCGCCACCATGCCTGGCTGTCCATTTTTCCCCTAGTGTGATATACCTAGGACATTTCAGTTTCTTGGGATCTATGGTTTCGACACTGTAGCCAAAGGAAAGGGCACAGGTGTCTTTTTTTTTTTTTTTTTTCGAGGTAGGGTCTCACTCTAGCCTAGGCGGACCTGGAACTCACTCTGTAGTCCCAGGTTGGCCTCAAACTCACAGTGATCCTTGCACCTCTGCCTCCTGAGTGCTGGAATTAAAGGGTTTGCCATCACACCCAGCTATTTTGCTTATTTATTTATTTACAAGCAAAGAGCGCTAGCAAAAGAGAGTGAAAGAGAGGCTGGAGTGATGGCTCAGCAGTTAAGGCACTTGCCTGCAAAGCCTAGGGACCAAGGTTTGATTCCTACATACTCACGTCAGCCAGATGCGCAAGGTGGCACATATGTCTGGAGTTCCTTTGCAGTGGCTAGAGACCCCGGTGTGCTCATTCTCTAGCTCTATCTGCCTCTTTCTCTCACTCTCTCTCAGATAAGTTTTTTTTTTTTTTTAAAATTAAAAACATCTGCTTTTGCTCTCCTCACCTTATTGTCCGCACACCTTAATTTCTCTTTGGTATGTAACGAAACTTGAGAGCCTCGGCCACTTGAGCCCAGCCCATGGGGACAGAGAAAGGCCCTGTCACTCTCAAAATCTCTGCGACAGCACTGTGGCTCCCAGCACTAAAGCCACCTGAGCCAAACTCCGTTGCTGTTCAAGAAAGAACCTGCATCATCACAGTGCCCAACACGCAGCTTTGGGAGGCGCGTAGAGCGGACGTATACTTCCCTCCGTTCAGGACTGTGCTTTCACTTGGCTCTGCTCCCACCTCTACCAAACTCTGCTCATCTTTGCCCCAAACTGTTTAGCTCTGCCCAAGCTGCACCTTGACTTTTTCACTTCCACCTAAGAAAGGATGGCCCCTCGTTTCCCCGTCCTTGCACTCTTCTCTCTCAAAAGCAACTAACTATAGCTTCTCTTCTTTGCCTCTCAGAATTCTCTGGAAATCAGACACTTAACATGCAGGTTCAGGAACAAATCCCCAAGCTTCTGAGACACCCTTGACAGCACGTGCCAACCTCCACACATACCTGCCACAGTGTCCCATCATTGCAGTCAGGGAAGTGGCACGTGGTTCTAGTTTCGTAGGTTGTCGAGGGAGCAGGGCTGATGTCACAATGCTGCCTCTCAGAGTTCTCACAAGGGAACCAACTGGCCGTTGTGTGACTTTCTCCCTGTCCATTTAACAGCTACGTCCCTGCCCACAGCCTGTCTGCTGGTTCTCTCAGCGCTTTCCGTCCTCTGTTCCTCTCCAGCTTCACTTTCAAGAGTTCCTTGATCATGTTGAGAGGGAAATTACTGCACACATTTGCCCTGCTATCTGCAGCAACTGCTGCAGAGCTGGGGTTATTCAGGTGCATGAGTTCACACCCAGGTGTGAACCCTTCCAGATTCAGCCTCGCACTTACCATAAAAAGCCTGGCCGCTCATGGGGCTTCTGGTGGCCTTTTCCTTCTTTTCCAGCTCCTGGGCTGTTCATCTCTCAGCATCTGAGGTTTTTCACCATCAGTAAGGTTTTGGCCTTCCCACATGAGCATGTGGATTTATCCACTCCTGACCCTTTGGTTCTCAGATTAGGCCCCCTGGCCTTTCCCCCTTCTTTGATCTGGACTCTCCCTCACCCCTCCTGACTTCTAAATAAATATATTTCATAAAAATAATCCTTCTCAGTCTTGTTTTATTTCACTTCTTTAAGTAAAGCAGACATGAGCTCAGGTTTGGGGTTTGCATTTGAACCCCTAAAGTAAGTCCCATTTCAATGCAAAATCCCAGCATCACCCCCACAAGGGAGCCATGATCCCCATGAATTTATCCCTGCTTGGGGTGGGGCTGGGGGGTTGGGCAGAATCTTTTAAGGAAAATAATCCAGGCATGGTACTCGAATTCTCTACGGTCTCCACTCAGCCTAGCTTCAGATTTCCTTGTCAGTGTTTTTCTAAGACTTTGTACCACACAGGCCTCCTCCATCCTGCCACAATGTTCTCTGCCTGGTGTACTCCCTACTTGATGAATTCTCTCTTCTCTTACTTTCAGAACAATTCTAGAAACTTTTCTTCCTGTCCTATTATTTAGATGAATTGGCACTCCATTTCATTTCTCCTCAGGATTCCTGTTTCTCACTACTCTCCTGACTATGCATAAGAATTACAGCCTCTCACTCTACCCAACATACCTGCTCTGTCTGTTCTTACGGTGGGGAGCCGGTCACAGGGGCAATAAGCTCTTAACTACTCTCCCTCTATATTTAGGTTCTTAATAGTAGACTTGTCTATCCCAGGGCCCCCCATAAAGGAGCCCATCTGACACCCTAAAGCAATTGGCCCTCCTTTTTTCCTTCCTTCCCTTCCCTCCCTCCCTACCCCCTCTTTCTTTCTTCTTCTTCTTTTTTTTTTTTTTTTTTGATTTTTTTTGAGGTAGGGTCTTACTCTAGCTCAGGCTGACCTAGAACTCACTTTGTGCCCCAGACTGGCCTTGAATTCACTGCTGTTCTCCTATCCCAGCCTCCCAAGTGCTGAGACTAAAGGCCTGCTCTACTATGCCTGGCCTGAAAACTATTCTACTATGTCAGGCTTTTAACTACTAGGGGAGCAAAGTCTCAACAAAATCAAGACTTATTCATTAGTTTTTGAGTTTTCTTTTGTAAAGCTACATTAAATATCATATCTAAAATGCTAATTCTGCTAAATACTCATTACTGGGTTTATCATATAGGTTCATATAGGTTTTTTTTCTTTTTCTTTCTCTCTCTCTCTCTTTTTTTTTTTTTTTTGAGGTAGGGTCTTGCTCTAAGCCCAGGCTGACCTGGAATTCACTATGTAGTCTGAATCTGGCCTAGAACTCATAGAAATCTTTGTAATTTAGCCTCCCCCAAGTACTGGGATTAAAGGCGTGAACCAACTCTAGTTTCATTTTTATAACCTCTGTGCTTTCCCAATTTTAAGGCATGAGGCTCCATTCACACTTATTGGGTCAAAGTGAGTTAACCTCAGGTTGTAAAATTGCAATTTGTAATTTACAAACAATATTTAGACATAGACTGTTGGAAATCTTGTCTAGACTTCAACTCTTTTAACAGTCATGGGTAACAAGAATGATGGACATAAAAATTGCATCATGTTAATCAAAGTAACACTAAATAATGTACATCAAGTCAATTGCTATTGATTTATATTACAGGATTAGGTTGAGTCTGGATAAAAAGAGGCACTAAAAATGTACACTGACACATAGATCTATTTAAAGGTGATGTTAAATTACCAGGTACTGGTTTCTATGATTTAGTTGTAATACAGAAAATGCTTGTTCATGCTTGCTAAGATGGAAAATGGATATTCTTAAGGGTGAACAAAAATAGAACTACTTCAACTCTGCTTTTTAAATTGCCTTATAAACTCAATTAAAAGGTCAAAAATGTAGGAGAGACTACTTGGAAAGTAGAAGGGATTCAATGAAGGTAGATTTGGGAGGGGAAAAGGGAGAGTGGTGGGAGGGGATTATGATCATAAAATATTGGCTGTATTTATGGAGGTAGTCAATAAAAAGTTAAAAATTTTAGATGAATTTAAGTGCTTATTATTATAATGACTTAAAACTTTAACAAATTGACTGATTTGGGTTTGTTGATAGAATATAAGAGTATTAAAATGTTTTATTTGTGCTTATAATTGTCAGGTATTTAAGATGCAATATAAGTGATTTCTATGCTTCAGAATAGTAGTTATGAATAAAAGGTTAATAATGAAAGTTGATTACAAAGGTTATGAAAGTTGAACTAAAGAGGGCTTGGTACCTAATAACAAAAGTCATTGTTATTTGTCCCATATTCAAGTTAGGCTCCTCCAATGTGTACGTGACATCCTTCTCTGTGGGCCCCCGGGCAGGCTTCACAAGGGAGTGATGAGACACAACAATTTCATGACAGAGGAGTTCCCCTCTTTCTTATGTCACGTGGGACATCATGTCCCTTCCCTAGCCCCTTTTAAGAGCAGATCCATGGGTTGCATAGATTACCATGAATCAATTGTCTTTATGTAGTTAGCCATATTTTGAGATTACAATTTGAGTTCCACTGCGAGACCCACCTCTCCTGCATTTGATTGGGGCACCACCCTGGTTTTCTTTATCCCAGACAATAGAAACCTAGGCCAAAAGTATTAATTTTCTTTTTCACTGTTGCCTGGCTTGAATACCCTCTGGGAGATCAGGAAACCTAAACCCTGACAGGACCCTTAATTATAATATTATCCTTCAGCTAGACCTACTTTGCAGGAGGAAAGGGAAATGGACGGAGGTCTGCTATGTCCAGCTCATTTTCTATCTCTGAGATAATCCAGTGTTGGTCCCAACCTTGTAGACTGGGCCCCCAGACTTCTCAGTTTCCTGATAGACAGGACACTATAAAGTTTTAAGGTCCAAGTCTCAACTGTGTCAGGACACTGTAAAATATTTGGGATTGATTTTTTTTCAGGGAAGGCTGGGGCATTAAAAAGAGGAGGGCTGACAGAAAGCTAGAAGAAGCCATTCTACATGCAGTTCAATGGGAGAAAGAGATTCCACCAGTGAAGATACTCAACAGTGGACACTGCAAGCCTTATAATTGGCCAGCCAGGCCAAATGAGCCAACGGGTGCAATAGTGGCATGTCTATCATGGTGGAAACCAACTGCTCTCTAATTGGACTGGAGGCCCGCTCCATGGGAGGGAATACATCCCTGATACTGAAAACCTACAACAGGGGTACTCATGAGCCCTAGGGGTGTAACATCTGCTGATGTCTGGATAAATGTATATACTATGCTTATCAAACTGCTCAGTAAGCACTTCTCTTAATGTTCATACCCTTATATTAATGCTACTCTCACTTTGGGTAGAGAATCTTCTCTTTTCAGATGGCAGTGACCTTGGGATGACTCAGAAGGTATCATAGTGCTGGAAAGAAGTGACTGGAATACTGAGTAACATCTCCATCACACCTTCCAAGGCTCAGGGTCTAATGTGGAAGAGGTGGCGGAAAGAATGTAAGAGCCAAAGGAAGGGTAGGACTCCTTACAACGTGCTCTGTCCAGACATAAAATGGCCTGGATATCCATGACCTCACAGTGCCTGATACTACCTACACAAGACCATCATAAGAGGAGGAAAAGATCATGACAACAAAATAAAAGAGAGACTGATTGAGATGGGGAGGGGATATGATGGAGAATGGAGTTTCAAAGGGGAAAGTGGGGGGAGGGAGGGTATTACCATGGGATATTTTTTATAATCATGGAAGATGTTAATAAAAATTGAGAGAAAAAAAGAGAAGGGATGAGGCCCATTATCTCTTGATCACTCCCTGGGACCCTCAAGCAACTTGGGATATTCTTGAGAGTCACAAGGTTTTTCCAGTTGTAGTGGAACATACAAGTAAGGAATTGCTTAAGAGGCAGAGGCAAGAAGATTAGGGGTTCTGGGCCAGGCTGCCTTTAGCCCTTTTAATCCTCAAGGCTACCAAATTAAGTTTGAGAGACCACTTGGCTTTGTACATTCCTCATGATGAGCCAGGGAAATTTCTAGATAACTGATAATTGCCCCTTAGATAACAGGTTGCCCTCCTTGAAATGCCTTTATAGAATAAAGCATCTGCAGGGCTGACTATACAAGAGTCACCCTCAGTAAAACAACTGAGAACACACCCCTTCCATTAAGCAATAGTACTCAGGAGAGCTAGTGGGTCTTCCCAGGTCAATAAGACTTAACAAAGATCAGAGGGTTAATATATGCACTGATTCTAAATATGCCTTCCTGGTCCTCTATGTTCATGCAGAGAGAGAGAGAGAGAGAGAGAGAGAGAGAGAGAGAGAGAGAGAGAGAGAGAGAAATAGAGATATTCTTCAGTCTCTCTCCTGCTTCTGAAGTTATATATCTAATAGTCCCAAGAGGAGAAAGGATAAGCTCTTTCATAGGAACATGTGTTAAAACCCACTGAGTGGCTCCAGACTTAAAAAAAAAAAAAAAAAAAGGAAAGTTGCTTTTATTTGAGGTTAATCAATAGGTGTCAAGACTTTATTCTGCTTTGATTGCTTTTTAACAAAAATACATTTCTAAATGTTTTAAATTTGTTAAAAAAAAGTCTCCAGGACTGTTAAGATGTTTTGCCTGTACTTACAAATGTTAAGTATTAGCAAGATATATACACTTTCTATATTTTAGAGATGGCTTACTATGTCACCAGAAAACTTAAGATAGATTTTATAAAATAATGTTAATGTTTTATACCATCTTTTATCCAAATATGTTGTACTAAAGGCAAAAAGTGTACATATATGTCCTGTTTCTACACTTTTGTTCAAGACTTGACTTGGACAAACATGGGAAAAAGAGAACTTGTCCCAGTTCACTAAAGATACATCAGACTTAGAGCAGAAAGGCCAGCTGGGGAGAAAACATTTTTAGGTAATTACTCTGCCTCTTAGCCCTAGCATGGTGCTTTTATTAAGAGGTATATAAAGAAATGATTAACAAGTATAAATGTGAAAGGTACATTAAGATACAATAGCTTCTTTGTGTTTTATGTTAGTATGTATTGGGGGTTTAGTAAAAACTTAAGCAAGAGCATTGTGACCGAAAAACAAAAGCATTATGACTTAAACTTAGCAAACAGAAAAGAGTATGAAAATAATGTGACATGAATGGGACAAATGTTGAGAAAGTTTCAGACTTCATCCATTGCATGGTGTTGGAAGTTCACTTGAGAATACTTGGAAGTGTTCACTTCCTTCTGCTATGTAGTACAAAAGGGTGGACTCCAGATGGCTGCTGGACTCCTGCTATGGAATCAGTCTCCAGTAGAGATTGGTGTAACTGTCATTCTGGGTGTTTAATAACCAGCCATAGCATCCAAAACCAAGATGAGGACATTGAGACTAAAAGAACAACCATTATTTTAGTCCGTGGACTTTATTTATTGAAATGCCTAAGACAAGAATCTTGAGTCTACTAATTCAGTGAGAGCTTTATGTGATTGTTGAGCTCCTGCATCCAAGCTCCTGAATTACTTCCAACTCAAGAGCCAAGGCTCTGATGCCCTCAAACACTTCCCAAATTCCTGCATCATTAAGAGAAAATACTGGTATCTTGGTAAAGACTGTAAATTAGTACTGCCTTTATTGTGGTCATCTTCAGGAAGCTAAAAGACAAAATTTTGCTTTAGGAAACCCCCAAGCAACCAGGCTTTCCTCTTTTCCCTATCTGGGGCCACCCTCTTAGGTTGCACCACAATACATCAAGACCTAAATTCCCTCAGCTACCTCCAATGACTTTCTACCCCCTTCAGAAGACATCCAGAGGAGATTTGGGACCTCAGCAGATCTGCACTCTGTTTTCATATCAGGATCTAAAACAGATCAAAATCAAATTGAGATAATTTTCAGATGACCCAAACTGATATACTGAGGACTTCCTAAACTTTGGAAAAGTGTTTGCTCTTACATGGAAGTACATAATATTCCTCCTAAGCCAAAACATCACTAGAGCATAAACCTGGGCTTCCTCACAGGTAACTGTGGGATTAGCAATTAACAATGAGCATATATCTTTCTTCAGAGATAAGGCCATCAAAAGAGAAGGGGAAGGGAATTATAGCACTTACAACTTCTATTTCACTGGAAAACAAACAATTCTAGCTAATGAACTTCTTTGTGAGGTAAACAATCCATCAGGGAGGTGATAACATAAACACATGCTTGCATGTGTAATAGAGTAGATAGGAGGACCAGATAAAAGCATCTTAATTATACTAAGCTATCTACCATTGATAAAGGCCCAGATGAAAAATCTCACTCACTGTCATTATGGAGAGACTGTGGGAAACCCTAATAAAACACACCTTTCTCTGGAGATTTTTTTTCTGGGACAAATTATCTTTTTTTTTTTTTTTTTTTTTTTTGAGATAGGGTCTTACTAGGCTGACTTGGGAGTTCACTCTGTAGCCCACACTGGCCTCAAACTCACAGTGATCCTCCTACCTTAGCCTTCTGAATACTGAGGTTGTAGGAATAAACCACCCCACTCATCTTAAAATTATCTTGGAAAGTAAGCTTAGCACTCAGTATACCATGAATAATTGGAGAAACTCAAAAAAAAAAAAAAAAAAAGTCCCTGGGACCTGACAGTACTCTATAGAGTCTCCTAAAAGTGGCTACTTCTGTGTGCTAAAATAGGGACCAGAAAGAGGTCCAAGAAAAGGAAAATGGAGGTGCTTGTAGCTCTCAAACTTGTAAGTCCCCAAACCCACCAAAGTATCTCAACTCTAAATGCTTCAAATATGACAAACCTGGACATTTCCAAAAGAATTTTCAAGGGGAAGATAAAAGCCTTGTGATTATGCCTCTTATGTAATGTGGACCATTGGATGGCAAACTGTCCCCAGAGACATAGGTCATTGGGGCTGGAAATCCTTTAACAAATGGACAAACAGGGATGATGGTAATCCCCTCACCTGAGCATGGCACATATTCTTTTTCCCTTATTTACTTCTTTTTCTTCCAAGGTAGGGTCTCACTCTAGCCCAGGCTGACCTGGAATTCACTCTGTATTCTCAGGGTGGCCTTGAACTCTCAGCAATCCTCCTACCTCCACCTCCCAAGTGCTGGGATTAAAGGCATGAAATACCACACCTGGCCCTTATTTACTTCTAAACACGGGGAAAATAATTAATACATGTAATATATATATATATATATATACACACACACACATATATATGCATATATATATATACATATATATATACATACACACATATATATACATACACACATATATATGCATATATACATACACACACACACACACACACACACACACACACACACATATATATATATATATATATATATATATATATATATACAGACAGACAGGCAGATATATTCTCTCTTAATATATATCCATATCTATATCCATATCTATATCTATATCTAATCTATATCTATCTATCTGTAGAGAGAGAAAGAGAGGGAGAATATGCCTTTCTGCATTGCCTGCCTGCTCCTCCACAGAAACTGACTGGTGCACTCATAACCCCATAGTGAATATCTACAATCCCATTAAGTAGAGCCATCAGTAGAACAGAGGTGAGGAAGAAATAACATATGTGTATAACTCTATGGGGATATGACCAATATGCAAGATGTTCATATAATAAAATTCTAAAAAAAAAATCTACCAGAAAAAAAAATACCTTTCTGGTTGTACATACCCATTGCCTCTGTTTGGAGAGAGAGGCAAGTTATGACCACAAATAGTTCCCTGATTAAATATCATGAGGAAATAAACTGTCTCCTATCCACCATATGTGCACCTCAGAAGGTAGCAATGATTCTTTACAAAGGGCACCAACGAGGAACAAGAGAGATACCAGAATGAAATTGTATAGCTGACAGTGTGGCCAAACAGGAAGACAGAGGAGAAACCCTCTTCAGGCATTAATAGAGACCCACTCATGTGGGAGGGCTCTGTGGGAAATGCCAGGCCCCAATGTTCTTCATCTCAGCTAGAATGGACCGCCCTATCAACAGCTATTCTACTCCCCCCTCTGATTCCCAAACAATATAAAATCCATCTTCCTAAGGCTAAACAATGGAAAGTACTTCAAACCCTTCACCAAACATTTCATCTAGGCAAACAAGACACAGCTGTCCCTAGGACATTCTCAGGACAACACCTTAATAAAGCCTTTGCTTAGATCACCAGTGGCTGTGAAGGCTACCGAAGAAATAATCCACTTGATAAGAGATCATCCCCTCCCCTGAGAAACAACATGAGATGTATCCAGGTGAAGACTGATAAATGGATTTTTATCCATATTCCAAAGGCCAAAGGGATTAATATCTGTTAGTATTGGATGATACTCATATAGGGTTTCTAGAGGCTTTTTCTTACAGAACTGAAAGGGCACGAAAGTTAGTCAAGGCCTATTTCAGTAGATTATCCTATGATTTGGATTTCCATGTTGCCTACAGAGTGATAATAGCCTTACCTTCAAATCTACCTTCACCCAGGGAGTCTAGCATACCTTGGACATTCAATACCATTTCCATTGTGCCTAGACATACCTCAATAATCTGAAAAGGTAAAACAAGCAGAGAAACTTAAATGAGATCCTTAAAAGATACTTCTGAGGGATTGAGGAGATGGCCCAATGGGCAAGAGCACTTGCCATGCAAACAGGAGGGCCTGATTTGTCCTCAGTTCAATTCCCCTGCACCCACATATAAAACTGCATGTGGTCATACATGCCTGTAAACCCAGACCTTGGTGAGTAGAAATTGGAGAATCACTGAGAGTCACTATTAGCCAGTCTGACTAAAAAATGGCAGTGCCGGATTCAGTGAGAGACTCTGTCTCAAGGAAATATGCAGAAGTGATAGAGGAGGATGCCTGATGGTCTCTGCGGGCATACACTGTGCACACATACAATACACATACACTTCAAAAAATTTTAAAGGCACTTCTGAAAGCTACTCAGGAAATTCATGTATCATGGACTACCTTGCTACCCTGGCTTCAGTTTGGATCTGAAACACCCCCTCCATAAGGGGCCTGAACTCCTTGGAAAAATTACATGGAAGACCCTTCTACACAAATGATGTTCAAAAATTTTATATTTTTATTTATTTAACAGAGAAAGAGGGAGAGAGAGAGAGAGAGAAAGAGAGAGAGAGAGAGAGAGACAGAGAATGGGCACACCAGGGCCTTCAGCCACTGCAAACGAACTCCAGACGCATTGCACCCCCTTGTGTATCTGGCTAATGTGGGTTCTGGGGAATCGAACCTGGGTCCTTTGGCTTTGCAGGCAAATGCCTTAACCACTAAGCAATCCCTTCAGCCCACAAATGACTTTTTGTTAGAGGAAGAGGCTTCAGCTTTAATCAAACATATGATCTCTGTATCAGTTACTTTCTCATTGCTGGATAAAGTGTCCAACTGGAAGCAGCTTAAAGAAGAAAAGGGTTTGTTTTTGGCTTATAGCTTTGAGGGAAAGAGTCGACCATGGTGGAGAAATCATGGCAGAGTGGGAAACTGCCATCACATCAGCAGGGAAGAAGTAGTGAGAGAGCAAATGGGCCTGGAGCTGGGATGTGTCACCTGAAGGCTCATTCTCAGTGACATACTTCCTCCAGTAAAGGTCTGTTTCCTAAAGGTTCAACAACCTTCCTGAATAGAACAATCAACTGAGGATTAAATATTCTAACATGTCTATGCGGAACATTTTACATTCAAACCACCACCTTCTACTCCCACCTTACTGACCCACTTTCAATAGGCCCTCAAAGATCTCTTGGGAGCACATCCATGTGAGTGATGGATTCTCCTGTTTCACCCTGGGGATCTGATATTGGTAAAGTCCCTGCCCTCATCTCCCCATCTCTAGATTCTACCTAGGAAGGCCTCATACTGTGTTCTATTCACTTCATTGGTGGTAAAAAAAAAAAAAAAATCTCTTAGCAGAACTCCTTGATTTATCATTTCATCGTGCTAGAGCCAAATAGTGGGCCCTGGATCTAAAGGCATTAAGTCCAGCTAGCCTAAAATCATGATGCAGACATGCCCTATACCTGTAAGCCCACCAATCTACTAAACTTCTCTTCAAAAGGACAGATAAGTGCCCAAACCTAAATAAGAGACTGACTTTTTTTTTGTGTGTCTTCTTTTTGTTTTGTTTTTCGAGGTAGGGTTTCACTCTAGCTCAGGCTGACCTGGAATTCACTATGTAGTCTCAGGGTGGCCTCGGACTCAAGGCGATCCTCTTACCTATGCCTCCCGAGTGCTGCGATTAAAGGTGTGTGCCACCACGCCCAGCTTTTTGCATGTCTTCTTACCCTTACTCTTCTACAGGTTTACCTGTTTCACATTAACTCCTATGCCTCCTTAGTACCCCAGGTAGGAGTAAGTGTTACAGTCTCTATTTGGGGATGAAATGCCATGGGTCAATTAGCCTATGAACAGTCGATCTGACCTTGTCTCTTTTGTTCCTAACATAGCCTTTCATTTTGTTGGCCACAGCTTTCTCTCACCCCTTACTACCTGCTGGAAAGCATATTGCAGACATTACCAAAGTTTCTAATTGTTAGATTCACCCCCAAAGAGAGCCACTGAGGTTGAAGGGATATCATGCTGAGCATATGCTCTATCCTTAAAAGTCTTGTTGACCTCACCAGGAAATATTTGGGATTTTCATACATACTCTGTACTAAGATTAGAAATGACAGTGTGGCTGGATGTCCTTGACCAATTCATCCCAAATGGCAATGGTCAGATCCCATGAAAAGTGAGGATGGGTAAGTACCCTTATATGGAAAGTGGCCTTTTGTTTCCAATATAATTGGCTAGGTGAACTTGACATCATCCTTTGTAATCAAATCTTTACTTTCCTGTGGAATTCTTCTCATGAAGTCCTAGGTTGGCAATTTATAGATGATAAAAATACTATGCATCAATGCAGACCTCTTAACAATCTATCTATATGGTGGGAAACAACAACAATACTTTCTTGGAATTAATTGATAGGATCAGACAAGTAACAAGAGTGTATATGGTAGGGAGAAACATCTAGGTTCTCAATAAATATTTCAACTTTCCAACTCATGAGAGCCCATCTGTCCATCTTTACATTTCTCTCTTGAAATCTATTTTGTATGAGTTTCCAATAACCATACCATCTGTTATCAACCTGTGTGAAGATGGCTATTTTCCTGCAGGTATTTAGCCATGGTAACCCTGGGATCCCTTCAATCTTGATAATTACACAGACATAGAAATAGCCCATAGAATACAAGAAATGGGAGCCTATTTTCTTTGTGGCACTGAGGCAGGGTTGGAGTCCTGGGAGGGATTAGATCTCCATAAAGAATGCAGAGACTCCTTCAGGCCCACGAACCACAACTTTGGAGTATTGTCCACCTTATCAAAGAATTGAAAACATGGATTAAAAGGAGGGTAAATTATGAATTATGAGATTTACTTCAGGAAGAATAAGGAGGGGTAGCAGAGCAGGAAAGTCCAAGCCAAGATAAGCCCCCTCTTTCCCAGTCTGGCTGTGAAGGTGGAGGGGAGACTGAGGAGATCCCCTCACACGAGGAAATGAAGAATGGTAAGGAAGAATACAGAGGTATCCAAAGAGCTAACAGGACCAGGGGTTAATAGTCAAGAGGGGACAAGAGAGCACATGCATGGCTCAGACTCATTTATATGCATCAAACATCCAACTAGAATAAGCCTTATCACCAGACTCAGGTGTGTAAGGGAGAGATCTGATTGATTGGTGAGATAAAGAGGCTGAATTGGGGAGGGCCAGCCCACAGGTGCGCTGAGTCCAGGAGAGGTAGGAGAAGCAGGAAGCTGTTGCGAGGAGTTGTGGCTTGCAGCCACCAAGGGAGAGACTGAATCAGAGAGGTGTTCTAGTTTGCTAGGGCAGGCAAGGTGGAATCCATGTTTCTGTGGGTTAGTATCTAGCTAACTACCTATCAGGAAAAAGGTTACCTTACTCCTAATGTGTATCATGTTCCCCTCCTGAGGATGAAACTCTTAACTGCTGTGAGGGAAATGGGGCTACAAACTTCTTCAAGCTGATAGGTAGTAAACATGGCAGTTAGAAGTCCCCAGGAGGAAGTTTATTCAAAGGCCCCCAGTGTAGTGGCCTTTCATTTCTTGTGAACCAGTCTGAAGTCTGATCATCATTTGCATAAAGGTCTTTTACATTGGTTTGTTCTTTTGAACTTTGGATAACATTTATAAACAATACATAATTAATAATATTATGAGTGTAAGCAAGACAATGAAGAGGATCTTCTCCTGTTGGAAGGAGGCATAAGTCAGCGTGAGAGCTTAGTATTGGGAACCTTAATCATATGACCAAGAGAAGTGGGTATCTATATTTAGCAATAAACAGGGAAGCCCATTAGCCTGAATCTTGGCCTACAAGACCATGTAGAGAGTCAAAATGTAAATACATATTGTAGTTTTTGAATTTCAGTAGTAGGAGCAACTCTTAGGGACCTGGGAGGAGCTCTATGACTCTCAGCATTGTGTCATCTGCTTGAATGAGTCAAGGACATGCTGACCATGGGGCTTCCCTTGGAAGGATTCCTCTGTTGTGAATCTCTTCTTTCAGACTGTACACTGATTTGAGTCCAAACTCTGGATCTCTGTGTCCTCCCTGATCAGGAAGTCAGATGCTTACCAGAGTTCTACAACGGAATGTCCTGTCATGTCCTGTGGCCCTTTTGACCTGGGACCAGGAACCAAAATACTGGTTTCACTCTCAGCTCCAGAGTTCCCAGTTAGATTTGCATCTACATATGGTTATTAAGCACTCTGAAGGACAATTACACAAGTCTTGAAGAATAGTGTGGATTTATAGCACATCTGATTAGCAAAACAGATCTACTTAAAGCATGGCACAAAAGTTCAAAAGTCATTTTGTCTAATATTTAGATTTAGCTACCTGGTAATATTGTAAGCCATATCTAGAACATAGAAAGCAGACATGCCTTATCTTTTTAAGTACCTAACAGCTGTAAGCATAGGCAAAACATGTTAATAGACCCAGAATTAGTTTTCTTATTAACAAATCTAGATCAATTGATTTGATATAGAAATTGTCTGTCAGGAAAAGGCAATTAATATAGCATAAAAGTGTTGGCATTTATTTTTGAAAACATCTTTGGCTAGTCTGTATACCTGTGTGGGTACCAATTTCCTAGGGAAGGCTGGAGCAGGTCAGAAAGAGCTTGAGATCTTTTTTCTCAAATAAAGACTGGTATTTGAACATGAGGCTGTATCCTGGAGCAGGAGATCTGTCTTAAAAGTTGATTTACTTTTAAGCAATGGGTTTGAGATATTAGAAATGAGATAATCACTTAAGTAAAATCTTGATTAAAACTGTTTGGTTATACATAGCTCAAAAGCATAGCAGAACCTGGTTATTGCTGAACTAAAACAGGTTGACTTTAATGCAAACCCTGATAGGTTTGTTTTAAAAGAAAACAGCTGAACATGTGATTTTTTTGCTTAATCTTGAAATAGAAATATATATTTATTAATTTAATGCACATTAAAGTTACTGAGACTAAGGTGAAGCAATTTTATATCCCCCATCTTTCAGTGATGACTAGATCTCATCTTCAGTTTGGGAGGATTAGGACTGCCAAATAATCTATGTGGTTTGGAGTGCAACAATATTTTATGTGATCTCATCCAGATTATCAGAGATATCCTTAGACAAATTCTGAGATGAGAAAGGAAAGGGAGGTGGCTAGTCTTCCCATACCAACATTTACCCTTGTGGCTACCCCCAATATTATGTGAAGAGGAATAACCTGTATGGCTAGCTTGGATATGATGTTCACTGTTAAAGGAGTAGTCAAATGTTGATTATTGGGGAATATGTCTAGTTTAGGGGATAAATGAGTGTACACATCCCTGTCCAATTGGCTGGGAGCCATTGTTAGTAATGAATAATGCTAACCCTGTAATTGCAGTCTTGATACAAAAAACATTTGCCTTTCTTATTTCAAATGACTCCCAAGAATTTTATAGATATATATATCTTGGTCTTTGGATCTTTGTAGGGTTAATTTCTCATCTGAACTATTTAAGATTAATGATAACTGATGCTAAGGTTTCACTTATTTTTTTCTCCTTTACTCCTTGCTTATTCTAGCCTTCAACACATTTTTTATGGGGTGAGGTTTCTTTCTTTCTTTTTTTGGGGGGTAGGGTCTCACTCTAGCCCAGGCTGACCTGGAATTCACTACGGAGTCTCAGGATGGCCTCGAACTCATGGCGATCCTCCTACCTCCGCCTCCTGAGTGCTGGGATTAAAGACGTGTGCCACCACACCTGGCGAGGTTTTTTTTTTTAAATCATTATCATTCTATATGTCCTCATGTTGGGTTCTTTTCTGGCCCAGTAGTGGCAATAGCCAGATCTATGTTCTTTATATCAGCAACTTTGGAACAGTCATTCATTTGAAACAGAAATGGTATTCCATAGATCTTACAGACTACACCAGTTATACTTTGTCTAGAGAACGATCTATCATAGCTGTACTTCTGGCTATACATGAGTGAGTTTGTTAAATATACAGCAAGCAAACATAAGAGAACAGTTAATAAGCAGTAGATATTATCAAGACGTCAGCTTTGGCATTTACAACATCCAGCAAAAATAACTGGGGAAGCTCAATATAAACAGTCACCTGGAATTTTTGATCAAAAGGGTCACAGGTAGGGTGTTTTCTTGGGTGAGGCCTCCAATTAACTACTCCCACCACAAGCACTTTTTATAGTACGGAATAAACAATAGTGACCTCTTTTCAAGTCTCAAGGTATGTCAGACAGTCTGGGAGGTGGTTTATCTTCTTGCTGTTCCCGAGGGTGCAGTGTTTTAGATCTTTGGGCTCTTCACCATTAGTTCTCCTTTCTCCCTGTCACAGTGGGCCGGCTTACCTCAGGACAAAGGGTATCAAAGGACACCTGAGGTAAACATACTTGAGTCTGGTGGTATGGAGGTGGTGGTGGGGGGTTCTATTCCATCCCCAGAGTCAGCTTTACTGAACATAAGTGCACATGACAATTTTACCTGTGTTTAAATAAAACATCCCTGATGCCCATTTTCTTCTATTTCTTTCAAACGATTATCCCCTTTGAACTTCCCAGGCATATTCTCAAACCTGCATCCTTCTTAACATCTCTCACTGATGCCCTTTCTTCCTGTTTCCTTCTATTTCTATTCCCATTCCATCAAAATGGTTCCCACAAAGTCACTCCTGCACTCAGCACTTCCGTTCTCGTTTTTTCCCTCTTTCACTTCGAAGCCATCAAGGCAGCTCCTTCAAAGTGATACTCTCATGCTCATCATTGTGGGTTCCACTCATTCTTCCTATGCATGTCTACCGACTTTCCTATTCTTTGTTGGCTCACATCTGGGTCCTCTTCTCACAACACTTAAGGCCCTCTTCTCACAAGGGGGCCCTCATTTCCAGCCTCTCCTATCTACCTCTTGAGCTCCCTGAACTATAGGAAATCACGGATACGACTCATGTACACCATAGCGTTGGTGTGCATCTGTAGCTGGAAGTAGGCTTTCTGTGGAACTAATAAGTAATGCTATGCCTTACACCCTGACTTGATTTTTC
Organism: Dipus sagitta; assembly: GCA_036346955.1. Lineage (NCBI taxonomy): Eukaryota > Metazoa > Chordata > Mammalia > Rodentia > Dipodidae > Dipus > Dipus sagitta. The sequence continues at coordinate 39,159,113 of CM070773.1, forward strand.
CATGTGCCTTCGCTCATATTTCCCATCACTCTCACACTCATTTTCTTATCCACCTATTAGTCAGCCTATGTTGAAAGTTCTTAGGCAGTGGCCCCATTGGGCCACACCTCGAGACTGGGTTAAGCAGGAGAGAAAACGTCTATGTTGGAGCACCATGGGGTAGCCTGCTGGGGGTCTGGTATCAGGTCAAGGACTGAATTGTGGCCAATGTTTCTTTATCTTTCCAGTAGGAAAGTTGAGAGAAACCTATTAACTTTGTAGGTGAGATGACAAAGGGGATGCTAGTGGGATTTGTTCCCCATCAAGCCACCCAAGAGAGGATATCTTCTTCCCAGAATCCCTGTCAGAAGTACTACTCACACTATTTACTAGCCATGCATGGTGGTGCATGCCTTGAATCTCAGCACTGGGGAGGCAGAGGTAAGAGGATGGCTATGAGTTCAAGGCCAGTCTGGGACTATAAAGTGTCAGGTCAGCCTGAGCTACTCTAGATCAACCACCTAGAACTAGAACTCTAGAACAACCACTTTCTTTTCAATGTAACCCAAAGAAATGATAGGTAGACCCCAACATTATATATATATATGTATATATGCTATTATCACCTGTTGGCTGCCGAACAATAACTCTAAGACTCACACTACTCATCTGAAACATGTCTTAAAAAGAAAATACCTCAACAACAAAATATGAAAATAAATTCCACACTTCATAAATCAACATGGGAACCCCAAACCTTCAAAAATGGAAGAGGGCGGGGGGCTAGAGGAAGAATGTCACCCAACCTTGGAAAATTTAATTTGCCAATCACCACGTGGGAATGGCAGGCTGTCAAGGTCCCAGACTAACCCATCCTCAAAGAGGGACAAGAGCACACAAGAGCACAAGTTCAATGCCCCTTGTGTCCTTAGGTCTCGGCACAGGAACTGCTCTGGTTCCTGAAGTCGGTGCTCAGGGTTATGAGTCCAACCAGTTTGCATCCTTCACTGTCTCTCAGGACTCAGAAAGTAGAGTGAAGCCATGAAAGCAGTCCCATGTCCCCAAGGGAGAATGCTCCTCACTTATCTTGAGAAGAAAGCTTCCCATCACTGTTTGGCACCTCACAACCACCTCTGCTGCACAACTCGAGATCAAGCTTTCCAGTGGTCACGTGCTTCTCATGGGTTTCCCAGGATCTCATGATCTCAATTCCAAAGGCAAAGGGGGATTGATCAGGCTCACTCTAGCAAGCCTGTATGTGTTACAGTTACCTTCTTGTGGCTGGGACAAAATACATCACCAAAAGTACCTTTAGGCAGTAGAGTGTTTATTTTAACTGGCGATTTTGAGGGAAAGTTTCATTATGGCAGAGAAAGTATGGCACGAACAGACATTGGGGCATCACTCCTGTTACACCGCCTGGGTGGTAGCAGTGTAAGTACTGGTCTTGGGGGTGGATTGCACTACTCCGGAGGCCACCCCCAGAGACATGCCTCCTCCAGCAAGGCTCCAACATCCACTGGCCCACAACTTTCCAAAACTGCCACCAACTGGGGGCCAAGTATATTCAAAACATAAGAGCCTATGGGGGCAGTTCATTCAAACCACAGCACCACACTAGGGCTGAGGTCATGTGTTACATCTTTAAACCCTTGGCAGGCCTTAAGAGGGACTGCCATCAAGTATTACAGCCCTAACCACTGGCAGGACAAGAGGATCCCTGTTGAAGCAGGAGCCAAGGCCTGCTGGAGTACATTCTATTGGAACAGAATCTGGGGCTGGGTCTCTCTCCCAGGCAGAAATAAGTCCAGAGACAGAGTGCAGGTCTAGACACAGGTGCTAAGAGTATCTCTACAGAGGCAGGAACAGGTTCAACGCCAAGGCACAAGCAGCTCTGGGGCCTTGGGTCCAGCATGTTTAGCACAAGCAGTTAGTGGGTGCTCTTGGAGGCAGGAGCAGGTCCAGCATCCCGAGCACAAGTGGCTCTGGAGGCCATATACAACTACATTGGCCTTAGATGCAGGGAAGACCTTGTTATTCAAGTATATCTTCTTGCTTTTGAATCCAGCAAATCTGCCCACAGTTCCATGCAGGCAGTGTATGCGTGTGTGCGTGTGTGTGTGTGTGTGTGTGATGCCACATGTATGTATATATATATTCCTAGGTGGACTCTGATTGGTGCATGTAAATCATGTGAAAATCACAGAGGCCAATCAGGAGAGCCAGACAACCTTGGAAGGGAATTTGGATCCCTCAAGATGCCAGCTCTGTTTTCCCTTGTTGGTATGGCACCTACAAAATGGTTTGGCATTCAAAAAGTGGCAGAGCATGGAGCAGGCAGCTCCAGTTTACAGCCCAAACTCCTATCACTAAAAGGGTTAATCACCCCCAGGCAACATTTCTTCCTGTTGCATCAGTGCTCAGAGCAGAGCCTGGATAACTACGGCAAGGCAGTCTGTGACTAAAGCTTGTGAATACACCCTGTTAACAGATTCCCTCCTTCAGCCAGCGCTGATCATGGCTGGCACAAGGGGCCTTTCAGTGTTGGAAACAGGAACTTCTGCACTGGCCCTCAAAAATTGCATATTGAAAAAGTCAGTTATGGGATGGTCCATGCCCTTGGGCCTTATGACAATAGAAGTACAGATGAGTAGCAGTTGTTTATCCTCCAGTCCACCTGGGCATCCACAGTACTTGCCATTGAGGTTCAACAACAAGGTCTTAACTCCCTAGCCAGGGTTGTTCTCCAAAACCAAAGGGTCCCAGACTTTCTTACAGTGGAGGTAGGAACCACATGTGTACTTCTCAAGGAGACATGCTGCTTTGGGATCAACAGGTCAGGAATAGTGAGGAGAAATCTTCAAAAATTAAGAACAATATTAAAATGCTGGAAAATTTAAAAAAAGAACATGGATGGCTCTGGTCCCTATGTATGCTGGTAATACTCTTCTTGGTATTTCTATTGTCAATATGTATCTTTGGTCCTCTTTTTAATTTTAATCTTTTAATTCTATTCATATCTACCCATCTGGAGACCATTGAAATACCAGTGGTGATGGAAATACAGGCAATAATTCAATTGTATTCTGACTTCTACATGGGCCTCTAGATAAACACTCCAGGGAGTATTCCCAACTGAGAGCCCCTTCTGCCACCCCCGTCCACTGAATCCCTTCACATTTTTTATCTCCCATTTTGCAGGTCTTATGTAGGTAGTGTCACCCACTGTGAGATCATGAATATCAAGGCCATTTTGTGTCTAGAAGACAATATTGTAAGCACTCCTCCCCTTCCTTTGGATTTTACATTCTTTCCATCACCTCTTTCACAATGGTCTCTATAACTCAGGGTCTTAAGCATGCTAGGCAAGCACTCTACTATTGGGCTACATCCCAAGTTCTGTTTTTAATTTTTTAAGGGTTAAAAATTTTTTTTTTCAGTGGAGGGGGTATTTGAGAAGGGGGTAAGGGGATGATGGGAGGATATTATGATCATGATATATTATTTATATTTGTGGAAGATGTCAATAAAAAGTTTTTTAAAAAGACTCTGAGTTAATATCTTTTAATACCTAGTAAAACAAAACAAAAACAAGCAAGAAACAAACAAAAAAACCCATCCATCTGATATAAAACCATATTTGGTCTTCTCTGTTAAATCAACAAGATTTTCTTGGAATATCGATATTCTTTTAGTAGGAAATTGACCTAGGATATAAAGATTCTGTGTTTAACAAAGATAATGCCTTGCTGTTGTTATCTTTATTACATTTTTTTATCACTTAGGAAACATAAGTCCTCTCTATTAAAAGAAGCAAGTGTTTTTTTCTTCTTTTTTTATTGACAACTTCTATACTTACAGACAATAAACCATGATATTTCCCTTCCCTCCCCCATTTTTCCCTTCACAACTTCACTCTCCACCATAACCCCTCCCTCTTGCCATTAGTCTCTTTTTTAATAATTAATTAATTTTTTTTATTAACAACTTCCATGATTGCAAAGAATATCCCATGGTAATGCCCTCCTTCCCCCAGACTTTCTCCTTTGAAACTCCATTCTCTATCATATCCCATCCCCCTCTCAATCAGTCTCTCTTTTATTTTGATGTCATGATCTTTTACTTCCTATTTTGATGGTCTTGTGTAGGTAGTGTCAGGCATTGTGAGGTCATGGATATCCAGGCCATTTTGTGTCTGGAGGAGCACGTTGTAAGGAGTCCTACTCTTTCTTTGGCTCTTATATTCTTTCTGCCACTTCTTCAGCAATGGACCCTGAGCCTTGGGAGGTGTGATAGAGATATTTCAGTGCTGAGCACTCCTCTGTCACTTCTTCTCAGCACCATGGTGCCCTCTGAGTCATCCCAAGGCCACTGCTATATGAAAAGAGAAGGTTCTCTACCAAAAGTGAGAGTAGCATTAATATATGGGTATGAACATTAAAAGAAGTGCTTACTGGGCAGTTTGGTGAGTATAATATATACATTTAGCCAGACAGCAGCAGATGTTACACCTCTAGGGCTCATGACTACCCCTGTTGTAGGTTTTCAGTATCAGGGATGTATTCCCTCACATGGAGCGGGCCTCCTGTCCAATTGGAGGGCAGTTGCTTTCCACTATGACAGATGTTCCACTATTGCACCCGTTGGCTCATTTGGCCTGGCTGGCCAAATATAAGACTTGCAGTGTCCACTGTTGAGTATCTTTACTGGTGTTTTCTCTTTCTCCTATTGAACTGCATGCAGAATGGCTTCGTCCAACTTTCTGTCAGCTGGTCTACATGGAGGAGGTTATCAGCTCAGTTCCAGCAGGATTTCTTGTTGGCCTTGCAGCCCAAGTATGTGGAGTCTTCAGCAATAGGGTCTTACCATCTATTCCTGGTGGGAAACCAAGGGCCTTGGCAATGGCCTGTAATGTTTTGGGGGTATCAGGCACCTCCCTGATGGCCTCCTTATTTCATTAAGCTTGTTTCCTGTGTTCTCTTGGAATTCCTTCAGGAGTTTGTTTTCTTCTTTGATTCCTTTGATTTGTTTGAGTAGAGATAAAATCATTTTTTTTTCAAATCTTTGTCAGGCATTTCATCTAAAAACAGTTTCATTGGGGGTCATTTCTGATAGATTTATAATTTTTGGTGGGATTGTATTGTCTTGATTCTTTGTGTTTCTTTTATTATAATGTGTTTCTTTTTTTTCATCCTGAGTTGATTTGCTGCTTGGGTTTTCTAATAACTGTGGAGCTGTTTAGATTTGCAAGTCCAACTTTATGTACCTTAAGAGTAGGAGTTTAAGGTGCCAAGTGTAGCTCTTGTACTCCAAACCAGCTGAGAAGTAATCCTAGGTGTTGAGTTTGCCTGCTATTCAAGTATTCTAGTGGGCTGGGTACAGCATTTTATTGGCAACTTCTAAAATTCAACTGAGAAATATACACAATCAATAAAAACCAGCACAGAGTATGCAAGTGTAGGGATTGAAACAAACAGATAACCTTATAAAGCCACAATCCCTAAGAGTGTGTGTTGCTCTACACCCTTAGTTTTGTCAGCTGGGAGGTTGAGATTTCTGTTCTGACATGAATTCTAGTTCAGCCTGGGTCTGAATCAGACCCTGCCCCCAGTAATGACAGAAGAAAAAGACAAAGGTCCTCAGAGTCTCAAAGCATTAAAGGCAACAGTAGTGAACCCCCAAATATAGCTTAATTGAGAATGGTAAATCCAACAAAGAATATGTAACCCATAACCGTGTCCTGACATAAGAAAGAGAGATTAGCACTTCCAGTGCAGGCCTATGAACCTGCTTTTTTGTCATTTGGCCTCATTACCTTTTGGGATGGCTTCAAATCTCACCAATGCTGAGTGCCCACCTCGATCTCTCCGTGTTGTGCTGTGAATCTGGTGCTCTGATCAGCTGTGCTGGATGCCCTGCGGCCAGGAGCTGAATGCGTTCTGCGGAGGGTTGCAGTTCTGTCAGTTGGGGGATGGGAGAGGGCAGGAAGCCTGGAGTTGTACTGGAACTGCTCAGCTCATCGTCCGGCCTGTGTCCAGCTGTCTCCCCTTCAGATTCCTTGACTTTTAAGGAGGCTGATGCGGTTGGAAAATCCCCTCGTTTGGTCTCTGCTCCTGCAGCTAGGGCGTTGAGCGGGTGCATGGATCCGCGTGGGTCCCGCGGCTTGGGTCTGCAAGCTCCTTGGCGGGATTCTGGCTGATTTCCTCCTTTCTTATAGATCTTAGTGTCTCCTGCTTCTCTGGTATGACGGAAAAAACCTATACACCTTCACTTTTCAGACAAAGAGTATATTTTGCTGTCGTTTTGCTCAAATCCCTCCCTAGGCTGGATTAGTGTGACTCCTATGCCACCATCTTACCCCGAAGTCCCTGAACCAAGTATTTTCTACAAGAGTTATGTAAGTAACTTTTCATATTACACAATGTCAAATACCATAGTCATATTTCCCGTTATAATAAACTGTTATATGCAGGGCTAGAGAGATGGCTCAGTGGTTAAGGCACTTGCCTGCAATGTCTAATAACCCAGGTTAGATTCCCCAGTACCAACATAAAGTCAGATGCACAAAGTGGTGCATGCATCTGGAGTTTGTTTGCAATGGCTAGAGGCTCTGGCACAATCTTTTGCTCTCTCTCCTTGCAAATAAATAAATAAATAATTTTTTAAAAGTTGTATGCAACAAAGTATCAGAATTCCCTTGTCAATTGAGGCATTACTGTAATGGACTCTTACAGAAGGTCTTCACTGTGGCCATTCTAAGTCTTATTATTCACAGTCAATGATTAATTATGATTCTTTCTTAGATGACTGTAAATCTAAAGTGTCTTGTCTTTAAAGAAGTTCAGGAAAAGGATTCTGACAAGCACAGGCTTCTCGTAACTCAAGATCATACCCTTGGGGTGGGTAAGAATTCCATGAACTCTAGTGAAGAAACTGACTAGGTCACAAAACTGCCACCCTAACAGTAAGGAGAATTAATTTATTACCAAGGAAATTATTTTTGGCATGTTTTCATGCTACATGTGCCAGTACTGAAATTGGTAAGGTATTCAATTTGAATGAACTCCATTATGACTGAGCCAAGACAAATTACCAAGATAATTACTTAATAAGACTCTATGTAGCTGATTTGGGGGAACAAGGCTGGTATTATTTAAGAGGATGCATATCTGGTATTATGTATGGACTCATGGAGAGTCTGGACAGCTGTCTCTTCCTTCCTAAGCCCTTAAAGCTGTTATTGTTAGCTGGGTATGGTGGTGCATGTCTGTAATCCCAGAACTACAGAGATGGAGGCAGGAGAATCAGAAGTTTGAGTACATAGTGAGTTTGAGACCAATCTAGGATACACATCACTTTGTCTCAAACACAAAACAAAACAAAGCTTGTTAGTATAGTTTATAGCCATTGTTTAGTTTGTCAAACCCATAAATCTGATAAGACTATAAGCCCTCAGGTAAGCAATAAAAACTTCAGGTGATATATTTATGGCACCTGCTGAATCATTCAATCACTGACAGATGGATTCATTCAATTGCTTGACTATTCAAAAGCTTTCCAGTGAAAGAAAGCTGATTCTGTAACAGTAGCTAAAAGGTTATTGGAAAACATGTTTCCTTTGTGGGTCATTCCTGAGAAATCTCCAGTAACAGAGGTGCTTACTTCACCAGGGCACCTTGTAAAACAGCTCAATAGTTACAAATACAATGGCATTAAGTAACATTAACCGTGGTAGCCTTGCCTTAAAATTGTGTGAGGATGCCCAAGTCTTGTGGGAGAGGACTTTTCCGGATGCAAAAGAGATAGCCTAAAGAGGTAAACTGGAGGTGATAGGGTGTCTGAATACTGGGCAGGAAACAGATTAGTAGGATGGTGGGACAGAGAATAAGAATGATCTGAGTGGGTGTATTGTAGATCATGGTCTTTGAGAAGGGTTGAAGTATGAGTGGCAATGTAAGAGTACGATTATTAGGAAGTACGGCCAGAGTAGGCTTCCTCTGGAAGAATTGATGAACCTCTTATGAAGTGATTATTTGAAGTTTCTGCTTCTTATAATAGAACTTCAAATATCTCCTTTTCATCCTTGCCCTCAAGTGCACAGTGTCACGTAGCTCAGGTTGGCTTCAAACTCGCCAAGAATAACTTTGAATTCCTGAGCCTCCTGTTTCCACCTCCCAAGTGCTGGGTCCGCAGATGTGCACCACTACCACCAACCAGCTTTTCCACGCTTATTTTTCTAGTACTGGGGATGGAACCCAAGGTCTCAGGCATGCCAGGTAAGCACTCTAACAATCTAGTCACTGATCTATGTCCTTGGCTCTCAGCATTTCTAGGTCTTGAACTCTGATATTGCTCACTGGCACAAAGTTCTAAAGGCAATATAGGTTTTCAGTAGGTGAAAGAACTAGTTACCTGTTGACGACAACCAAAGCTGTTGTGATTTAGACCCGGATACCAAGTCTTTTGATAACAACACCAGATAATACCTGCCTTTGAATTCCATTGGAAGGAAGTGTACCAAATTCTTCCCTGCTGCAAAAGTTCAGAGTTTTGAGTTTTAGATCCATATCTCTCAATTCATAAAGTCCTTAGGTAAAGCTGGCCCAGTAAGTTTTCCTCGGAAGCAGACGCTGTCCCAAACACAGACCCTTTCCCAAGATTGTCAATCAAAAATTCTCTGCTGCTAGGTAGAGAGAGGTGAGGAAAAAGATTGAATAAATCTATCTGGAAAGTAACCTTTTTAAAAATTGTGTGAGGATGCCCAAGTCTTGTGGGAGAGGATTTTTCCGGATGCAAAAGAGATAGCCTAAAGAGGTAAACTGGAGATGATAAGGGTGCCTGAATATTGGGCAGGAAACAGATTAGTAGGATGGTGGGACAGAGAATAAGAATGATCTGAGTGGGTGTATTGTAGATCATGGTCTTTGAGAAGGGTTGAAGTATGAATGGCAATGTAAGAGTATGATTATTAGGAAGTACGGCCAGAGTAGGATAATTAGGAGGGCCTTTTCTGTATATGTTCAGTCTCAGGAGTTGAGGTAATCAATCCCACTGTGAAGAGAGCAGCACAAAGAACACTCCCCATTAAGAGTTAGGGGTTGTAGGACATCCCTTAGGTGGAAAGAGAAGGAAATAAAGGGCAATGGTTAAGAATGGTATCTGCTCCATTGTGAAGGAGATGAAGGTTCCTTGTAGCCAGAGTTCTTCTATGGAGTGCAAAAGTTCATCAGATGTGGAGATTGGCCAGAGCATCAACCACAGGTCCTCCTGTATGTGAATCAGGAACAGATGAAAGTGTGGCAGAGTGAGTGCCGTCTGACAGGTCTTTTATCAGGGTGGTCCTGTTCAGGTATCGAGGAAGGTTTGTTTATCTTCAAGGAGGTGGGGCCAGTGGGTATCACTCAGAAAGAAGATGAAGGGGTCCTGTTTAGACAGGAGAGATGAACCAAGGATGGGAATGCCTTGAGTTTGGCAGCAGTGGGGATTCTCAAGATGATCTTGGGGGTCCCTTTTATTCTGGGGACAGGGGTTGGTGAGTAAGGTCAGAGATAGATCATATCACCTATTTCTATGTTAGGAAGAGAAACACTGGGATGAGGGAAGAGGAGGGTGCTGCTAGTGTATTTCCAAAGTTCTGGCTACAGTAGAAGCTTTTATCAGTGGTGGGGAAGGCCTTAATCCACCGTGAAAGGGTGGTGATGAAAACTAAAAGATGATACGTCTTTCTTTCCACAGGGGGCATGTGGGTGAAGTCTGTCAATCAATGGCTGGTAAGAGGTCCTGCATCCAGTGGGTGGGGAATTGGGGGGGGTCTGATATTGAAGCTGGGGTGTGACATCTCAGACAGTTGCCACATGAGTGAAATATGGCCTAAGGAACTGTTTATCTGAGGGTTGGAGGGAGGAATGATTTCACAGAAGTAAGAATAGAATCTGATTATATGGATGGAATAGGGAATGTAGATATGAAAGAATCTCTGAGTGAGAGGAGTGGGAGTACAGAGATTTGACTGAGAGGAGTAGGAGTAGAGAGTCTGAGTGAGAGGAGTAGGAATAGAGGGTCTGAGTGAGAGGAGTAGGAGTAGAGGGTCTGAGTGAGAGGAGTAGGAGTAGAGGGTCTGAGTGAGGAGTAGGAGAGGTGTGAGTGACAGGAGTAGGAGTAGAGGGTGTGAGGAGTAGGAGTTAAAGGTCTGAGGGAGAGGAGTAGGAGTAGAGGGGTCTGAGTGAGAGGAGAAGGAGTAGAAGTTCTGAGTGTGAGGTGTAGGAGTAGAGAGGTCTGAGTTAGAGGAGAGAGGGTCTCAGAGAGAGGAGTATGATTAGACTGTCTGAGTGAGAGGAGTAGGACTAGAGGGTTTGGGTGAGAAAAGTAGGAGTAGAGCGTCTGAATATGAGGAGTAGTAGTAGAGGGTCTGAGTGAGAGGAGTAGGAGTAAAGGGTGTAAGTGAGAGGAGTAGGAGTTGAGGGTCTGTGTGAGAGGAGTAGGAGTTGAGGGTCTGAGTGAGAGGAGTAGAGGGTCTGAGTGTGAGGAGCAGAGGGTCTGAGTGTGAGGAGTAGAGGGTCTGAATGAGAGGAGTAGAGGGTCTGAGTGTGAGGAGTAGAGGGTCTGAGTGAGAGGAGTAGAGGGTCTGAGTGTGAGGGGTAGGAGTAGAGGGTCTGAGTGTAAGGAGTATAGGGTCTAAGTGTGAGGAGTAGGAGTAGAGGGGTCTGAGCTAGAGGAGTGGAGTAGAGGAGGTCTGAGTGAGAGAGATGTATTGCTTGTTCTTTCGATGTCCTTGACAATGGGCAATTGCTGTATTAGAGAGGAGAAGGACAGTGTTTAGAAGTTATTGGACCAGAGAAGCATTGATAATTGGGGCTCCCTTTTGGATGAGGAGGCCTCTATCCATTTAAATCAGAACACTTGAGTTGATAACATTATAGGCATCTTTTGAACTCACATAAATATTAACAGAGAGGTATAGGGGCTGAGGAAGAGACTGAATATCTTGGAGCATGAATGTAGGGGAGCTTGGTGTGTAGTGGCTATAAAGGTAGGGAGTAGGGTAGCAGCACTAAGGGCTGAGCAAGGCTGGAAAGACAGGCTGGGGAGACATGCATGTAGAATCTGGCCTCGAGAGGATGGTAGGGCCAAAAAGGCTCTGTGACTGGAGAGATCTTTAAGAGCATGGGAGCAGTAGATGGTCAATGGGTTATGTAACGAGATCTGTTACCTGCTAGAGTGATTAAAGCAGCAGCTGCTAGAACCTGTAGGCAGGGGACCAATCCTTTGTGACTAGGTCTGGTTGTTTGGATAGAAAAGGTACTGTGGGTGGTGTAAGTTTCTCCTGTGGAGTGCTAGGGCCTGGCCCTGGTTAAAATGAAGAACTAGGAAAAATGGCTTAGAAGGGTCAGGTAACCTCAGGGTAGACGCCCTTGCTAAAGGCCGGTTTTAAGACTTGACAGGGGTCAGTGCAGAAGAGTAAGGAGGGGCCCTCAAGGGGGCATTTAGTGGCTTCATAGAGGGGCTGAGCAAGGAGAGAAGTTGGGTATCCATATGTGGAAAAAGTTAAAGAAGCCCAGTAAAGACAGGAGTTCCCTTTAGGTAGTAGGCAGAGGACAGTTTAAGAGAGTTTTTAATCCGGTCTGGAGGAATGGTTTGAGTTTGATATGAAAGAGAGGCATTCAGGTAGGTTATGGTAGGTTGAAAGAACTGGGTTTTAGCCCTTGAAATCTGAGAACTGCAGGAGGTTAAGGCATGGAGGAATCAGCAGTACGTGCAGGGAAGATTTCTTGGGAGGGGCTGCAAAAAGAGGTCGTCTACATACTGTAAAAGGTGGCTGGGGTGGAGGCTTAGGGACAAGAGATCTCAGTGGAAAGCTTGACCAGAGTAGTGAGGGCTGTCCCTAAAGCCTGTGGTAGAACTGTCCAGGTCACTTGTTGGGCTAAAAAGGTGTCTGGGTCCTTCCAGGTAAAGGCAAAAGGGGGTTGTGAATGTGGGTGAGGTGGGATGGTAAAGAAAGCATCTTTAAGGTCTAGGATGGTGAGGTGGGTTGTGTTAGGTAGCACAGAAGAAAGAAGAGTGTCAGGGTTGGGGATGTCCAGGTATGTGGGTGTAGTTGCCTCGTTGATTTTTCTGAGGTCCTGAACTGAGTGAAAAGTCCTGTTTTTTTTTTTCTTTTTTAAACCCCGAGGATGGGGGTATTGTGAGGATTGTTGTCGGGGGTTAGAAGTTGGGCTTTTAGGAGGTGGGTAATTGTGGGATTATGTCTCTGGTGGATGGTCAGGGGTACGGGATACTGGTCTTGGGTTACATAGGAATAAAGGTTTTTAAGCCAATGTGTATAGGTTCATGGCGTTGTACAATTAAGGAGTGTTCAACATCCCAAACTGAGGGGCCCATGGTGGCAGTAGGGGAAGGAGGTAGGATTGGATTTCAAAGGAGGCCTCATCAGGGTTCAGATGGAGGTAAAACATGATTATTGTATTAAGTGTGGGAATGTGGGCCGAGACCTTGAGTTCTGACATGATATCTCTGCTGAGGAGAGGCATAGGGCATTTGGGAATGACCAAGAAAGAATGAATAAAGCTTAGGGCAGAATACAGGTGGTGTACTCTTGGGACTGGGAGAGACACCTAAGACCCCCATTACCATTATGTTGGACCTTACTGTTGGTTCAGTTCCAGGAAGTGAGGGGCCAAAAGGAAGTTCTGTGTCCAGGACGAAGGAGACTTTGTGCCCAGCCACCATCCCAATCTCCCTGGGTTCAATGGATGAGTTGGGATTCCCAACTACAGTTAGTGAACCCATGCCCCTTTATTGTACCAGCTATAAGGTGGGGGTGATGATAGGTGATGGGTGCCCTAGGGGGGTGTCAGAGTATCTCTGAGGGCAGTCCCACTTCCAATGGTACCACTGCCCATAGCTTGAACAACAGATGGTCTTATCAGATAATGTACTTACAGCCTCGTGATTTTCAAGGTGGCTTTTGTTCTGAGCCTTTACTGGGGTCAGTTTGTCCAGTTGCTTCATGACACATTAACTCTTCACCACTCATCATCACTGACAAATCCTCTGGGGGAAAGACAGGAGCAGAGGATTTATAGCCATAAAGACCAGGATTATTTTCAGCTGTCATTTCTCAGACATGTAACTTTGGACAAGTCATTTAATCATGTGATGCCTGTTTCCTCATCCACAAACTGAGAGCATGTTTACCTGGTCATGATGTTATAAAAGCTTGCAATGGCCTTTAGTCTCCTCTGCGCATGTACACACACACACACACACACACACACACACACACACACACACAACACAGAGGTTGAGTGCCTGTGTGTCTCCCAGTTTTCATGAAGATGCAGGGCTGAACATGTGTTTGTTGGAAAACCCAAGGTAATGCTATTGTGCTATTGTTGGTAATGGACAGTGTACGTCTGGTACTTGGAGTTTGCTTTTTTGTTTATTTTAATTTATTTATTTGAGAGCAACAGAAAGACAGAGAGAGATGAGAGAGAGAGAGAGAGAGAGAGAGAGAGAGTGCCACGGCCTCCAGCCACTGAAAACGAACTCCAGATGCATGCGCCACCATGTGCATCTGGCTTACGTGGGTGCTGGGGAATGGAGCCTCAAACCGGGGTCCTTAGGCTTCACAGGCAAGCGCCATCTCTCCAGCCCTGGAGTTTGCTTTTGAATCAAGGTCTTACTACATAGCTTAGACTGACCCTGAACTCATGATCCTCCTGCTTTATCATCCCAGGTCCTAGGATTACAGGTATGAAAGGCTAACCTGGGCCATAGAATAATTAATTGCTAGATCAGGCTGGGTTAGAGTGAGACCCTGCCTTGAAAAAGACCTGACCAAAAAAAAAAAAAAAAAAAAGAAAGAAAGCAGAAAGAAAGAAAACATTGTATACAGCTGGCCAACCAGGCCAAATGTATCAGTGTTCAATGGTGTTATGGGGGCAACCAACTGTTCACTGATTGGACTTGAGGTCTGCTTTACAGGAAGAAATTTCTGCCTGATACTGAAAACCCAACCAAATCCTATAGCTTGGGAGGTCATAAGCCCTAGGAGGGGAAACTACAATTATTGTCTAGCTAAATAGATATCTTATGCTCACCCAACTGCCATCTAAATCTTATGTTTATGCCCCTATTTTAATGCTGCTTTCACATTTGGTTATAGAAGCTTCTCATTTTAAATTACAGTGACAACTGGGGTGGCTCAAGACTCACCTAAAGTGCTGAGAAGCGATAGAGGAGTGCTCAGCACTCACTGAGACATCTCTACCACACCCTGCAAGGCTCAGGATCCATTGTGGAAGAGGAGGTGAAAAGAATGTAAGAGCCAAAGGAAAGGGAGGACTGCTTATAATGCTGTCATCCAGACACAACGTGGCCATGGTATTCATGACCTCGCAGAGGCTGATGCTATCTACACATGACCTCCATAGTGGGTGGGAAAAAATGATGACATCAAAGTAGAATGGAGACTAGTAAGAAAGAAGATGGTATTCAGTAGAGGGGGAAATGGGAAGGGAAAAAGGGATAGTTGTGGGTGGGGATTATTATCATGTATAGTGTTATATTTATGGAAGTTGCCAAAAACAGTTAAAAAAAAAGAAAAGATTAGCTGAAGAGATGGCTCAGCAGTTAAGGTGCCTGTCTGCAAAGTTTAATGACCCAGGTTTGATTCTCTAGTACCCATGTAAAGCCAGATGCACAAAGTGGTACATACATCTGGAGTTTGTTTGCAGCGGCTGGAGGCCCTGGCACACCCATTCTTTCTCTCTCTCTCTCTTCTTGCAAATAAATAAATAAAAATATAAAATCCTTTTAAAAATAGATATATTTTGGGGCTAGAGAGAGATGGCTTAGTGGTTAAGGTACTTGCCTGCAGAGCCTAAGGACTGGGGTATGATTCCTCAGTACCCACGTAAAGCTAGAGGTCCAAGGTGGCTCATGTGTGTGGAGTTCGTTTGCAGTGGCTAGAGGTCCTGGTGTACCTATTCTCTCTCTATCTGCCTCTCTCAATAAATAACTAAATAATAGTTTTTAAAGAAAAGATTGTGTTGTGTTTTGTTTGAAATATTACTAATGATACACCACTTTGAAAATCTCTAATAGCAGTCCTCTTGGGATTATTGGACTCACCAAATCCATTTGCATTGTGACAGTCATCTTTTTTAATTAAATGTTTTATTTATTTATTTGCAAACAGTCCATTTACATCTACATGTACTAATTTAACCTCCACAGCAAAATGTCAAGTATGGAGGGAGAAGGTGAACAATATTTAATGGGTTATGGAAACTTGGTTTTACATCTGCCCCCATATGAACAGTTTGTATAGTCCACATGCCTATTCTGGGCTTTGATGTAATGAATAGTGACTTCACCAAGATAAAGTGAAAGCTTTTGAAGAAGCTTCTTCATAAAGTTGACAGAATATTATATTTCTGAGATTTAAAGAAGTGTGAAAAACTAGAATTGTCACTGGTTGTTGAGAGAAAGAAAACTTTGACAGATGGTGCTAAGAGGTGATGGATGGTTTAGGAAGTATAAGGGAAGAGCGACTTCATAGGATGCAGGATTAAAAATGAGAAGCACAGGACTTGGTAGCTTAATCATATGCAGAACTTCCATATTCAAATGAGGAGTGTTTACAAGGGACAAGGCTTGGTATTTTGGAGGAAACTGAAGATCCAGAAAAATTATAAGAAATGACCATGGAAGGTAAAGAAGGCTCCAATATCACACGAATCCAAGTTCATAGATCACTCATAATTTAGTTGAAGAAGAAAGACTCAGGAAGTCACCAAAACGAGTTGTCCAGAGCTGGGAGATAGCACTTGCCTATGTAGCCTAAGGGCCCAGGTTTGATTCCTCAGTACCCATGTAAGCCAGATGCACAAAGTGGTACATGCATCTGGAATTTGTTTACAGTGCAGGAGACCTTGATGTGCCCCATATCACTCTCTCTGTCTCTCAAATAAATGAGTACATCCCCTCCCCTCTTCACAATCCAACAGGTCAACCTCCTGTGCTACATTTCGAATCGCACCCTTTTCTTCATTTTGTGTCTATTCAATCTGACCAACAGCTCTTGGGCCTGTTCCTATCCCTCTGAGGAGGTCCCTTTTCTTTCTAGAGCTTTAAGTGGTGTTGGGTATGTGAGGGATGATGACCTGGTACTCTATGGTATAGTCATCTGGGCTTGTGGGTCAATGTTGAGAAAGCCACCAGGAGAACTGGTCTCTTTGAGCAGTCATAGCTTCAGTGCAGTTGAGACACGTGCTATGAATCCAAAACCTGGAGGTATCCTGTAGAGGATTTAAGGTTGTGGGGCTCACCTCCAGGTAGGCTGTAGTCTGAGTTTGCCACAGAGGCTCCCATCTTTGTCCTAGCCTTATGAACAGGGACAGTCATCCATTAAGTTACTCCCAACAGCTTAGACATTTGGTCCAGAAACACGAGGATGAGCCCACAGCTACAGGGTCGGATGCTCACTGGGCAGTGTTGCTAGCATGCCTCACTCCAGTTTGGGAGACGGCTGCGTTATAGTGCCTAGGCTGATAGTGAAACACCGAAAATCTTGGACTGGGCCTTGCCATTCTGGAAGGTCTTCTGCACCAATAATGTCGTGTCTTACTGGGTTTGGTGAGGTCCCAATGACACTGGTAGAAGATTATCTCCTCAATACATCTCTTCTGTGAAATTCCAGTTAAGTCTCATTATACATTCAGAATTAGTATTTCCAACCATGCTTCCATAAACTCAGAGTGATGAATTTGGACCTCTGAACCTTTCTCCTGAAAATATTTTTTCAAGGGAGGGTCTTGTTCTAGCCCAGACTGATCTGGAATTAACTACATAGTCTCGGGGTGAACTTGAACTCACAACGATCCTCCTACCCCGAGTGCTGGGATTAAAGGTGTGCACCACCATGCCTGGCTCCCCTGAAATTTTAATGGGACACATGGTTCAGAGGGCGAGGTATGAGCAATGAGGTCCGAGACCTGGTAGTCAAACTCTGGTGCCAGATAGCACCAGTTGTAAACCTCTGGGTTGAAATGTCTCATGTGAGGGACATTAGATCATATGGGGATAAAACCTCGAGACCTTGGAAAGGCGACCAGGCGTAGAAATGCACCATGAGATAGTCTGGGAGGAACATAATGTCCAGAAAGCAAGAACTAGAAACCACACAACAAGCAGGGTTACAGTTAGGCAGGTTAGGCTAATCACGCAGACTTACCTGTTTACAAGGGTGATTGCCATTTGAAGAGCAGTCCAAAAGCTCACAGGAGCAGTCATGGTCTTTGACCCCTCAGTCTCAGGGACCCAATTCCAGTTCTGGATGATTGGGGGGGCAATCCAGATATGGGGATTTGGATCAGATGGCCCCAGTAAACACATGTGTTTTGTATACTTAGTCCTCAGCTGGTAGCAATTTGAGGGGGGGGGGCGGGTAAAGCCTTTCTGGAAGAGATGTATTGTTGGGGACAGGCTTAAAGATGTTATAGCCAGTTCCCTTTTGCCAGAATGTGGCCCATTCTCTGGTTCTGTTTTCCAACTGCTGTGGCAGACGTGCTGTCCAGCCTCTGCTCATGTCATGCATTCCCCTGCCATCATGAAGCTTCCCCTCAAGACTGTTAGGCAAAAAACAAAACAAACCCCAAAACTAACAAACAAAAAACCTTTCCTCCCATTAGCTGACTTTGGTCAAGTGCTTTATCCCAGCAACAAGAAGCTAACTACTACAACACCAGGGCTTGAGCCTCTAATCTTGCTACTAGCACTGCTGTAGATATGAACAGAATGACATGGTATGGGTCCTTCCATAAGGGGGTATGCCAGGCCTTTGTCGGGTTATGGTGTTTTAATTAGTACCAAATCCCCTGGCAGAAAAGGGGAGTCCATTTTGTTCTCAGAATGCCCTCCCTGTAATTCTGATAGGACCTGTGGCCAACTAGATGACATGGGTCACCAACCTATTAGCCTCAGGATCCAGCAGAAGATCATAGGTGAGAAAAGGCCTGCCATACAGTACCTCAAAAGGCATGAGATCCTGGTAATTAGGGGTATTTGTAAGCCTGAGTATTGCCAGGGGTTAACAGTTTAACCCATGGGGAATGGGTCTCTTGAATTCTTGAGGTGTCACTTTAGAAGTTTATTGGTCTTTTCTACCTTTCCAGAGGTTTGGGTCCTCCAGGGACAATGTAGGTGGTATTGGATGCTCAAGGCTCTGGTTAGGCCCTGGGTGGTCTTTGCACTGAAGGCAGGTCTGTTCTCATTCTGGTCACTTCTAGGCAATTCCAAACTGAGGAGTTTATCACCACAAGTAAGACTCTACCTCTGATGCTCTTTCTGTCTTGCATGGGAATGCCTCTGTCCAGCCAGTGAAAATATCTACCAAGACCAGGAGAAGTTTGGACATAGATGTTACTGACATATGGGTGAAGTCTAATTGCCAGTCCCCTTCAGTGTAGCTCTCCTGTCTTTGGATACCTGGACACTGCAAGAGCCTGATGGAAAGAGCTTTCTTTTGACATATTTTACATCCCTGTATTAACTGTTGAGCTGTTTCCTTTAGGCCCTGGACTATGAACATTGTAGGATCTTGGGTAGCAGTAGCTTATCATTAAGTGTCCTCCGCTTTCCTCTGGGGCCTAGGAAGCACCCCGATTTTGCGGTTAAGGCCTGTTCCTCAGGGAAATATTGAAGTCTTTCAGGGAATAACAAAGATCTCTCCCAAGGGAGAGATCTTCTATAGGCCCTAATGCTGTACTCTTGGCTTCCAAGTTGGCTGTCCTATTTCCCTTAGCCACTGGGTCATCCTCTTTCTAGTATCTGAGGTAGTGGATTACAGCGACCCAAGAATTTCTGGGTACTGTTTTGTGGAGGTCCCAGTAGTATTCAGGAGATCTTTTTCTTCTCATGTGGCCACATGAGCATGAAGGATGAGGAAAGCGCATTTGGAATCTGTGTATATATTGATCCTGTTTTCCTTGGGATAGTTCTGGTGAGGGCTATTTGCTCTGCCAGCTGAGCACAGGAGTTTCGGGACATTGGTCCTGATTCAAGTATGTCAAGGTCAGTGACTACTGCATATGCCACATACCAGATTCCCTCCTTCACAGGGGAACTCCCAGCAGTGTAGGAGACCAGGCCAGAGCTCCCTAGAGGCTGATCTGAGAGGTCGGGATGGGCTGCATGGCTTTCGATGAGAACATCCTCACAAGAGTGGAGAGGTCCCCCTTCTCCTTCTGGCAAGTATTAAGGTTTTGACAGGTTTTAAGAGTAATTTTGGGCCTGTCAGGCATAAGGCCCTGATAGTTAAGTATCCAGCTGTCAGGTATCATAGGTTCCTCTAGAGTTTCCCCCTATGCCATGTGGTGTGTGGGTGAAAGGAGGATTGTGACAGTGGACTTTCAGGCTTCAGAGGTTAGAAGCCTGGTGGCAGCTACTGCCCATAAGCAGCCAGACCATCCCTTTGCTACTTGGTCTAATTCTTATCCTAGGTATCCTACATACCGAGTAAAAGGGCTTATGAGCTGGGCAATCACCCCTAGAGCTGTGCCCTGTTACAGGTGAAAGCTGGGCTAACAATGGCACATTTTTGGGACTGGGAACCATGGAGAAAAGACAAGGTCAAGAATGAGGCTCTCATATCAATGAGGAATGTGATCTGCTGGTTCTCTATAGTCAAGGTAGCCCAGGGCTCTGCTATATTGATGGGAATGGAGGGAATCTGTCTGGAAAGCGTCAAGACCCATCATTGTTGTGGATGAGTAGAACACCCAAGTCCCAACAGAGCATCTATTTCTCCAATGGTTGCTCTATGTTTGGAAAGGTATCTCAGGCCTATGGAGTAGGGGGAAGTTGCCGTGGCCTGTTCAAATGCCCCCTAGGATTGTTTATCTAGATGGAAGTGGTCCACGATTTTCTACATTCATGGCCTCAATCCCTGGTGCTTTCACTTATAACCTAAGTATTTTTGATGTGTCCAATTTTCAGAACAGATTGGCTTCCATATTACTGTCTAAGAAGGACTGGATTTCCCTGAGGAGTGCTAAATGCTCCAATGAGGAAATTCATATTTGTTGTTTTGTTTTTGGAATATAACAGTTTAGGGTCCAACTGTCAGTTAGGACAAAAATAATTTTTAAAGTAATGTCTCAAGGCATAGATCCCCAATGGCTTTCAGAGGTCACCCTGAGAGGATGGCTAGTTAGCAAAAAGATACTGGCCCCATGACTGTCCATAAGGTGGGAGAGCTCCTTATTAATGACTGAGGGTAAGGGAGGACATGGTACCCCTGAAGGAGCAGAATGTAAGGAAAATCCTCCAGGTTGGCACCCCTTTCTTTACAACACCAAATCCTTTTGGGGTTACAGAATGGGCATGGGGATGACTGAGAAATCATATACCAGACATATCTAAAGAAAGTGTTCCATTTCTGCCAGGGCAAAATCACTCCTACCTTAGAAGATTCAGAGAGAGAGAGAGAGAGAGAGAGAGAGAGAGAGAGAGAGAGAGAACATGAATGAACCAGCTTGGGTGTTTAGCTGTGGCTAAAGTTCAGCTGAACTGTGTTGGAAGTCTCCCCCATTCCAGAATTCACAGGGATGTACCAGAGACTCATGGTTAGTATTTATCTTGAGTCGGTTATCAGTGGGTGGAGAGAGTCTCCATATAGGCCACCCAAATGTTACTGTCTAGTAGTCATGGAGCAGTCTTGTTTTCAGCCAGTGAAGAATGCAAGGACAGTAGTCACAGCACACAGCCAAGGTTTATTCCAAGCAAAAGTACTCACACACAGAGGAGCAGACATTCTGCAAGGGGTGGGGATCCAGAACTGGAACTGCTCTCCCCACTATGTTACAGGACTTTGCTTTTATACAATTGAGGATAGGGTGAATGTGTTTGGGGCACAGGGTGGGCCTCTCTATTCACTCAAGATTGGTGGGGGTTTTTGGAAGAGGGTATAGGATCCTCCCAGGTTGGCTGATTGGAAGAGCCACTGAGATCTGATTGATTCCCAGAGCTGGGCTTGCCTTTGGGCAGGAAGCCCTACCTGGGATCTGATTGGTACCTGGATCAGTGGATAACTCCAGCCAGGGTCTTATGGGAAAATTGTTCTTCAATTCTCTGGTCTGGGGAAGAACTGGGAAGCATAGGAAATGGAAACAGATAGGATCTGTACATCATTTTGGGTTCTACCTGCAGCCAATCCCCTGTCTACCTGTCTGTTAGGCCTTTGTGTATGTGTAATGGGTGCCACTGAACAATGAACCAAGTTTGGTTACATAAACTGGATTACTAAACTGCAAATACTTTTGTTTTTATAAAAGAAAAAAAATATATGTGCTCTACAAAGTATAACTTGCTATTTATTTTATTTGACTCTAAAGAGAGGTTGGCCTAGAGAACTGTATGAACCTTCTATTTGGGAGACAGATTCAAGCATATCAATCTAGTATCTTGAAATTTTTTAAAAAAAACCTTTGTTTAGAAAGTAAAGTTGCTGCCGACTTTCAGAATAACATAAATGATGACATTGATGCTAATCAGCCTAATATTGTAGGAAAAACACAAAGTATAAGAGAATTATAGGTTACTAGTATGACTGAGAAAAGCTAACTGAAGCAAGTTTTCATGCCATTGAATTCTGTTAATATTATTCTAAGAAAAATTGATAAGCTGGTGGGAGCTGCTGCTCAGCTCAGAGGAGCAACCTCTCATCACCAGGGAGAGAGCCTTCCTAAGCTACTAAGACTCTCCTGCTTTCATAGGTAAGGTATATAAAAGAGGTTCTAGGTAAGATGTCAGCATAGGAACCATTCCAAAGCAGCCCAGGGGAGAAATAAGCAAAGCAAAAAAAAAAAAAAACTCCAGCAAAATACACTCTTCTATTGAAAAGTGAAGGTGTATGAGAAATTATCAACCACAGCAGAGAAGTAGGAGAGAGCTAAAGCTTCTAGAGGCCACAGAAGCAGGCAGAAGAGGCTCCAGCAGCAGTGCCAGTTTGCACGGCCATGGCTGCCAGGCTGTGCCTGAGCAGTAGGAAAAGCCAGGTGAAGGGATTTTCCACTCACGTGAGCCTCCTTGCAAACTCACGAAACCTGAAGGGGATGACAGCAGGGGCCAGGGAAGTGGCTGTTAAAGAAGAAGATCACAGGGACCAGTGGTACAATTTTAGGCACCTCCACAGCCTCCCCTCCTCCAACTGCTAGCACAAGCATCAGCAACCACTGGAGACCTGGGGAAGGGAACTCACCTCCATAGCACCCAGCACAAGTTATCACAGCAGCGATCCACTGACCCAGCCAGCCTGCCTGAGCCCACAGCATGGCAAAGAGGGCCCCAAGCGGGCACACAACATAGCTGAGACCAAAGCCATCCCAAAAGGTAACTGGACTTACTTACACAGGTCAGTTCCCACCACAAAGCCTGGTATATAGACATTCATTGGAAGTGCGAATCACACCTTCCATACCAGGGCAGATTTTGTGTTAAATCTGATGGATGGTGAAATTTGCCATTAATAAATAAGCTATATTTTGGGGTTGGCATTTGTTGCTTCCTAATTTATAGTGCCTTTGTCTCTTCTTCTGTTATTTGTGGGGGTAGGGTCTCACTCAGCCACAAGCTGACCTTGGAACCCTTTACAGACCAGAAATCCCAGCCTCCCAGTTGACAGGATTAAGGGTGCAGGGTAACACACATCCTTAGGGACTTTGACTTTGTTAGAGAATCTGTTTATTTTAATGTTCATTCTTGCATAAATACTCTGTGTTGGTTTTGAGTGAATGTGTATATTGTTCAGTTAAATTTTAGAAGTTGCCTGTATTTTGCTCCACCAGCCTACTAGAATATTCATATAGCAGGCAAACCCAATACCTAGGGTCACTTTTGATGTTACTCCAAGAGTATTTTAAAAGTCACACCTAGCACCTTAAGGTCCTACTCTGAAGATATATAATGTCAAATTTATACATCTAATACAGAATCTATACAGAATACTGCAGATAATTAGAAACCCAAGCATCAAACTAATCCAAGATCAAAAAATCTCTATATTATAATACAAGAAACACAAAAATCAAGACAATATAATTCCACCAAGAATTATAAATCAATCAGAAATTATTTCTAATGAGACTGATTTAGACTAAATGCCTGGGACAAATTTCAAAATAATGATTATAACTATGTTCAAAGAAATCAAAGGAATAAAAGAAGACACAAAAAAATGATTTAATGAAATAAGGAAGTGAGTATAAGACATGAGCAAGGAAATAGAAATCCAGAAGAAAAAATAATCAGAAATACTAGCAATGAAAAACATAGTAAGTCAAATAAAAAAGTCTTTAGAAAGTCTCACCAATAGAATGGATGAAGGAGAGAACAGAATATCTAAACTAGAAGATCAGGTGGCAGATCTAATACAGTCCAACAAAGACAAAGACAAGCTAATAGGAAGGTATGGATGGGAATTTCAAGATATTCAGGACACTATGAAAAGATCAAACATAAGAATTAAGGGCATAATAAGGGAAGGATTTCACTCCAAAGACATAGTAGGTGTTTTCAACAAAATCATAGGAAAAATTTTACCAAAATTGGGGAAGAGATGCCAATGCAGATATAGGAAGCTTTTAGAACCCCAAACATACAAAACCTGGAAAGAATCTCTCCTTGCCATATTATAATTAAACTACCAAACATGCAAACCAAAGAAAATATATTGGAAGCAGTTAGAGAGAAAAGGCAAGTTACTTATAACAGGAGATTACTCAACACAAACTTTAAAAGCCAGAAGGATATATTCCAAGTTCTGAAAGGTAACAACTGTCAACCAAGAATACTTTATCCTGCAAAGCTATAAATCTAAATTGATGGATAAATAAGGACATTTCACAACAAAAACAGGCTGAAGGAAGGTATGAACACTAAATCAGTTCTACAGAAAATACTTGAAACCTGATTTTGATGAGGAGGTGATGTCCACCCTCTGCTCATACCATCATTTCCCCCTGCCATCATGGAGCATACATACCCTCAAGTCTGTAAGCCAAAATAAATTCCGTTTTCTCACAAGCTACTCTTGGTCAGGTATTTTCTGCCAGCAATGCAAACGTGACTGCAACAGTAAAGTTGGTACAAGAGGAGTGGGATTGCTACTGCTAGAAACCCAACTTTGTGGCTTTGGCCTTTTGGAACTCTTTGTATGAGTATGTAGACGAATTTGAAATCGTGGTCTAAGATACACTTTGTAAGTACAGCTTGATGAACTATTCTGGTCAGAGATGAAAGGCCTGAATGCAGTAAGAGCTATGGAGTGTGAGGTTTGGCTTATGAGGGTGAGAAAGAGCTTTGCCTGGACTGGGTTAGAAGCAGTTTGTGTGGGAGGCTTGCTGTTATGCCCATGTCCTGAGAATTTGTGCAGGGTTGCATTGCATAGAAATTGACTGGTATGAACAGAGGGATGTGGCGCAGAAATGAAATCTTTCATCCCAAATTGCTACCTGGTCAGATATAATTGTCTGGGAGATTATAACCATTGGGATTGGGCCAGTTGACCTACGTTGGGACAGCAAAAATAATACAGAGTCTTTTGAAGGGGCCTGAATGCTGAAGGAGTGTTCTGTTCTTCAAAGTCTGCTTTATCCCTCCCTGGATTAACAAATTGGCACCCCACCTGGTATTATGGAGTATGAGAAATGCAAAAAAGAGAGGGTCATTGAATTTGCAGCACGGTCTTATGTTTTGGAAACAGCCATGGGCAGTGTGGAGCAGGTTTTCTGGGTGCCTGCATGGAGCCATGATGGAGCCATGAGGATGGACTGTGAGTTGCATTGGGGACCCAGTGGAGATGCTGGGATCATGAGATGGCTGCTAAGGAGAGCTGCTAGCTGGGATGAAGTTTTCCAGGACTGTGAGTAGCCTAGCTAGAGGGGTGGAATTGGAACTCCAGAGACTTGTTGCTGGTTAGAATTATTGACTTGGAGATTTGTCACTGAATAGCATTGTTGGACTTGGAGCTAAAGAGTTTGATATTTACCTTGTTTAAATCTTGTGTTGGTTGAATATTTCTTTGCTTTGCCCAATGCCATCTTTTGCAGTGTGAGTGTTTATTCTATGCCATTATAGTTTTTTTTTTTTTTTTTTTTTTTTTTTTGGTATTATGGCTCAGTTAAAAGATCTTGGACTATGGGAATGCTGAAGGTCATTGGGATTGATTAAAAACTATGGGGACTTTAAAATTTTTTATTTTTATTTATTTATTTGAGAACAACAGACACAGAGAGAAAGAGGCAGATAGAAAGAGGGAGGGAGAGAGAGAGAGGGAGAATAGGTGCACCAGGGTTTCAGCCACTGCAAACGAACTCCAGATGCATGCACCCCCTTGGCTAACGTGGGGTCTGGGGAATCAAGCCTCAAACTGGGGTCCTTAGGCTTCACAGACAAGCACTTAATAGCTAAGGCATCTCTCCAGCCCAAACTATGGGAACTTTTAAAGTTGGATGAATGCATTGCATTTTATATTATGTATGGTTATCAGTTTATGGGGGCCAGGGGTGTCACACTACCTTAGAGATACTTTCACATCCCTGTTTATTGCCACTCTGTTCACAATAGCTAGGAAATAGAACCAGTCTAGATGTTCCTCTACTGATGAGTGGATAATGAAGATGGAGTACATTTATAAATGGAGTTCTATTTAGCAGTAAAGAAAATTGAAATTATGAAATCTGCAGGGAAATGGATGGACCTGGAAAGAATTATACTTAGTGAGGTAACTCAGACCCAGAAAGCCAAGTGTCACATGTTATCTCTCATATATGGATCCTAGCTACAAATGTTTGGACTTGAATGTGAGTTGCAGTAAAATTCAGTAGCAGAGGCCAGTAAGCTAGAAAGGGAATATAAGGAAGGAAGGGGGGGGGGGCTTAAGGGGATGCTATTGTATATATGTAAGGAGAAGAACAGCTTAATGGGGGTGGAAAGGCCTAAGTGAAGTCAGAGGAAGAGATTGAGTAAAGGAAAGATAGGGGGATGGTTAATCAAAATCTAAGAGGGTATGAATAAATCATATGGAAACCTACTTTTTTTGGACCATGGCACACCCAGATAGATTATTACTAGAAAAATTTCAGTGCCAGGGATGGGCTACCTTCCAGTGAGTTGTTGGCCAGGGAGGTCCCTGATGCCCCCAAAACATTATAGGCCATTGCCAAGGCCCTTGGTTTCCCACCAGGAATAGATGGTAAGACCCAGTTGCTGAAGAATCCACATGCTTGGGCTGCAAGGTCAATGAGCAAACATGCTGGAAACCTCTTCTGTGTAGACCAGCTGAGAGAAAGCTGGAAAAACTATGCTGCAGCTCTGTGAGAGAGGGTGAATTCACCAGTGGAGATAAAGAACCATGGACACCGCAAGCCTTAAATTTTGCCAGCCAGGCCAAATCAGCCAATGCGCGCAATAGTGCGTGTCTATTATGGGGGAAACCAACCACTCTCTAATTGGACTGGAGGCCCACTCCATGGGAGGGAATACTTGCCTGATACTGAAAACCTATGACAGGGCAAGTCATGAGCCCTGGGGGTATAATGTCTGCTGGTGTCTGCCTAAATGTATACATTATGCTCACCAAACTGTCTGGTGAGCACTTCTCTTAATGTTCATACACATATATTAATGGTACTCTCACTTTTGGTTTGTGAAGCTTCTCTTTTCAGATGGCAGGGACCTTGGGATGATTCAGAAGGCACCATAGTGCTGAGAAGTGACAGAGGAGTGCTCAGCACTGAAACTTTCCAAGGGTCAGGATCCATTGCAGAAGAGGTGGTGGAAAGAATGTAAGAGCCAAAGGAAAAGTAGGACTTTTTGCAATGTACTCTTTCAGACAAAAAAATGGCATGGATATCCATGACCTCATAGTGCCTGACACTACCTACATAAGACCATCACATTAAATGACATCAAAATAAAAGAGAGACTGGGGGGTTGAAGAGATGGCTTAGGTGGTTAAGTGCTTGCCTGTGAAGCCTAAGGACCTTGGTTCGAAGCTCAATTCCCCAGTACCCACGTAAGCCAGATGCACAAGGTGGCACATGCTTCTGGAGTTCGTTTGCAGTGGCTAGAGGCCCTGGTACACCCATTTTCTCTCTCTCTGACCCTTTTTCTCTCTGTCTGTCTCTCTCAACTAAATAAAGAACAATAAACAAAAAAGAGAGACTTATTGAGATGGGGAGGGCATATGATGGAGAGTGGAGTTGTGAAGGGGAATATCGGGGGGGGGAATTATCATAGTTTATTTATTGTCTATAATTATGGAAGTTGTCAATAAAAAAGGCCTTATACTATGGGGATGTTTGAACATTACTGGGATTGATAACAACTATAGCAACTTTTAAATTGGATTGAATGCATTGCATTCTACATTATGTATGGTTATTAGTTTATGGGAGTCAGGACAGAATGTGGTTGTTTGATTCAGGTGTCCCCCATAAACTTACATGTTCTGAATGCTGGCTTCCCAGCTGGTGGCTATTTGGGAATTGGTTCCTCTTGGAGGCAGTGTATTATTGGGGTCAGGCTTATGGGTGTTATAGCCAGCTTCCTTTGCTAGTGTGTGGCATCCTCTCCTGCTGCTGTTGTCCACCTGATGCTGGCTAGGAGGTGATGTCCACCCTCTGCTCTTGCCATTGTTTTCCCTGCCATCATGGAGCTTCCCCACAAGTCTGTAAGCCAAAATAAACCCCCCCTTTTTTTTCTTGGTTGGGTGTTTTCTGCCTGCAATGTGAATCTGACTACAACAACAGGTAAGTATTCTTATTTGATTATCATAGGTACTTCCACATATTGGCATGCTTCACGCATGTCCTCATTCATCTTACAAGAGATTCTCTTCTTCTTGCTGCATGAGCACTTGAGATGTGGAAGGGTCTAAACCATCCTTTCTATTTTAGTGCAAATTAATTTTCAAAATAAAAATAAACATAGTCCCCTTTCTACTATTATTATTTTGCTAATGTATGTATGCGTGTATTTGGTGTGTTGTGTAGTGTGGTTTTGTGTATTGTGTGTGGTGTGTGTGTGTGTGTGTGGTGTATGCACATCTTATGCACCTTGCAGTACCCCAGGTGCTTGCCTGCAGCTGTGTGTGCGTTCTGAGTGGAACATTGAGTGTCCAGCTCTGTCCCTTTTCTTCCCATTATTATTTGAGCCATAGTCTCTTATTGATCTCAGAGATTGTTGGTTTTTTTTTTAGCTAAGGAAATTCTCAGGTCTCTGCTCCTCTACAGGACTGGGGTTACAGATGCACAGGGCTATGCCCACCTGTTTATGTGGGTCCTGGGGCTCTAAGTTCTCTCAGGCCTCCTCAGACCCTCATGTCTACACAGGAAGTACTCTTAACCATTTCTTCAGCCCTCGTAATATGCCTCCAAATTCCAAGCATATCAAGAATTTTTTCTTTCTTTTAAACAATTTTTTAAAGGTACAACTCAACTTAGATTTTTTTTTTTCATAAATGCTAGTTATTTGGTAGCATATTGAGTAGCAAATAAACCAAAACTGTTTGTTGATGGTTAGCTTATCAAGCAATATATGAACAGCATGAAAAATATAACATGCCCTGGTAAAAAGAGATTTATTTCTAAAATCAGCTTGTCTCATCAGATTGTAGCCAGATGAATTGAAAAAAAAAAAAAAAAGCAGAAAATCTACCTAGAGAAGTTTGGAGAATAGAGCTGCTAACTTTAAGTTTTGTATTTCAGTGACAAATCACAGCACTGAAATTATCAATATGGCCCAACCTTCTGCATGTGCATGTTGGTGGTGTGCCTGTGTGTATGTCCATATGTATGGAGGGGCACGTGTGAGCACATGCATGTGGAGGTGAGTGTTGGGAGTCTTCGTCAATGGCCTTCCACCATATTGATTGAGGTAGGGTCTCTCAACGGAACCTGCAGCTTGCTGATTAGGCCAGTCTAACTAGTCTACCCCAGGAATTCGCGTCTCCATGTGCTCATTGCAAGGATTACAGGTGTGAGCCATCACACCTGGCATTTATTTGGTTTATGCGGATCCAAACTCAGGAGCTCATGCTTGCATGGGCAAGGGCTTTGCCACCTGAGTCATCTGTTGCAGTCAGGTTCACATTGCTGACAGAAACCTACCAAGAACAGCTTTCAGGAGAAAGGGGTTTATTTTGGCTTACAGGCTCCAGGGGAAGCTCCATGACGGCAGATGAAAATGATGGTATGAGCAGAGGGTGGACATCACTTCCTCACCAACATCAGGTGGACAATAGCAACAGAAGAGTGTGCCAAACACTGGCAAGGGGAAACTGGCTATAAAACCTATATGCCCGCCCCCAACAATACACTCCCTCCAGGAGGCGTTAATTCTCAAATCTCCATCAGCTGGGAACCTAGCATTCAGAACACATAAGTTTATGGGGGACACCTGAATCAAACCACCACACCCTCTTTGCAGCCCTCAACTCGTGGCTATGGCAGCAGTATTTACATTTCAGAAGTAAGATGGCTAAGTCAAAACGAAATTTGAAAACATTTTATGATTTGTGACATGTTCTCATGCTGTTTATTTATGCCAAGACTTGACAATGAAAACTAAATATAGATTAAGCATTTTAGTGGCTTTAACTGATCATCTAAATGACTTAAACCAGAGTTTTGAAGGTAAAAACCAACTTATTAGTACCATATTTTAAGTCATAATAGTCTTCCAGATAAAATTGAAATTATGGCAAGCTCAAATTAAGGCAAACAATTTTCTGTTTTTGACATACTATCTAACCACAGTCCTATGAACAGTGAAAAATATTTGGCCTTACTTTTTGACTTTGATAAAAGAATTTGAAAACAGATTTCAAGATATGTGGGAAAATAATATCTTGATATACTTGTGACTCTTAAATGGACAGAAATATATTACTTGCCAATTTTCAAACAGAAGACAATGAGTTTCAAATTGCTATTCATCTTAAAGAAATAAATGGTCATGTCTCTTTGTAGTCTGTTACAAGTCTTACCTTCTCATAGACCAATACCCTTCATTTTACAGTCATTCTTTTTGATGGAGCCTACATTTGTGAGCAACTATTTTTAAGAATGAAGCACTTTGGGGTTGGGAGATTGCTCAGTGGTTAAAGGAACTTGCTTGCAAAGTCTACTTAGGCCCAGGTTCAATTCACCAGTACCTACATAAAGCTAGATCATTTTCATGTAAAATCTAGAGTTCACTTACAGTAAGAGGCCCTGGTGTGACCATATTCATTCTCACTGTCTGTCTGTCTATCTAGAATGAAGTATAATGAGCATAAAATTAGAACCAAAATGTCTGATAAGCACGTGGAGAACTCGCTGAGAATTACAGCTTCCACTGAAACAGATACTAATGCATTCATTTCTCAAATATATCAAATACTTTATTAGTTTTATGTTGCCTTGTTTTACTTTGTAACAAAAATATTTAAAAATCAATGAATTTTATTACCTATATATGTTCATTTTCTTTATTAGTGATTGCAAACTTGAGACCTGCTGACAGGTTTAAAAATATTTTATTTATTTATTTGACAGAAAGAGAAAAAAGAGGGAGAGGGAGAGAGAGGGAGAGACAGAGAGAGGGATAGAATGGGTGCACCAGGGCCTCTGGCCACTGTAAAAGAACTCCAGATCCGTGCACCACCTTGTGCATTTAGATTATGTGGGTACCGGGGAATTGAACCTGGGTCCTTAGGCTTCTCAGGCAAGTGCCTTAACTGCTAAACCATCTTTCCAGCCCCTGCTTGACAATTTTAAAAGTCTCTGAGTGAGGTGCCACACACTAGGATTATTATGTGGGACATTTTGGCTTATCTGTGGTAACAGATGCCACAGAAATTAGGCACAGGCCTCTGTTATGCTCATCAGGTTTTGACAGGGTTTGATTTGAATATGTGGCCCAAGACAATTCTTCATCCATTGTAGCCCAGAGAAGCCAAAAGGTAGGGCTCCCCTGCTCTATTATATATTTTGGTCAAATTGTGCTGGATCATTTTCATCTAAAAATTCATATCATTTTATTATTAATCATTTTTTTTCTTGCTTTATTAAAGTGAGATATGGATAATAAGAGTTTCTGACACACAGGCTCTGCCTTGGCACTGGCCACAAGGCTGCCGTGCTCTGTTGCACATAAGCCAGTTGGCAGAACGCCTCTATCGGATAAGCCTCCGCGCTGGCGATCGCCCTAGTAAACAGAACAACGCTCCCTGTGGTGGTGTGGGTGTAAAGCGTGCTCTGTCGCCTCGAGTGTTTGTAACTAAGCCTCACATGTAATTGCCGGCTGGTGGAGTCTTGCTGGAGGAGGTTTGCCGCTGGGGGCGGGCCTTGAGGGTCGGTAGTGCAGCCCCATTGGGTGCTCACAGCTCACTTTCTCTACTTCCTGCTTCCCTGGCTGTCGGCTACGCTTTCCCCACAATGAGGAGCCTTCAAGCCAGAAATAAACCGTTTTCTTCCATAAACTGCTTCTGGTCTGGTGTTTTTGGCACAGCAATGAGAAGGCAGCTGCTACACTCACTTAATGTTGTCTGAACACGGACGACGCATGCGTTGTCTCCACCCTGCAGAGTCCCCTGTCGTGGCCAATATGAACGACTGCTGCTGACCGCGCTGGCCTTGCTGTAGCCTTACATCTTCCAGATAACGTGTATCAGATCCTTCCCACTTCTTCCCTGGAGAGGTGATCCCTGGCTCTCGGCGCCTGCTACGCCTTCCTCACCACCATGCAGGTTCCCCTGGATACTGTAAGCCAAACTCAGTACTTTCTTCCCGTCACCTGCTTTTGGTCAGGTGCTTTGCCCCGGCAATGAGAAGGTGACTGCAAAATATGTCTAATTCAAACATGGGGAACAAAAGTTAAGTGTCTCAGGCTGGAGAGATGGCTTAGCGGTTAAGCGCTTGCCTGTGAAGCCTAAGTACCCCGGTTCGAGGCTGGATTCCCCAGGACCCACGTTAGCCAGATGCACAAGGGGGCGCACGCGTTTGCCGTGGCTGGAGGCCCTGGCGCATCCATTCTCTCTGTCTCTCTGTCGCTCTCAAATAAATAAATAAAGATAAACAAACAAACAAAAAATCAAGCGTCTCTCCCACTTCTGTTTCCTAGTTTCCACCCCCATCTGTATCAGGCACCAGGGAGGTGAAGATGTTGCAAGCCAGAAAGAGGTGCATCTCCGAGATCTGAGACTATGATAAGTCCTTGAACAGCAGGTTTGGAGACGGAGGGAAATAAAGAACTGTTTTCACCACGGCCGGGGTCAGGGCAGATGGGATTGGGCACCCTAATAGGGAAGAAGGATGTTTTTGCCTTTGGACTCCTGTGAAAGCTGGAAGGCAGCCCAGAGCAGTAGGTAGATGGGGTAGAGACAGACCTTTGGGAATTCAGACAGGTGACTGGCCGCGGCTTTAAGGACAATAAACTATATCCCTTTTTGTAGTCATGGGCCAGTAAGGAGAGAGAAAATTTAATTTCAGTTTTTAACCTGGTGTACACTCATCAGACAGAAACAGTGCTCCATGTAGTCTAGTGATTAACTCCTGCTCCCACTATACCAAAATATTGGTAAAATCCAGAGAAGAGTAGGACTTAATGGGAAGTCTTTGTCTTGGAATGCTCATTTATCCATTTTCTTTCATCATCCACTTTATTCTGTGACCAGATAGAGGCATGGGGACCTTGTGGACACAACTTGAGAAACTCTATGGAGAAAGGGAGAATCAATTCCACTCGTCCTGAAAGCCACTCCCTCCCAGCATCCCCGGAGCGGGAGGAGGGTGGAGGCGGAGAAAGGAGGCTTTGTTGGCTCTCCTTTCTTGGAAAAATGCCAATGCTCAACTGCTGTGTTAAAACATGCTCCAGGCTTTCCTTTCTTTTTTTTCTGCCTTTCCTTGATCTGTAGCACAAGTGTCTCTCCTTTTGCCCAGAAAGATGCAGCGCCTCCCAGAGTTCTCTTCGGAGCCTCATCCCTGCACCCTTTTCCTGGTGACTTTACCTGTGTCCATGGCTGTCACTACCTTGCAGTTCTCATCCTCCCCGGATCTCCTTCTGTACCTGTTCCTTTCTCTGAGCTCCAAACTGTACAACTAGTTCCTCCAGAACTCCTCAGATGTCACATCCCCATCCAGTCTCATCTCTTCACCCTCATCTTCCTGTCCGGTATTCATGATCTTGGTAACTGTATCTCCCAGCTGGCCCCCAAGCACTGGCTTCTTACCCCTCTTGCTCACTCTGCCATCACCCTACTGGCCTCCAGCTAAGAGCTTACCAGGAGCCATCCAGTTTATCTCAGCCACCCGTGTGCGTTTCCTGTCTCCCCTCATTCATCTACTTTCAAGTGTCAGCTTCCGCTTCAGTCCCCTGCTTCCAAGTCCACCTTCCTCTCAGCCTCACTCCACCTGGAGCCACACTCCAAGTGGACATGTGATCATTACTTCAGGATAAACGCCAAATTTTTTGTGTGGGCTCAAAGGACACAAGCCCTCTCTCTGTTCCCCTCTTCTTGGTTTACCACAACCCTCTACTGAAACACCAAGGTCTGGTCAGTCCACTGTGGTTCACTTTCTTGAATGCTGATGCTCTACATAGTCCAAGGATTGACTTCCCCATGGCCCTTTCCTCCCACCAGAATGTTTCTCCATCTCTCTTCTTCTGCCTCCACTCATTTTTTCAAATTCCTTTTCTAGGAAGTCTTCCCTGACTTAAACTGAACTGGTTTTGCTACCCTTCATCATATTCTTTTGCAGGCCACACTTAGCTTACTGTCTAGTGGCCTTTTTCCTTCTTCTGAACCATAATTACCTTGAGGCAGGTACCTACATCTAGGTCACTTCCTTACTCTCAGAGTCTAAAATGGAGTCTGACCTGGAGTGTGGCTCTTGACCAGTAAGTGTCCGATAAATATTGGATAATGACTTGAAGGAACAAATGAAGGAATTGACAAGTGACAAGAAACAGCAGCCAACAAAATATGAACCAGCAAAGACTGTTCTGTTTATGAGGAATACAACCACTGTCAAGTCAGCATGTATTTATACAAAGAGTGGAAGGTAGGCAGAGGAGTGGGAAAGATTCATGGTGGGAGGCTTTTGTAGACCCATCTTGGAAGCTATTGGCCTTGGGAAGCTGGAGGCAGAGTCACTAGAAGCAGGCCGTCCTATAGGTTGTCTAGGGTGCATGTTTTGCTTTGTCTGATTGGTTAGAAGTTGAAAATGGGTCAAAAATTAAGAAAGATGGTAGTTCTTATTAATCAAGTCATTGTCATTTGGGGCTAGTTGTTGCAAGATTAGCATTTTCCTCCAAGAATAACATGATGCCCTCTTAGAGTAGGGGCTACCTTGGCTGGTAGCTATGGAAACTTTGGAGCAGAGCAGCGTGGTGATGTGGCTGCTCAGAGTGAGCTTGTTGGTGTAAAAGGAGAGTTACAATGGGAGAAGTTAGTTCATGGACCCAGATGCCAGGTTCCTGCCTTCAAGTTGATCATAGTGGTAGTAGATGGAGGAGGGGAAGGACACAAGACCCTCAACTGGAATTCCAGCTATTGTTTCCCCCAGCTGAAGGTGATCTTGGGAGGAGCCAGAGGTTATAGGTAGTGGATGGTTAATAAGAAGGGACTCGCCGGGCATGGTGGGCGTGCCTTTGATCCCAGCACTCAGGAAGCAGAGGTAGGAGAACTGCTGTGAGTTTGAGGCTAGCCTGAGACTACATAGTTAATTCCAAGTCATCCTGGGCCAGAGCGAGATCCTACCTCGAAAAACCAAAAAAAAAAAAAAAAAAGGACTCCATGATGCACCCTCCATAAGGAGGTGGGTGGGAGTTTGTAGTGATATATAGGTGCCTTTGAGTCATCCACACTCCTGTAGGTAACCCTTCACCCATATTCTATAAGTAACTCTGATGAACTCATTAGTTTACCACATTGGACTTTAATGCCATCATCCTTTGGTCTGTCAACTAGTGCCCTACCTAGGTGAATAGGCATGTGCTTGTAACTCCTGAGGGAAAATTCATGCCAAGTTCAACACTTGCACCAATGGGGGGCACGACAAAACCAAAGATGAGTTTGAGAGGAGTGACTGAACGGTCAGTTGAGGCTGATCATGTGTATATAGGGGAGAACCCTGACATGGCCATTCTTCCCATGCGATATGTGCCTTGTTGCTGTGGAATAAAAATTAAAAAACCCATGAAGAACAGTTCATAGAAGGCATGAATGATAACGCAATACACATGAAAAACACTAGACACTAGGTTTATTCCAGGGGTGGGCAATTATGCTGTCTAGTGAGTCCTTCACATTGCACTCTTGTAAAGAAGTATGCTGGCAATAGAAATTGCTTGCCTAGCCCAAGGATCTCACAGCAGCCAGCTGTGAAGCCACAGAGACAGCCCCTTGAAGTCTGTCGTCCCTGTGGAGCCAGTGTGAGCAACAGACAGGAGAGCAGCTTCTCTTCTTCTTGGCCTTTGGGGGGGGGAGCAACAAGGCAGACAGTGTGTGGGGGGAACACACTGTTAATCCCAGACTCTGGAGGCAGAGGGAGGAGGATCACTGTGAGGTTGAGGCCAGACTGGGACTACAGAGTGAGTTCCAGGTTAGCCTGGGTTACAGTGAGATCCTACCTCGGAGAACCAAAACAAACAAATAAAAAATACTTGTGGCTGGGGAGGTCATAGTCCCGACTGGGGAGCAACTATTGTTTTGTCAAATGAATGTGATATGCCTGTCAAACTGCCTTCTAAACATCTGTGCCTGTGTCCATACAGTATTGCTGCTATTCCTGTAGGTAAGCAGATCTTAGCAAGCTCAGAGGTCACTGAAGAAGAGATCCTACCTTCTGTTTCCCTGGTAACATTAGAAAGAGGAATGTCTCAATTCCTCTTGCACATGATTTAAACATCATAGAAAAGGGAAAGGATGGGAGCATCAGGACTTTTGTTCCGTTCGTGTTTGAACCTTAAGGGAAGCCACTCTCTCTCGGCCAGAAGAACACAATCCTCTGGTCCTGGATGGAGACTAAGTGATCTCTCTTATGAGTTAATCCAACTAGAGTCTGTCAATCACTCACCTGGTCACCTACCCCTCACCTAAAGACACACTAAGGAGATGGGAGAAATAGTTATGCCCTTAATGAGATGAGGTACTTTACCCACGGAAGCCCTTCCCTTCATGCAGTTGCTTACAGGTCGTCACTGCTAAGCCTGCCTGCTTCTCTGAGTTCTAACTCAGAAAATGCAACATCATTTTCTCCGTTCGTTCTCTCCCTCGAATGCCCGCTGAAATCCTAAGCATGTTTGCCCTGACACTCTGGGGCTCTTTCACCTTCTCAATAAATCTCTTATATTTATTTATGTATTTATTTATATTTGGCTTTTCAAGGTAGGGTCTCACTCTAGCCCAGGCTGACCTGGAATTCACTATGTAGTCTCAGGGGGCCCTTGAAACCATGGCGATCCTCCTACCTCTACCTCTGCCTCCCAAGTGCTGGGATTAAAGGTGTGTGCCACCAAGCCCGGCTCTAAATATCTTATTTTATCACTCCTTGTCATGCTCATGTCTAACTCATGTCTCAAGACAAAAGAAAGTAGGAAAATCCACAACATTGCTGCTGCTATTTGCCTTCGCTGTGGAGAACTCTTTGCGGTAGGTTATTTCTGCTGAGGAGAACAGAAGCTGCTGAGAACAAGTGACTGTTGGGATGGCATCACTGGCCAATGCTCAATAAATGATAATAGACATATCAACCACCCCTTCTAAGGCTCAAGGAATGGTGCCAAGAGGGGGTGGAAAGAATGTAAGAGCCAGAGGAAAGTGGTAGAATATTATGTGGCTCTGGGCATAACATGACACCATCTTAGAGTAGAAAATACATTGGTCCAATAGCCATGGTAATGTTGGAGCAGAACAATACAGTGATAGCCACAGCTTAGAATTTGATGTACTTGTGATTAGGGCACCGAACAGTCATGTCGATTGGTGCCCAACGGGGGAGAGAATAGACATGTGTTTGCATATCCCCAAGAAAAGTTCATGCAAAAGCCTTGTTTGGCTTCCTGGACTGGTTACTAGAGATCATAACAAACTGACTTTCTACACACCTACAACTTACGTGTCTGTGAGTTTGAGATAGCTTGGTGACTTTCAGGGCTCTCTGTTATAGACAGTGGGTTGGCTTTCTGGACTGGTTGCTGTGGATTACTGGTCAGAGCTCTTTACTTTTACATAGGGCCTGGCCATTGCCTGTCTGTATATTCTATTACATGTACAGTACATGATACTCCCTATTAAGAGTGGTAAATGTCTAAAGAAAATGTTTTATTTATTTTTCACGATTCCTCTGGAATAGCTTATTAGTTACTGTTCCCATTGCTATTAGACAATTCTTTTTTGGTTTTTCGAGGTAGGGTCTCACTCTAGTCCAGACTGACTTGGAATTCACTGTGTAGTCTCAGGGTGGCCTCAAACTCTTGGTGCTCATCCTACCTGTGCCTCCCAAGTGCTGAGATTAAAGGCGTGTGCCACCACACCCGGCTTATGACAAAATTCTTGACAAAAGCAACTTAAAGAAGGAAGAGTTTGTTCTGGCTGTGGTTTAAGAGCACACAGTCCATCTTGGCGGGGAAGGCGTGGTAGCAGGAGCATGAGGTGGCTGGTCGCATTGTGTCTGCAGCGAGGAAGCAGACACAGATGAATGCTGCTCCGCGGACTTTCTCTTCTCTTTTTAAAAGTTTTTATTTATTTATTTTTACTTGATAGAGAGAAAGAGGCAGAGAGAGAGAAAGGACATGGGCACGCCAGGACCTCCAGCCGCTGTAAACAAACTCCAGATGCATGTTCCACCTTGTGCATCTGGCTTACATGGGTACTAGGGAATCGAACCTGGGGTCATTTGGTTTTGCAGGCAAGCACCTTAACTGCTAAGCCATCCCTCCAGCCCCTCTCTTCTCCTTTTTATTCACTCTGGTACCTGAGTCCACAGGGTAGTGCCACCTATACAGAGTAAGTCTTCCTTCCCCAGTAAAACCTTTCTTAGAAACACCTTCACAGACCTGTCCAGAAGCGTGTCACCTAAGGAACCAGTCAAGTTGACAATGAAAATTTAATCATCACAGATAGGCATGAATAAATCCAAATAACTTTAGCATATAACTAGCCTTTGCTCCTGGACAATAAAATGTCTCCCTCTCCCGCCTCTCTCCACATATATTTACGATTTAGATTGATGTGTAAATAAATTGTAACATAACCTGACTCTATACCTATAACCAAGTAACTTATTCCTACCCAATCATAGCAGCTGAATTTCTAGCCCATCAGAGGCCAAAAGCTGCCAAAATATGATCATATAAAACAAGTGGCAATGGCAGCCTATAGGTTATTTCTGTATGTCATTTCCTTTCATCTGACTATGAATATAACCTACATAATAAATATAACCTATACGGAGGGGCAGCCATTCTGAACAATCTTTTTCACTAGATTGCTAGTGAAATGACTAGAATGATGCCTGGTTCTGTAATTTTTTTGCTCAAGTATATTTTGTTAAATTTAACTAGTCCCCCATCCCTTTTAGTATTTTTTGAGGGGGTAGGGTTATTTATTTTTTTTTTTTTCGAGGTAGAGTCTCACTCTAATCCAGGCTGACCTGGAATTCACTATGTAGTCTCAGGGTAGCCTTGAATTTACAGTGATCCTCCTACCTCTGCCTCCCGAGTGCCCACACCCAGCTAAGGGGGTAGATTTTGAGACAGAGTCTCAAGTAGCCCAGTTTGGTCTTGAACTCACTATGTAATTAAGGATGATCTTGAACTTTTGATCCTCTTGTCTACCACCTTCCAAGTGTTGGGGTAACTAGTATGTACTACCACATCTGGTTTATGTGGTGCTGGATATTGAGCTCAAGGAATTATGCATGCTAAAAAAAACCCCAAACAAACAAACAAACAAACAAACCCAACACTCTAACCCACTGAACTAGATTATTTGATTTTGGGGGAAAGGGTCTCAGATATCCCAGGTCAGCTTCAAACTCACTGTGCAGCTGATAACATTAAACTCTTGATCGTCCTGCTGCCACCTCCCAAGTGCTAGGATTACAGGTGTGTACCATCACACCACACCTGGATTCAGTTATTACTTTTTAAAATATTTTCATTTATTTATTTATTTGCCAGAGAAAGAGGAGAGAGAGAGAGAGAGAGAGAGAGAGAGAGAGAATGGGCATGCCAGGGCCTCCCCTTGTGCATCTGGCTAATGTGGGTCCTAGGGAATCAAACCTGGGTCCTTTGGCTTTGCAGGCAAACACCTTAACTGCTAAGCCATCCCTCCGGCCCATGGATCCACTTATTACTTTTAACAGCACTACCATCCGTTCTTAACCCTGATGATTTCCACCTCTAAGGGTCATGCTATCCTTAGTTCCTGTCTTCTGGTACTCCTTGATCCCCAAAGGTCACCCCTGAGAGTACACTGAAGACTAGGGCTCTAGAATTCTCCAGTCTTGGGTTGCCATCTTCCTGTCATTATCATTGTTCTTTCTCAGTTCTTTTCTGCTACATTGCCATTCTTGATTTTTTTTTCATCTTCAGGATCTTTGCCTCTAAGTTTCTTGACTCATCTACTCCTTAGTCACCAGATCTATCTGGATTGTCATGTCCAAGATAGGCCTAACCTTGATACTTCAACCCTATCATTCAGTTTGTGACCTGAATGACTTCCCACACCTTTAGCTCGTCCAGGTAGTAATTAGGTTTGGATTAAAGAATTAGGTATATTACAAAATCCTTTCAGTATTTCCAAGCAAGTGTCTTTAACTGCTGAGCCACCACTCCGGCCATAGTTTCAGTATTTTCTAAGGTATCTGAAAACTAAAATACACCTTAAGAAGTTAAAAAATCCTTGAACAGTGTTTCTTATTCTTTTTTAAAATCTTTTTGTTTATTTTTTATTTGTTTATTATTTAAGAGTGACAGACAGAGAAAGAGGCAGAAAGAGAGAGAGAGAGAGAGGGAGAGAATGGGCGCGCCAGGGCCTCCAGCCACTACAAATGAACTCCAGATGTGTGTGCCCCCTTGTGCATCTGGCTAACGTGGGTCCTGGGGAATCGAGCCTCAAACCGGGGTTCTTAGGCTTCACAGGCAAGCGCTTAACCGCTAAGCCATCTCTCCAGCCCAGTATTTTTTATTCTTTAAAAATAGCTGCCACTGGTCTACTCTCCCCTACTAGAGAGAACATTGGAAAGAAAAAAATCCAGCTAGGATTATATAGTCAAGCATCAATCAAAGATTTAATGATGAAATTCCCTTAAAATAAAATTAATATTGTTATTTTGGAAAGTCCCCCAAAGTCACAAGAAACATAATAAATACAAATTATGTCTGAGTGGTGATGTTTCAAATATGAAGGGTATAACAGGTAATCTTTATGTCAGCTGAGATATGCTATACCCAATTGTTTAGTCACATATTCTTCTGGATGTTTCTATGAAGGTAGTTTCTAAGGTGTAATAAAAATTTAAAAGAACAGAATTATTTGAATAAAAAGATTGCCTTCCATAAGTGTGCATGAACCTCATGCAATCATTGAAGGTCTTAGGAAAGAGTGAAGTCTTCTAGGAACAATTTATGTGACAATAATGCCTTCAAAATCACACTGCAACATCACCGTTCCCTTGGTCTATGGGCTACTGGCCTGCCCAACAGGTTGTGGGCTTGCCGCCCTTTGCTGTCTGTCAGCTGGTCTGTCTATCCTTCTCAACATTCCTTTTAGTCTGGAGAACAGTGTCTAATACACTCAGCAAGGTCCAGATGTGCAGACAACAACTCCCAAGCCAAGCACAGGGCCAACCTGTGTAAGTCGCATCCGTCTTCTGCTCTAGCCCCCACCTTCTGTAACTTCTGTAACAACTCTTCCTCCTCTTGCTCAAGCCAGGATTAGGATCTGAGAACACTCACGCATGTTTGTTTCTGGGATGCTGGGGTGGAAACCAGGGCCTCCCAAGGCGTCCTAAGCAAGTACACTGCTCCTCAGCTATACCTCCAAACCCCTAATTTAGATTGTTGATGAAGGGATTATAC
The DNA here is from genome assembly GCA_036346955.1 of Dipus sagitta. Classification (NCBI taxonomy): domain Eukaryota; kingdom Metazoa; phylum Chordata; class Mammalia; order Rodentia; family Dipodidae; genus Dipus; species Dipus sagitta. The sequence goes on from CM070773.1 coordinate 39,200,222, forward strand.
TTGAGCAGGTGACTTGCAACCAATGTCTAATGTCATTAATACTTTAAGTTTTTCTTTCAAAGATGAACAAGAAATAGTTTTTAAACATTGTTCTCTCACCAAAAATAAATAAATATTTTCATAAAGCTTTATTAACAAGTAAAGACATGTCTTTGTCATAAGTCATCCTGAAAGCAGATCTTGCTAAGCCTATGGGGTGAAACAGGTATGTTTCATGGAACCAGACTGTATACATCTTGTAGAATAGTCTTCAGGGAAAATAGTACTAACATGGGAGCTGGGGAGATGGCTCAGTGGTCCAAGGAGCTTGCTTGCAAAGCCTACAGGCTCAGTGTTAAATTCCCCAGCCACTCACATAAAGCTGGAAGACATTTCTATGGTAGTAGACTCTGGTGCTTGCACACACGTGCTTGCACAAACATGCACACAGAAACACATGTGCAAATAAATAACATACAAAAAATTTCAGCTTTGTAAATTTCCTCTAATATAAACATTGTTGGGCTGCAGAGGTAGATCAATGGTAAAAGGCACTTGCTTGCAAAGCCTGATGGCCTGGGTTTGATCCCCAAGTACTCATAAAATCCAGACACACAAAGTGGCACATGTGTCCAGAGTTCATTTGCAGGGGCAGGAGCCCTTTCTCACTTAAATAAATAAAAATATATACTTTGAAAAAAAGGCCACTCAGTAGCATGGGCCGGTAAGCATATAAAGAGAATAGCAAAGGAGTGAGGGAGGACTTAATAGGATGATATTGTATATATGTAAGTAGAAGAACAGATTAATGGGGGTGAAAAGGCCTAAGTGAGGTCAGGGAAAGAGATTGAGTAAAGGAAAGGTGGAGGGAGGGCTAATTAAAATCTAAGAGGATATAAATAAGTCATATGGAAACCTACTTTTTTTAGACAATGGAACACACAGGAACCATAGATTGTTACTAGAAAATTTTCAGTGCCAGGGATGGGATACCTTCCAGTGAGTTGTTGGCCAGGGAGGTCCCTGATGCCCCCAAAACATTACAGGCCATTGCCAAGGCCCTTGGCTTCCCACCAGGAATAGATAGTAAGACCCTATTGCTGAAGACTCCACATACTTGGGCTTCAAGGTTGCTGAGAAATCTTGCTGGAGCTGAGCTGAAAACCTCATCCATGTAGACTGGCTGACAGTTGGAAAAAGCCACACTACATGCAATTCAGTGGGAGAGAGAGAAAAATCACCAGTGAAGATACCCAACAGTGGACACTGCAAGCCTTATATTTGGCCAGCCAGGCCACATGAACTAATGGGTGCAACAGTGGCATGTCCATTGTGGGGGAAACCAACTGCTTTTGAATTTGACTGGAGGCTTACTCCATGGGAGGGAATACATCCCTGATACTGAAAACCTACAACAGGAGTAGTCATGAGCCCTAGGGATGTAATGTCTGATGGTGTCTGGTTAAATGTATGTACTATGCTCACCAAACTGCCCAGTAAGCACTTCTCTTAATGTTCACATCCATATATTAATGCTCCTCTCACTTTTGGTTAGAGGACTTTCTCTTTTCAGATGGCAGTGACCTTGGGATGACTCAAAAGGCACCATGGTGCTGAGAAGAAGTGACAGAGGAGTACTCAGCACTGAAATATATCTGTCACACCTTCCAAGGCTCAGGGTCCATTGAGGAAGAGGTGGCAGAAAGAATGTAAGAACCAAAGGAAGGATAGGGCCTCTTACAACGTGCTCCTCCAGACACAAAATGGCCTGGATATCCATGACCTCACAGTGTCTGACACTACCTACACAAGACCATCATAATAGGAGGAAAAGATCATGACATCAAAATAAAAGAGAGACTTATTAAGAGGAGGAGGGGATATGATGGAGAGTGGAATTTTAAAGGGGAAAGTGGGGGGGGATTACCATGGGATATTGTTTACAATTATGGAAGTTGTCAATAAAAAATAAAAAATAAAAAATAAAAAAAAGGCCACTCTAGCTGCTTGAGGAAGACAAGCAGCTCTACCATGATTCAGTACCCCACCCTGGGCTGTGCTGGGGTGGGCCACTAGAACCTGGCCCCCACTCTTTCCTTCACTAGCTCCCCTTGCCCGGGGCTCCAGGGAACACTGGCCATGCCCCGAGTATGCACTGCTTCTTCACAGGGTGCCAGTGGCACTTTCAAATGCCTGAGCAGCCGCCACCTCGGTGCCTGAACACCTCTGCGTCTGCACGCTTTCTCTCCTTCCAACGAGCAGCTCTGGCTCTGCAGAGGGAGCGTGGCTGCAGCGGCTGCGCAGCATAAGCCCAGTTCCCCACGTGGACCTTCATCCGCAGCCCTGGCCGCCCTCTCCTCCCTTCTCGCTTCCTCTGCTACCTCCACATGTGGGGGGTTTCCATCTGATTTGGAGGTCTGCATGGAGCTCATTGGATCCCATTTCATGGCCATTCTTCTCCCTCCGCTCTCCCCACATGAGCCCTGGCCTCTTCTCCCCAGAATCACTCACATAAGACTTCACTGAAGGAGCTGGAACCTTGAAGTTGTCTTGTATTACAACAAAAGCAAACTACTTAAAATTAATAATCTTTTTGTTTTGCAGAAGTGGGGATTAGACTCATGGCCTCACATGACCTAGGCAAGCACTCTAGCTCTGAGCTACATGCCCAAGTCTGTCTGTCTATCTATCTATCTATCTATCTATCTATCTATCTATCTATCTATCTATATCTATATCATCTATCTATCTATCTATCTATCTATATATGTATATGTTGTTTTCCTTTTGCTTTTTATTTTATTTATTTGAAAGCAGACAGAGAGAGATAGTGAGGAGACAGACGGAGGGAGAATGGGTGCACCAGGGCTTCTAGCCACTGCAAACAAACGCCAGATGCATGTACCCCTTTGGGCATTTGGCTTACATGGGTATTGAGGAATCGAACCTGTGTCCTTTGGCTTCACAGGCAAGTGCCTTAACTGCTAAGCCATCTCTTCAGCTCCTATATAGTTTTTTAAAAAGATTTATTTATTTATTTATTTTTAAATTATTTATTTATTTATTTTGGGGAGAGAGAGAGAGAGAGAGAGAGAGAGCGAGCGCCAGGGCCTCCAGCCACTGCAAATGTACTCCAGACATGTGCGCGCCCTTGTGCATCTGGCTAACATGGGTCCTGGGGAATCAAGCCTTGAACCAGGGTCCTTAGGCTTCACAGGCAAGTGCTTAACCGCTAAGCCATCTCTCCAGCCCTATTTTTTATTGATTTATTAGGGACAGAAAGGGAGAGGGAGAGAGAGAGTGAGAGTGGGCATGCCAGGGCCTCTAGCCACTGCAAATGAACTCCAGATGCATGCTCCATCTGACTTATGTAGGACCTGGAGAATTGAATCTGGGTCCTTAGGCTTTTTAGGCATGGGCCTTAACCACTAAGCCATCTCTCCAGCCCCCCCCCCGTTTTTGAGGTAGGGTCTCACTCTAGCCCAGGCTGACCTGGAATTCACTATGTAGTCTCAGGCTGGCCTTGAATTCATGGCAATTTTCATACCTCGGCCACCCAAGTGCTGGGACTAAAGGTATATGCCACCACACACAGGTTTTAAAATTATATTTTAACCACCTTCATTTCTTCCAACCATTCTTGACAACTCTTCTCTGTCCTCTTTTCTCTCTGGGTTTGAATGCCTGCTAAAGTACTTGACTCCCTCTCCCATGCCACCAACCAACCTCCTCATTTTACTTACTCAGTAGTCTTATTCAGTTTAAGATTTTTTAAAAAGCCTCCAAAACTATTTATCATGCTATGCTTAGTGTGAATAAAAAAAAAACAACTAAATACAACGTGCCACCATTATGCACACCTGGGTCCAGCTATTTCACACACTTGAACACTTTGGCTCCAGGTACACATATGACACACTAACTGTCCTGCTCTGAGTTCCCACCTGCCCTCTTTCATCCCTCCCCCCATTCCTCACTTCAATTCTTTCTACATCCTAAAAGCTGTTTGGAAAAAGCACTACTTGTGTGCTGCATGTTAATGACCAGGAACCATACAAATAAGATAGGCAAGAGACTAACCTGGACAGAAAAAGGTGACAGAAAGTTTATTTGGGGACAGGGGATCTAGATGCAGTGGATTCCAGGCGATGCAGGGAGCAGGCACTCTAGAACCTCTCCTTAGGAAAACCATTTCATAAAGACAGTTTCAGTCTGCAGACATCTCCGTCCTGAAGCACAGACTCTGCTTTGAGCTTCTCCAGTTCTTCACTGCTGGGTTCGACAGCACACGGCTGGTACCTGGCGCCTGGGCTCTCTGTCCAGGAAGAACAGCGGTGGTGCCAGAGACTGCAGAGACCATAGACGGCAGCCAGCAGGGCAGCCCCGAGAACCAGGTGCCAGCAGAAGAAGAAGGTGAGGAAAGACAGGTCTGTGGGGTTGTCTGCCCGCCAGGGCTGCCCGGTGGGAGGCACATACATTACCACGCACAGCTGCAGCAACCAAGTGCTGAGCACCAGCCCCATCCAGGTCTTGAACACCCAGAGTGGGGGCTGGTCAGGGACCCAGATCTCAACGCTGAGCACCAGGGCTACCAGGAAGCAGGGCAGCATGAACAGGGCATGCACTCGGATCTCCAGGGCGCTCTTGTTCTCAACGTGGGCTGACATCAGCAGCACCAGCACGTAAAAAGCCGCAGCCTCAGCCGCTCGCTCCAGCTTCGGACTCGGCCTGGCCAGGCACGCGTGGCTCACGATGTCCACCGCCCCGCTGGTCAGAAAGAACGAATACATGGTGATGTGCTGCCAGCTGTCCTTGTTAATAAATGGCCGCCCGGCGTCCTTCCAATCCACCATCCGTAGCCGGTTTACCCCTGGGGGGTAGAATAACTCACACGTGATGCCAATGAGAGACATGACCACCTTCACCATTCCTTCGTATGTCACCTGCTGCCACCGGCTGTGCCCGTGCTTCTTTCTTATGAACACAGGCGGCTTGGGGACCCTCTGTCCCCATAGCATAGTCAGGGACACCAGTACTGAATAGTAGAGTGCATAGAAGAGGAAGGCTATGGCTGGAAGCAGGTGTCCGGCAAGGGTTCCCATGGCCTTTGTGAGCGTGTTGAGATCAGCAGGACGAGACCCTGAAGACCAGCTGCTGCTTCATGTGCTGTCCTCCCGAGCCTCTGAGCCCCAGAGTCTCGCTGCAGGAGCCCAGGAGCCTCGCCCTGCCTCCCACATGCAGAGAGGAAGAACCTCAGCACACACACCAGGGCCACTCCCAGGGCCCGGACCTCTGTAAGAAAAAAAAGTGCCGCTTTAGTCATCTCTCCTTGCTCCTCACTGAGACCTGCCTTCTGGGATTTGAGCCTCTGCACCCCACCCCGTGCCTGGCTGTTCTGCAGATGTGGCTTTTCCTTTCTGCCATCAGTTCTGCCCCATGCTCCAGCCCCACAGAGAGAGGGTGGCGAACAAAGGCACGTCGGCAGAGGCATGGTGGGCTGACTGCGGATATCCCACATGAAACACAGTTTTCTCTCATTTACATTTCTGAGCAAGTCTATGAAAAAGGCATTGTGAAACAGATTTCACAGGTGAAATTAAGGCTCAGAGGGGCGACAGGGCAGGCATACCGTGACAAGTCTAGCAGCTGATACAGTGGAGCTGGGGCATGGATCTAGCTCTTCTGATCTTACAAAGTCAGCATTCATTCACAGCCAAATGAGTGCAATTCAGCAACAACACTTGAATGCCACATGACATGGGCAAGTTTCTTTGTGTCTTTTTTTTTTTTTTTTTTGAGGTAGGGTCTCACTCTAGTGCAGGCTGACCTGGAATTCACTATGTAGTCTCAGGGTGGCCTCAAACTCAGCAATCCTCCTACCTCTGCATCTTGAGTGCTGGGATTAAAGGCATGCGCCACCATGCCTTGCTTCTATGTATCTTTGACTCCCGGTTTCCTAACATGTAGGATTAAAATACAAGTTTTTCATAAGTTTTTGTGAGTATTGAATGGGATGATGTATATTAAGGAGTTAATAGGTAGAAAATAATAAATAGTAGTGATTATGAACAAATTTACTGTGGTTATTAATAGCATTCCATGGTAATTTTTTTTGCATGAAATCATTTTTATTGTCTTACTTGTGATTAGAAACATCAGATATTTTTTTTCTTTTCTTTTTTTCTTTATTAGTAAGTTTTGTATTCAGCAAATACAGTCAGTTTGGTACCATTATTAGGCTCATCCGTGACCTACCCCCTCCCCTTGACCCCTCCTTGTTGAGGTATATGGATCATACATTGTGGAGTTAGCCCACAGTTATGGTTAAACTAAATGTCTCTGCATATCATGACCCAACATGTGGCTCTGACATTCTTTCCGCCCCCTCTTCCGCAAAATTTCCCTGAGCCATGTTGGGTTCATTTTTGGTCTGCTTCAGAGATGAGGTGTTGGGAGCCTCTGAGGCTCTGGCTCTCTGATTTGGCAGGAGTTGATTTTTCTCTGTGTTGATCTCCTTCCCTCTTCTGCTGGTATCGGTTCACCAGGAAAACAGCACCCTTGCTTGTTTCGCCAATTTTTCTTAGTTTCAGCCAGGGCCCTTTTGAGGTATGATGGGGTGGCTCTCTCCTTAGGATCTACATCTTTTTTTCCCCGGGATTTGCAGCGCAGCTAGGCGGTCGCCATCTTGGCTGGAAGTCCATGGTAAATTTTTATTGTTCTTATTGTCCATGTTTATAGATGATGCCAAAGCAGGAATCATAAAGAGAAAAGTATTAAAAAGTTAGATTTTAAATTTTGTAAAATTTCTTTATCAGTGAAAATGGAACATTATACTTATGCATTTATTTATTAAAATTACACTCAAAAAACTGAAATTTTCCACAACCAAAACAAGGTGCAAACTTTTAAGTCATATATAATGAAGCATTAGACATCTTACAAAATAGAAGAGAGCTCTTACAAATAAGAATGTTAAAAATAGTGAGGTAACTCAAGCCCAGAAAGCCAAGTGCCACATGTTCTCCCTCATATGTGGATCCTAGCTACAGATAATTGGACTTCTGTGTGAGAAGGAAAAAACTCAGTAGCAGAGGCCAGTAAGTTAAACAGGAGATATAAAGGGAAGAGAAAGGAAGGGAGGAGGGTACTTAATAGGTTGGTATTGTATATATGTAAGTAGAAGAATAGATTAACGGGGGTGAAAAGGCCCAAAGTGAGGTCAGGGGAAGAGATTGAGTAAAGGAAAGGTGGAGGGAGGGTTAATCAAAATCTAAGAGGATGCAAATAAATCATATGGAATCCTCTGGTTTTGGACAATGGAACACTCAGGAGCCATAGGTCGTTGTTAGAAAATTTTCAGTGCCAGCGATGGGATACCTCCAGTGAGTTGTTGGCCAGGGAGGTCCCTGATGCCCCCAAAACATTATAGGCCATTGCCGAGGCCCTTGGTTTCCCACCAGGAATTGATGGTAAGACCCTACTGCTGAAGACTCCACATACTTGGGCTGCAAGGCCACTGAGAAATCCTGCTGGAAATGAGCTGATAACCTCCTCCATGTAGACCAGCTGATAGAAAGCTGGAAGAAGCGATTCTACATGTAGTTCAATGGGAGAAAGAGATACCACCAGTGAAGATACTCAACAGTGGAAACTGCAAGCCTTATAAATGGCCAGCCAGGCCAAATGAACCAACGGGTGCAATAGTGTTGGGAGGTATAGGTAGGAGGATCACTGTGAGTTTGAGGTCAGTCTTAGACTACATCGTGAATTCCGGTCAGCCTGCACTAGAACAAGACCTTACCACAAGTAACAACAGAAACAAGGAAATTAAAATTAAGCACCTCAGTAAAAATATGGGCAATGGATGTAAAGTACCAATTCCCACTAAAAATACCTATAAATGTCTAATAAACTTGAATTTCAAAGTACCTCCTGGTAAGGCAATGCATAGCAATAAAATCAGCATGATTCTTGCTATAGGCCAACTCCTCAAAATTCATGTGTTGAAACCTTAACTCCTAATGAGATGATATTTTTTTGTGCAGTCTTTTAGAGGGCACTTAGGCTGAGATGATATAATTAAAATGGGATTCTGAAGATGCAGTTAATGGTGGCACATGCCTGTAGTCCCAGAACTTGACAGGAAGGTGAGGAGTTCATGGCCAACCTCTGCTACATAACAAGTTTGAGGTCAGTTTGGGATACATCAGATCTTGTGTGAAAACAAACAAGACAAACAAAAAGATGCAGTTAGTGCTGTGATGAGGGGAGGAAAAGAGCCTGTCCCTGAGCCTGCACCAAGGAGAACCACGTGAGTCCATCAGGAAGGCAGCCATCTGCACCCGGAAGAGAACACTGAGAACCCAACCATGCTGGCGCCCTGCCCTTAGCCTTCAGTCTCCAGGACTGTGAGACATTAACTCCGATTGTTAAATGCACCCATTCTGTGTTACTTTATTATGGTATCTGTGATGGCTAAGTTCTGTTGTCAACTTGATCTGGTTAGGATTCCACAAACATTCCTCTTGGTTGGGTCTCTGAGGTTGCTTCTAGGAAGGATTGACTGAAGGGGGAAGTCCTTCCTCCCTCCCAGAGTGCATGGACCTGCAAGAGTGAGGATTTATGTAAGGAAACTCTGGGAGAAAAGAGCCTCGTCTTCCTGCCTGGCTGCCTGTGCTGCTTGTTGGTGAGTGCCTTCACGTGTACGTGCATCTGTCCTGTTTGGCTGTCCTTCATCTGCATTGGAGCCAAGTTTCCTGAACCTTCCAGCATGAACTGAAGGCCATTGGCTCTCCAGGAAGCTTTCAGGCATTTAGTGCTGTATTGGGACTGCTGAGGCATCCAGCTCCATGGACTGAGCAGCTACTAGGTTCCTTGACTCTCAGGCCTGCAGACTGCTACTATGGGACTACTGTAAACTAATCCAATAAATTCCCTTTTTAATACAATTCATTCTATCAGTTTAGTTGCTCTAGAGAACCTTGACTAATACAGACTGTGGTAACAGGAGTGGTTCTAGAGAAACTGAATTGTAAGGATGGATTTCTCTAGTGGGCTTGGTGCTAACTGGAGTTGGCACTCCACCTTTACCTCTACTGAAGGCTCTACTGGTAACAAGGGCAGTGATTTCACTGGTAATAAGGAGGGCACTGATAATCCATGGTGTGAACTATTTAAAGAACTCTGTGACACAGATGTTTTGTTGATCCTGAGTCATGTCTTGTGAAGAGAAAGGGATTTTGTGACTCTGTGTCTGAAACTTTTGAGTATTTGTGGAAAAGTAAGATGAATGATGATGCTGGTTGGTTGCTTGTATCATCTCTGGATAAACTACTAAGGGAAAAGCAGAGGTTCAGAAAGGAAAATTCCCAGCTTAAGATCCACATACATGATCTGAAGGTTTCTAAGTGTGCCCTGGAGGACAGTCTTCTTTCTAGCTGGAACAGGGCTCAAAATGCAGAAAACCAAACCCAAGCTAACATTGTATAGTTGGCTAACTCGCAACCCAAGCTCAAGTCTCAGCCTGAAATGCTATCAGAAGTTATAGTGAGGGCACTGGTTGGAAAAGAGTGGGATCCTATGACTTGGGATGGGGATGAGTGGAAAGACCCTGAAAATTCTGTGACATTGGACTCTCAGATTCTGATAAAATTATTTTGCATGAGAATGTAGGCTCCCTGTCTTTAGCAGCAGTTGCATCCCTGCCCCTACACCCTAAAATATTTTCCTGTCCACCCATCTTTGCCTGGGGGAATTAATTCTGCATTGTCTAAGGACTCAGCAATGACCTCCCTGTAGGAGATGCAGAATGACTACGCTGATGTCCCTCAGTGCCCACCACTTTTGCCTCTAGACCTATAACTGTACATAAGAAGAAGCAGGCCCCTAAAGGTGAAATAGAAAGTGTGACTCATGAGGATATGTGGCACACACCTAAAGAACTTCACGAATTTCCCAATTTGTAAAAGCAGAAGCATGGCAATATGTATGGGAGTGGAATTTAAGGGTGTGGGATGTTGGAGGATGGAATATAAGATTAGATCAGGTTTAATTTATTGAAATGAACCCAATGATCAGAGATATAGACTTAATACTACATTCCATGCAATTAAAAGAGGTGACAAGAGTTTATTTGATTGGTTGGCTGAAGTATGGATCCAAAGATGGCCTACTGTGAATGAGCTTGAGCTGCCTGATATCCCTTGGCTTAATGCTGATGAAGGAATTAAAAAGCTCAGAGAACTTGGAGTGCTGGAATGGATTTGCCATCTCAACTCATCTTTGCCCCCACAATGGGAGCATCCAGAAAATGTGCCCTTCACTAAGACTATAAGAAACAAATTTGGGAAGGGAGCACCAGCATACTTAAAGTTACCAAATGTTAATGTTATGTGTAATGAAGACATCACAGTGGGAGCCGCAGTTGCTGCATTAGGTAACGTAGATGCAATATGTCTATTTGGATCTCAGATTATCAAGGGCCAAGTGGCAGTACTGAATCACCGAAGGTGAGGTGAGCATGCTTACCATAATGGACAGCATAGGCAAAACAATGATCATACCAGTATGACTCATGTAGAACTTTGGTACTGGCTGATTAATCATGGTGTTTCTGGAGGTGAAATGATAAGAAACCTACTAAGTTCCTGTTCTTCTTGATCTGTATAAGCAGATATGTTCCAGTGCAAAAGAATAAAAGTCTGCTTTGAATTATACCTACAGAGAATCAGGATCTCTTAACCAATTTCCAGATCTGAGCCAGTTTACAGAACCAGAGACCCTTGAATGATGGAGTAACCGGGTCCCTTTGAGGAAGGACCCTCCTATAACCACTAGAAGTTCTATTTTTTAATTTTTTTATTGACAACTTCCATGATTATAAATGACAATAAACCATAACAACTCCTTTCCTCCCTCACTTTCCCCTTCACAACTCCACTCTCCATCCTATTCCCTGACCCTCTCAACTATTCTCTCTTTTATTTTGATGTCATCAACTTTTTCTCCTGTTATGAGAGGCCTGGTGCCTGGCATGCCCATTCTTTCTTTCTCCGCCTGTCTCTTAAATAAATAAATAAATACTTTCTATAAAAGATCATCCTGATGAAGTGAATTTTATTTCAGAGATGCAGGGATAGTTCAACATAAACAAATCAATAAATATAATAAAACATATAAATGGATATAAGATCAAAAGGTGCTTGCCTATGAAGTCTACAGGCCCAGGTTTGACCCCCAGAACCCATGTAAGCAAGATGCACAAGGTGGCACATGGATCTGGAGTTCATTTACAGTGGCTAAAGGCTCTGGCACACCTGTTCTCTCTCTCTCTCTCTGTCCATCTGCCTCTGTCTCTCTCTCTCTCTCTTTCTCTGAAACTCTGAAATAAATTTTTTAAAAGTCACATGGTGCTAGGGATATGGCTTAGTGGTTAAGGCGTTTGCCTGTAAAGTCAGAGGACTCAGGTTTGATTCCCCAGTATCCAGTACAATGTGACACATGCATCAGGAGTTTGTTTGCAGCAGCTGAAGGCCCTGGCATGCCTGTTATCTCTCTCTCTCTTTCTCTCTCTCTCTACTTCTCTCTCTTTCTCAAATAAAGTAAATAAAAATTTTAAAAAGTCACAGATGCAGAAAAGGCATTTCACAAAATCCATCATCCCTTCATGATAAAAGTCCTGAAGAAAGCAGAAATAGAAGGAACATATCACAATATAATAAAGGCTATTTATGACAAACTTGCAATCAACATTGTACAAAATGGGAAAAAACATGAAGCATTTCCATTGAATCATGACAAGGATGTCTACTTTCCCCACTTTTTTTTTTGTTTTGTTTTATGGGTTTTTGAGGTAGGGTCTGTCTCTAGCCTAGGCTGACCTGGAATTCACTATGTAGTTTCAGGGTGGGGCCTTTAATTCACAGTGATCTTTTTATCTGTGCCTTCTGAGTGCTGGAATTAAAGGCATACACCACCATGCCTGGCTCCCACTTTTATTTAATATATTACTAAAAGTCTTAGATATAACAATATGACAAGAGATACAAATAAAAGGGATATAGGTAAGGAAAAAGCTAAATTATCATTATTTGCAGATGATGATTTTATACACAGGGACCCTAAAGACTCTATGAGAAAACTGTTAGAGTTAATAAATGCTTTCAGCAAAGTAGCAGCATACAAAATTAATGCACAGAAATCAGTAGCCTTCTAGTATACCAGTAATAATTATGATTAGGATGAAATCAGGGAAACACTCCTCTTCACAATTGCCTCAAAATAATAAAGTACCTTTGAATAAGCCTACCTAAAGAAATATAAAATATCTATAATGAAATCTTGAAAACGCTCAAGAAAGAAATCGCAGAAGACAGTAGGAAATGGAAAGACATCCCTTGTTCAGGCTTGGAAGAATAAATATTGTGAAAATGTCTACCCTACCAAAAGCAATCTGCAGATTTAATGAAATTTCCATCAAGATTTCAATGGCATCCTACGCTGACACAGAAAAAAAAAATCCTAAAATTCATTTGGAAGCACACACACACACACAAATCTCAAATATCCAAAGCAACTCTGAGCAACAAAAATAAGGCTGTCACTATCACCATATGTGATTTTAAGATATATTACAGAGCCATAGTAACAAAACCAGTGTGGTACTGGCACAAAAACAGACATGTAGATCAATGGAACAGAATAGAGGATCCAGATATAAACACAGGCAGTTACAACTATCTTATTTTTCAAAAAAATGCCAAAAACTATGCACTGCAGAAAAAAAAGCCTCATTAGCAAATAATGCTTGGAAAACTGGATATGTATTTATAGAAGGATGAAAATAGGTCCTTACTGCTCTCCATGGACAAGAATCAAGTCCAAATGGATCAAAGACCTTAATATCATATCTGAAATTCTGAAACTGCTAGAGGAAAAGTAAGGCACACACATCAACATAGAGGAATAGGCAAAAAGTTTCTGAATAGAACCCAGTAACTCATGAACTATGACAACCGCATGCAAGCAAATGGTTTTGTATAGCCAAGGACAACATGAATAGAACAAACAGACAGCCTACAGAATGGAAGAGAATCTTTTGCCAGCTATACGTCTGACAGAGGATTACTATCTAGAATTTACATATGACTCAAAAAAAAACTAATAAAAAATGGGCTATAAACTGGGTGTGGTAGTGCATGCCTTTAATCCCAGCACTTGGGAGGCAGAGGTAATAAAAAAAAAAAAAAGTTGAAAGCCAGGTGTGGTGGGCACGCCTTTAATCCCAGCACTCAGGAGGCAGAGGTAGGAGGATTGCCTTGAGTTCGAGGCCACCCTGAGACTCCATAGTGAACTCCAGGTCAGCCTGGGCTAGAGTGAGACCCCACCTCGAAAAACCAAAAAAAGAAAAAAAAAAGTTGAACTAGCTTAGATGTCCTCCAACTGATGAATAAATAATAAAGACGTGGTATATTTACATAATGAAGTTTTATTCAGCTATAAAGAAAAATAAAATGAAACTTTCAGAGAACTGGATGGATCTGGAAAAGATGATACTAAGTGAGGTAACCCAGGTTCAGAAATTCAAATGCTACATGTTTTCTTTCATAAATGGGTCCTAGATTCAAGCAAACACGTTTAACTGTTGAGCCATCTCTTTGGCCTCTGGATCCAAGATTCAAATGTTTAGATTTTTCAGTGAGTTGCAATAAAGTCAGCGGAAGAAACCAGGAAGCTAAAGAGGGGATATGCGGGAAGAAAGGGGAAGGATTAAGAGGAGGGTATGGTAGATACATAAGCAGAGGGGCAGAAAAATGGGGGTATCGTCCAAGGGGAGGGATGGAGGAAAGGAGAGAATAAGAAGAAGGTTAATCAAAATTTAAGATTTACTGAAAGCTGGAAAAAGCTGCACTGCATACAGTCTTATGGGAGACAGAAGTTATCAGCGGTGAAAACAGTGCACACTGGAAACCTCAAGTTTGGCCAGACAGGCCAAATGACTGAATGAGTGCAATAGTGACATGTCTGCTCTGGGGGAAACCAACTGCTCTCTAGTTGGACTGAAGGCCTGCTCTATGGGAGGAAATACATGCCTGATACTGAAAACCTAATCAAAAGCCTATGGCAGGGGAGGTCATGAGCCTTAGAGGTATAAAGCCTGCTTTTGTCTGGATAAATGCATATATTACTCTCACCAAATTGCTCTGAAAGCAATACACTTAATGTTCATACCCATATATTAATGCTACTCTCACTTCTGGTTCAAGAAGCTTCTCTTTTCAGATGGCGATGACCACTGCAATGACCCAAAAGGCAACACAGTGCTGAGAAGAAGGGATGGAGGAGTGTCCAGCACTGAAACATCTCACACCCTACAAGGCTCAGGGTCCATTGTGGAAGAGGTGGTGCAAAGAATGTAAGAGCCAAAGGAAGGGTACACCACTCCTTACGTACAACTGTCCAGACAGAATTTGGCTGTGATATCCAGGACCTTAAAATTCCCAGCAATACCCACACAAGACCCTTATAATAGGAGAAAAAGATGATGACATCAAATTAAAAGAGAGACTAATGGAGAGAGGGAGGGGATATGATGGTGAGCAGAGTTATGAAGGGGAATGTGGGGGAAGGGAGGGGAGGGAAATACCATGGTTCGTTGTCTGTAAGTATAGAACTTGTAAATATGTATATGTGTGTGTGTGTGTGTTAAAAAATTTAAGATTTATGAATCAGCATATTGAAACCTACTTTTTTTTTGTTTCTTGATGTAGAATCCTTCTGTAGCACAGGCCAAACTCTAATTTGCTATGTCATCTCAGGGTGGCCTCGAACTCATGGCTATCCTCCTATTTCTGCCTCTCGAACACTGGAGTTAAAGGCCTGAGCCACCACACCTGCCCGGCAAAACCTACTTCTTTGGTAGCTAATGATACATATGTTTTAAAAAGAGAGACTTTGGGCAGAAGTATGTTGTGTAGGTGGATAATGTTGCCCAGAGCTATAGCTTGTCATTAGAAAAGTCTCACTGCCAGGGATGAGAAACCTTCTACAAGCTGTTGGCCCGGGAGGCCTCTGGTGCCACTAAAACATTAAAGCCTATTGTCAAAGCTGTTGGTTGACTAATAGAACTAGCATGACCCTATTGCTGAAGACTTCACATGCTTGGGCTGCAAGTCACTGAGAACTCAAATTGGAGCTGAGCTAGAAGCCTCCTCCCTGTTGACCAGCTGTCAGGATGCTGGAAAGATCTACGCGGCCTGTTGGGAGAGAAGAGTCTAAGCAACAGTGGACTTTGTGAGCTTTACGGCTGGCCAGCCAGGCCCAATGTACCTGGCACAATGGTGGCTTTTCTGTTATGGGGTTAATCAGTTGCTCTCTGATTGGACTTGAGGCTCACAGGGAAGGAATTCCTGCCTGGTACTAAAAACCTAATGAAAAGCTTTTGGGTTGTGAGGTCATAAGTCTAAGGGGAGAAGATACTACTGTTGTCTGGATATATTATGACATGAAACTGCTCTGAATACTTACAATTATGCCCATACGTTAATGCTATTCTTACTTTTGGTTAGAGAAGCTTCTCTTTTTAGATAGTGGTGACCACTGGGATAACTCAAAACTCACCAAACTGCTGAGAAGTGAGTGGAGTATTCAGCAGTAAATGAAACACCTCTATAACATCCTCTGAGGCTCAGGGATCATTGCGGAAGAGGTGGCAGAAAGAATGTAAGAGTCAAAGGAAGGGAAAGAGTGCTTACAACATTGTCTCCCAACACAAAGTGGCCTAGAGATTTGTGACCTCACAGTGACTTATGTTACCTACCAAGATCTGGATAAGAGGAGGAAAAAAATTGATGGCATCAACAGAGAGACTACTTGGATAGAAGAAGAGATTCAGTTGAGTGGGGATTTGAGAGGCAGAAAAGAGATGTTGGTAAGAGGAGATTGTAATTGTGATTTTTTTATATTTATGGGAATTGTTAGTAAAAAAAAAGTCTTAGAAAAATTAAACAATTTTAAAAAATCAACCACCTCAAGAAATGTGGCAGGGAACTTAACAGAGAGTTCTCAAAGGAAGAAATACAAATGTCCAATGAGCATCAAAACTGTTAACATCTTTAGCTATCAGGGAAATGTACATTAAAACTATGTTGAGAATTCATCTCACTTGGGTCAGATGACTAGCATAAACAATCAAATGACAAGTACTGGTGAGGATATAGGGAAAGGGGAACGCTTACTCACTGTTAGTAGGAGAGTAAATTTGTACAGCCATTATGGAAATTAGTATAGAAGCTTCTCAAAAATCTAAGAATAGGGATGGAGAAATGGCTTAGTGGTTAAGGCGCTTGCCTACAAAGCCAAAAGACCTAGGTTTGATTCCTCAAGCCCCACATAAGGCAGATACACAAGATGGCACATGCATCTGGAGTTCATTTGCAGTAGCTAGAGGCTCTGGCACACCTTCTGTCTCTCTGTGTCAAATAAAAAGAAATTTAAAAAATATTTTTTTAAAAAAATCTAAAATTAGGGCTGGAAAGATGGCTCAGTAAGATTAAAGGTACTTGTTTGCAAAGCCTGAGGGCCCAGGTTCAATTCCTTAGTACCCATGTAAAACCATATGTACAAAGTGGCACATGTGTCTAGAGTTGGTTTGCAGTGGCAGGAGGCCTTGGTA
Organism: Dipus sagitta; assembly: GCA_036346955.1. Taxonomy (NCBI): domain Eukaryota; kingdom Metazoa; phylum Chordata; class Mammalia; order Rodentia; family Dipodidae; genus Dipus; species Dipus sagitta. The sequence goes on from CM070773.1 coordinate 39,216,873, forward strand.
TGTCAATTCCCTCCCCCCTTCTCTCTTTCTCCTTGAAAATAAGTAAATTTAAAAATTTTTCTAAAACATCTAAAAATAGAACTACCCTTTGACCCAATTATACCACTCCTGGCCATCTATCCTAAAGACTACACTTTACTATAAAGATACTTCCTCAGCCATGTTTATTGCTGCTGTATTCACAATAGCTAATAACTGGAATCTGCCCTGATCCCCATCAACCGATGAATGGATAATGAAGATGTGATACAGATACACAATGGAGTTTTATTCACTGGTTAATGAAAAATGGAACCTGCAGGAAAATGGATGGGTTGGAAAAAAGTTATATTAAGTGGGGTATAGTGATTTGAATAAGATGTAGCTTATAGACTCATGTGTTTTCAGTGTTTGGTCCACAGCTGAAGGCAATTTTGGAGCTGTAGCTTTGCTGGAGGAGGTGTGTCTCTGGGGATGGGCTTTGGGGTGTTATAGCCAACTCCTTTTTTGCCAGAGTTCAGCTCACTCTCTTGCTTCTGTATTGCGTATGCTGTGGCAGGAGTGATATCCAGAGTCTGCTTATGCCATGCTGTCCCCTGCCATCATGAAACTTCCTCTTGAGACTGTACACCAAAATAAACCTTCCTTCCTATCAACTGCTTTTGGTCATGTGTTTTGTCCAGCAACATGAAGGGAACTACAATACGAGGTTACCCAGGCTCAGAAAGGCAAAAGCCACATGTTCCCTCTCATAAGTGGATCCTAACATGGAATAGTTTGATTTGTTAATAAGTTGTAATTAGCATCATTAATTCTAGTTTTCTTTTATTTTATGGATCTTCCCATTCAAAGGCAAACAAATCTTGACTTTCTTTTGTTAAGGAACATGCCGAGAAGGCATCTTTGAGCTCTATCATACTAAAACATTTATGATCATAAGATATTTTCAATAAAAGGGTGTAAGGGACTACGGATGTCTGTTATGAATGATCTGGTTTATGGCTCTGAGATCCTGCATAGTCAGTAAGTTCCACCTGTTTTCCCACAGGGAGTACTGGGGTATCATAAGAGAACATGCAGAGTTCTAGGAGACCATCTTCTTGGAGATCCTTAAAAACTAGCCTTAACCTCTTCGTTTCCTCATGAGGGATGGGATATTGTTTTCTAAATATTTAATTTTAATTTATTTATTTCAGAGAGGGAAAGAGGAGAAAGAGAGAGAGAGAGAGAGGAAAGTGCCAGGGCTTCTAGCTACTGCAAACGAACTCCAGATGCAAGTGCCACTTTGTGCATCTGGTTTATGTAGGTACAGGTGAATTGAACTGAGGTCCTTAGGCTTTTCAGGCAAGTGCCTTAACTGCTAAGCCATCTCTCCAGCCCAGGGATATTGTTTGATCTTAACAATTGCTTGAGGTATTTTAAGATTAATTCAGATGGGAGGGATTTTCAAGCCCCAGCCCCCACCAATTCCCTGGCCTCACCCATACTTCAGAATTTTTTTTTTTAAAAAACTATCTTATTTATTTATTTATGAGAGAGAGAGAGAGAAGGAATATGGGCATGCCAGGTCCTCCATGCTGCCACCCTGCAGCAAACAAACTCCACATGCACCACTTTGAGCATTTGCTTTACATGGGTACTGGGGAATCAACCCTTGAGCTGTCAGGCTTTGCAGACAAGCACCTTTAACCACTGAGCAATCTTTCTAGCCCCATATTTTAGTGTTTTGTGTTTTGTTTTTAGTTTCTGCCTCAGTGGTCATGAGATTTAGGCAGACACAGAGTCCAGCCTCTTTTATTTTCAGTCCTATCTTTAATTTAGTCACCAGATTTCTCCCCAAGAGGTTTGACCCTGCTTCTGGGACAAGAAGCACTGTCATAAAAGCTTCTCTGCCTTTATATCTCATGATAGTCTCTCTTAACACTAAAACCTTAAGACCTGGCTACTTTAACTCACAAAACCAAATATTGTCTAGAGAGATAGAGAAAGGGGGGGGGGGTGGGAGGAAAAAAGGAAGAAAAGTTAGAGAGGATCTACTGGCTATAGAAAGTTTATTTTGGAGGCTAGAGAGATGGCTTAGCAGTTAAGGCACTTGCCTACAAAGCCTAAAGAACCCATGTTCAACTCTCTGGTTCCCACGTAAGCCAGACGCACAAGGTCACACAAAGTGTGCAAAGTCTCACATGCACACAAAGGGATACATGCATCTGGAGTTTGATTGCAGTGGCTGGAGGCCCTGGTGTGCTGGTTCTCTCTCTGTTTCACACATATACACACACACTCTCTCTCTCTCACACACACACTCTCACATCATTTTTTAAAAAATGGCTAGTCTGTTGAGCTTGCCTCAAAAAAAAAGTTTATTTTGGGGGCTGGAGAGATGGCTTATCACTTAAGGCACTTGCCTGCAAAGCCTAAGGACCCAGGTCTGATTCCCTAGTTCCCATGTAAGCCAGATGCACGTGGTGGTGCATGCATCTGGACTTTGTTTGCAGTGGCTAGAGGTCCTGGCATGCCATTCTCTCTCTCTTTCTTATAAATAAATATAAAAAAATATTTTTAAAGTTTATTTGGGAGCTGGAGAGATGGCCCAGTGATTAAATGCTCTTGTTTGCAAAACACTTGTACTCTGTGTGTCTGCCTCTTTCTCTCTATCTCTATTTCTCCTTCAAATAAATGAAATAGTTTTCTTAAAGTTTATTTCTTCTCTTTTGAGGTCCCACTTCTACATTTATCAAAGGTTCATGTGGGGCCCTTCTATATAATAGAGCCCCTGATTTCTTCATTTCTCCTAAAAATGCGGTACTGTCTTTTCTTCCCTCCTCCAAGGATAGCATTCTTTTGTAAAGTGTCCCATTTCCCCCCACACTTGTAGCATTTATTTTCTCCCTTATTCAGGGACTATTTTCTGTCTGGGTCCTTCAGGTGGCCCCTGTTGGCTAGTCTGGATCTGGAGTTTCTAGTTCTCTCTCCCGTTTGCTGCCATTTGCTTGGATAAGAGTGGCCAGTGTGATTTTTTGCTTTCTGTTTCTCTTCCTCATTTCTTGTTACATAAACCTTTTGTGTGTTCCTTAACTCATCTAGATTCCTGGTTTTCTAGCCCTCAATCTTTTGTAGCTTTTTTGGCTATATCTTGCCAACTGTTAGTTACAAAGTGTACCTTTAAAAATCCTCCGTCCTAAGAGTTAATCCATATCCAGTCCTGGATATTTCCCTATCTGATCTTTCATCCTTTCTAGGAATTCTGCAAGTCCTTCTTCCTTACCCAGTTGCACATTAATGGCCTTATTCATATTTTGAGGTTGGGGCATGGACCCTCTAATGTCTTTGATGAACTGGATCTCTCTCACAGCCCTGATGGTGAGCATCATGATGACTCTGTTGGGATTTCTCATCCGCCATGGGCACGCTAGCCTTGCTGGGTGCTCCCCTTTCCCGGCAGCCATGGTTCCCTTCTTACCATCCCCCTGTCTTTTCCAGAAGAGAGTCAACTTCATCTAAACATCAGTTCATCCATATATGTATTTGGGGTTCAAGGAACTGATCTAGCTGGTCAGCCTTCCATGTGGGTCTTCCAGAAGGGGTTTCAATTCCTTCTTTAAATTTCTAACCTCTGGGCTGGAGAGGTTAAAAACACTTGCTTGCAAAGCCTGGCTGCCTGGGTTCAATTCCCTAGTACCCATGTAAAGCCAGATGCCCAAAGTGGTGCAAATGTCTAGAATTCATTTGCAGTTGCAAAAGACCCTGGCACACCCATTCTCCTTCTCTCCCTCCTTCTCTTTCTGCTTGCAAATAAATATGTAAAACTATTTCTAACTTCTGAACTGGTGAGAGGGGCGTTAACAAATTTTATCTGTTTGCCTCCTACAGGGACTTCCTATTGCGGCTACCTTCTTTTTGCTGGGGGAAACACCTGACAGAAAGCACATTATGGAAAGAACAGGGTTACAGTTTCCAGGGGGAAGTGTCATAGTGAAAGCAGCCAGCTCCCTTCATCAAACATCCATAGCAGACAGAGATAAAGAGAATAAGCAGAGTATAAGCTAGCTCAGAACATACCTCAGGGCCGGACTCAAGATCTGCCCCCAATAACACGCTTCCTCCAGCAGGGCTCTGCCTACCTGGCTAAGTAGGAAGCTTCATCAGAAACACCCCAGGCTATGGGGACATTCACATTCAAACCACCACGCTTCCCTAAGTGAGAACATTGACTGAGAGGGATTTTTCTCTGGAATGAATAAATTCTGAATATCCTTTTGACCGTCGATCAAATTCTTTTCTAAGTTTAGGAAGTGGCCAGTAAGGACGGGCTGAAGCTTCAGGGATGGAAGAGAGGAGGAGATGGGCTGGAGAGAGTGGCTTAGCAGGTAAGCGCTTGCCTGTGAAGTCTAAGGACCCCGATTCGAGGCTCAATTCCCCAGGACCCACGTTAGCCAAATGCACAAGGGGGCGCACGCATCTGGAGTTCGTTCGCAGTGGCTGGGGGCCCTGGAGCGCCCATTCTCTCTCTCTATCTGCCTCTTTCTCTCTCTGTCTGTCGCTCTCAAATAAATAAATTTAAAAAAAAAATAAATAAAAAAAGAGAGGGGGAATTTTTAGGAGAGGGAGGAGGGAGATAAACTAAGGATGGAGGTAGGGGCTGGTGGCTCAGACAATGGAGCCATTGGCATAGGAAGGAGAGGAGGAAAACGGGCAAGAGGACACCACTTAGAAAGTGGAGATTCTTTGTCTTGTTTACCTGATGGTAAAAATCTTATAACCATGTAGTCCATCCACTTAAAGCAGTATGACTAGGTTTCCTCTGCCTTGGTGTACCCGTGGCCTGTACAGCACAGGTGACCAATATTTTTTTTAAAATATTTTATTTTTACTGATTTTATTTATTTGACAGAGAGAAAGAGGGGGAGAGAGAGAGGGAGGGAGAGAATGGGTGCACTGGGGCCTTCAGCAACTGCAAATAAACTCCAAACACATGTGTCACCTTGTGCATCTGGCTTATGCAGGTCCTGGGGAATTGAACCTCGGTCCTTTGGCTTTGCCGGCAAGCGCCTTAACTGCTAAGCCATCCCTCCAGCCCCAGATGACCAATATTGACAAGCAATGTATAGAGCTGCTGACTGATCTTAAACTCTACTCTTTGCCCAATTTTACTCAGTGGCCTGGTTGGACATTTGGCCCAGAACAAACGTAACCATAGTGCTGAAGACAAGGGCAGAGAGAAAGGTCCCACAGAACTGCCACGGATATGTGAAAGACAGCAGGTGGGCTCAGTGGGATTATATTTGTGAAGGGAGTGTGTATCGTGGGCTAGCAGAGTCCAACAGGTTATGCCCCTCAATCCCTTCCGTGTTTAAGGATTACCCAAAGTTACAAGTTCCTTTCCCTTTGCTCATGCAATGCTATACTTGTTCATACATTGCTGCTTTTGATTGCTCAATGACATGACAGTAAGTGCCTGTGTGCAGAAGCACCGGCCACAGTAAGGGCTGAGCAGCAGCGACAACAGAGGCAGGGGGCCTCGCCCTTTGCTGAAACAAGGGCCACTTTCTCTTTCCTCAGGCTGGAGGCAGTCAGCCCACCCTTCAGTGACTCCAGGGGTAGTTCTCTCATTCCAGCACTGCTATAGCTAGTAGTTAGCTCACTCTTGGGCAAAAGACCCCAAGGGCTAGTTCTTCTATATTTTCAGGCTCTCCTCCTAAAAAAAGCAGTTTGCCCACTGTTGAATTTAAAATAAACAAAACAAACAAACAAAAAAAGTCTGGAGGGAGGAGGGCTTAGCAGTTAAGGTGTTTGCCTGCAAAGCCAAAGGATCCAGGTTCAATTCCCCAAGACCCACGTTAGCCAGATGCACAAGGAGGCACATGTGTCTGGAGTTCGTTTGTAGTGGCTGGAGGCCCTGGCACACCCATTCTCTCTCTTTCTCTCTCTCTCTCTGTCTGTCTCTCTTTTTCTGTCAAATAAACAAATAAATTAAAATAAAAAAATTTAAAACACTCCAAGGGTTAGTTTCTATAAATTCAACTTGGCAGCGCTGTGTATTGAACTAAGCTACTTTTTTTTTTTTTTATTTTGGAAGGCAGGGTCTCACATGGCCCAGGTGGGCATCAAAGTCACTGTGTACCTGGGGGTGACCTTGTTCTCTGGGTCCTCCTGCTTCCACCCCCCAAGTGCTAGGACTACAGAGGTGCACCACCACACCCTGCTTCATGTTACTGCTTTTAACCACGTTACCATCTCTTCTTAATCCTAATCATTTCCACCACTGAGAGTCATGCTATCCTTAGTTTCTGACGTCTGGTACTCCTTGATGCCAAAGTGTATTAGACACACCTTTGAAATCTCACTGAAGACGAGGGCTCTGGGACTTTCCAGCCTAGACTTTCCTGGCATTGTTCTTTCTCACGTATTTCCTACTTGATTTCCATCTGTGATTTCTTCATCTTTGGGATCTTTGCTCCTAATCCTCTTGACTCATCTACCATTTACTCACCAAATGGACTGACATGGCTGAGAAATGGCTCACCTTTGATACTTAAGCCCCATTATCTGCTCTATTATTGAAATGACTTCCCACCCTTTTAGCTCTTCCAGATAGTAATTAGTTTTGAGTTAAGGCATTAGGTAGATTTCAAAATACTTTTCAATATTGTCCAAGGTGTCTGAAATATAAAATATAAATTAATAATTTAAGAAGCCCTCTGAAAAATATTTTTAATATTTAAAGTAGATGTTACTCATCTTCACATTTCTCATTCTTTCCTGCTAGAAAGAAAACGGGAAAGGAGAAGTCCAGCTAGAATTATACAGTAAAACAGCAATCCAAGATTTAATGATAAAATTCCTTTTTAATGATATTAATATTGTTATTTTGGAAAGTCTCCAAAATCATAAGAAATGTAATAAATACAAATTATTTCTGAGTAGTAATATCCCAATAGACAGGGTAGGACTACTAATTTTTATATCAGTTGGGCAAGACTGTGGTACCCAGTTGCTTGGTCACATATCCATCTAGACGTTTCTCTGAAGGTAGTTTTTAAGGGGTAATAAACATTTCAAAGAGTAGAATTATTTGAGTAAGGAGATGGATCTCCATAGTGCGTATATGCACCTCATGCAATCATTGAAGTCCTTAGGAAAGACCGAGGTCCCCAAGGAAAAATTTCTGATGTTTTTCAAACTCAAGACTGCAATATCAACTTTCCTTTGGTCTCTGGCCTATTGGCCTGTTCAGTAGGGTTTCCTACCCTTTTCTATCTGTCTGTTGGTCTGTCTTCCCATATCAACAGCTTTTTTACTCTGGAGAACAGTGTCTAATACACTCAGCAAGGTCCAGATGTGCAGACAACAACTCCCAAGCCAAGCACAGGGCCAACCTGTGTAAGTCGCATCCGTCTTCTGCTCTAGCCCTCACCTTCTGTAACTTCTGTAACTCTTCCTCCTCTTGCTCAAGCCAGGATTAGGATCTGAGAACACTCACGTATGTTTGTTTCTGGGATGCTGGGGTGGAACCCACGGCTTCCCAGGACGTCCTGACATACTAAGGAAGTACACTTGCTCCTCAGCTATACCTCCAAACCCATAATTTACATTTGTTGACCAAGGGATTATACTTGAGCTGGTGTAACCAGTGTCATCAATATTTTAAGATCTTTCTTCCCAAGTTGAACAAGGAGAAGGTTTTGCATGCTTGTGTGTCAGGGGTGGGGGTGGTGTTATGGCACCCTACACACTCGCCTGCAGCAGGGGCCACTTGCCTATGATGCCTGGAGGGGAACACTGCGTGTCCCGCTCTACCCATTGCTCTTCCACTACATCTTTGTTTTGAGTCAGAGTCTCTTCACTGAGTCCAGAGCTGATGCGGCTCTTATGATTCTCGTTCTCTGAGGACTGGCTTACAGAAGAGCATGGTCATGTTCAGTTGTTTATGTCAGATTTAGAGACTCCAACTGTGGTGTTCAAAGGCCCTCCAAGACCCTCGTACATGTGTAGGAGCACACTTAATGCTGAGCCATCTATCCAGCTCAGAAAAACATTCACATAGTTCTCTTACCAAGAAAAAAAAAAACAGCTCTGTCGACAGATGAAGCCATGTATTTGTCATAAGACATGCTGAAAGCAAATCTGCCTAGACCTGTGGGGACAAAAAGAACCATGTTTCATGGAGTCTGAAGTATACTTGATTTGGAAAATGTTCTTTTGGAATAAGATTGCAAAAAAAAAAAAGAAAGAAAGAAAGAAAGAAAGAAAAAGAAAAAGAAAAATCAATCTTCACTTTCACATATTTTCTGGTATGAATATTTTCAATGATATGTGGTCATATGAACACACCATCCCATGGTCCTCGACAGACACAGAGCATGAGGGAAAATCAGATTCTGATTCTGGACTTTTAGGAGAAGGGATTGATCTCTCAATGAGCTGGTCCTTGCTGCATGGAGCTGGGCGTCTTGGTGGAAAGAAGGAAAGTAGTTCTACCATGATTCAGTACCCCACCCTGGGCTGTGCTGGTGTGGGCCCCTAGAACCTGGCCCCCACTCTTTCCTTCACTAGCTCCCCTTGCCCGGGGCTCCAGGGAACACTGGCCATGCCCCGAGTATGCACTGCTTCTTCACAGGGTGCCAGTGGCACTTTCAAATGCCTGAGCAGCCGCCACCTCGGTGCCTGAACACCTCTGCGTCTGCAAGCTTTCTCTCCTTCCCAACGAGCAGCTCTGGCTCTGCAGAGGGAGCGTGGCTGCAGCGGCTGCGCAGCATAAGCCCAGTTCCCCACGTGGACCTTCATCCGCAGCCCTGGCCACCCTCTCCTCCCTTCTCGCTGCCTCTGCTACCTCCACATGTGGGGGGTTTCCATCTGATTTGGAGGTCTGCATGGAGCTCATTGGGATCCCATTTCATGGCCATTCTTCTCCCTCCGCTCTCCCCACATGAGCCCTGGCTTCTTCTCCCCAGAATAACTCACATAAGACTTGACTGAAGGAGCTGGAACCTTGAAGTTGTCTTGTATCACAACAAAAGCAAACTACTTAAAATTAATAATCTCTTTGTTCTACAGAACTGGGGATTGGACCCAGGGCCTCACACACCCCAGGCACACACTCTAGCAGTGAGCTACATGCCCAGACCTTAAAAATTATATTTTAACCACCCTCATTTCATACAACCATTTTTGAGAATTCCTCTGTCCTCTTATCTCTCCTGATTTGAGTATTTGTCTCCTTCTCCCATGCCACCAAACCCTTCATCTTTACTTTCTCAGCAGTTGGAAGTTGTCTAATTCAGTTTCAATGGAAACAATAGCCACCAAAGTTATTAATCCTGGTATGCTTAATGTGAGTTTAAAAACAAACTGAAGGAAATGTCTCAGCATTTATGCATACCTGGGCCTACCTCTTTCACACACTGAAACTCTTTATCCACAGGCACACATGATCTGCCCTCTCTGAGTCCCCACCTGCCCTCCTTTGTCCCCCCACCCCACCCCCACACACAAAAGCTGTTTGGCAAAAGCACTACTTGTGTGCTGCATGTTAATGACCAGGAACCATACAAATAAGATAGGCAAGAGACTAACCTGGACAGAAAAAGGTGACAGAAAGTTTATTTGGGGACAGGGGATCTAGATGCAGTGGATTCCAGGCGATGCAGGGAGCAGGCACTCTAGAACCTCTCCTTAGGAAAACCATTTCATAAAGACAGTTTCAGTCTGCAGACATCTCCGTCCTGAAGCACAGACTCTGCTTTGAGCTTCTCCAGTTCTTCACTGCTGGGTTCGACAGCACACGGCTGGTACTTGGCGCCTGCGCTCTCTGTCCAGGAAGAACAGCGGCGGTGCCAGAGACTGCAGAGACCATAGACGGCAGCCAGCAGGGCAGCCCCGAGAACCAGGTGCCAGCAGAAGAAGAAGGTGAGGAAAGACAGGTCTGTGGGGTTGTCTGCCCGCCAGGGCTGCCCGGTGGGAGGCACATACATTACCACGCACAGCTGCAGCAACCAAGTGCTGAGCACCAGCCCCATCCAGGTCTTGAACACCCAGAGTGGGGGCTGGTCAGGGACCCAGATCTCAACGCTGAGCACCAGGGCTACCAGGAAGCAGGGCAGCATGAACAGGGCATGCACTCGGATCTCCAGGGCGCTCTTGTTCTCAACGTGGGCTGACATCAGCAGCACCAGCACGTAAAAAGCCGCAGCCTCAGCCGCTCGCTCCAGCTTCGGACTCGGCCTGGCCAGGCACGCGTGGCTCACGATGTCCACCGCCCCGCTGGTCAGAAAGAACGAATACATGGTGATGTGCTGCCAGCTGTCCTTGTTAATAAATGGCCGCCCGGCGTCCTTCCAATCCACCATAGGTAGCCGGTTTACCCCTGGGGGGTAGAATAACTCACACATGATGCCAATGAGAGACATGACCACCTTCACCATTCCTTCGTATGTCACCTGCTGCCACTGGCTGTGCCCTTGCTTCTTTCTTATGAACACAGGTGGCTTGGGGACCCTCTGTCCCCGTAGCATAGTCAGGGACACCAGTACTGAATAGTAGAGTGTATAGAAGAGGAAGGCTATGGCTGGAAGCAGGTGTCCGGCAAGCGTTCCCATGGCCTTTGTGAGCGTGTTGAGATCAGCAGGACGAGACCCTGAAGACCAGCTGCTGCTTCATGTGCTGTCCTCCCGAGCCTCTGAGCCCCAGAGTCTCGCTGCAGGAGCCCAGGAGCCTCGCCCTGCCTCCCACATGCAGAGAGGAAGAACCTCAGCACACACACCAGGGCCACTCCCAGGGCCGGACCTCTGTAAGAAAAAAAAGTGCCGCTTTAGTCATCTCTCCTTGCTCCTCACTGAGACCTGCCTTCTGGGATTTGAGCCTCTGCACCCCACCCCGTGCCTGGCTGTTCTGCAGATGTGGCTTTTCCTTTCTGCCATCAGTTCTGCCCCATGCTCCAGCCCCACAGAGACAGGGTGGCGAACAAAGGCACCTCGGCAGAGGCATGGTGGGCTGACTGCTATCCCACATGGAACACAGTTTTCTCTCATTTACATTTCTGAGCAAGTCTATGAAAAAAGGCATTGTGAAACAGATTTCACAGGTGAAATTAAGGCTCAGAGGGGCGACAGGGCAGGCATACAGTGACATGTCTAGCAGCTAATACAGTGCAGCTGGGGCATGGATCTAGCTGATCTTACAAAGTCAGCATTCATTCACAGCCAAACGAGTGCAATTCAGCAACAACACTTGAATGCCACATGACATGGACAAGTTTCTTCGTATCCTTGAAGCTCAGTTTTCTAACCTAGAGGATGAGAATATAATTACTTCATAAGGTTTTGTGAGGATTAAATAGAATGATGTATGTTCAGTAGCTGTTATGTAGGAAATGTTCAATAAATGGTAGTGATTATTAACAAATTTACTCTTTTTATTAATAGCATTCTATGATAAATCCTTGTTATTTTGAAACTGTTCGGGGTTTTAGATGATGCCAAAGCAGGAATCATAAAGACAAAAATATAAAAATTAATTAAAATTTAAATTTTGTAAAGTTTTGTTATCAGTGAAAATTAAATATTACATTTATTCATTTACTTATTAAAAGCAAGTTAAAAACCAGTATTTTCATAACAAAAATAACCGGTAAAGTTTTATCACAAAGTAATAGACTTCTTATAGTAGAGAAGATAGCTCTTAAAATTAAAAATGTTAAAAATAAGCACCTAAGCAGAAAAATGGGCAAAGGATGTAAAATATCCATTCCCACTAAGAAAACCTACAAATGCCTAATAAACTTGAATTTCGAGGTGCCACCCTGGTAAGGTAATGCATGCCAATAAAAATCAGCATGATTTTTGCTATAGACCAACTCCTCAAAATTAACTCGTCATGAGATGCTATGTTCTTGTGGAGTTTCTTATGTTGAGATGATGTAATTGAAATGTGACTCTCAAGATGTGGTTAATGTCAGGCATGGTGGCACATGTCTGTAATCCCAGCACTTGGCAGGAAGATGAGAAGCTCTCAGCCAACCTCCGCTACATAACAAGGTTGAGGTCAGTTTGGGATACAGCAGATCTTGTCTGAAAAACAAACAGAACAAACAAAAAGATGCAGTTAGTGCTGTGATGAGGAGGGGAAAGAGCCTGTCCCTGAGCCTGCACCAAGGAGAACCACGTGAGTCCATCAGGAAGGCAGCCACCTGCACCCGGAAGAGAACACTGAGAACCCAACCATGCTGGCACCCTGCCCTTAGCCTTGAGCCTCCAGGACTGTGAGACATTAACTCCGATTGTTGATGAAACTGATGGAGACCAAATGTGGGTTTCATGGAGTGAGGTGTTCCTGTGAATCACTTTTACTTTGCTGTTACACAATGCCTGACAGAAGCAACTCAAGAAAGACAAGATGTGTTTCATTTCAAGGTTTAAGTGGGCTCATCGTGGTGGAGAAGGCATACCTCATCCTCAGAGGGATTATAAGCATAAGCCACTACATTTAATTTATTAACTTTAATAGGCCAAGTTAAAGTGTCAAAGCCTGGGAAAGGTGACCTGATGGAGGATTGCATTGTTCCTGTCCTGCAAAGCCATGAGGGTGGAACCTCTGACTCAGTGGCCACAACATGTAATTCATATAATCAAATGGGGATTATTCTTTTGCCTTAATGTATAATAGTTCTAGCTAGCTTGTAGACTTGCTTGGGAACTGTTGGCTCTTTTTTCCTTCTCATTTCTCCATTTTGGGATTGTTCCCAGAATCACAGTCTGGTCTCCCCTAAGCTCCCCACTCTCTGTAACTGTGTCAAGTGAATTTAGAGGAATCTTTAAGTATGATGTAGAATCCAGGCATAGATTATTACAGAATAACATAAAGCACTTTCAACAGTGAGAGTAGACAATGTCCAAAGGGGCTACAGTGAAGGAAAACACTCATGGAATGAGAGTAGACAATGGACAGAGAGACATTAGTGCCAACTTTCATGTTTAGGTAGACTTCATACTATGTATTTAGTCTCCAGAACAGTTTTCCTGAGAAGGGCATCCTCCTGACCAGGTGATTGGCATACTTATTTGGAATAAGTCTTTAAAAAGAAGGCAATGTTTGTTCTTTACCAGAAACCTTTTTGCTATTGTAGTTAGACAGACATGAGCAGACCTGCAGGACAGACCCCCACCTCCTGTCTCCTTGGTAACAGCTATCAGGAACACATTACAACCCTCTCTCCTTAGGATTTCAAATACCATATGAAAGTGATACAGATTGGATCTCTATAATGATGTGGACAGAGACTGGGCTATGAGCTTAGAACTTGCCGGGCCTGTGGCTCTCAAGCCTCAATTTTTTGTTCACATTTGGCAAAGAAATTGAAAATCATGGACACTGAGCAGGGTAAATTTTAACAGAAAGTAGAAACACTGTAAAAGAAAAAGCAGGATGCTTCCAAGCCAGGCTGGCATGGGAGAGGGATTAAACTACCTCTCAGGTGGAGGCTTGGATGGGTCTTTATGTATAAATTAGCCATCCACTTAAGAGAAGCCTCGTTTCCAAGTGAGGTAGTTTAGGGGTGACAGGACCTCAAAGTGAATAGCTTTCCCCTAAATGTGGGAATTGTCCTTGGGCCTGTAGGGGTAAATCTAGGTTACTACACTTTACTACAGGTCTGAAATGTCAGAAGGCTCTGGCCTTTCCTTATCTCTGCCTGCTTAGGTAGTCCTTCCATTCCCTTCTGAGAAGGCCTTTCCTAGTGGGTTAATATGTCTGGGAAGATTGCTCAGTCCTGACCTCAGGACTAGCTAAACCAGCTAGCCAGCCATGGGGCTTGTTGTAGTCAGGTTAGCATTGCTGGGAGAAAACACCTGACCAAGAGCAGCTTGTGGGGATAAAAAAGTTTATTTTGGTTTATAGACTCAAGGGTAAGCTCCATGATGGCAAGGAAAAACAATGGCATGAGCAGAGAGTGGACATCACCTCCTGGCCATCGTCATATAGCCAACATCAGCAGGAGAGTGTGCCAAACACTAGCAAGGGGAAACTGGCTATAACACCCATTATCCCTCCCCCAACAATACACTGCCTCCAGGTGGCTTTAATTTCCAAATTGCCATAAGCTGGTGATTTAGCATTCAGAACACATAAATTTATGAGGGACACCAGAATTAAACCACCACATTCCACCCTGGCCCCCATAATCTGATAACCATGATGTAAAATGTAATGCATTCAGCCCAACTTTAAAATTCCCCATAGTTTTTTTTTTTAATCAATCCTAATGATGTTCAAACATTCTTTTAACTGAGCCACAATACCAAAGAAACAAACAAACAAAAAAAAATCCCATAATGGCACAGAATAAACACTCACACTGCAAAAGATGGCACTGGGCATAGCAAAGAAATATTCAACCAATACAAGATTTAAACAAGGCAAACATCAATCTCTGTAGCTCCAAGTTCAACAAGTCTAGTCAGTGATAATACTTCAAGTCCAATGATTCTAACCAGCAACAAGTCTCTGGATATCTAATTCTGCCACTTCAGATAGGCTATTCACAGTCCTGGAAAACTTTATCTGGTGCTGGAAGCTCTCCTTAGCAGCCATTTCATGGCCCATGGCCCTTGCATCTCCACTGGGTCTCCACTGCAACCTACGGTCAATCCTCATGGCTCCCTCAGATCTCCACATAGGCAATCCTGCTCCACAATGCTCATGGCCATTTCCAAAACACAAGACCATGGTTCAAATTCAATGACCCTCTCTTTCCTGAATTTTTTATACTCCATAGTACCAGGTAGGGTGCCAATTTGTTAATCCAGTGGGCAATAAAGCAGACTTTGAAAAACATCACATTCCTTCAGCATTCAGACTCCTTCAAAAGATTCTGCATTCTTTCTGTTGTCCCAATGCAGGTCAGCTGGCCCATTCTCAATGGTTGTAATCTCTCATGTAATTGCAGCTGAACAGGCAGTAGTTTCAGTCCAAATATTTCATTTTTTCTGTGCCATATCACTCTGCTCACACCAGTCCATTTCTATGCTATGTAACCCTGCACAAATTCTCAGGACACGGGCATAACAGAAAGCCTCTCACACAAACTGCTTCTATCCCAGTCCAGACAAAACTCTTTATCACCCGCATAAGCCAAACCTCAAAGTCCTTAGTTCTTACTGCATTCAAGACTTTCAACTCTGACAAGAATAGTCCATCAAGCCACACTTACAGCACTTCAAGGTGTCTCTTAGGCCAAGTTTTCAAATCCCTCCACATTCCTCTTGAAAATCAGCTCCAAAAGGCCAAAGCCACACAGTCAGGTATATAACAGCAATCCCACTCCTTGGTACCAACTTTACTGTTGTAGTCAGATTTGCAGTGCTGGCAGAAAACACCTGTCTAAGAGCAGCTTGTGGGAACAAAGGTTTATTTTGGCTTATAGACTCAAGGGGAAGCTCCATGATGGCAGGGGAAATCAATGGCATGAGCAGAGGGTGGGCATCACCTCCTGGCCAGCATCAGATAATATCAACAGGAGGGTGTGCCAGACATTTGCAAGGGGAAACTGGCTATAATACCCATAAGCCCACCCCAAACAATGCACTGCCTCCAAGAGGCTTTAAATCCCAAATTGCCATCAGCTGGGGATCTAGCATTCAGAACACCTAAGTTTATCAGGGACACCTGAATCAAACCAACACAGGGCTCATTAAAATAACCCAACCTGAGAGACTCCCGGGTAAGATGGAGGCATATGAGTCATGCTAAACCAGCCTAGGGAGGGATTTAAGCAAAACCGCAGCAAAATACACTCTTCTTTCAGAAAAGTGAAAGTGTATAGGTTATTATTGGCCACATCAGAGAAGCAGGAGATACCAAGATCTTCCAGAAGGGAGGAAACCAGCCAAAATCCTGCCAAGGTGATTGCAGCCCCAATCCATGCAGATCCATGAGCCCATCCAGCCCCACAGTGTCAAGATGCAGGAGCAGAGACCAACCTAGGGGGTTTTCCACTCATATCAGCCTCCTTGCAGAGTCAAGAAACATGAAGGGGAAGATATCAGGGGCTACCTAATGAGATGCTGAAGGAGATCAAGATGGGACCAAGTGAGCAGTTCCAGTACAACTCCAGGCTTCCTGCACTCTCCTATCCCCCAACTGCCAGAAACACAAACCTCTGGAGAATTCATTCAATCTCTGGTGGCAGGGAATCCAGCACAGCTGATCAGAACACCAGATCCACAGCACAACACAGAGGGATCAAGGTTGGCACTCAGCAGTGGTGAAATTAGAAGCCACCCCAGAAGGTAACGTGGTTGACTGACAAAAAAAGCAGGTACATAGGCTTGCACTGGAAGTACTAATCTCTTTTTCCATGTCAGGGCCAGTTATAGATTACATATTTTTGATTGGATTTACCATTCTCAATTAAGCTGTATTTGGGGGTTGACTATTGTTGCCTTGGATGCTTTCAGATTTACAGAGCTTTTGTCTTTTTCTTCTGTCATTATTGGGGGCAGGATCTGATCCAGACTCAGGCTAACCTGGAACAAATTTCAGAACAGAAATCTCAACATCCCAGCTGACAGACTTAAGGGTATTGAGCAAAACACACCCCTAGAAACTTTGGCTTTATAAGGTTATCTGTTTAATTTAATCCTCACATTTGCATACTCTGTACTGGTCTTTATGGAATGTGTATATTCCTCAGTTGAATTTTAGAATTTCCCAGTAAACTGTTCCACGCAGCCTACTAGAATACTTGAATAGCAGGCAAACTCAACACCTAGGATTACTGCTGCTGTTGTCTTGGAGTACAAAAGCTACACTTGACACCTGAAACTCCTACCCTGAAGGTATATAAAGTTGGAATTGCATGACTAAGAACACTGCAAATAATTAGAAAACCCAAGCATCAAATTATCTCAGGATGCAAAAATTTCTACATTATAATACAATAAACACAAAGAATCAAGACAATACAATTCCAACAAAAATTATAAATCCATCAGAAATGACTCTCAATGAGACTGTTTTAGATGAAATGCCTGACAAAGATTAAAAAAAAAAATGAGTTCATCTATACTCAAAGAAATCAAAGAAGAAATCAAAGGAATAGGAGAAGGAAACAAACTCCTGAAGAACACAGGAGACCAGTTTAATGAAATAAGGATGTCATTACAGGACATGAGTAAGGAAATAGAAATGCTAAAAAAAAAACAGCAGAAATAGTAGCACTGAAAGACACAGTAAGTCAAATAAAAAAACTCTGTGGAAAGTCTCACCAATAGAATGGTTGAAGAAGAGAGCAGAATATCTAAACTAAACTTGAAGACCTGGTGGCAGATCTAATACAGTCCAACAAAGAAAATGACAAGCTAATAGGAAGGCATAAATGTGAATTTCAAGATATTTAGGACACTATGAACAGATCAAACATAAGAATTCAGGGTATCGTAGAAGGAGTATTTCACTCTAAAGGCATAATAGGTGTTTTCCAAAATCATAAATGAAAAATTTCCCCAAATTGAGAAAGAAATGCCAATGCAGATACAGGAAGTCTTTTGAACACCAAACAGACAAAACCTGGAAAGAACCTGTCCTTGCCATGTTGTAATTAAACTACTAAACACACAAACCAAAGAAAACATATTGAAAGCAGTTAGAGAGAAAAAGCAAGTCACTTATAAAGGCAAGCCCATCAAGATAACAGGAGTTTACTCACCAAAAACTTTAAAAGCCAGAAGGGTTTGGAATGATGTACTCCAAGTTCTGAAAGATAACAACTGTCAGCCAAGATTACTTTACCCTACAAAGCCATCCATCAAAATAGATGGAGAAATAAGGACACTTCACAACAAAAATAGGCTAAAGAAATATATGAACACTAGAGACTTCTGGTCAATATGGCATCTGCCTAACCATGCCACACCTCCTGGGGAAGGAAAGGAAAGATGTTGAGGGTTCATTGGGTCTTCTGGCGGGGAGCAGACTCTAATAGACCTCCAGTGGGAGGGTGCAGAGGAGCAAAAAAATGAATTGGCTGATTCCCATGTTCTTCGGTAGCCCACTAGTCTTCCAATCTCCTCAAGCAGCCCTTCTTAGCCATAGTCCCAGCCACAGGTTCCTCCTGCACTAACTGCAGGCAAGGGGACCCAGGCCAGCATAGTTCCACCTGCACCGCTGCCCGCGGGCAAACGCCCACCCCACATGAATGCCGACCCCCTCTCCCCACCCTGTGCAAAGGCTGCCCCACTTACTGCCGAATGTGGGAACACTGTCTCACTCATCTCCACATGCTCCAATGCTATCCCACTCACCTCTGCAATGCCATCCTACTCACTGCTGCCCCCAACCCCATGTCCACACCCAAGCCAGCGGGCCAGCATAGCTCTACCCTGTGCAACCAGGTTTGGGAACACCATCCCACTCCCTGCTGCCCCTGGTCCCCATGCACAGACCCAGTCCAGCAAGCCAGCTTAGCTCCACCCACACCTCCAGGCTCAGGATAACCTTACCACTCACTGCCGCCCCCCAACCCCCCCCCCCCCGTGTATGGACCCAGGCAGGCCAATGTAGCTCCACCCATGCCCCCAGGTTTAGGAATGCTATCTCACTCACAGCAACCCCCCCCCCCCGCTCCTATGTACAGGCTCAGGCAGACTAGAGTAGCTCCACAAGTGACTCCAAGCTCTAGAATGCCATCCCAATTGCTGCTGCCCCCCATTCTGTTGTGAACCCAGTAAAGCCAGATTAGCTCCACCCATGCCTCCAGGCTTGGGAATGCCATCCCACTGGCCTCTTCCCCCACACCCTGTCCACTTTGGGCCACCTGACCATGCACTCCCATACCCTGAATCAAGGAACAACAAGCCTCTACATCAGGTCCTCAGGCTTCCACAAGAGCCTCATGGGCTCCTTCCCTCTGAGCAGGCAGGCCCGATTGCCACCAGAAAACTAGGGGAAGCAAACATAAAAGGGAATAACCACTGGACATACATTAAGGTGGACTATAGCTTCCTCCTAAATTAAATAAGGCTCCTACACTGTGATGGGCAGACCACAGTGCAAAAGGAATAACATGAGAAATCAAATGCAAGTAAATCCAATAAGATTGCCCAGTCCCACAATGGATGTCTCTAATCAAAACATAGAAGAGACATTAGGATTAGAAACCCAAAATGAAGATATAAGCTATGCAAGCCTGACCAAGCAAATAGCAGAACTTGCAGAAAAGCAACAAAGGGCCGATAATCATATGAATGCTGTCATCCCTAGACGAGACCTAATAGATAAGAACTTGGAAGGGGTCCAAAGACAGATAAATGATCTGAAGGAGAGTGAAATAAAAAAGAGGACCTTAATAACCAGTTGGCTAAGCTTAATGAAGACATAAAGACATGCAAGGATGAATTCCAAGAAGCATCAAGAAAATCAGAAAATGATGTGAAAAGGGAACTTGACAGAGGGATAGAAACTATACATTAAAATATAGTAGAAAATGCAAACCAAATTGAACAAGCCCAAAACTCAACAGAAGCTCTCAAGAAGAGAGTCAGCCATGTGGAGGATAGAAATATATGAACACTAAATCAGCAGAAAGTACTTGAAGGAATTCTTCATGCTGAAGAGAAAGCAAAGCACACACAAGGAAACAGGAAAAAATAAAACCTACTCAAATAACAGTTAAAACAAGTGAGTAAAGGGAAAACAGGAAGCACTGAAAAACAAGAAGAATGGTGAGAACGAATACATACCTTTCAATAATAACTCCTAATATCAATGGCCTCAATGCCACAACAAAAAGACACAGGCTTGCAGACTAGATTAAAAGGCAGGGTCCTGCCATTTGTTGCCTCCAGGAAACTCATGCCTCAATAAAAGACTAACGCCATCGTAGGGTGAAAGGATGGAAAACGGTATTTCAAGTAAATGGGATTAGGAAACAAGTAGGTGTTGCTATCCTAATATCTGACAGGGTAGACTTCAAACCAACATTAGTGAGGAAAGATAAGGAAGGTCACTTCATCTTGATTAAAGGAACACTCCAATAGGAGGACATTATAATCCTAAACATATATGCACCTAACATGGGGGATCGCAATTTCATCAAACAAACACTATTAGACTTAAGGTCACAGATAACATCAAACACAATTGTAGTGGATGACTTTGGCACCCTACTCTCATCAATTGATAGGTCATCCCGGAAAAAAATAAACAGAGAGATATCTGGATTAAATGATGTCATGGAACAAATGGACCTAACAGATATCTATAGAATATTTCATCCAAATACTGCAGAATACACATTTTTCTCAGCAGCACATGGATCATTTTCTAAAATGGACCATATGTTAGGACAAAAAGCAAATCTTAACAAATACAGGAAAACTGAAATAATCCTTTGTCCTCTACCTGACCACAATGGGATTAAACTTCAAATCAGCATCATTCAAAACTACAGAGAATACAGAAATACATGGAGACTAAACAGTACACTATTGAATGATGAATGGTTCATTGAAGTATTCAAAAAGGAAATCAATAAATTCATAGAATCAAATGATGATGAGAATACAACATACCAAAACCTTTGGGACACAATGAAGTCAGTCCTAAGAGGAAAGTTCATAGCTTTAAGTGGTTATATTAAGAAATTAGAGATGGGCATGGTGGTACAGGCCTTTAATCCCAGCACTCATGAGGCAGATGTAGGAGGATTGCTGTGAGTTCAAGGCCACCCTGAGACTCCAGGTCATCCTAAGCTAGAGTGAGACCCTACCTTGAAAAACAAACAAACAAAAAAAGAAATTAGAGAGTTCACAAGTAAACAATTTAATGTTTCACCTTAAGGCCTTGGGAAAAGAAGAACAAGGCAAACCAAAAATCAGTAGATGGAAAGAAATAACAAAGATTAGGGCAGAAATTAATGAAATAGAAACAACAACAAAAAGAAAACAATCCAAACAATCAGTGCAACAAAGAGTTGGTACTTTGAAAGGATAAACAAGATAAACCCTTAGCAAATCTGACAAGAAGAAAGAGAGAAGAGGCAAAAATTAATAAAAATTAGACATGAAAAAGGGCACCATTCCAATAGATAACCAAAGAAATTTTAGAAAATCATGAGGACATACTTTAAGAATATATGCACCTCTAAGTTTGAAAATCTGAAAGAAATGGATTATTTTGTTGATTTATATGACCTAAAAAATTAAATCAAGATAAGACTAACCACTTAAATAGACCTATAACAAGTATGGAAATCCAAGCAGTTATAAAAAGTTTCCCAACTAAAAAAAGTCAAGGCCTAGTGAGTTTTACCAGACTTTCATGGAAGAACTAACACCACTGCTTCTCGAGCTTTTCCATAAAATAGAAAAGGAAGGAATTCTACCGAACTCCATCTATGAAGCCAGCATCGCCCTGATACCAAAACCAGACAAAGACAGAACAAAAAAAGAAAAATTACACCAATCTCCCTCATGAACATAGATTCAAAATTTCTCAACAAAATATTAGCAAACAGAATACAAGAGTATATCAAAAAGATCATTCACCCTGACCATGTAGACTTTATCTCAGAGATGTAGGGATGGTTCAACATATACAAATCAATAAATGTAATGCATTACATAAAGGGCTGAAGGACAAAAATCACGATCATCTCATAGATGCAGAAAAAGCATTTGACAAAAATTCAACATCCCTTCATGGTAAAAGTCCTACAGAAACTGGGAATAGAAAGAACATATCTCAACATAATAAAGGCTATATATGACAAACCTACAGCCCATGTAATACTAAATGGGGGAAAACTTGAAGCTTTCCCCCTAAATTCAGGAACAAGACAAGGGCATCCACTATCCCTACTCTTATTTAATATAGTAGTGGAAGTCTTAGCTATACCAATAAGACAAGAGACATTCATAAAAGGGATACAAATTGGAAAGGAAGAGATCAAATTATCATTATTTCCAGATGATATGATTCTATACATAAAGGACCCTAAAGATTCTACCAGCAAACTGTTAGAACAAACTTAGCAATGTAGCATGATACAAAATAAACACACAGAAATCAGTAGCTTTTCTATATACTAACAAGAAACATGTAGAGGATGAAATCAGAGAATCACTCCCATTCACAATTGCCTCAAAAAAAAAATAATAAAGTACCTTGGAATAAATCTAACCAAGAAAGTGAAGCATCTGTACAATGAAAACTTTAATACACTGAAGCACGATATTGCAGAAAACATTAGGAAATGGAAAGAGATCCCATGTTCTTGAATTGGAAGAACCAATATCGTGAAAATGTCAATCCTACCAAAAGCAATCAACACATTTAATCCAATCCCCCTTAAAATTCCAGGGCTGGAGAGATGGCTTAGCAGTTAAGCGCTTGCCTGTGAAGCCTACGGACCCTGGTTCAAGGCTCGATTCCCCAGGACTCACGTTAGCCAGATGCACAAGGGGGCACACGCGTCTGGTGTTCGTTTGCAGTGGCTGGAGGCCCTGGCATGCCCATTCTCTCTCTATCTCTCTCTGCCTCTTTCTCTCTCTGTCTATCTCTCTCAAATAAATAAATAAACAAAAAAAAATTAAAAAAATTTCCAATAGCATTCTTCACAGAAATAGAAAAAACAGTCCTAAAATTCATTTGGAAGCACAAAAAAACCTCAAATAGTCGAAACAATTTTGAGCAACAAAAATAAGGCTGGTGGTATCACCATACCCGGTTTGAAGCTATATTACAAAAGCCAAAGTGACAAAAAACAGCATTGTACTGGCACAAAGGCAGACACATAGCTCAATGGAACAGAACAGAGGACACAGAAGTAAATCCAGGCTGCTACAGCCAATTGAGTTTTGACAAAAATGCCAAAAACATACATTGGTGAAAAGATAGCCTCTTAAACAAATGGTGCTGGGGAAACTGGATATCTATATAAAGAAGCATGAAAACACATCCTTAACTCCCTCAATGCACAAGAATCAAGTCCAAATGGATCAAAGACTTTAATATCAGACCTGAAACTTTGAAACTGCTATAGGAAAAAAGTAGGAGAAACCCTTCAACATATTGGCATAGGCAATGTCACTTTAAACATAACCCAGGTCGCTCAGGACAGAAAACCACTAAGCAACCCATGGAACCTCATGAAATTGCAAAGTTTTTGTACAGCAAAGGACACTGTGAATAGAGCAAAGAGACAACCTACAGAATGGGAGAAAATCTTTGCCAGCTACACATCTGACAGAGTATTAATATCTAGGATATACAAACAACTCAGAAAACTAAATAATAAGAAATCAAATAACCCAATTAAAAATGGGCTAGGGAACTAAATAGCTTCCAAAAGAAGAAATACAGATGGCATATAAACACCTAAAAAGATGTTCTACATCCTGTCGTAAGGGAAATGCAAATTAAAACTGCTTTGAGATTCCATCTCCTGTCAGAATGGCTATCATCAAGAAAACAAATGACATTAAATGTTGGTGAGGATGCAGAAAAAGAGGAACCCTACTACACTGTTTGTGTGGATGTAATCTGGCACAACCACTGTGGAAGTCAGTGTGGAGGTTCCTGAGACAACTAAAAATAGATTCACCATATGACCCAGCTATACCACTCCTAGGCATATAGCCCAAGGACTCTTCTTACTACCTTAGAAATACTTGCACAACCATGTTTATTGCTGCTTAGTCACAATAGCTAGGAAATAGAACCAGCCTAGATGTCTATCAACTGATGAATGGATAAGAAAGATGTGGTACATTTATACAATGGAGTTCAACTCAGCTGTAAAGAAAAATGAAATTTGCAGGGAAATGGATGGATCTGGAAAGGATTAGACTATGTGAGGTAACCCAGGCCCAGAAAGCTAAACATTGCATGTTTTCTGTCATATGTGAATCCTAATTTCAAATGTTCAGGCTTGTGTGTGAGTTGGAGTAAAAATTGGTAGTAGAGGCCAGTAAGCTGGAAAAGGGCTATAAGGGAGGGAAGAGAGGGGTGGAGTTAAGGGAATGGTACTATATATATATAAGTAGACAAATATTACTGTGGGGAATGGCCTAAGCAAGGTCAGGGGAAAAGATTGAGTAAAAGAAATGTGGAGGGAGGGTTAATCAAAACTCAGGATATTGTGAATAACCCATATGATAACCTACCTTTTTGGATAATGGCACACCCAGAAGCAATAGACTGTTACTAGAAAAAATTTCAGTGCCAGGGATGGGATACCTTCCAATGAGTTATTGGCCAGGGAGGTCTCAGATGCCCCCAAAATATTACAGGATATTGCCAAGGCTCTTGGTTTCCCACCAGGAATAGATGATAAGACTCTATTGCTGAAGACTCCACATGCCTTGGCTGCAAGGTCACAGAGAAATCAAACTGGGGCTGAGCTGAAAACCTCTTCCCTGTAGACCAGCTGACAGAAAGTTGGAAAAGGCTTCAGTGCATGCAGCCTTATGGGAGACAGAAGCCATCAGAGGTTAAAACAGTGGACACTGCAAGCTTCAAGTATGGCCACACAGGTCAAATGAGCCAGCGGGTGTAATAGTGGCATGTCTGTTATGGGGGAAACCAACTGCTCTCTAATCAGACTGGAGACCCACTCTCTGGGACAGAATATATGGCTGGTACTAAAAACCTAACCAAAAGCCTATGGTGGGGGAGGTCACGAACATAGGAGTGTAATGCCTGCTCTTATCTGGCTAAATGCATATATTATGCTCACCAAACTGCCCTGAAAGCACTTTACTTAATGTTCATACCCACTGGAGTTCGTTTGCAGTGGCTAGAGGCCCTGGCATGCCCATTTTCACTCTCTCTCTTTCTCCCCTTCTCTCTGTCTCAAATAAACAAAAATAAAATCTTTAAAAAATAAAATAAAATATAAATTATTAAAACAGGGGTAGTCATGAGCCCTAGGGGTGTAATGTCTGCTGCTGTCCAGCTAAATGTATATACTATGCTTATCAAACTGCCCAGTAAGCACTTCTCTTAATGTTCATACCCTTACATTAATTCTACTCTCACTTTTGGTAGAGAATCTTCTCTTTACAGATGGCAGTGACCTTGGGATGACTCAGAAGAAGGCATCATGGTGCTGGAAAGAAGTGACAGGAGTGCTCACTACTGAAATATCTCTATCACAACTTCCAAGGCTCAGGGCTCCTTGTGGAAGAGGTGGTGGAAAGTATGCAAGAGCCAAAGGAAGGGTAGAACTCCTTACAACGTGCTTCCCCCAGACACAAAATGGCCTGGATATCCATGACCTCACAGTGCCTGACACTACCTACACAAGACCATCATAAGAGGAGGAAAAGATCACGACATCAAAATAAAAGAGGGACTGATTGAAATGGGGAGGGGATATGATGGAGAATGGAGTTTCAAAGAGGAAAGTGGGGGGATGGAGGGCATTACCATGGGATATTTTTTATAATCATGGAAGTTGTGAATAAAAACAATTTGGAAAAAGAAAAAAAAATTAATTAATTAAAAAAAAAAAAACCAGCCTGACTCTCGAAGTGGGCTTCTCAAATCCTCTCTCACCAAGAGCTATGTCTTCCTCCCTTCTCTTAATCCCCTCTTCTCTTAAAGCTCTAAATTATGTTCTGGTCTTCTCAATGTCTTCCTTCCTTTAAGCTCCCCTTGTCTTAAAGCTTTCCCTTTTTACCGCTCTAAGTGATAATAAAATCTTTCTGCACCTCATCCTCTGGTGTATTGATTTTACCCATCAAGAGATCACCTCTCATCTAAAGACACACTAAGGAGATGAGAGGGATAGTTATCCTCTTGGGAGATAATGTACTTATAACCCTCAGAAGCCTTTCCTTAGGTACAGTTGTTCCCAGCTCTATACTGTGAGCATGCCTACTTTTCTGAGTTTCAGCTCAAAAAGCATAATCTTCTCTTTCCTCCTTTCAATCTCTTTGTTGGACACTGGCCAAAATCCTAAGTATTCTTGCTCTGACACTTTAGGGCTTTTTCACTGTTTTCTCAAGAAATCTCCTTTGCTTTGTTCACTCTTCATTTTCCACGTGCCTACTTTGTAGTGGTCGTGATACAAAGGACTCTGCAGTAAGGAAACCTACACTGCTGGTTAGGAACACAGGGCTTGGGGACAGTTTAGAATATGACATCTCCACCCAGTGCTGGAGATATGAGTCGGATCCCACTTATTATTTTGTGAACATTGTAGATGAAAAGGGATTAATTTAAAGAAAAGAAGAAATCTACAAAATAACCATGTTTTACAAGGAGGAAATAGCCTTTCCTTAAAGGAGCTCAACAAATCCTTGCTATTTATTTATTCCTTTTTCCTCTTGTCTGATCTGTCACTATCTTTTCATATGGCGTATTTTCCCCTTCCTTAAAATCAGTGTGTTACTAGGGGACATAGGAGACAGAATCCAAGGCTGACTATGAGGGAGAGGTCCATCCTCAATGATCTTCAACTCTGCTAATTTCTAGCTAACTGAACACAATGGCTTTGCATCTTGGCAAGTGTAAAGCCAAAATACACATAGCCAAGACTGTTACACGCATTGAGAAATATTTATTAACCTGCAGCAGACAGGGAGAGTATGTTGGAGTCAGAGAGTACACCTCTCCAGAAAAGAAAGGAAACATGAGAATTTATTTAGGGGACCTTATGCATATTTATGTCAGAGGTGGGCCAATTCCTAAGCATGCTCAGTTGAGACCATATTTTAAAGATAAAAAGACAGTAAATACATTTTTGTGCATCCTTAAGCTCAAAGTGATAGAGCACATGTGGAAAATGTTAAGCTGTGTAACTAGCTGAAAATGAAGTGAAGGGTGTTTGAAGGTGCATGAACACGGGAGCCTGCTCCTAAAGGTGCATGATTCGCTTCGTCCCTAACATAGCCCACTTTGTCATTAACAGTCAACTTTCAAGAGTTGAGACTCTAAAATCATTTAGGAGCTGGGCAGCAAGCCAACGTGGCTCCTTCTTACTGAAACGGGGAATAAAAAGCCCCCAGGACCTGAAAAAATGGGGCTTTTGAGCTACATGCGTGCTCAAGCCTGATCCCATTCTATGGAGTACATTTGATGATTTTACTCACTCTTGCTTTTTAAAAGAATATTTTGTTTATTTATTTGCAAGGAGAGAGAGAGTATGGACACACCAAGGCCTCCTGACCCTGCAAGCAAACTTCAGACGCATGAGTCACTTTGTGAATAAGGCTTTTTGTGGGTACCGGGGAATCGAACCCAAGCCATCAGGCTTTGCAAGCAAGCAGTTTAACTGCTGAGCCATCTCTTCAGCCCTACTTTTACTGTTACTTTTTTTTTGATGTTGCCAAAGTCTTTATTGATCCACCATCAAATACACCGTTAGCTGAACATTTCTGCCGACAGCTGTCCTTTCACACTTTTTCTGAAGTTTCTTCCTGAAAAGTGTAAACCCGCGTGTTAGTTGTGCCCTCACTGATCCCCACCTAGGCATTTCCCTAAACACTGGTCTCAGGTCCATATCTGCAGTTCTCATCCACAGATTAGGCTTCACCCTGGACCTTACTGTTACTTTGAAGGTTACTAGTTTGTGTCTGGCTGAATTCTTTGTTGGAGATAGAAAGAACCTGGACATTCACGGCACCCTGAAACATTCCCCAGACAGCAAGTAAGAGAATGCGTCCTCTTCTGTCTCACGAATACATATTTCCTTCACCATCACCCTTGGGGAAGCAGATTCCCTTCCCATTTCTCCCCATGTTGAGAAGAGCAGGAGAAGGGATAGCTCTTGAGCAGTCTTCCCAGAGACAAGAGAAAATAATGGCTACTTTAAACCAGGCGTGGTGGTGCACGCCTTTAATCCCAGAACTCAGGAGGCAGAGGTAGGAGGATTGTCGTGAGTTTGAGGACACCCTGAGACTCCATAGTGAATTCCAGGTCAGCCTGAGCTAGAGTGAAACCTTCTCGAAAATCCAAAAAATAATGACTACTTTAAAATCAAGCCAGTCCTGTCGTTGGGGTAGGCTGTGTGATGTCTTTGTGATCCAAGTTCTGTCTTGTTTCTATTAAGTCAGGTTTTTGAAAGCATAGAAGTTAAAAACTCCAAAACTACATAAAATAAAGCGTCCCTTGTGACATGGCTGACTTACCACAGAGGTAATGGCTCTTATCTGGAGGAGGTGGTCCTGCTATTCTTGGTACCTGGGCACCGAGACAGCGCCTTGCTTCTGTGCTTTCGGCTTTCCTTGAGTGGTTAATGTGCTGCTCTACAAAGGAAGATAGGTAAATCAAAGGAAAAACAAAAAAAGAAAAAGAAAAAACCACAACAACAGAGAACAAAAGCAGTGATGGCAAACTTTTCCCTTGTCATTTAGTGAGCCCAAATGGAATAATCAATGCCCCCTCAACCCAGAGCTGGAGACTGAACCAGAGCCTCTCACATGTTATGCAAGTGTTCTGCCAGTGAGTTACATTCCCAGCCCTGAAACAAATGCTTTATAACAAAAATAATATCTAAGTGCTTATGGACATAAGATTTAAATCTCTTAAAGCTGATTCTTTTTGTAAAATAAAACATGTTCTCAGTACTGTGAACATGTTTTACCTGTGTTTCAGATATAGATAACTCCCTGTGTTTTCATTAAAATATAACTATGAGGCTGAGAAGATGACTCAGCAATTAAAGGCACTTGCTTGCAAAACCTGCTAGCCTGGGTTCAATTCCCAAGCCACCCATGTAAGCTCGATGCACGAGGCAGTGCAAGTGTCTGGTATCCATTAGCAGTATCAGAGGCCCTGGCATGCCTACATGTGCACACACACACACACACACACACACACACACACACAATTAAAAATAAATCAATAAAATTAAGACATTTTATTAAACATAAGTGTTTTCTAATTTTTTAATATTTTTATTTATTTGCAAACAGAGAGAGAGAGAGAGAAAGAAAGAAAATGGGCACACCAAGGCTTTTAGCCACTGCAAATGAACTCCAGATGCATGCGACACTTTGTGCATCTGGCTTTATGTTGGTACTGGGGAATCAAATTAGGGCTGTTATGTTTTACAAGCAGTGCCTTAACCACTGAGCAATCTCTAAGACCTGCTTTCTAAATTTTAAGAAGAAAAAAAGAAAGAATGAAAAATTATCCAGCAAGGAAAGAGATACAGAAAGTAAGTCATTAGCATGAGATATATTTTTGGTAAGGAACTTAAAAAGGAAAAGAGAAAACTTTTCCTTTATTTTGGCTGAAGGCACATCACCAAAAACCTGATCACTTTATATTCTGAGTAGATATGCTCTGTTGAAAGTGGCAAGATGCTAAGACCTGGTATGGTCAGACAATGCTAAGATCTGCTAAGGCCAGGAACTTGTTGTTTGGAGATGGGACACAGTGCATAGAGGTTTCTCTAAAGGAAGTGGCACTTGTGCTCACTCTGCCAGGGCCAGAGATGTCTGGCAAGAAGGCCAAGTGCACACAGGGATGACCCAAAGAACTCATGGTGGCATCCAGACTAGTCTCAGAGGAGGCACGTCTAGGGTGAACTCTCACGTGTCTAAGGGCCTTGACCCTCCTGGACATCGGACATACGTTTCCTCTTTTTAGAGTATCATGGGTGACATCCCTTCAATCCCACAAAATTTCCACTTGACTGTATCCTTAACTGTTAAAGACAATTTGACTCAGATAACCAAAAGAGAAAAGCCTTATTTTTCCTCATAATACATCTGACCCACAACATAAGTTGTGCAAACAAGAGTATAGCCACTTAATGATAGCCTTAATTACATCATATTATAATTAGCTGTACTCTATGAAAGACAATGCAAACAGAGATGTCATTCATATAGACAGGCTTTATGTCCCACTTCTAAGACCCCACCATTTACAAAAGAACCAAACAAACCCCAAAAGAAGAGGACTCTAACCTTGACCTTGTCATTATGGATAACCTGCTCCAGAAAGGTCTGTATGCATGTGGGTCCTAGCTTCAAGTGTTTGGAATTGTATGTGAATTAAAGTAAAGTCAGTCATAGAGGCCAGGAAGCTAGAAAGGGGCCAGCAGACAGGGAGGAGAGGGAGAGGCTTAAGGGGAGGATATAGTAAGTAGAAGGGCAGACTACTGGGAGTGAAATGGTCTAAGAGGAGTTGGGAAGGGGGATAGATGAGTGCAGGGGTTGGAAAAAGGGTTAATCAAAATTAAACATGTTATGAATAAGCCATATGGAAACCTACTCCTTCACTAGCTAATAATATATGTGTTTAAAAAAAATTTTTGGGTACAAGTACCCTGTGGGTGTGCATAAGGCTGTGCCCAGAAGCAACAGGTTGTTACAAAGAAAATTCAGTGCCATGGGTGGGATACCTCCCAGCAAGTTGCTGGTCAGGAAGACTCCTTGTGCCAAGGTACTTCATTGCCCACCAGAACTAGATGGTAAGACCCTATTGGTGAAGAGACCACAGGCTCGGGCTGCAGGTCACTGAGAAATCAAGCTGGAGCTGAGCTGGATGCCTCCTCCCAGTTAGCTAGCTGTCAGGATGCTGGAAAGAGCTATGCAGCCTACTGGGGGAGAAAAGTCATCAAGAATGTTAATGAGCAGTAGATCATGTGAACTTTGTGGGTGGACAGTCAGACCAAATGTACCACGTAGTACAATGGTAACTTTTCTGTTATGGGGGAAAACAACTCCTTTCTGACTGGACCTGAGGCCTGCTCCACGAGAGAGAATTCATACCTGGTCCTGAAAACCTAATCAAAAGCTGTAGTCGTTTAAATGTACGGCCCCATGGACTCAGGCTGGAATCTTGAGTCTCAAGTGAGCAGAGCCCGACCCGGGAAGAAGTAAACCACTGGGGGTGGATTTTGGAGTCCAGCCCCAAGGAGCCTGGAGAGCAGTTTGGAGCTCTGGCTGTTCATGCTGTGTTTGGTTTTTGCTGGCGGTTTGGTGGTATCTCTCAGCTTATATTTATGGAAGTTGGCTTTGATTCCCCAGTATGCACATAAAGGCGGGTGCACAAAGCTGCCATGTGTCTGGAGTTTGTTTTCAGTGCCTAGAGGTCTTGATGTGCCCATTTTTCTCTCTCTTCCAGGGGCGTGATGGTGCACGCCTATAATCCCAGCACTTGGGACGCTGAGATATGAGGATGGTTGTAAATTTGAGGCCAGCCTGAGACTATGTAGTGAATTCCAGGTCAGCCTAGGCTAGAATGAGACCCTGCCTTGAAAAAACTAAATAAATAAATAACTGACAATGCACACATTTACAGTCTTCAGAAACTTTAAAAGTTATTTCATAGAAACAGGAATTCCTTTTGTCCATGTTGTTAGATGCCACAGGTTGACACAATTTGTTGGCAATTTGGATTTTGTAGACCATTTAAAAATTAGCACCAAATGTTAACCACAATATAAAAAATATTTTGTGAAAATTGTGTATTACTTTATTTTTAATATATTTTATTTATTTATTTATTTATTTATTTATTTAAGAGCGAGGGAGAGGGGGAGAGAGAGAGAGAGAGAGAGATGGGCGTGCCAGGGCCTCTGGCCACTGCAAACAAGCTCCAGATGCATGCGCCCCCTTGTGCATCTATCTGGCTTACTTGGATCCTGGAGAGTCAAACTGGGATCCTTTGGCTTTGCAGGCAAATGCCTTAACCGCTAAGCCGTCTCTCCAGCCCTACTTTACTTATTTAGGATTCTTTGCTGTTTCTCAGAATTTTCACCATTATGATGCATTCCTAAGTGCACTCCCTTAGGGGGTTTAACCATGTTAAGACCCATTATTCCCCTGTTTTATAGTTTCACCTACAGTTTCTTTTTCTTTTTTGTAATGTTTTTGAGAGAGAGAAAGAATTAGCATGTTGAGGCCTCCAGCCACTGCAGTCAAACTCCAGGCACATGCATCACCTTGTGCATCTGGCTTACATAGGATCTGGAGAGTCAAACATGGGTCCTTAAGCATCACAGGCAAGTGCCCTAACCGCCAAGCCATCTCTCTAGACCTACAGTTGCTTTTGCTAATCCAACTTTAGTTCTTCTCTACCCGATGAAACAAATGACAGACACAGGCCATATAAAATAAAGCTGTCCAAAATGCAGACATGTAAAATACATGGCTGTATTATCATAATATTCATTTAAAAACTTGTCTTTTAGGAGGTTTGGACTATCAAAATAAGGAAATTCAGGGGCTGGAGAGATGGCTTAACAATTAAGGCACTTGACTACAAAACCAAAGGATGTAGTTTTGATTCCCCAGGACCCACGTAAGCCAGATGCACAAGGTGGTGCACACATCTCGAGTTTGTTTGCAGCTGCTAGATGACCTGGTCTGCCCATCCTCTCTCTCTCTCTTTCTTTCTCTCTCTCCCTGCCTCTTTCCCACTCTCTTGAATAAATAAATAAAAATAAAAATATTTAAAAAAATAAAAAATAATGAAATTCAGAGGTAAGAATATTGAGGCATATTGCTCACCATGCTGTATATGTTCAATTAAACAAATCCTGATTATTTCCTTCCCAGCTATTCTCTCTGCTCCTCCCCCTCCCCATGGCCTGCCCTGCATTCATCCTTGCAGCAGCATTGTCCGTGATGCTTCTGCAGTCACCGTCGCATGCTCAGTCAAGCATCTCCCATGCAACCCAGGGGACACAGACAGCTCTTGCATCTGTGCATGCACACACCCACACATGATGACAGTGGCCATCTTTTAGAGAACGCTGGGCCAGACACGTTCCAACCATTATCTCTAATCTTAGGATAAATGTTATCATCCCTTCAGGCTGCCCCAGCTCGAGACTCAGGTTTGAGAATGGGGACTAGGTCAAGTGTCTGGATTAACACCATTACATTAGCTTGGGGTTTACTGACTGTGGTGGTTTTCATCAGATGGTCCTTATAAACTCATGTGTCCTGAATGTTTGGTCCTCGGTTGGTGGCAATTTGGGAGGTAGAGCCTTTCTGGGGGAGTGTGCTCCTGGAGGAGTACTTTAGGGTGTTATAGCCAGCACCCCCCACCCTTGCCAGAGTTCAGCTCACTCTCTTGCTGCTGTTTGCAACTGCTATGGCAAGGAGGTGTCGTCCAGCCTCTGCTCGACAATCTTTTCTCTGCCATCCCGAAGCTTCCTCTCCAGAGTATAAGCCAAAATAAGCTCTTTCCTCCCATGAGCTACTTTAAGTTGGGTGTTTTGTCCCAGCAATGCAAAGGTGATACAACATTGACTGCGACCATTAAGTCTCCTAAGCACCCGAATGCATGATTATAATAAATATTGACATTTCAAGATGAGGGGTGACTTTTTAAAATATCTTATTTATTTATGAAAGACAGAGACACAGGACAGAAAGACAGAATGGGTGTGGCAGGGCCTCTAGCCTCGGCAACCGAACTTCAGACATATGCCCTATCATGTGTTTCTGGCTTACGTGGGTTCTAGGGAATCGAACCTGGGCCCTTAGGATTTACAGGCAAACACCCTGACCACTAAGCTATCTCTCCAGCTGGAGAGGTGACTTTTTAGATATTGAATGTCATACATTTGATGTCATACATAAGGAATTTTCAACACTACTCTTCGAGATAAGATCAGCCATGCTGAGAGAACATTGCTCTCTTTTACTTCCTTTTTAAATAGCCTGTAAGTTGCTTGGCATGTTATTGCTTCTTCCTTCAGGTCATTCCCTCTCTGTCTTAATATATGCTAGTGAACCTAGTGTTTTTTAAAATATATTTTATTTATTTATTTATTTGAGAGAGAAGAGAGAGAGAAGGCACGCCAGGGCAACCAGCCACTGCAAACAAACTCCAGATGCATGCGCCCCCTTGTGCATCTAGCTTATGTGGGTCCTGGAGAATAGAACCGGGATCCTTTGCCTTTGCAGGCAAACGCCTTAACCATTAAGCCATCTCTCCAGACCAAACCTAGTGTTCTATTACATATCTTAACTTGATTTTAATTTTGATCTTACCTAGAACATCTACCTTTCATTCTTTCATATTTTTATGGTAACCATTCCAATAGTATTAATTATTTATCGTTGTTTTTTGTTTTTTTCAAGGTAGGGTCTCCCTCTAGCCCAGGCTGACCTGGAATTCACTAGGTAGTCTCAGGGTGGCCTCAAACTCACAGTGATCCTCCTACCTCTGCCTCCTGAGTGCTGGGATTAAAGGTGTGCTGGGTTTTTTTTTTCAAGCTTCAGCAATTTTCACGTCTCTGCTCTCCATATGGGAACGGGTTATAGACACACGTGGCTATGCCCACCTGTTTGTGTGGGTCCTGGTGATTGGACTCAAGTGGTCTCTCAGGGCTCCTCAGGCCCTCATGCTTGCACAGGAATGCTCTTAACAGCTGAACAATCTCTCCAGACCTAATATTTTATTAAATCTCAGCATGGGTTCTATGTCTCAAAATAAATCAGAAACTTCCCCCAAATAAAAATTATGAATAAATAAAGGTTATTCAATTAAAAAAGTGGGTAGATGCTGGGTGTGGTGGCACATGCCTTTAATCCCAGCACTTGGGAGACAGAGGTAAGAGAATGGCCATGAGTTCAAGGCCACCCTGAGACTACATTGTGAATTCCAGGTCAGCTTGAGCTAGAGTGAAACCCTACTTCAAAAAACCAAAACCAAAACAAAACAACAAAAAAAGGGTAGGTGACTACTTTTTTGTTGAGGTACATAGTAATTATTCTGCTTAATTTGTGAAGAATCCATGTAAGTTTTCAAATCCTATGATTTGAAAAGGCACTATATGCAAAAATTTGTGGCAAAATTCCATGCATATCAAGGATTTGGTCAATTTTCTCAACATTTTTTAAAAGATTTATTTTTATTTATTTATTAGAGACAGAGAGA
This sequence comes from Dipus sagitta, assembly GCA_036346955.1. Taxonomy (NCBI): domain Eukaryota; kingdom Metazoa; phylum Chordata; class Mammalia; order Rodentia; family Dipodidae; genus Dipus; species Dipus sagitta. The sequence goes on from CM070773.1 coordinate 39,251,697, forward strand.
GAGGGGGGAGGGAATGGGCACACCAGGGCCTCTAGCCACTGCAAACAAACTCCAGATGCATGTGCCACCTGGTGCATCTGGCCTACATGGGACCTGGAGATTCAAACCTGGGTCCTTAGACTTCGCAGGCATGCACCTTAACTACTAAGCCATCTCTCCAGCCCTTATCAACAATTTTTTATAGTTATAACTCAACTTAGAAGAGTTTTTTTTAATAAAAGCTAGTTGTGTGGTATCAAAAAAATGAAAACTGCATAATTATGGTAAGTTTATTAAGTAATATATACAGACCATGGCAAATATAATACGCCCTCAAAACAGGAAGATATTTCTAAAATGTCTGTTGTTTAAGCCATCAAGGCCATGGTATTTTCCTATGGCAGCCTGAGTTACTATAGTAAAGCACCAGTTACTTAAGAATATGTTATTCAGCTGGGCATTGTGGCTCATGCCTTTAATCCCAGCAGTTGGAAGGTTTAGGTAAGAGGATTGTCCTGAGTTAGAAGCCAGTCTGGGATACAGGGTGCGTTTTAGATTAGCTTGGGCTAGAGTAAGACCCTGCCCCAAACAAAACAAAAGAATATATTATTTAATTTCCACAAATTTGTAACTTTTTCCAGCTTTTCTTCTATTAACTGCTACCTGATTCCATCCTATTGTGTTTAGAGAGGCCACTTGGCATGACATTTTTTGTTTTTAAATATAGTGAGGCTTGAACATATGGTTGTTCTAGAGAATGTCCTATATACATTTGAGAAGAACATGTGTTCTGCTATTGTTGGATAGTATTCTGTATCTGCCTACCAGATCTAATTGAGTTAAAGTCCTCTAATTCCTTATTTATCTTATGTCTGGTTTTTCTACCTATTATTGAAAGTGGAGTATTGAAGTCTCCACTTCAATACTCCAGCTGATAGAGAAACTTTCGTTTTTTGTTTCTTCATGATTTTTTTTTCTGTTATTAGGTGAATTTATGTTCATTATTGTTTCATCTTCTTGCTGAATCAAACTTTTATTTACTCTGCTGTGAAATGGCATGAAGACAGCAGAAGCCACCTGGGGGCCATTGGGGGAGACTGCATCCACTAGAAGGTTTTCATAAACCCTCACCAGTACCTCCCAGAGGAAACTTTGGCAATGAGGACTGTTCCTTCCTGCCTAACTGCAAGTAAGAAGAGAAAGGAAAACTATCCAAGGGACCAATTTTCTCATCTGGATGAAACTTGAGTTCCTTCTTCATTGCTTCACCACCACTTCGTCGGTGGGTGTGGTGATTTAAATGTAAAATGTTTCCCATAGCCCCAAGTGTTTATGATTAAGTCTCAAACTTGATCCTCAGCTGGTGGCGCTTTTGGGAAGTGGAGCTCTACTAGAGGAGGTCTATCCCCAAGGTCATGCCCTCATTCTCATGGCCCCCTGGGTGTTCAGGCGCTCACTCTTGGGGCTTTCTCCCTGCTGAAATGTCAAGATGTGACACCTGGGACTTCTGGGTAAGATGGCGGCATAGGAGTCATGCCAACCCAGCCTGGCGAGGGTTTAAGCAAAACCACAGCAAAATACACTCTTCTTCTGAAAAGGTAAAGTGTGTACGTTTTGTATTAGCCACAGAAGACAAGCAGGAGAGACCAGAAAAGAGGAAAGGGGCCAGAATCCCACTGAGGAGCCTGATGCCCCAATCCGTGCTATCTGCGCACCCGCCTGCCACTGAGCTGTAGGAGCAGAGACCAAACAAGGGGATTTTTCTAACCTCATCAGTCTCTTTGCAGAGTCAAGACACCTGAAGGGGAGACAGCGGAGATCAGCTAAGGAGCTGTTGAAAAAGATATAGGTGGGACCAGCTGAGCAGTTCCAGTCCAAGTCCAGGCTTCCTGCGCCCTCCCATCCTCCAGCCATCAGAAATGTGAACCTCCAGAGAATGCATCCAGATCCCGCGGCCTGGCATCCAGCACAGCTGATCATAGCAACAGCTCCACAGCACAACACAGAAGGATCAAAGTGGGCACTCAGCATTGGTAACACTGGAAGCCACCCCAAAAGGTAACAAGGCCAACTGACAAATAGCAGCTACATAGGCCTGCACTGGGAGTGCTGATCTCTCTTTCCATGTCAGGGCAGGTAATGTGTTACATATTCTTGGTTGGCTTTACTATTCTCAATTAAGCTATATTTGGAGGCTATTACTGCCTTTGATGCTTTCAGGTTCATAAGGGCTTTGTCTTTTGTTTCTGTCATTATTGGGGACAGGGTCTGATTCAGATCAAGGCTAACCTGGAACCCAATTCAGAACAGAAATCTCAACCTCCCAGCTGATAGGATAAAGGGTATAGAGCAACACACACCCTTAGGGATTGTGGCTTTATAAGGTTAACTGTTCGTTTCAATCCCCACACTTGCATACTCTGTGCTGTTTTTATTGAATGTGTATATTGCTCAGCTGAATTTTAGAATCTGCCAGTAAATTGCTCCACCCAGCCCACTAGAATATTTGAATAGCAGGCAAACTCAACATCTAGGATTACTTCCATGGCTGGATTGGCATACAAGAGCTACACTTGGCACCTTAAACACCTACCCTGAAGGTACATAAAGTTGGATTGACAAATCTAAAAGCACCACAGATTATTAGAAAACCCAAGCATCAAATCAACTCAGGATGCAAAAATCACAACATTATAATACAAGAAACACAAAGAATCAAGGAAACGAAACCCCACAAAAAAATCATAAATCCATCAGAAATGGCTCCCAATGAGACTGCTTAGATGAAATGCAGAAAGAAGTTCGGAATATGTAGGCTTGGCTTATGAGACTTTAGAGGGAAAAGAAAGGACTTTATCAGGAACCAAAATAGAGGCAGTTCATGTGATGTTCAAAGAGGCTGGCTGCCTTCTGCTGATGTCCTGAGAACTTGAGCAAACTGAATTTTTAAAGCAATGGACTGGCATGTGTTATAGAGTAAAATGTAGAGCAGAGGTATATGAGAGATGTAAAGTCTGGCCCAGAAGGAAATATGAGCAGAAAACATTTCAGGTCCCCAAGACTATAGTCACTTCAGCTGCAATTGTTAAAAAATTATTGCTATTAAGAATGGGCCAGACTTCCAGTTAAGATGGTGGCATAGGAACCATGCCAAAGGAGCCTAGGGGAGAAAAAGCAAAACAAAACAAAACAAAACAAAACAAAAAAAAACAAAAAAAAAAAAAACAGCACAATACACTCTTCTACTTAAAAGTGAAGGTGTATAAAAAGTTATCAACCACAACAGATAAGTAGGAGAGATCCAGAGCATCTAGAGACCATAAAAGCAGGCAGAAGAGGTTCTAACAGCAGTGCCACTAGGTCAGTGTGGCCGTGGCCACCAGGCTCAGCCTGGGCTGCAGGAAAAGCCAGGTGAGGGATTTTCCACTCATACCAGCCTCCTGGCAAACTAAAAAAAAAAATGTGAAGGGGAGACAGCAGAGACCAGTGGTGTAGCTTGTGAGGAAAAAGATTGGGAGGGCCAGTAGGAGAACTTCAGCCACCATCCACAGGCTCGCCTCCCACCCCACTCCCGTGCAAGAGTGGGCCAATTGCTCTGCATTGGGACAATAGGAAAGATTACCTGAGGATAAGACCCAATCCATTGAAACCTCAAACTAGGAGGAGTACTGAAAGGAGGGGGCCTGAAGGAAGAATGCTGAAGGAGTTTCCTCTCCTTAGTGTTGGGCTTCATCTTCCCTGGATAGAGAATTTAGCCATGTTCCCACTTTGTACTTGTTTTTGGAAGTATGGCAAATGCAGGCAATAGAGGGTCATGGATGACAACCATGATTCCAGGAGTCACTGAGGCAGGAAAGTGTGAGGCAAAGCTAGGAACTTACGGGAGTGGCCCATAAGGGAATTACATGAAGCTGAAGTATAGGTTGCCTTGGAGATACCAGGATATTAGAGATGTCAGGGACTTTTGAACAATTTTGAGACTAAGAAAGACTATGGAAACTCCTATAATTGGGCTAAATGAGATGGCCATAAGTTTTATGGGGGCCAGGGACAGGACATGGTGGTTTAAATGTAAAATGTCTCCTAAACCCTCATGTGTTTATGATTAACCCTCATACTAAATCCCCAGCTAGTGGAGCCTTTGGGAGGTAGACCACTGTTGGAGGAGGCGTCTCACTGGGGGTGGACCTTAGGGTATATTAGTGCCGCTCCACTGAGTGTTCGCAGTCAGCTCCTCTGTGATTATGGGCGTCTGTCTGTCTGTCTGCCTGATCTTTCCATGCTTTTCCTTCCATGATGAAACTCAAAACCTCAAATTATTATTCAAAATTAACCCCTTCCTTCCATAGGTTGAGTCTGGCCAGGTATTTTATCCCAGCAACGGGAAGGTAACTGCTACAGCGGAGGTGACGACTTTGAGACCTTGAACCCCTGACTTTGGCTGCTTTCAATCTGCCAAGTTTCCTACAGTCCATTTCCTTCCAATTCCAAGGAGAATTTCAGCCCTACTAAAACAAAACAAAACAAAAAGAAAACAAGGCTCTTATTAATATATAATGTGCTTCTTTGTCTCTTGCAAAATTTTAATCTTTTGTGTTGAACATTGAGCCTAGAGCCTCACACAGGGCAAGCATGTGTTTTACCACTGATCTACACCCCTAGCCTCCTTGTCAAGCTTTCATTTAAAGTCTTTTTTTTTTTTTTTTGGTCTTTCAAGGTAGGGTTTCACTTAGCCCAGGCTGACCTGGAATTCAGTATGTAGTCTCAGAGTGGCCTTGAACTCACAGTGATCTTCCTACCTCAGCCTCCCAAGTGCTGGGATTAAAGGTGTGAGCCACCATGCCAGGCTCTAAAGTCTATTTTTAGTGAGGCATATGGCCCACACCTGTAATACCCACTGAGGCACAAAGATCAGAAGTCTTTATTTATGTCTATGTTACAAAATGTTTTTCCCCTAGCAGTTTCAGTATTTCAGGTCTTACATTGAGGTTTTAAATCCATTTGTAGTTGATATTTTTTGTGCAGGGTGAGAAATAAGGCTCTAGTTTAATTCTTCTACATGTAGATGTGCAATGTGCTTACCAGCATTTGTTAAAGAGGCTGTCTTTTATCAGTATTGTTGATATTTTTCTCAAAAGTCATGTGTACGTTTATATCTGGATCTTCTATTCTGTTCCATTGATCTGAATGTCTGTTTTTGTGCCAGTCTCATGTTTTTTTTTTGTTGTTGTTTTGTTTTGTGACTTTGGCTGTATATTATACTTTGAAATCAAGTATAGTAAATCCTACAGCATTATTGTTTATTTATTTATTTATTGCTCAGGATTGCTTTGGATATTTTATGCTTCCAACTGAATGTTAAGATTTATTTTATTTTATTTTATTTATGAGAGAGGGGGGCATGCACCAGGGCCTCTAGCCACTGGAAACAAACTCCAGACACATGTGCTATCTTGTGTATCTAGCTTATGTGGGTACTGGGAAATTGAACCTTGGTCCTTAGGCTTCACAGGCAAGCACCTTAACCACTAAGCCATCTCTCCATCCCAAGATTTTTTAAATAGCTCCATGAGTAAAAGCACTGGGATTTTTTGTTTTTGTTTTTGTTTTTGTTTTTCGAGGCAGGGTCTCATTCAAGCCGAGGTTGATCTGAAATTCACTATATGTCGTCTCAGGAAGGCCTCAAATTCATGGCAACCCTCCTACCTCTGCTTCCCAAGTACTGGGATTAAAGACATGTGCCACCATGCTCAGCTGGTGTTGGAATTTTGATTGGGAGTTGCATTGAATCTGTAGATCTCTTTTAGTAAGACAGCCATTTTCATGACTGAGTCTTCTAGTCCCTGAACTTGGAACATCTCTCCATCTTTACTATCTTCACTTTCTCTCCTGAGTGTTTTAAAGTTTTCATTATAGAGGTCTTTCACTTCCTTGGTTAGATTTGTTCTAAGGATTTATCTATTTATTGTGGAAATTGTGAATGGGATTGTTTCCCTGATGTCTTCCTCAACATGTTTGCTATGTATATCTAGGAATGCTACTGATTTTGTGTGTTAATTTTGTACCTGCCAATTTGCTGAAAGTGTTTATTAGCTCTAAATGCTTTCTGATGATGTCTTTAAAGTCTCTGTGATAGTTAATCTCTGCTTGTCAAATTGACAAGATTTTAAATCACAAAGCAAACAAATCTCTGGGGTTTTTTGTTTGTTTGTTTAGTTTTTTCCTTTTCCTTTTTTTTTTCTGAGGTAGGGTCTCACTCTAGCCCAAGCTGACCTTGGATTCACTATGGAGTCTCAGGGTGGCCTCGAACTCACAGTGATCCTCCTACCTCTGCCTCCCAAATGCTGGGATTAAAGGCGTGTGCCACCATGCCTGGCTCTGTTTTTTGTTTTTTGTTTTTGTTTTTAATTTAGAGACAGCAAGAGAGAGAGACAGAGAGAGAGAATTGGCATACCAGAGCCTCAGCCACTGCAATCGAACTCCAGACGCATCACTGGGCATGTGTGACCTTGTGCTTGCCTCACCTTTGTGTGTCTGGCTTACATGGGATCTGGAATCAAACATGGGTCCTTAGGCTTCATAGGCAAGCTCCTTAACCACTAAGACATCTCTCTAGTCCCACCTTTTTTTTTTCCAGCCAATGTTTTTTATTTGAATTTATCTAGTGATTTTTTATCTATAATTTTTTTATTATTTTGTTTTTTATTGACAAACTTCCATAATTGTAAACAATAACTCATGATAATTCCCTTTCTCCCCACACATTCCCCTTTGAAACTCTACTCTCCATCATATCCCCTCCCCCTCTCAATCAGTCTCTCTTTTATTTTGATGTCATGATCTTTTCCTATTATGATGGTCTTGTGTAGGTAGTGTCAGGCACTGTGAGGTCATGGATATCCAGGCCATTTTGTGTCTGGAGGAGCACATTGTAAGAGGCCCTACCCTTCCTTTGGCTCTTACATTCTTTCTGCCACCTCTTCCTCAATGGACCCTGAGCCTTGGAAGGTGTGATAGAGATGTTTCAGTGCTGAGCACTCCTCTGTCACTTCTCAGCACCATGGTGCTTTTTGAGTCATCCCAAGGTCACTGCCATCTGAAAAGAGAAGGTTCTCTAACCAAAAGTGAGAGTAGCATTAATATATGGATGTGAACATTAAGAGAAGTGCTTACTGGGCAGTTTGGTGAGCATAGTATAACATTTAGCCAGACAGCAGCAGACGTTACACCCCTAGGGCTCATGACTACCCCTGTTGTAGGTTTTCAGTATCAGGGATGTATTCCCTCCCATGGCGTGGGACCCATCCAACTATAGGCAACACATTCTGTGGATTGAGGTACTGAACTAAATAAAACGGAGAAAGCTGTGCAGCAACATTCATCACTCACTGCCTCATCATTGTGGGCCAAAGGTGAGGAAGGTAGGTTCCTGCTTCAAGCCTTACCTGCCATGATGCACCGTAGCCTTGAGCTGTAAGCTGAAATACACCCCTCCTGCCTTAAGTTGTTTCTTCAGGTATTTGGTTATAGCAATGAGAAAATAACTAATACAGTTTCTTTTGCATAGAAGCATATCATTTGCAAATAAGGGTGCTTTGACTTCTTTTCCTATATGCATCCCTTTAATTTGGTTTGTTGTCTCATTGCTCTGGCTGAGACTTCCAGTACTATATGTAATAAGAGTGAAGAAAGTGGACATCCTTGACCTGTTCCTAGTTTTATTAGAAATGCTTTCAGTTCTTTTCTCATGTTGACGATACATTTGTCACATATAGCCCTTATTATATTGAGATATGTTTTTTTATTCCCAATTTTTCAGGACTTAAAAATCATTTTATTTATTTGCAAGAAGAGAAAGAGAATATGGACATGCCAGGGACTCTAACCACTGCAAACAAACTCCAGATGCATGTGCCACTTGGTGCATCTGGTTTTGCGTGGGTATTGGGGTATCAAACCTGAGTCATTAGGCTTTGCAGTCAAGTGCCTTAACTGCTCAGCCATCTTGTCAGGACTTTTATATTGGATTTTGTCAAAAGCCTTTTATGTATCTACTGAGATGATCATGTGATTTCTGTCCGTGGACACATTAAATGATGTACTACATATAGAATTGCATGACTCTGAACTAATGCTAACTTGATCATGGTTAGTGATCTTTTTTAGGTGTTCTTGTATTTGATTTGCAAGTTACATCTACACTCATCATGAAAATTTGTCTGTAATTTTCTTCTTTTAGTTATGTCTCTATCTGGTTTTGGTATCAGGATAAGAGTGGTTTCATCAAGAGTTTGATATTGAAGCATCTTCCAGTCAAGACAGCAGCCTCCTAGCCATGCCTCAGCTGCCGGGTAATATCGGGCAAGGTTTGCGGGGCTCCAGGCCGAGTAGGTCTTAGCAGACGTCCACTGGGTGGGCATGGAGGGACACAGTTGGGAATCTTCTGATTCTTATGCTCTCAGGTAGCCCACTAGTTCCTGGGGTTCCCTCAACCACTCACCCCAGCACCTGACTCCCAGACCAGATGTGCTATCCACAGGGTCTGCCGACAATGCCCATGGCCCATGCACGGTGCTTCCCTGTCTATTGCCCTGTTACCTGCAGATAACCATCCATCAGTGGGACCCATTACACTACCTGCAGGCCCCCGCTTGTCCATGACCACTTCCCTGTTCAAAGCCATGCTTCTCTGTCTTCTGCAGACTCCCCTGACTGCATCAGCCCAAGTGCACTTCCCCATCCCCCACTGCACTGCCCACAGCTCCCCTCAACTGTGTCCATCTCCCATCTGCAGCCTGCACGAGCTTCCCTGTCTTGCCTCCTTGGTGGACTGGCCTATAGGCTGCCTCATTCCTCCTGTTTGCAGACCCTCCACACCCTGGGTTTCCTGTAGGCACTGTTGTGTGCAGCCCTTGGCTAGTGCCTCTCACACCAGCCAATTTCTGGATATGGCTTGGGCTGTGGGACCTCGTGACTCCCACCATCTCACCAACACCCCACCCCACTCCAAGTGACTATTTGGGGCATCATCTCAGCCCTAGGAGGGGAACACAGGAATACCAGGTAATCACCTACCATGGGGAACCAGTGAATCCTCCATAACCTTCCCATCTTGGGACAGTAGGAAATAAAGGGCAAGGGATACAGCCCAGACCCACAGACAAGACAGAGCTGAGACCAGATCAAAGAGATCCCAGACCTCTAATTGCACTTTGTTATTAAGAACCAGCCCAGTGATGTTGATTCACTTAATGCTCTCCACAACCTGTACAACCCAAAGCCATCAAAAGCCTATTCTAGTCAAACACAAAACAGAACGCTCACTGAAGACACTATAAGAGAAAACTGTTGCTTCCTCCTTAATTAAATAAGACTCCCACACTAAGATGCCAATGAAAAACACACAACATGAAACAACCAACTGTGAGATCTCCAACAAGGTTGTTTAGTCCCACAATGGAAGTCTCCAATGTAAACCTAGAGGAGGCAACAGGAATAGAACTCCAAAATAAAAAGATAAGATATGTGACCTTGACCAAGCAAATTGCAGAACTGGTAGCAAATTAACAAAAAACCAACAATCACATAAATGAAATCCACACAGCTGTCTTCACTAAGCTTGACCAAATAGATGAATACCAGACAGATCTCAAAAGAAGGAAACTAACTGAAGGTGAGCCAAAAAGTAGAGGATATCAATAACCAGCTAGTGAAGCTTAATGAAGACATAAGTAAATGCAAGAATGAATTCCAAGAAGCATTAAGAAAATCAAAACATTACCTGAAATTGGAACTCAACAAAGAGATGGATACTATACAGAAAAGGGCAGTAGAATATACAAACCAAATTGAACCAGTGTGGTGGTTTGATTCAGGTGTCCCCCGTAAACTTAGGTGTTCTGAATGCTAAGTTCCCAGCTGATGGAGATTTGGGAATTCACACCTTCTGGGGGCAGTGTATTGTTGGGGGCAGGCTTATGGGTATTATAGCCAGTATCCCCTTGCCAGTGCCTGGCACACTCTCCTGTTGCTATTGCCCACCTTATGTTGGCCAGGGGGCAATGTCCACTCTCTGCTTATGCCATCATTTTCACCTACCATCATGGAGCTTTTCCTCGAGTCTGTAAGCCAAAATAAACTTTCTTTCCCCACAAGCTGCTCTTGGTTAGGTGATTTCTGCCAGTAATGTGAACCTGACTACAACAGTAATAGTTGGCACCAAGAATGGGGTCATTTGCTGCTAGACACCTGACTGTGTGGCTTTGGCCTTTTGGAGCTGATTTTCAAAAAGAATGTGAGAGGATTTGAAACCTTGGCCTAAGAGATGCCTTGCATTGTTGTAAGTACAGCTTGATGGACTGTTCTGGTCAGAGTTGAGCGACCTAAATGCAATAAGAACTAAGGACTGTGAGGCTTGGTTTATGAGAGTGAGAAAGCTTTGCTTGGACTGGGCTAGCAGTTTGTGTGAGAAGCTTGCTGTTTTGCCCATGTCCTGAGAATTTGTGCAGGGTTGCTTTATATATGAATGAACTGGTATGAGCAGAGGGATATGGCACAGAAAAAAAAAAATCTTTGGGTGAACTGCTGCCCATTCAGCTGCAATTGAGAGATTACAGTTTTTGAGATTGGGCCAGCTGACCTGCACTAGGACAACCGGAAGAATGTAGACTCTTTTGAAGGTGACTGAGTGCTCAAGGAGTGTCCTGTTTTTCAAAGTCTGCTTTATTCACCCCTGGATTAACAAATTGGTCCCCTACCTGGTATTGTGAAGTATAAAAAATACAGGAAAGAGAAAGGCATTGAGTTTGCAACATAGTCTTGTGTTTTGGAAATGGCCATGGGCAATGTGATTCAGGTTGGCTGTATGACTGCATGGAGACCCAATGGAGATGTGAGGATGAACCGTGGGCTACAGTGGAGACCCAGTGGAGATGCTGGGATCACAAGATGGCTGCCAAGGAGAGCTGCCAGCCCCAGATGAAGTTTTCCAGAACTGTAAGTAGCCTAGCTGGAGGGGCACACAAAGCCAAACCAACAGAGAATACTACATGGGAGTCTCCATACAGAAGATTCAAACAACCAATCTCAAGAACCTACAAGAAGAAGATTTCAATAACCAAAACTAGACCAGGTTCAAAAAAGTACATAACCCAAGAGTTGGAGAAATGGCTTAGTGGTTAAGACACTTGCCTGAAAAGCCAAAGGACCCAGGTTCAATTCCCCAGGACCCATGTAAGCCAGATGCACAAGATGGTGCATGTGTCTGGAGTTTGTTTGCAGTGGCTGTAGGCTCTGGCATGCCCATTTCTCTCTCTCTTAAATAAATGGCATAAAAAAAGGACATAGCCCAAGAAAACAAATCCCATAAAGCACCCCAACATGGCAGAGATTAAATCAAACCTCACAGTTACAATCTTAAATATTAATGGTCTTAACCACCATCAAAGACAAGTTAACAGAGTGGATCAGAAAATGGGCGCTTTAATCTGCTGTCTTCCAGAAACCTACCTCCACAATAAAGACAAACATCTCAGGGTGAAAGGATGGAAAATTATATTCCATGCAAGTGGATATTGCTGTATTAGTATCTCATAAAATAGACCTCAAGCCAAAAGTAATCAAAAAGAACAAAGAAGGCCACTGCGTACTCATCAAGGAACAATCCAACAAGAAGACATCACAATCATAAGTATATATGTACCAAATCCAGGTTTTCTTGATGATAGCCATCCTTTCAGGAGTGAAATGGAACCTAAAAGTAGTTTTAATTTGCATTTCCCTGATGCCCAAGGATGTAGAACTTTTTTTAGATGTTTATAGACCATCTGTCAGCCTTATTTTTGTTGGTCAAAATTGTTTTATATATTCAAGGTTCTTTTGAGAATTCTCTATTTAGTTCTACATCCCATTTTTAATTCAGTTGTTTGATTTCTTATTTAGTTTTTTGAGAAAAATATCCTGGATATTAATCCTCTATCAGATGTATAGAGAGCAAATATTTTCTCCAATTCTATAGGTTGCCTCTTTGCTCTGTTCACAGTGTTCTTTGCTGTACAAAAGCTTTGTAATTTTATGAGGCCCCAGAGATTGATGAGTGGTTTTATTTCCTGAGCCACTGAGGTTATGTTCAGAAAGTGTTGTGAATGCCACCATGTTGAAGGATTTCCCCTACTTTTTCCACTAACAGTTTCAGAGTTTTAGGTCTGACATGAAGATCTTTGATCCATTTGGACTTAAATCTTGTGCATGGAGAAAGATAAGGATGTATTTTCATCCTTCTACATATAGACATCTAGTTTTCCCAGCACCATTTGTTGAAGAGGCTGTCTTTTTTTTTTCCAATGAGTATTTTTGTCAAATATCAGGTGGCTGTAGCTGCTCAGACTTACATCTGGGTCCTCTATTCTGTTATATTGATCAATGTGTGCATTTTTGTGCCAGTACCATGCTGTTTTTGTTACTATGGCTCTATTGTATAGGTTAAAATCAGGTGTGGTGATAACACCAGACTTATTTTTGTTGGTCAAAATTGTTTTATATATTCAAGGGTTTTTTTTTTGTGCTTCCAAATGAGTTTTAGGATTGATTTTTCTATTTACATGAAGAATGCCATTGGAGTTTTGATGGGGATTGCATTAAATGTATACATTTATTTTGATAAGATTGCCATTTTCAAAATATTGGTTCTTCCAATCCAAGAACATGGGATGTCTTTCCATTTCCTAGTGTCTTCTGCAGTTTCTGTATTGAGTGTTTTAAAGCTTTCATTGTACAGATCCTTCACTTCCTTGGTTAGGTTTATTCCAAGGGTTTTTTTTTTTTTTTTTTTTTTTTTTTTGAGGCAATTGTGAATGGGAGTGATTCCCTGATTTCATCCTCTGTGTGTTTGTTGTTAGCATATAGGAAGGCTACTGATTTCTGTGTGTTTATTTTGTATCCTGCTACATTGCTCTAACAGTTTGCTGGTAGAGTCTTTAGGGTCCTTTATGTATAGAATCATATAAGCAAATAATGGAAACTTGATCTCTTCTTTTCCAATTTGTATCCTATTTATGCGTATCTCTTGGCTTATTGCTATGGCTAAGACTTCCAGTACTATATTAAATAAAAGTGGGGATAGTAGACACCCTTGTGTTGTTCATAATTTTAGGGGGAAAGCTTCAAGTTTTTCCCCATTTAGTGTTATGTTGGCTGTAGGTTTGTCATAAATAGCCTTTATTATGTTGAGATATGTTCCTTCTATTCCCAGTTTCTGTAGGACTTTTATCATGAAGGGATGTTGGACATTGTTAAATGCTTTTACTGTAACTAATGAGCTATCATGTAATTTTTGTCCTTCAGTCCACTTACATAATGTATTACATTTATTGATTTGTGTACGTTGAACCATCCCTGCATCTCTGAAATAAAGCCTACTTTGTCAGGGTAAATGATCTTTCTGATATACTCTTGGAATCTGTTTGCCAATATTTTGTTGAGAATTTTTGCATCTACGTTCATGAGGGAGATTGGTCTTTAATTTTCATTTTTCGTGATGTCTTTGTGTGGTTTTGGTATCAGGGTGATGCTGGCTTCATAGAAGGAGTTTGGTAGAATTCCTTCCTTTTCTAACTTATGGAAAAGTTTGAGAAGCAATGGTGTTAGTTCTTCCATGAAGGTCTGGTAAAATTCACTAGTGAATCCAGCTAGGTCTAGACTTTTATTAGTTTTTATTATTTTATTTTATTTTATATATTATTTATTTATTATTTTATTATTTTATATATATATATATATATATATATATATATATATATATATATATATATATATTTGGATTGCCATATTTGTTATAGGTCTATTTAAGTGGCTACTCTCATCTTGATTTTGGTAGATAATATAAATCAATAAAAGCATCCATTTCTTTCAGATTTTCAAGCATAGTAGAGTATATGTTTTTAAAGTATGTCCCTAAGATTTTCTGGCTTTCTTTGGTATCTGCTTAACGGTGCATTTTTCATCTCTAATTTTATTAATTTTTGTCTCTTCTCTCTTCCTTCTTGTCAGATTTGCTAAGGGTTTATCAATGTTGCTTATCCTTTCAAAGAACCAACTCTTTATCTCATTGATTCTTTGTATTTTTTATTTCTATTTCATTAATTTCTGCTCTTCATTATTCATTATTTCTCCCTGTCTACTGATTTTTGGTTTTCCTTATAATTCTTTTTCCAAGGCTTTAAGGTGAAGCATTATATTGTTTACTTGCGATCTTCCTGACTTCTTAATATAGGCACTTGAAGCTATAAATTTCCCTCTTAGGACTACCTTCATTGTGTCCCAAAGGTTTTGGTATGTTGTGTTCTCATTATCATTTGATTCTATGAATTTTTTTATTTCCTTCTTCATTTCTTCATTGACATATTCATCATTTACTAGTGCATTGCTTTGTTTCCATGATTTTGTGTATGCTCTATAGCTTTTCTTGCTGTTAATTTATAGTTTAATCCATTGTGATCAGTTAGAGTATAAAGAATTATTTCCAATTTCCTGCATTTGTTAAGATTTGCTTTGTGGCCTAATATATGATTTATTTTAGAGAAGGTTCCATGTGCTGCTGAAAAGAATGGGTATTCTGCAGCATTTGGATAAAATGTTCTGTAGATACCTGTTAGGTCCATTTGTTCTATGACCTCATTTAATCCAGATGCTTCTCTTCTTATTTGTTTTTGTTTATTTATTTATTTACTTATTTTGGTTTTCTGAGGTAAAATCTCACTCTAGCTCAGGCTGACCTGGAATTCACTATGTAGTCTCCGGGTGGCCTTGAACGTATAGCAATCTTCCTACCTTTGCCTCCCAAGTGTTGGGATTAAAGTGTGCACCACCACACCCAGCCCTTCTCTGTTTATTTCTGTGCTGCGTTGACATGTCAGTTGATGAGAATGGGGTCTTTAAGTCACCCACTGCAACTGTATTTTGTGTTATCTATGACCTTAGTCCTAATAGCATTTGTTGATAAAGTTGGGAACCCCCATATTAGGTGCACATATGTTTAAGGTTGTAATGTCCTCCTGTTGGAGTGTGCCTTTAATCAATATAAAGTGACCTTCCTTATCTTTCCTAACTAAGGTTGGTTTGAAGTATACCCTCTCAGATATTAGGACAGTGAATACCTGCTTCTTTTCTAGGCCCATTTGCTTGAAACACCATTTTCCATACTTTCACCCTAAGATAGTGTCCATCTTTTGTGGAAAGGTGAGTTTCTTGGAGGCAACAAATAGAAGAATCCTGATTTTTAACCTGGTCTGCAAACCTGTATCTTTTAGTTGGGGCATTGAGGCCATTGATATTGAGTTACTAGTGAGCAGTATGTATTTATTCTTACCATTCTTTTTGTTTTGTAGTTCTTCTGGTTTTTCCTTTACTCTCTTGTATTAACTAGTATTTGAGTATGTTTTTTTTCTTTCCAGGATCCTTATGTTTGTAATTTTCTTTCTCTTCTGTATAGAGGACCCTTTCAAATAGTTCCTGTAGAGCCAGTTTGGTCTTTATATATTTCTTTAGCCTGCTTTTGTTGTGGAATGTCCTTATTTCTCCATCTATTTGGATGCATAGCTTTGCAGGTTAAAGTAATCTTGGTTGACAGTTGTTATCTTTCAGAACTTGGAACACATCCTTCCAAGCCCTTCTGGCTTTTAAAGTTTGTGTTGAGTAATCTGCTGTTATTCTGATTGGCTTGCCTTTGTATGTAACTTGATTTTTCTCTCTAACTGCTTTCAATATATTTTCTTTGGTTTGTGTGTTCTGTAGTTTAATTATAATATGATGGTGAGAAGTTCTTTCCTTATTTTATCTATTTGGCATTCTATAGGCTTCCTGTATCTTCATTGGTATCACTCTTCCTATTTGGGAGAAGTTTTATCCTATGATTTTGTTGAAAATACCTGCTTGCCTTTGGAGTGAAATTCTTCTCCTTATATTATGCCCTGATTTCTTATGTTTGATCTCTTCACAGTGTCTTGAAATCCCCCTTCATACCTTCCTATTAGTTTGTCTTTCTCTTTGTTGGACTATATTAGATCTGCCACCTGGTCTTCTAGTTTAGATACTCTGTCCTCTCCTTGATCCAAACTACTGGTGACACATTCTACAGAGTTTTCTATTTGACTTACTCTGATTTTCATGTCTAATTTTTCTGATTGGTATTATTTCATGATTTCTATTTCCTTACTCATGTTTTGTATTGACCTCCTTATTTCATTAAGTTGGTCTCCTATGTTCTTCTTTGGGAGTTTGTTTTCTTCTTTGGTTTCTTTGAGTATAGATAATATCTTGTTTTTGAAATCTTTATCAAGCATTTCATGTAAATCAGTCTCACTGGAGATCATTTCTGATGAATTTATAAATTTTTGTGGTTTTGGAGGCTGAGATTTCTGGTCTAAAATGGGTTCCAAGTCAGCTTGGGGCCAAGTCAGACCCTGCCCCCAATAATGACAGAAGAAAAAGACAAAGGTCCTAAAAATCAGGAAATGTCAAAGGCAACAATCGTCAACACCCAAATACAGCTTATTTGAAAAGGGTAAAGACAACAAATAATATATCATTAAAAATATAATACCTAACCTTTCCTGAAATGGAAAGAGAGATTAGTACTGCCAGTGTGGGCTTACATATCTGGCATTGTGTAAGTGGGCCCTGTTACCTTTGGGAATGGCTTCCAATCTCATCAATGCTGAGTGTACACCTAGATCTCTCTCAGTTCCAGGCTTCCAGGGGCAAATGGGTTCTCTGGAGGTTCACGAACCTAGTGATTGGGGTATGGGAGGCTATGCAGGGTGCCAGGAGTTGTTCTGGAGCTTCTCAGCTGCTCCTATTTGTATAATCCTTCAGCAGCTGCTGAGCTGGTCCCTGCTATCTTCTCCTTTAGGTTTGTTGACTCTGCAAGGAGGCTGATGTGAGTAGAACATCCCTTCACCTTGTTTCTGCTCTTGTAGCTCTGCACCAGCCAGGCAAACAGTCACACCGATCAGGACCACAGGCACCTCAGCAGGATTCTGGCCAGTTTCCTCCTTCCTAGAAGATCTTGGTCTTTCCTGCTTCTCTATTGTGGTTGTTAATAACTTATACAGCTTCACTTTTTAGTAGAAGAGTGTATTTTGCTGTCTTTCTGCTTATTTCCCTCCCTAGGCTGCTTTGGTGTGGCTAGTATGCTGCCATATTTTCCAGTAGCCTTTCCTTATACAAAGGACAAACATACCAAGAAAGAAATCAGCAAGGCTATCCCATTTTCAATAGCCACAAAAAAAAATCAAATACCTTGGAATAGCACTAACCAAGGATGTGAAAGACCTATATAATGAAAACATAAAAGTACTCAAGAAAGAAATTGAGGAAGACTTGAGATGATGGAAAGACCTCCCATGCTCCTGGGTAGGTAGAATTAATATTGTGAAAATGGCAATTCTACCAAAACAATACACAGATTTAATGTAATACCAATAAAAATTCCAGCATCATTCTTCACAGAAATATAAAAAATGATTACAAAACTCATATGGAATTGCAGCAGGCCTCAGATATCCAAACATCTCCTCTGCAAAACAAACACCTCTGGAAGTATCACCATACCTGACCTGAAGCTATACTACAAAGGCATAGTAACAAAAACAAAACAGCATAGTAGTGGCATAAAAAGAGAAATATAGACCAATGAAACAGTATTGAAGACTTGGCCCTTAGGTCAAGTAACTACCGCTATTTGAACTTTGACAAAGGTGCCAATACTTTAAACTGTAGAAAAGATAGCATCTTCAACAAATGGAAATTGGATAACCACATGTGAAAAAAAAAAAAAAAAAAAACTAGACCCACTCATCTCACCATACACAAAAACCAACTCCAGAAGGATTAAATGCTTCAACACAAGACCTGAAGCTCTTCAACTACTGGAAGAAAAACTAGGAGGAACTCTCCACAATATAGGAGTAGGGAAGGACTTCCTAAGTAATACCCCAGTAGCCCAGGAAATTAAACAATCAATCAACCAGTGGGATCTCATGAAGATAAAAAGGTTTTGCACAAACATACCCTAATCAGAGCCAGTAGCTTGTCCACAGAATGGGAGAAAATTTTTGCCAGCTATACCACTGATAGAGGCATAGTAGCTAGACTCTACAGAGAACTCAAAAAACTAAACAATAATAAACCAAACAACCCACTCAAAAAATGGGTAGAGAAATGAATATGAAGTTCTCAGAGGAAGAAATACAAATGGCTAATACACACTTAAGAAAATGTTCAACATCTCTAACCACCAGGTAAATGCAAATTAAAACAATTATGATATTCCGCCTTACTTCAGTAAGGATGGCAATCATTTAAAAAAATCAAATGACAACAAATGGTGAGGATGTATGGAAAGAGGAACCTTCATTCACTGTTGGCAAGAATGCAAACTTGTACAACCACTATGGAAATCAATATGGGGATTCCTGGAAAAGATGAATATAGAACTATCAACAGACCCAATTGTTCCCTTACTGATCATTTACCCGAAATGCTCCACACTTCATTACAGAGATACTTGCTCAACCATGTTTATCACTGCTCAAATCATAATAGCTAAGAACTGGAATCAACCCAGGTACCTGTCACTGGACAAATGGATAATGAAGTTGTGGTACATTTACACATGGAATTCTACTCAGCAGTAAGGAAAAATGATACAATAAAATTTGTAGGAAAATGGACAGACTTGGAACAGATCATACTCAGCAAACACACAAAATCCCAGAAAGACAAATGCCGCATGTTCTCACTCATCTGCAGTTCCTAACCTGGGACAGCTTGAGTTTTGCTGGTATACTTGATAGGCAACTTGAAGCCCAGACAATAGGGATGGAAGGGTCTTGGGAGGGGAAAGGGAGGCTGGGGAGAAAGAAAAACAAAAGCAAAGCCAAAATCAACTAATACTATAGAAACCTTTATCCTTGAAGGTAGACTAAAAACTTAACCCTCAACCAGAGTATGGAGGGAGCACCTGACAAGAAGTGCCCTGGAGAGAGTGGGATGAAGCCTAACTTAAAACGGTTTTTGGCTCTGACCTGTAACTCCCAGTACCAGAAATCAGTTGCTACCCACATTGAGCTGTTGATTGATGAGACCTACGAGGCCTCCAAAACAAGACAGGCCTCTGTCAAAGCATTTGATTACCTGACTGAGGTAGAAGGTAAGACTCTATTGCTGAGGACACTGTATGCTACTGGCACAGAACACAGAGAGACCTGACTGGAATCTGGAAGAGAGACAGTCCCCAGACAATTAGCCCATCTAGTTCTGGAAAGCACTACATGAGCTACTGGGAGAAAGTGGCCAACAATGATGTGAGCAAGCAGGGGTCTAAGCTACTCAGAAGCAAACAACCTGACAAGATGTATACACCCGTGCAATAGTGGCATACAGCCTTGTTGGGTAACCAATAGCTTTCTGATTGGTTAAGAGAGCCACTCAGTGAAAGGAACCCACATTTGGAACTTGGAACCAGGTCAGAATCTTATGGAGACAAAGACAATGCTCTCCAATGACAAGCTCCCACTAGTCTTTGGCTAAAAGAGGAACTACATCCACAAGATTCTCCCTAAATCAGTAACGCTTATACCATTTAACCTATGCTGACTTCACTCTCAGTTAGAGTATCTGTTTTTCTTTTCTGGAAAGTAGTGAGACTCAAGGAGATAAACCACCCCTTGCCCTTCAGCCAAGGCTCAGGTGAAACCACAGAGGAATTGCAGAGATGAGCAAGAGCGCTGCTTCTGTGGTGAGCCTGACAATTAGCACAGGGTGAAGGAGACAGATACTGAGGATAACGCAGCACATACCAAAGCAGAATTCCAGAGGCTCCTAAGAGGTTATCACTGAGGTAGATTTAAAATACACCCACTACAGTTTAGAGAATTTTTCAGAAGGGGAGGCAGAAAGATTGTAAGAGCCACAGGTTGGGATGTCATACCCAAATGCATTGCCCCCCCCACTCAATAACTGACTGCTGCTCCCACAATGGGAAACCCACAACCCCATTGGGAATATCAGCAACCCTACTGAGGAGGGCCCCAGCAGAATGGGGGCAGAGACAAGGGTACCAATGCATGTTGTATCCATGCTAAGTATGTCTTTAATTAAAAAAAAAAAGTTGGGGGCTGGAGAGATGGCTTAGCGGTTAAGACATTTGCCTGCCAACCCTACAGACCCAGGTTCAATTCCCCAGTACCCATGTAAGCCTGATGTGCATGGTGGCACATACATCTAGAGTTTCCTTGCAGTGGCTAGATACCCTAATGTGCCCAAACACATGCTCTCTCTCTGTCTCTCCTTCTTTCTCTATCAAATAAATAGTTTGATAGTGTTCCTCCCTTTCCTATTTTATGGAATGGCTTGAGAAGAATTGGTACCAGTTCTTTCTTGAAGATCTGGTAAAATTTATCAGTGAATCCATTTAGGCTTGGATATTTTTAAAAAAAATTAGCCTTAGAAGTACATGCTCAACCATGTTTATTGCCGCTCAATTCATAATAGCTGGGAAATGGAACCAGACTAGATGTCCCTCAACTGATGAGTGGATAATGAAGATGTGGCACATTTACACAATGGAGTTCTACTCAGCAGTAAAGAAAAATGAAGTTATGAAATTTGCAGGAAAATGGATGGATCTGGAAAGGATTATACTAAGTGAGGTAACCCAAGCCCAGAAAGCCAAGTGCTACATGCTTTCCCTCATATGTGGATCCTAGCTACAGATGATTGGACTTCTGTGTGAGAAGGAAAAAACTCAGTAGCAGAGGCCAGTAAGTTAAAAAGGAGATATAAAGGGAGGAGGAAGGAAGGGAGGAGGGTACTTAACAGGTTAATATTGTATATATTTAAGTAGAAGAATAGATTAGCGGGGGTGAAAAGGCCTAAAGTGAGGTCAGGGGAAGAGACTGAGTAAAGGAAAGGTGGAGGGAGGGCTAATCAAAATCTAAGAGGATGCAAATAAGTCATATGGAATCCTCCGGTTCTGGACAATGGAACACTCAGGAGCCATAGGTCGTTGTTAGAAAATTTTCAGTGCCTGGGATGGGATACCTCCAGTGAGTTGTTGGCCAGGGAGGTCCCTGATGCCCACAAAACATTATAGGCCATTGCCAAGGCCCTTGGTTTCCCACCAGGAATAGATGGTAAGACCCTATTGCTGAAGACTCCACATACTTAGGTGGCAAGGCCACTGAGAAATTCTACTGGAACTGAGCTGATAACCTCCTCCATGTAGACCAGCTGAGAGAAACCTAGAAGAAGCCATTCTACATTTAGTTCAATGGGAGACAGAGATACCACCAGTGAAGATACTCAACAGTGGAAACTGCAAGCCTTTTAATTGGCCAGCCAGGCCAAATGAGCCAACGGGTGCAATAGTGGCACGTCTGTCATGGTGGAAACCAACTGCCCTCCAATTGGACTGGAGGCCCGCTCCATGGGGGGGGGGGGAATACATCCCTGATACTGAAAACTTAAAACATGGATAGTCATGAGCCCTAGGGGTGTAACATCTGCTGATGTCTGGAAAAATGTATATACTATGCTTATCAAACTGCCCAGTAAGCACTTTTCTTAATATTTAAACCCTTATATTAACGCTACTCTCACTTTGGGTAGAGAATCTTCTCTTTTCAGATGGCAGTGACCTTGGGATGACTCAGAAGGTATCATAGTGCTGGAAAGAAGTGACTGGAGTACTGAGTAACATCTCAATCACACCTTCCAAGGCTCAGGGTCTAATGCGGAAGAGGTGGCAGAAAGAATGTAAGAGCCAAAGGAAGGGTAGGACTCCTTACAACGTCCTCCCTCCAGACATAAAATGGCCTGGATATCCATGACCTCATAGTGCCTGACACTACCTACATAAGACCACCATAAGAGGAGGAAAAGATCATAACATCAAAATGAAAGAGAGACTGATTGAGATGGGGGGGGATATGATGGAGAATTGAATTTCAAAGAGGAAAGTGGGGGAGGGAGGGTATTACCATGGGATATTTTTTATAATCATGGAAAAATGTTAATAAAAATTAAGAAAAAAAAACAAAAATTTTTTAAATGTTTATTTATTTATTTCAGACAGAGAGAATGGTCATGCCAGGGCCTTTCCCCACTGCAAACAACTTCCAGATGCACGTGCTACCTTGTGCATCTGGCTTACATGGGTACTGGGGAATTGAACCTTGGTCCTTAGGCTTTGTAGGCAAGCACCTTAACCACTAAGCAATCTCTCCATCTATTTTTTTAAGTAGAAACTTTGTATGGACAATCATGTGCTAGAACCATCTTTTCCTCCCTCTCTCCTTGCCCCCATTCCACTGGAGGCCCACCACAGTGGGATTGCTGATATTCCCCCTGGGGTTGTGGGTTGAGATGTGAGAGCATCAGCCAGTCATTGTAAGGTGGGGGAGGGGCCAATGCCTCTGGACATTCCCTTTCACTCTGTGGTTCCTACAATCTTCCCATGCCCTCTTCCACAAAATTCCCTGAGCCGTGGTGGATATGCTTTAAGTCTACTTTAGTGTTGAGCTCTCAGAAGCTAGATGTCTGCTTTGGTGACTTTTGAGTATTCTCAGTGTCTGTCTCCATGACCCTGGTGCTGGTTGACAGACTCTCTATTGAATCAGCACTTTTGCTCATCTCTCTAATTCCTCTGTGCTTTCACCTGGGCTCTGGCTGATGCACGAGGGGTGGTTTATCTCCTTAGTTCTTGCACCTTCTGAAGAAGAAAAGCAAATTGTCCAACAAAGATTGAGGTCTGCATTTGTTCAATGGGATAATCATTGTTAATTCAGAGAGATTTTGATGGGGGTAGCCTCTTTTTTGGCTAAAGACTCGTGGGTATTTCTCATTGGAGTCCATGATCTTGGTCTCCATAGGATTGTGACTTGGTTCCCAATTCCAGCTGTGGGTTCCTTTCCACTGAGCGGGCTTTTAGCCAATCAGAGAGCCAATGGTTACCCACCTAGGCTAGGTCTCACTATTGTACAGGTATGTCTACCTAGCCAGGCTGGTTGCTTTTGTATAGCAGTGTCCCCTGCTTTCTCACAACTTTCTTGACCATGTTCCACCAGAAGCTCATGTAGCACTTTCAAGCACTATATGGACAGACTGTCTGGGAACTGATTTTATTCCAGGTTCCAGCCATATCTCCCGATGTTCTGTGTCTCCAGCCCTCTAATTTTTAAAAAATTTTTAAAATTTATTTATTAGAGAGAAAGAGGCAGCAGGGGGGGGGGCAGAGGCTGGGCATTTTAAAGTCAAGAGATATTTTATTATTGCTTGAACTTTGGTGCTTATTATAGTTAGGCTGAAATTATTAGTTGGGTTTTTTTTATTTGTTTGTTTGTTTGTTTGTTTTTCAAGGTAGGGTCTTGCTCTAGCCCAGGCTGACCTGGGACTCACTATGTAGTCTCAGGATGGCCTCAAACTCATGGCAATCCCTCTACTTCAGCCTCTTGAGTGATGGGATTAAAGGTATGCACCACCACATCTGGTAGGGTTAAATTATTTATCTCATATAAATTTGACTTTGGTGCAGTTTGAATGTAAAGTGTCCCCCATAGGCTCATGTGTTTCAACAGCTGGTCTCCAGCCTGGTGGTGCTGTTAGGAAAGGTTGTGGAGCACACTAGCTGGCCTGTGAGCTTCAGACTCTCCTTGGTCTTACCTCCCATTGTCATAGGCAGGCTGGGATCACAGATGCTTGTGCCACTTTATGTCCAGCTTTATGTGGGTACTGGGAAATTGAACCTAGACTGGCAGGCTTTGCTAGCTAATGTCTTTAACCACTGAGAAATCTCCCCGGCCCCTATTTCCATCTTGATATCTTCAATAACATATTCATCATTTAATAGTGTTGTTTAATCTCTGAAGTTTTGTATATGTTGCATAGTTTCTCTTGCTGTTGATTTGTAACTATTCCATTATGATCAGATAGAAGGCAAGGAATTGTTTCAATCTTCTTTTATTTATTAAGATTTGCTTTGTATCCTAATATATGACCTACTTTAGATTGATTGAGGGGGGATTGAGAGCATTATATTCACCATTACTATTTAAAGGTTTATGTTAATTCCTGTCATTTATTTATGAGGGAGAGAGAAGATGGGCACAGCAGGGCTTCTTGTCACTGTAGAGAAACTCCAGATCCATGCGCCATTTTGTTGCATCTGCCTTTACTTGGGTACTAGGGAATTGAACCTGGGTCATCAGGTTTTGTAAGCAAGCACCTTTAACTGCTAGGCCAGCTCTCTAATCCTAATGCCTGTCATTTTTGTTAATTTTTTTAGTGTGTGGCATTTTCCTGTTCCTATGACTGCTATTTAAACATGGTTATTCCTTCTTGTGATCTCATGGATGTGTTCATCTTTTTATTCACTCCAAAGGATTCCTTCAAATCTCTCTTGTAAAGCTTACTTAGCTTGTCATAAATCTCTTTAGCCTGTTTTAGTTTTTCTCTCTCCTTCAGTTATTACACATAGTTTTGTTGGGTTTGATCTAGGTTGGCTGTTGTTGTCTTTCAGAACTTGAAATACATCATTCCAAGCACTCCCTACTTTACAAGTTTCTGTTGAGAAATCTGTTGTTATTTAGGTGGGCCTGCCATTATCTGTGACTTCATGCTTCTCTTGCTGCTTTCATTACACTTTCCTTGTTCTATTTATTTAGTGGTTTACTTATAACAAGATGATGAAAGAATATTTTTTTGGTCTTGTCTGTTTATGTTTTAAATGCCTCCTGTATCTGAATTAGCATCTCTTTCCACAATTTGGGAAAGTTTTCTTGTATTATTTTGTTTAGACAGTTTACTGTATCTTTGGATTTAAATTCTTCTCCGATGCCCACAATTCTTAGATTTTGTCTTTATATATCGTCCTGAACGTCTTGAAAGTCCCACTTATAGTTTCTTATTAATTTATCTTTATCCTTGTTAGAATGTTCCAGTTACTCTACCTTTTCTTAAAGTTTGAGGGTGCTATCCTCTTCTTGATACATGGAATTGGTGAGGCTTTCCATAGAGTATTTTACCTGACTTGGTATTTTTCATTTCCAGTATTTCAGTTTGTTTTTTCTTCAGTATTTCTATCTCTATATTGAATCCTTCTTTCATATCTTGTATTTACCTCTTGATTTCATTCAGCTAGTGTGTGTGTGTGTGTGTGTGTGTGTGTGTGTGTGTGTGTGTTCTCATTCAGGAGTTTGTTTTCCTTGGTTTCTTTGAACATGCTTATAATCGTGCTATTAAATACTCTAGGATTTCCTCTAATTCACTCCCATAGGAGACCATTACTGAGGGATTAGTAATTTTTGGAGAAATTATGGTATCTTGTATTTTCATGATTCTTGTATCATTGCTTTAGGATTTATGTATCTGGCACATTGGATTTTTTTAAAATTTTTTGTTTTATTTTTATTTATTTAAGAGCGGCAGAGAGAGAGAGAGAGAGAGAGAGAGAGAGAGAATGGGCACGCCAGGGCTTCCAGCCACTGCAAACGAACTCCAGATGTGTGCGCCCCTTGTGCATCTGGCTAACGTGGGTCCTGGGGAATGGAGCCTCGAACTGGGGTCCTTAGGCTTCACAGGCAAGCGCTTAACCACTAAGCCATCTCTCAAGCCCACATTGGATTTTTTAATAATTCGTTTATTTATTTAAAAGAGAAAGAGAAGGCCAGGCGTGGTGACGCACGCCTTTAATCCCAGCACTTGGGAAACAGAGGTAGAAGGATTGCTAAGAGTTCGAGGCCAGCCTGAGACTACATAGTGAATTCCAGGTCAGCCTGAGCTAGCGTGAGACCCTACCTCAGAAAACCAAAAAAAAAAAAAAAAAAAAAAGAAAAGAAAGAAAAAAAAAGAAAAGAAAAGAAAGAAAGAGAAGGAGGCAGACAGAGAGAATAAGTATGGGCATGCCAGAGCTTCCTGCCACTGCAAATGAATTTCAGATGCATGTGCTACTTAGTGTGTCTGGATTTACGTGGGCACTGAAGAGTTGAACTAGGGCTGTCAGGCTTTGCAAGCAAGCACCTTTAACCACTGAGCCATCTCTCTAGCCCTTGGATTTTTTTAATTGGCCATTTACTTGGATGCATAGTTTAGTAGTTATATCCTCATTTTGGGAGATCAAGGTGTCTTATGTGGCCTGCTGGATATGCCCACCATGCAAATGTTATTCTAGCCAATTATCAATAGTAACCCCCTTAGCATCCATGGCTGGTGGAGGATAGGTGAAAAAAGATGGTATGCAATGTACTAGGATTTTAGTTCCTAAGTGGGAGGGAAGGAGAGTGGGTGAGGATAGAGACTAGTGTTAGAACAACTTTGATAAAGATCAAGGGCAGGTATCTTAGAGGGGAAAGTTGTGGGTGAGGATAGAGACTAGTGTTAGAACAACTTTGATAAAGATCAAGGGCAGGTATCTTAGAGGGGAAAGTTGTGATATCTATAAGGTCTATAGTTTTTTAAAATGTATTTTATTTATTTGAGACAGAGAAAGAGGCAGGGGGAGGGAGAATGGGCACGCCAGAGCCTCTAGCTACTGCAAGTGAATTCCAGATGCATGTGCTCCCTTGTGCATCTGCCTTATGTGGGTCCTGGGGAATCAAACCGAGGTCCTTTGGCTTTGCAGGCAAGCACCTTAACTGCTAAGCCATCTCTCCAGCCCAAGGTCCATAGTTTTTTGAGGTTGTTAAGGCTATAGAAGCTTGCAATTACAAAGTATGAAGGTAAGGGGATAAAGAAAAGAGAGGAAAGGGCCTTAGAATGAGAGGGAAAGTATATGAGCCGTGCATGAGAAGAGTAGTAGAGAGTGTCCATAAATGAAAGTTTTTAAAATATTGAAAGGGACAAAAGTTAACCATGACACACAATCAAAAAAAGGGCAAAGAATAATTAATGTATATTAAATCTTAAATAAAAGATTTCATAGTCAATATTTCTTCTTTGGTAAGATGAGTTTTAAATAGTTAACTTCTTTTTAAGAGATCACCACTCTTTTTAAAAAATTACTTATGAGAAGGACTGGAGAGATGGATTAGCAGTTAAGGCACTTGCCTTCGAAGCCTAAGGCCCATGTTAGACTCTCCAGATCCCATGTAAGCCAGATGCACAAAGGTAAGGCAAGCACAAGGTCACACCCACCCACTAGATAGAGTTCGATTGCAGTGGCTGAGCCCCTGGAGCACCAATTTTCTCTCTTCTCCCCCCTCTCTCTTTCTGTGTGTCTCCCTCTTTCTAAAATAAAAAATATTTAAAATTATTTATGAGAGAGAGAGGGGGAATGGATACATCAGGCCTCCTGTCACTGTAAATGAACTCCATATGTCCAGTCAAAGAATGACTAATTTTTACAAAGCAAGTTTATTTCTCACAGTTCTGAAGCCTAGAAAGTCCAGGATCAAGGTGCCAAGGTAGTGTCATTGATGAATAGTGTCATTATGCTGTGTCTGGAGTTTGCAGTGGCAGAAGGCCTTGGCGTGCCCATTCTCTCTCTCTCTCCTCTCCTCTTCTCTCCTCTCCTCTCCTCTCTTCTCCTCTTCTCTCTCAAATAAATAAAAATAATTTAAAAAAAATAAAAGAGAATCAATTCCTTCCCCTGAGTCCTTTTAAAAGGGCTCAAAGTAACATTGACAAGGGGGAGATTTGAAGGCCTAAATACCTCTTAGTGGCTCCAACTATTTCTTTTTGAGGCAGGGCCTGTAGTCCAAACTGACCTGGCACTCACTCACCATAGCCTAGGCTAGCCTGTAACTCATTGGGATACTCTGATTCTAGCTTCCTTAGTGCTGGGATTAAAGGTGTGCACCACCATGTCCAGCTTTCAACTCTTAATAGTAGCACATTGACAACCCTTGAATTTTATAGGGGACATATTCAAATGGCAACGCCCAGTAAGTTCCTCTTCTTAGCTAGAGCTGTTTGTACTGTCATCATAAACCACCGTAGGGCACTCCAGGTAGTAAATCAACAGGTAACTTGTCTGTCTTTGTCTGCATTTTACAATTAGCAGTAATTTTTTGTGATCTGAAAACTATACTTGAAAACTTGAACTCAATTATGCAATTATTTAATACTTAGAGAAGAGGCTTGGATATGAGGATATAAAATGCAGCAATTTGTACATGGTAGTTTTATGGGAAATATTAATTTGTGTACCCATATTTGTGTGAATTTAAAACATTCTATGTCATTTTTATTACATGTTAAAACTGTTAGCATGAAACACTTTGTAAGAGCTTATTTAGTCATCAATGTATTTCTCTATTCATGCATTTATTTATTTATATAGAGAGATATATAATATTGACAAAACTTTTTGAAGCAATCTTAGTATGTAGCCCATGGCTGGCCTCAAAGTTGATATTCTTTCTTCAGCTTTCAGAGTACTGAAATTATAAGTATGTACCATCATATCTATCTGATAATTTTATTGACAATTTTATATGTGTATATAATTTCTTTTAATCATAATCCCATTGTTACCTTATATTGACCCCCCTTCACCCCTCTTCAACTAAACTCCTTATTCTTTCCAACTAATCCCCCTTCTACTTTGATGTCTCTCCTCCTGTGTGTGTGTGTGTGTTCCACTGAGTTTAATCAGGGTACCCTGCATGGGTATGGGTGGGAGATTATTTACCAGAGCAGTTGGGTTCTATCAATGGGGTTATACACCTGCCAAAAATTCTTCCCACTCCTCCAGCCATCATTAACTGCCTATAATTCCTCAGGGAGGGTTGAGGGTCTTGTGTCCTCCCTCATCCATGACAGAATGTTCATGGGCCCAGTATTGTGTGGGTTATGACAGTCACTATGAGGGCATGATGCCATGCCATGCCCAGACAATGGCATCCCACAGCACTCCTCCCCTGTCCTCTGGCTCCTACCTTCTCTCTGCTTCCTCTTCTACATTGTTCCCTGAGCACTGGGTGGGTGATACAGATGTCTCATTTAGCACTGAACATTCCAAAGTCACTTCATCTCAGCACTTTGATGAGGTTTAAGTCTCCTTCTGTCTGACAACTTTTAAAGACACAAAAATGCACAAAATAAGTGGAAAATGTAGTATAACATGTGTGCATGTGTATGCACACGACAACTCAGTGGGCGGGAGATGGTGAGTCAGCGCATAAAGTGCTTATTGCACCAGTGTGAGAACCTAAATTCAGATCCACAGAACCCATATCAAAGCTGATCACTGGAGCAAGAACACCTGTAATCCCAGCATGCCTATGTTGAGATGGGAGGCAGAGACAGGAGACTCCCCTGGAAGCTCACAGACCAGCTAACTTGGTGAATGTGTCAGTGAACAATGAGAAACCATGCCTCAAACAAGGTGGAAGGCGGGGCCCAACACCTGAGGCTGTCCACTGCTCTTCATACATGCGCTGCGGCAAATGCATACTTTCACTAATACACATAAGTCTGTGCACACACACCAAAGGGGAGAAAAAAGCTAAGAATGAGACAATGTTACCATTTTGTCCTGTTTGTGTCTAGGGTTTAAAAGTAAGTAAATAAAATATTAAAATCTTTCCAATCTCATTTTCATTCCTCTCTTCTTCCATAAGCTAAAACAACATCATGATCTGGTGGGGAGCTTTCCTCTTCTATCCATCTGTTATTTCTATGTGTTGCTACTTCTGCAGACTCAAGGACCACAAAGAGTTCTTCTGTGAGTAAGGCACTGGTCATGCCTCAATTAGAACCCATGTCAGTGAAGATTAAAATCAATGCACTTAAATAAAAAGGGGGAAGGGACTTAAGTATCATGTAAAATACAGTTGATGGGAACCATGTGTCTGAGTGGCCATGTTCCAATAAACTATGCAAGTGCACAGATGGGCTGGTATTAAATTCCTCCCAACTCCTATTTTGTGCATAGGTAACTAAAGGTAACTTCTCACCACTTCCCAGAAGCTGGCCCTAGATCCCAAGTGAGTCTGTGTCTCTCATGTAGGAATAACCAGACCGGAGTTGTCAAACAGGGACAACCATATGACTGAATTAGCCAGTTCCAATCTGCTACTCTGAATCCTCTAGTTTTCAAAGGAGCCCTTGTCTGGTAATAATGACTTACACATGTTAACTGATAAATGCATCATCAGAGATTTAGCAGACAAACTTCAGTCACTTCAGTCACTGTGATTCTAGCAGCCAGAAGAAAGAACTCTAGCCTTCCCCACCCCCACGATAAAATAACTCTAGGGCTGGGGAGATGACTCCGTGGTTAAAAGAGATTGACACTTGAGAATAAGGGCCTGAAGCCACCTGAGTTGGATTCTCTAGAACCTGCACTAAAAGCTGGGCATAGCACTCATATTTGTAACCCAAGTCCATGGAGGTCAGAGACCAGAGAAACACTTGGGCTTATTAACCAAAAAGTATAAAAAATAAAGTAAAATAAAAACATAAACTAAAGTAAAATGAAACAGAAAAACTGGTAGCTCTGGTTTGAGGGAGAGACCCCATCTTAAGGAAGCACCAGATGAACAATAGGGCACTCAAAGGTCTCCCCCACCCTCTGCATGCATGCTCATAGTGCACACACATCTGCATACACCACCCATAACACACCACACCACACATACTCTACACACACACAGAGAGAGAGAGAGAGAGAGAGAGAGAGAGAGAGAATTCTAGGTACCAGGCAGCAGGTGCTGGTAAGTATGAGCAATTAGAGAAGAAGTCACTTAAAGTAAACCTGACTTAGACTGTATAGACGTCTTTTTTCCATGATGCCCATTAGAATCACTGGGAGCTTTTAAAACCACCAATATTTGAATCTCACCCTCCAAAAATTGTTATTTAATTAATGTAGTATTTGGCTTAGGTACTCATGCTTTTTAGACTTTCCCTAAATACACAAAGGAAAGCTACTGCATGATTTCATTTTTTTTCTCCTGACAAAGATTCTCACACTATAATCTAAGATGGTCTGGAACTCAGCAAGTCTGTCTCAGCCTCCCAGGTGCTGGGATTACAGAGCTTCCATGCCTGACTTATGATTCCACTTATAAAGGATTCCTGGAAAAATGTATAGAGATAGAAGACAGAATGGGAGTGCCAGAAGCTTAGGGAAGAGACAATAGGGACTTGTGTTTCTATTCAAGAAGATGAAAGGATTCTGGAGGTGATGGTGGTCATCATGGCTGCAAAATACAGCACCAATATCCTTAATGCCATTAATATGTATACCTTAAAATGGTATAAATTGTATATTTTATGTTATGTGTATATGCTGTCTATGCAAAATTTTTAATTTTCTTTAGAGAGAATTAGTGTGCCAAGGCCTCAGCCACTGAAATCAAATGCCAGACACTTGCGCCACCTAGTGGTCATGTGCAACCTTGCATTTGCCTCACCTTTGTGCGTCTGGCTAACAGGGAATCTGGACAGTCCAACATGGGTCCTTAGGCTTCACAAGCAAGGGCCTTAACTGCCTAGCCAGGAGATAGCTTAGCTGTTAAAGTGTTTCCCTGAGAAGCCCAAGGACCCAGATTCAATTCCCCAGTATGCCACATAAGCCAGATGCACATGGTGGTGCGCATGTCTAGAGTTTGTTTGCAGTGGCTAGGGGCCCTTATGTGTCCATTCTCTACCCCACTCTTTCATAAATAACCAAAAATAAAGTGAGACCATGTTGCAAACTGTCTTATTCTACCTGCCATTAATGCTTGAAGAATGAGTCCTGCCCTCTTGCTTGAGTTGACTCTCTATTCCCCTGACAGAGGACTCCACTGGATATTTTTCAGTTTCAGGTGTTTCTGCCTAGAAGCGGAGTTCACTTAACATACACACACACACACACACACACACACACACACTTGGTCTATATCTTGCCTAGTTTAGGTCCCGTGAACTTTCTCTCTGCCTTCTTACAGCATCTCTACATCTATGAGCAGCATTTTATTCTCTGGAAGTTCACATTATCTGTGTCTGGATCCTCTCTCTTCTTCCTGGGCTGTCAGGTTCGGTTTGATTCAGACGTCTAATCTGACCTGTGCAGGTATAAGTCATACAGGAATAACCAGTCAGTGGATGTCAAATAGGGTTAACCATCTGTCCACAAGGATGACTAGTTCTGTCATCTCTAATGAAAGGATGTGCTTATCTAGTTTGTAATCCAGATATTAACAGAAGCCCCTTTATCTTTTGAAAGTATGTGAAGTTGGTTCAGCCTCGGTTGCACTCTGGAGGAAGTCCAAGGTGTCCTGAGCTTTAGAACATGCCACGGCATGGGCGCTTCCCTCTCACCTGGCTTGGAGGATTTGTCTGATCCAGCAGTGCGTCACTTGAAAACACATTTTGCAGCAGCTCCTTTGCTCCATTTTTGCACTAATCCAAAGAGGAGATTTTTTTCCACGATTTTGCCCCTACTATCTTGAATGCAAAGCCGAATCTCCTATGAAAGTCATTTGTTTGCGCAGCAGGCTTTATTATGTGTGACAATGTGGGTATTATATCATGTCAAAGCAAAACTCTCAGTACTGAGGATTAGATATTCCTGTGTGAAAGTCCTTCAGGGCTGGGAGAGATGGCTCAGTCAGTAAAGTGCTTGCTGCACAATCATGAGGGCCCAAGCTCAGATCTTCGGCACCCGTGCAAATGCCAGGCATGGTAGCATTCACTTTAATCCCAGCACTCAGGAGGTGGAGACAGGCGGATCCCTGGAGCAAACTAGTTTATCTGGACTAACCAAAACAGTGAGCTCTGGGTTCAGAGACCCTGTCCCAATAAAGAAGGTGGAGGGACACAGAAAGCTGGAAGAAGCCATTCTGCATGCAGTTCAATGGGAGAGAGAGAGAAATCACCAGTGAAGATATTCAACAGTAGGCACTGCAAGCCTTAGATTTGGCCAACCAGGCCAAATGAGCCAATGGGTGCAATAGTGACATGTCTATCATGGTAGAAACCAACTGCCCTCTAGTTGGACTGGAGGCCTGCTCCATGAGAGGGAATATATCCCTGATACTGAAAACCTACAACAGGGGAAGCCATGAGCCCGAGGGTTGTAATATCTGCTGCTGTCTGGCTAAATGTATGTACTATGCTCATCAAACTGCCCAGTAAGCACCTCTCTTAATATTCATACCCTTATATTAATGCTACTCTCACTTTTGGTAGAGAACCTTTTCAGATGGCAGTGACCTTGGGATGACTCAGAAGGCATTATGGTGCTGGGAAGAAGTGACAGAGGAGTGCTTAGCACTGCAGTATCTCTGTCACACCTTCCAAGACTCAGGGTCCATTGCGGGAGAGGTGACGGAAAGAATGAAAGAGCCAAAGGAAGGGTAGGACTCCTTACAACGTGCTCCCTCCAGACACAAAATGGCCTGGATATCCATGACCTCACAGTGCCTGACACTATCTACACAAGACCATCATAATAGGAGGAAAAGATCATGACATCAAAATAAAAGAGAGACTGAGTGAGAGGGGGGAGGGGATATGATGGAGAATGAAGTTTCAAAGGGGAAAGAAAAAGAAGGGGAGGGGGGACATTACCATGGGATATTGTCTACAATTATGGAAGTTGTTAATAAAAATAAATTAATTTAAAAAAAGAAGTTGGAGAGAAACAGAGAGAGAGAGAGACACTCACCATTGACCTCTGGCCTCCACATACATGCAGACATGTACATGCACACTTGCACAAACAGGTGTGCCCACACATATACACATGCACTCATATCATAAATACACACATGCTAAGAAAACAGTCTTTCACGGCTGGCAATGTTGCTCAGTGGTTACTTGCCTACAGTGCTGTAATGTCCTGGGTTTGATCCCCAGGACTATAGAGAACACACACACACACACACACGAAAACAAAAACAAAAGAGGTCTTAACCTCACTAATCATCAGGGAAATGCAAATCAAAGCCACAGTGATATATCACCCTTTTCCAGTTAGAATAGCTATCATCAAAATACAGAAAATGAATTCTTATGAGGATATGGAGGGAAGAAAATACTCATATACTATTGACAGGGATAGAACTCGGTCAGTCGTAATGGAGAACAGTGTAGAGGCGCCCCAAAACACAAGATATAGAACTATCATATCATCCAGGGTCCCACGCCGGGATACATCTCCCAAGAAAATAAAACCAGTATGTCTACTTCTTTTTGAATTTTTTATTTGTTTATTTATTTATTATGACAGAGAGTGAGAGAATGGGCATACCAGGGCCTCTAGTCACTGTAAACAAATTCCAGATGGACTCCAGATGCATGTGCCACTATGTGTATCTGGCTTACATGGCTACTGGGGAATCAAACCTGAATCCTTAGGCTCTGCAGGCAAGCACCTTAACTGCTGAGCCATCTCTTCAGCCCAAAATCAGAATGTTTAAAAGACATTTGCATTCCCATGTTTTTTGAAGCATTGTTCACAGTTGCCAAGAAACAGAAACACCCCAGAAGTCCATCAGTGGGCAAGTGGATAAAGAGAAGCTCATGTGTATACAACGAAACATGATTCCTCATAGAAAAGAATGAAGTCCCATCATGAATGAGCCTAGAGGACAGTATATTAAGTGACGTGAGCAAGAAGAGAAAGACAAATATCGTATGTGAAATATCAAAAGGTTGATCTCATAGAAGTAAAGAGAAGGACAGGGGTTGCCAGAGCCTAAAACTGCTTGGGAGCAGGAGGATGAAGAGAAGCTAACTACAGGGTACATGGATGTAACTTGTTATAAGGAAGAACTTGTATTCTATAGCACAGTAGGGTTACTATGTCTGGCACTGATACTAATGGTATATTTAAAAACAGTGGGCAGGTCTCTAAATGTTATGCCCACACACATACAGAAATGAGGTGATGGCTATGCCAATCGCTCTGATCTAATCTGTTATTGTTTGGATTTCAAATGTTCTCCAAAGCTCATGTGTTGAGGGATGTATCCCCAGATGGTAGAACTATTGGTGATAGGATCTTTAAGAGCTGGTATTTTTCTGGAGGTTTTTTAGGACACAATCCTGGACCCTGGAAGCTAGGACTGGCCATCCATCCTCAATCCTTGGCACTGATGTTATACATCAATAAAAAAAAAAAAAAACTTTCCATTACAAACTAAAGGACAAAGCAGATCTTTGGCAACCTTGCACACAGACATGTTGCTCAACTCTTTCTCTCTTTCCCCCCAGACTTCTGCTATAGAACCAGACAGTGTTCTCCCACAAAGAATCTGTGTTCCAAAAGTTAGACATGAATATGATCATTTTAGGATTTGTGACCTCCTTAATGGTTTCAAAGAGGACTAAGGGAAGTGTGCACATGCAAGAATGTTGTCAGTGATGGGCCCTGTGAAGATAGGGCCTTCGCAATCCTTGCTTCCATTCATTTGTGTAACAGTCACACCAGTGAAGGCGAGAGAGACCCATCTCATCCACCCCCACTTGTTTTCTCCAGCCCTCCATATCAGCTTGCCTTTGGAACAGACTTTCTTCTGTTGACCTGCTGGAGAAGCCATTCGTGGAAGCTGACATGCACTGGAATATGAAACAACATGACTTGTGCACTGGTAAGCCAGGGTGGATGTCAAGACGCTTCAGCCTGCCTGCTGTGGGTGTCCTCAGAATGTTTATCGTGGGGACCAAAAACTGGCACAGCCAGGTTGCTGGTCAGAGGCAGATGTTCCTCTGCGCTGTCACCCTCACGGCTCCCAGGGAAGCTGCTGCCAGCGGGGATGCAGCCGCCTTCTTGCCCTGGCTTGGCCTGTAGAGTCGTCATCGTGTCGTCTTCATATCCTGCTGCTGAGCTGGGTCTCTAGGGCTGGGCTCTGCAATGGTCTCAGCCGCTTCTTTTGCTTGGTCTTAGATCTCTGACACTTCTCACCAGGGACTAATGCGTGTGCCAAGGAAGATGGAAGCAGTCTCCCTCTCACTGAAGAAGGGATGCCCAGAAAAGCCTTTGAGCTCTATAGGTTTCCTCTGTTCTGTAACACTGACTGTCCTCCTTGGTCCTCCAACCCTACTCTCTTTTTCCTGCATCACAGACCTGCTATTGTGGCTGGGTGGAGTCATGCAGAGAGACGGCCTTCCAGGCTTTCTGAAGCACAAAGTTCTTTGGCTCCACAAGGCTTTAAAAGAATGTGATTTGATGGAGAATAGAATTTCAAAGGGGAGAGGGGGGAGGGTAATACCATGGGATATTTTTTATAATCATGGAAAATATTAACAAAAATTGAGAAAATTAAAAATAAATAAATAAATAAAATACAGAGGACTCCAAAAAAAAAAAAAAAAAAAAGAATGTGATTTGAGTATGAGAAGCTGTTCTTCTTTGTAGCAAATATTCCCATGTCAACTTGCTTCATTTCACAATGGCCTTTGTCAGGGACACCAGGGTATCAGATGTTTCTGAGTTCTGACTATTAAAAGAATTCAGATTTATTGTTTGTTCTCTTTGTTTTGAGACATGGTCTCATGTAACTGGGCTGGCCACAAACTCACTATATAGCCAAGGATGCCCTTGGATTTAAGTACTGGGATTACAGGCATGTGCCACCACCCTTGATATTTGTCCATGAGTGCTAGACATGAAACCTAAGGCTTTATAAATGCCAGACAAGCACTCTGCCAACTGAGCGGCAGCCACAGCCCAGAGGGCCCTGTTTCCAGAGGTACCTCAGGTCAGCACAGGCTCGTGGGTACCAACAAGCACAAGGGGTGGGATTTCCTTATCTAGGGTTAGGCTCAAGCTGAGTGTCTTTCATGTAACTAAGGAATCATGGGTAGGCAACAGACAGAGTTCAGTTCCTGTGGTGGTTTGATTCAGGTATCCCCCATAAACCTGGGTGTTCTGAATGCTAAGTTCCCAGCTGATGGAGATTTGGGAATTCATACCTGCAGGAGGCAGTGTATTGTTGGGGGCGGGCTTATGGGTGTTATAGCCAGTTTCCCCATGCCAGTGTTTGGTACACTCTCCTGTTGCTATGGTTCACCTTATGTTGGCCAGGAGGTGATGTCCACCCTTTGCTCATGCCATCGTTTTCTCCTGCCATCGTGGAGCTTCCCCTCGAGCCTGTCAGCCAAAATCTACCTCTTTTTTTTCCCACAAGCTGCTCTTGGTTGGGTGATTTCTACCAGCAATGCGAACCTGACTAAAATAGTTCCCTAAGCTCAACATGCCAAGCCCTTTCCTAGTGGCCTCTCTTGCAATGGTCACTGGTTCTATACACTGCCTTTAGCCCTTCAGCTGCCCCAAGGAACCCTTTAGTAAATGCCTCCCTTTGGGTTGCCATGTTAAGATTTCCATAGTCAGGCAGGCTGTGAACTTCTAGAACTTACAGTTATAAGGGTCAAGGGCAAGGCCAACTCTGCTTCCTGAACAGAACCCTGTGCCATCCCATGTGTGTATCACAAAGACCACACTGGGTTGGAACCATCTCCTGAGAAAAGCCTTGTCTTAGTATCAAGGCCTCTGCCCCAGCCCATGTAGTAAGGCTTGGCAGAAACTGAGCCTGGCCCTCGGGGGATTCAGAAATACCTCAGAGCTAAAGACCCCAGAGAGGCTACAGGGGCAGTGGGGGGGGTTGGGGAATGGGGATCCCTAGTCAGCCAGGTTGGCTCAATTAACATGGCAACTGAAAGTCAGTGCCCCAAATTGTGAGAGAAAGAATGAATTGATTAGCAGATGGTGGTGAGAGAACAGATTCACTCACGGAGGCACATGAAACTGGATGCCTGCCTAATACTACATACAGAAGTAGACTCTGGGGGCAGGAGATATGGCTCAGTGGATAATCACGCTTAAGCATGAAGGCCTGAAACTGCCTGAGTAAAACTGCCCGGTACCCACATAAAAAGCTGGTCAAATACATCCGTAACCCCAATCCTGTGGTTAGGGCAGGGGAGATACTGGAGAATTACTGGGGTTCACTGACTGAGAGGGCAGCTTTAGGTTGGGGCAGGGGCTCTGTCTCAAGGAACTATGTGGTGAGTGATAGAGGAAGGCATCCAGTGTTCTGCTCTGACGTCTATATGTTCACACACACCCCAATAGTAGACTCTACATGGAGTAAAGAGTATCTGAAAGAAAAAAAAAAAGTGCAGTTAGTGGAAGAAAACAGGAGAAAATATCATGTCAGTTACTATCTCATTGGAATGAACAAATACCTGACCAGAACAATGTGGGGAAGGAAAGAATTCACTTCTACTTACAGTTCCAGAGGGTAAAGTCCATCAAAGCAAGGGAAAATATGGCAGGAAGCCAGAGTTACACTGGCAGGCAGAAGCCTAGGGAACAGCAAATGGTACTGGGCTATAAAATTTCAAGGCCCGCCCCCAGTAACATGCTTTCCTCCAGCAAGACTCTGCTGCCTAAAGATTCCACAGCCTTCCTTAAAAAGCAGCACCGCCAGCTGGGGATTAAGTATTCAAATACTTGATCCTACGGGAGATATATTTCATTCAAACTAGCACAGATCTGTTATATCCTAGGGCACCGCTGCAATTAAAGAGCATATTGCAACGCCTAAAGCTGACGTGGTAGCAGGGCCGGGGAGATTGCTCAGTGGTTAGGGGCACTTCCTTGCAAAGTCTGCTGGCCTAGGCTTGATTCCCCACTACCCATGTAAAGCCAGATGTAAAAAACATACATTATTTGTTAGCAGCAGCAAGAGACTTCACACACACACACACACACATGCAAATAAATAAACAAAAAATATTTTTTTAAGTTATTCTAAGTCAGGCATAGTGGCACACGCCTTTAATCCCAGCACTTGGGAGGCAAAAGTAGGAGAATAACCTTGAGTTCGAGACCACCCTGAGACTACATAGTGAATTCCAAGTCAGCCTGGGCTAGAGTGAGACCCTACCTCAGAAAAAAATAAAAAATTATTCTAGACTATATAAAACATTCCTAAAGGGCTGGAGAGATGGCTTAGCGGTTAAGCGCTTGCCTGTGAAGCCTAAGGACCCTAGTTTGAGGCTCGACTCCCCAGGACCCACGTTAGCCAGATGCACAAGGGGGCGCATGTGTCTGGAGTTTGCAGTGGCTGGAGGCCCTGGCGCGCCCATTCTCTCTCCCTCTCTCTATCTGCCTCTTTCTGTCGCTCTCAAATAAATAAATAAAAATAACAAAAAAAATTTTTAAAAATTCCTAAAAATCAATAAGGAAAAATGTCCTTAGTAACTTCACTAGAAGAATGGACAAGGGGCTGGAAAGATGACTTAGCAGTTAAGGAACTTACCTATGAAGCCTATGGGCCCAGGTTTGATTCCACAAAAGCCAGATACACATGCTGGCTCTTGTGTCTGGAGTACTTTTGCAGTAGCCAGAGGCCCTGGTGTGCCCATTCTCTCTCCCTCTCTGTCTCTCTCTCTCTCTCCTAGCAAATAAGTAAATAAATAAATAAATCTTAAGAAAAGAAAAATGGACAAGACATGAACAGGCAAACAACAGATGAGAAATCTAAGAAGTTAATGGGCATACAAGAAGATATTAAAACTCACTGAGGCCAGGTATGGTGGCACACGCCTTTAGTCCCAGCACTTGGGAGGCAGAAGTAGGAGGATCACTGGGACTACAGAAAGAGTGAAACCCTACCTCAAAAAAAAAAAAAAAACTCACTGAGAATAGTGAAATGTAAGTGAAAACCTCCATGATACGTCATTTTGTGCTCATTAAACTGACAATCATTTAAAAGTCAGATGACATTAAACTGAAAGAACTTGGTGCCCATAGAAGTCAGTCATGAGCCCCCAGAAAAGCAGAGGCGGATGGGGCCTTTCTGGAAAGAAGTCTGGCTCTCCTTGGTCAACTTGAGTCTTGCACGTGACCTAAGAATCATGCTCCTAGATATGCATCCCCACAGATACCTATAAAGGAACCCTTAGAAAGGTGTTCATGTATGGAGTTTCTATAGAGGCAGGAATTGAAGGGAACCTAATTGTCATCCACTACAAGAGTAGCACATGATAGCAGATATGGAGTTCAGATGTCTTGAATTAGACATCACACAGCAACATACTTGGATAAAAGGAAGAAATAAGATGTATTACATAGTACTTTTCACACAATAATTTAAATAAATTCACATAGACCAACAACATACATTTTTGCCAATAAGAACACATTAAAGAAAAGATTTCCATTAACATAATAACACAGTGGAGGGAGGGGAAGGAGAGTAGGAACTACGTTTATGGAAGATGAGTGAATGAATAAAATAAGGAAAGAGCTTGTGCAGGCCA
Organism: Dipus sagitta; assembly: GCA_036346955.1. NCBI lineage: Eukaryota > Metazoa > Chordata > Mammalia > Rodentia > Dipodidae > Dipus > Dipus sagitta. Next base: position 39,291,933 of record CM070773.1, read on the forward strand.
AGGATAATAATATACCCAAACCAGAAAAAACAATAATTCAAACCCTTTTCAGCCCAGGCGAACAAAATCAACCATAACAACAAATTTAAAAAATGACATACATACAAAATCATGACTAAATAAAGTATGAGGTCTACTATATCTACTGCAAAAGGGGCACAGGAGACCCAGCAGGGAGAGACCCTGTACAGTTTAGAGGAATGAGAACTGGCTTAAGGATGGAGGTATTTGGGATGTATTGATGGAACTGTGTAAGAAAAGGCCTCTTTCCCAGGTGGCTTGTGTCGGTGAAGCCCACTCACAGAACAGCCTGTTCACTCCCCTCCAGAGATCACAGTGTCAAAACTGTGTCAGATTACTGCATGGAAAGCCCAGAAACCCACCAGAGATGCCTGTTATGTAGCTGGACAGTCAGGAAGCCTGGCAGGTGGCCTCCAAGCTGGGCCCAGGCCATATCTAGTGGCTGGTTCTAAGTTGCTATCTGGGGTCTGAGGAGATGGCTCAGTAGTTAAATGTGCTTGCTTGCAAAGCCTGCCAACCCAAGTTCAATTCTCCAGCCGCCAAGTAAAGCCAGATAGGCATTCGTTTGTAGCATCAGGAGACCCTGGTGCCCATTTACTCGCGCACACACACACATAAATAAATAAATAAATAAATATTTTTTTAAAATTTCTGTCTGTATTGCAATCCCCTCTGTAGTCCTCTTGTAAAGCTCAGCTATGGATGCAGGAAGGGAAAGACCCAGGTTCAGGCAGGAAAGCAGTGGTGCATGGGATACTGTCGTCTGCTTCCAGCAAAGGAAGACTCAAGGATAAACCACTGTTCTCCCAAAGATGACCACAGCAGCTAGAGGGGACAACAAACTGCCATCTTAATACATGAAGGCCTAATTTTAGAAGGAGGGGGGGTGAGAAAGCAGAAGAAGAGGAGGGAGGGCAGGGGAAGAGAGGGGGAGGAGAAGGAAGAGGAGAAGAAAGAATGGGAAGGGGAAGAAGAAGAGGAGGGGTTGGCGGCGGGGAGGAGGAGGGGAGGAGGAGAGAGAAGAGGAGGAGGAGAATTAGTAGAACAGACGGAGGAATCTCTGTGCCTTTTATGGAGTTGTGCTCATCCACTGGAGAAGGTGGCTCAAAGGACAAGCGCCTTGGTCTAGTTCTGTGGCGCTCTAGAGATGTGCAGGTCACCTGCTGCCCACCCCCAGCACTTTTGCCCCAGGCTGTGTGCCAATCCCATCATGTCAGAACCGCATGAGAAGAGCAGTGCTTTTGGAGGACTGCTAGAACCGAAGGGGTGTTTGCCGTCCAGCGAAGTGGAAATCTAACAGAAGCCCAGCCCTTGCTGTGGGCTGCACCGCCACTTAGGGGGTGGGCTGGCTCCAAAGTTCTAAAGAATATTCTCAAACCCTGTTCCTGGTCTGCCAGTGCCCTCAGCTGTTGGGAGAAGGAAGGAAGATTCTTTCTGGAAGAAGATCCTCTACCTCAAATTAGTGCTCAAAATAACCATTTTTAAATAGACTTTCCAGAAAGCACATGAGACCAAACAGCATGATGGAGAATTGACAGCTACCATGGACCACAGAATCCTACCCCCGCCAGGTGTGAGAGACTAGACTTAATAAGTACACAGCCTGCAGTGAAACAGTGCTTATTGTGTCCATGGCGATAAAAGCTAAATTTACATCTTATGTAAAATTACGTTTTATGTAAGGATATGGAAATTTTGAAAGCAACACTGGAGTTCTTATTTTTAATTCTTTTAAATTTTGTCTGTGTGTGAGAGAGAAAGAGAAAGAGAGAGAGAGAGAGAGAAAGAGAGGTGGGGGGAGGGAGACATGTGGCACACTCTCCTCTGGTGGCCGGAGCAGCGTGATGGGTGTCTCTGCCGCTCCGTCACTCTTCCTCGCAGTCTGCTTGGAAGCCAGAGTCTGTAACGATTCCAGAGCTTGTGGCAGTGCTCGTTGTCTGGTCTCGGCCCCCCTGCAGGGGCCGGGATCTGGAGATTCCAACTCTGATGGTCTCAAGCCCTCTCAGGCCCTCACCTCACCTCACTCTTGCCCAGGAAGTGGTTTTAACTTCTGAGCCATCTCTCCAGTCCCTGGATCCCTGGAGCTTTTTCTTCTTTCTTTCTTTCTTTCTTTCTTTCTTTCTTTCTTTCTTTCTTTCTTTCTTTCTCTTTTAAAGAACTAGTTAGATATTGGATGGGTAGGTGGCTGAGTTGGTAAAGTGCTTGCTTTGCAAGCACGAGGACCTGAGTTCAATTCTTAGTACCCACATAAAAATGCCAGGCCCAGCTGGGTGTGGTGACGCACATCTTTAATCCCAGAACTCGGGAGGCAAAGGTAGGAGGATCACTGTGAGTTCGAGGCCAGCCTGAGACTATATAGTGAATTCTAGGACAGCCTGGACTAGAGTGAGACCCTACCTTGAAAAAACAAAAAACAAACAAACAAACAAAAATGCCAGGCCTGGTGCTGTGTGCCTGTAATCCCAGGGCTGGAGAGGTAGAGACAGCAAATCTCTGGAGCTCGTTGGCTAGCTAGCCTAGCCTAATTGGTGAGCTCCAGGCCAAGGAGAGACCCTGTGTCCAAAAAAAAAAAAAAAAAAAAAGCCAGGCGTGGTGGGCGTACGCCTTTAATCCCAGCACTCGGGAGGCAGAAGTAGGACAATTGCCGTGAGTTCGAGGCCACCCTGAGACTCCATAGTGAATTCCAGGTCAGCCTGGGCTAGAGTGAAACCCTACCTCGAAAAAAAAAAAAAAAAAAGGTGAGATGCTCAGTGGTTAAGGCACTTGCCTGCAAAGTCTAAGAACCAGAGTTTGATTACCATGTTGAGCCAGATACGCAAAGTGGCACATGCATCTGAAGTTCATTTGCAGTGCAAGAGGCCCTATCATGCCCATTCATACTCTCTCTCTTTCTCCCTATCTGATGGGTTCAGGAGGCCAATGTAGGAGAATCGCTGTGAGTTTGAGGCCAGCCTGAGACTACATAGTGAATTACAGGTCAGTCTGGGCTATAGTGAAACCCTACCTCAAAAAAAGGGTGGGGGGAGCCAGGTGTGGTGGTGCACGCCTTTAATCCCAGAACTTGGGAGGCTGAGATAGTAGGATCACTGTGAGTTCGAGGCCACCCTGAGACTACATAGTGAATTCCAACTCAGCCTGGGCTAGCGTGAGACCCTACCTCAAAAAAGAAGGAGGGACTGGAGAGGTGCTTAGTGGCCAAGGTGCTTGCCTGCTAAACCTAGGGATGCAGGCTTAATTCCCCAGTACCCACATAAGCCAGATGCACAAGGTGGCGCATGTGTCTGGCGTTTGTTTGCAGTAGCAGGAGGCTCTGGCGCACCCATTCTTTCTCTCTCTCTATCTGCCTCTCTCTCTCTCAAATAAATAAATATTTTTTTATTTAAATTTTTTTGTTTGTTTATTTATTTATTTGACAGCGACAGAGAGAGAGAGAGAGAGAGAGAGAGAGAGAGAGAGAATGGGCGCGCCAGAGCTTCCAGCCTCTGTAAACGAACTCTAGATGCGTGCGCCCCCTTGTGCATCTGGCTAACGTGGGACCTGGGGAATTGAGCCTCGAACCGGAGTCCTTAGGCTTCACAGGCAAGCGCTTAACCGCTAAGCCATCTCTCCAGCCCAAATAAATAAATAAATAAATAAATAAATAAATAAATAATTTTTAAAGGTGGGGTGAATGGCATTCCTGAGGAACGACATCCACGGTGCCCTGTGGGTTCCACGCATGCGCACATATGTGCCTGTGGCCCTCCTCACACATGTGCGCTGGCGCACATATGAATGCGCAGACACATGCGCATCACACACCTGCAAAAAGAGCTGGATACGATAGAACTGGAAACAGTGCAATAATCTACCTAGGTACGCAATAGACAGGCTTAAAACATATTATCAGTGGGCAGGGATATGCCCCGGAAGGAACCATCCAGAATGCACACCAAAGAGGCACAGAGACAGAAAGCGCAGGATGTAAGGGTGGGATCAGGTTGTGACATGCGACCCCACAGATCATCAGCCCTGCGCTTGCGTGGACGCGGCCGATGGATGTCCACTGCAGGTGGAAAAACTGCAAGCGCCTGGCGTTTCTCGGTTGGTTCTATGAAGTGCACTTTTGCCCTCTAGTGGGAGAGTTTGGATTTCCTCGAGCTTCTGCTAAGAGATTAAGACAGAGCCGGAGGGACGCAACACCTGGGGAGCACAGTGCAGATTGAGGGCCCGGAGCCTTGGGGCGGGACACCGAGGCAGGGGGCAGACCGCAGGAGTCAGGCTGGTGTGTGCCCCAGCGCCCACGTCTCCTCCTGCTTCATCGTCCTTCCTTCTGTCCTCCTCCTTCCTTCCTCTGTCCAGGATTCATTCTCCGCAAGGAAAATGGGATAAACATCTTCACTTCCCCACCGGAAACCCACTACTTAGACTAATAGGGATTTGGAGTGATCACAGAGATTTATGGAGAAACTAAAGAAAGATGGGGAGGGAGGGCTTCTCCATGCTAGATCCAGTAGAGTTTTTCACACTGGTCTTAGGAGTTTATCTGATGCATTCATCATTTGCAGATATATATATGTATATAATGCTGTTAATGCAATTGAATGTTTAAAATAACGCGTTGAGTAACACTGCTCATGGTCAGTGCATCCACCTGGTATGTAATTTTAGAAATAGTTCGTGGGGGCTGGAGAGATGGCTTAGTGGTTAAACGCTTGCCTGTGAAGTCTAAGGACCCCGGTTCGAGGCTCGATTCTCCAGGACCCTACGTTAGGCCAGATGCACAAGGGGGGCACACGCATCAGGAGTTTGTATGCAGTGGGCTGGAGGCCCTGGCGCGCCCATTCTCTCTCTCTCTCTATCTGTCTCTTTCTCTTTCTGCAATTCTCAAATAAATAAATTGTTTAAAAAAAAAGAAAGAAATAGTTCGTGGATTTCATGGTTTTGGTAAGATTTGCTATTGGTTTCTGGTAAAGCATTCTTTCTGTAAATATTTATCTATTTATTAGTGATTTATGTGCTTGCGTGTATGCGTGTGCATGTGCATGCCATGATGCAGACGTGGAGGTCACAGGACAACCTTCAGGTGTCTGTACTCTTCCTCCACCTGTTTTGAGACAGGGTGTCTTGCTGCAGCAAGCTAACACCAGTCTAGCCTGTCGTAGAGCTTCAAATTCACCTCTCTGTTGTGGCTGTATTGGGATCGCAGACACATATGCCACTTTGTGTCCAGTTTTACATGGACACTGGGCAGTGATGAGCTCAGGGCAGCAGGCCTTGCCAGCAAGCACTGTTAACCACTGAGCCATCTCCCCAGCCCCTTGGTAAACATTCTTAGTCACATTTATGATTCCTTTCCTTGTTAGGTACTCAGGAGGTGTAGCTAGGAAGACCAGGAGGTGAAGGCCAGCCTCAGCTACATAGAGTGTTGGAGGCCAGCCTGGGATACGTAAAACTGTCTCCTACATTACTTTCTCCAATTTCTTCTGGGGTAATGTTTATTTTAAATTCTAAATGTTATTTGGTACCAATTGTATGTTTTTATGAATTTAACAATTTTCTCTACATGTTCAGGTTTTATGTACTATTGTCCTGTAACTATTTTTCTTTGTTTTGAATCTGGCATTATGCTCCCCTTCTAATTTCTATAGATAGATAGATAGATAGATAGATAGATAGACAACTTCTATACTTATAGACAACAAACCATAGTATTTTCCTCCCCTCCCCCACTTTCCCCTTCATAGCTCTACTCTCCATCATATCCCCTCCCTCTCTCCATTAGTCTCTCTTTTAATTTGATGTCATCATCTTTTTCTCCTGTTATGAGGGTCTTGAGTAGGTATTGCTAGGCACTGCAAGGTCTTGAATATCGAGGCCAATTTCTGTCTGTACAGTTGTATGTAAGGAGTGGTACCCTTCCTTTGGCTCTTACATTCTTTCCACCACCTCTTCCACAATGGACCCTGAGCCTTGGAGGGTGTGAGATTTTTCAGTGCTGGGCACTCCTCCGTCCCTTCTTCTCAGCATTATGTTGCCTTTTGGGTCATCCCAGTGGTCATCGCCATCTGAAAAGAGAAGCTTCTCTAACCAGAAGTGAGAGTAGCATTAATATATGAACATGAACCTGAATCCCCTTCAAATTTCTTTTTCAATTTTTATTTACTTATTTGGCATGTGGGGTATGTGTGCGTGTGTGTGTGTTTAATGTCGGGGGGGGGGTGTGAGAGCCACAGTCTGTGTGTGGCAGTAAGAAGATAACTTTCAGATTTGTCCTTGCCAGGGTCTCTTGTTCCCTGCTCCATTGCCAGACTAGCTGGTCCACAAACTCTCCTCACTTCTCCTCCTTTATCGCCATTAGTGTAATGGGATTACAGAAGCCCCCCCCCCACACACACACACAGCTTCTGGCTTCTTTTATGTGGGGCACAAGGATCCTACTCAGAGTTGGATGGCAAGCTTTATCTACGGAGCCACCTCCCCAGCCTGCCCTCCTATTTTCTAAGATTGTTTGTATTTGATCTCTTTCATTCATCCCTCATAGGATATCTGTTTATTGGAAATTAGATTTGGGGGCTTTATCCCCTCTGGCCTTGCCATGAACAGGAGCTCTTCATACTCTTTCCTCTTTCCTTCTCTTAATCTAATAAAGTCTCACTGAATATTACCTTCCGGTCTGTGGATTTCAGTTCTTTGAATTCATAAGATAAGAATCCAGGGACACCCAAAACTACTGGTGGGTTGGCATATAAATTGGTGCATTAGCAGAGGAACCACAATTCCTGTTTCATATTGGTGTATCTGGCTGGGAACTTAGAGGGTGTTTGCCTGCTTCCTGCAGGAGGCACGATATGTTCTGTTCCTTAATTCTTTCTTCTCTGCAACTTCATTCTACTTGGGAACTTGGCACATTTAAAACTTGGTAGATTTGGAAAATTTCTGTGGGAGACATGTATTAAAACTTTCTGTTTTCTCTTTCTGCCTGCTTGTAAAGATTGCAAAATGCAATGTGTGCAGAAAGAACATTGACTGAGTTTGTCACGATGTATTTTTGTGTTTGCTCGGTGTACCATCGGCTTGAGTTTTAAATGCAAATGACCAGTGCTAGTCTGAGAGAAATGCAGATTCCATCTGGGATTGCTATGTTGGGTTTGTGCTGGGGCAATAGTCTGGGACACAGATTCAAGTAGCATGTCCCCTCTAGACGGTGCTATCTTTGGGGTCTCAGTCCAGGATTTACTTTCTGAAGACCATAGACTCAGACTCACCTCACAGTCAGTATGAACCAAGCTAAACTGGGAAGCAAGCTGGGAGAATGACTGTTGTGCTTCCAGCATTTCCCTTGCTCTCCCAACCAGGAGAAGCCCCCAGCCACCGCTGAAGTTAAGTGTTTGAATGTGTGGCTGAGTCGTGTCATAAGCATGACCCCAAAAGAAATCAGTCATAGATCCTATATAGTCATGTGAATATTTAGAGTCACATTGGTAAAGATCTAAGTCCATAGGCTCTTTAGGTCCCCATCTGTAAGGATTTAAATATGTAGACCCTAAATTTAGGGTCCCATTGGTAAAAGTCTAAATCCATAGGCCCCATACAGAGTCCCATCAGTAAGGATCTAAATCCGTAGATTCTACTGGGCCCGCTGATAAAAGTCTAAATCCTTAGACTCTGGATTTAGGTTCCTGTTGATAAGGATTTAAATCTGTAGACCCTGGGAAGCAGACACTTCAAGGTCACACTAGTATAGTGACCCCAACCCAGACAGGCCTTTTGAGGTCCTATCTCCTGGCTGCAGACCTGGGTACAGAGCATGAATGGAGATGTCTTTTTGTACAAGAGATGTCTGGATAGGGTTGCTTAGGCTTGCCTGTAGGGTCTCATTGGTAAGAACATGAATCCGTAGATCCCAGGCTTACAAGGACTATTTTGGAAGTGCTTTATGTGTGGGTTCTCTCTGCTCTAAAATGCTATGTCACCTCAGTACTCTTAGCTGACAGGGGACCATGTATGCCCTGCCCGGGAGCATGATTTTGAGGTCCCCAGGGACTTGCTTTTATAACTAAATAAAAGTGCCACACAAATCTATTGAGACTTTAAATCAGTGTCAACATATTGAGATTTTTGACTCTGCATTTCTCTGCTTTTTCTACCTCACTGTAATGTAAATTATACTAATAAGTAGCAACATGATTTTTAAGTTCATGGCAGGTTGGTTTTTGAGAAACGGCTGGATACTCCCACCTTGTCTCACACTCCAAACAGATTTATACCATGTGTCTTCTAGACCTTATCTTAAGGCATAATGGCTACCTGCCTCTGTGACAAGGGAAAGGAGAATGACAAACAGCATACAGTGTTTTTTTTTTTTTTCTATTTTCTCTCTTGTTTAATATCACTGCACTGGAGAGATGGCTTAGCAGTTAAGGGACTTGCCTGTGAAGCCTAAGGACCCATGTTCAACTCCCCAGACCTCATGTAAGCCAGATGTGCAAGGTCATGCATGGATGGGCACAAGGGAGCACACTTTCAATTGCAGTGGTTGGAAGACCTAGCATGCCAATTCTTTCTCTCATTCTCTCTCTTTTTCTTGCTCTCTCATAAAGGCATGTGCCATCATGCCTGGCCAAAAAAAAATTTTTTTTAAGATTAGTGAAGCTTTGTTAGAATATAGTTCTCAGACCTCTGTGCAACAGAAAAAGCAACATGAAAAGAAAGTGATAACCAGATTTAAATAAGGCTTATAGTGAGATAGAATTTTATGCTTTATCAACATGTAAACAGGTCATCTTACTTTGTTACATGATATCATGAGTGTAATTCAGCTGTGTCATTGCTGAGTATAAAATTCAGGCTTTATAAAAGAAATAATCTGGCTTAATTCAATGTAAGTATTGTTTTAGGGAGGCAAGGAAGTCTCTCCCATATTCTGATAACCTGTGTGCTTACTCAAAGTTTTGAGGTAATTCATTCACAATTCCTGAATCAAAGTGAGTTAGCCCCAAGTTAATAGAGTTATAAATAAGAGACATGGGCATCACTCTGGTTTTTCTTATCCCAGGCAACAGACCCTCTAGGAGTTAAAGAACCCTGCCCCCCCATAGGGGATAATACCTTTCCTCCAGCTAAACATGTTTTAAGAAAGATTAACTAAGATTCCCATGTCTGATTCTTTTTGTCTCCTATCTACTCCCTGAGATCCCCAAGCAATTTAGGGGATTATTGGGAGTCACATGATTCTTTTGCACAGATCTTTCACCCTTGCACTTCAGAGGTAAAGGCAACAGCATCTGGAGTTTGAGGCCAACCTGCCTGTAGGCAATAACAAAAGAATCTCTCAAATTAACTTTAGGGATACTTCTCATGATGTCTTAAAACAGAGATGTCAGAACTTTATTCTGCCTTAGTTGCTTTTTAGCAAAACCCTTTCCAGGTGTTTTAACTTTCTTGGTAAGAATCATCTCCAGGGCTGGTATGTCTTTCCCATACTTACAAATCCACGCTTTTGTTCAAGACTGGTATAACTGCCCTCATGAGTGTTTAATAATCGTATGTAGCAACCAGAGCCCACTAGAGACACCAGAGATTAAAAGGGCAACTGATATTTTGGTCTCTGTTCTCAGGTCAAAGAGATGGTGGGGGTACTTATAAAGGGTCTTAAAACTCTGGTAAGTCACCTGTCTTCTTGGTCAGGAAGACATGGAGACCTAGAAATTTGACAAGAGGAAGTCAAAACAGAGGGAAAGATCCTCAATGCTTTCATGGTCAGCATAGCCCTGACTCATCCTAGCAGATGGTACAAATGCAGAGCCACAGAGCTCCTCCATCCCAGGCCTCTAAAAGTCTCTCCTAAAGAGCGTCACTTGACGTTAAAAAATATATTTATAGAGAGAGAGGGAAAGTTAATTTTGGCTACCTACTTGGTCCTAAGCACTCAGAACAAAAAGTATATCCAGTAAGTAAGGTATGTACTCAGGATTACATCTGTGCCATTATCAAGGTTATGTGTCATTGACAAGTCTGATAATGTCCATCTGCTTTACAAGATCTACAAGAACAGATACAGACCATGCCAGAGACCAACATGCCATTTGGTGAACAGCTTTAGAAATGAATTTCTGGATCTTCATGATTAAAGAGTATTAGTCTTATCATTTCTAGCAATAATAATTCTGTTAATTTTTGTACCTTGTGTGCTTGACTGTTGTTTTAACTTTCTAGACTCTTTCTTGCAGTCAGCTCACACACAGATTGTCCTGAGATAATCTAACTCCATCTACCTGAGTCCCCTCAATCACCCTCTGTTGTAGTTAGCTTTGCATTGCTGGCAGAAAACACCTGACCAAGAGCAGCTTACAGGAGGACAGGGTTGATTTTGACCTGAGGGGAGCTCCATGATGGCAGGGGGAAATGTGGCATGACCAGGGACTGGAATCACCTCCTGGCCAAGATCAGGTGGACAACAGCAGCAGTACAGTGTGCCAAACACTGGCAAGGGGAAGGTGTCTTTAACACTCATAAGCCCACACTCAACAATACACTGCCTCTGGAGGCTCCAATTACCACCAAGTTGCCATCAGCTGGGGACCCAGCATTCAGAACACCTAAGTTTATGGGGGACGCCTATATCAAACCACCACACCCTCCAAGGCTTGAAAGTCTGTAAGAATCAGAACTCTAAAGGACCCCAGTTAATTCAGTGTCTGCTTCCCCCTAACACTGCTTTTATTCTTTCTCTCCAACATTTACTTCTAGGACTGTCTTCCCACTCCCCACCAATGCACTTTCAGGGTCCCTTAGATAGAGCCACTGCAGAACTTTCTCAACTACCATACCAGATGACCCCACTCAGCTTGAAGAAGTCAAATCAAGTCATTGACCCAATTCCCTAATAGCAGTTAGGATTGCTTCTTCAGAGGGAGGGCAACAGCTCCCCCCAAAGTGAAGGGAGGGAATGTCTTTGAGCCTGTTCTTGCAGTCTTCACTTGGCTAGAGGTCAGAGAAGTATCTGGCTTCTATTTATCTCTTGCCTAAAGGAGTTCCCTAGGTCTGTTTTTCCATTAAAAACAAACAAACAAACAAACAAACAAACAAAAAAACCAAGCCCCTCCCTAGGAAGGAGTTTCCTTCCCTAGAATTAAGATTGCTGGAAAGATTAAGCCTGATCCTGGCATTATAGCTGGTCAGCCCCTAAAACTTGGTGTCAGAGCTGCTTAGCTCAGGCCCATTCAGAACCTATAAATGACCCCCAATTTGAGTCTCTAGGTAGGCTTTATTCCTTCCTACCATCTCATGGGCAGGAGCTCTTCACACTCTCCACTTTCCTTCTCTTGATCTAATAAAGTCTCTCCAAACTTTAAAAAAAAATAGATTTGGACTGAGCCTGGTGGTATCCAGATACTCAGTGGGGAGGAGGGGACAGGAAAGTTCAAGACTTATCTGGGCTACAAAAAAGTTCAAGGCCAACATGGGAAATTTAATAAAATAAGACCATATCTCAAAACTGAAAGGAAAGAAGGAAGGAAGGAAGGAAGGAAGGAAAAAGTAAAAGGCAGAACTAGAGATATTGCTTAGCAGTATCCTGCGAAGCCTAAGAACTCATGTTCAAATCTCTAGGTCCCATGTAAGCCAGATGCACAGTGACACAAGTCCGCAATGTTGCACATGCACACAAGGGGTTGCACACATCTGGAATTTGTTTGCAGCAGCTGAAGGCCCTGGTACACCCATTCTCTCTCTCTCTCTCTCTCTCTCTCTCTCAAATAAATAAATTTTTAAAAAGTAAAAGGTGGGCTGAAGATGTAGCTCAGTGGTCAAATGCTTTTCTGGCATGTGCATGTACAAGTCCCTGAGTTCAATTTGCAGCACTGAAAAAAAAAAATAGTAAAGAACATGAAAACAAATAGATAAACAAAATTTGGCATATATATACACTAGGATATTATCAGTCATAAAAAAAATGGTTCTTAGGGAGTGGTGGCGCATGTCTTTAATCCCAGCATTTGGGAGGCAGAGGTAGGAGGATTGTCATGAGTTTGAGGCTATTAAGAAACTGCACAGTGAATTCCAACTCAGCCTGGGCTAGAGCAAGACCCTACCTTGAAAAAAAAATTCTTTTTTTAATTTACTTTTTTGGATTGTCACTAATACGCAGGGTCTGATGAGTACTAGCAATTACTCTTCTGCTGAGCTCTATCCCAAGCAGTGATTAAATTTTGATATATAGTATAAATGAATTTGCCTTGAAAATATTATTCTAAATGAAATCAACTGAACAAGAACATCAAGTATTCTATGATTAGGAATAATAAAAGATGTTACTAAGAGTTGTGAGAGGGGGAAAGGGAATGTTATTTTAACAGGTACAATTTTTTTTTTATTCACTATGATAAAAAAAATACTTGCTTGCTTGCAATTTGAACAGAGACTCACTCTGTAGGCCAAGTTGGCCTTGAACTCACAATCATTCTGACTGCCCCAGCCTCTCAAATGCTGAGATTGTAGGTGTATTGATTATAGGTGGTAGTGATGGCCTATATAACATGCCCTGCGTGCATTTTAAACTTTCAGTTGTGTCCAAGAATGGATGGTATGATGCAAGGCAGAGCAGTGCACATCTGCAATCCAAGCACTCAGGAGGCGGAGAGCAAGAGGATCAAGTGTTCAAGGCCAGCTTGAGTACAAAATGGCAGATGTGTTTGGAAAAGGCAACTTCACCAAGTGCTGAGATGAGCATATACTCCCACACGTCCCACTAACTCAACTGTGTGAGATGTTCACAGCTTGGTGTGGGCAGGTGGGCAGTTGTGTTTCACTGCACTCTTTGTCCTTTGTGCTTTTTGTTTTCTTATATTTTATTGAGTAATTTGTTGAAATAGGGAGTGTGTGTGTGTCTGTGTGTGTGTGTGTGTAAAGAGGCCCTTTACCTCTGTAAACTCCACACCACTATTTTATATATCTGGCTTTATATCGGTACTGAGAATCAAACCCAAGCTGGTAGGCTTCTTTGCAAGCAAGTACTTTCAACTGCTGAATCATCTCCAAGCCCAACTTTTTGATTTTTTAATAAACTCCCACATAAAAATTCTACTGGCATTTCAAAATTTTTTCTATCTTTTATTTTTCTTTAGGGGTATTAATTGATTATTAAGCCAGGGAAAATTGCCTAGAGTAGACTATCTTCCTATGGCAATAGTCTTTATGTTGATTTAAGTTCTTAAATATTAAAAATGAGACACAATTAAAACAATAAAGGATTTTTTCAGTTATGAAAGTGAATCCTATACTGTGGAAACTTTGTAATAATACACAAAATATCTAGGAATACATCTAATAAAATATGATTATAGGGGACTGGAGAGATGGCTTAGCAGTTAAAGTGCTTGCCTGCAGAGACAAAGGACCCAGGTTCAATTCCCCAGTACCCATATAAGCCAGATTCACAAAGTGGCATATAAGTGTGGAGTTCATTTACAGTGGCTGCAGGCCCTGGCACATCAATTCTCTCTCTCTCTCTCTCAAATAAGTAAAATAACTAAATTGATATATATATATACTCACCTTTTAAAATTCACACACACACACACACACACACACACATATATATATATATATGAAAACATGTAAAAATTTATTGAGAGATTTTCTTCAGATGTAAATAAATGGAGGTATGTTACATGCAGTATGAATACTCAGTATTATAAAAAATGTCCACTTTTGAAGTAGATCTATGACATCACTGTTTAATTCAAAATCCCAACCAACATTTTTAGGCCTTGTAAATATTTCTAAATGTATATCAAGGTGTAAAGATTCCCAAATAGTGCAAATAATGGGAAATATGGGACTATAATGCTAATCCAGAAATCAAGACATTATCAAATTATAGGCATTATAGGAATTTAAAAGGTGCAGTAGGGCTAGAGAGATGTCTTGGCAATTAAGGTGTTTGCCTGGGAAACCTAAGGACCCAGGTTCAATTCCTCAGAACTCATGTATGGTAGTTTGGTTCAGGTTTCCCCCATCAACTTAGGTGTTCTGAATGCTAAGTTCCAAGCTGATAGAGATGTGGGAATTAACACCTCCTGGAGGCAGTATATTGTTGGGGGTGGGCTTATGGGTGTTATAGCCAGTTTCCTCTTGCCAGTGTTTGACACACTCTCCTATTGCTATTGTCCACTTGATGTTGGATGAGGGGCGATGTCCACCCTCTGCTCATGCCATCATTTTCCTCTGCCATCATGGAACTTCTCCTCGAGTCTATAAGCCAAAATAAACCCCTTTTTCCCACAAGCTGCTCTTGGTCAGGTGATATCAGCCAGCAGTGTGAACCTGACTGCAACATCATGTTTACCCTCTGCAATTATGTGCTGAAAGTATGTAACTTGTGTTTTGATTTTACTGGTCCCAGCTAAGGGATTGCCTTGAGTCGCAGATGAGACATGGGTCTTTGGACTTTTGAACACTGTTGGTCTTGTTAAAGGCTATGGGGATTTTTAAAGTTGAATTGAATGCATTTTGTATATGGGAGTCAGGAGCAGAATTCCATGGTTTGAATGTAAAAATCCCCCGCAGGCTCATATACTGAAACGGATGGTGTCCAGTACAAGAGGCTCTGTTGGCGAAGGTTATGGAGGCTTTAAGATGCAGAGTCTTTCTGGAGGAGGTGGGTCACTGGGGGCAAGCCATGTGTGTTTCAGCACAGCACCACTTCTCTCTCTCTCTCTCTCTCTTTCTCTCTCTCTCTCTCTCTCTCTCTCTCTCTGTGTGTGTGTGTGTGTGTGTGTGTGTGTCCTTTCTGTCTCCTGATTCTGGTGAGATACGACATGGGCTTCCTATCAAGCTTTCCTTGCCATGATGAAACTTCTCAAAACTGTAAGCCAAAAATAAACTCTCTTCTTCCTTAAGTTGCTTCTAGGATGGCGTTTTATCCCAGCAATAAGAAAGTAACCAACATAAGGCTAGCTTCAAATGATTGATCCTCTTACCTCATCCTCCTAAGTGATGGGATTTCAGGTATGCACTATGGTGCTTGTTTGAATGTGATAATTTGAAGTTTGGCTCCCAGACTCAGTCATTTTTTTTTTTATTAAACTTCCTACTTGAGCCCCTAGCAGGCAAATTCCTGCTAGTGGGGGGATGTCACTGGGGGTGGAGCTGCATTCCAGCCCAAAGGTGTGTGGAGAGCAGTTTGAGTTCTGGGCAGGTTCGTGGTTGCTGTTTTTGGTGTTTGCTGGCTGTTTGGTGGTTTCTCTCTGCTTGGATCAATGAAAGGGAGCCATCTTCTTCTGCCATTGATAGAACTGCTCCTGAATTTGTAAGCCTGAAATAAACCCTTTCCTCCCACAAACTGCGTCTGGTTGGATGTTCCTCCCAGAAGCTTGGAGTTGAATGCAACAACTACCATGCCTGCATATACATTATATATAATACCCATAACATTAGCAGTGTTATACTATCCTGCAACAGAAGTGAATTTTATGTTTTAAACAATGATAAGTAAATATGTCATATTGTTTTCAAAGTTGTTGCAGTGAGGTTCACATTGCTGGCAGAAAACATCCAACCAAGAGCAGCTGTGGGTAAAAAAAAGGTTTATTTTGGCTTACAGACTCAAGGGGAAGCTCCAAGATGGCAAGGGAAAACAATGGCATGAGCAGAGGGTGGACATCACCTCCTAGCCAACATCAGATGGACAACAGCAACAGGAGAGTATGTCAAACACTGGCATGGGGAAACTGGCTATAACACCCATTAGCCCACCCCCAACAATACAACACTTCCAGGAGGCTTTAATTTCTAAATTGTCATCAGCTGGGGACCTAACATTCAGAACATTTAAGTTTATGGGAACACCTGAATTAAACCACCAAACAGGCCAACCTTGCCGGGTGTGGAGGTGCATGCCTTTAATCCCAGCACTTGGGAGGCAGAGGTAGGAGGATCATGGTGAGTTCAAGGCCACCCTGAGACTACATAGTGAATTCCAGGTCAGCCTGGGCTAGAATAATGAAACCTTACCTTGAAAAACCAAAAAAAAAAAAAAAAAAAAAGGCCAACCTGGGCTACATGAGACTCTGTCTCAAAACAAAACAAACAATGAACCCAAACAGTATTATATAGCAGCATATGAATTCAATCATAATAATATAGAATTTACCTCACAGGTGAGGATAAGGGTTACAAGTAAGAGGAATTTCCAAGAGGCTTTAGCAGTGAGAGGGCTTCATTTCTTGGCTTACAGATTGGTAAATTATTCTATGTACCTTGGTGTATCTCTGAATTAGCTCAGAATTTTTTAAAGGAAAAGTCTCCAGTTCTCATTTAATTTTTTTAGTCTTCTAACTTTTTCTGCCTGTGCTTATCCCATAAATGAAAATTTATATTCTATTTTTTCACCCCATAAGTTCTTACATATAACGCTCTTTATAAGCACTATCATTTTTATTGAAAATAACAATTGAGGACTGGAGAGATAGCTTAGCTGTTAAGGCACTTGCCTACAAAACTAAAGGATCCAGGTTCGTTTCCCCAGTACCCATGTAAGCCAGATGCACAAGGTGGCACATGTGTTTGGAGTACATTTGCAGTGGCTAGAGGTCCTGGTATGCCCTCTCTCTCTCTCTTTCTCTATCTATCTGCTTCTCTCTCTCTCAAAGTAAATAAATAAAATATTTTTAAAAATAACAATTTAAGTACTAAAACCACAAATTATGGCAATTACATTTTGGGTTGTACAATAAATCAAAATATGCATGTCATTGTGACATTTGCTATGTTAAAACATGATAGATAATCAGAGTTTGGGGCCTTGTAAAATAGTGTTACTGTAATACTCTTTTGGCCACCTGCCTTGTTTACATTAAACAGAGGATATTTGGTTAAAAAAATTGATTACAGCTGGGCGTGGTGGTGCATGCCTTTAATCCCAGCACTTGGGAGGCAGAGGTAGGAGGATTGCCAAGAGTTGAAGGCCACCCTGATACTACATAGTGAATTCCAGGTCAGCCTGAGCTAGTGTGAGATCCTACCTCAAAAAAATTAAATAAAAAAAAGATTACAAAGCCAAATATGAATTATTAGTTTTTACATGTACATAGTTTATTTTTATCATAATCCCCTCCCAGCCCTTTTTGTGTTCTCCTCCTCCACAGTTTAAGACTTTTTATGAAGTCTTAAACTGTAGTCTTAATGACAGGATCCCATCCCAACTCGTGAATGCACCACAATGCACATCCATGCCTGATTGGTTGACTCGCATTTTTAGATTAACTGTTTTTCATTTTTCAAATGAAAAGACTATCTATAGGAAAAGCTTTGTTGGGTATGTAGGATTGTTTTTTGCTACATCTCCATGAGTAGAATTACTGTATCAAATGGTATAAGCAGTCAGGCTCTTTCTCTGTATTATTACAACTTGCCAGTTGGACGAATTCACTGCCATCCACCCCCTGGTGCACAGGTGACCCACACTACAGTTTTTTCAGCATGCAGCATTGTCCTTTCAAAAACACCCTTACTATTTTGATCCACATAAATGAAAGCCGGTACCCCCAAATGCATATCAGACCTGTATACAGGAAGAATCCTGTTGCTGTAGAGGGAGGCGGACCTACTGTACCATCCCAGCTCTGTGGAGTGGGCATCAGCAGGTGGCCCTCGGAGGAACTCACCTTCGTTTCTAGGGAGTGAGCGCCCAGTTCACTCTTCCCCCATGAGTCATATGGGGCCCCAGCCCCAAGGAACCATAAGGAGGTCCCCGGGGTCAGAGCTGGAGTGTCACTTGCAGTTTCTCACGCCTGCTGGACCACACCAGGTTCCACCCTATGTCTGGGAGCCGAGGCTGCTTTTCAGCGCCTGGATCACAGCCCTGCTTGTGCTCCTTTTCACTGGGTGCCACACTGACCTTTGGCATCTGCCACTGAGCTGCATAGAGAGCTCTTTCACCCTCCCCAGCCCCATCAGGCCGCATATAGCCAGGACAGACTAGCGGTCTCTTTTCCCACAGAGAGACCTGTTTGGTATTTTGAGGGGGGCGGGTGGAGAGTGAGTGGAGAGGGATTGAAGTTGGGAAGGGAAGGGAGGGTAAGAGTGAATGAGAAGTTGAAGGCTGTGGTGTGCGGAAGGTCGGAGGAGGGGAGTGGCTGAGGAGAGGGGAGGGGAGGGAATGAGGGGGTCAGAGCGTTTGTGCACCTGCCCTGGACTGTGGCTCAGGGGAGAGAGAGGGGAGTGAGGGAGAAAAGGAGGGAGCAGTGGGATGGAGGAAGTCTAGAGTCCAGTCTGAGGTCTAGAGGAACCTGGGGCAGGGGCATTGCCAGGATTGCACTGCCCTTATGGAGACCCTGCACTGGCATTTTACAGAGCGCCCTCAATGGCACTGCTCAGGACCTGGGAAGTGTGGGGTGCCAGGCCTGGGTCACTGCTGAGGAAGACGCTGAGGAGGGAGAGGAGGGAGGCTAGACACGAACAGTATTCTGGTGGAGAGCTTTCAGAGGGCCTGTGGAAGGAGGGCTCTGAGGATGACCAGATCCTTTAGTGTCCAGTGTTCGTTGACAGAAAATCCCCCCACTCCCAGTAAGTGGATAGGTAAGTGATTATTTAGCCCTAGGTTATGGGAAACTCTGCATTTAAAAACATGCTGCAAGGCAATGCTCGCCAAACTATATCGGACACTCAAACTCTCTGGGCTGCTCATTCAAGCAGATTCGGATTCAAATGTGAGTCCGTCTTGTTCCCAAGCTCACAAGCCTGGGCCCGCTGCCACAAGACCACACTTGGAGGAGCAGGACATTGTGTGGAGATACATTCAGTTTATATGATAAAATGTTAAGTTGGGGAATCCAGCCCAGGCTGTCAGGCTTTGCAAGCAAGCACCTTAACCACTGAGCCATCTCTCCAGCCCTTAAGTTGGCATGTGTGGGCTGAATCTATTTTAGTTGTTTAAAAGTATGATTCATAAAACTCACAAATGTATGCATATATATAAAAAGATGCAAAAATACGGCAATTATCTTTTTCTCTAGGAGATAGGATTGCAAGTGATCTTAATTCTCTACTTTTTCATTTCTTTTATTTTTAAATATTTTTATTTATTTATTTGCAAGGAGAGAGAATGAGAAAGGGCACACCAGGGCCTCCAGCCCTGCAAATGAACTCCAGATGCATGTGCCATTTTTGTGCATCTAGTTTATGTGAGTACTGGGGAATGGAACCCAGGTCATTAGGCTTCACAGACAAGCATCCTAACCACTGAGCAATCTCTCCAGCCCTTACTTTTTCATTTCTATCTTCCAAATTTTCTTCAAAAACACACATTGTAATGGTAAAAATGTCTTGAAACTATAGATGTTACTTTCAAAAAAAACCCCAAAAAACAGAAATCAGGGATGGAGAGATGACTTAGCAGTTAAGGTGCATGCCTATGAAGCCTAAGGACCCGTGTTCAACTCTTCGGGTCCTATGTAAGCCAGATGCACAAGGTGACACAAGCATGCAAGATTGCACATGCACACAAGGTGGCACATGTGTCTGGAGTTCTATTGCACTGGCTGGAGGCCCTGGCACACCAATTCTCTCTCACGATGTTGCTGTTGCACTCTCATGCTCGCTCTCTCTCTCTCTTTCTCTCTCTCTCATTAAAAAAAAAAATACCAAAGAAGAAGAAGGAAGAGGAGGAGGAGGAAGAAGAAACAAAAATCAGCAGAAGTTTTCAGATTTCCCTCCAAGGAATTAATAGCTCCTCCCCTGCCTAGCAACCAGGGAAAGATAATTATACATCCTATTGTAGTTTATGCTTTCTTACTGATCATCTCTTTTGATCCTCTAAGGCAAGTGCACTCGTTATCTCCCAAAGGCACTAAATATAAGAGTCAAATAAACTTACTCAAAGCCAACAGCTATTAAGATGCAGAGCTGTGAGTCTTTGGTTCCGAAATGCCTGATATTAAAGCCTAACTTTTTCCTTTTTAACTTTTTTCTGGCACCCTGTGAATTGAACTCCAGGGACTCAACTGTGTTAAACACAAGGTTTATCACCAAACACCACCCTTCGCCCAGAGTACCTCATTTATGTATTTTTGAGAAAGGATCGCACTATGTTGTAACCCAGGCTGGTTCAAACTCCGGACCCTACTCTCTTAGCCTCCTTGGCACTAGGGTTACGGGCAAGCACCACTGTGGACTGCTTATGAACCAAACTTTTTAGGAACTCTGTTATTGCATCTCACAGCGATGCTGCCCATCCTGCAGTTCATAGGCAACTAGTTCACACGATAAGCCTAGAGAACTGTGGTTCTCATGATAAACTCATGCAAGTTTTCCAGTTCAGCTCGGAATCCAGGGAGGGAAGGACTGGTGTTGGCTTCACTTAGAGCAAGCGAAGCACATGGAAAATGTGCAGCACCAACGGAGAGCAGGGACAGAGATGGCATCTTTAATCTCTTAAAAGAAGGGTTGAAAAGCCAAGTGTGCTGGCGCGTGTCTTCAATCCCAGCACTCAGGAGGCTGAGGTAGGAGGAGCACTGTGAGTTTAAGGTCAGCCTAGATGAGAGTGAGACTGTACCTCAAAAACAAAAAATAAAAGGGGGGATGATAGTGTGAATAAAAAATATAGAACCCTGTAACTGGAATTAACTGGTGTCCTTGAGATGGTCTTTCTTCTCCTATGGGCTTCTCTTCTACAAAACAAGAAACATCTTGTCAGGATTCTCCTGTATTTGAAAAGATTTAGCCAATCAAACAAATTGCATTTGTTAACTAATAATTGCTTTCTTCATTTTTTATTAAGAAAAGTCATGTTTAACTACCAGGGCTTTGAATTAACCTGAAATATAAATACAATTACACTAAGGAGCTGCAATTCTACAAAAAAGAAAAAGAAGTTTTATCTTTTCGTTTTGTTTATCCCTTCATAAGAGGTAAATATTTAATTGTACTTAAGGATTTTAGAGCAGTAGGAAAAGCCTGTGGACCTCCTAAGAATTTATTATAAAGAAATTATTTAAACTGTAGGAAAAATGTATCTACAATGATATTTATTGCATTATTCATCATGACTTAAACAGTAGAAACACTCTAAATATTAATCTATAAATACATTAGGGCACATTTGCATAATTTGCACAATGGCATATGCTGCAGCCATTGGAAGTCATGTTCAGTCTTAGGGTAGAGAGCCACTTCCTATGCGGGGGATCAAAACCAGAAACCATTAAGGAAAAACAGTCAGCTCTGACACCATAAATATTAAAAAGCCTTGTCCTTGAAAGACATCATGAATAAAGGAAAAATATATGTGCCAAAATGAGATAAAATATGCAAGAGGAACAGTATTTAACCCATGTATTTATTTCCTCTGTAAATCAGCATCTCCCTTCCCAGGTTGAACCGTGCGGCTTGTTGCCTATGGAAAGAAGGGAAGGCGTTGCCTGAGACAAAGGGGATCTTGGGAGAGTTGAAGGTTAAAGGATCCTGACTTCTTTAACCCCTGCAGCAAGCCAAGCACCTGAAAGTCAGCCTTTGTGGAGAAAAAGGAAGAAATATGACTTTCCCTGGAGCTGGCCTACTGATCAATGAAGGCTTACCTGTGGAAGACTTGATCATAAAAGTCTACAGGGGGAGATGAGCTATCAGAAGGAAGCAGGAAATAACCACTCCTGCTCCTGGAGGATTGTGGGAGGAAGTTAGGAAAGGGAAGGCGGGAAGGGTGGTGATGACAGGTTATGTATCCAGAGAACCTCAAAGATCTAGACAGGCAGGTTGAAGGAAACAGGAAAATGGAGGAGATTGGAACTGAGGAAAGAGAAGCCTTAGTAGGTACCTGCTCTGTAAGAGGGTATGCTCTTTGGGGGTGTGTTGGGGGGTCATGGATTTCCCAACCTATTCCCTTGGAAGACTTTTGAATGCCTAGGAGTTACTTGAGGAAGTCACCACAATCCCAGGTATTTGTGGGCCATACTTGTGGCTTCTTTGGTAATAAAATTTCTTCTAGGAGTTAGTAGGGTTAGTGGGGCTTCAGTCTGTATGTTCTCTGTTGGTACCAACCAGAGCCACAGCTCTGGAAAATTCTGATACTCGATTTTCTAGCTTTGTATTTACTTGTGTTTTTCTGGAGACGGAGCTGCTAAGATCAGGCGGTGTCCTGCCCTAAGTTACTCCATATTGTAGAAAACAGTGGCTTGTCAGTCCCGTCTTGCCCCGAAAGGCTGCATTTTGACAAGCAGCATTTGACTCAGTTTTGAATACAAATGCAGAAGCAGGATGACTCTGCACTTTGGTGGGCACATAAACAACACCATCTGTCTAGTACCACCCACAAGGCACATACTGATGACATAACTTATTTTTAAAAAGAAGAAAGGGTACTATCTTATGAATTTACCAAAGCAAATTAAGACTGTAAGAACAGATTAAAATCATATCAGGAAAACCAAACCCAAGAATTCATCAGGTACACCAGACTGAGGAAAGGCTGCAACACCTTCCCCTCGAGGACACTGACCACTGCTATGACTGTCATCTGACCACCCATTGTGCCATCAAGTGAACCACAGGCAGAGAACTCTTGACTGTGCCCCAGCATCAGCTCAGTTGGTCCCAACTGTTGATGTGGACTCCAGCCTGTCTCGGTCTGGTCCTATTCTTTGCCTCTACAACCTTCATGACCCCACACCTCACTTCTGAAGCTCAACTTGACTCTGAGCTTTGGCTCAACCTACGGCCTGGTCTCCAACAGTCAGTTTTCTGATCCCTCCTTCATAGCCTCACTACCTGGACAGAAATCCCCTTTGTATCCCTGTCAGCTTCCTCCTCCTGGGCCTTGGTAGAACTTCTGAACTCTGCTGTGGCCTCTTTACCCCTTGTACCCATTCTGTAACCCACACAGATACATACATGGGTATATTTACCGTGTCTGTAATTAAGATTATGAAAAAAACTGGCTGGGAAGATGGCTGAGCAATTAAAAGTACTGGTCCAAAACCTCCTGGTCCCAGTTCAATTTCCCGCAGCACCCCCGTAAAGCTTGACACAATCCAAAGCCGATGTCTGTGCCAGCAAGAAACCCTCTCTCGGAAGATGGAGCGCAGACACTTTAGGATTGTCTTTTTCATAGAGAATAGGTGCAAGATAGCTTTTTAAAAAGAATTATTTATTTATGAGAGAGAGAGAGAGAGAGAGAGAGAATGGGTATGCCAGAGCCTCTAGCCACTGCAAATGAACTCCACATGAATTCAACACCTTGTGCATCTGGCTTACAAGGGTTCTGAGGAATCGAACCTGGGGCCTTAGGCTTCACAGGCAAGCATCTTAACCACTAAGCAATCTCTCCAGCCTGTCTTTAAAAAATATTTATTTATTTATTTATTTGGGAGAGAGAGAGAGAAAGAAAGAGGGAGATACAGAAATAGGCAGGGGGAGAGAGAGAGAATGGGCATGCCAGGGCCTCCAGCCACTGCACACGAACTCCAGATGCATGCGCCCCTTGTGCATCTGGCTTACATGGGTCCTGGGGAGTCCAGCCTGGGTCTTTAGGCTTTGCAATGCCTTAACTGCTAAGCCATCTCTCTGGCCCCCTCCAGCCTTTTTTTTTTTTCTTTTTTCTTTTTTCTTTTTTTCGAGGTAGGGTCTCACTCTAGCCCAGGCTGACCTGGAATTCACTCTGTATTCTCAGGGTGTCCTTGAACTCATGGTGATTCTCCTACCTCTGCCTCCTGAGTGCTGGGATTAAAGGAGTGCACCACCATGCCCAGCCAAGGTAGCATTTTATAGGTGGTCAGCCAAGGACAGAGGCTCAAGGAGATGCCACCTTGCCTGCTATGGCAGGACTAGAACCCAAGTCTGATCTATTCTCATCCAAGATGGCCGCAAGCAACACTCCCCAGCAGCTTCCTGCTTCCCAGAGGTAGTACAGTTGTGGGCTGGCCCTTCCTGAGGCAGCCTCTTGAGTCCACCAACCAATCAGGTCTCCCCCTTACACTCCTGAGTCTAATGATGAGGCTTTTCTTTACTGGATGTTTGATCCATAAATGGGCCTGGCACATGTGTATAAATCTCCCTCCTCTCCCCTTCTTCTTGCCTCTTGGCACACATGTGTAAGTCACTTGGCCCTCACCCCCTTCTCTTTCACTGCGAGGGAGGGGGACCTCCTCCTTTCCTCTCCCCCTTCCCAGCCTTGCTGAAGGTGAGGAGTTTCTCTTCGTCCCCTGCATGTGTGCTCGCTCTTTAAGTTCTGAGTCCCTCGTTCTCTCTCAGTCTCCTCGCGTCCGTCCGTAGCTTGGGTCCTCCTGCTTTGCTCTTTGTGTGGGGGTTCGTGCCTGTGCCTTCCCCAGGGGAATTGTACTCTGGAGATGTGAGGGGAGAGCCTCTCAGCTTCCCCTCCCGTTCCTGTCACAGCTGGGAGGCGAGAGAACTTCTTTTGACTTGGGCTTCCCTGCTGGCCTTTCCTTTGAATCCTAACTTTCCCTAAAATAAAGCTTATAATTAACCTTACAATTCACAATTTACTCTTCTCTGAGTCCATGCTTTCAATTATTTGCTAACTTGAACAAGGACCCGAAAGTCGAGATCCATGGGCCTGGGGTCTCCTACATCTTCATGGAATTTAATCCTTCTCTGGACCCAAAAATCTTACATCACCCTGACTTCCACATGCACACCATGACATGTGTGCATGCACACTCCACACCACACACACACACACACACACGCGCGCGCACACACACAAAGTAAATGAATTTTTAAAAATTAAGAATAAAAGATTGGGGGCTGGAGAGATTGCTTAGTGGTTAAGACACTTACCTACAAAGCCCAAGGACCCAGGTTCGATTCCCCAGGACACACATAAGCCAGAAGCACAAGGTGGTACACGTGTCTGGAGTTCATTTGCAGTGGCTAAAGGCCCTGATGCTCCCATTCTCTCTCTCTCTCTCTCTCTTTCTGCCTCTTTTTCTCTGTCTCTCAAATAAATAAAATAAAATTTTTTTAAGGAATAAAAGGTTGGAATAAAAGAACCTGTGTTTGCCTCAGCCAATTATCAAGGGAGTTGTTACTACTTGGCATTTTGCTACCAACAAAACTGCTGTACCTGGTGAATTTATTACTATTCGATAAATTGTATCACCATAGAAAGATACAAACATGTTTGCCTATGTTAGGTTTTAGGGTTCAACAGAGAGACACAGAATTGGATCAACGTTCAAGAAAAGGGTTTACTAGAGCCAACAGAGTGGTGTGGTTTGCAGGAAAAGCTTCACCTTGCCCAGGGAGAGCAGAGCCTGTTCTTTGAAGACTCTTTGTGAGAGAGTGGGGAGCAGGGAGGAGGTATTGTGCCAGGGGGAAATGGGTTCAAAGTTGGCTGATGTCACCTAACTAGACTGAGAGACACTGTTTTCATGTATTCCTGGCTGAGGCAGGTGTTTGAAAAATCCCACAGGACACTCCCAGATAAGGGGCATCTGGTGGGACAGTGTGCCCTAGTTAGTATATGACATGTGATGTGACATAAGCGGTCAGTCTATCTCTGGGCCCTGAGGCCCGGGAAGGTGATTGCTCTATCCTGCCTTCAGCCTTCTTCATTTAGGGCTTTGCTGTCAGGAAGGGCGTGCTCCCAGGAGTGGAGACTTGGTTATTTGTGAGAGCTCTGAAGAGAGAGAGGCTGCGGTGGGGGGGGGGGGGGGCTTGTTTTGTGAAGCTCTTCACAGCAGACAGGTGCAGCACCTGAGTCAAGTGGGCTCTTGGTAGCAGCACACGGAGGGTCTGGATTCTAGCAGTCTGTGTTTCCGACATAGCACACGCATCCAAGTCTTGCCATGTAGCCCTGGCTTGCCTAGCATTCACTCTGCAGTCCAGGCGGGCTTGAACTCATAGTAGCCCTCCTACTGTGGCCTCCCAAATGCTGAGACTACAGACATATACCACCTCACCTGAATCTTAGCTTGCTGGCTTTGATTCTGCCCTTTTGATGCTGGCAGGCAGTTAAATTAGTGGCAGCTCTTATTATTCTCAGAGTTGGTCTGCTTTTGTTTTGCCCTTAGCCCTAGAGCCTGGTTGTTAAGTTCAGGCTGCACCCTGTCCTAAGTTACTCCATGCTGTGTAAAACAGTAGTTCAGACTGTGCTGTTTTGAGGGTGGAAGATAACTCTGAACTTGGGTAGACACACGAATAACACCATCTGTCTGGGACCACCCATGCAGCAAAAACGGATAAAGGAGTTACTCCTGGGAATAGAAAGGGTACCCTGTACGTTTGTTGGGATGATGTGGTACTTTAGGGGCACAGAGATGTATTAAAGTCATATCAGGAAAACCAAGCCCAAGAAATTACCGGACACACCAGGCTATGGAAACTCCCTCGCCTGTCCCCATAAAGAAGCGAACACCCAGCCCCGTTATGGTGACAGCAATGGCCCCCACCATCCCGTCCTCCGACCACACGGCATGCGTGTAACAGGGAACTCCTGGTAGTTCAGGGGCTTCGGCTTGACTTGGTTCTCACTGTTGCGGCTGCCTACTCAACTGTGGTCTGCCCATTGCCTGTTTGCCCACCAGGACTTGCCGCCCCTCTGCCTCTCCATTCATCTGGAACCAGTCCTGACCTCCACTGTGCCTCGCTCCTGCAGCTGGGCTCAATTCTACAGTCCTGCTCAAACCTGTGACATCGCAGACTTATCTCCTGTGGACCTCCGGCCAGTTGGTTTATCTTACCTCAACAGATTCTTTTGCATTGCTTTTTTTTTTTTTTTGTAATATTTTATTTTTTTTATTTATTTGGGAAAGAGGCAGACAGAGAGAAAGAGAGAGAATGGGCATGCCAGGGCCTCCAGCCACTGCAAACCAACTCCAGACACATGTGCCACCATGTGCATCTATCTGGCTGATGTGGACACTGGGAAAATCAAACCTGGGTCCTTAGGTTTTGCAGGCAAGCACCTTAACTGCCCAGCCATCTCCCCAACCCTCTTTTGCATTTTTACCAGTTTCCTAGCTCTGGTTCCTCATGTCTCTTTGAAACTCCTTGTCTTTTGAGCTCTTCTATAGCAAATATGTATCTCATCATCCTATAGTCATGTAAGGTGTGACTGAGAGTTAAAATTAGGGTGGAAGTGGTGGTGCATACTTTTAATCCCAGCACTCAGAAAGATGAGGTAGGATCACTGTGAGTTCTAGGTCAGCTTGGGCTAAAGTAAAACCTTACCTCAAAAAACCAAAAAAAAAAAAAAAAAAAAAAAAAAAAAAGGGAAAGAAATGAGAGTTAATAACTATGATTGGAATAAAGAACTTGTGTTTGCCTTGGCCAAGGCTGTCAAGAAATTGCTGCCATTGAAATCACCATTCCTTGTTAAGTTATTGTCATCAATGAATTCTGACATTGGGGAGAGATGTGTGTTCTTGTGTGTTTGCCATTGCACACTCACTTCAATGGTTCTTACTCCTAACTCTGAAATGGCTGGAGCCCCTCCCCCTCCCAGTACTGCACGGTCTCTGGTCTTCCCATTCAGGACTCAGTCCTACAACGGACTTCTCGTGTCATGGTGTCTTCTTGCCTGCGCATGCCCAGCCAAGCCCTCAGTGAGGGGGATGCAGGAAACCCCCAGTGCAGGTTTCTAGTACTCTTGCTTTCATATAGCCACTTCTCTCTGTTACATTGTCCTGGCAGTCCCAACTCAGTGTCCCTGAACTCTGATTGTCTGCTTCTCCAACCCTAAAAGAATGCTATAAGTTCCATCTCTCTGTGCTGTGACCCAGAAGTGCCCTCAGGGAGAAAGCCAAGGCCAATGTGGAATTCAATTCACATGTTTCCTATCTCTGGTGGTGGAGGTGGTGGGGGGGGGGTCACAGTCTAGTGCTGCCTGTTGTTCAAAGCTTGAAAGCAATTGCCTCATATATTTTGTCAGCTTTCATGGTTCTTTACAGTGGTGGTAATGGGCATCTGCTATCAATTAGTCTATCAGAGATGTAATCAGTAGTCATTTCTAGTGAGAGGATTTTATCTGGGCACACAGATGTCCAGGGCACTAGCCAGCAGAATGTGAGCAACAGTAATGGAGCGAGTATACCTCTGTTTCTCCTTGTTTTCTGTTCCCTCTGGAACAGAAGGTCATGACAGTTATTGAGTGGTCCATGAAAATTCAGTCTCGTTATTTAAAATATCTAAAACAGAGATCTTAGAAAGAATGGAGATAAGAGAATGGGACAGCAAAAAAAAAAAAAAAAAGCATATGAAGAAATAATGAGAGCGGGACAAATGACTCCTTGGTTAAACATGCTTGTTTGCAAAGCCTTCTGGCCCAGGTTCGATTCCCCAGAACCAATGTAAAGCCGGATGCAAAGGGGCACACACATACATCTGTGACCTCATCACTCCTTTGGCAATGGGGAGTGGAGCTAGGAGAATCCAAAGCTTTCTGGTTATCTGATCAGATGTTTCCTTGTAGTCTGGCCGTTCATTTTTAGCAGCAAGAGAACCTGTCTCAAAGGTGGAGCACAGACAACTTGAAGTTGTCCCCTGACCTGACCTCCACATGTGTGTCATGGCACATGCATGCATACACACACACACACACACACACACACACACACACAGTAGTGGTTTGATTCAGGTGTACCCATATACTGAATAGCAGGTCTCCAGCTGGTGGCAATTTGGGAATCGGAGCCTCCTGGAGGCAGTGTATTATTGGTGATGGGCTTATAGGTATTATAGCCAGCTTCCCCTTGCCAGTGTTTGGCACACTCTCCAGCTGCTGTTGTCCACCTGATGTTGGCCAGGAGGTGATGTCCACCCTCTGTTCATGCCATCATTTCCCCCTGACATCATGGAGCTTTTCCTTGAGTCTTTAAGCCAAAATAAACCCTTTCCTCATACAACCTGCTTTTGGTTTGGGTGTTTTCTGCCAGAAATATGAAACTAACTGCAATACACACACACACACACACACACACACACAGAGAGAGAGAGAGAGAGAGAGAGAGAGAGGAATAATTTTAGATGTGTGTAGAAATTTTATTTAAAAAAATTCTTTAAAGAAGAATGGTGAGGGAGATAGCTTAATGGTTAAGAGCATTGCTGGACAGTCATGAGGCCCTGAGTTCAATCCCCACCACCCACATAAACAGCCAGGCATGGCTGTGCGTGCCTGTATCCCCAGCACTGAGAGAGGCTGAGATAGGAAGATTGCTGGAACTCTCTGATAAACCAGCTTTGGCCTCCATCGTGTGTATGCATCTACATACACACACACACACCCCAAAATAAAGGAATAACCTATTAAAAAAGAAGAAAGGTTGGAGAGATGGCTTAGCAGTTAAGGCAGTTGCCTGTAAAGCCTAAGGACTTAGGTTCAACTACCCAAAACCACTTAAGCCAGATGCATAAGGAGGTGCATGCATCTGCAATTTGTTTGCAGTGGCTAGAGGCCCTAGAGTACCCATTCGCTCTTTCGCTCTCTCTTCCTCAAATAAATAAAGAATATTAAAAAAGTCCAGGTGTGGTGGTGCACGCCTTTAATCTCAGCACTTGGGAGACAGAGGTAGGAGGATCGCCATGAGTTCGAGGCCACCCTGAGTCTACATAGTGAATTCCAGGTCAGCCTGGGCGAGAGCAAGACCCTGCCTTGAAAAAAAAAAAAAAAAAGAATGAGTGAATGAATGAGGCCAACTGAGGTGGTAGATGTGTATAATTTCAGCATTTGGGAGGTAGAGACAGGTGGATCAGAAATTCAAAGTCATCCCCAACCTGAGCTACATAAGACACCCCATACACACACCCCAAAAAGAAAAAAAGAAATAAAAGAAAAGAAACAGGGCAAAGGATGTAGCTCAGAGGCAAAGTGCTTGTCTAACTGTCACAAGGTTCTGGATTTGATCCCCAGCATGCGTGGGGTAAGGACAAGATATAATAAAGATAAAGGCAGAGGTCAAAGAAATCAACAAAGCCAGAGTCAGTTCTGTAAAAAGATTAGGAAATGTAACAATTTTTTGGAGAGAGGGAAAACATGAATTACTAACATAGGAAGGAACAAAAGAGGGAAATCAGCAAGGGTCATTTAACCTAGAAAGAATAAAAAAAAACTATAATCAACAATCTTATTGAAGTAAAGTCAATAACAGAGATGAAATGAACAAATGTCCGTGTGATGAGTTCACTGATGTGACGATTGGAGTCTTGGGAGTGATTAAATCTCTATAAAGACACAGGAGACCCCCAGGCCCTTGAACTCCAACTTCAGGTCCTTGTCCAAGTTATCAAAGAATTGAAAACACGGACTCGAAAAAGGATAAATTATGAATTACACCATTTATTTTAGGGAGAGTTAGGATTATGAGGGAAGGCAAGCAGGAAAGCCCAAACCAAGAGAGATTCTCCCTCTTCCCGGCAAGGCTGGGAGGCTGAGAAAGGGGTCAGGCAACCAAGAAGATCCTCCTCACAAGAGAGATGAGAGAGGTAAAAGAGGGTGAGGGGCTTACACATGTGTTTCAGGCCCGTTTATATGGATCAAATATTCAATTAGGATGAGCCTCGTCATCAGACTCAGGCGTGTTAGGGAGAGACCTGATTGGTCGGTGGGCTCAAGAGGCTGACTCTGCAAGGGCCAGCCCACAGGCATGCTAAGCCCATGAAAAGTTGAGGAAGAAGCAGGGAAGCTTGTAGCCACCTTGGATGAGACTGGGTCAGACTGGGGTTCTAGACTTGCTAGAACAGGCAAGGTGGCATCCACGTTTCTGTGGGCCAGTCCCTAGATGAATACCTACCAGAAAAAAAAAAAAAGAAGCTATCTTGCTTCTAATATCAGCACTATGTCAGAAACAAATGAACATGCTTGTGTCTTTCATAATGTCACAATTTACTGAATAACAATAAATTCACAAAGTATGGTGGTGGTGTTGGCAGCAAAATACCAAGTTCAAAGTCCAGAGCCAAAATCCAGAAGTTGCAGAGAACTCCACACAAAAGTAGACTTATAACACACACACCCACCAAAGCTCAGGGAACACTGCCAAAGAGGGAGTGGAAATACTGTAAGAGCCATACAGTGGGAAGGAGTATCCTGAGGCATTGTCGTTTCCCCACACACAGACTGACTGGTGACTTCATAACCCCATGATGAATACCAATAACCCCACTGGGGAGGGAGGGACCTCAGTGGAACGGGGTGGAAAAGGCAAGTGGTATAGTTAATTTTAGGTGACAATTGGACTAGATTAAGGGATACCTAGGAATCTGAAAAGTATTCTTTGGGGTATGTTGTAGACAGCTCCATGTTGCTGGGTGAACTTCCAAACAGACACAGTTTATGGGAGGTATGGGATTTATTTCAGGCTTACAGATCCAGGGAAAGTTCCATCAGTGGCAGAAGTGGCCTCCTTTCACAGATCCAAGCAGAGAGACACCACACAGCCAGCACCATGAGCAACCGAGGGACCCACACAGAACTCAGACTATTCTGTACACCTTTAGGTTGGAAATCATCTGCCTCCAAACACCTTCAAGCTGGACCCCAGAATCCTCCCCCACCCCAAGTGATACCTCTTCCAGCCAGGTGGCTGGAATTCCAAGTTTGAATAAAACGCATGAGTCTGTTGGGGGACATACATTCAAATTACCACAGGGTATGTCTGTCTTTGAGGGTGTATTTTTGTTTTTTGTGTGTGCTGTTACCTTTTAACCAGTGTCATATCAATTCCTTACTTAAATTGATGCCCAGGCTACAAGAAAACAAAGAAGAATAGTATTGCCCTGGAGAGATGGCTTAGCGGTCAAGGTGCATGCCTGTGAAACCTAAGGACCCAGGTTTGAATCTCCATGTCCCATGTAAGCCAGATGTACATGGTGGCACACGCGTCTGGAGTTCGTTTGCAGTGGCTGGGGGCCCTGGCATGCCCATTCTCTCTCTCTCTCTCTCTCTCTCTCTCTCTCTCTCTCTGCCTCAAATAAATAAATAAAATAGGTAACTAAAATGTTTTTTAAGAATAATATCAAGTCCCCAAATCATAAGGCTCAGAACTGTCAATCCTCAGTGCTCATTAAGCCGCATCCCAGATCACCACAGTGTCCTCCTGACTCTACCGGAAAGCTGTGTTTGCCAGTTGCCTGCAGAAGTCTGTGCCATTGCCTTAGTGCCACGTCAAGGGTATCCTGGATGCCCAGTGACTGTGCCCAGTGTTCAGATGCGTCCCCCCTTCTCTTTCCAATCTTCTAGCTTTCTCATTGACCACAAATCCCAAGAGACCAGGAATGTACATTCGCGGAGTGTCCATGCCCTAGCTGGGCTTCTCCAGCTCCGTGAAGCCCTTCTTGTTGATCACCTTTTCCTCAGCGCTTGTTCTCCACCCCTCCTTCTTCCAGCCGCAAACCCAGAGAGTTATCCCGTCTGTGCTGAGCAGGCTGCCCATGTACAGAACCAACTTGCCGGTGTCCCAAGCTGTTGCTTGTTCAATGGCTTCGCAGGCTGCATGGATTTCTGTTCTTTAGTTTGCCCACACTTAAAGGGTGGCCTTGTACTGTAATTCCTGCCCATGCCTGTCTCTGCCCATTACGAGAGCAGCAGTCACTGCTGTAGACAAGGGCCGACTCTCCCAAATAAGAAAATGCGTCCTTGTTAATTGAAGGAGTTGGTTCTGTGTTCTGTCTCATGTACTTTTGAGACAGTTTAGGGTTAACAGGGCCCCTAAAAGTCAACTACAAGTGGTTGAAGATGAGAAATGCCCTTGCTCCTGTAAGGGAAGAGATGTCCTTGAGCCTGTACAGGAAGAAATGCCCTTGAATCTATAAGAGGGGATCTGGTTCTTCCTTCTCTCTTTTTCCTAAAGGATTCCTCCTAGCCTCCATGTTGCTTGAGGCTATAAATGTCAGAAAGGGAATCAAGGTACCTGGAATGGGAGCTGGATTGACACCACACAGACAGCCCCCACCTAAAGAATCCCCACAAAAGAATCCAAGCAGAGACACCTGGGGTGCTTTCCCATTTTTTAAAATTTTTTTGTTTATTTTTATTTATTTATTTGAGAGTGACAGAGAGGGAAAGAGGCAGAGAGAGAGAGAGAGGGAGAGAGAGAGAGAGAGAATGGGTGCGCCAGGGCTTCTAGCCACTGCAAACGAACTCCAGACGCATGCACCCCCTTGTGCATCTGGCTAATGTGGGTCCTGGGGAATCTAGCCTTGAATCAGGGTCCTTAGGCTTCACAGGCAAGCGCTTAACCGCTAAGCCATCTCTCCAGCCATGCTTTCCCATTTCTGGGGATGTCCTACTGCCTTGCAGAAAGAGTTGTAACTTATTTCCTTCTCCTAAGCTTGTAATAAAATCTTTCTAAAACTTCACCCTCTATGGTCTATGAATTTCATTTGTTGAAGTCCTAAGACAAAAACCCTGAGGCCACTGACTCAGTAAAAGTTTTCTGTGACCATGAACATTTGGTACCCTAACTCCTGGTGATGCAGGATTTTGGGGTTTAGGAGGGGGTCCCCCAGAATTTATGAACACCAAGTTTTGGGTTCTGTCCTACTTTTAATAAAGATGGACTCGAGAGGGATCAATTCTGAATTATATTAAGTTTATTAAAAGGGAAATCACAAATTGTGGGGTTTATTTAAGGGAGACTGGAGTCTGGGAAGGGAGGCTAAGCACATAGAAAGTAGAAAGCATGCTCTCATGTGGAAACATTGTAGTTTATAAGGTTCACTTAAGAGAAATCTTTAGAAAAGCACTGGAGCAGAGCTGTAAGCACATGAAGGTGGAACTTAGATGTAGATATAGAGAGACTCGGAAAACACATGGCATCCACCATGCGCTTTCCTGAAGAAGGAGAGTGTCAGGGCAGAAGAGAAATTGAGGGTCTCTGGAGAAAAACTGGAATAGTGCTGTAAGCATGTGGACTTGAGAGAAACTGAGGCTTTCTTTTTCTTTTTCTTTTTTGTTTTTGGTTTTTCGAGGTAGGGTCTCACTCTAACCGAGGCTGACCTAGAATTCACTATGTGGTCTCAGGGTGGCCTCGAACACTGCGATCTTCCTACCTCTGCCTCCCCAGTGCTGGGATTAAAGGCGTGCGCCACCATGCCCGACAGAAACTGAGGCTTTTAAAGAGAAATTAGGGTAAAGCTGCAAGCACATGAATCTAGGAGCTTGTGCAGGGAGACCTAGGAGGAACCCACAGGGCTATGTGCTTCTAGGGGAGTTAAGAGAATAAACGGTGAGGCTGAATGGGAAAAAATGAGAGGGCAGATATCAAAGAAGAGACTAAGAGATTCAGAGGAGAAATGAGTGATGAGGAGGGTTACACTCCTGGTTACCCCGAGTTTAGAATAAGGATACAGGTAGTAAGTCTGGAGTTGGTAAGAGCACCCACATGGTACATTCGGAGATCAGAGAAAGATCATACATCTAATTAAAACGAGAAGTTACCCTGAACTATAAAGCAGAGGCAAGGGAAAAGTTTAGATCACGAAACAATCCAGGGCTGGAGAGATGGCTTAGCAGTTGAGCGCTTGCCTGTGAAGCCTAAGGACCCCAGTTCGAGGCTCGATTCCCCAGGACCCTCGTTAGCCAGATGCACAAGGGGGCGCACACATCTGGAGTTTGTTTGCAGTGGATGGAGGCCCTGGCACACCCATTCTCTCTCTCTCTGTATCTGCCTCTTTCTCTCTGTGTGTGTTGCTTTCAAATAAATAAATAAATAGATGAACAAAAAAGAAAAAAGAAAAGAAAAGAAACAATGCAATGCTCCCCCATCCAGCCTGGGTAGGGGTAGAGGCCAGACTAAGGGGTGTTACCCACACAGAGTAAAAAGGCCTGGGTGTGGTGTGGGGAAGAGCCACACGTACACACTGAGGGTCACATCCAGAGACAGGGAGGGGCTGGGCGGCTGCAGCCTTTATCAGGTTCAGGTATGTAAGGGCTTCCGCTACTGATTAGCTGGTAAATTTGGAGGATGAGCCTGAGGGTCCGCCCAGTTGGGTCAGCCAGCCCAGGTAATGCAGTGGACTGTGGACGGTAGGGGGCGCTGTGGATCAGTCTCCATTTGACATTTTTGCCAAGAGCTTGCTTGCCCTGGCACCTCCTGGTTCTCCCTGAGCTTCAATCCCTAACTGAGACTGCCTTTTAAAAAGCTAGCTTTCTCCTGTCCTCCTTCACTGGGTTACAGCCCAACCGAAAGCCAAGAAAGATTCTGCCCATCTCTAAGACACCCTGAATTCCCATATCACTTTGCCCACAGGGCTCCACTTCACTTTCACCAAAGGCTCCAAGGGGTGCTCGCTGCTCTTCACCTGTGATTCCTGTATGTGCACATTGCCTGTCCTTCTGAACCACCCCAGCTTGCAGCATTCCTGACAAAGGCCCAGAATGTATCTTTTTTTTAAATTAATTAATTTATTTTTATTTATTTACTTGAGAGCAACAGACAGAGAGAAAGAGGCAGAGAGAGAGAGAGAATGGGCGCGCCAGGGCCTCCAGCCACTGCAAACGAACTCCAGACGCATGTGCCCCCTTGTACATCTGGCTAACGTGGGTCCTGGGGAATCGAGCCTTGAACCAGGATCCTTAGGCTTCTCAGGCAAGCATTTAACCACTAACCGCTAAGCCATCTCTCCAGCCCTGGGGTTTTTTGTTTTGTTTTGTTTTGTTTTTTTTTCAGGTAGGGTCTTGCCCTAGCCCAGGATGACCTGGGAGTTTGTTTGTAGTGGCTAGAGACTCTGGCATACCCATTCTCTCTGTCTCTCTTCTCTCTCTCTCCTTGCAAATAAATAAACAAAAGTGTTTTTAAAAAATAATATCTCTGGGGCTGGAGAGCTGGCTTAGCAGTTAAGGCACTTGCCTGCAAAGCCTAAGGACCCATGTTTGACTCTCCAGATCCCAAATAAGCCAGATGCACAAAGGTGAGGCAAGTGCAAGGTCACACATGCCCACTAGGTAGCACACGCGTCTGGAGTTTGATGGCAGTGGCTGAGGTCCTGGAGTGCCAATTCCCTCTCTCTCTCTCTGTCTCTCTCTCTCTCTCTCTGTAAAAAATAATAATATCTCTCGCCCTGGGTGGAGACATGATATTTTAAACTACTCAAAACATATTAACAAAGATATACTATTGATATGGGACCGTGGGGTATCTTTGAGAGCAACAGAACCACTCGCAGCTGTTGGTTGCACTTTAATCCAGGAGTTAGGGTGCCAGATGTTCATGGTCACACAAAATTTCTACTGAGTCAGTGGCCTCCAGGTTCCTATCTCCTGAATTCAAAGAATGAAATTCACAGGCCATAAATGGTGAAGTTTAGAAAGATTTCATTACAGCGCCTAAGAAAAGGACAGAAGGCAGAGCTCCTGTAAAGCAGTAAGGGCCCCCCAGATATGGGAAAAAAACCCCACTTGGTGGCAGATTGGGGGCTATTATGGGAAAGGGAAACTCCTTTCAGGTTTCTAGGGAGTCAGGTTTCTAAGAAAGGGGAACTACTTTAGGGAAACTAGATTCCCCCTTATAGGCTCAAAGGCATTTCCCAGTTTTTAATAAAAAACTGTCCCCTTTGGGGGCCCTGTTTCCCTCAGCTACCTAGCTAATTCCTATCCCATTCTCCCTTTCTGAAGAGTTAACCCTCACGATTTTTCCCTCCACTAAGAGTTGATCCACCTGTAGCTGTCAATCACCTAGCCAGAGACCCCCCCAGGAAAGCTGAGTCACCCGAAGACATATTACGGAGACAGGAGGAATGGTTATCTCCTTAATGAGGCACTTATAGGTCCCAGAAGCTCCTCCATCAATGCAACTGCTTGCAGATCCTCACTGCTAAGCCTGCTTGCTTTTCCGAGTTCTAGCTCAAAACGAATAGCCTTTCCTTTGGCCTTTTATACATCTCCTTTGGATATTGGCCAAAATCCTAAGTAAGCTGACAACTCTGGGTTTTCTCACTGTTTTGTTTTTTTTTTTTCTGAAGATCCTCCTTACCCATGCAGCTGCTTGCCAAACTCCATTGTTCAGCCTGCCTGCTTTCTGGACCCTAACTCAAAAGACAATGATGTTGATTTTGAAGGCAATGGAAAACATTTCTCAGCTCTCAATGGGTTTAACTCAAGGGGCTGAGGTGCCAGGAAAAGCAATGACCACCAAAGCTACACACAGAGTCAGTAGCTCTTGAGTTCATTATCATATGCTAAAAGGGAATTAGGGAACGTGGACAAGAGGTGAACAAACAAAAGTAGATTTATTAAGGAACTAGTGAGAAGGACTCTGGAGCAGGAGGATCAGAGAGAGAGAGAGAGAGAGAGACTACCAACAAGCTACCTGATATACTGTAGGACTTATGATGGGGACTGAATGGAGACTGAGGTGAACTTTACCAAGGTTGGTTGCTCTTTGTCTCATGTGGGCCACGCCAGTACAGGGCTCCTGTGAAAGCCCCTTTGTCCTATTTAAGAAACTAATCATATATTGCTGACACAATCAGGGAGGTGGTCACATACCATGGTCGTCTTGCCCATTCTGTCTCCTAGCTGATGGTAATCATTCTGAAAGACATTGACTGAACGCTTCTCCATTTTTGTCCTGAAGTTACCTGTGGCTTATAACAGACTACGTGACTGGCTCGTAGTTCGCCGTGGATCCTGCCCTCGTTGCCTAGGGTAGCTAACTCCTGTTGATGCAGGATTCTGGAGCCCAGGGGTCCCCCAGGACTATGAACTCCAACTTTGGGATCTTATCTATTTTAACAAAGAATTTGGAAAACAAACTTTGAAAAGAGTGAATTATTAAGTTTACTTAGATAAAATTTATGAATTATGAGGTTCATTTAGGGAGAATTGGTATAGAGGAAGGCTTAGAAAGACTTGGGCCAGAAAGGAAGTTCCTCCCTTGCCCAGGTGGAAAGGGAGATGGGAGAAAAGTTAGGGAAACCTCTGAGAGAGAAGTCCATGAAGAGAGCACAGGTGGGAGCCAAAGCCATAACATTCAGAAGACACACACACACACACACACACACACACACACACACACGGGAAGCAGAGCATGTGAGCGCAGATCTTTCACCTTCACAGAAGAAACAGCTAAGAGATCAGAGCCCAGAGCGCAGAAAAAAATCCTGCATGTAACAAAGTGAGAAAATGCCTGAAAACAAAATATACCTAATAAGCAAACAGAAAAATGCCCAGGCAAGTGACAAGAGCCCTGCCCTCTTCCAGCCTCCTTCTCAGGCAGGCGGGGATGGCAGGGGGAGAGCAGGGACCAGGAGAGCCAGTGCCAGAACATGGCCAAGAAAGTGACCACACAAGTGGTAGGCCCTTTATAGCTAATGGGATGGACTTTGTTGTCAGAGTGAGGTAAGTGAAGGAGAACAGGAGAAAGCTAGCTTCTTTTAGGCAGTTTCAGTTAGAAACTAAGGCCCACAGAGAACCAGGAGATGCCACCCCACATGCCAACACTCCTTGGCACGAATTGCACTCTTGGCCGGGATGGAACTTGTGTCTGATGGAGGCTCGGCTACAGCGCCCCCTGCTGTCCACAGTCAGGCATGCTATGGCCTTCACTACCCAGGTGGGCTGCCCTTGGAGCCTACCCCTTCAAATCTACAAACCAGGCTTGGAGAGGTGGCTTAGCGGTTAAGGTGCTTGCCTGTGAAGCCTAAGGACCTAGGTTTGATTCTCCAGTACCCACGTAAGCCAGATGCACAAGGTGGTGCATGTGTCTGGAGTTTGTTTGTAGTGGCTGGAGGCCCTGGTATGCCCATTCTATTCTCTCTCTCTCTCTCTCTCTTTCTCTCTCAAATAAACAAAAATAAAAAAATATTTTTAAAAACTCTACAAACTAATGAGGTCTTCCCTTTTACATGCCTGAATCTGATGAAAGAATACATTTTAATCAACTGTAAAGGCTATCTTGGCGCCTCCTTTGCTCTCTCAGAGTTCTCTCTCTGCCTGCCTCTCCTTGCTCTGGCCACAGGGATACATGGGAGTCTGGCCTCTCCCCACACCCAGCCTGGCTGGGTGGAGAGGGGAGCATAGCCCTCTTTTCTTGGTCTGGGGAAACTTTTCTGCTTGCCTCTGCTTTCTAGCTTGGGTAACTTCTCACTTTAATTACATGTATGATTGTCCTCTGACCTCTGAATCTACCACTTGTGTATTTCCCCTACACTCCAGATCTACCTGCTTGGGAGCTTTCACTAACTCGACGCCTGTCACCTGTGTAACTTCTCTGAACTCAGGTATCCATGGGTACAACTTGCTTTACTACTGGTCTGTCATCTGAATCTCTTGGTCTCTGCTTTGATGTTTTCCCTCTGCTATTCTCCTTCAGCCACCACCACCTGCCCTCTTAACTCCCTCCCACGGGGAGCACAAGGCAGATGGTATGTGTGTTCCTTCTCAATCTCCCTACATACACACCTAATTCTGTCTTCCATGTGCTTGTGGCTCTACTCGTCTTTCTATAAATCTCAATTTCTTTTTTTTAAAACTCTTTTAAAATACTTTTTTTTCTTTATTTATTTACTTATTTGTGACAGAAAGGGAGAGAGTGGGGGCACCACGACCTCCAGTCACTGCAAATGAACTCCAGACACATGCGCCACCTTGTACATCTGACTTATGTGGATCCTGGGGAATTGAACCTGAGTCCTTTGGCTTTGCAGGCAAACGCCTTAACTGCTAAGCCATCTCTCAAGCCCTTCAATGTCTACTGTGCAGTGTTTTCTGCCTGAGTGCGTGTTTGCCACCTCCCACGTGCTTACGGCTCTGCTCTAGCCTTCTTCCTAGATCCCAACTTCCCTTAAATAAATCCTACAATTGGTGATTTCTCCCTAAATAAACTTAAACATTCATAATTTACCCTTCTTGAGTTCATTTTTATCAATTCTTTGTTAAAAATAGAGCAGGACCCAAAATTGGGGTTTATAAACTTGGGGGACCCCAAACTCCTGTAGCATAAGGAAGAGACCTGATTGGTTTGTGGATTCAAGAGACTGACTCAGGAGGGGACATCCCAGCTAGGTGTGCTAGACTGGGGAAGAAGTAGGGGTACCTCTTGTAGCCATCTTGGGTGAGACTGGGTCAGACTCCAAACACCTTCAAGCTGGACCCCAGAATCCTCCCCCACCCCAAGTGATACCTCTTCCAGCCAGGTGGCTAGAATTCCAAGTTTGAATATAACACCTGAGTCTGTTGGGGGACATACATTCAAATTACCACAGGGTATGTCTATGAGGGTGTATTTTTGTTTTTTTTTGTGTGTGTGTTGTTACCTTTTAACCAGTGTCATATCAATTCCTTACTTAAATTGATGCCCAGGCTACAAGAAAACAAATAAGAATAGTATCACCCTGGAGAGATGGCTTAGCGGTCAAGGTGCATGCCTGTGAAACCTAAGGACCCAGGTTCGAATCTCCATGTCCCATGTAAGCCAGATGCACATGGTGGCACACGTGTCTAGAGTTCGTTTGCAGTGGCTGGAGGCCCTGGCATGCCCATTCTCTCTCTCTCTCTCTCTCTGCCTCAAATAAATAAATAAAATAGGTAACTAAAATGTTTTTTTAAGAATAATATCAAGTCCCCAAATCATAAGGCTCAGAACTGTCAATCCTCAGTGCTCACTAAGCCGCATCCCAGATCACCACAGTGTCCTCCTGACTCTACCGGAAAGCTGTGTTTGCCAGTTGCCTGCAGAAGTCTGTGCCATTGTCTTAGCGCCACGTCAAGGGTATCCTGGATGCCCAGTGACTGTGCCCAGTGTTCAGATGCGTCCCTCCTTCTCTTTCCAATCTTCTAGCTTTCTCATTGACCACAAATCCCAAGAGACCAGGAATGTACATTCGCGGAGTGTCCATGCCCTAGCTGGGCTTCTCCAGCTCCGTGAAGCCCTTCTTGTTGATCACCTTTTCCTCAGCGCTTGTTCTCCACCCCTCCTTCTTCCAGCCGCAAACCCAGAGAGTTATCCCGTCTGTGCTGAGCAGGCTGCCCATGTACAGAACCAACTTGCCGGTGTCCCAAGCTGTTGCTTGTTCAATGGCTTCGCAGGCTGCATGGATTTCTGTTCTTTAGTTTGCCCACACTTAAAGGGTGGCCTTGTACTGTAATTCCTGCCCATGCCTGTCTCTGCCCATTACGAGAGCAGCAGTCACTGCTGTAGACAAGGGCCGACTCTCCCAAATAAGAAAATGCGTCCTTGTTAATTGAAGGAGTTGGTTCTGTGTTCTGTCTCATGTACTTTTGAGACAGTTTAGGGTTAACAGGGCCCCTAAAAGTCAACTACAAGTGGTTGAAGATGAGAAATGCCCTTGCTCCTGTAAGGGAAGAGATGTCCTTGAGCCTGTACAGGAAGAAATGCCCTTGAATCTATAAGAGGGGATCTGGTTCTTCCTTCTCTCTTTTTCCTAAAGGGTTCCTCCTAGCCTCCATGTTGCTTGAGGCTAGAAATGTCAGAAAGGGAATCAAGGTACCTGGAATGGGAGCTGGATTGACACCACACAGACAGCCCCCACCTAGAGAATCCCCACAAAAGAATCCAAGCAGAGACACCTGGGTGCTTTCCCATTTTTTAAAATTTTTTTTGTTTATTTTTATTTATTTATTTGAGAGTGACAGAGAGGGAAAGAGGCAGAGAGAGAGAGAGGAGGGAGAGAGAGAGAGAGAGAATGGGTGCGCCAGGGCTTCTAGCCACTGCAAACGAACTCCAGACGCATGCACCCCCTTGTGCATCTGGCTAATGTGGGTCCTGGGGAATCTAGCCTTGAATCAGGGTCCTTAGGCTTCACAGGCAAGCGCTTAACCGCTAAGCCATCTCTCCAGCCATGCTTTCCCCATTTCTGGGGATGTCCTACTGCCTTGCAGAAAGAGTTGTAACTTATTTCCTTCTCCTAAGCTTGTAATAAAATCTTTCTAAAACTTCACCCTCTATGGTCTATGAATTTCATTTGTTGAAGTCCTAAGACAAAAACCCTGAGGCCACTGACTCAGTAAAAGTTTTCTGTGACCATGAACATTTGGTACCCTAACTCCTGGTGATGCAGGATTTTGGGGTTTAGGAGGGGGTCCCCCAGAATTTATGAACACCAAGTTTTGGGTTCTGTCCTACTTTTAATAAAGATGGACTCGAGAGGGATCAATTCTGAATTATATTAAGTTTATTAAAAGGGAAATCACAAATTGTGGGGTTTATTTAAGGGAGACTGGAGTCTGGGAAGGGAGGCTAAGCACATAGAAAGTAGAAAGCATGCTCTCATGTGGAAACATTGTAGTTTATAAGGTTCACTTAAGAGAAATCTTTAGAAAAGCACTGGAGCAGAGCTGTAAGCACATGAAGGTGGAACTTAGATGTAGATATAGAGAGACTCGGAAAACACATGGCATCCACCATGCGCTTTCCTGAAGAAGGAGAGTGTCAGGGCAGAAGAGAAATTGAGGGTCTCTGGAGAAAAACTGGAATAGTGCTGTAAGCATGTGGACTTGAGAGAAACTGAGGCTTTCTTTTTCTTTTTCTTTTTTGTTTTTGGTTTTTCGAGGTAGGGTCTCACTCTAACCGAGGCTGACCTAGAATTCACTATGTGGTCTCAGGGTGGCCTCGAACACTGCGATCTTCCTACCTCTGCCTCCCCAGTGCTGGGATTAAAGGCGTGCGCCACCATGCCCGACAGAAACTGAGGCTTTTAAAGAGAAATTAGGGTAAAGCTGCAAGCACATGAATCTAGGAGCTTGTGCAGGGAGACCTAGGAGGAACCCACAGGGCTATGTGCTTCTAGGGGAGTTAAGAGAATAAACGGTGAGGCTGAATGGGAAAAATGAGAGGGCAGATATCAAAGAAGAGACTAAGAGATTCAGAGGAGAAATGAGTGATGAGGAGGGTTACACTCCTGGTTACCCCGAGTTTAGAATAAGGATACAGGTAGTAAGTCTGGAGTTGGTAAGAGCACCCACATGGTACATTCGGAGATCAGAGAAAGATCATACATCTAATTAAAACGAGAAGTTACCCTGAACTATAAAGCAGAGGCAAGGGAAAAGTTTAGATCACGAAACAATCCAGGGCTGGAGAGATGGCTTAGCAGTTGAGCGCTTGCCTGTGAAGCCTAAGGACCCCAGTTCGAGGCTCGATTCCCCAGGACCCTCGTTAGCCAGATGCACAAGGGGGCGCACACATCTGGAGTTTGTTTGCAGTGGATGGAGGCCCTGGCACACCCATTCTCTCTCTCTCTGTATCTGCCTCTTTCTCTCTGTGTGTGTTGCTTTCAAATAAATAAATAAATAGATGAACAAAAAAGAAAAAAGAAAAGAAAAGAAACAATGCAATGCTCCCCCATCCAGCCTGGGTAGGGGTAGAGGCCAGACTAAGGGGT
The DNA here is from genome assembly GCA_036346955.1 of Dipus sagitta. Lineage (NCBI taxonomy): Eukaryota > Metazoa > Chordata > Mammalia > Rodentia > Dipodidae > Dipus > Dipus sagitta. The sequence goes on from CM070773.1 coordinate 39,335,226, forward strand.
GTTACCCACACAGAGTAAAAAGGCCTGGGTGTGGTGTGGGGAAGAGCCACACGTACACACTGAGGGTCACATCCAGAGACAGGGAGGGGCTGGGCGGCTGCAGCCTTTATCAGGTTCAGGTATGTAAGGGCTTCCGCTACTGATTAGCTGGTAAATTTGGAGGATGAGCCTGAGGGTCCGCCCAGTTGGGTCAGCCAGCCCAGGTAATGCAGTGGACTGTGGACGGTAGGGGGCGCTGTGGATCAGTCTCCATTTGACATTTTTGCCAAGAGCTTGCTTGCCCTGGCACCTCCTGGTTCTCCCTGAGCTTCAATCCCTAACTGAGACTGCCTTTAAAAAAGCTAGCTTTCTCCTATCCTCCTTCACTGGGTTACAGCCCAACCAAAAGCCAAGAAAGATTCTGCCCATCTCTAAGACACCCTGAATTCCCATATCACTTTGCCCACAGGGCTCCCCTTCACTTTCACCAAAGGCTCCAAGGGCTGCTCGCTGGTCTTCACCTGTGATTCCTGTATGTGCACATTGCCTGTCCTTCTGAACCACCCCAGCTTGCAGCATTCCTGACAAAGGCCCAGGCTGTATCTTTTTTAAAATTTATTTATTTATTTTTATTTATTTATTTGAGAGCAACAGACAGAGAGAAAGAGGCAGAGAGAGAGAGAATGGGCGCGCCAGGGCCTCCGGCCACTGCAAACAAACTCCAGATGCGTGTGTCCCCTTGTGCATCTGGCTAACGTGGGTCCTGGGGAATCGAGCCTTGAACCAGGGATCCTTAGGCTTCTCAGGCAAGCATTTAACCACTAACCGCTAAGCCATCTCTCCAGCCCTGTTGTTTTGTTTTTTTTCAGGTAGGGTCTTGCCCTAGCCCAGGATGACCTGGGAGTTTGTTTGCAGTGGCTAGAGACTCTGGCATACCCATTCTCTCTGTCTCTCTTCTCTCTCTCTCCTTGCAAATAAATAAACAAAAGTGTTTTTAAAAAATAATATCTCTGGGGCTGGAGAGCTGGCTTAGCAGTTAAGGCACTTGCCTGCAAAGCCTAAGGACCCATGTTTGACTCTCCAGATCCCATGTAAGCCAGATGCACAAAGGTGAGGCAAGTGCAAGGTCACACATGCCCACTAGGTAGCACACGCGTCTGGAGTTTGATGGCAGTGGCTGAGGTCCTGGAGTGCCAATTCCCTCTCTCTCTCTCTCTCTCTCTGTCTCTCTCTCTCTCTCTCTGTAAAAAATAATAATATCTCTCGCCCTGGGTGGAGACATGATATTTTAAACTACTCAAAACATATTAACAAAGATATACTATTGATATGGGACCGTGGGGTGTCTTTGAGAGCAACAGAACCACTCGCAGCTGTTGGTTGCACTTTAATCCAGGAGTTAGGGTGCCAGCTGTTCATGGCCACACAAAATTTCTACTGAGTCAGTGGCCTCCAGGTTCCTATCTCCTGAATTCAAAGAATGAAATTCACAGGCCATAAATGGTGAAGTTTAGAAAGATTTCATTACAGCGCCTAAGAAAAGGACAGAAGGCAGAGCTCCTGTAAAGCAGTAAGGGCCCCCCAGATATGGGAAAAAAAAACCCACTTGGTGGCAGATTGGTGGCTATTATGGGAAAGGGAAACTCCTTTCAGGTTTCTAGGGAGTCAGGTTTCTAAGAAAGGGGAACTACTTTAGGGAAACTAGATTCCCCCTTATAGGCTCAAAGGCATTTCCCAGTTTTTAATAAAAAACTGTCCCCTTTGGGGGCCCTGTTTCCCTCAGCTACCTAGCTAATTCCTATCCCATTCTCCCTATCTGAAGAGTTAACCCTCACGATTTTTCCCTCCACTAAGAGTTGATCCACCTGTAGCTGTCAATCACCTAGCCAGAGACCCCCCCAGGAAAGCTGAGTCACCCGAAGACATATTAAGGAGACAGGAGGAATGGTTATCTCCTTAATGAGGTACTTATAGGTCCCAGAAGCTCCTCCATCAATGCAACTGCTTGCAGATCCTCACTGCTAAGCCTGCTTGCTTTTCCGAGTTCTAGCTCAAAACGAATAGCCTTTCCTTTGGCCTTTTATATATCTCCTTTGGATATTGGCCAAAATCCTAAGTATGCTGACAACTCTCTGGGTTTTCTCACTGTTTTCTTTTCTGAAGATCCTCCTTACCCATGCAGCTGCTTGCCAAACTCCATTGTTCAGCCTGCTTGCTTTCTGGACCCTAACTCAAAAGACAATGATGTTGATTTTGAAGGCAATGGAAAACATTTCTCAGCTCTCAATGGGTTTAACTCAAGGGGCTGAGGTGCCAGGAAAAGCAATGACCACCAAAGCTACACACAGAGTCAGTAGCTCTTGAGTTCATTATCATATGCTAAAAGGGAATTAAGGAACGTGGACAAGAGGTGAACAAACAAAAGTAGATTTATTAAGGAACTAGTGAGAAGGACTCTGGAGCAGGAGGATCAGAGATAGAGAGAGAGAGAGAGAGAGAGAGACTACCAACAAGTTACTTGATATACTGTAGGACTTACAATGGGGACTGAATAGAGACTGAGTGAACTTTACCAAGGTTGGTTGCTCTTTGTCTCATGTGGGCCGCGCCAGTACGGGGCTCCTGTGAAAGCCCCTTTGTCCTATTTAAGAAACTAATCATATGTTGCTGACACAATCAGGGAGGTGGTCACATACCATGGTCGTCTTGCCCATTCTGTCTCCTAGCTGATGGTAATCATTCTGAAAGACATTGACTGAACGCTTCTCCATTTTTGTCCTGAAGTTACCTGTGGCTTATAACAGACTATGTGACTGGCTCGTAGTTCGCCGTGGATCCTGCCCTCGTTGCCTAGGGTAGCTAACTCCTGTTGATGCAGGATTCTGGAGTCCAGGGGTCCCCCAGGACTATGAACTCCAACTTCGGGATCTTATCTATTTTAACAAAGAATTTGGAAAACAAACTCTGAAAAGAGTGAATTATTAAGTTTACTTAGAGAAAATTTATGAATTTTCATATGAATTATGAGGTTCATTTAGGGAGAATTGGTATAGAAGAAGGCTTAGAAAGACTTGGGCCAGAAAGGAAGTTCCTTCCTTGCCCAGGTGGAAAGGGAGATGGGAGAAAAGTTAGGGAAACCTCTGAGAGAGAAGTCCATGAAGAGAGCACAGGTGGGAGCCAAAGCCATAACATTCAGAAGACACACACACACACACACACACACACACACACACACACGGGAAGCAGAGCATGTGAGCGCATATCTTTCACCTTCACAGAAGAAACAGCTAAGAGATCAGAGCCCAGAGCGCAGAAAAAAATCCTGCATGTAACAAAGTGAGAAAATGCCTGAAAACAAAATATACCTAATAAGCAAGCAGAAAAATGCCCAGGCAAGTGACAAGAGCCCTCCCCTCTTCCAGCCTCCTTCTCAGGCAGGCGGGGATGGCAGGGGGAGAGCAGGGACCAGGAGAGCCAGTGCCAGAACATGGCCAAGAAAGTGACCACACAAGTGGTAGGCCCTTTATAGCTAATCGGATGGACTTTGTTGTCAGAGTGAGGTAAGTGAAGGAGACCAGGAGAAAGCTAGCTTCTTTTAGGCAGTTTCAGTTAGAAACTAAGGCCCACAGAGAACCAGGAGATGCCACCCCACATGCCAACACTCCTTGGCACGAATTGCACTCTTGGCGGGGATGGAACTTGTGTCTGATGGAGGCTCGGCTACAGCGCCCCCTGCTGTCCACAGTCAGGCATGCTATGGCCTTCACTACCCAGGTGGGCTGCCCTTGGAGCCTACCCCTTCAAATCTACAAACCAGGCTTGGAGAGGTAGCTTAGTGGTTAAGGTGCTTGCCTGTGAAGCCTAAGGACCTAGGTTTGATTCTCCAGTACCCACGTAAGCCAGATGCACAAGGTGGTGCATGTGTCTGGAGTTTGTTTGTAGTGGCTGGAGGCCCTGGTATGCCCATTCTATTCTCTCTCTCTCTCTCTTTCTCTCTCAAATAAACAAAAATAAAAAAATATTTTTAAAAACTCTACAAACTAATGAGGTCTTCCCTTTTACATGCCTGAATCTGATGAAAGAATACATTTTAATCAACTGTAAAGGCTATCTTGGCGCCTCCTTTGCTCTCTCAGAGTTCTCTCTCTGCCTGCCTCTCCTTGCTCTGGCCACAGGGATACATGGGAGTCTGGCCTCTCCCCACACCCAGCCTGGCTGGGTGGAGAGGGGAGCATAGCCCTCTTTTCTTGGTCTGGGGAAACTTTTCTGCATGCCTCTGCTTTCTAGCTTGGGTAACTTCTCACTTTAATTACATGTATGATTTTCCTCTGACCTCTGAATCTACCACTTGTATATTTCCCCTACACTCCAGATCTACCTGCTTGGGAGCTATCACTAACTCGACGCCTGTCACCTGTGTAACTTCTCTGAACTCGGGTATCCATGGGTACAACTTGCTTTACTACTGGTCTGTCATCTGAATCTCTTGGTCTCTGCTTTGATGTTTTCCCTCTGCTATTCTCCTTCAGCCACCACCACCTGCCCTCTTAACTCCCTCCCACAGGAGCACAAGGCGGATGGTATGTGTGTTCCTTCTCAATCTCCCTACATACACACCTAATTCTGTCTTCCATGTGCTTGTGGCTCTACTCGTCTTTCTACAAATCTCAATTTCTTTTTTTTTAAACTCCTTTAAAATTTTTTTTTTTGTTAATTTTTATTTATTTATTTGAGAGTGACAGAGAGAGGAAGAGGCAGATAGAGAGAAAGAGAGAGAATGGGCGTGCCAGGGCCTCCAGCCACTGCAAACGAACTCCAGACGCGTGCACCCCCTTGTGTAAAACTCTTTTTAAATACTTTTTCTTTATTTCTTTATTTACTTATTTGTGACAGAAAGGGAGAGAGTGGGGGCACCACGACCTCCAGTCACTGCAAATGAACTCCAGACACATGCGCCACCTTGTACATCTGACTTATGTGGATCCTGGGGAATTGAACCTGAGTCCTTTGGCTTTGTAGGCAAATGCCTTAACTGCTAAGCCATCTCTCAAACCCTTCAATGTCTACTGTGCAGTGTTTTCTGCCTGAGTGCGTGTTTGCCACCTCCCACGTGCTTATGGCTCTGCTCTAGCCTGCTTCCTAGATCCCAACTTCCCTTAAATAAATCCTACAATTGGTGATTTCTCCCTAAATAAACTTAAACATTCATAATTTACCCTTCTTGAGTTCATTTTTATCAATTCTTTGTTAAACATAGAACAGGACCCAAAATTGGGGTTTATAAACTTGGGGGACCCCTCTTGAACCCCAAACTCCTGTAGCATAAGGAAGAGACCTGATTGGTTTGTGGATTCAAGAGACTGACTCAGGAGGGGACATCCCAGCTAGGTGTGCTAGACTGGGGAAGAAGTAGGGGTACCTCTTGTAGCCATCTTGGGTGAGACTGGGTCAGATACCAAGTTCTAATTTTGCCAGGGCAGGCAAGGTGGCTGTTAAGAAAAATGAGACCCAGCACATCAGAGACAGACTTTATTCAGGAAAGTCTGAGAAGGGTCCTGACCAGGCATGCCAGAAACCACTTCTCTTCCAGACCAGGGAATATTATGGGGCTGTGGGGGGTCATTGGAATTCTTTGGTTGCAGAACAGTCCAGCTTGCTTGAGTCACCTCAGGGATGTGATAAGCGCACAGGTGGTTTGGGTCATTCCAGGAAGGTTATAACTGGGAAGGGTGGTTGGGTCACTCTTGGGAAACAGAGAGTTACAAGGAAATGACAGAATCCAAAATTGGAGACATTCTGGTTCTAACAGTGGCATCTGCACTATGACTGTCTCTCTTCCTCTGATCCATCTTCCTCCTCCTAGCAGCTGCTGAGATCTACAGCTTATCTGCCTTATTGTTTTCCTCTCAAACTCTAAGAAAACGTTCCAAAAGCTTCCTCTCTCTCTCCCTCTCTGTTTTGTTTTTATTTTTTGTGTTATTAATTAATTAATTTATTTGAGAATGACAGACAAAGCGAGAAAGAGGCAGAGAAAGAGAGACACAGAAAGAATGGGCGCCCCAGAGCCTCCAGCCACTGCAAACGAACTCCAGACGCGTGCACCCCCTTGTGCATCTGGCTAACGTGGGTCCTGGGGAGTTGAGCCTCGAACCGGGGTCCTTAGGCTTCACAGGCAAGTCTTAATGGCTAAGCCATCTCTCCAGCCCATCTGTTTTGTTTTTAGAGGTAGGGTTTCACTCTACTCCAAGCTGACCTGGAATTCATTATGTAGTCTCAGGGTCGCCTCAAACTCCTCCGACCTCTGCCTCCCAAGTGTTGGGATTAAAGGCGTGCACCACCACGCCTGGCCTGTCCAGAAGCTTTTCACAGCACCCATTTCCAAATTATTTTATCAACAAGACTAGGAGCCTATCAGTCTCAGAGCTCTCTCCCAACTGGCCAAAAAACAGAATCTTCCTTCAAAAGGCCTGCTTTCTCCACCCTCTGTCCCTGAGCACTGTCCATTGCCACCACCCCCCCCCACACACCCCCATAAACTCTCCTCGAACTGGCCAGTCCTCCATGCCCCAAGGACATGGAGATAAAAGCCCTGGCCCCATTTCCCTCACCCTCTCCTTTTACTCTGCACAGGTGTTTATACTTCTTTATCTATCTCTCTCTGACTCCACCTCAGGCTTCTATTTATATATGCACCTTCTCTCATTCTCTCTCTCTCTCTCTCTCTCCTTCCCTTTCTCCCTTCTCCACTGGAGCCTTTAGCATGTGCACCATGCTAAAGCCACGGACTGGTATTATACACCTGCGACCAGCTGCAGGCTCCCTCCCCTCTCTCTCTTTCTTTCCTCTCTCTCTCTGTCTCTCTCTGTTTATCTTTCACTTGCTTCCCACCTGGCTTGCATCTCTAACCCCTCCCCTCATTGACCCGCCCACCACATGCTATGCTGCCTTGGGTGTGCACGTGGACTTCTGGCTACTCTGCACCCCCCCACTTTACCCCTGGGTCTTGAGACGCCCCCTACTCTGAGCCACTAATAAACCTCTTATTTCTAAAAGTGGGATCAGAGCCTCTGTATCCGAACCTCCATTTCTATGTTTACAGAACCCACGAAAGGGAAGCTCAATTCCTGATCACAATAAGACATCAGGACGGGCCCATCTTACAAGGTCCAGGAGGCCGTCAGGTTCCCAAGGTCCCTCCTCAAGGTGCTGAAGGCAGCTGGGAAGACAGCGCGTGGCAGGGCTGCTGGGAGTCATCATCAGCCACGCTGAGGTGGGCTCTTCCGGGCTGCAGTTGCCATTCAGTCACCCATGCCCCTACCAGTGACCCATGCCCCTACCAGTGACCCATGCCTCTACCAGTGACCCATGCCCCTACCAGTGACCCATGCCCCGTGTGCCTGTAAGTTACCCCAGTAAACTCACCGCGTCATCCAGGGGCACACCAGAGATGGAGGCTTTGTTACCCACAGCATCATGGGGCATTTCCTTAATCCTTTAGGGATCTCAACTCAGGCACAACCAGGCCCTTGGCCTCACTGCAGAAATTTCAGAATGAGCCACTTTGAAGCAGGGCTGGAGTTTATTAGAAGAGTTTTAAAATAGATTTTAACCATGGAGGTTAAGAGAAAGGTGCTTGGGTAGAAAGACACGCCTGAGAACGCCGGGTGTGGCCTTGTCAAAGAGGTTCTTATCTTCAAAGAGTTCTGAAGGAATCTAAAAGAAATCACAAAGCGGCACCCGAGGCTCACCTGACAGGATTATAATTGATAAGACTCCAGATAACAGGGATACAGGCAGTTAGACTATTTCCACTGTAAACAAATTTAATAGTCTTGTTTTTGAGATTCACTTCTATTCTGTGAAAAACATAAAGCCCAATCCAAGGTAATATACACTCAGGCCTGAATATGGGTTCATTGCTATTTTAACATCTTTATTTGAAAATATTTCTATATAAAAGAAATATTGCTGGGTGTGGTGGTGCACTCCTTTAGTCCCAGCACTTGGGAGGCAGAGGGTAGGAGGATCACCATGAATTCAAGGTCACCCTGAGACTACATAGTGAATTTCAGGTCAGCCTCGGCTAAAGTGAAACCCTACCTAGAAAAAAAAAGAAGTTTAAAAGAAATATTATCTCTATGTTAGAAACTTTTTTTTTTTTTTGAGGTAGGGTTTCACTCTAGCTCAGGCTCTCATGGAATTAACTATATAGTCTCAGGGTGGCCTCGAACACACGGCGATCGTCCTACCTCTGCCTCCTGAGTGCTGGGATTAAAGGCGTGTACCACCATGCCCAGCCTCTGTTAAGAACTTTTTCATGGAATGTTAATTGTGCTGTAGTCCTTGGTTTCCAGCTAGCAAGAGGCTTTAAGCAGACTTCAGGGTGAAAGGTTCTTTTTCTTTCCCATATGTGATGGTTAAATCAGGTTGTCAAAGTGAACAGATTAGGAATCAAGTAACAGACTGTTGTGTGAGTTGTGTGGGCATGTCTAAGAAGGACTGATGGAGGAAAGGAGAACTTTCCCCTAGAGCAGGAGGGCCTTCTGGTGGTGGACTATATATGAAGAAGCTCCAAGAGAACACACGGCCTTCCCTGCCTCGCTGCCTGTGCTATTTTCTGGTGTGTACATCTACTCTGTGGCCGCCATCATTCTCAGCCATTGGAAATGGACTGTCCTTCCGATGTGGACTGAAGACTAGTGGCTTTCCAGAAATCCTCCAGGCCCTCAGTGCCAGATTAGTTCTGCTGAGGCACCAGCCTCGTAGACTGGGCAGCTACCAGGTTCTCTGATTCTGCAGCTGACAGGCAGCTATTGTTGGACTGCTCAACCTGTATCCTGTAAGCTAATTTTTAAAAATACATTTTTAAAATTTTGTTTATTTATTTATTTATTTATTTGAGAGCGACAGAGAGAGAAAGAGGCAGAGAGAGTGAGAGAGAGGGAGAGAGAATGGGCGCGCCAGAGCTTCCAGCCTCCGTAAACAAACTCCAGATGTGTGCACCCCCCTGTACATCTGGCTAACGTGGGTCCTGGGGAACTGAGCCTCGAACCAGGGTCCTTAGGCTTCACAGGCAAGCACTTAACCACTAAGCCATCTCTCCAGCCTTTAAAAAATATTTTATTTATTCATTTATTTGAGAGAGATACTGAGACAGGTGGGGGGAGGGGGAATAGAGAATGGGCACACCAGGGCCTCCAGCCACTGCAAACGAACTCCAGACGCATGCGCCACCCTGTGCATCTGGCTTACATGGGTACTGGGGAATCGAACCTGGGTCCTTAGACTTCACAGGCAAATGCCTTAACTGCTAAGCCATTTCTCCAGCCCCCTGTAAGCTAATTTTATAAAGCCCTTCTATAATACATATTAATTCTAGTGATACAGAATAGGAGCAAGGGAGTTTTGTTTTTCTTATAAGTAGTCAGCCAGGGACAGATGCCCAAGGAGATGCCACCTTACCTGCCCTAGCAGGACTAGAACCCACATCTGACCCAGTCTCATCCAAGATGGCTACAACCAACACTCTCCAACAGCAACTTCCCGCTTTCAAGTTTTCTTGGGCTTAGCATACCTGACAACTGGCCCTTCCTGAGCTGGCCTCTTGAGTCCACTGACCAATCAGGTCTCTCCCTTACCCACCTGAGTCTGATGAGGCAGCACATCCTAATTGGATGGTGGATCCATATAAATTTCATATCCCACATATGCAAATCTCTCTTGGCACAGGTGTGTTAAGTCTCTTCCTTCTCCTGCCTCATGCCCCTATCTTCTTGGCTCCTTTAGTAAGTTCTTGGCTCCTTCTCTGGGAGTGGGATCTCTCAGTTTCCTCTCCCCCTGCTACAGGAGGATTTCTTTTGGTTAGTGTGCTTTCCTTTTCCTTAGGTGCTTTCTTGCTTTGCTACCTGTGTGATATTTAAGTTTTGAACCTCTTAGAATTCACTATGTAGTCTCAGGGTGGCATCGAACTTACAGCAATCCTCCTACTTCTGCCTCCCAAGCGCTGAGATTAAAGGCAAGCACCACCATGCCCAGCTTTCTCTCTTAGTCTTCTTTGACCCACTATGTGAGGGGGATCTCATGGCTTGGGCACTACTGCTTTGTTCTCTTCCACATGTGTAAGCCCCTTCTCCTGAGGATTGTTCCCTGGAGACCGCTGTATGTGAGGGAGACTTTTCTCTATCTCTCCTCCCTCTTTTCAGCCAGGCTGGGAAGGGGGAGAACTTTTGGCTTAGGCTTCCCTGCTAGTCTTCAATCTGGACCCTAATTATAATTATAATCCTTATAATTCATAATTTACCCTTCTCTAAGTCTATATTTTTTTCAACTCTTTACCGACTTGGACAAGGACCCAAAAGTTGGGGTTCACAGGCTTTGAATCTCCTATACCTTTATGGAATCGGATCCCTCCCTGGTTCCAAAATTCTACATCACTGTGGGTCTGTTCTTTAGAGAACCCTGACTAATACAGCTTGTGGCACCAGAAGAATTGTAAGGATGCATTTCTCTAGTGATCTTGGTGTTATCTGGATCTGATTATCCAACTCTCAACTATTAAATACTCTTATGATAGCAAGGACGGCAGTGGTAGCCCATGGTGCAAACTATTTAAAGAACTGCAAGATAGATGTATTTGATGATCTTGATTGACTTCTTCTGAGGAGCAAGGAATTTAGTGCATCTATATACAACATTTTTGAATATTTGTGAAAAGTAAGAGATGTTATTATACTGATTGGTTGTTCCTAGCATCCCTGGATAAAGTAAAAAGGGAAAATAATATGCTTAGGGTGAAAGTTCCCAGCTCAAGATAAACAACCTAATGGTTTCTAAGTGCACTCTAGAAGAGCCTCTTCTCTCCTGCATCCATTGGGCTCAAGTTGCAGAAAACCCAAACCCAAGCCTTCATCATCTGACTGACTGACTTACAAGGAAAGCTCAGGTCCCAGCCTCAAAGGGTGTCAGCAGGTAAAGTGAGGGCACTGATTGGAAAAGAGTGGGGTCCTGCTCCCGAAGACCCAAAGTCCTGTGTGGGAAGACCTTGAAGACTCTAAGGTCACTGAACTCTCAATGCCTGAGGAGGTATCCTCCTTACCCTTCACAGCCAATATACCCTTGCCCCCACCCCAATGCCCACAGCATTGCCCTCTCTGACCTTGCCTGAGGAAATTAATCCTGAATTGTCTATGGAACCAACAATGATCTTTCCTGATGCCAAGCAAGACAATGCTGATGTTTTTCAGTACCCACTTAGCCTCTAGAATTATAACCTATGTAAGGTTAGGCAGGTCCCTAGAGATGAGATAGAAAATGTGACCCATGAGAAAGTAAAATAAAGGACTAAAGAACTTCATGAGTTTTGTAACTCACTCAAGAAGTCTGGGAAATGGATGTGAAGGGTGTGGGATGATGGGAGAAGGAACATAAAATTAGATCAGGCTGGGTTTATCAATATGGACCCATTAAGCAAAGATAGGTTTAATAATACAGCTTACACAGCTTTGAGGTTTTTTTTTTTTTTTTACAGTTGCCAGGCTGGAGAGATGGCTTAGCAGTTAAGGTGCTTGGCTGTGAAGCCTAAAGATTCAGGTTCAATTCCCCAGAACCCACATAAGCCACGTGCACATGGTGATGCATGTGTCTATAGTTCATTTGAAGTGGCTAGAGGCTGTGGTGCATCCATTCTCTCTCTCTCTCTCAAATAAGTAAATAAAAAACATTAAAAATATTTTTACAAGGTACCAATAGATTATTTGATTGTTTGGCTGAAGTATGAGATCAAAAGATGGCCTGTTGTGAGAGAGCTGCCTCTCCAGGGAAAATAGTGAACCAAAAACAGGTATTGCATCCCTGGGGGGATTGAAGAGGATTCCAAAGATGCAGGGCTGGTAGTTCCCACCACATCTTCATTTATTTGGCCTGTTCAGAAGATGGATGGGTCATGGAGAATGTTAGCTAATTCTCAGAAACTTAATCAAGAAGTGACTCCAGTTGCAGCTGCTATACTAGATGTGGCTTCCATACTTGGGAAGATTAATACATCTGGTACCTGCTATGCAGCAATTGATCTTGCGAGTGCCTTCTTCTCCTTACCTATTCATAAAGACCACCTGAAGCTATTTGCTTCTAGCTGGCACGGCCAGCAGTGTATCTTTACTGTTTTACCTCAAGGTTATACTAATTCTCCAGTCCTGTGTCATAACTTAGTTCACAGGGATCTTGATAGTTGGTCCCTTCCACAAGATGTCACACTTGTCCTTTATATTGATGATAATATGCTTAATGGATCAAGTGAGCAGGAGGTTGTAACCACTCTGGAGTTGTTGGTACAGTGTTTGTGTATCAGAGGATGGAAAATAAATCCAACCAAAATTCCAAAGGCTTCTACCTCAGTACAGTTCCTATGAGTTGAATAGTATGGGTCATGCAGAGATAATCTTCCTAAGGTGAAGGATAAGTGATTGCACCCGGTCCTTCCTACGACCAAGAAAGCACAATATAGAGTGGGCCTATTTGGATTTTGGGGGCAGCACATTCCTCACTTGGGTGTGTTATTCCAGGCCATCCATCAAGTGACACCAGAAACAGCTAGTTTTGAGTGAGGCCCAAGTAGGTGGCAATAACCTGGAGGGTTCTCCAGAAGGTTGTGTATGCTCTGAATCCATGTCCAATATATGGTACTGTTTTTCTTACAGTCAGGATTTGTGGTTCTAAAAATCAAGGGTTGGAAGTGACCAAGTAGCTGAATTTTTGCTTCTTGTTCTTGTAAGCTAAGGCTGTGCTGGCCTAGAGGTCTTGGTTCCAGACTAAGGAGTGCTTCTGCCAAGAGGCACAAAAAGCATTCCATTAAATGAGAGCTAAGACTTTTCTCTGGCCACGCTGGGCTCCTAAATCCTTTGACTCAACAGGCTAAGGAAGGAGTTACAGGGTGATAGATCCAGGTGAAATTGGACCAGCCCTCCACAATGGAGGTAGGAAAGAGTGTGTTTGGAGTACAGAAGGGCCTTTTAGGGTACCTCTTGGTGTTACCATGTCCTGTGATCAAGGTCAATGGGAAACTACAACAACCCAATCAAGGCAGGGTGATGAATGGCCTAGAACCTTCAAGAGTAAAGGTGTGATTCACCCTCCATGTAAAGAGCCAAGGCCTCCTGAGGTGCTTGATGAAGGCAGAGGCAATACAGAGTGTGTAACAGAGGAAGATAATGACAAATACCAGTTACAGAATGAAGTGTGTAATTGCCACGAGTGTTTCTGTCCTGTTCTTTTGTTCATATATGTACACATATATTAAGAAAATGCTTGTGGGCATAAGTGACGGCTTATTTCAATTTCTGAACAAGCATGAGGGTCTGCAGGGGCCTGAAAGACCGCTTTGAGTTTGACCCCAAGACCCATGAGCATGCACATTTGTAACCCAAGTCCTATAAGGGAGCAGAGACCTGAGAATCACTAGAGCTTGCAAAAAAAATGGCAAACCAGAACTCTGGCTCAAATAAGAACGGGTGGAACCGTGGCAGAGCAAGTCACCCAGTGTTTCACTCTAGCCACTGCATCCCACCACAGGTAGTGCATGGGATGACAGATGGGCATACACATACCATAAACACACACACACATACACACACCCCACATCATACACACAAGCCAAAAAAAAAAAAAAAAAACACCATATTTTTCTTTCCTCTCTTTCCTGTGTTGCAACAGAGTATCAGTTGAGATAATATCAGTAGTTAGTGTCATTAAACTTATATCATCACACTTAAATTATTGGATACTATTGACAAAGCATTCCTCAAGGGACTTTGCCATGTATTTGGGGGAAAAAATAGTACATTTCTGCCTATGTGTGGAATATGTTAGGCAGAATTATGACCTTGTTATTTTCTTCATTTGGAAATTAAGCATAACATAGGTTGGAAAGATAGCTTAACAGTTAAGGTGCTTGCTTGCGAAGACTAAGGACCCCTGTTTGACTCTCCGGATCCCACGTAAGCCAGACTCACAAAAGTAAAACAAGTGCAAGGTCACACAGGCCTCTAGGTGGTGGAAGCATTTGGTGTTCGATTACAGTGGCTGAGGCCCTGGCATGCCACTTCTCTTCTCTCTCTTATTCTCACTGTCTCTAAAAATAAAAAAAAAATTAAAGGAAAATTAAATAAGACATAAGGAGATGTGATTTGATGTCAAGTAGACAAGGAGTGAGTGGACTTGTGACTGTCAACTTGATCAGATCAGGAATCAAGTAACAGGCTTGCCTCTTGGGTGGGTCTGTGAGGAGTTCTCCAGGAAGGACTGACTGGTGGAGGGAGGAAGATCTTCCCCCAGAGTGGGTTCTCCTAGGGGTGGACTGCGCATAAAGAAGTTCTCAGAGAACACAGGACCTTTTGCCTGACTGCCCATGGTACTTGTTGGTGCATGCTTCTACCATATTGTTGCTATCCTTCATGAACAAGGAGCCCAGCTTTATCAGTTTTCTAATATGAACAGGAGCCTAGAGACTCCAGGAATCTTCCAGGCCTTCAGTGCCACAGTGGGACTGTTGAGGCTTCCAGCCCAGCGGACTGAGCAGCCACCAGTTCTCAGACCCTACAGCCCGCAGACAGCCATTGTTGGACGGCCTGTCTCCTGTAAGCTGATCTAGTAGGTCCCTTTCATAATGCACATTCTTTCTATCTGTTCGCTTCCTGTACAGAACTCTGACTAATACACTGGGTATGCTGTGCGGGTGCTTGAGAAGATTAGCATTTGAATTGGCACACAGAGTAAAGCAGTGTGGGTGGGTGGGCATCATTACTGTGCCAAGAACTTGAATAAAACGAAAAGCTGCAGGAAGAATTTGCTCTCAGCCTATCAATTTGAGCTGGGACAATTATCTTCTCTTGTCCACAGTGAGGACCACCAGCCCTCTTGTTCTCAGGTCTCCTGATTTGGACTCCAGAACTCACACTGCTCGTTTCTAATGCTCAGGCCTTCCGACTGGAGCTGTGCCACCAATTTTCCTGGGTTTCCAGCTTGCAGGTGGCAAATTATAGGAATTCTCAGACCCTGATAAGATCCTCTCTCCTGTTGGTTCTGTTCCTCCGGAGAACCCTACCTAATATTTTTAGTACTTAGAATTGTCCTAGCATACCAGAACTAGAAAGATGATTTTTTTTTAATGGGATCTGTGGTTTGGGAAATTGGCTATTTACCTGATTGAAGATACTAAAAATATTTCTAATAGTCAAGACAGCACTCATAGTCCATAGAATGATTTGGCAATTGAAATATGCAATAGTTCTGTTGTATACTTCTAAGAAGCAAGGAACTGGGTTACTATGCATGTGATGTGTTTGGACATGTTTAAAAAAAAAAGGCATGATGTGGCTCAAGTCTGATGGGAGAGGTGGCATTCATCTCATCTAAGAAAGGAGTGAGCTGGGCATGGTGGCACATGCCTTTAATCCCAGTGCTCAGGAGGCTGAGGTAAGAGAACCACTGTGATTTTTGAGGCTACCCTGGGACTATGTAGTGAATTCCAAGTCAGCCTGGGCTACAGTGAGACCCTACCTCAAAAAACCAAAAAAAAAAAAAAAAAAAAAAAAAAAAAAAAAAGAAAAAAGAAAAAAGAAAAAAGAAAAAAAAGAAAGAAAGAACAGAGAGAGAATTTGGCAGAGATCTGAGCCTGGGTAGAGGATTCATTGAGAGTTTCTAACATTGGGGCAATTAAAGTGCACTTAGAAGCAGGGGTGGGCTGGAGAGATGGTTCAGCAGTTAAGGTACTTGTCTGCAGAGCCTAATGACCAGAAATCAATTCCTCAGTATCTACTTAAAGCCAGATGCACAAGGTGGCACATGCATCTGAAGTTCATCTACAGTTCATTTACACTAGAAGCCCTAGGTTGCCTCTCTCTCTCTCTCTCTCTCTCTCTCTCTCTCTCTCTCTCTCCCTCCCTCCCTCCCTCCTCTCTGTCTCTGTGTACAAATAAATAAATAATAAATAATTTTTAAGTAGTGCTATCTACAAACTAATGCTAAAATATTTTGCCTTGCTGTGAAGTAAAAACATCAAACTTTTCAATACAATCTACTTAAAGTAAGCATTGTGTGTGAATGATTCCAAGAGAAAAATCAAGAAAAAAAAAAAACTGGATATAAGGGGCAGATGGGAACAGAATCGCCATGAAGTTTAAAATGATCTCATTGGTATGAAAGATGCAGGAATCCAAATTCTGTCAGTCCCCGGGGTCGCAGACATGTTCATAAAGCCTTTGAACGTCCCCAGAATGAGGAAGGAGGTATAAGTGAACTAGGACATCAGCTGATAAAAGGTCCTCAACTTACCTTGGTTCAACTTGGGATATTTCAACTGTGCGGTGGAGAGCCGTATCTCGTCAGTAGAAACTATACTTGTAATGCTAAATTTTCCTCAGCTGACGATGTGTGGTGCGATACTATTTCAGAATGCTGGGGCAGGGGCTGCGAGCATGGGAGTTGGCCACGTGACCACAAGGGCACACAGCTGGCATTCTGCACTGCGTTGCACCAAGAGGCTGTGGGGTTCAATAGGTTTAACACGTTAAGTGGATCTCTGACTCACTCTATTTTCAACCGATAGTGGTTTCATTGGCACATAAGCCCAGTGTAAATGAAGGAGTATCTCCATAGAGAAATGCATATTCCCTTGTACAATTGAGAGGCCTCTGCTTCCACTGATGCGAGTCTGCTTGTAGGAGGTGACATTCCAACGTTTCAAAGTTTACAGAGGCAGAAAAATGGAAAGAGATTTTGACCACAGATCTAGAGAAGGGATCACCAACTAACTTCCAACCAGGGAAGCTGATGCAAGCCACCAGAGATGCTTTGGCCAGAAACATTATTACCAGAGCGCACAAAGCTCTCTGAAGACCAAAACAGTTCCCCCATGAAAGCAGATGAGGTGATATGGAGCCTGAAGATATCCCTGGGCATTACCTAAAGTGACAGTGTTCCCAAGCACAGAAAACAACCCCTCTGAGCCATATGGCAAATCATTGGGTTAAATGAGAGGGAGAGGAAATGAAAAGGGAGCAGTTGGGACTGGTGGATCCCCCTGGAGGAGCAGAAGCTGGATAATGGAGGCAAACTGGCTTAGCCTCGATCCAAACCAGCCCCAGCTCGCTGTGCATCCCCAAGCCCTGCATGCCAGGGGCTACCTGGAGAGAGCACCAGCAACCACTCTGTCAGGTGGCTCCAGATGGGCTTTCAGAAGACCTGTTGGCAAACACTTCTGTTATGGGCTGACCAGAGAGCAAAAGGTAAACAGATGGCAAGAGGGAGAGGCTGGTGCTGGTGGGCTGCCCAGTCAGCTTCCAGGAGGCATGTTTAAACAGGCTTGTCTGGTCTCCCTTGAGGCCCCGTGAACAAATAGCATCTATGAGGGGAGGGCTCTTCTCTTGTCTGTCTTCTCACCCAGTTCAGCAGAAGTCTGGTCATGCTGACGTATGATAGGCTTCTTGGGCAGTTTTGAGACTTCAAAGGATGTTGGGAAGATGAGTCAGTGTGTAAGAGTGCTTGACACATAGGCGTGAGGGTCCAATAACAACTCACTATGAGTTTGACTCTGAGCACCCATGTAAACAGCTGGCCTTGGCCATGTACACCCATAATGCTCTTCCTGTGGGAAGCAGGGACTGGGGAGTCAGTGGGGTTCAATGACTGAAAACAGCAGCCAAGGGTTCAGTGAGATTCCATCTCAAGGGCACATGCAGACAGGGTGCATGCATTTGCACACACAAGTGCATACACCATACACACCACACCACACCACACATACCACACATGCAAAAATAAAAAAAAAGAAGAATGCTCACTTCAACACGAAAGAGCTTTGTTTTTATTTTATTTATTTATTTTTGTTTTTCTTGAGGTATGGTCTCTCTCTAGCCCAGGCTGACCTAGAATTCACTATGTAGTCTCAGGGTGGCCTTGAACTCATGGTGATCCTCCTACCTCTGCCTCCCAAGTGCAGGGATTAAAGGCGTGTGCCAACATGCCTGGTGAACTTTGTTTTTTGGCATATTAAAAAAAAATTTGTTACTTTTTAAAATTTTGTTTATTTGTGAGTGATAGAGAGAGAAAGAGGCAGAGAGAGGGAGAGAGAACAGGCATGCCAGGGCCTCCAACCACTGCAAACGAACTCCAGATGCATGCACCCCCTTGTGCATCTGGCTAATGTGGGTCCTGGGGAATCAAGCCTCAAACTGGGGTCCTTAGGCTTCACAGGCAAGCTTAACCACTAAGCATCTCTCCAGCCCTGAACTTTGTTTTTAAATACAATTGTTGAGATATCTTTCCATTGTGACATTTACATGGAGGAAAAAAATATATATTTCTTTTGTTCTGATCATAAACACAGTAAAAGTCAGATTAAGAGCTAAAACCTCAGAAATGGTCAAGAGTAACGTTGGAACATATGTTGAGCTCAGGCCTCACTGTCAGGTCTGTTCTGGGTTGGGGAAGTGGACAAAGTGGAGCCCTAGTTCCTTTGCCACTGACGTGCTGGTGGCCGGGAAAGATTGAGAAAGAGCAGCCGGCCATATAGGCAGGTGATCAAAGAGCATGTCTCTGGACAAAAGAAAAGGTCAGTGATGTTACATGCTGTATCCCTTCTGGATCCTCCTCAAGGGGACAGGACCTATGGGTGGAATATCTTTTTAAATACAGGCCATCAAATTTTTTTAGTTTTTTTTACTTTGCATTTTCAATAATGCATAAGTATATATGATTGTATTTTTAACAAAAATGTAAATCCTTGTGCACATTTAAAATATCTTTTCTAACATACCGTTTCCTAGCATTTACATTTTTATTAGCATACTATAATTATACAAACTAGTAGGTTTCATTGTGACATTCTTATGCATGTTTATAGTGTGCTTTAATTATACATACCCCATTATCCAGTCTTGTCCTTCCCCCCATCTTCTGCCTAAGATACTTCCTGCTTCACAATATAGTCCGGTCTTTCTTTATGTAGAATAGCTTTTAAGACTGTCTCGGTGAGAAGTCAGTGAGAATCCTAGTTCTGTCACTTTCTCTCATGGAGAAATGAGCACCTTAACCATTTCTGGGCTTCCATTTCTTCACTTAACAACTCCCCATAATGCATGACCCACAATCCCCATGGGGTTGACCTGCATCCCCAATGAGGAAGGCCTCCTCAGAAAAGGGGCAGGGAGGAGGGAAAGGATGGTACCAACATGTGATGTTTACATACAAAATATGTCCATATCTAATAATAAAAAAGAAAAATATACAAAAAGTACAGATTTTAAATTAAGTATTATTTAGTGCTATGGGGAAAATAATCAGAGCATCCATTTAACATTAACAAATGATAAAGCTAACTGAAAGCTACAAAATCATTGGGTCCTTTGGACTTTATAGGGTTAGGGTGTATACATGTCTATTTGTATATTGTTTATATGGTAACATTGGCTGATGTGCGAGTGCTTATATAAATTAAAATTGCTAAATTAGTTCAAATCTCTTTTAGTGTATACTATAACTGAAGTTTTATTTCATTTTTATTTAGTTATTTGACAGAGAGAAAGAGGGGAAGAGAGAGAGAGAGATTAAGAGAGAGAGAGAATGGGCGCACTAGGGCCTCCAGCCACTGCAAATGAACTTCAGATACTGGCGCCTCCTTGTGCATCTGGCTAACGTGGGTCCTGGGGAATTGAACCTGGGTCCTTTGGCTTTGCAGGAAAATGCCTTAACCATTAAGCCATCCCTCCAGCCCTGTAACTGGAGTCTTAAAGGAAAAAAGATGTCTCTTTCACCTTTAATCATGTGACATGTTGTTTGTCATATGTCATGTTCTAAAGCTGACTAGCTTCTGTCATATGTGTTCATGTTCTTTTCATGTAGTCTGTCTCTGTATATCTTCATTCCAAAAACTGGATAACAAAATCCATGGCCATCAAGTGTTCTGATTTTGAACTTTGTGTGTATTTCAAACTGTTAAAACACTTTTATAGTGTATTTAAAACAATAACTCACTGTAAAGCTTTGGGCTTTAAAAATTATTTATTCATGCCCACAACAATGGTAAACAGGTGTTTCAAGGGTGAATAAAAGTATCAAATTTGGGCTGGAGAGATGGCTTAGCAGTTAAGGCACTTGCCTGCAAAGCCTATGGACCCATGTTCAACTCCTCAAATCCCACATAAGCCAGGCACGCAAGGTGACGTGTGTACAAGGTTGCACATGTGTCTGGAGTTCAATTACAGGGGCTGGAGGCCCTGGCATATCAACTTTCTCTCTCTTTCTCTTTCTGTCTCTAGTCTGTTGGGCTTGCCTTTAAAAAAAAAAAAAAAGTCAAGCCCGGCATGGTGGCGCACGCCTTTAATCCCAGCACTCGGGAGGCAGAGGTAGGAGGATCGCCATGAGTTCGAGGCCACCCTGAGACTACAGAGTGAATTCCAGGTCAGCCTGAGCTAGAGTGAGACCCTACCTCGAAAAACCAAAAAAAAAAAAAAAAAAAAAGTCAAACTTCAATCTTGCCTTGTAACTTGTCTTATTCAAACAAAAAGATTTTTTTTTTCTTTTTTCTTTACTTATTTGAGACAGAGGAAGAAGGAGGTGGGGAGAGAGAGAGAGAGAGAGAGAGAGAGAGAGAGAGTATGGGCGCACCATCTCCAGCTGCTGCAAATGAACTCCAGACACATGTGCCACCTTATGCATCTGGCTTAAGTGGGTGCTGGGGAATTGACCATGGGTCTTTTGGCTTTGCAGGCAAGCGCCTTAATCATAAGCCATCTCTCCAGCCCAAAAGACAAAATTTTTAAAGATGGTTTGTAAATGCTTCATATAGTAAGACTTAAGTCTTCAACAAATAACGTGGGTTTATTAGTAAAAACACAGGATTATTACATTTGGCCTCTAGTTACAACTGTTGGGTGTTTAAGATACAATATAAATGTTTCCTGTCTTTCAGATACAGCTTCCTGAGTTTCATTTTAAAAGTGTTTTTTAATATTTTTTTGTTCATTTTTATTTATTTATTTGAGAGCAACAGACAGAGAGAGAAAGAGGCAGATGAGTGAGAGAGAGAGAGAATGGCACGTCAGGGCCTCCAGCCATTGCAAATGAACTCCAGACACGTGCGCCCCCTTATGCCTCTGGCTAACCTGGGTCCTGGGGAATCGAGCCTCGAACCGGGGTCCTTAGGCTTCACAGGCAAGCGCTTAACTGCTAAGCCATCTCTCCAGCCCCTTAAAAGTGTTTTTTAAATTTTTTAATAACAATAACAATACAAAAGAAGAGACCATAAAGTAAAAAAAAAAAAAAAAAGATAGAAGAGGTATAAATATGAAGCATATTTGTAGTGAGAAAGGTTGAATAAAAGGGAAATGCTTTTAGACAAAAAGGGACTTAGTATGGCAAGACACTTTATTTTCCTAAGGTAAATGATTTCAAGTGGGAAGAGAGATGGAGATAAACTAGATAGTTAAGTATGTTGAATGAACTGAGAGAAGATGACATGGTCATAACTAAGTTGTTTATTATTAAAAGTTACTAAAATTCTAAGACTAAAATGTCATTCCTCTAAAATAAAATTGATTCTCTGTTTGCAATAGTAAGGATTTCTTACGAATTGATCTAATCTTTGTAGTGTTTGTAAAAATAGCCTAAAACAAGAATTTTATGTTTTTTTATTAAGTTACACATTTGAAACCTGTGATTAGATTTTATCCAAATCCTGTTCATATATGTCCCTACTTCCCAATAAAAGAAAGGTAAAGTCTTCATTTGTTGTATAGAAAACTTCCTGTCATGGATACAATTTAAATCTATAAAATTTGGCCTATTATACAAAATGTCATTGTGCCTGCAATCTTTAATCCTCTAGACTGGTGCCTAAGTAAACAACTGGCACTAATAAATTGTAAAAAAAAATAAATAAACAAAGGCTTTAGCATTTTCAGCCTGGCATACTTTCATTAGTTCTTCTAAATCTAAGAAACTCCCATTTGGAAAAGATCTCTGTGCTAAGTACTGAATATACTGTAAAAATTAATTAAGTAAGAACTATGATCCATCTCTATTTAAGACTATATTATAAGGGACTTTTAAATCTGGTAACTAAAAACTTCAGAATTGCCTAATTTCCTAAATTCTTTCATTTTAAATAATTATAAATTGTCCAAGGTATATCAAACGTCACTTGATGTATTCTTTTTTCTCTTCTTTCTTTCTTTCTTTCTTTTTTTTTTTTTTTTTTGTTTTTTTTTGGCTTTTTGAGGTAGGGTCTCACTCTAGCACAGGCTGACCTGGAATTCACTCTGTCTTCTCAGGGTGGCCTCAAATTCATGGTGATCCTCCTACCTCTGCCTCCCGAGTGCTGGGATTAAAGGCGTGCACCACCACACCTGGCTTTGATGTATTTCTAAATGATAAATGAAACTGACATGGACAATGAAAATTTTGGGGCTACAGAGATGGCTCAGCAGTTAAAGGCACTTGCACAAAGTGACAATGAAAATATATTCTCGAATAAATACATAAAAATAATAAAAGAAAGTATATTCTCTTCTGATATAATGGTTTGCTTACCCAGACTTCTTAACATACTGTCTTCACTTTCTTAAATTTTAATTTTTATTGAGATATATATATATATAATGTGTTTTGATCACAATCCCCTCCTGTTACCTCCTCTTGTCCCTCCTCTCCTCACCCCCTTTCCCTTGAACTCTGTCTTCATCCCAACTAGCCCCTCCTCTACTTTGATGCCTTTTTTCGCCCTCCTCCGCCATCTGTGACAGAGTGTTGACAGGCCTAATATTGTGCAGGCCTTGTGTAGACACTAGCTACTATGAGTTGATTCCCAAAGAATAATTTTTCATTTTTAAAATGTATTTATTTGCAAATGTGTATGTGAATGTGTACTCACACACGCACATGCCAGGGTCTCTGGTTGCTACTAACAAATACCAGACACATGCACCCCTTTGGATCTGGCTTCATATGGGTACTGGGGAATCAAACTTGGGCCAACAGGCTTTGAAACCAAGTGCCTTTAACCATTGAACCATTTCCCTAATTCTTCATGCTTTTAGGTTTACTAAAGGAGACTGAAAAGAGTCTGTTTCCTCTCTCAGTTGTGTGCTGCATGCAAATGATCGCGTTACATGATAGAAGCCATTCATCACTGGGCGTTAAATGTTTTGCTTCAGTTGTCTCAGTTTGCAAATTATTCTCTATAAAATATTAATCTGCTTTTGTTGATTTTTGAGCCCGGAAGATACTTGAAGAGACAGACATGAGTTCCTCAGCTTATGTAACAGAGAAACTGAATTTCTATTGGCAAAGGATATCACAGCTTATCTTGTCCAATTGCTCAGATGGAGAAAGATAGTTCTAAAACCAGCTGGACAAAAATAGAAATTTTATAAACTGAATCACATTTTTTTTTTTTTTTTTTTACTTAGGAAGTGAGCTTGTTCTCAAAAAAAAAAAAAAAAAGTCTATGTAAATGCTTCAGTCAGTGAAAATTTAGCTTGTGAGCAATTAACAGTCATTAAAGCCTTCTTTGCGGGAAGGACCAAACTGCAAGCAAGGCAAATTGGACCTCAGCTTTTGAAGTGATCTGGTTACTAGGACATCATAGCTGACATAACTGGACGCTTGCTGTATACCAAGCCTGGCCCTCGGCGTTTTACAGTGTTCCTTACTTAAGCCTTGCAGCAAAACTGAGAGTGGATACTGTTAACATTCCTGGTGTACAAGTGAGAAGATGCGCTTCGGAAGGTTAAATAAAGATGCGTTACATTTTTCTTTTTGATTTATTCATTTTTTGAGACGGGGTCTCATGAAGCCCAGTGTAGCAATTACCTTCTCACTGTTGGGCCCAAACACCTGACCAGAAGCAGCTGAAGGGAGGAAAGGGTTTTCGGCTTATAGTCTCAAGGGAAAGTTTCATCATGGCAAGGAAGCATGGCAGAACAAAGGTTGGGCATCACCTCTTGTCACATTAGCTAGGAGGTACTGGTAAGGGTGAACTACCTCTGGCAAGGGTGAACTGGGCTATAATGCCCCAAAGCCCACTCCCATCAATACATCTCCTTTAGCAAGGTGCCACCTCCCTAATTGCTACCAGCTGGGGCAAAACACATGAAGTTATAGACAAGTTACGTTCAAACCACCACACCCAAGCTGGCCTGGAACTCAATATATAATTGAAGCTGGTCTTGAACCCCTGATGCTCCTGAATGCCATAGTGACTGGCAGGCCTACAGCCAGCCTGGTCTACATGGTGAGTTTGAGGCCAACCAGGACTGCCATAGTGAAACCCTTCCTCAATCTCCTGTCCTGAAAAAGAAATGAAGACTAAGCTTCCCTTATCCTCCTTCAGTCAGACAGAAAGAATCACAGAGAAAACCCAAAGCTCTCTCTTAGGACCACAGACAGCTGGGTCAAGATTGCACCTGAACCCAAGTCATTCATCCTGGTCCTGTGAGCTTAGCCCCACTCTGGTCCCTGTGTGACCTGAACCAAAGTGATCTATGACGGATCTAAGGCAAGCCTTCAACGAAATGAGGATGGCGGCACTTAATTGTCAAGACAGGTTTGAGGTTTAACTACAAAACAGGCTCCCTAAGGTGTGCTTTGAAAATCTTCACAGCCTTACATAATATAATGTATTCTGAAACAGAAAAAAAAAAAAACAGAAAAATCTCTACTCATTTGATGACTCTTCTTAACCCACTCTTTTTTTAAAAAAATTTTTCAAAGATTTATTTTTATTTATTTGTTTATTAGAGAGAGGGAGAGAGAGATAGAGAGAGAATGGGCACACCAGGGCCTCTAGCCACAGCAAGTGAACTCCAGATGCATGTACCACCATGTGCATCTGGCTTATGTGGGACCTAGAGAATTGAACCTGAGTCCTTAGGCTTCGTAGGCATGTGCCTTAACCACTAAGTCATCTCTCCAGCCCTTTTTAAAACATATTTTGTTTTGTTTTGTTTTGTTTTAGGTAAGATCTTTCTGTAGCCCAGACTGACCTGAAATTCACTATGGAGTCTCAGGGTGGCCTTGAACTCATGGCGATCCTCCTACCTCTGTCTCCCAAGTGCTGGGATTAAAGGTGTGCACCACCACGCCCGGCCTTAACCCACTCTTGAGTGTACAGCGCCTTTGGTACTCAGTCACCCTGGGTAGAAGTTGTTCTTTTTGCTCATTCTACCCCAGATTTTAGGTCTCCATGCCCCTCACCTCAAGTGGAAGAGAACACCCACTCTCTACAGATGGGTCCTTTACTGCCGTAGGGTGTGTCAGCTCCTCCTGGTGATGGTTCCTACAAGGCTCTCTGATCACCTGCGTCCCTGGCAGGCAGCTTCAGGAGGAGGGGCCAGATGTTCCTAGATGGGGTTTAACCCAGGGCCATCAAGCCACTGAGCCCATGACTGTTCTGTAGTCACGGGGCAATCATGCCAGCACCCACGTGGCCAAGAGGCTGGCTAGTGTCATTGGCCAGGCTATTTCCTCTCCCACGGTGGCTGTTCCTGGTGGGTGTAATCACACGATGAGAAGATCTTTACACTCTGCCCAAGTTCCAAACCTTCCACTCCAAGTACAACTCGTGAGTTGCACATATTTACTTCAGGACACCCCTCTTCCTGCACAAAGGGGGTGATCTGATGCATCATCTGAGCCGACCTGTCTGTTGGGGAATTGTCACCTTGCTGTGGCACAGCAGCCTCGTTTTCAGTTCGCATATGCATAGGGAGCTGGGCCATCTGTAAGCCAGGCCCCGGCTTCTCCTCTTCCAGCTACGTGGACAGAAACCCATCCAGACACATGCATGAGTGAGGCTGGACCCCGGGGGAGGGGGGGGGAGAATAGTGCAAGCTACTGGGCTTCCTGGACCTTACAGCTTGGTATGTCTGACCAGCCCTAGTTCCCAGTGGACAGTTCTGGCCACATGGTCACTTGGTACCCCATGGAAGTTTCCATTTTATTTCACTACATTTTATTTATTCTCAAATCATTTTATTGTTATTTGCAATGGAGGGGGGGAGAATGGATACACTAGGGCCTCTTGACACTGCGAACAACCTCCAGATACATGTGCCACTTAGTGTATCTGGCTTTATGTGAGTACTGGAGAATTGAACCAGGGCCGTTAGGCTTTGCAAGTAAGCACCTTTAACTGCTGAGCCATCTCTCCAGCCCTAGCTACTCTATTTCATTTTTGACCCAGAATTCTCTTCTCTAGATGACACGACCTTGCTGGGAGTCTCGTTGTGATTCTATGCCTGGAGCTTGCCTTAAGCTCCCCAGGCATCTTTTCCCACCATCGCTGTCTTCAGTGCTGTGGTATCTGATGGGTCATGTGGCTCAAGTGGCAAAGATTGCTTAGAGACATTGAGAGGGGTTTCCTTTAATACTGAAAGAGCCTGGAGGATATGGTGGCACATGCCTTTAATCCCAGCACTCGGAAGGCAGAGTTGGAGGATTGCCATGAGTTCAAGGCCACCCTGAGACTACATAGTGAATTCCAGGTCAGCCTGGACTAGAGTGAGACCCTACCTTGAAAAAAAAAATGCAAGAAAGAGGGGAGCAAAGGAGAAAGGGAGGAGGGAAGGAAGGAAGGAAGGGAAGGAGGAAAGAAATAAAGAAAGAAAAAAAGTTGTTCTTTGTTGTATCTTCATGTGTTGTTTTGAGTTTTAAAATTTGTTTGATTTTATTGATATTATTTTAAGTTTAAATATTTTTTTAATTTAAAAATTAAATGTGGGGGAGTATGTATGTGTGTTTGTGTGTGTGTGTGTGTGTGTGTACACCAAGCTCTCTTGCCACCGCATATGAATGCCAGGCCCATGTGTCACCGTTAGAGTCTGGCTTTACGTGGGGGCTGGGGAATTGAACTGGGGCTGGCAGACTTTGCAAGCAAGTGCCTTTAACCACCAAGCAATCTCCCCAGGCACATATTTTGCTTCTTTTTGAAACAAGGTCTCACTATCTACCCCTGGCTAGTCTATGGTCTGAAATTCACCAGGCTGGCTTCAACCTTGTGGTGATCCTCCTGCCTCTGCATCCTAAACGTTGGGATTATAGGCATATGCCACTGCACCTGGCTTGTTTGGGGTCTTTTATTTATGTATTTCCCAAACAGCAAGTTCCTTCAGGGTAGAGTCAGAATTCCAGCTCCTCTACCTACTAGCTGTGTGAGACTGGGCAAGCCACTTGTCATTTCTGAGCCTCCCTGTCCTCCTCTGAAAAGTGGAATACGAGAGAGAGAGAAAGAGAGAGAGAGAGAGAGAGAGAGAAAGAGAATGCAAAGCCTTGGTACACAGTGTCTGATCAGTAATCCTGCTCATTTTCGCCCCTGTGACAAAGATCTTCCATCCCAACTTCAGCACACAGTGAACCTATACTGATGTGTTAGTTTGTATGGATGAGTTCATGTAGTCCTCGGATAACATGTGGTTAACATGTGTGCATTTTAATGGGGCTGTTCTGCAATAACTCTAGTGGTGTGTGGGTTGTCTGGGGCTGTGGGAGTTGTTCCCTCAAGCTGTAAGCAGCACTCCACACGCTCCCAAAACCCACCTCCTCTGCAGCTATGGCCCTGCTGTAGCTGCTGGCTCGTCAGAGGTACCAGGAGCCCAGGACTGCAGGGGTGGGATGTGGCTTATTGCAGAGCGGGCATGTGATGGTTAAACTTGGTTCCCAGCTTGACTGGATTTGGAGTCACCTAAGAGACATCCATTTGGATGCATGTAAGAGTGTTTCCAGGGCGGTTTAACTGAGAGGGGAAGACCCAACCTTGAATGGGGGTAGCTCCATCCCATTGACTGGAGTTCCAGACTGAATAAAGAGGGGGAAGGAGGAAGCCAGCTGAGAGCCAGCATTCCTCAGACTCTGCTTCCTGACTGCAGGCATAATGGAACCAGGTGCCTTATGCTGGCATCGCCAGGCCTTCTCTGCCAAGATGGACTGGACTCAATGAGAAGTTCCTTAAGTTCGTTCTTTTCATGTGTATTGTTCATATGATATATATGTGTATATATACATATATACGTATGTTGGTACATATATGTTTTGTGTATATTGTACATATACATGCGCCCTAGAATTAATCCCTAGAGCAGGTAAAAAAAAACAACAGACTGACCCTTTTCAGGTGCCACCTCATTACCAATCTGCCTCTTTGAGCTCTCAGTTCTCCTTAAAAATTAAAAAAAAAATTAATTTAATTTATTAGTGAGAACCAGAGAGGAAGAGGCAGACACAGAAAGAGAGTAAATACGGATGCTTCAGGGCTTTCTGCCACTGCCCACAAACTCCAGACACGTGCCACATTGTGCATCTGGGTTTACTTGGATACTGGGGAATCAAACCCCAGGCGTCAGGCTTTGCAAACAAGCACCTTTAACTGCTAAGCCATCTCTCCAACCCCTCAGCTCTCCTTTTCACAGTGGGAAGCACCCTTGCCCTGGTCTTTCCGTCTCAGCATCTAGCCCAGGGCTTTGTGCTAAATGTATACTCAATATCTTGATGCCTCTTTGCTAAGTGAATGGATTTTTTTTTTTTTTAAAAAAAGGGGGCAGTTGGGATCGTTTTCTCAAGACAGTGCTGTAGTGCCCTCTAGTGGACGTTTCTCTGAATTTCTCAAGGCTTGCCCCAGGGAAGCTGAGAATCCAACCCTCTCTGGGGGAATCACCTCCGTCCCCAGCTGAGAGTGGGACTCACTAGTAACTGAGGGCTCTTGAAGCTCTGCTGGCAGCAGGCTGTGGAGGGGTCTGATGTGGAAAGACCAAATTCTGGTTCTCGACATCCTTTTGTCTTTTCAGACAGAGATGCCTCAGTGGATATCCTTACCGTGTGGAAAAAAAGAAGGAAGAAATGAAGGTCTGTCAAACATTTTTAGAAGCGATTTGCTGAAAAGTGGATAGAAGTAATGTAGAAGATGAGAAATACAACATGATCGGTTTAAAAAAAAAATCAAGAATGAGGGCTGGAGAGATGGCTTAGCGGTTAAGCGCTTGCCTATGAAGCCTAAGGACCCTGGTTCGAGGCTCGATTCTCCAGGACCCACGTTAGCCAGATACACAAAGGGGTGCACGTGTCTGGAGTTCGTTTGCAGTGGCTAGAAGCTCTGGCGCGCCCATTCTCTCCCTCTCTTTCTGCCTTTCTCTCTCTCTCTCTCACTCTTAAATAAATAAAAATGAACAAAAAAATTTAGAAAAAAATCAAGAATGAGGGGCAAAGCCAGAGAAAACACAACAGGGAACGTCAGAAAGCTCTACAAGATACCTCACCCATGTGGCCAAGTGACCAGAGACCCTGAGCACAAGGCCCAGGCTTCGATACTTTTTAAAATATGCCCAAGTATCTCTCATCCGACAAAAGGGTCAGTTTGGAAGGATGTCTTTGAGACCCCTGGCTTAGAATCCTAGTTTTGCCCCTCTACAGATGTGTGGCCATGTGTGACATGTATCTACGTAGCCCTGTGGCTAGAAGAGCAGAAAAGGAGAAGGAGAGGGTGAAGGCGAGAGGAGAGACATCTCGAGCAGCGTGCCTACTGGAGAACACCGGAGTAGAAGTGGCAGGTGGCCACATCTCACCAGCTCATCTCAGGCTCACCGATGGAGGTGTGGACATCCCCTCAGTCCTGTTTCCACTTTTGGAGCACCAACTGTCGGGGCTTGTTGGAGAAGGAGCCAAGATCACGACTTTTGTGAGGAACAAAGTAAACCCTTGGTAGACATCACAAGAGTCTCATGGCCATTGCTATAAGGTGGGCACTATAAGGACCCATTACAGAGGGAAAAAAAATGGCTTGGGCTGGAGTGATGGCTTAGCGGTTAAGCGCTTGCCTGTGAAGCCTAAGGACCCCAGGTTCAAGGCTCGATTCCCCACGACCCACTTTGGCAAGATGCACAAGGGGGCTCACGCGTCTGGAGTTCGTTTGCAGTGGCTGGAGGCCCTGGTGTGCCCATTCTCTCTCTCTCTCTCTCTTTCTCTCTCTCTGCCTCTTTCTCTCTCTGTCACTCTCAACTAAATAAATAAAAATAAATAAATAAATTTTTTTAAATGACTAAGCATGTCTAAGACGATCTGAATTTAAATGTAAAATACTTCCCATAGACTCGTGTGTTTGAATACTTAATCTTGAGTTGGTAGCACTATTTGGGAAGGTTGTGTAACCTTTAGAAGGAGCAGCCTTGATAAAGGGAGAATGTCACTGACGGTGGACCTTGGTGTCTCAAGACAGAGCCCCATTTGGCTTCTGGCTTCCTGTTCTCTCTCTCTCTCTCCTTCCTGTAGATGTGATGCCCACTTCCTGCTCCAGCCATGCTTTCCCTGCCATCCTGAAACTTCTCCTCGAAACTGTAGCTAAAATAAACCCTTTCCTTCCTCAGGCTGCTCCTGCTCAGGTGTTCTGTGTGAGCAGCGAGAAAGTAACCGGTACAGCACTGGACTGAGTCAGAAAGCAAGACCAGACTCATGCAGAAGCCTGGGATACGTACCAGCAGCTTAAAGTGCTAAATATTCCAGGCAACCAAAAGTCTCTGTATTGGTCCGGCTGATCCTCATGATTCACGTCTCTCCCCTAACACCA
Source organism: Dipus sagitta (assembly GCA_036346955.1). NCBI lineage: Eukaryota > Metazoa > Chordata > Mammalia > Rodentia > Dipodidae > Dipus > Dipus sagitta. The sequence continues at coordinate 39,365,806 of CM070773.1, forward strand.
CTGCCCTGGATTTGCTGTTTATTATTGCAGGCATATTTGTTGCCACTGCTATATCCTAGCACATGTTTTGAACCTGTTATAGACAGCATCATCACAGAGAAACCCTCCTCCTACAACTTGTTCTTTTCTCTAAAAACCATTTTTGAAATTTATCCAAGTTGACCCATATTTTTCTAATTCATGTATTGGCACTATTCTGTATTATTTTTTATTTTCGTGGTGCTGGAATGCTAGACAAGTGTTCCCCCTGCTGAGCCACATCTCCAGATTATCCCATGACTCGATTGAGGGACCTTATTGTTCCCAGTTCTCCACTGTTACGGATAATGCTCCAGTTGATGGTTTTCTTCCACCATCCTCCCGTACATGCAGGAGTTTCACAAGGGTATGTACCTAAGAGTGGCACTCCTGGGCTGCCAGCACTGTGCTCGTCAGGTCCATTGTGCAGTTTACCCTCATGCCAGCAGCATGCCCGTTTCTGCAGCCCCACACCCTCTCAGTACTGGCAGATCATGTGGACAAGCCCTATTCTTTACAATACTTAATAGCCTTTTGTGGTAAAAGACAATGGGAGAATAGTTGCACAAGGAACCACGCGTAGGCTGTTCTGGGCGATTACATCCTCAGCAAGGTCTGGAGGGAGGTTGCTAAGACAAGTGGTGTCATTATTAATTGAGAGCATTCTGCGCAAAACATGGGTGGAAGACGTGAAATGAGGGAGCTTTGGAAAGGCATGTTGATGAACTCTACCTATCCTTTCGTCTGGCTGGACAAGTAGGGAGCCTGAATTCCTGGGTTTGCCTGGGGGCTGTTTACAGTTTGAGCCAACCTGATGCAGTACAATTAGTACTAGGGCTTTGACTCTTTAGGGTACACAGGTTTGAAAGATAAATTTATACCAGAAGAGGGCAATTTAGTTCAATTTCCCATCCATGAGTACTCTGTTGGGGTCCACGTCGACCTTATCGTGCCATGGAGCCCATGTTACTCAAGGCATGAGAGATGATTTGGAGTTGCCGACACAGCAACAGGGCTCACATGGAAGTTGGGACTCTCGGACCCTCCCAGAGGAGGAGTTCGCCACAGTGCAGGAGCCCTGACCCTGACAAGGTCCGGCTCTGTCACTGTGGAGTTCAGCCGTACTGTGTGGTCATTGCTCCTGGGGCAGGTAGTGTTGGGCAACCCAGTGGATGTCAACTTCCTACTGCCCTCTCCTCAAGCAAGAATCCACTCCATGCACCGGACAGAGCAAGCACTTTCATGAGAACAGTTCTGGATGTACTTTGCAAGTGATGGCCAGTCTCTTATGACATCTTCTGGGATTACCAATCCTTTGTGAGCAATGGGCTCCAGTTAACAGCATGAAAATGGCCAGACCTCCTCTGGCATGTTCCTTCCTAGACAGCCCTCCTCCCCTAATCCCCATCCCATGCATTTACTTCACAGGGCGATCTGGGACTCTGCGTAGACAACTGGGCCATTTGATCAACCAGAACATGTAGGTCAGAGTGTCCTTCCAGCATCAAAGCTTCTGGAAGGAATGAAGAGACACAGTGGGAGATGTGTGAAGGAGACTGGTTCAGGCATTCAGTTCCTAGAGTGTGCCAACTCTGAGTGAAGGCCTTTAGCTCAGCGGCATGCTCACGTGACAAAGGCTCATCCTTAGAAGTAAGCCCACAAAAGATTCCCGGCTGAGCAACCTGGGAAATGCATGCTCTTACTTTGAAAGACAAGTCTGTTGAGGGTTTCTTTTTCCTGCCAGGGAATTTTCCAGACTCTTCTAAGGTTCACCATCCTTAGGAAGTCTTTAGTGAGCTGCCCCCTCCCAGTGTTTTCCCAGATGATTGCTGGACTCTGCTTTTGTGACTCCTGCATTATTCACTATGAGAGAGAGAAAATACATATGTATATGTGCGTACATATATATGACCATATATACACTCAGGGACTGTGACACTACCTTAACATTTTCAGCATTTGCCTTAATGCTCTAGGAGCTCAATCAATTTTTTTAATTTAATGAATTTATTTTTTAAATGTCTTCTGGATCCTTCTTCCACAAGATGACTGCAATTATACAAGTTACAGAGCAGAAGTGTTCTCACTTTTATAATTGAATAAATGTATTTAGATTCATTAATTTTAAAGTATCTTTATGGGCTGGAGAAATGGCTTAGTGGTTAAGCACTTGCCTATGAAGCCTAAGGACCCCGGTTCGAGGCTCAATTCTCCAGGACCCACGCTAGCTAGATGCACAAGGGGGCGCACGCATCTGGAGTTCGTTTGCAGTGGCTGGAGGCCCTGGCACACCCACTCTTTCTCTCTTTATCTCTCTCCCTCTTTCTCTGTCACTCTCAAATAAATAAATAAGAAAAAAATTTGAAGTATCTTTATTTATTTATTTGCAAGGAAAAAAAGAGAGAGAGAGAGAATAGGCATGCCAGGGCTTCTAGCCACTGCAAACAAACTCCAATGCATGCACCACTTTGTGCATCTTGCTTTACATGGGTGCTGGGGAATTGAACTCAGGTCGTTAGGCTTTGCAGGCAAGCACCTGAGCCATCTCTCCAGCTGTAATTTTGTTTCTGACAATTTCATACAAGCATATAGTGTATTTTGATCATGTTCACACCCACTTACCCTCTCTTATGCCCTCCCCACTCCCACTAAAACCTTCTCCTTCCCAACTAACTCCAACTAATTTCCTTCCTAGTTTCATCTTTTTTCTTTGTGACTCTCGGGGTTAAACTAGGGCTGCTTAGATGAGCCTGGGTAGGGGATTATTTTACTGGTGCACAGGCCACTCACCACTGGTTACACCATTGAAGAATATGACTCTCCCTACTCCAACAACCACTAACTGCCCATACCTAGTCTGGGAGCAGTGGGGGCTTGTAAGCCCTTCCCCCCATCGATGATGGAATGTGGACAGGGTCAATCTTGTGCAGGAAATGACACGTGCTGTGGGTGTAATGGCCATGCTGTGTTGAGAAGACAGAATTTCACAACACTCCTCCCCATCCTCCAGCTCCGAGCCTTGGATGAGTAGTATAGCTGTCCCGCTTAGGACTGAGCACACAGTGGTCACTCATTCTCAGCACTTTGGCCAACTCTGAGTCTCTGCATGATTTTCTGTCCATTTGCAAACACAAACTTCTGTGACAAAGGCCGAGAGCGAGGACAGTATGACAACCTATCCATTTACTTTCACGGTAGTAGTAGGCTCCTCCTAGGGTCGATGATTTCTCTAATAACAGGCTTTTGCCTAGGTTACAGTAGCAGGCATGAATTCTCTCTTCTGAATTGGATCTCAAACCTAATCAGAAAGTGATTGGTTACCCCCACAAAAGTCATGCCACTCTTGCACCAGTTGGTATATCTTGTCTGGCTGGTCAGCTGTAGAGGACACAGGATCCACAGCTGGGTGCGATTGTTGACGATTTTTCTTCCCCAATAGCTTGCTTTGTACCTTCTAGCACTTTGAAAGCTAGCCAGCAGTGAATTTCAGCTTGATTTCTCTGTGTGCTGCAACTCAAAAAATATATGGTATCTTCAGCATAGGGACTTACCATCTAGTTTTGATGGACAACTGAGAGCAATGGCAATATCCCATATTATCTCAGGTAGCTCTGTAGGTTCCCTGACCAACAGTATTCATGGAGGAGTATCTCATCCCCTGCCCTGGGATTATCAAATAATAATCTATGGCTTCTGGAAGTAGCTTTATATACTCATGTAGGGGACTTTCATCCAAACTCTTTTTATTTTAGATCATCTATATGTATATTTTATGTGTATATGTATATTTTATAAACATATAAAATGTATATATGTATATGTATGTATATAGGTATATTTTAGATCATATATATGTATATATATGATATAAAATTTAAAAAACTATATATATATATATATGTGTGTGTGTGTAGTTTTATTTATTTAAGAGAGAAAGAGAAAGGTGGAAAAATAGAGAGAGAATGGGCACACCAGGGGCTCTAGCTACTGTAAATGAACTCCAGATGCATGTGCCACCTTATGCATCTGGCTACACGAGGGTACTGGGGAATCAAACCAGGATGCTTTAGCAAATGCCTTAATTGCTAAGCCACCTCCAGAGCCCCAGTTTATATTTTTAATTAGCTTGCAAAAGTAGTGGATTTCAAGCCGGGCGTGGTGGTGCACGCCTTTAATCCCAGCACTCGGGAGGCAGAGGTAGGAGGATCGCCATGACTTCGAGGCCACCCTGAGACTACATGGTGAATTCTAGGTCAGCCTGAGCTAAAGTGAGACCTACCTCGAAAAAAAAAAAAAAAAAAAAAAAAAAAGGAGTGGATTGCCATATAGCTTCTTCATGCACCTTTAGGTTTGGATCCTCTTCCCACCTTGTCCTCTCCTTCAATCCCTGTTCCCATCCCTATTTAAACCTTTCCCTCCCACTCCCACCCTTCATTTCATATCACAGGTATTCTACTATTCCCCACCCAAAACCTCTCCCCCCACCTCCTTTCTAGTTTTTTAATTTTTTTATTTTTGGCCTCTACAAATACCACTCCAATTTAAACACACAAATCTAAAATTTGAAGCTAGTATCTGCCTGTGTGAAAGAACATGCAATGTTTGTCTTTCTGGGCCTGGGTTACCTCACTCAATACACTATCTTCCAGTTCTGTCCATTTTTCCTGTAAATTCATAGTTTTTTCTTTATAGCTCTGTAAGGTTTTATTGTTAAAGGAACAGGTCAGTCCTTCTCTTACTGGGGGGGTTGGCCCTGAAGCCGACTTGACAGGGGAACCCACTGATACTCTCGTTTCTTGCCTGTCTTCATTTCTTCTCTGTTTCACTTTGTTACTGAAGATGGAGTTCCTCTGTGTTTGAGGAAGATGGTTAACTCCGGAGTAAAAACTTTGCCAAAGAACTCAGAGGTCTCTCCTGGGTTCCTTCCTTGCCCTTCTGCCCATGAGGTGGGGCGACTGATTGGCTGCTCCTCCAGTAGGATGACATAAAAGTCTCTGTACCTCTCCGATCGTGACTGGGGATCAGGCTGCGTTTGGCAACCCTACCATGTTTAGTTGAGAAAGAACAGGCTATCATAGACAGCTGAGAGGAGAGGAGTCTATTAGAACAAACAGAAGCAGCCATGGAGGCTGGTGAGATGGCTTAGCAGTTAAAGTGTTTGCCTGCAAAGCCGAAGGACTCAGGTTTGATTCCCCGGCACCCACAAAAAGCCAGATGTACAAGGTGGTGCATGCAGCTGGAGTGTGTTTGCAGCGGCTGGAGGCCCTGGAGCTCCTATTCTCTCTCTCTCAAACAATTAAATAAATAAATGTTTAAATAAATAAAAGACACAGCCATGGTACCAATTAGCTAATGGCACATAGGTGTGATTATTGTGTTCATTTTCCAGGTGGGGAAACTGAGGCTTAGAGAGGTGGCGTGATTTGTTCACGTTCACATTGATAACGAGTGAAGGGACGCAAGCCTGGGCTGCTAAAGATGGCAGAACCCACATTCTTTGGAGTGGGGGTGTGTGTTGAGCTATGGTCTTGCTACGCTGTCCTGGCTGACCTAGAAATCAATATCACGTTGGCCTAGAACTCGAGGCAACCCACGTGCCTCAGCTTCCCAAGTGCTGGTATTATAGGTGGGCACCGCCAGCCCTGGCTGAGCCCTCTTCCCTCTTCCCTTCCAAGGATGGGTGACTGGTAGACTCAAGCCACTTGAGCTGGGGATACACACGGTGTAGAGCGTCAGAAAGAGCACAGGGGACAGCCGGGGTCCCCCAAGGGCAATGGGTGGTATGAAACTCACAAGTCTTTGCCCAAGGACAAAGTCTAGGGGTCACAGCATTTAGGGGTTAGGGAGATCAGAAGGGAGAAACCATCACGTGGGCTTCTCACTCAGGCCTGTGCACAGTGCGATTCTGGCTCTTCCTCCCGCTCTGACTGCTCTCTCACCTTGGTCGTGTCCAGTTTTAGCAGTTAGCATCCACAGCACTTCCTCCGCATAGCCTTGCCTGGTCTCCCAAACATGCCTTGATAATCTCCCTGCTTTCTTCACAGTGTGGTTATTATTACATCCTAATAACTTGATCATGGCAGCCATTACAAAGGACCGTGCCTTCTCTGCTCATAGCTGTGGCCTGTGGAGGAGCAGGAGTCCCCTCTCCCAGCCCTTTCCACACTCCGCCTTCTCCTGGGACCCTGGTTTACTTACTCATCCTCAAAGAAACAGAAAAACTCTTGCACATGGCCATGGCCCTTCTTCAGCTCCCTTCACGGGCGCATCAGTAAGAGCCTGGGCTCTCCTGACGGTGGCCATCTTTTCGTGTCTTCTGGACCTGACATGGCCCTTGCACTTAGGACCTCACAGCAACTGTGGTTCCCTGTACAAGACCAGCACAATATTGGGTCCATCAACATGATGTTATGGACGGAGGAGGGCAAAAGAAGTAATGATGTCAAAATGAAAGACTAGTTTGAAAGAGGAAAGGGCTCCATGGAAGAAGGACGAGGTGGGGGACAAAATAAAAGTAATGGGAAGCCGGGTGTGGTGGCGCACGCCTTTCATCCCAGCACTCGGGAGGCAGAGGTAGGAGATCGCCGTGAGTTTGAGGCCACCCTGAATTCACCCATAGTTAATTCCAGGTCAGCCTGGGCTAGAATGAAACCCTACCTCAAAAAAAAAACAAAACAAAACAAACAAAAAGAGAAAAAAATAGTGGGAGGGAACCAGGATCAAAATAAATGATGCACATGTATGAAAATTGTCAAAAAAAAAATACCCCAAAACTTTAAGGAAAGAAGTCAAAGACTATCAAGTTTGACCCCAGAGCAGTAACTGGGGAAACAGAAGACACAGTCTCACGTATACTGAGCATGCTAGTGTGCATGCAGAGCTTACTTCATTTATGGCTACACTGGGACGGAAGCCCAAAATGAAATTAACCACAGGAGCAGGAGCAGGCACTCCAGATGGCCACCCCCACATGAGACAGGTGCAGAGGACTTGTGCTTCAAGACACAGAACAGCCCGGAAAAGGTCTGCAGCCTCACAAGGGGGCTTCCTTTCAAAAGAAGCTGGACCGGGAGACCTTGCGGGTCCTATTATCCTTGGTGGTTTGAATGTACAATGTCCCCAATAGGCTCCTGTGTTTGAATACTTGGTCCCAGTTGGTTGTGCTGTTTGGGAAGGTTGTGGAATCTTTGGGAGCCGGAAACTTGCTGAAGAAAGTAGGTCACTGGGTGCACACCTTGAGGTTTTAGACCCCACTTCCTGTTCACCATCTGCTTCCTCCCAGACAATATGACAGCCTGCTTCCTGGCCCTGCCAGGCCTTCGTTGCCATGATGGACTCTACCCTCGGGAACTGTAAGCCAAAGTAAAGCCCTCCCTTCTTAAAATTGCTTCTGATCAGGTATTTGTCCATGGCAATGAGAAAGTAACTGATACAGGCTCCCGACAGCAGTACTGAGGGGAGAGAGGAAGAAGAAAGACAGATTAAAAATGAGATTGACATATGCCTGTCCTTGAGGCTTAAAACCCATCAAGGACCTCCTGTCTCCCTTCTAACAGGACATAGCTGTCTACACGTGGTCACTCACTGCTGGCCCCACAGGCTCCTTCTGGACCATTTCTTCTACCTAGTCAATAGTTCTCTTTTCTTCCTTCCCTGCTCCCAACATTAGAACCCCAAAGAAGTATTTTTTTTTTTCAAAGTAGGGTCTCACTCTAGCCCAGGCTGACCTGGAATTCACTATGTAGTCTCAGGGTGGCCTTGAACTCATAGTGATCTTCCTACTTCTGTATCCTGAGTGCTGGGATTAAAGGTATGCACCACCATGTCCGGCTCCAAAGAAGTTTTTAAAACGTACCAGTTGCCAAGCCCTGCCTCAAGACAAAAATTTCTGGGAAGGGGAATCTTGCTTTTTAAAACCTGCCAGGGGGGCTGCAGAGATGGCTTAGTGGTTAAGCGCTTGCTTGTGAAGCCTAAAGGACCTCGGTTCGAAGCTCAATTCCCCAAGACCACAAAAGCCAGATGCACAACGTGGCTCATGCATCTGGAGTTGCAGTGGCTGGAGGCCCTGGAGTGCCCATTCTCTCTCTCTCTCACATATATATATATATATATACATATATATATATATATATGCCTCGTTCTCTCTGTCTGTCACTCTCAAATAAATTAAAATTAAAATTAAAAAAGAACTGCCAGGTGATTTCATTGTGTTTCTAGGACTGAGAGCCCTGCTGCTCAAGCCAGGCCCTCTGTTACCTCACCTGACTACTTCCTCTGATTCTCCAGGTCACAGCCAGCTCCCTGCATCCTGCCTTCTTCCTGCGGAGCTCCCATGGCCCTCACCATGAGCTTTCTCTGGCAATTGGGTCAGGAACCTTGTCGATACCTGTTGTGGTACCCTAGGCTTGTCCAATAATACTTAGCTCTGGTTTCCCTAGTACATAGGCTCCCCCAGGAATTGTGCACCGGTTCATAGTTGTGTTTTTCTGGGCCTGTCATATAAGAATTGCTCCATCATGAGTGGAAGTGTTAACCGTCAAGCTAAAATCTATCTTCCCAACCCCCTCCCCAGCCCTTGATACTTCCTCCTCCTAGTTAAACACAAATGCTCAAGCCTTCTCCAGTTCTGAGCTTTCCCAGTAGCTATGGGTGTTGGTCCTTCCATATCCATCTGATCCTTCCCGTCCTCCTGAGCAGAGAGCTGGCTTTCTGTTCTTGCAAACATTAGCTGTTCCTCAAATAGCTCCTAGGAAAAGCCTGGCCTCTTGGCAGAGACACAGCTTGCAAACAAGTGCTCTGCACAGGCAGGCTCCAAAGCCACCCAAGAGCTCCTTTCTGGGGGAAGTGTTTAAAGATCGGTCCTAGTCAGTGCTCATCCAGTCCTTCCTCCAACCTTTATCAGCGAAAGCCCACGCTGAGATCTTGCCTGGCAGGGTATAGCTTCAGAACAGCTTTAAGAAGTCGGTAGGATGAGCCCTGTTAGATGGCTTTAACAAGTATCAACAGGCTTTGGAACAGTCGAGAGCTTTACTCTGGCCCAGACAACCCGAAGAGATTTCCGGATACAACTGTAAAGGAAGAGGCCTGCGCACCTTTCTCGCGTCCTTTGAATGGGTGGCTGGGAAGTGGGGGACAGAGCCAGGCATCCGCCTGCCAACTTCACAGGGAGGGCCTGGAGGTAATCCAGGTTGCTTGCCCCTTAGGGTTTAGGGATGTGCTTGGGTATAAGGTCCCTGCTGCTCTCTTTGAGTCTTCCAAAGCTTCTCACTGGAGCCCTAACAGGCTGGCAAGAGAGGAGGCTACGGCTGAATCAGTGTTGGGTGCGGATGGCTACTCTGAGCTGGGCTGTGGTTTCACTGACTCCTTCTCTGAGGTCAAGCTCTTCATGGGAAGCAGGTTGCTTTTTTTTTTTTTTTTTTGGACCAGATATCAAAGGTCCCTTCAGAGTTGGTGATACAACAGAGCAACAAGAAGGAAAAAGTCCAAGAGTGGTTGTGACTAAAGACAAAGATGGGACCCTGGGACCAGAGCCCCACATGTGGACACTGTGCACATCTTCACAGTAGTATCCAGGCTCTAGACTGGAAAAGGGGGAGGGGTGGCAAGGGAGAGGTGGAAAGATTACCTCTACAACTCGAATGAGACCTCCTCTCCTGGAGGCTGATGAGGCTAGAAGAGCTTTCAATACTCACACAGGACCGCATGGGCCGCAGGCAGTAATGGCAGCTGGCGGAGGGCTGTAACTTCACGCGTCAGCTCTCATAGACTGGCAAAGGCTGAATGGAATATCACATGGAGAAAAGAGTCTTTGATCATTAATAATGTCTGTCACTGGCACGGGAATAGGAAGTGGCTACACATCCTCTGTGCTTGAATACATAGTGATTCATTGAGTAACTTGTTACTGAGCAACTACTTCAGGCAGAGAACATTGGTCTTTACTGGAGATTCAGTGGCAAATAAGAAAAGAAAAAAAAGTCTTCATCTTCAGGAAGCTTACATTCTAGAAGAGTAGGCAAATAATTTACGTGTAAACCAATACTAGTGTTATCTCAGGCAGAGGCAAGTAGAACTAGGAATGCTAAGTAATGCCGTGACATAGATAGGAATGCCACGTGAGGAGGGAGGAAATGAAAGGGGTCAAGCAGATGACACTGAAGCCGACGTCTAAATACTGAGACGGAAATATTTCAGTGAAGAGCTGAAGCAACAGCACCCAGGCAGAGGGACGAGCCAGTGGAAGACCTCCAAGGGCCAGAGAGTGTAGAGTTGAAGGTGCTTAGCAGGCAGGGGAGGAGCCAGTGGAGGAAGAAGCCTGTAGTCTGTCCACTGTGTCCATGTAGATATCTGACATGACAGGCCTCCCGAGCTTAGCCAGCTCACAACAAAATCTTCAATCCCATGACTGTCACCTTGCCACCCTAGTCCTCTTCACACAACTAAGCCTGCTTATCTCCGAGTCCTTTCCTTTCCTTCTCTGCAAATGAGGCTACTATCCACCTTATTGTTCAGACCACTGTGGTGCACATCACCATCAGCTCTTGCCTCAGCTTTTCATTGGTCTTCATACTAGTTTGCAACAGAAGCTCTGAAAGCATTCAAACTAATTCCACCATCGTCCTGTACCCCATGCCTCTCTTCCAGTTTGCCTTTTTTTTTTTTTTTTCAACTATCCCAATTCAAGCCAAGGACAGATATTTTATAGTCTTTTTGAAAGAACCTGGCCAGTTGTGGGAGCACGTGCCTTTAATCCCAGCATTTGAGAGGCTGATGTAGAAGGATCTCTGAGAGTTCAAAGCCATCTTGGTGCTACAGATGAGTTCTAGGACAGCCTGGGCTAGAGTAAGATCCTGCTTTGAAAAAAAAAGAAAGAAAGAAAAGAAAAGAAATAAGTTAAAAAAACATAAATAAAAAGAATCTAGAGTTGGTTACAGCCACACACATTCCCCTAGCTGTCCCCAAACTGAAAGTGTTTGCAAAGTGGATCTGGGGACCAGGCATTTATTATCATAGAGACCATTTGTCCTGCTTACTTGGGTAGAGCATTACAACAGCCCTGAGAGTGGAAGTGTGTTGATTTTCAGCTCACTTTCGTTCACATGGATACTTGGGCTCAGAGAGTTCAGCTTCTTCTTATAAACCCCATAGCTGCTAAGTGTTTTCACTCACCAATTGGAACAAAAATCCTTCTAATCCACCCTCTCGGTTTTGTGTCAAGCTTCATCCTAGAATCAAATGGCCAACCGATGATGAGAGTCAGAGAAATTCCTTGACCTCAGCCTGGAAGTTTCTCCCTCATTCCCAATCCAAGGTCAGAGCTTGTTCCCTCAGCTCTTTGGAAACTTCTCACCTGGAAAGATAAGAATACCAGCACCTTCTGCTAACCTTAGTGCCAAAGAAAGGAAGGAGTCCCAGGCCCCCTTATCTGGCTTGGAATTCATTCCCCATCAATCTATCTGCCCACCAGCTCATGGCCCCCTTTGTTGCCAGCTGGTCACTTTCTTGTACCAGGTTGTTTTAGCCTGCACCTTGGCGCTCTCTGGTCTATCAGCCCTCAGATCAGGAAAACATTCCCGTGGGAACCATGGTGCCAACATCCGGTGAGGACAGGTCTTCCGTTACCTGCTAGCCTCACTGCCTCTGCTATCAGGCCCGAGAACAAAGACGCTTGGTGCCTGCCGCCTGGCTGGCTGTGTTTGCCCAGGGTGAGGCCTAAGCTGGCACACATGCTGAGCAAACAGGAGTTCCAGCCTCATCGGTCTGCCTTACAGGGCGCAGGGCTTTAGCTGGGAGGTGTTGCAGCCAGGCCGCCTGCCGGAATAGCACCCTGGTCAACAGCAACCAGCCCTCCAGTGCAGAAGGGGCTACATGGTAAACAGCCCCATCTCTGGGCCCTCAGGCTCTCCAGCTGTACAATTAAGAGCTGGGTAAACTGATCTCCAAGATCCCTTCAGTGGACGAGAGCATTGTTCCAGGTTTCTGGAAGCCTCTAGGTCTTCAGAACAGGTCATGGGCATGGAATCGGGGCCTCTGAATAAAGCACTCCCCCATCCTAGCGCCAAGCACCTACACATGCCTTCCCTGGCCAGGAAGACTGAGCTCTTTCAAAGCAATATCCTGAGGCTTTGGATTCATGACCTCACCCAGCCACCCACCCATCCCCCCACTGCAGTTTTCTAAAAATTCCGGTCCTAGGATCCTTCAATGGGCAGAAGACTGCGTGTGCCCACCATGCTTCTGAAGCCACATAGAACCCAACTCTTTTTCTCTGGCCTAGAAACCAGGCAGATAGGTGGAGAAGACTCCACAAGACCATAGGGGGATGATTATCCAATAACGACAGTAAGAGGCTGCAAGGTGATCGTGACTTCAGAATTCGGTGTGCAACAGAATAGCCTGTTAAAATGCAGAAGCCTGGATCCCACACTTCAGAGTTTATGTCTCAGCGTCTGAGGTGGGCAAGGGTAGCATAGGATTTGGGTTTTTTTGTTTGTTTATGTGTTTTTGAGGTAGGGTCTTGCTCTAGCCCAGGCTGGCCTGGAATTCACTATGGAGTCTCAGGCTGGCCCCGAACTCCCAGTGATCCTCCTACCTCACCCTCCCAAGGGCAGGGATTAAAGCTGTGTGCCACCACACTGGACCGGATTTGGTTTTTAACAAGTATCTAGGTGCTCCTTGTTTCTGATGAAGCGGAATGACTGTGTTTACAACTATATAGGTTCAGATCCCACCAGTGCCTCTTTTAAGATGTGTGACTAGTGATAAGCTACAAAGCTTTTGTACACGTTCGTTTTGCTGGTAAAATGAGGCTATAATAACATCTACCTCAAATAAATGTGACCTATTGTTTCAGAGTGTTTACTGTGCTCTGTCAATATTTGTGAAATGAATGTGCAGTCCATTTGCGGGACCCAGAAAACTGGGTGTTCTCTTTGATATCTCCTGCATCTCTCTCACCCACACAGCTCCAAATTCCTGCAACCAAATACACCTTCTGGGTACCCCTTAAACCTACCCTCTTCTTTTCCTCCTCACACCCTCGTGCGTGCTGCCATCTTCCGCTCCTGATCACTCTGCTTGGAGTTTCCACTAGCCCTCAGCGCTCCCCTCTTACACCTGTCTGTCCACGCCCCCCCCTCCCAGGTCAGCCATGTTAATCTGATACGGTAATGCGCTGCTTCAAACCCCAGCTCCAAGGAAGGCCTTATCATGAGTCAAACAATAAAATAGAATAAAGATTCTCCAGTCCCCCACAACTACGCCTCAGCTTCGCTGAGTCCCACTCAGCTGTGGCTCCTCTGCACCCAAGCTATTCTAAAGTTTCCGAATTTTTCTCAACAGATCTCGCCTAGAGATCCGTCACCCAACACCACACATATTTTACTTACTACTCATTTTTCATATCGCCACTCAGATGTCATTTCCTCCGGCTGTACTTCAAGCTGTGACCCTCACGTGTGCTCTGGAAAACTTGATTTTTTTTTTTTTTCCTCTGCAGGAATGCTTGTTACAAAGTGAGATTCCGTGCCTGCCTCCACTACTCAAGTGGTTCCAGGAGAATACAGACCTCTCTGCCTGACCCCTTCGGTAGCACGTCTTTGACACTTTATGAGTCCTCAAAAGCATCTGTGCGTGCTGGCGCACGCCTTTGATCCCAGCAGAGGTAGGAGAATCGCCATGAGTTCGAGGCCACCCTGAGACTACATAGTGAGTCAGCCTGGGCTAGAGCGAGACCCTACCTCCAAAAACCCAAAACTGAAATAAATGAACGATGGAAGCTGGACGGACGAATGAACGAGATGAAGAAAATCCCGTGGCGGGGGCCCACTGCTAGAGGATCTGGACGAGCCCTGGGAGGAAAGCGCGGCAGGAGGGAGTCCCGGGGCCCTGCACGCCACACGGGGACGCTCGAAGCTCGTTCTGCCGGGCTATCGCCGCCTCTCCCTCCCGGTGGTTACTAACCTCCCGCGGGCGACAGGGGGCAGAGTTCTCCTCTGACGGGCATCCTCGCTCCGCCCAGTCTAATTCATCTTTTCCCCGGCCCCAGCCCCCGGGGCCCAGGAGCGGAGGGTGGGCCTGCAGGCGGAGCGGCCAATGGCAGTGGGCGGGGGCTCGGGCCGGCGGGCCGTGAGTGGGCGGCCGGGGCCGGGGGGCGGGGCCGGGGCGGTGACGGACAGGCGCGCGCTCCCACCCCGCGGCTCCGGAGCTGCGGCTCGCGCGCCGGTCTCCGCACTAGTGAGGACGTGAGCCGGCCAGCGGGAGCGCAGCTCGGAGCCCGGACTCGGCGCGCGCCCCGGGAGCCCCAGACCCCGAGCTCGGCTTTGCAGCACAGCGCCCGGTTCCGGCGCGCCTTGAGCCACGACCGTCCGCGCCCTCGTCGCCACCCGGAGTCCTCCGGTGTCCAGCCACCTAAGCGCCCCGGATCCTCCTCGACCGGTCCGTCCGGCTTCCCGCGGGATCGACCTGCCTCCCAAAGATCTCCCCAAGGATCGCCTCCGAGCTCGGGGCGCCACCCGCTTGGATCGCACCCCTTTTCTTGGCCGGGATCTCCCGGGGACCGTACACGAGCGAGCCCTCCTCCGGAGCCCGCCGACAGGACCCCCAGCCACACACGCGCTCGGCGTCTCGGTGCCCCGCAGCCCCGCCGGCGCGGCGCGGCCGGGTCGGCGCGCCACGGCTCGGGTCCCGGAGCGCCCCAGGCCATGGCCCGAGCCCGTCCGTCGCCGCCACCGCCACCGCCGCCGCCGCCGCCGGGACTCCTGCCCTTGCTGCCTCCGCTGCTGCTGCTGCCGCTGCTGCTGCCCGCCGGCTGCCGGGCGCTGGAAGGTGAGCGGAGCCCGCGGCCCGTGGTCGCGGCGCGGGGAATTGCTGGAAGCTGGACTCGGGCTGAGCCCTGCGCCGAAGTCACGGCCGGGGCGGTGGGCTTCTGTGGGGCAACTCCCCCCCCCTTCCACGCAGCACAAGCGAGGTCCTTCCTGGGCATCACGGGACAGTGGGGCGGCGGGCGAGGAAGTGTGGGCGACCCGGCAGACAAGGGGTGTGGGGGGCTGAGTGGGTGGGGGTGAAGCGGGGACTGCCCGGTTTGGGGGGCGGCGCTGCTTGGAAACCCGTTGGAGTTAACTGTGAGCGAGAGCGTGTGTGTGTGTATGTGTGAGTGTGTGTGTGTGTGTGTGTGTGTGCACCCTGCTTTGTTCAGAGATGGCTGCAGGGGTGGAGAAACCAGGGGGCTCAGGGGGCTGTCATTGTTTATAGCTTACACACGAGGTAGTGTGTGCCTGCGTTGTCCCCCCCCTCTGGGGTACCCCTTCAACTTTTTAGCAGGACACTTGGAGGTTTTGGGTTTCCACGGAACCCCAGAAGCACAGGGGTTTGCCCCGGGTGGGAAAGGCCAGACCTTTGGGTTCTGAGGGGACGACTGAGGGGGGGCCTCCGACTTCCAGGTGATTTGTTCTGGTGGCCCTGGCAGGAGACCTCACACCCATGCCAGCTGACGAGAGCTTGCAGGTAACAGACACCACCACAGGTTACAAACAATGGGGAGGCTGTTCAGAAAACTGCGAAAGGTGAAAGAGGGTGAATGCCTCTCTTAATGTGAAGGGTAGGGCAACACAGAATTGAAGAGGAACTTGGGGTGTAGGTAGTATCTGGAACAGATCTAGACACTTTTCAGTTTAGCAACAGAAACATGAATCCTGTGTAACCAAGGTTCCCTCCTTCAACGCACAGCCTGTAAGCTTAAAAGGTTGGGAAGAAAAAGCTTTGACATAGTTCAGAGAGTTTCTGGTGCGCGGTCGAATTTTCTACCAGAGGAAAATGTTCCTGTAATCTCCCACCCACTTTTTTTCTTTGAGCCCACTGTGCTGACAGAATAATTCGCAAGGGTGGACACATGTAAATCCAAACAGATACACCGAGGTTGCTCCCACACTTGTGCACACTCAACCCACACGTGTGTGATAGGATCTCAGGCGTGAGAAAGCAGTGTGGGGCTTTGTTGTTGATTGCTATAAGGGTGTGAGCCAAGGAGTCTGCAGGGTTGCCAGGTCTGACTGTCTTAGCCCAGGAGAGGTGACACTGGCACATGCACACTCAGATGTGAACTTACAGAACTCAGTCAGCTGTGTGCGTGCGTGTGTCAGGTCCTGTGGCCCTTTCGGAGGGGTGTGGTGGGCGTTAGTCCCAAGCATGGAGTGGGGGTGTGTGATTTAGTTCAAGTGAGCCAGGGCCCCTTGAGTAGTCTCGCTATCCTCCTTTCTTCTTCTCTCTTCTTTTCTTTCATTTGGCCCCTCACAATCCTCAGATCCGCCGATGCAGGCCCTAGCCAGAAGCCTTCTAGGCCAAGGAGCTGGTGGTGGACAGCTGTGGGAGTCAGGTCTAGGCCAGGCTGGGAGGCTAGGCTAATGTGGATTCCCCCTGAAGGTAGCAGTGCCTACTGGGTGCCTTTCCGTTGCCCCCTCTTTTGCAACCCATCAGACCCTGTGGCCTTCCAAGTGTTTATGAGAAGAGGGAATGCGGATGCTTAGAGGAGCTCTAGCCTTTGCCTACCCATCTCCCTTCTCTGCTCTGAGATGGGCTCAGTACCATCACTGTCTTGTCAGGATTGAATTGTTACTATGTGGAAAGGGTTTAGCACAGTCTTTGTTTCTCAAGGATTAGCTGTTGTTATTACTATAATTACCCCGGGGTCTGCTCCTTGAAGAGCAGTGGGAAGTGTCTTTATCTTGCTGGAATCAGGTGAGAGGAAGGATTGGTAGGAGAGGAGATAACTCCTAGGAAGGAAGGGATAAGAAGAAAGCTGTTTCCTGGGCTCCTGTCCCTTTTCCCACTCCTCTTCTTGGGCTTGGAGTGTAGGATGGGTGGACTTCCAGGCCCCCTGGGGCTGTGTCCAGGGGAACAGGGCTCTGTGGATCCCTTTGCCCTGAAGATCTCTGACCATCCCCCAAACTTCGCAGGTGGAGGGTGCAGCTCCTCTATCTGACATTCCATTTGGCATTGTCAGGACTTGGTTTGTCTTTAACTGTTGGCTCTCTGCAACTGTGTGCCATTATATTTAGGCTCGATCTGTGGGTGCTTCCCCTTGGCGTACCCACTAATTAGATGCTGACTGACACTTGGTTCCTTTTCCTTCCCTGCACACTTGGGATCCACCAAGGCTCTATGTCTTAAGAGTCTCATCAATTTTCCATATGGGTGAAAGAAACCAAGGAATTTTTTTCTTGCCCTCCCCATTTGAAGAGTTATCACTCCCTCTCCCCACACACAGATTGTCCTGGGAATCACCCAGACACCTGTCACTCACTCTCCTTTTGAGGAATGTCCCCTAGGTCTCCCAAGCCCCTATCATTCTCCCCTTCAACATTATGAACGGGCGGCAGGATCAGGTCCAGTCGGGTGACCAAGCTGAGGTTGGGGTCTGGGATGAGGAATGGCCACCTGAGAAAGGGTATTTAGGTCCCAGCTGGGAACAGACCTTTTTTTGTGACAACAGAAACAATTTGCAGATTGTATGAGTTAGGGTGGGGACATCCCACTTAGCCATGCCAGCTAAGTAGTCATTGCAGTGGAACCTGTCCCTGAGGGAAAAAGCAGCATGTCTCTGTCCTCATTGGTAGCAGGAATGACCCTGAGAATGTGGAGCTGTTAAGGGACAATGGGCCCAGAGAATTTTATTGCTTGCTGTCTTGTTTGACTTTTCTCTGCTATCCCTTTAACTCCCCGTTCCTGTTTCGTCACCTGGACGGAGGGGGGGGGGGCTTCAGCGCTGTGAGGACAGACGTGAGCGAACCAGTAAGCATACCACTGCTCTCCCCTTAGCCAGAGCTGAAACCGTTGCCAGTTTGGCCTCGGTGGATGAGAGCTAAAGCCGAGCCTGTCGTGGGCAAGGCCTGTGCCACTGGCCTTCCACTAATTAAACATCAGAAGAGGCTGAATCACCAGTCCTACATAGTTTGAAAATTGTAGCCCTGCCTGTTGTGCTGAGTCAAACTGGTTTGTCAAGATGGGGCAGCTGGGCACCTGATGAGATGAGAGCAGCCCCCCTGGCCCAGGGGCTATTCTGGGACCAGGTCTCTCAAGGCCTTCTGCTCCCAGCCCCTGGCCAGGCCCCCCGGGGCCAGCATCAGAGGGAGGGCTGGAGGCCTCACCACCGGGACCAGCTGTCCACGGTCTAGGGTGAGGGCGCCGAGGCTTGTGGGCTTTCTGCCCTGTGCTGCTTCTCTCTTCATCTCAGGTTTATTTAATTATAAATTCCCATGATCTGAGGGAAAGAATGAAAAACAAAATGTGTTCTCTGTTCAGAGATGCTCCCCTCCCCTCCATCCCAGACATGGGGGGGGGGGGGCAAGAGGCTGTAGCATGAGAGTGGGAGATGACCCTGGGGAAGCTAGGCTCCCCCCCCCAACAACACATCCTAAGGCTGTCCACTCTAGGTGTGCAAGCTGGTGGGTGCATGCACACAAACTGACACGGGGCAGGAGTGGGAAACTGGGAATCAGACTTCTCTGCTTATTGGCAAAAGTAGGGACTGTATGGGAGTGAGGGCACCAAGGGTAGTTGTTTTTTCCCTTTAGGGCTTCGGGGTACTCCATCCTACCCAGACCTTGTCCCCTGTCCTCCTGCACCAGTCTGGAATATAATCTTTCTTCCTACTTCAGTGTCCCTGGTTTACGTTAAGACTCCCTCCAGTTTCTCTTTGTAGTTTCTTGGATCTCAGTGGCACTCCTACTTCAGGGAGCGGTATTCTGGGTGACTTGGGTGGGACTTTGAGGTATGGTGGGGTCTGGCGGCTCCAAAAAAGTTGAGTGGGCCTGGCCCTTCACCAGGGCAGGTGGCAGGCCCTTGGCTGGGCTTTTGTACCGGTGTGGTCCTCAGAGACAGGCCCACAATGTCTTCCCCATGCCAGGTCGCCAACATGAATATGCCAACAACTCCTGAAGCTAAACTGCTATATGGTTCACAGAAGACCCACCCCAAGGCTGGGGAACCCTTGAGACAATACCATTGTGCTACCAGGGAAGTGGCTAGCTTCTTGAGCAGGGGCTGCACCTGAGGAGGCCGCACCCAGCCACACCTAGAATCATCTTGATGCCCCTGCCCCACCCCTAGCCTCGTGACCTGACCGACAGCTCCTGCTTTAGACAGGGCAACAGGAAGCAGGGTTTGGGCTTGCTGCTTCCCTTGTTTGGCCAAGGCTGTTCAATATCTGCTTTGAAAGAGTGGACTGTATGGCTGGCCTACCTAGGGGTGGGGGCAGGATGAGGGAGGGTTATTGTCCTCGCCCCACTACTGATAGCCCAGAGAAAGGACCGTGTGTATGCAGTGTGTGTATGTGTTATGCATGTGCATAGAGGATGCCCCTCTGAAGCTCTTCGCGAACTGTTATGTGTTGACTCTTGTACCGCGTCTCCATGCTCTTGATGTCTGACCATAGTTTCCATGTGACTGTGTAGGAGGAACATGTCACCAAGTCTTTTCAGAGAAACTGGTACTTGTGTTTGTATTGTACACTCACGACTGTATGCCTGTGGCTGACAGTAGTGTGTGCAGGTGGGTTTGTAAAGGTGTACTCTTGGGTGAGGTGTGCGTACCCCTAGGAAGGCTGTGAGGTTGTGAAAATAGGTGTGTGTGTGGGGCAAGCCAGGTCTGTGTGTAAGAAAGGTTCACTGTACGGGAATGTGTAAGGAGACTAAGCTGTTTGTACCATATGCATCTGTGTGTCTGAAAAAAGGGCATATTAGTTGTGTATGTGTGTATGGGGGGGTATTTTTGGCCATGTGAGTGTTTGTGGGTGGCTGTGGCCTTTTCTGTTCGTTTTTGTTTTGTTTTCTCAAGTTAGGGTCTTACTCTAGCCCAGGCTGATCTAGAACCCACTCTGTAGCCCCGGGGGTGGCCTTGAACTCACGGTGATTCGATTTCTGCTTTGGCCCCAGGAGTGGGGAACAGGCCCAGCCACAGAGACCTGGGTGCTGCCTGCCTGTGCAGCCGTGCTTGTGTCCAGGTGAGGGCCACAGAGCCGCTGCCACGTGGCCGTTCTACGTGGCCCTGTGAAAACCCGAAAGGGTTGCCCTGAGCTTGAGTGTTAAAGCCGCAGTTTTAGAAGGACCCCGGCCTTCTGTCAATCTCCCTGGTGCCTTTTGGAGGCAATGTGAGGTCTGTGCTTAGCCCTCCTTTCTCTTACTCTGCAGCCACCTGGCGGGCAAAGTGCGTTGAAAGGTTGGGGGGGGGGGAGTGGGGGGCAGCTGGAAGTGTTTGGCGATTGCTCACTTACTCTTTTGTCCTTAGCCTCTGTGCCTTCGCGGAAGAGGAGAGGTCTCGGTCTCAGGGGCATGGGCAGATGGGTGCTCAGGCCCTGTCCCGGTGCTGAGGCTGGGGCACAGGCCCCTCCCTCCTCTCCCCGGGAGAAGTGGGGAAACTAAGAGGAGCCCACCCCCTCCCCACCAGGGTGATCGAAGCAGGAGTCCTTCCTCAGGCACACAGGACTTGAAATCCTAGTCCTCTCCTCATTAATGGGAAAAATGTGCCGAGATTGAGCGATGGCCAAGGCTGCACCACGGCCAAGGGCCGATCCCCTCCCTCCCTCCCTCCCTCCCTCCCTCCCTCTCTCTCCAGAAATTAAACAGAAATGAAGAGCCTCCCTCCCTCCCTCCAGAGCCCGCCTCCTGCCCTGCCCTCCCCCTCCCAGAGCCAGCGCTGGGCTTGTTTTAAACTGTGGAGGAATCTGGCTGGAGGGGGAGGGGGCCCCCGAATATTTGGGTTTAAACAGTTCCAGATGGGCTTGGCACAGGCTAAGCAGAAGGAAGTGAGGGAGAGGGAAGCGGGAGGAGGGAGGCTGCGCGAGCGAAAGATGGGAGCCCTGGCCTGCTCGGGCGGGCCGCGGGCAGACAAGCTTGCCGACTGGCTGGCTGGGGGGAGGGGCCGCCTTGGCTCAGCCCGGGGAGGCTGCTCCCGGGGACCGGGAGTACTCCAGTCTGCCGGCTGGGGAAGAAGAGGCCACTTGGCAATCTCCTTCTCTGTCTGTCTCTTTGAGCCTCCTTGTCTGTCCATCTCAGCCTTTTGTAGTCCACTGCTGGCCATCCTGCTGTCTGGGGGTGTGGTGGGGGGGGGGGGGGGGAGAGGCCAGTGCCTCTGCTGCTGCCCATCTCTGTTTTCCTAAAGGACTGCTTGCCAAATGTCAGTGTCTGTCTGTCTGCCATAGGGCCTAACAGGACACCGAGGAGGAGGCTTATCCCGCAGCTGGTCCCTCCAGGGACCAGTAAGTGCTGTGCTTCCAGGAGGGAGTCTGGCTCCCTGCAGTGAAATGGCTGCTGCCCTCCACACTGTGGAGTTGTCACCGGGAGCCTGTGGGGTTCAGATATTCTGGGGACTCTCGTCTCTCCCTGTGGAGGATGTGGAGGTTTTAGAAGTTTTGGGCCTGCCCTTTCTATCTCAGCCTGGAGTTGAGTCTCTCCTGTTTCCCAGATGCCTCTTCCTTCTAGTTCTGAACTTGTGTGTGTGTGTGGGGGGGGGGGGGGATCATACCATCTTTCAGAGAGTAAGAGTTTTCTGTCAAGAGACCAGAACCAAGGGGAACAAGTTCATGCCAGAAACATGAATGAGCCTCTCCCATGACTGAGCAGAGAGCAAAGATAAGAGACCAGAACACAGGGTAGGAGCTGTGACTGAACCCCGGGCCCTGACACCTGGAGAACAGCACCTAACTGTCACTTGGTAGTCCAAGGAGGGTTTCTACAAGAGGAACAGCTTGGCTGGGACACACAGATGTTTTTCAGGCTTTCTTATATTCCTTCTTTTTTTTTTGACACAATCTCACCATGTATCCCAGACTGACCTCAGACTTGCCATTCTCCTACCTCGGTCTTCCCAGTGCTGGGATTACAAGCCTGCACCACCACACCAGCTCTCCCCGTCCCTCCTTTCCAGAGAGTCTAGTGCTATCCAACTGCAAGGGGTTTTGAGACAGGAAGACTTGAATTTGAGCCACTTCCAACTCTTCACGTGTCCTAGCAGTTTCACCAGAAGAAATATACTGACTTTTTCTGGGCATCAGTTTTCTTATAAAAGACCTTCTCCAGGGACTTCAGGAAGCTTTGGGCTGGGATCTGGTTCTGGACCATGGTGGCTCCCATCCCTTTAAAGAACATTCCTGTCTGATCCCCCACAGTTGGCTGAGTGGGATGCTGCTGAGCAGGCCCTGGCCTGTCGTTGCCCTCCCCCTGGGCAGTGTGTGGGGTTGGGTCTTTGTGCTGGGAATGGACTCAGGGGAGGCCTGGGCTGCCGAGTCTGAAGCCCACAACCCTTTGTTCCAGGATAAAGGCCCCACTGGCCCCTTTGTGTGGAGATTAGCAGAGCCTGAGGTGTGTGAACCAGCCTCTTGCTCTTGCCTCATTAACCCAGGCCTGGGGTCAGCAGCAGACGCACCTACCCTCAGCCTGCCAGACCTGACATTTCTGGGGCTGTGTCACTTCTGGGGATGACTGCAGGGTCTCCTTGAGACTTGGAGGGGCCTCCCCACATCCCTACCTTTCCTGGGTGACATTGACATTTTTCTCCTTCATATTCTGATTAGCCCCTGACCTTTTGCTTTCCATTTTTCCCCTAGAGACCCTCATGGACACAAAATGGGTGACATCTGAGTTGGCATGGACATCTCATCCAGAAAGTGGGGTAAGACCTCCCCTGTGTCTCTCTTGAATGTTGGTTGCTATTAGACTGCTGCTATTAGACTTACTCTGGCGTCCATGCCGTCTCCCTCTGGGGCCAGGAGATGCACTGTCTCTGCCCTCTCTCCTGTCACTGTCACCTCATGTGGCATCCTCCGTCCCTTCTGTTTGTCCCCTTCTTAGCCTGAGCTCCGTTTCTGTGGTCTTTGTCTCTCTCACTGTCCTGCTTGACTGCCCCGTCCCATGCACTCCATCTTTGTCCCATTCCCCTTTGGCCTGCCCTCTCCCCTACCTGGTAGTCTTTCCAGGTTCATCCCAACCACCACCCTCCTTCCTGGGTCACCCCAAAAGAAATGCTGACTTAGGAGCCAGGAAACCTTGGCCACAGATCTCTAGCACAGCTGCGTGACTCTGAGCAAGGCAATTGGCTTCTCGGTCCTCCATTTCTTGACTGTTAAATGCCTATAGTTCTGACATATCTATTTTATTGATGTATTTGAGAGAGAGAGAGAGGAAGAAGCGGGCGGGAGGGGGGGGATTAAGGGAGAAGGAGAGAATGGGTGCTCTAGGGCCTCCAGCCAGAACAAACGAATTCTTGAAGCATGTGTCACCTTGTGCTTCTGGCTTACCTGAGTACTGGGGAGTTGAACCTGGATCTTTAGGCTTCACAGGCAAATGCCGTAATCGCTAAGCCATGTCTCCAGCCCAGTTTGACAGGCCTAAAATGTTCAAATGAACTTTCCTAGATGGTTTTCATGGCTGAACTTCAGGGCCCTAGGGTATGATGGTACCACAGAGCTTATATTCGCCAGGCTAATTGTAACTTGGACAAGTTACTCTCTTCTGTAGGCCTTAGCTTCCTTGCCTCAAAAATGAGGGCAACAAGCCTGGCATGGTGGTGCAAGCCTTTAGTCCCATCACTAGGGAGGCTGAGGTAGAAGGATCACTGGTGAGTTCATAGCCAGCCTGGGGCTACAGAGGGAGTTCCAGGTCAGCCTGGGCTATGGTGAGACCTTGCCTCAAAAAAACAAACAAAAAGAAAAGCTAAGTGAAATGAGGGTAACAGATGTACTTCCTTATGGAGCTCTGAGAAGATTAGATGTGTTAGCAAGTGGCAACAGCCAGTGAGTATTCAGTGAAGGCGTTTTCTCTGTCAGGCACAGTTACAAGACAAATTAGACTGTTTAATTCCTCACTGTCTAATTTAATTCCAAGCAGCCCCACTGCACAGATGGTGAAACTGAGGCCCAAAGACGACACATTATTGCTGACTCACAGTGCTCACTAGGGTCCCAGCCCGTTTCTCAATGTTTTATTCATGTCGTCATTTGTTCCTTAGACAGGTTATCTCTTGGTTGCAAGTTGGGAAACTGAGGCACGCAGAGGTTAAGTGAGTTGCCCAGAAAGCTAAGAGTTGAACTCCTGTGCTCGACTACTCACCCTAGAAGTGCCTTTGTGAGGTAAATGTAGCCGATCTGGGTACTTGGCAAATGTTGTGCTCACTGTCCGTCTTCTTTTGCTTGGTCCATGCTCAGTGGGAAGAGGTGAGTGGCTACGATGAGGCCATGAACCCCATCCGCACCTATCAGGTGTGTAATGTGCATGAGTCCAGCCAGAACAACTGGCTTCGCACGGGCTTCATCTGGCGGCGGGACGTGCAACGGGTCTACGTGGAGCTCAAGTTCACCGTGCGTGACTGCAACAGCATCCCCAACATCCCCGGCTCCTGTAAGGAGACCTTCAACCTCTTCTACTACGAGGCCGACAGCGACGTGGCCTCGGCGTCCTCTCCCTTCTGGATGGAGAACCCCTACGTGAAAGTGGACACCATTGCGCCGGATGAGAGCTTCTCGCGCCTCGATGCCGGTCGCGTCAACACCAAGGTGCGCAGCTTCGGGCAGCTTTCCAAGGCCGGCTTCTACTTGGCCTTCCAGGACCAGGGCGCCTGCATGTCACTCATCTCCGTGCGCGCCTTCTACAAGAAGTGTGCATCCACCACTGCAGGCTTCGCACTCTTCCCCGAGACCCTCACAGGGGCTGAGCCCACCTCGCTGGTCATTGCCCTCGGCACCTGCATCGCTAATGCCGTGGAGGTGTCCGTGCCGCTCAGGCTCTATTGCAATAGCGACGGGGAGTGGATGGTACCTGTAGGTGCCTGCACCTGCGCCACTGGCCATGAGCCAGCTGCCAAGGAGTCCCAGTGTCGTGGTGAGTGAGGCCTTGGGGATGGAGAGGAAGGAGGGAGGCTTAACCACAGCCAGCTTTCCAGTCTGACCAGATCTGGCCTCAAGTATGGGGTGGGAGGGAGGAGAGTGCAGAGTGGCTGTGATGGACACATGAGTGTACGGCAGGAGACCCAGGACAGAAAAGGAGACACAAGGCAGAGAAGATACAAGGGCAAAATTATGAAGCTGGGGTTATAACTCAGTGGTAAAGTGCTTGTCCAGCGTGCCCAAGGTCTTGGGTTCCATCCTTGGCAGGGGTGGGGGATAAAATCAGACAGAGCAAAAGACATGGAGAATCCTTGACATGTGGACACCTGGGAAACCTAGACAGGGTTTTCTGCCCTCATATGATTCCTCCTTGGTCCTGGGGTCCCAGGCTAAGGGGATGAGGACTGCGGCGGCACCTCTTTGTCTTAGGGGCTCATCTGCTGCTTGAGAGGCAGTTAGTTGTATATTTCACAGTAGTTAGGTGCCAAGTCCCTCAAGTACTGAGGCTTGAGTGCCGACGTGGCCTTAGGCAAGTTACGTGACTGTCGTTAACCTCGGCTTTCCTCATGCAAAGTGGGGCTGTAGAGAGTTCTTCTAGGACTGAAGTAAGAGTGAGTGTTACCACCTTAGGGTAGCCAGCTAGTAGTGTTAGAAACGTGGGGCTGTGTGGAAAGCAGGGATTGCTCAGTCTTTTATTCACGAGGAGTGTGGGAGACTAGCCAGGTCTCACAAGACCTTACAGTATGCTAGGCTTCCCAGCGGTAAAACCTCACCGCATGGGGCTACCTCATCCAAGCTTTACCACAACTCGGTGAGGGAGAGTCCAGTTTTCTCCCTATTTTGCCAATAAGTACAGTGAGTCTGAGAGAGGTTCTGAACTCGGCCTCATAGCTAGGGAATGTGGGAACTGACACTAGATCTCTCCTCTGGCCATAGTAGCTGTGGAGACTGACATCTCTTCTCTCTGCCTGCTTCTTCTTTCTGGGGCTTGCAGCCTTGGCTCCCAGGGCTGGAGATGGCTCTAACCACAGCCCTCTGTGTGAAGGGTTGGACCCTCAGCCTGGACGGGCCTCAGTGAGGCCCAGATTGGAGTTGCCTTACCAGCCCCTCTTCTTCTTCTCTATGGGGACCTGCTGGAAACTTCCTCTTCCCAAGTGGAGAAAGGGGGTGGGGGGGGGGGATGAGCCTGACAGCCTGAAGAGGGGCTAACACTCTGCAGGTCCCTGGCAGGAAGTGCAGGCTGGTTCCCATAGCAACCAGGCTGGCCAGGCCTCTACCCCTTCCCCCACTGGCTCAAAGAGCCGAATGGAATATCACCTTTATGAGGAGAGATTAAACCCTAGAGAAGGGCACAGTGTCAGCTGTGGGCGTCACACAGCATGATGACCCCTCCAGAGTTGGGCACACGGATAGGTTGACAAGATACTTAAATGTGTCTAGGATAATCCCTTGTTTATGCCCATTAGCCTAACATAATTATTCCTAATGCCCCCTTTGGCTCTCAGAATACTCTGATATGAATAGTAGATCATATAGCCACCCTAGATATGAGGAATGTGCAGAGCCTACATCCAAGAGGCCAAGTGTGGATGGCAGAAGAGATGGGAGAATGGGTGTTCACACACTAGGCTTGCTTGAGTCAGGTCTCCTGGGAGGCTTTGAGGCCTCTGAACTCCAGGTGACCCCAGCCTTCATGTTGCTTTCTCCCCTTCTTTGCTCCCTTTCTCACCCCTCCCCATCTCCTACTCTGCTCCTGGCTGGTGGGGCGCAGGTTGGCTGTGAGCTTTCTACAGAGGAGGCCCTACCTCATGGCTGTGGCAGCATATCTCTGAAGGCCCTCTAGAATTATTTTCCCAGAGTGTCAGGGAGGGCTGGGGCATCTTGGCAAGAGTTCAGGGTGCTGACACCTGCCAGTGGTCTCTTCCCATCCCCTTCTCTTCCTCTTCTCCTTCCCTGCCTCAACAAGCCCAGGCTGCCCAGGTGCTAGGACTGACATCTTCTGAGGCCCAGAGGTGAGAGTCAGGGGGCAGGGGTGGAGATGAGTCCACGGACGTGCCTTTCCATGAAGCAAAAGGTTCTTTTGTAGCTGCAGCTGGAGTCGGGCAATGCCAGCATTGCCCCATGATCTACGAGGTGGCGGGGGCAAGACATGGCCAAGGAAAGGCCAGGTTCTCACAGAGGAGGGAAGGAAGCCTTGGTGTCTAGAGGGAAAGGAGGTGAACACTCACTGTCCTCTTCCTCTGCAGCCTGTCCCCCTGGGAGCTACAAGGCAAAGCAGGGAGAGGGGCCCTGCCTCCCCTGTCCCCCCAACAGCCGCACCACCTCACCAGCTGCCAGCATCTGCACCTGCCACAATAACTTCTACCGTGCGGATTCGGACTCTGCAGACAGCGCCTGTACCAGTGAGTGAGCTCCTCTGTTCTCCCTCCACAGGCCTTGCCTAGGGGGCCCAGCCTGGGAGGGCCTAAGCAGTCACTGAGATAACCCCTTGCACATAAGGAAATTGAGGCTCATGTGGAGTCTAGATGATGTGCTCAAGATGGCCTCTGGGCCAGAATCCAGCTAAGCTGGCTCATCTTATCTACCTGCCTTTAAAAAAAAAAAATATATATATATATATATATACATATATATATATATATATATATATACATATATATATATGTATATATGTATGTATGTATGTATGTATGTATACTGTTTCGTGACTTCATCTGGCGACTTTCTTTTTTGTTTGTTTTTGTTTATTTATTTTTATTTTATTTATGTATTTGAGAGCGGCAGACAGAGAGAGAAAGGTAGAGAGAGAGAGAGAATGGGTGCGCCAAGCCACTGCAAATGAACTCCAGAAGTGTGTGCCCTCTTGTGCATCTGGCTAATGTGGGTCCTGGGGAATCGAGCCCCGAACTGTGGTCCTTAAGCTTCACAGGCAAGCACTTAGCCACTAAGCCATCTCTCCAGACCATCTACCTGCCTTTTAACAAGGGCCCATTAGCTGCTAGCCAGGCATTTGGGACTGGCTGGGACTCACCAGTCCATGGTTCCTTTTCTGTATGAAGCTATTGCTCTCCCAGCCTATCTTACAATGGAGGTGGTCTCCCATTCCAAGGGCATTCTGGTGTCCTGCTCTGTCCTGCCCTTGCCTTTGGTGTGCCAGGCATTGTGCCAGGTGCTAGGGATATGGAAGAAGTGAGATACAGACATTGTCACTGTGTAGCTTGCCACCAAGTTGAAGAAACAGATGTGGAAACAAATAACGGTCATGTACCGTGCTAAGTGCTGGACTAGAAGACTGTCCCGAGTGGTGTTATGAGAGTACAGAGAATGGGAGAATATACCCAAGGAAGCCTTCTAGGGGGAAGTGACACTGCCAAGTATGGAAGCACAGAAAGTCACCAGATGTGGTGGCACACACCTTTAATCCTGGCACTCGGGCGGGAAGCAGTGGTAGGAGGATTGCTATGAGTTCGAGACCAGCCTGAGACGACATAGTGAATTCCAGGTCAGCCCGGGCTAGAGCGAGATCCTACCAGGAAAAACTGAAAACAAAAAAAGGTGTAGGAAGAATAGTGAGAGGTAGAGGAAGATCATTGTCCTGGCAGTCTGTGCAAAAGAGGGGGGGGGTCCGGAACTAGGCCCCCAGCTCACTGATCTTTTCCTCTATGTCCCCAAAGCGGTACCATCTCCACCCCGGGCTGTCATCTCCAATGTAAATGAGACCTCACTGATCCTCGAATGGAGCGAGCCCCGGGACCTTGGTGGACGAGATGACCTCCTGTATAATGTCATCTGCAAGAAGTGCCATGGGGGCCTTGGGCTCGGGGGGCCCTTAACCTGCTCGCGCTGCGATGACAACGTGGAGTTTGTGCCCCGGCAGCTGGGCCTGACAGAGCGCCGGGTCCACATCAGTCACCTGCTGGCCCACACGCGCTACACCTTTGAGGTGCAGGCAGTCAATGGGGTCTCGGGCAAGAGTCCTCTGCCTCCCCGCTACGTGGCTGTGAATATCACCACCAACCAGGCCGGTGAGGAGCAGGGCCCGGGTCGTCTTTCCTTGGATAGAGCAGCTGAGGGTTCTCTAGTGAAGCCTTGGGAATTGGCCTTTGGGCAGGATTTCAGGGCCCACGGTGAGCCCACTTCTCTTCCCCAGCCCCATCCGAAGTGCCTACACTCCACCTGCACAGCAGCTCCGGGAGCAGCCTGACCCTATCCTGGGCACCCCCGGAACGGCCTAATGGAGTCATCCTGGACTACGAGATGAAGTACTTTGACAAGGTCAGAGCCTCAGGGCGTAGGAGGTTTGGGTCTAAGCCGGGCCAGAGAAGACCACACCCAGATAGTGCTAGGGGGTCCTTGGGAGCAGACACTCAGTATGGGGAAAGCCTAGGTGTGGACAGGGGCACCCCTGAAAATGCTTCCATTCTGGCATTGCAGAGTGAGGGCATCGCCTCCACTGTGACCAGTCAGAAGAGCTCTGTGCAGCTGGACGGGCTGCGGCCCGATGCCCGCTACGTGGTCCAGGTCCGGGCCCGCACCGTAGCAGGCTATGGACAGTACAGCCACCCAGCTGAGTTTGAGACCACAAGTGAGAGAGGTACCTCCCCTGACCTCACGCCTGTCCCCGCGCTGGCCCAGCTTCATCCTCCGCTCACCTGGCCCATCCTTGGTCTCTAGGCTCCAGGGCCCAGCAGCTCCAGGAACAGCTTCCCCTCATAGTGGGCTCCGCCACAGCCGGCCTTGTCTTCGTGGTGGCTGTCGTGGTCATCGCTGTCGTCTGCCTCAGGTACGCTGTTCCCACAGGCTGACTAGAGATCTTCTTTTGAGAGGAGCCCTCCCAGTCCATCCAGTGTCTTCCTCTGTCCTGTTTCCTGACTCCCAGGGACTGTATTCCCTGAGCCCCTGTGCGGAGATCTAAGGGTGGCTGTGACCACCAACCGTGGGATCAGGTCCCGCCCCTATCCTCCCAAACCTCATGACCCAATCCCTATCTATGGGTTCCAGGGTCCCTTAAACAGAGAGAGCTGGCCAGGTATGGTGGCACACACCTTTATTCCCAGCACTTGGAGACAGAGGTAGGAGGATCACTGTGAGTTTGAGGCCATCCTGGGACTAGAGTGAGTTCCAGGTCAGCCAGGGCTAGAGTGAGACCCTACCGTGAAGGAAAAGAAGAAAGAGAGAGAGAGAGAGAATGAATGAATGAGCCAGAGTCAGCTGGTGACTTGGCTCAGGCCTCCTGTGCTCTGCCCCTCCAGGAAGCAGCGGCACGGCCCCGACTCGGAGTACACGGAGAAGCTGCAGCAATACAGTAAGTGTGTCTCCTTCCCGGGGTGCCCTGCGGGCTTGGAGGTGCCTCCCCTCCTTGACCACTGTTCCCTATAAACATGGCTACTTCTAGTTGGTACCATTTCCTGGCCCCTCCCCCACTCCAGATCAGAAAATCCTTCCCTCACTTCACTAGCCCCATGCGATGTGACTCCTGCCCTAAAGGCAGTTAGTCCTATGGGAATAAGATCCCCCACACAGGAAACAATTAGAGGACAATTAGGTATTAAGCGGGGTGCTTCTGTGGCAAAGGGCACGAAAAGTTCAGAGAAGAGGAAGGCTTCCTGGAGGAGGAACAGGGCCCTGAAATGAGGAGAGCAGCATTCCTGTCTAGAGGAGCTTCTAGAAGGAAGTGGGTGGGGTGGGGAGAGTGCCCAACTATGTGCCCTACTGTGGGGGCAGTGAGAAGCCGGCCTTGACAGCTGTGGAGATGCCAGCCCTTGGAGGGTCTTGAAAAGGCAGGCAGGGTTTGGACTTGACTCCATAGCAAGTAATTGGGAAGGCTGTCAAGCTGAGGAGGAAGACAATGGATGCATTGTTTGAGAAGGATCCAACATAGCTGGATGGGAAAAGTCCAGAGGCAGAGAGCCCAGCTGGGAGGCTATTGCAGTAGTCTGAATGTTGGAGGCCTAGACAAGGTCAAGCAATGGGAAGGAGTGAGGGGAGGGATGAATCAGAGAGAAGTTTGGACATGATGAGAGATGAGAGAAAGACAAGGAGAAGAATCCTAGGCGTCTAGCTCATGTAGTTCCTTAGCATTCTCACGGGAGAGGGGGATAGGGTGTTGGCATAACATGGGGCAGGCATGGCATGTAGGCTGCTGAGTATGTACCTGGCAGGACTGGGAGTCTGGGACAGGTCCCTACCCCTGGATTTGAGGTCCATCCTCTCGTGCCCACTTCTTTTCCGAGCAGTCGCTCCTGGGATGAAAGTTTACATTGACCCCTTTACCTACGAGGATCCTAATGAGGCTGTCCGAGAGTTTGCCAAGGAGATCGATGTGTCCTGTGTCAAGATTGAGGAGGTGATTGGAGCTGGTGAGTACCTTGGGGAATGGTACACACAAGAGGCAGAGGTGGGGTGAGTGCCGAGATGGTCCCCGAAATACCATATGACCTGTCCCCTAAACTCTGCAGGGGAGTTTGGGGAAGTGTGCCGGGGTCGCCTGAAACTGCCTGGCCGCCGGGAGGTGTTTGTGGCCATCAAGACGCTGAAGGTGGGCTATACCGAGAGGCAGCGGCGAGACTTCCTGAGTGAGGCCTCTATCATGGGTCAGTTTGACCACCCCAACATCATCCGCCTGGAGGGTGTGGTCACCAAAAGTCGTCCAGTTATGATCCTCACTGAATTCATGGAGAACTGTGCCTTGGATTCCTTCTTCGGGTAAGGGCCAACCTGCTAGTTCCTCTCCCTCCCCCAGAGAGCCGGGTCAGGCCAACCACCCCCACCGCCAAGTCAAGAGACCCTATTCCAAGTCTTCAAATATTTCTGGAGTTGGCAGGGTATAGGGAAATAGCTGAGTACTCACCTCCTGACTCTGCCCCTTCCTGCCTGTTACCTCAAGCAAGTTATTTTGTCTATTTATTTACTTACTTACTTATTTATTTGAGAAAGGCAGAGAGAGAGAGATTGACTGGGCATGCCAGGGCTTCCAGCCACTGCAAATGAACTCCAGACGCATGTGCCACCTTGTGCATGGGTCCTGAGGAATTGAACCTAGATCCTTAGGCTTCACAGTCAAGTCCCTTAACCACTAAGCAACCCAGCCCTCAAGCAAGTTATTTAATCTCTCCTAGTTGTAGCTGCCTTGGTTGTAAAATGGCACTGGTAAGAACTATTGGGTTCTTATGGGGACCGATGGGATAATACGTAGTAGGGCAGCTAACAACTGTGTCTGTTCTGCACATTCTGGACACAGTTGCAGGGGCAGATGAGGTATGGTGTCCGAGGGCTTGGAGAAGGCAGGCAGGCGGGCCGTGGCCTGTGGGAGGGCCGTGGGCCCATCTGAACCTGCCTGTTGCCTCCAGCTCAACGATGGACAGTTCACAGTCATCCAGCTGGTGGGCATGTTGAGGGGCATTGCTGCTGGCATGAAGTACCTGTCTGAGATGAACTATGTGCACCGTGACCTGGCTGCCCGCAACATCCTTGTCAACAGCAACTTGGTCTGCAAAGTCTCAGACTTCGGCCTCTCCCGCTTCCTGGAGGATGACCCCTCGGACCCCACCTACACCAGCTCCCTGGTACAGGAAACAGCTGGGAGGAACCCAAGGGGAGGGCTTCATCAGGCAGGGGCTCAGGTCTGGGAAGCAGCCTGGAGTCCCAGGGTGAAGGATGTGTGCCCCCGCCACCTCCACCAGGGCGGGAAGATCCCTATCCGGTGGACCGCTCCGGAAGCCATAGCCTATCGGAAGTTCACCTCTGCCAGTGATGTCTGGAGCTATGGAATTGTCATGTGGGAGGTCATGAGCTATGGAGAACGGCCTTACTGGGACATGAGCAACCAGGATGTGAGTGGGGCCTAATAAGGCAGAGTGGTCGGGTGGCGGGGGTTGGCTTGAGTGTGAAGCACTGGCTCGCGCTATATTCCCTGCCTTCGACCTAGGTCATCAATGCTGTGGAGCAGGACTACCGGTTGCCACCCCCTATGGACTGCCCCACGGCGCTGCACCAGCTCATGCTGGACTGTTGGGTGCGGGACCGGAACCTCAGGCCCAAGTTCTCCCAGATCGTCAACACCCTGGACAAGCTCATTCGCAATGCCGCCAGCCTCAAGGTCATCGCCAGTGCCCAGTCTGGGTCAGTACATCTGTTCACACAAGCTGGCAGCCCTAGCCCCGTGTCCCTGACGCACGGGATCCACCAGGTCACTCTTTTCTCCCACAGCATGTCCCAGCCCCTCCTGGACCGCACGGTGCCGGATTACACCACCTTCACAACGGTGGGCGACTGGCTGGATGCCATCAAGATGGGGCGGTATAAGGAGAGCTTCGGCAGTGCTGGGTTTGCATCCTTTGACCTGGTGGCCCAGATGACTGCGGAGTAAGTGTGCCTCCAGTTAAGAGGCTGGGCAGAAGCTGTGGGCTGTGCACAGGGTGTCAGGCAAGAGGGAAGGGACTAACCCCGCCCTTGCTCCCATCTGTAGAGACCTGCTTCGGATTGGAGTCACTCTGGCTGGCCACCAGAAGAAGATCCTGAGCAGCATCCAGGACATGCGGCTGCAGATGAACCAGACTCTCCCTGTGCAAGTCTGATACCCATCTCCCAACTGGGGGGATCCCCCAGACTGCATAGGAACTCTTGACTAGCCAGCTGGATTTGCGTACTTTTGGACGCCTGGTCTTAGGCTATGGCCCAGAAGATGGAAGTCTGGAGAGGGCATAAGCTGGGACTTCTCCAAGCCTGTGTTCCCTCTCCAGGAAGTGTGCCCCGAACCTCTTCATATTGAAGATGGATTAGGAAAAGGGGTGATGACCCCTCCCCAGATGCCTTGGGGCCCAGGCCTTCCTGTTCTACAGTGGGGTTATCCCCACAACCTCAGACTTGGCTATTCTTCAATGATGGAGGTCCTGGTAGTGTCAAATGAGGGGTAAACCTGGGCTCCTCAGGCCCCAGCCCTGGTAGGGATCTGGCCCCCCAGGTAAGCAGAGAGTACTCCCTCCCTCAGGAACTGGAGGAGGAGACTCTGGGAGTCTGGCGCCCCATCATGAAGCCAGCTGGTACCTCCAGTTTGCACAGGGACTTGTTCTTGGGGCTGAGGGCCCTGCCCTATCCCCGCCCTTGGTGCTGTCATAAAAGGGCAGGCAGGAGCAGGCTGATGAGTAGCCCTTGCCCTCCAGAGACTGACTCTCAGAGCCGGAGATTGTGTGTGCGTGTGTGTGTGTGTGTGTGTGTGTGTGTGTGTGTGTGTGAGAGAGAGAGAGAGAGAGAGAGAATGTGAGGTGCATGTATTGGCCTGCACAGAGAGCATGAGTGTGTAAAAGTTTGGCCCTGTGCCCTGTAGTAGGGCCAGCTGGGCAGACAGTGAAATAAAGGCAATAAGATGATTCTCTTGCCTCTTCTCGTTCCTCCTCCCAAAGCAGAATTCCTTAATTCCCTCAAGTTCACCATCCCTGGCCCCCAGGGATCCCTGGAGTCTTTGGGAAACTAGATCAAGGCTTGTACAGGTCCAAAATCCCTTTTATGTTTCAGCCTCATTGCTTTGAGCATCTAACAGACTTATCAGAAGTGATTCAGTAATCAAGGAAAGAAACCACCCCAGAGCTTGCGCCCACAGCTCCGGCCTCCCTTTGGTGAAGCAGGCACTTCGGTCTGGAATGGTGTTCTGCAGAGTCCCTGAGGGAGAGCCGGGGCCGTGGGTAGTACCCAGGGCTACCTGGCCGAGTACAAAGGGGAGGAAAGCCACTGGCATTTGCAGGCAGAAAACCAGGTATGCACTGAGCAAATACGTGGGTTCACAGGTAGCCTTGCCCTTCACCACTTCTAAGCATAGCAGAGCTTCCTAGGAAAATTCCAGCTAGAGGTAGCGGAGCTGCAGGCCTCGAAGCTGTCCACTGTGGTTTCAGGTACAGGGGACGTGCGTGGGTCGCAATGTTGCTGATTCCATGCATGGTCCAGAGCAAGAAGGGTCCTCACTGCTTCTGGGAATGCAGGCTTGAAGTAGTCTCTCCTACGTAGACGCCAGCCAAGGGTACCCTGAGCTCCAGGAAAGTGGTTGAGCAGGAGCCCTTCCTGCTTTCTATGGCTGGGGGTGGGGTGAGAGGCCACATGAGAGTCTTAAGGTGTCTTTGGGCTGAGGCGCCAGAGCTGTCAACAGCACAAAGTGTCCTGGGCTCCCAGGGGAGAGGACCACACCCTGCGCTACATTCTCAGGCTAAGGGCTCAGATAAAGGGGAAGAGGCACTCCTAGCTTCTACTGGTGCCCTTCCTGCTTCTGAAGCTCTTAGGTGAGTGAAGGATCTGTGACCTATGTCTCCTAGGGGAATCTTCCCAACCCTTGTGGCCAAGTCTGCTTGAAATAAGCAGAGAGGACAGAGGAGATGCTGAGACAGAGGCTCCGCCTGCAGAGGTGTGGCCTCAGCCTCTGTTGGATCCTCAAGGAGGGCAAAATCATGGCTGCTTTAGTGCCAGCCAAGGAGAGGGCCTAGCCAGAGTTCCGGTTTGTGGGCCCCAGGTGGAGAATCATCCTGAGCCCAGAGCCCTGGATGCACCGGTGCTCTGCTGTATGCATCGTAGCACGTGGTATATCATGCGTCCCCTCCTGCTCACACTCTCCTGCAATGGATCCGTACCTAAGCCCGTTCCATTGCCCACTCTCCCTGACCACTTCCCTTACTTATGCTCACATCCACAGCCCCTTGACTCCATTCTCACCCCACCTCCTCGGCCATGTGCCTTCCGATCTCCCTGGACTCAGAAGAGAGAGAGGAAGGGAGGGGAGCAGCAAAGAAGTGCAACCCCCACTAACTTCCTCCTGGAGAGCGCTACACAGCTAACTTGTGTCTCATCCGGAAGGCTGGGATGTGTTCAGACCCCAGAATCCCAGGACAGGGTGGCAAGGAGGAGGAATGGGGCCTTGGTTAGGGCAAGAGAAAGCAAAAGGGCAACAAGGCAGAGGAGAGGGCTCTAGTAAGAGAGGGGGCTGGAGAGATGGCTTAGCGGTTAAGTGCTTGCCTGTGAAACCTAAGGACCCGGGTTCGAGGCTTGGTTCCCCAAGACCCACATTAGCCAGATGCACAAGGAGGCCCACGCATCTGGAGTTCGTTTATAGTGGCTGGAGGCCCTGGCGCGCCCATTCTCTCTCTCTCTCCCTCTGCCTCTCTCTCTCTCTCTGGCTGGCGCTCTCAAATAAATAAAAATAAACAAAATAAATTTTTTTAAGTAAGGGGGGAGGTGAGGTTTTAGTCTGTCTAGTTTTGGTTAGTTATACACTGGTGGGGCAGAAAATCAGATTTCCTCAGCTAGTAATTTTTAAAAGCCAGCCAGTGAGAAGGGGGTGTGTCTCCTGAGACTAAATCTGGGTAGCCAGTTGCTGTATCATAGCCTGGGGAGATCTGGGACCCAGGGGTAGCAGTGCAGTAGTAAAGGCCGTGGACACGTATAGGCAGATGGGTACAAAACGCACCTCTCTTCTCCCTAGTGTGACCTTACAGGCTGCCACCAATGCTTCCGCCTACAAGAAGGTATAGAAAGGATTGGGGAGATGGTTCAGTGGTCAAAGGCATTTGTTCCACAAGCCATCCCCCCTGGGGTTCAGATCCCCAGCAGCTAAGCACCTGTACCAGATGTGGATACACAGTGTGGCATACATCTGTAATCCCAGTACACCTACAGGGATAGGATACCCAGTGAAAGAATCCTGAAGTTCACAGTAGCAAACAGCAAGAGAGACCTTGTTCCCAACAACATGGGAAAGGGGAGGACGAACCCCAACCTTGTCCTCTGACTTCCACACAGGTGCCATGCCACACATATGCCCACCCACAATATTTTTGTTTTTGTTTGTTTTTTGAGGTAGGGTCTCACTCTGGCCCAGGCTGACCTGGAATTCACTATGTAGTCTCAGGGTGGCCTCGAACTCATGACGATCCTCCTACCTCTGCCTCCCAAGTGCTGGGATTAAAGGCGCGCGCCACCACGCCCAGCTCACAAATTTTCTTTTAAAGAGGGTATAGCAGTGGGTTCCAGCCCATGACATTGTTGCCAGGGTTCATTCCGTCCAGTTAATCTGTATAAAGTCTGTCTCAAAAATGTTAGCTACTTTTTATGAGTGTGAAATTTAAAGAAAGCAGAAACATAAGAAAATGGCGGACAGTGCTTGGCATGTATCAAGGATCAAATAAAGCAAGTTGCCTGGGGGCTCTGCCAACCCCATTCAGGTCTCTGGAAGGGAAGAGAGCAAGGAAGCTAAAGAGGCAAAGAAATCTGTTCCACCCTTAGGGACGCTGGACACATTGCTGCGGGCTTAGTCCGGCCCTGGCCCAGGTCCCGAGATGGGGCTGCTGGGGCCTCTGTAATTGAAAGTCGTTGAGAGTGCGGAAAGTGATTAAGGCCAAGTTTCGGAGGGCGAGAGTGTGGAGACTCGTTCATTCCGCAAACAGTCACTGGATCTCTGCTATGCAAGCACCGTACTGGTGCAGAGGCTACTATGATGAACAAGAGGAGCCGATGCTCAAAGACCTGAAATGCTGATAAGAGACAGGGGTGTCATTCAAAGGATCAGAAGAAAAAAAAACAACACTGCATATAAATACAAGTCAAACAGTACAGAAGAAAAGTTAAGCACTGTGGGACATGAGCAGAACTGGGGGCTCAAACTGGTAGTGGGGTGCCCAGCAGAGGGAGCTGGGGCCCCCATTGCTATCAGGTACTTATAACTGTCCAGTGTCTAACCTCGAGCATATCTGTCTCCCTCCCTCATGGATTCACTCAGCACACCTTCTTGGGATCACTGTAGACCAGGTCAAATGTCAGGAGCGGAGGACGCGGGTGAATCAGCCCAGATCTACACGGCTCAGAAGGAGGCTCTGATGCATAAAGCAACTAGAGTCCGTGCTATGCAGTAAGCGCTACAGACAGACAGCGACACGAATCATAAGGAAGGATCTAGGCTGGGGATAGCCTCAACAGACACTGCTTGAGACTGAGCCAGGACTCTAGTTAAGTCTTAGAGTCTGTTTTGGAGGGGTGGGAGGAGGTGTATACACAAAAACCCCGAGGCAGGGAAGAACAGGACGGACTAGGGACCCTGTACCAAGTCAGAGGACAAAGAAAGGACAGGGTCATGGGCATATATTGACCAAGAATTCTCTTTCCCTTGGCGGGCGTGGTGGCTCATGCCTTTAATCCCAGCACTCAGAGGTAGGAGGATCGCCATGAGTTCGAGGCCAGCCTGAGACTACATAGTGAATTCCAGGTCAGCCTGGGCTAGAGTGAGAGCCTACCTCAAAAAACCAAAAACAAAAACAAAAAAAAGAATTGTCTTTCCCATAATTTATCCCCAGCTGAGGCGCCCATTTCTCACAGCCCAGGGCGTCAGCCCTGGCATTTGGTCGAGGTGTTCTTCAATTGCACAGTGTTCCTGGGACACCTTTTAGACTGCTACTCTGCTTCCACAACCTCTGCTTCACTCCCACACATCCTTGCGGGCACATTTGTCCACAAGCGTTTCTGAGGACATTCTCCGGTCTATAGAAGAACTCATAGAAGTAAACTGGCTTGCCCAGCCAAACAGGCAGTCCCTGGCGAAGCCCAATCCAAGTCCATCTTAACCTGCCCACAGCTCTGCGTTCTTCCCTGGGTGTCAGGATAACCTGGAAGAGGGCCCAGGGAATCCAGAAGTGCTGCACCTGGATGGCATGGCCACCTCCAGAAGTGGGCTCTGCATATGCATTCAAGGGCTCTCTTCACATTCTCTTGGATAGAGAGAAGAGCAGAAGAGCTGAGCAGCCGTCCGGGAGTGGAGTTGGGTGCTAGCTTGGGGGGAGGGGCCCAAAGCAGACAGGCAGGTGGCTCTCACCCTCTACTTCCCCTCCCTTCCTCGCTGTTCCTCATTAGTTATTCCCATGTCATGGAGCAGGAATGAAAACAGACTCGGGAACTGGCCGGAGGTGTGCTGTGACATCAGCACACAGGGACCTGCCCTGCCTGGGACAGAGACAGGAAAAGGAGAGGCAAGCAATAGCCCTCCTTCCACTGGTCTCCCTGCTCTGAATACTGAACTAGGAGCAGGCGGGAGATGCGGCCCAGGCCTGAGGGGGCCAGGAAGAAACATGAGGGCAGGAGTGTGGGCGGACTGGAGCTGGCTTCACCC
Organism: Dipus sagitta; assembly: GCA_036346955.1. Classification (NCBI taxonomy): domain Eukaryota; kingdom Metazoa; phylum Chordata; class Mammalia; order Rodentia; family Dipodidae; genus Dipus; species Dipus sagitta. Next base: position 39,404,829 of record CM070773.1, read on the forward strand.
ACACTGCCTCCCACACACGGCCTGCTGCTCCTTCCACCACAGCCACTCAGAACCACTCCCAATCACAGTTCTCCACACATCTCCTCTACTTACTTTTTTGTTTTGTTTTGGTTTTGATTTTTTGAGGTAGGGTTCTCACTCTAGCTCAGGCTGACCTGGAATTCACTATGTAGTCTCAGGGTGGCCTTGAACTCATAGTGATCCTCCTACCTCTGCCTCCCAAGTGCTGGGATTTGAAGGCGTGCGCCACCATACCCAGCTCCTCTACTTACTTTTGAAGCCGCCTCCATTGTGAAGCCTTCTATCTCCATCCTCTTGTTCTTTCTGAACCTCAGGTCACAGGACTTAGTACCTGGCAGCCCAGATTCTTTCTGACCACATTCTCTTGGCTTTCACACCTCCAGGGACTGACTTCATTTCCAGCACGCTGGGCGACACATGGGTCTTGCCATCATTTAGTCCTCCCCTTCAGGATTGCAAGGCTGACAGCCCAGGTTCCCACCACTTCTTCCCTCTGGCCTGTTTCAAATCTCTCTGGTCCCTAAACACCTTCCCACCACCCTGAGGCCTTCTGGGATGCACTTCTTTCCCTGCCCACCCTTGATTCCCATTCCCATTCCAGTCTTTCTGAGTATCCTTTTCTTGTTTTGCTAATTCCCGAAAACATTCCCACACAGCAAACAGCTCTACAGTGCTCAAGCTCCCCGTAGCACACACTTCCGTTCTCAGCAGAGTTTTTCCTCACCTAGTTTATTGAAATAATGTATGTTCTCAACAAACTTCACTAAGGCCTATTTGCCAGGCTCTGAGTTTTGGGCAAAGTTAGAACCCAGATGCTCTGCTTTAAGAGACCAGATGCAGTTTACTCCAAAGACACCGGGCTGGAGAGGTGGCTCATCAGTTCAAGGCGCTTGCTTTCCTGGGTTTAATTCCCCAATGCCCATGTAAAGCCAGATGCACAAGTGACACATGCATCTGGAGTTCATTTGCAGTGGCAGGAGGCCCCAGCATGCCCATATTCTCTCTCCCTTTCTTTCTGTCTCTAAATAAATAACTAAAAATTTAAAAAGATATTCATGCTCATTTGTAGCAACATCTCTCTCTGACAAATAGGCTCACAGGCTAAAGACCCTTTCCCCTACTGTGAGCACTATGGAAAGCAGACCCAACCTTCCTCCTGCTGCCCAGGGGCAACAAAGCCTAGTAGAAAAGCAAGACCAGTCTCTGCCTCCCCCCATTGCCAAAGACTTCCCTCAAGACCACTTGCACTAGGGCCTTAGGTCCTACCCAGTGCCTTCCCGTTTCCCTCCACCCTTCTCCAAGGAGGTGATGTGGTGTAAAACTTCCCCCTCCCCCAGAAAACTATAACAAGACACAACTTCCTTTGCTCTTCAGAAACCAAACCTTTCTTTAGCTTCAGAAACCTGCCATGCTCTTTTATGAACCTCCCCCCTCACAATACACCTCTCTCGTATAAAGAAAGCTGTTTTAGTGTCTTTCTACCAAGCTGGCACCTTTCTGCTTCTTAAATAAAATTTTAGAAATAAGAACTACAACCACAGTTATCGTCATTGGATAGTTATTGTACAAGATCCTGTGCCCAAAACTTTATTGGTTGTTTCATTTAATACAAATGATCTAGTAGGTGATGACTTGATGGGAGAGAGGTTATAGAACTGGGATGGACGAATATAATGTACATATATATGGACAAGTAGATAAATGGATAAGCAAATGAATGGTTAAATGAAAAGACAAACCGAAAGATGGACAGGCTAATAGTCAAACAGGTGAGCATACACATGAATGAAGAATCATTTGAAGGAGCTGGCTCGGTGGATAAAGTGCTCATCGCTCAAGCTGAGTACCTGAGTTGGGATCCGCATACCTCATGAAAAAGCTGGGAGCATTTGCAGACTTCTGTAACCCCAGCATGCCTACTTTAAAATGGGAGGCAGAGACAGGAGAGTTTTCTGGAAGCTTGCAGCCCAGCTAACTGGTAGAATTCAGCTCTGAACAAAAGAGCCTGCTTCAAACAAGGTGGAATGCAAGAAGTGATGCCCAAAAGTTGTCCTCTGACCTCCACATACACACCGTGGCACACGTGTGCCAGCGCTCACAAACATGAGCATGCGCACACATGAACACACACACACACACAAAAGAATCACTGGAGGGCTGGGGAGATGGCTTAGCAGTTAAGACACTTACCTGCGAAGTGTAAGGATCCAGGTTCTATTCTCCAGGTCCCACGTAATGGTGGTGCACACATCTGGAGTTCATTTGCAGTGGCAGGAGGCCCTGGCACGCCCATTCTCTCTCTCTCTCTCTGTCCCAAATAAGAAAGAAAGAAGAAAGGAAAGAAACTAAGGAAGGAAGGAGGAAAGAAGGAAAGAGTCACTGGAAATAAAAATGTGTTGGCAGCCGGGCGTGTTGGTGCACGCCTTTAATCCCAGCACTCGGGAGGCAGAGGTAGGAGGATTGCCATGAGTTCAAGGCCATCCTGAGAATGCAGAGTGAATTCCAGGTCAGCTTGAGCTAGAGTGAGACCCTACCTCGAAAAAACAAAAAAAAAAAAAAACAAAAAAAAAAAAAAAAAAGTGTTGGCTAACTTGAAAAGCAAAAGAAAAGAATCACTGGGTAAATGGGTGATGGGTAAGTGAACAGACAGATATGCAAGTGGATGGACGAATGAAATATAGACAGGCAATTATAGGGATAAGAATGTTCATGGGTGGATGCATGTGTGGATGGGCGGAGGGGTGGTGTTTAGATATGTCCTCCAACTTGAAACATTCTCTCCCGGAGCGAGTAAGGAGGCTCATAAGACTCAAGAAATAAAGGAAACGTTCAAGGCCCAAGAAACTCCTGACTCTTACAAGATTCACAAGGCCCCTCCTCAAGGCGCTATAAGCAGCAATGGTTGCTGGGTAGAACAGATTCTGGGAGCTGCCTGCAAGTTGTTCAGGGAGCTCCAGAAATGCGGCTTTGTGAGTTTCTTGGTGACGCAGCCACCTTTGAGTCACCTACCTATAAGTAACCCCTCACCTATGCCCCTATGCATGACCGCAACAAACTCACCAGTTCACTAAGCTAGACTTGAGTGGTACCATGTCTTTGCTTTGTCAGTGGTGCCCCGTCTGGGTGAGGGGCGGGGCAGACATTTGTTCATATCTCCTCAAGAAAAGTCACAGAACAATAGGTAAAGGAGTAGGTGCATAGAAGAATTGATAAACAGATGAGTGGCTAGAAAGATGGATGAAGGAATGGAGAGATGGGTAGGTAAGCATAAATGAGAAGGCAGATATATGATGAACTGGTGAGTAAATGGATGGATAGAAAGATGGATGTGTGGTAGGAGAGTATAGATGAATGCATAGCTAGATGACAGGGGGCCTAGATAAATAGAGGATTGATGGAAAAGTGGATGAGCAGGCGAATGGATGAGTGGATATTAGAACAATCGATAACGTTGGCTTGGTAAAGAAACCCGTTTCTTGTGGCCGCCGGGTTCCTGCGCAGCCTCCTGGCATCTTCCCTAAGAAGCCTGCTCTGTTTCCTGCTCCACAGGCTCGGGTCCTTGGAGAGTCTCAAAGCCTCAGCAGACGAAGCAGCAGGAGGGTGTAGGAGGATGCAAGCTAGCCTCAGAGCCCCTTGCCCGGCCTACCTGCTCTCCCTGGGCCAGGCACCAGCAGGCAGGGCACCCAGCTCTGTGCTTAACAAAGCTGAGCTGCTTCATGTAACGGATGAGTCATGGAGACCCCAGAGAGGCCCTGGAAGGAAGGAGGGAGAGAAGGTCAGGTTCCCACCACAGCCTGAACTTAACTACTAAAGGGCTCTTGAACCAAAGGGCTCCGGGAGCTGGGGCTGGTACCTCTCCTCCCCAAGGCTCGCTTTCCCCCTGGTTCCCTCCATGCTGTTGCCCCAGAGTTGTGTTTCAGTTGGAGGAAAAGCACCTTTAACCACTGAGCAATCTTCCCAGCCCTAGTGTTGCATTTTAACATGAAGGAAAAGTGGTCTAGAAGCTTCTCTTGGACCTCACAGATTTCAGCAGTATTGAAGTTAGGCTTTTTTTTTTTTTTTTTTTTTGGTTTTTTAAGGTAGGGTCTCACGCTGGTCCAGGCTGACCTGGAATTCACTATGTAGTCTCAGGGTGGCCTCGAACTCACGGCGATCCTCCTACCTCTGCCTCCCGAGTGCTAGGATTAAAGGCGTGCGCCACCACGCCCGGCGAAGTTAGGCTTTTGTTTGTTTGTTTGTTTGTCTATTTGTTTGTTTTCAAGGTAGGGTCTCGCTGCAGCCCAGGCTGACCTGGAATTCACTATGTAGTCTCAGGCTGGCCTTGAACTCACAGCAATCCTTCTACCTCTGCCTCTTGAGTGCTGGGATTAAAGGCGTGAGCCACCACACCCAGCTTGAAGTTAGGAGTTTGACTCAACTGGGGCACGTTCTTCTCAACTAGTTTTGTGCTAGCCTTGAATATAGGTAAGTGAAGGGAAGTTTGTACTAGACTGGGAGGGGGGGACTGCATCCCAGCCCCTCTTAAAAATATGTTAATATTTTGAGACCGTGTCTAGTCAAGTTGAATAGGCCAGCCTGGAATTTATAATCCTCCTGCCTCAGCTTTCTGAGTAACTGGGATTATAGGCATGCAACCACCATGTTAAAGTTTGCACTAGACTTATATAGATTTATCTCTACAGTAACCCTGCAAGGATGACTTTATTATCTCATTTTATAAATGAGAAAAGTAAGATTCAGAGCAGTAACTTTCCTAAGGTCACATGTCCGGTGAGAATTAGAACGTGGATTTGAATGCAGCCCTCGACCTCTGACCAAAGTGTTACCTTGGTGGGCCCGGGGCTTGAAGACAGGGCCTTCATAGGGCTCTGAAGGAGAAGGAAAGAGGCTGTTGTAGCACTGGGGGACTGGGGCAGTGTTCTGTTTGACTCAGTTCCAGGGCTTCTGCTCCACACACAGTTCTGTGCCGGGAGCCCCAGCTCTGCGAGTGCCAAATAAAGATGCTGAAACTATGCCAACAGAGCCAGCCCCGGCGCTGGCCTCGGCCCCCACCTGAGGGGCTCAGGAAATGACACACCTGAACCGCTGAGCAGATTGTTGGACCGGTCTCCAGGATCTCCTACTAGGGGAGGCCTTTGCAGATGGCTGTTCAGCAGTCCCTAGATAGGAAGAAGGCCACGTCTTCTAGGCTAAGGAATGTTCTCTAGATAGTACAGTGTGATCAACGCACAGGCCTTTAGCGCCTGGGGCCTGGGCCTGGGCCTGGTTCTGCCGAGTGCTCCTAGACAATCCAAATATCTCTGGGCCTTCTACTCTCTTCTATATGCCAAGGGAGACATCCCTGTCCCCCTGGCCTATCTTCTGGAGAAAGGACCTGAGGAAAGACATCTATGCTGTTGGAGTTCTGACCCTAGAAAAGGGTGAGGCATTCACTGGAACCCTGCATGGTATGTTTGCTGGTGAGAGTGTTAGAAAGTGAGAAACAGGGCCCCTGGGGGATGTTTCTAAATTTTTCACAAGTGTGGCTGTGCATAAGGGGCAGCTTCCTCTTGGTACCCATGCTAAGGCATCTGAAGTTCTGACTTTTATTTATTTATTTATTTTCTTTTTTGCTCCTGGGGACCGGGAATGTGTACAGGGATAGGGAAGAATGGTAAGACGACAGAAATGGGTTCTCACTGGCAGTCAATCTCTACCGTGTGCCAGGCAAGGCTCTGAAATACCACCTACTCCTGGCTGAGGTGACTACATCTTCCAGGGGATAGCCAATAGAGCCCAAGCTCTGACATTCTCATCCCTAAGCCTATGGGGCCTCTCTGTAAGGGCTGCCTGAGGAAAGATGTGTAGAGACCCAAAGTGTGTAGGGGAGAGCAGGAATGGTGACGTGTTCAGGTGTGTGTGTGTTGGGGGGGAGGGGTTACCCCTTCTTCTGTACCAGCCTTGGCAAAAGAGGAAAAGGGCTGGGGAAAGGGTGGGCAGAACTTTGCAGCGGGGGAGGCAGGATGAAATTACTCAAATGAGGCTATGAAACCAGAACCCTGTCTCAGAACAAATTGGTCAGATTTAGCTTGGAGCCAGAGCACAAGGGGAGTGGAGGATCTTGGCCTTGGCTAAGGCCAGGAAGGGTTGGACAGGACTCCAGAGTATGTCCCAAGGGGAGCTCGGGCTTTGGGATACGATGGTTCAAAGGAATAGTTATCCTCATTCCCCTTCTGGCCACTCTGTGGGTTGCCTTCCATGACAGAAGAGTGGGACACTGGGTGCTCCAGCCACCTATCCGGCCTGACCTGGAGGGAGGAGCTTGGGTCTATCACTGATGCATCTCTGACCCCGCCCTTACTTGAGCTTTGTGTCTTCCAAGCTTTCCGTCTCACCAAGTATTCATTCAAACTTCTCTGTCTTCCTTTTAAGTCTCACAGTCCATGCTAAACCAAGGAGTATAAGAGTCAATCTGGCGTGGGGTTGGGTGGGCAGGAATCCCTATCTGAGGCATTGGCCAGGCGAAGTGTGGTTCTCATTCTTTCTACTAAAGGGCCACTCTCGGAGCACACGTGCCAGGAGCCAGGCTGTCTGCAGGATCCCTTTCCAGTCTCTCCTTCCTCATCTGAGCCTGGACAGGCACAGGTCAGAATCGGGGGTGGGATGGCCAATGAGGGCTCACTGGGGCCAGATAGGATCAGGTACAGGGGAAAAGCAAAGCCTTTAGAGACCCACCAAAGGCACCGCTGTGTGAGAGGCGCCCCTGGAGAGGCTACTGGGTGCCCTCTGCCTGGTGACGGACGAGGGCCTGGTGTGAGAAGAGGCAGGAAAGTGGCTTGGGACAGACAGACAAAGAGGGCAGTGCACAACAGCAGGTGTGTCATCTAGTGTTAGCTTCCTGTCCAGCTGTGTGTCTGCACATAGCGGTCTGGTTGTCTGGGATTCTTCTGGGAGAAAATGGGGTTCTTCACACCACCGGTCTCCCAGTCTGCCTCTTTGAGACTCATGGGTTCAGATGGAACCTCATAACCGAGCTGAAGCAGGACCCTCAACACAAGCCATGATACATTCCTCTTACCTAATGTCTGCTGTCCTGGTCCCCGTCCTGGGGTTTGTTGGCATCCGGCTCCTAAATACCACCCACCACGTAGGTTTCTGCCTGTGTTCCCTGACAGCACCTGCCCCCCAACACACCGGCTTTGTGCCTCACCCCACACATCCATCCCCAGGCTTCCCTGAGCCCATGAACCATCAGAAGAGACCTTTCTTCCAGCCACCTTCAGTGTGAGGGTGTCTGAGTCTCTCACCCTATGTAGGCTCCCAGAATCCTCTCTGCCCTTCTCAGCATGTGGATTCTCAGAGGCTTGTCTGGTTTGCACCTTAGAGTCCCAGGATTCCCTGTTTTCCCCACCCCTAGACTCCTAATGGGTCCCCCGGCAGGCACTTCTCAGGGAATGAGAAGGGATCCTCTTGACTCCTCATGGAAGGGACCTCACTTTCTGACTCTTGGATGGCGTCAGGCTGGGCTCGGGCCACTCCTTTCAACCCTTCCTCCTAAGTGAGAGGGACCACTGGAGTGGTGAGCAAGCTGGAAGGTGATGGGAGGGGCAGAAGAGATGGGGAACCAGTCTTGTGTTGTTCTTGGCGGGGAGCCCCTAGCCCCAGGGAAATCCTGACTCTGTGGAAAACTGAGTGTGCAGTCACGGAGGGGGAGGAACTGGGGGAGGAAGAGGAGGAGAGAGAGGACTGAGCACTCTGGGTGAGGTGGGGGCTTCTCTCATAAATCAATTCCACCAGCCTCTCAGGCCTGACAAAAACCAGAGATCCGGGGTCCCTTTGGGGCAAGGGCTGGGGAGGGGGCACAGACCCCCCTCCGTGGGCTGCTGGGGTGGGGGAGGAAAGGTCACAGGGAGGAGGGCCAGTATCCTGCTCAGAGCACCCTGCCCACAACCCCCTAAAACAACAGGTGTGTGTAGTGGGGGCGGGTCTGAGAAAACAGCCTCATGACTACCAGAGGACTTGGGGTGGCCGTGACAGATTGATGGAGAGGGGCCCTGTGAGTCTGCTTGCTCAGAACACTTTTATTGCCCTCATCCTGGCCTGGCTCAACTGTAGAGTTACAGTGTGATTTCAGGTCAGTTACTTCACCTCTTCAGATCCCACTTTCCTCAAGTCTGAGAGGCTGCAGCCGGGACGCCGTGAGATGGGAACCAGAGCTTCCAGAGGTGGAGGCCCAACCGCTCACCTTCACTCAGCCCTGCAGCTCCCTGCGCCCGCCCGGCTGGGAAAGGAAAGGATCGTTATCTGCAGTTGTGAGTCAGCTGCTAGGAATCAGGGCTCCATCGTTTAGTCACCGTGGTCTCAGGAGAACCCACAGACCCTCAGATCCTTAATCTGTGACTGTAAGTTGGGGATCAGTGCCTCCTTGGAGGGCTGTCTGACTAGTGAGTGACATAATGGACGGAAAGTGTCCAATGCCAGGCGTTCCCAGTGAAGGGCCATCGTTTATTCAGTGTCTACCTCTTGGGTGTCTTTGGGTCCCAGGCTTCTGAGAGGTCACTTCTTTCCTTTAATGTTCAAGTATTAATGAGAATCAAGTGGCTCAAAAGCCCTGCAACCTACTGTCTCAGTGTTTCCATGACTCATGTAGTCGACACTTCTACATGTCATTCTTGTCACGGTCGCTGTCTGTGCGCACTGCTGCTCTGCATGGCCATAGCACCCCGGGACACAGGAGCTCTGCGTTGAGCCCTGCTGACCATTCCCGAGATGTGCGTGGGCCACTTGGAGAGATGGCTCAGCAGTTAAAGGCCTTTCTTTTCTTTTTTTTTTTTAATATTTTTTTGTTATTTTTATTTATTTGAAAGTGACAGACAGAGAGAGAAAGAGGCAGATAGAGAGCGGGAGAGAGAATGGGCGCGCCAGGGCCTCCAGCCACTGCAAACGAACTCCAGACACGTGTGCCCCCTTGTGCATCTGGCTAACGTGGGTGCTGGGGAGTCGAGCCTCGAACCAGGGTCCTTAGGCTTCACAGGCAAGCGCTTAACCGCTAAGCCATCTCTCCAGCCCTAAAGGCCTTTCTTGCAAGGCCTGATAGTCCGGGTTCCATTCCCCAGTACTCACATAAAGCAAGCCAGATGCACAGAGTGGTGCCTGCAACTAGAGTTCATTTGCAGGGGCAGAAGGTCCTGTCATGCCCATTTCTCTCCCTCTCTCTTCATTTGTCCCTCTCTCTCTACTTGCAAATAAATGACAACTAAAAATATTTTTAAAAAACTTTTTAAAAAAATTATTTGAGAGAGAGAGAAAGAGAGAGAGAGAGAGAGAATGGGTGCACCAGGGCCTTCAGCCACTGCAAATGAACTCCAGACGCATATGCCGCCTTCTGCATCTGGCTTATGTGGGTCCTGGGGAATTGAACCTGGGTCCTTTGGCTTTGCAGGCAAGCACCTTAACCTCTAAGCCATCCCTCCAGCCCAAAGTGAAAACGTTTTTTTTAAAAAAGATGTGGGTGGGGAGAAAAGCCTGCAGCATGATTAGTCTGCACACTTCAACACAAGCTATCCTAATGTTCTTGCCAGCCACTGGCCTTGTCCTACGAGGGACCATTTCTCTTCTAGTCCCTCCTCACGAGATCCCATTCTTACCCCTCACTGCATCCCATCCAGAGTCCTGTGGCTGTTAACAAAGCCACCCAGTGTCGCCTTGTGCTGCCCTTCTGTGCTGCTAGGCACAGGCCTCACGCAGTTTTGACATGATCCTTACTAGGGGTATACTGAGTGAGATATCAGCAAAAGAGGACTACTTTTTGAGACTCATATGGTTCCTCTGAGAGAATTCTAAAGGGCATCCATGTGTTTGGTCCCTAAGTGATACTATTTTCTTGCGCCTACATTCGATTGTGACTTTCCAGAAAAATGACTGACCACCCACCCCCCTGGCCTGAGTTTCCCCTTCCACAGTATGCTTCTCTTCTTCTCCAGCTCTTGGCACTTTTTCCTCAAGGGAAATCCCCAAGGTATATATGTGGATAGTTAGTGGGTGGGGAGGTACTGGCCCAGGTCATGCTAGGCCCCTACCCTTGAGTCTAAACAAACCCTCTGGGCCAGACAAGTTCAGTCTGGAAGAGCCTGGAAAGCCAGCAGGGACTGAATCTGAACCTCCTTGAAACCCTTGGAAACTCTAGCTGGACTCTTTCCCAGAGGCCTGCTGACCTCCAGGATTTTATACCTGGCTGCAGCTTCAAGGGTCCATGCCCCAGAGTGCAGAGAACAATGAAGTCAGAGGCCCATGGACCTGCACACTGTTCGATGGCCCTTGCATTGGACAGGTTGCTTAGCTTAAGGGGTCAGACTTCTCAGTGGTGGTGGGCATGAAAAGTCTAGAAGAGAGGGGAAAGCTGATGGGCTCTCACAGCATACCTTTCCAAATATGTCTTGTCCACTAGATGCCAGATTCTCAAGGATGAAATAATAGTCGGTGGCACTTTGACCCCTCTAGGCTTCCTTTTTGCTAAATTTCAGCTTTACTTGGGCTGCCTCAGAGGTGTGACTCATCCATTCATATCAATCGAGAATGTCTAGAGAAACCATTTCTTGGTCATTTCCATGACAGGTGGGTATCCAGATTCTGCTTGACCATGCCCAGAGATGGGCACCTCCTATCTACTGAGGCAACTCCCTCTAGGTTGGGCAGCTGAGATGACTGAGAAATTCAGTGAAGAATACCAACAAGCATTTATTTCTGGTTGCTCTGTGTGAGTGAAGAGGGGTCAGGGAGCACAGCTGTGGTTAGATCTCCATGAAGGAGGGAGGTGGGCAGGGCTGCCTGCTTACAGGAGGGAAGGCCCAGGAGTCTAGCGAAGAGGCTAAGGTCTGAGAAGCAAAGGACGGGGTTTGAGTGGCTGCTCTGTCATTAACTTGATGTGTGGTTTAGACTCCCTTAGGCCTCAGTTTGCACAAATATAAACTTTCAGGGCTGGCCTTAAGGGACATCTTAGGACCCTCACCCACTGAAGGATGCTCTTCTGTGAGTCTGAATATCTGACCTTGGTCTGCTGAGGCTGCGCTGGCTAGAGAGAATGAGCCCTGTGTGGGGTGGGACAAGGTTCTCTTTCATTTCTCCAGGCCTTGGCAGTAGCCCCAGGCCCACAGGCTCTCCCTCCTGCTAAGGTATACCAACCCTGACTTGGGGGCATAACTGCTTAGGGAATTTGAGGTCAGAAGCTGGCAAAGACTGCCGTCCTCTGGGCCAGGGTCAGAGTCTGAGCTACAGTAGTTTCGCGTGTCTGGTATTCCTGAAGGTACCTCCAGGCTCTCACCTCTCCTCTCTCTGCACTGCACCTTTGGTAATCCATAGAAAGACCCTCACTGGCCTTGGCATCAGCTATGGGTCAGCTATAGGGCACCAGATATGTCACCTATGAGCAGTGACCTTAGGCAAGTCACTGGCCCTCCTCATCTGGAGGACAGTGACTCTAAATGTCCACCCTGCGTGATTGAAGGGAGTAAGACTCATGTCTCATGCTTCTTCCATGCACAGTACCTGGGATGATCAGGGCCAGAGGCCAGCTAGGCAGAGAAAGTGCAGAGAAACGGGGATGAGTCTGGGACGAGAGAGAAAGTCCTGCTGCCTTGGCTCTCTCTCCATCTGCTTGTTCATCAGGGCAATGGGGACTTTCAGCTCTCAGGCTCTAAAGACTTCACAATTGAAAGTAGTCAAAACAAACCCTCTGTTCACTCTGTTTGTGCCAAGGGGGAACACGCTCCTGGCTAGGCCTGATGGGTTCCAGGTGTGCTCTGTGCCTGCCTTGGTAGAGCCGGCCAGCATCATGATGGCCCTGATTTTTGCCACTCTGGCTGGGAAGGCTCAGCAAAGCCAGACCTGTCTACCCCAGCCGCCAGCCTGTGCAAACCATAGAGTTGGATCAGGCTCTACCCAGAAGGTGAGACAGATATCAGCCATGTGCTCAGAAGGCCTAGAGTTCAAAGCCAGAAGATGCTGTCCCCACATTCAATAGTGCATAGGAGGAATAGGGGTTCCCAGACTGCTGCCTTGACCTCAAGACGTTGGGAGCTGCCCAGACAATTTTCATAGACCTGTAAAACTTCCTTTTGTGGGAGGCCTTTGTGCCCTCTCTGGACCAGGCCAGCTCCCATCCTGCACAGGGTGGTAGAGTGGCCTATGGCATGGGGCTACCATCTGATCCCCACGTTCTCACCCATACTAGACTAGGCTAGCTCCCCACTGGAGGAGGACTAAAGAGCCACTCTGAAATTACAGGTGCTATGTGGTTAGATGGCACGTGAGGGGGTGCCTTAGCTCTAAACCTCTTTTGAAATTATTACTGTACATTTTAGTCTCTACAGCTTCAATAGTCATCCCATACATACACCATTCTTGTTAAAACTTCTTAAAGCCCAGCACTTGGGAGGCAAAGGTAGGAGGATCACTATGAGTTTGAGGCAGCCTGAAACTATAGAGTGAGTTCTAGGTCATCCTGGACTACAGTGAGACCCTACCTTGAAAACAAGCAAACAAATACACAAACAAAAAGCTTCTCAAAGTGCCTGGTATTTTCCTGTATAACACCAATGTGTAATTACAAACTTATTTAAATATCTTTTTGGCAGATTCTGCCTTCTAGACTGCAAGCTGCAAACAGGCAGTCTGTTTTCAGCGACATACTTCCTAGTTTCCTGCATGGGGTTTGCACACAAAAGTACCTGGTGCTTTTGGTGACTTCATGTGTGGATGAATGAGTGAAATGGAGTCAGTGGGGAGGACTTCAGAAGGACTTGGGAGTCCTTTGCGAAGCCAGGTGTGGTTCTGGGACAAAGCAGCTAGGCGCTAAGTCCCATTGTGTCTGGAGCTGAACCACAGCCCTCTGTGGATTCAGGTTAATCTTGCATCTCCAGACCCTCTCGCTCCGGAAGAATTCCCAACCAGCTGTTCCCACACCCACTCTCCAAAGGGCATTCTGGAAGGCCCTCAGTATTTGCAGGGACAACCTTCTTCCTGAAGCTGCGGGGGGGGGGGTATTTCCCAGCATCTATCCCCGCTCCTTTCTGTCTCTACTGCAGACCCCTCCGTCTTTGGCCCCATATTTTTGGAGTGTAGAAAGGGAAGTTTCCTGGGCTGGAGAGATGGCTTAGCAGTTAAAGACCAAAGGACCCAAGTTCGATTGCCCAGGACCCACAGTAAGCCAAGATGCATGAGGTGGCACATGCATCTGGAGTTTGTTTGCAGTGTCTAGAGGCCCTGGTGCACCCATTCTTTTTCTCTGCCTCTCTCTCTCTCTCTCCCCGGCCCCTCTCAAATAAATAAGTAAAAATATATTGAAAAGAAAGAGAAGTTGGAATCACAAAGATCTGGGCTCACAACCAACCTTACCACTTCTAGTTCTGGGATCTTGGGTTGGTTAGCTTCTTCAAGACTCATTTTCCTTATCTTTACAATGGAGTTGATAACCACTACCTTGGGGGTGCTGTTGAGGAGCGAAACCAGATCTGCACGCTGTAGGCCTGTCTCAATCCTGCACTCACCCACTAGCTGTGTCGGTGTGAGGCGGGACTCCTTAGCTCCCTAGATCTCAGCTTCCACATCTGTCACACAAGAGGGGTGGCACCTATCATCTTGAAGGCCCTTTCCAGCTCCAACTTGCTTGGTTCTATTCTGAGCAGACAGCCCCACCTCTGGGGAGGCGGGGGGGGGGGGGGGCGGGGGTTGGGGGGGATGTGAGCATTCTTTCAGCTCTGCTCCAGCCCAGGTACATGCCCGCCCAGCCCCATCCCTCACATTTAGCCTGTAGCTGTTGCCACACTGGCCACACCCTTGGCACCAGCTGTTCCTCCTAGCTCCCCACCACGTGCCCGAGCTGCAGGTGGGTGGCTCCGTGTTTGTGGTGCTGAGGGAGGCTGGGAGGACAGAGGAAGAGGATGAGAGAAAGAATAAGGGTGGAGGGGCTGGTTGAGTCCGTAAGTGGAATTCCTGTCCTCGGACAGTGTCTTTGATAATGCCTCTGACCTCTTAGGGCACTGATTAAATAATAGTGATAATTTTAATTTAATTTAATTTATTTATTTAAGAGAGAGAACGAGGCGGAGAGGGAGAGAGAAAGAGAGAGCGAGGAAATATGAATGGGTGCGCCACAGCCTCCCGCCACGGCAAAACGAATAGCAGATACATGCACCACCTAGTGCATCTGGCTTACTGTGGGTCCTGGGGAATCGAACCTGGGTCTTTTGGCTTTGCTGGCAAGCGCCCTAAGTGCTAAGCTATCCCTCAAGCCCGATAATAACTTAAAAAAAATTAGTTTGCTATGAGGATTAGATGAAAGAATATGTCAAGTGCCAGGCATATAGAGTTCAGTTCTCCGGGGGGAAGAACAGACGTCCCTGCCCTCAGTTCCGCGAAAGCCCTATGGGGGCGCTTGGCGACTTCGCCCGGCCCGCGGTCCTCACTCCGCAGCCGGCCTAAGCTCTCCCGGGGCCGACGGTCCGAGTCCTTGGCTCGGGGGGAGGAGGAGGCCGCGGCGCAGCCCGCCTCGTCCCCCACCGCGCCGCCCGCGCCCGCGCCTTTGATCCGCAACCTTCATGGGGATTAAGAGCCCGCGAGCCCGGCTCCCCGGGGACCCGGCTCCCCGCCGCCCTCCCTCGGGCTGACCTCCCGGGCGGCGCCCGCCCCGTCGCCGGTGGTCCCCTCCGCTCGGCCGCGGCGCCTCCGCGCAGGCCGCTGGGATTCGCCCCGGGCCCGGCCCGGCCCCGCAGCGGGCGCGGGCTGGCGGCTTCGCGGAGCCCGCGGGGGCCCGGGAGGCAGGAAATGTCCTCCCGGACATTTTGGCCGGGGACTCAGTGTAAAGTGTTTAAAAAGAAAAACTCTCCGGAGGAGGACGTAACCTTTTCTTAACATCTGGGGCTCAATTAGCTAATGACAGCAAAGCCTTCTCCGGTGTCGCTGACCCCTGCGCAGCAGCCGGGCTCCCCTACCCCCAGTATTTATACAGCTGCGGCCCCTCGCTGGGACGCGGGGCCGCGGGGGGGGGGCCGGCTGGGTTATCTCGGCGGAGATCCGCCGCCCACCCCAAAAAGGAGAAAGAAAAGGCTTAGCACACCATCCCACCCACCGGCCCCTGGGCTCTCTGGGGCCCCTCTCCCCGCCGGCCTCTCCCTCCCTCTCTCTCTCCCAGCCCCGCTAGCACCCTCCTTCCTCTACACGCCTTCTTTCCCCTTCTACCACTTCTTTTGGCCGTGGCCTTTCTCTCGCTCTGGGTCTGTCTGCCTATCTCGTCCGTCCCCTCTTCCTATCCTCCCCTAGCTCTCTGGCCCTCTGAATAACTAACTCCCTTGTTCCTCCCCCCCACCCCTCTGTCCTCTCCCATTCTAGAACTTCCTCCTCACCTTTGTCTCCTGGGCCTCACCCCCTGAATGCCTCTCTGTCTGTCCTCCCCGAGGTGTCTCCTGCCCTGGCTACCCGGCTGATATCCACCCCCAAGCCCCTGGGGAGGGAGACGGACGGCCCCAGTGCGGGGGGGGGGGCACTTGTGGGCCAAGCATCCTCAGCAAGCCTGAGCCCAAGATCTGGGTTCAAGGGCTGTGCTTAGGGGTCTACAACCAGAGACTGTGAGGTTTCCCGAAGACAGACACTCCATCCCCTCGACCTGCTCGGATCTCACTGCGTCTCCTTCTAGAACCCCCTCCCTCCATCCTGCCTATTTTGAAGCCAAAACACACTTTCCTTCCCCCCCACGCCCATTTAGCACAGTTAAAACAGGCGGGGAATCTTTAAAAAATCTTCAAGGATGGGCTGGAGAAGTGGCTTAGTGATTAAGGCATTTGCCTGCAAAGCCAAAGGACCCAGGTTCGATTCCCCAGGACCCACGTAAGCCAGATGCTCAAGGGGGCGCATGCGTCTGGAGTTCTTTCCCACTGGCTGGAGGCCCTCTCTCTTTCTCTCTCTGTCTGCCTCTTTCTGTCTCTCGCTCTCTCAAATAAATAAAATTTAAAAAACTTTATAAAAATCTTCAAGGAAAAAAAGTGACGAGCGCAGGAACGTTGGTTAGCAAACAGTCACCGTTCAAAGGCACTGCAGGGAGTAGCGAAGAAGAAAGCAGGCTTTAGAATGAAGGGAGCAGGTTCACTTATTAACTCCATTACTTCCACAGGTCTGTAATCTTGGGGAGTCAATTAACATGGGCCTCAGTTCCCTCATCTATAAAACGGGCACGATAGTTATTAAACAACAATGTACCACATTGCTTGTTAAACAGTCCGTAGAAAATGGTCTTTCATCAGGGCATTTGATTTTTATTTCCTGGAGGGAAATCTAGGCGTGTACGATTTTCTTTTCCTCCCAGAATTCAACTATATTCCAAAATTCACCTTTTTCTTTCAACTATATTACGTTCGTGCTTCCAATTACAGTCTCCCCTACCTAAGGTCAAGTTAACCAGACTTTTTTTTTTTTTTTTTTTTTACAGGTAGGCAGCATTGAGCAGTAGGAACCGGCCCCAGAGTTCCTGAATCCCTTGGTGGACGCGGGAAGACCCCTCCGTGTGCGGCGAGGGTGCCTAGTGGATCCTCACCAGATCCAAACGGAAACCGTACAGTTGGGCCCATTTCATGTTTTGTAAAACCGAGAAATAGTTGTTCAAGGACCAGGGCCCGGGGATCTGTTCTCTGGGGCTTGGGAAGGTTTTGTCCCAGATGCCGAGTTAGGTCGGAAACCTACGGGAGGAGAACCTGGGCGGTGCAGGGCGCGGCCAGCCCTGCAGCCGGAGCCGGAGCCGGCCAGCGGGTTGCGAGCAGGGGCCCGGCGGCCGATGGAGAGTCCGGAGCGGGAAGACGCTCCCATCGGGTCTCGTCTCGGGCTGTGCAGAGCTGCAGCCCGGGTTGGACCAGGTTCCTCCCCGACCCCTCCCCAGCTCCCCTCCCCCAACTCCCCGCTCCCCAGGCTTGGCGGGAAAGCGATCTGGTGACCGAAGAAACGGGTGCCCGAGCGCAGGGGCGGGCCTCGGAGTCCAGCCGCTTCTTGCGAAGGTCAACCGAGCCGTCGGAGCGCGCGGCGGGGCTGCGGGGCGTTCGGCCCGACCACCCCCGTCCCCCGAGGTGGTAAGCGCTTCCCCGGCTGGGGCTCCGAGGTTCCCCGGCCTCGGGAAGGAGACGGTGCGGAGGACGAGGCCGAAGGCTGGGACCCAGGCGCCGGGGACCTCCTCCGGGGCGCACGCGATGCTAAGGAGGGATGCTGTGCGCCAGGAGCTGCGCAGAGCTGGAAACTACGAAGCTCTGGATCCCAGGATAAAAGTCACCTCGGACTCCACCGTGCGCCTGCTGCGTGGCCCTGGGGAAAGTTGCTGGGCGCGGGGGTGCGGGGGGGGGGGGTTGGCGGCGTTGAGGACTTCGATTTTCCCCTCTGAAAAGGACAGAACAGGGGTCAAGTTTCTTTCCCAAGCTCAGGCCTTCTGGCAGCAAAACGATGCAAGCCCGGGCCTCAGGTGTTCTTGAGGATAGAATAGAGGTGGGAAGTGTGTGTCTCAGGTGGAGTCCTCGGAGACAGCAGAGGATTTAGTCGGAGGAGCCTGGACCACTGTGACCACAGTGAGGGAAAGGGAGGCTGAATCAGGGCGAGAGAGCCAAGGAGGTGGCGCCACTGGAAAAGCACGTGGGAGATAGTGAGGGACCGGGTAGGAGAGTGGGTGGGTGTTTTATGTTGAGAACTCACCTGAGCTCAATCACTGGTGTGTGGGGGGAGAGCAGTTAGGGGTCGTGGATGCCAAAGAGAGGAAAGGAGTAAGGTCTAGGAGGGGGATCCTGGGCCTGGGAGCAAGCGCACAGGCCACAGGCGGGAAGGAGCAAGTCGGGGGCAGAGGAGGTGAAAGGGAGAGCAAGGCCGGTTTATAGGCCCTCCTTGCTCTGCTCAGCCCAGCTCAAGGGTGTTCAGAGTGGGGAGGAGTAGTGGATCTGGGAAGAATCCTCCTGGGAAAGAGATTCAGGAAGAGGGTAGGAGAGATGGAAGGGCTGCGGGGCAGGGATGCAGCTGATGGGAACGTGGAATTAAATATTTATTCTCCTACCACTGGACGTCTAAATTGTCTCCAAAATTTTACATATTTCAGTGAGCATCCTTGTGAGACTGTCTTTGTACAGACACAAGTACTTCTAGAAGATAGAAATGGCATCCATGAGTCACAAGTATTCTTGTTTTATATTCTTTCTTTCTTTCTTTCTTTCTTTTTTTTTTTTTTCGAGATAGGGTCTTACTGTAACCCAGGCTGACCTAGAATTCACTATGTAGTCTCAGCGTGGCCTTTAACTCACAGCAGTCCTCCTACCCCTGCCTCCCAAGTGCTGGGATCAAAGGCGTGCGCCACCACACCCGGTTTCTTGTTTTAAATTCTTATAGCTGGAGCCAGACTTTCTTTCAAAAAAAGTTATACTAGTTTATAAAACTCTCCCCACCAAACTCTAAGTGTGCCTTCTTCCCACTCTCTTACATCCTTGCCAGTGGAGTCATATTCATATCCTCTCTCTGCCTCTCTCTCTCTCTCTCTCTCTCTGTGATAGGTACTGTGCAGTGCTGGAGACAGCCCACTACCAGCAGGTCAAGGGAGGAGAGCGAGAGCGGCAGCTTGAAAAGAAGCTCTGAGGAAAACGATCTTACCTGGAGCTGGAAACGGGACCTCTCTTCCCGCCCCTTTCCACAGCCCACCGACCATCAACATCTATAGTCCATGTCCACTTCCGGTTTAAGTAAGCCATGCACTGGTGCCCCGGACAGAGCTTCCTTTGAAGAGCCCCAGGTCACCGTCCTGGGTGACCCAAGGAGGATTGTCATTTCACTTTATGCTGTTTAAATAAATTGCCTTTTTCCAAGGGTAAGTGTAGCAGTGAAAGTTGACCTCCCTCAGGCCTGGGACCTGGCAACAGTAGAAAGGATACAGCCCCGTTTTTCACACCCTCCAGTTGTGAATTGGTTAGTCAGCTGTTAAGACAGCATTTCTCCAACTAGGCTTTCAGAGTTTCCCAGTTCTCAGAATATGTTTTGAATTTGTACAGAAATATCAACGATATTAAATCTTTTAGCAGAGGTAGAGCCCTTCGCAGTTAACATTTTCTTTTTTCTGTTGTGTGTATGGGCTCATGTACAGTGTGTGTGTGTGTATATGTGTGTGTGTGTACAGGCTCATGTACAGTGAGTGTGTGCTGTGTGTGTGTGTGTATGGGCTCATGTACAGTGTGTGTGTGTGTGTGTGTATGGGCTCATGTACAGTGTGTGTGTGTGTGTGTATGGGCTCATGTACAGTGTGTGTGTGTGTGTGTATGGGCTCATGTACAGTGTGTGTGGATATCAGAGGAAAACTTTGGATATTGGCCCTCCCTTGCCTTCCACCTTGTTTGAGGCAGGATTTCTTGTTCACTGCTGTCAGGCAAGCTGGCCCAGGCAACTTTCCAGGAAATCCTCCTGCCTCTGTCTCCCTTCTTATTGTATGGAATACAGGGGCCTGCCACAGTCTGGTTTCAACTTGGGTTCCAGACATCCAAACTCAAGTACTCACTACCATTTTATCCACTGAGCCATCTCTCCAGGCTTCCTTTCTCCCTCCATCCCTCCCTCCCTTCCTTTTCTTTCCTTTTTTTTTTTTTTTTTTCAAGGTAGGGTCTCACTCTGGTCCAGGCTGACCTGGAATTAACTATGTCGTCTCAGGGTGGCCTCGAACTCATGGTGATCCTCCTACCTCTGCCTCCCGAGTGCCTGGATCAAAGTCGTGTGCCACCATGCCTGGCTTCTTTCCTTTCCTTTTTAAAGACAGGATCTTGTGTAGCCCAGGCTGGCCTTGAACTCCTGGCTGGTCCTCCTGCTTGCACTTCCCAAATGTTGAGATTACAGCAGGGCATTACCACACCCAGCTTCAGTTAAACATGTCTTAGACTAGAACTATAGTTCCTAAAGTTGATGTTTCTCATCTCTGGGTCTCTGAACTTCTGCAAGGTCACAGGTGGCATCTGTAAAAGACTCACTTCTCCTTCCAAGAGGTCTATTCTTAAACAGGTTTGGGAGACACTGGACAGATTCAAGCTTTGTCTTGAGGGGACTTTCTAGTCCTTGGTGTCATGGTGGTCCAGGGATCTGGGTCCTAGTCTTGGCCACATTTGGTCACTGGGGCCTTGGGTTCTTCAGGTGTAAAACTCACTCACTCTTTACTATTTTTATTTTATTTTATTTTAGAGATAGGGAGCAAGAGAGAAAGAGACACACACACTTAGAATTGGCACACTAGGGCCTCAGCCACTGCAATCAAATTCCAGACACTTGCACCACCTAGTGGGCATGTGCAGCCTTGCACTTGCCTCACCTTTGTGCCTCTGGCTAAAGTGGGATCTGGAGAGTTGAACATGGGTCCTTAGGCTTCGCAGGCAAGCACCTTAACCACTGAGCCATCTCTCCAGCCCTTACTATTTCACAGCATCTCTTTGTCAGGTCTGTGCAGGGCTCAGAGGAGGAGGACATGAGCACTGTCCATGTCCCATGTGAGAAGCGAAGGCGCTTAGTGGAACAGCATTTCAGAGCAAGAGAAGCGCCCTGGTGCGTGCTGGGCACTGCCGGGCTTTGCTGCAGGCCTGGTTCTGAGCTGGTTCTTGAGGCCAACTGCAGCAGGCCAGAGGTCCAGCTTTCCAGGCAGACAGAATGATGGAACATTCTATCTGGTGGGCTTGGGCAGAAATCTAGGGTGGGAACTATGCTTAGGAGCGTGGGCCTAGACCTGAGGATTCTGAGTTCATCTTGACCAAGTCTT
Organism: Dipus sagitta; assembly: GCA_036346955.1. Lineage (NCBI taxonomy): Eukaryota > Metazoa > Chordata > Mammalia > Rodentia > Dipodidae > Dipus > Dipus sagitta. The sequence goes on from CM070773.1 coordinate 39,425,620, forward strand.
TAGAGAACATGGGACCATCATGAGGCTTGAATGATTGCAAGGCCTCCTCAAGATCACACAGCCAGCTGGGGCAGTTAGAACTGAATTCTCAACCTCAAGAATGTTTTCCCAAGCTGGCATCCTCTCCACTGTCCACCACAGACTTCATGAAATGTCTCAGACTCCAGCAATCCACATCTCTCTAGCCCTCTGGATTCCTAGGCCCCCAGGCCTGGGAACCGTTTTAATTTTATTTTCGCTCACGAAAATAGCTACATCCTTGTAGAAACCAAGGTGGGAGAGGTCTTAGCTTACCCTTCCCAGTCCCTAATCCTTAGGCTGCAGTAATAGGAGTCAGAACCTGAGGCTAGAAAGAAGTAGGAAAATCAGACCCTGTAAGTCTGCCCCTGACCCCAACTTGCACAACTTCTCAGCTGGGGCATGGTAGTGCACCAATAGCCTTCAGCTGCAAGGGAGCGTAGGTTCCAGTCTCAGACACCAACAGGCTGCCCTAGAGCTTTCTCTCCTTGGCTATAATGACTCTCAATCCAAACCTACCCTTCTGGTCTACCCTCTGTGGCTCATTGCCTCTGGAATAACAAGACAGTGATCACCACAATAAGGCTGGGCCAAAATGCTTTGGATTTTTGTGTCCCCTTCTCTCAGCAAAGATGAGGAAAGAATGAGCTAATGTGAATGTCCAGAGACTCATATTTACTATCTGCTGTGATAGGAATGTATTCCCTCAAAGTTCATGAAATGGAAACTTTTTTTTTTTTTTTTTTTTTTGGTTTTTCTTGCTCAGGCTGACCTGGAATTCACTACGTAGTCTCAGGGTGGCCTCGAACTCATGGCGATCCTCCTACTTCTGCCTCCCGAGTACTGGGATTAAAGGCGTACGCCACCACGCCCGGCTTGGAAACTTTTTTTTTTTTTTTTTTTTTGGTGTGTGTTCTTATGTGGGTGCATGTATACCAAGGCACGGTGTGGAGGTGTTGGAGGCAAGGGCGATCATTGTTCACCACTGTGCTCTCCAGGCTAGCTGCCCTGTGAGCCTCTGCCTCCAGCTCCCATGTTGCCACAGATGTGTTGGGATTCGAGGTGCTCATGCTGCTGTGTCTGGCTTTGTGTGGGCTCTGGAGATTCCAATTCAGGCACTCATGTTGTACGTCAAGTGCCTCATCCCCCGAGCCATCTCCCCAGGCCCGTAAGTTGGAAAGTTAAACTAAAAATCCACAGGGTTGATGGCATTTGAAAGTAGGGCTTTTGAGAGGTAATTAGATTAGATGCGATCATGAGCGTGAGGTTGGCAATACCATTAATGGCCAGACTGAAAAAGGAAATGAGGGCCGGAGAGATGACTTAGTGGTAAAGGCATTTGCCTGTGAAGCCTAAGGACCCATGTTCGACTCTCCAGATCCCATGTAAGCCAGATGCACAAAGGTGAGGCCAGTGCAAGGTTACACATGCACAGTAGGTGGCACAAGCGTCTGGCGTTTGACTGCAGTGGCTGAGGCCCTGGCACGCCAATTCTCTCTCTCTCTCTCTTTGTCTCTGTCTCTCTAAAAATAAAATTAAAATAAAATTAAAAAAATTTTTTTTGAAGGAAATGATGCCAGGCGTGGTGGTGCATGCCTATATATAGTCCCAGCTACTTGAGAGGCCGAGGCAGAAGGATCACTTGAGTCCGGGAGTTCTATGTGGGCTGTGCTGACTGGGATGTCTGCACTGGGTTCCGCCTCAGTATGGTGACTTCCCAGGAGCAGGGAGGGGGAGCAGGGGCCCACCAGGTTGCCTAAGGAGGCCCACGTTGGAAATGGAGCAGGTCAGAAAGCAAACACAGAACAAAAGGAAGAGCTCTGACCGTGCATGCTTGTTCTGTCTCACCATGTGATGTTCTCGCCACGTTAAGATGTAGTAAGAAGGCTTTCAACGTGGGGCCCAGTGGACGAGGCTGCTCTGCTCTTAAGACTTCCCACTCTCCAGAACTGCAAGCTAGATAACCTCTTTATAGATTATATCCTTTATGGTATGTTGCTGTAGCAAAAGAAAACACACAGATACCTTCCACTCTGTGCAGTCTAGGGTCCGTGGATGGCCCCCGTGGCCACCACAACTGCCACGATTGTCATATTTCTTTTTTTTTAAATTTTTTTCTTCATCTTTTATTTATTTATTTAAGAGCGACAGACACAGAGAAAGAGACAGATGAGAGAGAGAGGGAATGGGCACGCCAGGGCTTCCAGCCACTGCAAACGGAACTACAGATGTGTGCACCCCCTTGTGCATCTGGCTAACGTGAGTCCTGGGGAATCGAGCCTCGAACCGGGGTCCTTAGGCTTCACAGGCAAGCGCTTAACCACTAGGCCATCTCTCCAGCCCACGATTGTCATATTTCCACATCGACCACTGTCACTCCTTCTCTCTTCTCCACTACCGCCTCCACAACAGCCTTCCCTCCCGCTTCCATACTCAGTACTACCAATACCTCCACCGTCTCCATCGCCTCAGCTCCACCACCGTGGCTGTATCTGTCACCATCACCACCTTCGTCACCAGCACCCTCACTACCCAACCACTGCCATCTTTAGCAGTGCCACCTCCCCCACCCTCAGAGCAGTTCCCTGCCCACCTCTGCCTCTGCCCATTTCAGCCCATCCGCTCACTCTACCTAGAACATAAACAACTGCTACGTGTCAATCCTTGAGCCTTGTTTTCACTTAGCCAACCCCAGATGGGTCGTCTCCAGACCCCATAGTGCCAGTTTTTTCCTTTGAGTCTTCCCGTGGAAGACGAAATGAAATGCCTTGCTCTGTAGGTTAAGAAAGATTATGTGTCTCTTGCCATTCCTGATTTACCAGGCCCATCATTCTGTCCTAGAAGGAAATTGGATTACCCTGACAGAATGTGTTCCTTGGAAGGCAGTGCTGGTTATTACCTAATTCCTCATGACCTAGTGTTTGCAGATTGATTTTTTGACGACATATCCCAGTAGTTTTCTATTATAGCAGCTCAGTCCATAGGCCCAGCTCTTCTAGAGGCGTCTGCTTTCTCCCGGGTTTAAAGAGAGAGGCAGGGACAAGCTGCCTTGGTCTCTGTTGACTCCAGGCTTCTCACCAGTTCTCCATAAATCCCCTCCAAGTGAGAGCTAGTGTTTTGACTCCAACGAGGGCCAATTCCTTAAGTACCTAAGCATGTAAGTCATCAGGGCCTGTGGATGAGCACACACAAGTTCTCTCCTTATCCCCTTGGCTTCCTGCCCTCACGATTCCATGCAGTGCCTCTTTGAGTTTTCAGATTGCAGCTGACCTTTTTAGGTGAAGCAAAAATGAAAAGCCTGTGCTTTTTACTGTCATTGCTCATAGACGTCTTTCCCCTCAGCTCAACGTGAGCCAACAATCTCCCATCGCCTTTCTTAGGCTTGTTAGAGTCAGAAAATGTTTTTCTCATTCTTTTGCTGCCTGTGCAAGTTGTATCCCATTTCTTTTTTGGAGTCACTCTTCGGAGTCTATCTCCACAACCTTTTGCTGTTTCTTTGTGTGGATGCCCCCCCCCCCCCCAATAACCTGGCCTGCTTTCTTCTCTCCTTGGCATGTCCACTATCATTTCATTTTCACTCTCAGGTAAACTTTCTGAATAACTCAAGGAATCTTCAGGTTCCTATATATATATATATATATATATATATATATATATAGAGAGAGAGAGAGAGAGAGAGAGAGAGAGAGAGAGTGTATGGATGCACTAGGGCCTCCTGACAATACAAACCAACTCCAGACTCATGTGTCACTTTGTGCATCTGGCTTTACATGGGTACTGAATTGAATCTATGCCATTAAACTTTGCAAGCAAGTGCCTTTAACCACTGAGCAATCTTTCCACTCTCCTTTTAGCTTTAGTTTTTAGTTTTTTTTTTTTTTTTAACATGTGAGCAGAGAGAGGAGACAAAGAAAAAGAGTATGGGTACACCAGGGCCTCTTGCCACTGCAAACGAACTCAGATGCATGCACCACTTTATACATCTGGCTTTATGTGCGTAGTGGGGAATTGAACCAGGGCTGACAGATTTTCCAATCAAATGACTTTAACTGCTGAACTGTCTCCCCATCGTTTTTTTTTTTTAATTCTCTCTCTCTCTGCCTCTTTCTCTCTCTCTTTCACTCTCAAATAAATAAAAATGAATAAAAGAATTTTAAAAATAAAAATAAAAGGGCTGGAGAGATGGCTTAGCGGTTAAGTGCTTGCCTGTGAAGCCTAAGGACCTCGGTTCAAGGCTCGAATCCCCACGTTTGCCAGATGCACAAGTGGGCACACGCGTCTGGAGTTCGTTTGCAGTGGCTGGAAGCCCTGGCGTGCCCATTCTCTCTCTCTCTCTCTATCTGCCTCTTTCTCTCGCTCTCTCTGTCACTCTCAAATAAATAAATAAAAATGAGCAAAAAAAATTAAAAATAAAAAAACCCCGCATTTGTGGACTAGAGAGATGGCTTAGTGGTTAAGGCATTTGTCTGCGAAGCCAGAGGATCCCGGTTTGACTCTCTAGGATCCATTTAAGCCAGATGCACAAGGTGGCACACGCATCTGGAGTTAGTTTGCAGTGGCTGGAGGTCCTGGCATGCCCGTTCTCTCTCCCTCTGCTTCTTTCTCCATCTCAAATCAATCAATCAATCAATAAATAAATAAATATTTTTTTAAAACCGCATTTGTTTCTTCCTCTCATTTTGTTGCCTTATGAGGAAGAGCTCTGCTCTCATAGAGAGTACTGGTGATTCTAAAACTTGAGCTTTGTGCTTTCCTCTTGGCTCCCAGCATCTGGTGCACACACAAGGGCCAGCACCTGTGTCTGAGATTCGAGTTTCCACTGATCTTCCTTCCTCACAGGTGGCAGCTTTCCTCAGTACTCCCTTCCGTCCTCCAGTCCCTTTACTATGAGGGTCAAATCTAGCCAGCACCTACTCGCCAGGATCCAGGGTCAGTAGCCACAGTACGGAGGAGCTGTCACCCGCGGCTGGTGCCTTCTGCCCAGCCTGTAAAGAGGGACACTTCCCAGGAGTGTTGGTTCCTGTTGTAGTTTGATTGTGAAATACTCCCCCTCCACCCACCCCATATGCCCGTGTGTTTGAATACTTGGTCCCCAGCTGATGCCACTATTTGAAGGAAGTTATGGAACCATTAGGAGGTGGGGCCTTGTCAGAGGAAGAATGTGATGGGCCTGGAGGTTTTACAGCCTGGGCCCCTGCTTCCTGTTCCCCTGCTTCCTGACTACGGATGCACGTCATCAGATGACTTCCGGCTCCTACCGCCTACCTGGTCTTCCTCACCGTGCTAGACTGTAAACTGAAATATATCCTTCCTCTCTTAAGCTGGCTGTTGTCGTCTGTGGTCACGATGGTGAGAAAAGCAGCTAATGCAGAAATTTGGTACTGAGCAGTGGTGATCAATCTGTATGCTCTGCGGGCCCCTGGAACTGGTCTCTCACAGGAATGTGGAAGAATTTGAAACTTTGGGCTAGAAAAGACCTAGAATGCTGTAACAAAAGCAGAATGGGATATTCTGGTGAGAGGTCAGAGGCCAGAACATTGAGAGAGATGCAGGCAGCAGGGGCTCCTAAGGTTTCAGAGGGGGTGCCACAGGAATCAAAGTTGGAGGGGTTAGAGGTGTCCTGAGTCTCAGATTCCAGATGCGTGGTGGCCCTGCTGGGTTTCAGTCTTGCTCTAGTCTGAAGTTATTTTGCAGTGCCCTCGTTCCTCCTTCTTGGATTGGGAATGGCACAGAGTATGTGTCATTTTATGTTGGAATATGTAATTTATTTATTTTTTTAAAAATATTTTATTTATTTATTTATTTATTGGAGGGAGAGGGAGAGAGAAAGAGACAGATAGAGAGAATGGGTATACCAGAACCTCTAGCCATTGCCAATGAACTCCAGATGCATGCGCTACCATATGCATCTGGCTTATGTGGGTTCTGGGGAATCAAACCTGGGTCCTTAGGTTTTGCAGGCAAACACATTAACCACTCATTTCCTTTTTGATTTACAGGGAGTCACAGTTAAGAAGAAACCCTTTTCCTTTATCTACTTTTTTGTTGTTGTTGTTGTTTTGAGGTAGGGTCTCACTCTAGCTCAGGCTGACCCGGAATTCACTATGTAGTCTCAGGGTGGCCTCAAACACACGGCGATCCTCTTACCTCTGCCTCCCCAGTGCTGGGATTAAAGGCATGCGCCACCACGCCCAGCCTTTATCTACTTCTTGTCAGGTATTTGATCTTAGAGATGAGGAAAGTCACTAGTACAGTCAAAGTGGCTCTGTCCTCCCTCCACAGCCCATTCGTTCATTCTCAGACTCCCTCATTCCCTCGGGGACTCTTATTTCTGCCTGGGCCCTGCCAGCTCTGGCCTCGAGGGGCAGATGAACCTTCCTGAAAGTCATCGGTCATGGCCTGGAGGGGTGCTTCATCTAGCAAGTGCACAGTCCTGAGGTCAAGTGAATTACCCAGTGACGCAGAGTGCAAGACCTGCAGACAATGCAAGCAATGTGTGCTGCCTTGTGCCGGAGGGGCTGTCGTGAAAGCCACATTCCAGCAGTCTTTTAAGTGAAGAGGGTGTTTGGCAAGAAGTGGGGAGGTGAAAGGGCCATTGGGAGCTACTTCTATGGGGCCTCAGTGGCTCATGGAAACCAGTGGCTTGGCTGCCCAAGTCAACACTTGTCTGGGTGGATGATATGAAGATGGCCCTACCAAGGCCTGTTTCAGTTCCTCCCTAGAGGTCCTAGCTCCCCCTCCAGTGTCATTTGTTGTCATAAAGATTTTTTCCATACAACTTGGTCAACCCTGAGAGGAGGAGGCCTGGAACCTTGTCCTTTCCCATTCTTTCTGTCTATGACAGTAAGAACTCTCCGCAAATCCTTTCTGGCCTCCCCCACTGCAGGGCATTCTTTTTCTGCTTAGGATCCTGCTAAGCATATGTAATAGTTACTTCTCTCATTGCTAAGACCAGGTACAGATGAAAAGCAACTCAAGAGAGGAAGGGTTGATTTTGGCTCACAGTTTGATGGGCCACAATCTATCATGGCCCCGGGGGGGGGGGGCAAGGCAGCAGGAGCGTGAGACAGCTGGTCACATTGAGTCTGCAGGTGGAGAGCACAGAGCAGTCAGGAAGAGGGGGCAAAGTCAAGGCATTCTTCAGCAAGACTCCACCTCCTAAAGGTTCCACAACCTTCCAGAATAACACCACCAGCTAGAAACCAAGTGTTCCAGAACATGAATGTGGGAGACACTTCATTTTCAAACCACACCATCTTCTACATTCTACATTAAATTTCTTTTTTCTTTCTTTCTTTCTTTCTTTTTTTTTTTTGAGGTAGGGTATCACTGTAGCCCAGGCTGACCTGGAATTCACTATGTAGTCTCACGGTAGCCTCAAACTCACAGCGATCTTCCTACGTCTGCCTCCCAAGTGTTAGAATTAAAGGTGTGCACCACCATGCCTGGATATTCTACATTAAATTACTTATGTCTAAAAAAAAAACCCTAGAAATACAGTTCACCAAAAATATTAAAATCATTTCAGAAACCACGTGCAGTCCTATTGTTCAGTTTACCTGGCTGACATTTTCACATATCTCTTTCCAGATCTACGTAAATTCTTTCTTTCTTTTTTTTTTTTTTTTTTTTTTTTTTGAGGTAGGGTCTCACTCCGGTCCAGGCTGACCTGGAATTAACTCTGTAGTCTCAGGGTGGCCTCGAACTCACAGTGATCCTCCTACCTCTGCCTCCTGAGTGCTGGGATTAAAGGCGTGTTGCCATCATGCCCGGCTTAGATCTATGTAAATTCTTTTAACACGGTACGTAGTTGGCAACACGGGCAGCTTTCAGAAGCACTTAGGGGCCTACCCTGGAATTTCAGAGTACCCCACTGTGCTTGGGAAGGCATGGAATGACTGAACAGAAGCGAGGAAAGCCTCTGCAGATCCATCTTCCGTTCTCCTGAGACACTCTGGAGCTCAGTTTGAAGACTATAGACAGCGCACTGGTGCTAGAGTTGGGAGATGTGAGTTTGAGTATAGCTTCTTTCACCCCTGGTGGGGGTCTCAAATCTGTGCCCACGTGTCTCTGAGCTGCAGCCTGACATTTCTGAAGCATTTCACACAACTGACCACTCTCCCTTCCTGGTTACTCCCAGCCTTCGTTACCACACCTGCAGCTTGGTACTTCTCCTGTTTTGCCTTGTCTTTTTAGCTTCTGGGAGGGAGCTTTCATTCTGACCAATATGCAGAGGTTCCTCCTCGGGCCTCTGTCTCTGAATCCCTCCTTCCCTGCTTCTTCCTGCTTCATTACAGTTGACCCCTTTTGGGTGACCCGTCCTCATCCATCAGTTTAGAGCCAAATCTGTGTGGCATGGCTGTCTTTTCAGAAATCAAGTTCTATGCATTCAAAAGCTCAAAGACTATCTCCATCACAAACTCAGAGTTTCCACATCTGAGCTAATTTTCCTCTCTCGAACTGTGCCTCCTTGTGGGGTTTCTGTCTCCGTGGCTGCTGCCTATCATACAAACCTGTAGCCAAGAGCCATGCTCTCTATGTCTCTCCCTCACTTCTCCCCAAACTCAGCCCCTAATGACAGCCTTGCTCGCGATGGTAGCACCTTCCTCTCACCCCATCCTCCTCTGATCCCACATCTGCCACCCTCGGCCTGTGGGCTCCGTTTGGATTTTGTTGCAGCTTTCTTCATAGGTCCTCTTCTTCAGTCTCCACTCACCACAATTTTTTTTTAATTGAAGTACAGTTTGCATACAATAAAGTGTACCTTAAATTTTTTTTAATTATTTTTATTTATTTATTTGAGAAAGAGGCAGAGAGAGAATGAGAGAGAGTATAGGTGTGCAAGGGCCTCCAGCTGCTGCAAATGAACTACAGATGCATGCCACCTTGTACATCTGGCTTATATGGGTCCCGGGGAATCAAACTTGGGTCCTTTGGCTTTGCAGGCAAGTGCCTTAACCGCTAAGCCATAGCCTGTGTACATATTTCTGAATTTTAATAAATACAGTATATCTGAATAACCACCATTCCAAATAAGATTTAGGAAATCTCTATCATCCTTTAAGATTCCTCATGACCCTTTTCAGTCAACCCCCGTTCCTATGGGCAATGTCATCCCAACTTCTTCCATAGATTATTTTTTCCTCTTCTGCATAGCTTCTCATGAATGGAATCATACACTTTCCATTCTTTCATCAAGATGATTTTGAGATTCCTTAATGCTGTCACTATAATCATTTAAAAGCATTTATTAAAACCATTCTCCTGTGAAAATGTCTCTTTGCCTCCTCCCATCATCCAGCATCCAGGCTCCTGAATGATCTGGTCTCATCTCAAACATACTGCCCACATTTACCCTTAACCTCCATGCATACTGGACTATTCATTCAGCTGCTCACGCGCGTGTGGACACACACACACACACACACACACACACACACACACGGAGCTTTTTGTGGGTTGAGTCCTGTAGCTGGAATCCCACGTCTCTAAAGCCCTTTGCTTACAAAACTCTTACTCATCTGGCAGCTCTTGCCTAGACAGGGATCCTGTGGCTGCTCTGTCTCCACTCCAGGCCAAAGCGTCTGTCAGCTCCATTCTGAAGGCCTGCCCACACTACTTTAGTCACCCTGAGCGCTGTCCTTCCTTGACTGAGCGCACTCGGTTCCCAGCCTGTGACACCTGTGTCTCACACGTGATCTGTCGTAGTATGTCATTATGTCTTGGGCAAACCCATAGCTATGCTCAGAGGGCTAGAAGATTCATTCTGCTTCTAGAAATTTTTCCTGTGCAAGATACTTGGTGTCTACCCAAGAGTCATTCCCTGAACCCATCTTGGCTCACAGCCTGATCTTGCTCAAGCAGCCATGTTTATTCTTAGAGATACTTTTGCCAGTGATCAGTTGAGAAGTGCTTGAGTTCTGGCCAAGGACACAGGAGAACAGTAAAGAGCATCATCTGTGGAAGTTTTTCTCCCTGAAAAGAAGGAATGGGTGGCAAATGCTCCCTTTTATGCCTTCCTCTTTCCTCTTGTGTGGGACACTGTTGTGTGAGGGTGCAATACTTAGAGTTCTAACAATCACTTTGTCCAAATAAAGCACAGAGAAAGCAGAATCTAAGAAAATCTCTCGTCTTCCACCTTCCTCCTATGTGAGCCGGCAACCCGACTTTACTGTCTATGACACTGTGATAGTCCATCGTCCTTGTCTAGTTGGAGGTACATAGGGGATTGGTGTGACACGCCCTGGAGGAATGTCTGTGAGGATGTTTTCAGGGAGCATTAACTGAGTGGGGAAGACCTGATATAAATGAATGTCCCATGGGTTAGGGAGCTGGAGGGAACAAAAGGAGAGAGCCACTTAAGTCCCTGCATCCATCTGCCTTTTCTTTTCCCTGCTTCCTGGTCCACCATGGCATGAGCTGCTCTGCTCCACCATCTCCTCCCTGCACAATGGACCGAACCCTCTGAAACCATGAGCAAACTCAATCCTACCTGCTCTAAATTACTTACATCAGGTATTTTGGTCACAGTAATGAGGAAATCAACAAACACAAACACAGTCATTGAATTTTCTGATACGTGAAACCCTTAGCATTCTTTTTTTTTAAATTTTTCTTTTGTTTTTATTTTAATTTATTTATTTGAGAGTGACAGAGAGAGAGAGAGAGAGAGAGAGAGAATGGGCGTGCCAGGGCTTCCAGCCACTGCAAACGAACTCCAGATGCGTGCGCCCCCTTGTGCATCTGGCTAACGTGGGTCCTGGGGACTCGAGCCTCGAACCGGGATCCTTAGGCTTCACAGGCAAGCGCTTAACCGCTAAGCCATCTCTCCAGCCCACCTTTAGCATTCTTAACTGCTAAATTTGTTAGTAAAATAAATTTTTTTTTGATTTTTCGTGGTAGGGTCTCACTCTAGTCCAGGCTGGCCTGGAATTCACTGTGTAGTACCAGGCTGTCCTCGAACTCACATTGATCCTCCTACCTCAGCTTCTTGAGTGCTGGGATTAAAAGCATTTGCCGCCTCACCCATCTTAAAAAAATATATTTTTAAATTTATTTGTGAGGTGGGTAAAAGACACAGTGGGCACACCAGGGCCTCTTGCCTCTGCAATCTAACTTCAGAGACATGCACCACTTTGTGTATCTGGCTTTAACATGGGTACTGAGGGATCAAACCCAGCCTTGCAAGCAGGTGCTTTGATGATCAAGCCATCTCCCCAGGCTGAACTTGTACATTCAGAAGACGCTGCAGAGCTCTGCATGAGTACACCACGTCCCTCACAGGTGCTTCAGGTAACTTCTCCTTCCCTGTTTTCCAGTCTTCTTAACCCTCCCCTGGCCTCTGACCCAAGCTCTCAGTCTGTCAAGTCCTTCTAGTTTTTTACCCACTGGAACAGGGGAAAGTGGGTTTCAGACCTTAGATTAACTTCTCAACAACCCACAAAGCTACTGTAGAAAAATTTTTATATGGATGTATAGAAAAAATTGAAAGCTGTGTTATTAAAACCCTTGGTAAAGATCACACAGAGCACCTTGGGACTTCGGAACATAGGAGTTCAAGGTCTTCTTCAGTTTCATAGCAAGTACAAGGCCAGCCTGGACATGAGACCCTGCCTCCCCCCCACCCCCAACCCCACACACACAAAGGGAAAAAAAAAATCACAAAGAAACAAGAGCCCACAGCCAGGTCTCTCCAGGCTCACCAAATTCATGTCTTATCACCTGGCCTCTGATGCCTTCAATGTCATCATGAAGCCCAGGGCAGTGGGAGGCAGCTCTGGTTGGCAGCCATGCAAATGCACCATTCAGATCTCCTCCTGCTGGTAGTGTAACAGACCGACAACACGCTGGCCATGCTTCCCAACGCTGCCTCTCACCAAAAGCTCAGCAGTGCAGGGGCTCTGCTCCCCAGAAGTGAAGGCTCTGCTGTGGATATCTGAGGCCCCAGGATTCTATATACCAAACCTTTGGAGAAGGGAGCTGAGTCAGAGGCTCTGCCACCCATTGTCCTCCTTTCTATCTCCACAGTGGACCCAGACTCACATCATGGACCCTCAGACTCTGGTCCTTTGGTCCCCCTGCTTTCCTTTCCTACACAGGTGCCCCAAGAAATCTCTCGCAAATCTAACCCTGTCTTGGGTGCTGGCTCCCCAGAGGCCCTGCACTAATGTGTTTGGAATTTACTTTATTCATTCATTCATTCATTCATTCATTTATTCATGGGTTTTTGAGAGACAGAGTCTCTGAAGCCAAGGCTAATCTCAAACTCATGATCCTCCTGGGTGCTGGGCATACAGGTATGGATCACCACACCTAGCAAAAATCATACAACATAGCAACTCTGTGTCAGACAAGAAGTTTGTGTTTCCTGGCAATGCTAGTGATTGAGCGGACAACCTCATGCATGTCGGACAAATACTCTATCAGTAACCTATAGCCCCAGTCCATTCTTTGTTTTAAAACCCAACCTGAGAAGTTAACTTGAAAGCTTCTCCATGAAGCACCTGACATATACTGGTTTCTTTCTCTTCTCATTTCCTTCAAGAATGGGCTTGCAGTGGTGATGCTCTGAGGTTATTCCTGTCTCCAATGTGAACAGGACAGAATATTCTATAGCCCATAGAATAAGCACATAGCCAGAAACCTATCATGATCCTGGGGTTCAGAGAGGCTAGGGGACTCATTCAAGGGCACACAGCTCATGTCTATGTGCCCACAACCATCCACACTCAGATGCATGGGATGGGAGACATTGGGTCAGGATGCAAGGTGGGGCATGCAAAGGGCGAGTGAGAAAAGCTCCTCCCAACTGACTTCCCACCATCAGCCCATGTGTTTTGCTTAGAATGGCTTCAGGTGGAACGTGAAACTTAACCTCAGAACATGGTAGGCAGTAGGAGAGGCCTATACCCTGACCTCTGGCCTCCCAGCCCCACCCTAGCCTAGAAATAATGGCCACTCAGCCAAGCCTATGCATGTAGAGATGCCTCTCTCCATTCATTCTTGCTGCCTGCTAGGTACCATTGGGCTCACCTTTGGCCACACCAGCTTGGACTCTGGAAGGCTCCCTTTCCTGCTTCTGTTTGTCTAAGTCCCCTCCATCTCTGAGGGCCAAGTTCCAGTGTCACTCTCCTTCTGGAAGGCCTCTATGTTCTCCCAGGCTACAGAGCCCTTTGCTTCCTCTGAACTCACCCAGCAGTGAAGGCATTGTCTGGAGCATTCATTTCACGTTTATCCCCACCTAGTTCCGCATGCTTCTCGTGTGCACTCTACACCATGTAGAGAGCAGAATGCTTGTATAGGTATCTCGGGGCTCAGGCAGGGGAGCAGCAGGCTGCTTAGTAGTAGCATCAGGACTGGGGGAGGCCTTCATTTCTTCCACACTGGGCAGGGGCCTGGAGGCTGGGACCTGGGGGCAGGCAGCAGTTTCTCAGAGTGGACCCTGAGTGCACACAATCACTATCTGGGTCTTGTTTGTTTTCACCTATAAGATGGAGATGAGGGGTTGGGGATGTGGCTCAGTAGTTAAAGGCACTTTCTTGCAAAGCCTAACAGCTCTGATTTGATTCTCCAGTACCCACATAAAGCCACATGCAAAAAGTGGTGCATATATCTGGAGTTCATATATAGCAGGAAGAGGCCCTGGTGTGCCCATTCTCTCTCTCTCTCTCTCTCTCTCTCTCTCTCTCTCTGCAAATAAATGGATGAGTAAATGAATGAATAAAATGGAGATGAGGGGTTGGGGATGTGGTTCAGTTGGTAGAGGGCTTGCTTAGCATGCACAAAGGCCTGAGTTCAAGCCTCATAGCCTGGTGTGGTGGTTCACACCTGTAATCCTGGCATTAGGAAGATAAAGGCAGGGGGATCAGGATTCACATAGTGAATTCTAAGGCCATCCTAAGCCACATGAGACTTTGTATTAAAACTCAAACAGGGAGCTGGAGAGATGGCTCAGCAGTTAAGGCGCTGGCCTACAAAGTCTAAGGACAGGGGTTTGATTCCCCGGTACCCACATAAATACAGATGCACAAGGTGGTGCATGTGTCTGGAGTTCGTTTGCAGTGGCCAGAGGCCCTGGTGCACTCCTTTTCTCCTTCTGCCTCTCCATTTCTCTCTCAAATAAATAAATAAAATAGCTTTTAAAATCCAAATAGCTGGGTATGGTGGTGCACACCTTTAATCTCAGCACTCAGGAGGCAGAGGTAGAAGGATCGCCTGTGAGTTCAAGGCCAGCCTGAGAGTACAATAGTGAATTCCAGGTCAGCCTGGGCTAGAGTGAAACCCTACCTCAAAAAAAAAAAAAAAAAAAATAGGGCTGGGGAAATGGGTTAGCAGTGAAGGTGTTTGCCTGTGAATCTTAAGGACCTGGGTCGATTCCCCAGGATCCACGTAAGCCAGATGCACCAGGGAGCACATGTGTCTGGAGTTTGTTTGCAGTGGCTGGAGGCCCTGGCACACCCATTCTCCCTGTCTACCTCTTTCTCTCTCAAATAAATAAATAAATAAATAAATAAATAAATAGATAAATAAATAATATCTTTTTAAATTTTTATTAACAACTTCCATGATTATAAAAAATATCCCATGGTAATACCCTTCCTCCCCCCACTTTCCCCTTTGAAACTCCATTCTCCATCATATCCCCTCCCCATCTCAATCAATCTCTCTTTTAATTTTGATGTCATGATCTTTTCCTCCTCTTGTGATGGTCTTGTGTAGGTAGTATCAGGCACTGTGAGGTCACAGATATCCGGGCCATTTTGTGTCTGGAGGGAGCACGTTGTAAGGAGTCCTACCCTTCCTTTGGCTCTTACATTCTTTCCACCACCTGTTCTGCATTAGACCCTGAGCCTTGAAAGGTGTGATAGAGATATTGCAGTACTGAGCACTGTGGTCACTTCTTTCCAGCACCATGATACCTTCTGAGTCATTACAAGGTCACTGCCATCTGAAAAGAGAAGATTCTCTACCAAAAGTGAGAGTAGCATTAATATAAGCGTATGAACATTAACAGAACTGCTTAGTGGGCAGTTTGATAAGCATAGTATATACATTTAGCCAGACAGCAGCAGACATTACACCTCTAGGGCTCATGACTACCCTTGCTTTAAGTTTTCAGTATCAGGGATGTATTCCCTCCCATGGAGCAAGCCTCCAGTCCAATTGGAGGGCAGGTGGTTTCCACCATGACAGATGTGCCACTATTGCACCCATTGGCTCATTTGGCCTGGCTGGCAAAATATAAGGCTTGCAGTGTCCACTGTTGAGTATCTTCACTGGTGATTTCTCTTTCTCCCATTGAACTGCATGCAGAATGGCTTCTTCCAGCTTTCTGTCAGCTGGTCTACACGGAGGAGGTTATCAGCTCAGCTCCAGCAGGATTTCTCAGTGGTCCTGCAGCCCAAGTATGTGGAGTCTTCAGCAATAGGGTCTAACCATCTATTCCTGGTGGGAAGCCAAGGGCCTTGGCAATGGCCTATAATGTTTTGGGGGCATCAGGGACCTCCCTGGCCAACAACTCACTGGAAGGTATCCCATCCCTAGCACTGAAAATTTTCTAGCAACAATCTATGGCTCCTGAGTGTTCCATTGTCCAAAAAACTAGGATTACATATGATTTATTTATATCCTGTTCGATTTTGATTAGCCCTCCCTCCACCTTTCCTTTACTCAGTCTCTTCCCCTGACCACACTTTGGGCCTTTTCACCCCCATTAATCTATTCTTCTACTTATATATATACAATACCTGGCGTACCCATTCTCTCTTTCTCTCTGCATACCTCTTTCTCTCTTAAATAAATAAATAATATTTTTTAAAAAGGAAAAAAAATTTTAAAGGTAAAATAAAAAACCCAGATACATAAATAAAAATAAGCGCAGGACAGGCTCACAGCTCCAAGTCCTTAGTCACATGCAGCATAGTGACTACACTTAACAATACTGTCCGGGTGATTTACTCAGAGGACAGATCTTTTTGGTGCTCTTCTCATATGTGCACACAGGTCATGAGGGGGTGGCGACCCTAGTTCACTTGATAGTGCTAATCATTTTACAAGTGACATACATCAAATCATACTGTGTACCCAAAATAAATATGTTTGTTTGTCAATTATACTGCAGTATAGTTGAGGGGAAAACGGTAGGGAAAAGCTGGACTTTGAATATACATAGTAGGGACAATTGGCTATCTTTGTGGAAAAAAAAAACCTCATAAAGCTAGATTCCTGCTTCACACCACTCACTAAAATAAATTCCAGATGGATTAGAGATCTAAATGTAAAAAAATAAAAGCTATAAAACTATTAAAAGAAAATATAGGACAATTTGTATGTAACCCTGGGGTAGGAAAAGCTTTTCCTAGTAAAACATAAAACATAAAAACCATAAAGGAAAAGACTGCTAAATGTGATTTGATTATGTCCAATTTAATACTGCTATATGTCCAAAGACTGGAAGAAGGAGTCTGCACATACAGAAGAAAAGGATTAATGCCTAGGATCTAGAATGGATTTCTATACATAACCAGCAAATGATAAATGACCCAAAAGGTCAGGAATAAGCGGTTCACTTGTGAACTGGCTGGCAAACATGAAAACGTGCCAAGCTCAACAGTCATCAGAGAAACACAAATAAGAAACAACACTGAGAACTTCTTTCCCCTAGCGGTTGTGCAAAATTTTAAAAATAAAATGCATTATGGCCATCCCTGGGAAGATCCTAAGGTAATGAATACTCTTGTCACTGGCAGTGAGACAGACATTGTCATGGTGCTTGTAATACGTGGCCTGGCAGTGGTTATTAACAGGTATGCTGGCCAAACTCTTCCACGGGGCAGTTCCAAGTCCCTACCTGGAAGAAGCTGCCAGTGTAATGAGGAATGTCACTAGTAGCATGGCAGCCAGCAGGAGAGGACCAGAAACAATGAGAAATGATGAAGAAATAGTGAAAATTCTGGTTGGTAGAGAAAGGGCTACAGACACCCTTGAGACATACTGGGGCATAAACAAATGAGGCAGACCTCCTAAAATGTGAAGTCTCGTTACAAGAGAGAAGTAAGTCACAGAACAGTGTGGCTCTGCTTATATAAACATAACACACTTCAAGACTAAGTTTACAAGGCAGGCATGGTGGCTCATGCCTTTAATCCCATCACTTGGGAGGCTGAGGTAAGTGACTTTGCTACGAATTCAAGGTCAACTACAGAGTGAGATCCAGGTCAGCCTGGGCTAGAGTGAGACCCTGCCTCAACAACAACAACAACAACAATAACCCCCCCAAAACCCCTAAAACTGCACTTATATTCCTGGTGCTATAGTACACACCTCTAATCCCAGAACTCAAGAGGATCAAGAGTTCAATGAATGAATTTGAAATTTGAGATCCGATTGGGCTACATGAGACCTTGTCTTGAAACAACAATGAACAACTCTTAACCTTAAATACACATGGATGTAATTTCAGAAATCTAGAAAAGGATGTGTCAAACCAAAAAGGGAGGGCGACTGAGACTACGGGAGCCATGAGGCTTTTACCTGAGCAATAGCATTTTTCTGCAGTGAGCATGTGTGCATCCAACCCTTATATAACACAATATGATTCAAATAACTAGAAAAACCACCTGTGACTCAGTGTCCATCCCTGATCACTGATGCTTGCTATGGAGATCCCAGGCCTGCTTCTAACTGGGCATACACCTGATCCCTCACCACCCCCACTGTACTCCTTAACCCTCACCACCCCCACTATACCCTGATCCTGTATCACCCCCACTGTACCCCTGAACCCTCACCACCCCCACTGTACCCCTTTCTGTACCTCACTTAAAATATTTTGAAGCAAATTTCACACTTCATAATTTCATTTTTCTTGGTGGCTGAATAGAATCCATTGTGCATAGGCACCACTGTTTTCATTATCCATTCCACAGTTGATGGACATCTAGGCTGCTTCCAAGTTCTTGCTTCTGTGAAGATTATAGCAACAAACACTGATGAGCAAGTATCTATGTAGTAGGGTATAAAGTTGCTCATGTATATGCCCAGGAGTGATATAGCTGGGTCATATGATATTTCTACTTTTAGAAACCTTATGAGAAACCTTCATAGTGTGTTTCATAGTGGCCATAACAATTTGCACTCCCTACAGTGGATAATAGCTCCTCTTTTGCATACCCTTGCCAGCATTTGTTGTTCTTTAGCAGTTGTTGAACTCATTTCCTAGGTGGCCAGAGAGTCCTATTCAGAAAGCTAGTTCCATATTTTAAAGTGTTCCCCACTTTTTTCCTTAGCAGTTTCAGAGTTTCAGGTCTCATGATAACGACTTTGGTCCCTGTGGAGTCATTTTTTTTTTTTTTTTTTTTTTTTTTTTGTAGAGTGAGAGATAAGGATCTAGTTTCATTCTTCTGCTTGTGGATAGTGAGTTTCCCAGCAACATTCATTGAAGAGGCTATCTTTTCTCTAGTAAATAATTTTGGAATTTTTGACAAAAATCAGGTAGCTATAGCTATATGGGTGAATGTCAGGATCTTCTGTCCTATTGATCTTTCTGTTTTTGTGCCAGTACCATATGTGTGTATGTGTATAGCTCAGAATTTCTTTTTTGTCTATTTGAGGTCTTTTGTGCCTCCTAGTTAATTTTAAGATTTTTTTCTTTTTTTCTGTGGAATTCTGATGGGCATAGCACTGTATCTATAAACTGCTTTTGGTGATATTGTTGTTTTCACAATATTTATTCTTTTAATCCATGGGCATGGGAAATCTCTCCATCTTCCCACATCTTCTTCAATTTCTCTCTTGGGTGTTTTAACATTTTCATTAGATAGGGCATTCACTTTCTTGGTTAAGTTTATTCCTAGATGTGGTGGGTTGAATATGACATGTCTCCCATAGCCTTATGTGTTTATAATTAAGCCTCATATTCAATCCCTAACTGGTAGAGCCTTTGAGAGGTAGAACCTTGTTGGAAGAGGTGTGTCACTAGGGGTAGACCTTGGGGTTTGTTAATCCAAGCCTATTGTATGTTCACTAGCTTGCTCTTGCTGCTGCCTCCCAATAGATGTGACAAGATGTGACATCCAGACGCTGTTCTGCCATGCTTTTCCTGCCATGATGAAACTTTCCCTTGAGATTATAAACTGAAACAAAAACCTTTCTTTCCATGATCTGTTTTTGGGTAAGATGTTTTGTCCCAGCAGTGAGAAGGTAACTTCCACACTATGTAATCTTATTTTTGAAGTAATTGTGAATGGACTTGCTTTCTGACTTCTTCCTCTTCTTGTTTGTGATTGGTACATAGAAAGGAAACAGATTTTTATATCTTCATTCTATAATCGTCTACTTAACTGGAAGTGTGTAGCATAGGTCCCTTTTGAAATTACTAGATGACATTTACATGGTTCAATATGCCATCCAGAGAGTCTACCACACTTGAATTCCTCCATCCCCTATTGCTGGATGTTTGGTTGTTTTTATTTTACTCATACTGTAATAAATGCTCCAGTTTGTAGGGTCTTGTTTTGTTTTCTCCTTTTTCCTTTTGGGTTATTTCCTTGGAAGAAATAAATTCTCAGAAGTGGAAATAGTGGGTCAAAATTTACACTTTTATGGCCCTTGAAGCAGGTTGCTAAGTTGCTTCTAAAAGCGTAGTTCCAGAACACACTGACGGCTTTGTTTGGCAGATATGAATGCGTAAGAGGTGCATGGGGTCCCAAGGCCAGGAAACAACATATATAAAGGTACATTGACCAGGACCAACTTCTGCAATCTATCCTTCAAATGCCATGGCGTGGCTAAATCTGTGGCAGATTCTGTTGTCTGACAAACTAAGAAGTCGTTTTTAATGTTCTTTGTTGTTATTCTCTTCCTGTGGAAAATAATGTTCCCAGCTTCCAGTGTAGCTAAAAGCGCCACGTGATTCCAGTCTGGGCTCTGGAAGGACCCTCTCCCTCTCTCTCTCTCTCCATATTTCCCTTCCTTCCCTTGTTTTGTTTTTGACCCATTTATTAGATCTCTCAACTGGGATGGTGAAGGTTGTTTTATTTCCTAACTAAAGGGGAAAATATCATCGGTACCATCTCTTCTTCCTGCTCTGAATGCAGATGTAATGCCTGGAGCTGCAGCAGCCATATTAAGACTGCAAAGTCAGATAAGCGTGAGCACTAAACATCAACACACCAGGGTGGCAGGAAGGAAAGAAAGAAAGAATCTGGGTCCTTGATAGCGTCGTTGAACAGCTGAATCTACTCCGCCGACCACCTACCTCTAACTTCCTATGTGGGAGCAATAATCCCTTATTTGATAAAACTCTGTTAGTAAGATTTCATGTCGCTTGCCGGCCTAATGCTTTCTAAGAGTACGTACAGGTTGTATCTCTGTGCCCTGGCTCTCTTACACGTCTCTAGGATTCAGATGCCTGTCCTGCTAAGATGTGAGTTGACTCTTGGGACCAGTGACTTAGATCTTTGCGGCCTTGGCACGGTACTTCTGCCCACCACAGTCTGCATGGGAGCCTCTTTGTGCCCCTGTGTGCTCACAGAAGCTGAAAAGTCTCAAATTTACTCCTATATAGTGCCTGAGCACCATTTCTTTGGTCAGGAGTAGCTACCAGGCCAGGACCTTGTGTTCAGGTCATGCAGGACACTGCCGCCCCTCTTTGTGGTTCTGGGGATTGAACTCAGACCTTGCACATGCTGGGTAAGCACTGTACCACTGAATGACATCACTAGTCTTTGTATTTTTATTTTTTGAGATAAGATCACATTTTATAGCCTATACTGGGCTCAAACTCAGGATCTGCCTGTCTCAGCCTCCTGAGTGCTGGAATTACAGAAATAGCCATACCTAACCTCACCTTCAGCTCTTAAGAGAATCTTGGCCCCAAAGTTCCAGATTTATGTCTAGCTCGTTCCCTCATCAGCTGTTGATCTTGGTTAAACTGGTTATGTCTGCAAGTAGCCAGTCTCCTCTCCTGCAAAGTAAGGGCCATGAGGGTCATTGGCAAGGCCTAGCATAGGGAATCTGGTAACATGTATGTACCAATTAATGTCTTTTCTCTGAAGACTTGGAGTATCAAGAAGCCCAGAATCTACCCACCCCCACACCGTAAGGATGGATCCCATGTCTGAAGTCTCCCTCAGGTGCCCCAGAGCCATCTGACCACCCCTGTGGGGGACGTGAAATCAGTCAATCAGAGTAATTTTCATCAGTAGGCAACTTGCTGTACACAGGGGTTTGCCATGGTTCTCAAAGGAGCCCGCAGAGGCCTCAGGAGCTGACGGTACCGTCTCTCGGCCCCAGCATAGGGGCAGAGCTCCCCGCAGCCTTTGGTGTGACCAGAGTGAGGCCGGCCTGCTCACCATCTTCCCAGTCAGTCTACAGCGCAGGAAGAGCACTGGCCCCAGGTCTCTCCTGGCTGTCCCAGCTGACATCTTGAGGACCATTCCTAGCCAAAATGATAGCATGGCTTCATCAAAGGCGCCTTTGATGTTTGGCTGAAAGTACTTCTTCAAAAGCTCTTATCGAGGAATAGAGATAAAAATCCTAAAGAGGCTCCATAAATCACTTGAATTGAAAGAATATGAATCTGGACAGCGGACCATCCTGGATGCACCGAGAGGTGGCAGAGGGGCGTCCTTCCTGCCCTGAGAGTGATGCAAAGGCAGACGTACGAAGGGGCTGGGGGCCAAGCATGGCCACTGGAGTAAATTACTTGCTTTAAATAACTGTTCCCAAGATGACTGTTTTTCAGGCACCTTTTATCTGTGTATATGTAATGTGGTGTGACACAGTGTGTGTGTGTGTGTGTGTGTGTGTGTGTGTGTGTGTGTATGAACCCATGATGCATTCTGTGCACTTACCTGTGGAAAGGCATGCTCTCCTGTTGTGGCTGGAGGGGAGGGAATGCCCAAGTGTCCTCCTCCACTGCTCTGCCACACACTCTTACTTGAGCTGGAGTCTCTTACTGATCCTGAAGTTTGCTGTTGTTTTTTGTTTTGTCTTGTTTGTTTGTATTTATCAGCCATGGAGCTGCTCCAGTCTCTGCTTCCCACAGGACTGGGGTTTACAAACATGCATATCCATGTTTATATGGGTCCTGGAGATTGAACTCAAAATGGTCTCTAAGGCCCTCACACTTGCACAGGAAGTGCTCTTAACCGCCGAGCCATCTCTCCAGCCCTCGGCCACTTTTAAAGAGTGTTGACCTGGTATGAAAGTAAGTCCAGGAATTCTGAGAGCAGATGCCAAGGGTGTATCCTGCCCCTTCCTGACTGGGGTCTCTTGGGAATTACCTACCCAGGGCTGGCCTCTGCACTCAGCACATATCACTTCTCTCTAGTTGCCTCCAGCCCTTGGGGATGGCTGTGAGGATGAGAGCCCTTCTCACTATAGCATGGCTTTGATGGATCTCTATCTGTTGTGTACGGCACCATAGACTGAGGCTTGAATATTGAATCCCTATCAGGCAGACCCCTACTGGGGAAGAGGTATGTTACTGGGGGCAGATCTTGGAGTCCAGCCCTGAGGTGTATTTGGAGGCAGATCTTGAGCCCTGCTCTAAGGTGCGTGGAGAGCAGTTGGATTGCTAGCGGTTTGTGCTTGTATATGTGTGTGTGTGGGGGGGGGTGCTGGCTGTTTAATGGTGTCTTGCTATTGATCTATGGAAGGAAGCCAGCTTCTTCTGCCATTGATTGTGGATCTCTGGAATTTGTAAGCCCAAAATAAACCCTTCCCTCCCCAAGGCTGTGTCTGGTTGGATGTTTGTCCTAGTAATGAGGAGCTGACTGTAACCCCATCCCAGAGTAAGGGTGGACTCCCCTGTGAGTTTGCTCATTCTCCCACCTGCTTCCTGTCGTCTCATCCCCAGTCTCTCCTCTTCACCAGTCTGAACAAGAAAGCCCTGTGCTTGGGGGCATCCTGGTGCTGACTTGGTTCAGGTGTCCCTCTTGGGGAGGGTCCACCACAGGACAGTTTGTCCCTGAAGTCAAGGGGCCCAAGGTGCAAAGCTTTGTTCTGCCTCTTGCTCTGTGTGCTCAGCCAAGCTTGTCCATCTCACTGTGCATCCATTTCCTGCCCAGCAGCATGGATCTAGGCACTGGACCGCTGGAGATACAGAGCTGCATGTCATCTGGCACACCAAAGCCACTGATAAATAGTGTTAGCACATAAAAACCACAAAGACAAGCCCAGTGTGGTGGCTCATGCCTGTAATCCCAGCACTTAGGGAGCTGAGGCAGGAGGACTGCCATGCGTTCAAGGCCAGCCTGGGTTAGGTGGCAAGATCTTAGCTGAAGAAAACCAAACCAACTAAACAAATAAACAAAAAGCCATTTTGATACATAAAAGTATCAAGGATAACAACAATAGCTATAACGTGTCAATTATAGAAGTCTTCTCTCAGCAGAAGCAAGGCACAGAGGACTCTTACTGCCCCCCACACACCCCCTATCCCCCACTCCCACTGACTTCTGGTGGAGTCATTCCTGGTGCTCTTTGGCATCTTGGCTCTGGCCAGTTTCCATGGTGACCTTCTTCTTCCAGTGTTTCTCTGACCTAGGAGCCAGCATAGCTGTTTGCAGATAGAGAGAACCTCTCCTACCCACTCCAGAGTTTCCAGGGCTACCTCCAACGGCTGCCACAGGTGACTGCTCCAAGCTGCCTGGAGCCCAACAGACAGCCCTGTGAGTGACCCCTTCTCAAGCACATTTTGCCCTGCTGGGTCATAGCTGCCGTGATCCAAGAAGGATGCCCTGGTATTGTTTGCATCATTGCTGGCCGCTAGGAGCACGTGTGGAGAAGTCTTTGTCTCCTGCCCATGGTCCGCACTGGCTCCACAGGCCAAGGCTGGGCAGATAGAACCCAGCTAGCTGTCCTCAGCCTGTACTAGCTTCTCAACCAGCTCGGGCCCTCCCCACCCACCCTGCCTCCTCCGGCCTGTCTACTGGGGTGGGGGTGGGGTGGATGAGAGGGATTCCTTAGTTTCTCCTGCTTCTAATCAGCCCAGCTGGGAGCACCAGCAGACAAGGAAGGGCCAGAGGAGATGAAAGGCCATGGGCCAATTCTGTAAGCCACCCAGTCACCAGAGCCTGGCTTCCCTCCTAGCAAGTTCCAGCAGAGGAACAAACAAATTATCTCTGTTGTTCCTGGGATGTTTGAATGTCCTTATGCATGTAATTACGTGCTTTGAGCCAACAGTTTGGGTGAACAGGCCACCACAGCTACCTAGAGCCGGGCCACCTGTAATCAAAACAAAAGTGGCAGTCAGGGTGCTATCAGGTGCAGACAATGCTAAACTCAGTTGGTCCTTCACCTGGAATGGCTTCTTGGGGGGAACCTGGTATGCACTTGGAGGCTCCTGAGTTGCGAAACGCATAAGGAAGGGGGTGGGAGCAGGCAGCCTGGGCTTTTCCACATGCTGCCCTAGTTCTGAAGCTGGGGAAGATGGAAGGCCTGAGATAGCTCAGGGGTCTAGATTTTAAACAGCTTTCCAATAATAGAGGCACATCGGGAGCTTGGGAGACATAGGTAGTTTTAAGATCCCTCTAGGAGGGGAAGTAATGGCCCCATTTCCTGATAGCCTGCTAGGTGTCGGGGCTTAGCTATTAATATGTTATTTCATTGAATTCTCACGACATGCCTTTGGGAAGGGCATGGAAATACATCCTTCTAGAAGAACAATGTGCCATCCATTGTACCACAGAGCCACATGGAAATACACCCTTCCAGAGAAGCCTGGAGACAGTGAGCATCTTGCCCAAAGTCACATCAAACCTGTCTCCAAAATCCTGTTCTGGGCCCTTCCCCACAGTTATCTCACTTGAAGTTACTTGTTCCATGCACTGTTCAGCTCCCCCATCCCAGGTGGACAGGAAAGAGCATCTTGTTCCCTCCTGAGGGGCCAAGCTGTTCTGAGCTTTCAGCTCCGGGCAGGCAAAAACCCGTGGCACACAGGGGCAGGACGAGGCGCTGTGTGTGGAACAAGAAGACAGGTCAAAAATTGTAAAGGCTGTGCCCTGCATGCCTGGTCTAGGACAGAGAGCGGAGGCTCAATATGGTACCCAGGCAGGAGGCCTTCCCTGGTGTTAGCATGTGGCTGGGCAGCATTTACAAGCTCCAGCCACAAAAGGCAGCTTTCCTGAGTAGAAGTGGCAGAGGCGGGGCTCGAAGGCACACAAACAAATGCACCCTCAGCAGGCAGGTGAGGGTCAAGGCAAAGCGTCAAAGGAGCAGCAAGCCCTGGGGGTGGGGGAGGGGGGCTGCAGGGCAGAGGTGACAGTTTGGATGGACCATGCAAGACGCTGATTCTAGCCTGGACAGAACCAAGAGTCCAGGTTTTCATCAGTTCCTCAGCAAGGAGGAAATTGGAAATTAATATCAAACTCCCACTGAGTAGCGTCCATAGTTTCCATATGGAATCATGCTTGGCTTAGCTAGGTAGTAAAATGTTTATGATTTTCTTTCCAAGGTCGTTTAGTCATTCTCAATGAACCATTTAGTTGGCTTCATAAAGCCCTGAATTCAAGAATCCCTGTAGGAGATGCTATAGATAGATGGATACCCGGGCTAGGTGGACCTTAGTGACTGGCTATTGCTGTCAAGGCTGAGGACCTGGACTGGACAAATCCCAGGGAAAAAAACGATCCTTCCACACATCTCTTATGACAGGACAAGGGTGTCAGTATCTACTAGACCACTGCCTTGACTGGATTTGCAAAGTCTATTATAAGAACTTCCTATGAACTGATGATCCACATACGGAAATAATATGCCCCGCCCTAACAATACTTTTGGGAAACCAAGGCACGGCTGCACAGACCTGCCTGGAGAGGAGGCCACTGTGATCAGGCAAACATGAGCTTTCATTCTTCCTGTTCCACCTGGGAGGGGCAAGAAGGCCATAGCCTCCTTTGCCATCTGTGCTCTGTAGCTCCCTCTGTCCTGGGAATGTAGACGCAGATCTGAAGAGCAGTCTGGCAGGCGTGGAGGCTGAGGCAACAGAGTGAGACTCTCAAAATAAAACAAAAAAAAAGGAAAGAAGGAACTAAGGGGCTGGAGAGATTGCTTAGTGGTTAAGGTGCTTGCCTGCAAAGCCTAAAGGCCCAGGTTTGATTCCCCAGTGCCCACATAAGCCAGATGCATAAGGTGGTGCATGCATCTGGAGTTTGTTTGCAGTGGCTAGAGGACGTGGCACACCCATTCTCTCTCTCTCTCTCTCTCTCTTTGTCACTCAAATAAATAAATAAAATATTTTTTTTGTTTTGTTTTTTTTCAAGGTAGGGTTTCACTCTATCTCAGGCTGACCTGGAATTCACTATGTAGTCTCACAGTGGCCTCGAACTCACAGCAATCCTCCTACTTCTGCCTCCCAAGTGCTGGGATTAAAGGCGTGTGCCACCATGCTTGGCTTAAAATAATTTTTTAAAAAAATAAAAAAGAACTAAGGTTGTAGCCCAGTGGTGGAGTGCTCGCCTAGCATGTGGGAGGCCCTGTTTGGTCCCCAGAACTGAAAATAAGTACCATGTAATTCTTCAGAGTTGAGCATGGTGGCACACTCCTGTAATCCCTGGCACTGGGAGATTTAGGCAGGAAGATTGCTGTGAGTTTGACATCAGCCTGGGCTACATACTGAGACCCCATTTCTAAATAAATAAATGAAAACATTAACCTGCACAGACCTTCCACTGTGTGCTGGAGCCAGAGGCAGGGGAGGGCTACAGAGCTCATCACATGTCTTCCTGCACAATCTTACAGCCCCACCACTCACACACCACCCCACAGCACACGTGCTTTCCGACGTGCGCCTGTTTCTATCTGCCCATTCACACAGATTCATTCCTATGTACACGTGCTCCTGCATAACATAGATGCACACACGCCGACATTCACAAATACTCAGAACACACTCGTGCACACACACACACACACACACAGAGAAACAGACACATGCACACACAGAAACGTATCCTAACAAATACATAGAAAACACACCCTTGCACTGGAGAGATGGCTTAGCGGTTAAGCGCTTGCCTGTGAAGCCTAAGGACCCCGGTTCGAGGCTGGATTCTCCAGGACCCATGTTAGCCAGATGCACAAGGGGGCGCACGCGTCTGGAGTTCGTTTACAGTGGCTGGAAGCCCTGGTGTGCCCATTCTCTCTCTCTCTTTCTCTCTCTCTCTCTCTCTGCCTCTTTCTCTCTCTGTTACTCTCAAATAAATAAATAAAAATGAACAAAAAAAAAATTAAAAAAGAAAAAGAAAACACACCCTTGTAAGCAACATACACTTGTTCTCAGACCCTACCCCTTAGCCACACTTGTGTGCACACACACCTTCCTTTTTCCTGTCTCAGTTGCCCTGAAGACAGGGGAAGACCACATTGGAGCTCTGGGCCTCTGCCTCAAGTGCAAAGGGAGGTCTCCATCCCCAGTCAGAGCAGTACAGTTACCAGGCCCACCACTCACAAATGCCTCATGACCACGTGTTTGGCCACTCACTGCCCTGCCATCTGGTACCTGCTTGCCTGGGCTCCTCCCACACAGGGTAGCCTCGTTTACCTTTAAGCCTCTGACATACCCTCTCACACACACACACACACACACTCTCTCTCTCTCAACCTGCTCTCCCTCCCTCACCTTTTCACTATCACCCAGAACCACTTCATCTCCAGTCGCTTCCCATCACGTCTATGCCACTTCAACCTGTCTCCTCCCCTCCAGATTTAGTCCTGTTCTCTTGCAGATACAACCCCACCATATCTGTCTCTCTGTCTCCTGCACCCACTGAACAACTTGAGCTATGGCAAGTGGGAGAGGGTGTGAGGCCTGAGGGAAGCTGCTATTCTTAGCCCTGTCACTGAACACTTCCCCCCCCTCAGCTCTGTCCCTGGCTGCTCAGCACTGTCCCCAGAGCCAGAGGGCAGCTGATCCCTCCTCTATGGAGTGGACCCCAGTAAGAGGGGCAGTAGGGGGTGCAGCCATACTGAAAAGGAGCAGAAACCATGACTCGTTTTGGCTATTTCCCTTCTGCTCTGCCTCTAGTGCTCAGGAAGCAACTTGGTGGGGACCAGCCCAGTGGCAGGAAAGGAGTTTACACTGAAAATTACTTGTTGGCCTGAAGCATATGGTGCCATGGCTAACCCAATTCTCATTCATTTTTTTCCCTCCCTCCCTCTCTCTCTCACACACACACTTGCTAAGCAAGTATTGCATTATTAAACTAAATCCCCAGTCCTCTTTTTACTTTCTTAAAAATATTTTTTTTTATTTATTTGAGAGAGCAAGAGACAGAGTGAAAAAGAATGGGTGCACCAAGGCCTCTAGCCACTGCAAGTAAACTCCAGGTGCATGCACCACCTTGTGCATCTGGCTTTACATGGGTACCGAGGAATCGAAACTGGGTCCTTAGGCTTCACAAGCAAGCACCTTAACTACTGAGCCACCTCTCCAGCCCCACTTTTTACTTTTCATTTTGATACAGGGTCTTACTAAGTTGCTCAGATTGGCCTTGAACTCACTCTGTAGCCCAGGCAAGTCCTGAACTTGAGATCCTTCTGCCTTAGCCTCCGAAGTGGAGTATCTGGGATTAAAGGCTTGCCTACCAGGCTGGGTCCTCTTAAAATTTTAATTTATTTATTTATTTATTTATTTGTGCGTGTGTGTGTGTGTGTGTGTGTGTGTGCGTGCACGCGCACTACTGAAGACAAACACCAAACACTCGCCACTTTTTTCTTTAAAATTTTTTGTTCGTTTATTTATTTATTTGAGAGCAACAGACAGAGAGAGAAAGAGGCAGACAGAGAGAGAATGGGCGCACCAGGGCCTCCAGCCACTGCAAACGAACTCCAGATGTGTGCGCCCCCTTGTGCATCTGGCTAACGTGGGTCCTGGGGAATCGAGCCTCGAACCGGGGTCCTTAGGCTTCACAGGCAAGTGCTTAACCACTAAGCCATCTCTCCAGCCCTCACCACTTCTTTTGTCTGGTTTAAATGGAAGCTTAGGAACTAAACTCAGGCCAGCAAGCTTTGCAAGCAAGCATCTTTAGCCACAGCGCCATTTCTTATCTCTCTTTTTGCTTTGGAGTTGGAACCCATAAATAGGTGAAACCCAGCTCATTTCTGCCTAGCCTCAGAAACTGCTTACTTTCAAGCCTCTGGGTACCCCGTTGTTCCCCCTGCCCCCCCCCGGGGTTTCCCTAGGCCTCTAGTTTAGCTTCCAGGAGAGGAGGGAAGGAGTTCACCCCAGGAAGTCCCCCAGGTGCTCCAGCGCAACCTGCTTGATTTTTCTCTTTCAACTTCCTCCCTGATCTGGGTTCAAGAGACCCAACTGCTTCCCTGCCCCACCTCCCACCTTTCCATCTGGGTATTGTCTTTCTCAGAAGATGCCTTCCAAGTGTCCTCTTTATCCTCGCCCATAAGTATAGCCCTGCCCTGCTCTCTTTGGCTTTCCCCAGAACCACTGTAGTGGCTGTCAGCTGACCTCCTCGTCCTCAGTCCATCCTCCAAACAGCTGCCAGAGTCCAGACCCTTCAGAGAGTGGCACACCAGGGTCCTTTCACTACATGGAGCCAGCCTTCTGCTATGCCCTCACATTGGCACATGTTGGCTCCTCAGCTGAAGAACCTGTCCCTTTCCTTTACCTTGGGTGAATTCAGAACCCACTCAGGGGTCATTGTCACTCATGACGTGTGAAACCTCTAACCTCCCCCCATACACACCATGTAGATCCCTTAAAAAAATTCTTGGGCTGGGGGAAATGACTCAGCAGTTAAAAGCACCTGTCTGCAAATCCTGATGGCTTGGGTTCAATTCCCCAGAACCCATGTACAGCCAAGTGCACAAAGTGACACATGCATCTAGAGTTTGTTTGCAGTGGCAAGAGTCTCTAGCATGCCCATTCTCTTCCTCTCTCTCTCTCCCTCCCTCTGTTTCTCCTTGCAAATAATAAAAATAAAAAATATGTAACTACTATTTATTTGTGTGTGTAGCATGTGTGGTGTATGGGTGTGTGTGGTGTATGCACATGTGTATGCAGATGCACATTGTTTGCACACAGGGTTGTGAAGGCCAGAGGAAGTGTTTAGGGTGTCTTCTCTATTGTTCTTTCATCTTATTTCCTTGAGACAGAGACTCTCATTGACCAGTGATCCCAAAAGAATCTTCCTGTCTCTGTGCTCCTCTCAGTACTGAGACTGTAGGCATGTACAGTCACACCTGGCTTTTCATGTGGGTGTTCGGAATTAAATTCAGGTCTTCATCCTCGTGCAGTCAGTGTCTTACCTGTTGAGTCATCTCCCCAACCCCATGGATCTTTTTAATCTCTGCTCTCAAGCACTGGCACAAACTTCAACCCCTTCCTTGAAGCTTGCATGGGAGGAACTAGCAATTGGGAGAGTACTGGCCTGGAGTGCATGAAGCCCTGGGTTCATCCACAGCACTGCATAAACTGGGAACACTGGTGCATGCCTATAATACAGCACTGGAGAGGTGGAAGCAGAAAGATCAGGAAGTTTGAAGTCAGCCTGGGATACGTGAGACCCTGTCTCAGAAACAAACAAACAAAAATAAATTAGTGCGCTGATATTATTGTGTCTGGCGCAGGGCTAAAATTTTCAAATGAAAGCTACAAAATCTATTTCTGCCTATATGATTATTTAAGTGTGAGTGATATTTCCCTATCTTTTTTGTATTTTTATTATTTAACTTTATTTATTTGCAAACAGACAGAGGTAGAGAGAAGAGAGACAGAGAGAGAATAGGCACACGAGGGCCTCTAGCCACTGTAGATGAACTCCAGACACATGTGCCCCTTGTGCATCTGGCTTAAATTGAACCTAGGTCCTTTGGCTTTAACCTTAACCACTAAGCCATGTCTCCAGCCCTTTTATTCTAAATATGTGTGTGTGTGTGTGTATACATATATATATGCATATCTTATTTACTTATTTATTTGAGAGAAAGAGGGAGAGAAAGAGAGAGAATGGGTGCGCCAGGGCCTCCAGCCACTGCAAACGAACTCCAGACACATGTGCCCCCTTGTGCATCTGGGTCCTGGAGAATTGAACCAGGATCCTTTCGCTTTGCAGGCAAACGCCTTCCTCTCCCGCCCCCATCTTCTTTGGACACTGTCCAATTAAATTATAAAAGAGCTCTTTAATTGCTTTAAGAAAACTAAGTGTTTGCTAGGTATAGTGGTGCAAAACTATAACCCCAGCATGGGAATACGGAGGCAGGAGGATAGAGAGTTCAGGAGTTCAAGGTCATTATTAGCTACCTAGCAAACTCAAGGCCAACCTGGGATACATGCAACAAAGAAAGGGCTCAAGGGATGGCTCTGTTGGTAAAGTCCTTGCTGCGCAAGCATGAGGAGCTCAGTCTGGAGCCCCGCACCCACAGAAAAGCTGGGTATGACATATGTCTGTAACTCTAGTGGTGACGAGGTAGCGACAGGGGCATCCCTGGGATTTACTGGCTAGTTGGTGTAGCCTGATAGATGAGTTCCAGGCTCAGTAAGATATTCTCTCAAAAACTAAGGTGGACAGTCATTGAGGAAGACATCAAACATTGACTTCTGTCCCCCACATGCACGTGCACATACCCCCTGCACAAACACCTGCACTGTACCCACACACAACACCAAAAAAAAAAAAAAAAAAAAAGAAATAAATAAGCAAGAACAAGGAGGGAAGGGGGGGGAAGAGAGGGAGAAAAGTAGTGCTTATGTAAATGAAGCGTTCTTCCACAAAATAAGAACTAACCCAAATGCTTTGCAAATTCACATGCCTTGAGAAACCTGGGATAAATAAGATTGTTTTATTAAAATTGGCATGTCTTTAGAATTTCAGCTTTAAATATATAATAGAGATGCCTACTTTTTTTCTACTCAAGTTTACTGATGAGGCAAGTTTTGATCCCTATAGGATACAGGGTTGCCCCAACAGGAGCCAAGACTAGACACAAGGATAGGGGCCTGAAGCAGAGAAGAGTTCACAGTAAGGGGTCCAAGCCGTGCCCGGAAGCCCAGTGGTTATGGCTCGTGCAGAACTCCTGAACGTGGAGTCTTTTGCAACGGAAGCAGCAGCTGGGTATTCCCAGGACTGGTTTGTCTTCTACTAAGGACAGTGACCTTACATCCAGGCCTAAGCCTCAGGAAAACTCAACAGGCCCTTGCCAATCCAGTCCATTGTTCTACTACTCAACATAAGAGAGTCCATTGGAAGGTCTTCCTGTCGTCTAGTTTAGAAACCTTTCATTGTATGTCCCGACCCACTTAACTCTTTGGGAGAAAAAACACACACGCACACACACAAAAAAAAACAAAACCCACACACACAACCAACTCTGCTGAATCTAAAATGCCACACAGCACTCAGACAAAGACCCCTTTCTGTGGAGTTCCACCCCCTCCTACACCTCTTTCCTCTCCCCACCCCCCTTCCTTACTGCAGGCTAAATTGGCAGTAGGGAAGTTTTGAGTCAACAAATGCAGTGGGTTAGGGAAGGGAGCCCTGGAGGGGATTCCTGTCTGGGAAACATTTGCTGACAGCAGTTACTATGACAAGGAGGGCCTGCACCAGCCCTGAAGGTGGCCTCTGCCCTGCACCCCCCCCCCAGCTCCCCTGGTGCTCCCTCTCCATCGCTCTGCACCTATTCTGTCATTTACATACTCAGTAAGCTATGGACACCTGCCACGGGTCCAGCACCTGCCTCGCATTTCTCTATTTACTCTTTCACTCCATCCTTACTCCGACCAAGTTATCTATTACTGTCCCTCTGAACGAAGGACCAAACCATCAACTGAAGTGGCTTGCCCAAAGTCACACAGAAGTCAGAGCTGCGATGGGAACCCACGTCTAAGCTGGTCATGGTGGCACATACCTGTAGTCCCAGCTACACAGAAGGCTGGGGCAAGAGGATCACTTGAGCCCAGAAGTTCAAGTCCAGCCTGGGCCACATAGTGAGATCCTATCTCAAAAATTAAAGCAATAAAACCAAATAAAACCCCCTAACAACCCAGGCCTATGTAGGCCTGTGGGCTTCTGTTCAGTATTAGGATATTAGCTGACGGGAAATAAGTTTCTCAGAGAAAGAGACTTCACCATCTTTGGCTCTTCACCCCTAGCACTGTGCCCAGTCCCTGCACACAGTAGGCACTCAGTATATGCTTATATCATGAACGTTACACTTTTGAGGGGGATGCTAGAAGACAGCTTAATAAAAGAGGGTATGGTGGTTTGATTCAGGTGTCCCCCATAAACTTAGCTGTTCTGAATGCTAGACTCCCAGCTGATGGAGATTTGGGAATTAACACCTCCAGGAGGCGGTGTATTGTTGGGGGCGGGCTAATAGGTGTTATAGCCAGTGTCCCCTTGCCAGTGTTTGGCACACCCTCCTGTTCTTGCTGTCCACTTTATGTTGGCCAGGGGGTGATGTCCACCCTCTGCTCATGCCATCATTTTCCCTGCCATCATGGAGCGTCCCCCTCGGGCCTGTAAGCCAAAATAAGCCCTTTTTTCCCACAAGCTGCTCTTAGTCGGGTGATTTCTGCCAGCAATGCGAACCTGACTACAACAGAGGGCCTCTCTGGTGGGAACCAGCTATATCTGGATTTAGCAACCCAGACACTCCAAGGAATTTATTGAGTGCCTACTGTGTGCCAGGCACTATTTGAGGACCTCTGAATGCAAAGATTTAAAATACACATCTGTGCTTTGCCCTAAAGGAGGTCTTTGTTTAGTTGAGGTGGCAGACGTATAAACAGATGTAGTTGAGCGCCACATGCCCTGGATTCCAGTTGGGGCTTAAATGTGAAAAGCAAAACAATAAAGCTTTTATAAGACAACACAGAAAAATATCTCCCATGAACTCAGGGCACGGAGAGAGTTCTTAAACAGCACACAAAAAAAGTACATAAATTAGAATCAAGAAGTTTGCATTCTTCAAAAGACAGCAATAAGAGAGTCAAAAGTTAGTCACAGGGCAGGAAAGGTTCATCTCCCAGAGGGTGCTTGGAACTCTGCCAAATGCACACGACAGAGTTCCTCAGCTTAATGGAAGATGTTAACTGGGAGGCCCGTGTGGGTCCCCTAGCTCAAATCTCAAAGTGAGAGGTAGTCAGGTGGAGGGACCGTGGAGGAATTGGCCAGGCAGATGCTATTGCAAAAAAAAAAAAAAAGCGGGCAAAGGGTACACTGTGGCAAGAGAGATGGGTTGGCTTAAGGACCATCCCTGAGGCAGAACCCACAGGATGTGGCACTGGTGGGGGGCTGGGGGTGGGGGTGTGGGCCAGGAAGGAGCTGAGGCACTTCCAGCGCAGGGGCCTAGGTGGATGGGGCTGTCATAACCAAATGTCCAGAGGATGCAAAGGGAGGGAGGAAAAAGCTAAGAAGCCAAACCGAACACATGCTGCTTTGGAGGTCCCCACGGGATAGACAGCTCAACATCCAGAACACCAAGGTGTGGTACTGCCACAGAGCCACAGATATCAGAAGGTCTGGTAGGTGGCCGGGCCTGGTGACACACAGGTGAAATCACAACGTTTGAGAGGCGGATGGAGGAGGCTCTTGGGTTTAAGGCCAGCCTAGACTACATAAGACAAACCCCCAAATTCTTAAAAACCGAACCCCAAAAGCAGCAGCAACAGCAGCTGTGTGGAGGAGAGTGACTGTGGGTAGGGCAGGGGAAGGCAGGAAGTGAAGGGACAGAGCCTTGGGGAGCCCCCAACACAGGGGTGCTGTGCACAGGAAAAGCAGGCTTGCACAAGACAGCATGGGAGAGTGCAAGGAGCCTTGGAAGAGGAGGAGTGCCATACCACCCACATGCAGAGCTGGTCTTGCCTGAAAAAAAAAAACAAAAAACCGAGACATTGGAATAGGCCTGGGGTCTGTGTGAAGCAGGCTAGGGGCGCAGAGCGAGGCAGAGGGCGCGTCTGCCTGAGGGTCTCTATTTCTCTGCCAATCACAGGTGAGGGAGGGGGAAGGAAGCAGTGGGCAGACTGAAGGGGTGGTAAAAGTTTAGAAAGTGAGCCCAACCTCCGAGGCCAGGAGGTGGGGCTAAAAGTCGGGGACCAAGCTGGTGTGGTGGTGGGCCACACCTTTAATCCCAGCGCTTGGGAGGCCGAGGTGGGAGGATCGCCAAGAGTTCGAGGCCACCCTGAGAGACTACATAGTGAATTCCAGGTCAGCCTGGGCTAGAACGAGACCCTGCCTTGGAAAACAAAAGTAAATAAATCAATAAAGTCAGGGACCGTATTGCTGTGTTTTCCTGTAGTTTGGGAATCGTGATGGGGGAAGCCGATGACTGGGTCTCCCCAGGGCTGGCCAAAGGGCAATGGGCATGGAGGTACAAGGAGGAGGAATGCTACAGCCTGGTCACTGAAGCAGGAGGAATGGCCAGGGAGGGTGGAGAGCCTGGCAGGGGCCCCTTGTCTAAGGCTAGTGCTCCCTTTCCAGAGCTGAGCGGGAGAGCATGAAAGTATCAGCGAAATTTCTGTGAAAGGAGACTGGGTTCCATGAAAAGGAGGGAAAGAAATTGTGGCCTATGAGGGGAAGTACTGGTATTCAAGGTTTTACGAGTGCCCGGCGCGTGAGGTAGCACACACCTATAACCCCATTCTTGGGAGGCTTGGGCAGGAGGATGGAAACTTTGAGACTCATCTGGGCTACAAAGCAAGATCTTATCTCAAACAAACAGATTTTATAGAAGGGTTGGGGAGAGAACACAGTAGCTCAGTGAGTAATGTGCTTGCTTTGCAAGCATGAGGACCCGAGTTTGATTCTCCAGAACCCATATAAAAAAGCTGGATGTGGCCGAGCGTGGTGGCCCATGTCTTTAATCCCAGCACTCAGGAGGCAGAGGTAGGAGGACTCCTGTGAGTTCAAGGCCAGCCTGACAATACAGACCCAAAGGTATGTGCCTGTAATCCCAGCACTGGGAGCAGAAGCAAGCAGGTCCCTGGGGCACGCTGGCCAGCTAGTCTTGTGTACTTGGTGAGCTTCAAGCCAGTGAGAGATCCTGTTTCAAAGAAAAGGCAGACAGCTGGGGCAGGGGACATGGCTCAGTGGTTAAAGGCACTGGCTTGCAAATCTTGCCAATCCAGGTTCAACTCTCAGCACCCACATCAAGTCAGTTGCAAAAAGTTGTGCAAGTATCTGGTATTCAATTTCAGTGTCATGCTCCCCCCAACACACACATGTAAATAAATAAAAATTAAAAAAAAAAACAGGGTTGGAGAGATGGCTTAGTGGTTAAGTGCTTGCCTGTGAAGCCTGAGGACCCCAGTTCGAGGCTCGATTCCCCAGGACCCACGTTAGCCAGATGCACAAGGGGGCGCACACAGCTGGAATTTGTTTGCAGTGGCTGGAGGCCCTGGTGCACCCATTCTCTCTCTCTATCTGCCTCTTTCTCTCTCTGTTTGTCGCTCTCAAATAAATAAATAAAAATTAATCTAAAAAAAAAAAAAAAGAAAGGGTGGACAGTGTTCCTGAGGAAGGACACCTGAGGTTGTCCCCTTTGGTCTCCACACAAATGCATACCAACACGTACTCACTCACACACATGGATCTTACAGGAGACAGGAAAGGAGACTTATAAGGGACTGATGGGGAGAAGCCACCGGAGGTTTGAAGTAGAGGAGACAAAACATGAGGTGTAGGGATGCCTTGTGGTCATTCAAGGTCCTAGGATGAAGGTAGGCATTGGGAGGCAGAGGAAGAATGTGGTATCCAGTCCTTAAGTCCAGGGGACTCTAGGTGGATAGGTGATGTCAGTCAGGTTAGGTGAAGGGAGCTACGGCTGGGGAGTGGGAACCTAGAGGTGTGACCTTGAGTGGGAGAGGAAATATAATGGACCGAGGTGACAGAGAGAGGCAGGAAAATGCTGAGGCTGCCAGCCTGGCCAGCTGCGACCTCCTGTCTCTCTTAGGAGCACCCTTTTTGACTCACATTGTTCTCTGAGCCTGAAGGATGCCATTCACCCTGGGGTCCACAGCTCTGATACTCATGTCTCTCCCCTGTCAGCTATAAGGCAGGACTTTACCTCACGGGTGGATTGTGTCCCTACAGGATTGTGGGAAGTAGGCCACGGACACAGGACTGCAGCTTGGGATGGTGGAAGTGTGTGGTTATTCTGAACCGCCTCCGCCCTTTCCCTGTGTTCCTGGGACACACAGCACTGTTCTATCCTTTAACGTGCATATGGAAAATGAAGCTAATACAAAGAGGTATTGATGATGAAGACAGGAAGTGAGGCGTCAGGACTGACATCAGATCTCCTGGCAACACTCTGGAATCACCTGATTCCCTGCAAGACCTAGCCAAGGGGCCGTCTCCCCCCTTTTCATCAACTTCTCTGTTAGCAGTTACATTAAAGACACCAAGATTCTTAACCCTTCCACGTGTCCTTTGCTTCCCACTCTTAGCAGTGGTTACTCGGGGTCTGTGTGTTCTTTAAGATTGCATTTTGGAGGAAGGGCCTCTGAAGGGGCTCTGGGAACAAATGACAGGATCCTGTGGGGTAGAGCTCACATTATGGTCTGGGGGGGGGGTCAATAGATCCTAATGGATACATAAATTTTCAGGATGAGGACTTGTCAAGCGAAGACCAGCCACCTCCTACCCATGGTAGGGTGAGGGTGGGGCTGGAGGGAGTAGATGCCCTGAAGGTACCCAGAGTGACTTTGTAGGTCACTAGGCCTACCCAGGGGAGGAAGGCAAGGACCTTGGGAGGTTTGGAAAGCTCAGGGGCTTCTGAGTCTTGCTTCTAATTGAGAGCCAGGCTTTGGTGAAACAGGGCACAGTGGGACTAACAGAGCCGTAATAGACAGGCATGTTTTCATAGGCAACACTGGATTATAACTGAGTATTTCTTAGCACTGTACTGGCCTCTCCCTTCCCTTTACTCTTCCCTTTCTTCTCTTTTCTTTGCTCTCCTTCCCTCTTTTTCTCTCCCCTCCTCTCCCTTCCCCTTCTCTGTAGCAGCTTGCAGCATTGATCTCCATCTCTCCAGCTTCCTTGGGTAGCACAAAGTATTGAAGACCATGGCGACCTCTGCCAAGCTGGGTCTGAGCCTACCTGAAGCTCTCTCTAGGGCAGACGCAGTGTGTGCACTCAGAGGCAGTTGGGAGTGGTTGAACCACAGTGTCCTAATCATTGGGACGCTCCAGAGGTGACTTCCTTTGCCTAGGCTGTGGGAAATGTTTAATGGTTCCAGCTCTTGGCCACCGTTGTGCCATGGTGGAGCTAGGTAAACAAGCTGGGTGGTAGACAGCTGTAGCTGTTTGGGCTCAGCGTCCCTGGACCACCTGCGGGACACCTGGCCTTGGCCAGGGTATGCGTGTCGGAGTTGTGGCTGTGACCATGCCCAGGGAGATGCTTCCACGGGAGTGGGGTGGGTGGGAGCACCTGTGGCCATTAGGAAGGCTTTTATGAGCCTGTTACACCAAGCAGCTCCCTCCCCCCTCTGCTCAGCATTGAAGCACTTCCTGTTTGCTCCCAAGCAGATGGTGCTGAAATCTCTCCGCACCAACTCCCATTCATAAATCACAGCCCATTCCCTGGTGCTGGAGCCGCCATTCTAATTACAATGGGGGAAGTGGCGCGTAGTACGCAGGTTTGCCAGCAGCCTGCACTTATCAAGAGGCTGCTGGCCAGGAGATTGTGCCTCTCTCCCATCAAGGAGCTACCCCTCCCACCACCCTACTTTACCCAGAGGTCTCTGTGGGCCTAGGCCCATGCAGCCAGGCCCCAGTGAAGTACTTCCTGCCTTTTTTTTTTAAACTTTATTTTTATTTATTTATTTATTTGAGAGAGAGGGAGAGAGAATGGGTGCGCCACGACCTCCAGCCACTGCAAATGAACTTCAGGCGCATGCGGCCCCTTGTGCATCTGGCTTACGTGGGTCCTGGGGAATCAAACAGGGGTCCTTTGGTTTTGCAGCAAAAGCCTTAACCACTAAGCCATCTCTCCCTACAAAGGCTCTGGGACTAAACAGTCCTTTTTTGTCCTTCCTTCTTCCTTCTTTCCTCCTTCCCTTCCCTTCTCCTCCCCTCCCCTTTCCTTCCTTCCTTCCTCACGTGTGGTATGTGTTGTATGGTCTGTGTGGTATGTGGCTTGATGTCTATGTACATGTGTATGCAAATGTGTGCACCCCATGCCGGCATATGCAGAGGCCAGGAGGCAACTTTGGGGGTCCTCTTCTACTGCTCTGACTGACCCTGGAGCTGCCGTTTGCAGTGAGCCACAGTGATTCTCCTGTCCGTGCTCCCCACAGGGCTGGGGTTAAAGTCATACATGACCACATCTAGCTTTCTTTCTTTCTTTCTTTATTTTTTAAGGTAGGGGTTTCAGTCTAGTCCAGGCTGACCTGGAATTCACTATGTAGCCTCAGGGTGGCCTCAAACTCACAGAGATCCTCCTACCTCTGCCTCCCTGAGTGCTGGGATTAAAGGTGTGTGCACCACCACGCCTGGCTCACACCTAGATTTTTTTTTTTTTTTTACATGGGGGCAGGGGATGGATCTCAGGCCATCTCCGACCTTCACGCTAGAATGGCAAATGCTCTTTCCTGCTGAACCATGGCCCCACACCCCTAGGCAGCCCTTCTTGGTTGCGCACTTGCTGGATGTGTGCTGGAGGGGGAGGTAAATATTAACAGCCCCTGGTGAGCATCAGGGCTCTGGCGGGTTCCTGAGGGGCTGTAAAAAGGTGAGAACTCGATGCCAGAGTTGGAAAGTTGGTCCCAATCAGGTCAAGTCTTAGCAGCTGGAGGTGAGGGGCAGTGTGCGGCTGCAGAGGGTGGCCGGCTTGAAGGAAGATCAGCTTGGCCCTGCAGTGCGTCCCAACTCTCCCACCCCTGAGCTGCCTGGCGCTCACACAGGTCCAAGTCTCCATGTGAACACTGCTCACGTGCATTCACACAGCTGGGCACACAGGGTAGCTTCCCTGCTAATGCGGTGCTATGTCCTGGGCAGCGCAAGGACAAGGCAACTATAAATGGCACAGTTCCCCCTTGTGTGCGGGTACAGGTACGACTGGGCTTGTGCTGGGTGTGGTGGGGATTTGATGGCGTGAGCCTGAGTAGATGGTGGGGGAGACTTTGGGGGATTGTCTGTGTGTGTATTCAGGGTGGGACGACAACCTGGGGAAGCGGGCCGTGCACATGCATGAGGACAGCTAGGATGAGCTGGCCTGATTCTGCATGCATGTGTTTGGGACAGAGTGATGCTGCTTGACTGAGTGTGCGTGTGTGCGCATGTGTATGTGTGTGTGTGTGGGGGAGAGGTTCCCTTCCCCTCCACTCCTTTATTCTGAACACCCGACTATGGAATTGCAGGCTGGGTATAGCCACCGCTGGTCAGTGGCTTCTCTGGCCACTCAAATCTGGCCCCGAGTCCCTGCTGCCCTTCAAGTTTGCAGCCCTTCTCTTTGCCAAGAGTCCACTGTGAGCATGACCCTTCCTGCCCAGGACTCCTCTCTAGGTGAATCTGCCTTCAGGAGCTCGCTCTCTCCTGCTCAGAAGGAATCCAGTCCTTCACCTGCTCAGGGCCCCTCACGGCCTGGATACCCCCAACCCACACTGCACACCATGGGGAGTGGGGCGCAGCTGCCCACGTGCAGCTTGAGGAGACCCACTGATTTTCCTTGCTGCTCCGTCCCTTGCTCATCCCTCAGCACCGCTCAAGGGCAATGGGAAGCCCAATGGAAAGTGCATCAGCTTTAGGATAAGAGCTCAGAGCAAGAGAATTGCTGTGAATTTGAGGCCAGCCTGGGCTATATAGTGAGTGCAAGGCTATCCTAGGATACATAGAGAAACCCTGTCTCAGAACCATAGCTAGGCAAGTTGCTTAATAACAGAAAGTTTGCCTAGCCTGAGTTCAATGGGGGGTGCATAGAATAGAGATGGAGGGGAGAGAGAGAGAGAGCGTGAGAGAATGAAAGTCTGCATTTGCCACTTACTGGCTGTCTACAGCCACACTCACTGTAGAGGAAGGTAGAGAGAAGGCTGCTTCTTTTCACTGGGCATAGAGAGATTCATGGGCCTACCTTGCAGGATTGTTCTACGGCCAGAGGAAGGTGATGAGTAGGAGAGCTAGACAGGGAAGAGAGACTGTATTAGCACTGGCTATAATTACTTTTGGTTTTTCTTTTAACTAACCGGCATCCTCTTTACTTGACAGATGGAGACCGAGCCCTGGAGAAACTCGACTCTGCATTGCTCCCCTGGCTTTTGGCCTGAGTCTTGATATGGATTAGGTGCAAGGTAGCTTTTCCTCCCCATAG
Source organism: Dipus sagitta (assembly GCA_036346955.1). Classification (NCBI taxonomy): domain Eukaryota; kingdom Metazoa; phylum Chordata; class Mammalia; order Rodentia; family Dipodidae; genus Dipus; species Dipus sagitta. Next base: position 39,466,902 of record CM070773.1, read on the forward strand.
GTAGTTAGCTACAGACGAGCCCACAGAAACATGGGTGCCACCTTGCCTGCCCTGGCAGGACTAGAACTCATGTCTGGTTCAGTCTTATCCAAGATGGCCGCAAGCAGCAACCTCCTAATCCTCCCTTAGCAACAGCAACAGCTTCCAGTTTCTTAGTTTCCAGGCTCAGCCCCATGGGTGGGCCCTTCTCCCTCCGCACTTAAGCCTGGTAATGAGGCTCATTCTAACTGGATGTCTGATTCCTATAAATGGGCCAAAAACATGTATGTAAGTCTCTTCTCCCCTGGGTGAGGGAGACATTCTGGGTCTCCTCTGCCAGGCTAGGAAGGGGGAGAGCTTCTTTTGGCTCAGGGGCTTCCTTGCTTTGCTTTCTTTATCTTAATTCTCTTTAAAATAATTCTTATTGTTTACTCTTCTCTGGAGTCTGCATTCTTAATTCTTTGCCAGTGTGGAGAAGAACTCGAGACTTGAGAGCGGCTGGTGTGGGAGTTCTAATCCCACAGAGCTCTCTCCCATGTCAGTGTCAGCCCAGTCCTCGGCCCGGCCCTCCCTCCTGCTGGGGCAGCAGCGCAGACTGGGGCCCTCTGCCTCAGCCAGGGTGCTGCCCTGCCGCGGAGCTCTATGCCTGCCCCACCTTATCACCACTTGGTAATTGTTTTCCCTGACACTTTCACAATTATCATGCAGTTTATAAACACAGTGAGACCCAGTTTCTATAGCAGAGAGGATTGGGGGCCCTCCCCAGAAAAAACACCAGCCAGCTGTCATCTGCCCTGCCTTCCATCCCCCCCCCCCCCAGGAGGATTCTGGTACAAGTGTGACTGAAGGAACTCATGAATGGGGTGAGGAGGGGACACTGAAACAAGACAGAGGAAGAGATGCCCCTCCTTAACTTCTCTTCATAAAAGTCCTGAGTTCCTACATCCAGCTGGTGTCTGAACAGAACTGATCATAAAACAGAGAGGCCCCGAGCTGGGGAGAGGGGGGCAGTTGCCTGGTCAGTGGGCTTTATAAGGCGGTTTTATGGACTCATGAGATGTGATGATGAGAAGTCAAACTTTAAACATCCTCTTAAAGTTCACTCTCACTCCCCAGGGGCTTCTAGCTGAACAGGATTGAAGAGGCCTGTTGAGGTGCCCCGGGGAGGGGCGTGGAAGAGGGCGTAGGTCCACACGCATGCGAAGGAAGCAGGCAGCCATCACAGCATGTGGGATGTGAGTTAGATATAAGGGGGCGGGGGGACTGCCTTCTGAACTGGGGCATAGGAAGGGTGATATGGGGCATATGTGGACTAACCTGCTCCCCCTATGACCCTACCACCTACTTGGGGTGGTGTTCACTTCCAGCAGCCTCCACGGTGCAAGAGGAGCTGAGGTTAAGAAGAACAAGATCTGCCCAGGAGCGAGAAGCAGGAGCTGAGACCAGCATCAGCCAGGGTAGCCGTGGACTGAGATGTGGACATTTTCCTCCAGTCTCGCCGTTTGTCCTTCTGTAGGAAAGCGGTGAGCAAAACCCCAGAGGATTGAAAACATGCAGAGGACAGATACAAGGTGAGGCAAGGCAAGGAGGGAGTTGGCATGGCTGGCACCCACACTGGCGGGGACCCTGCAGGTGCGCTAGCTGTTATTTCATGGAAGGAGCTTATCCTGGTTTCAAGGACTGCCAGGCTTGCCTGTGGCTCCCTACCTGGGTCTTGAACCCAGAATGGTCTACTGCAAACCCAAGGCAGGGCAGATCCTGGAGAACTGAGCCCCAGACACAGAACGGGGCTGGGCCCTAGCCAGGTTCTAGTAGCTGGGGCTGTTTGAGCCATGTGCTGTTGGCATCAGTCGGCCTGCTGTGTGGCAGGTTTGGGCTGACCTGACCACTGAGAGGACTAACCACTACAGCCTGCCTCTGGAATTAGAAAATCAGAGCCAGTTAAGAGCTTTTCACGTGGGCAGAGTCCTCAGGCACTGTGAACCTCTCATTCTAGCAGAATTCAGCCCCAAATTCAGGTTGTGCCTGGCAAGAGTCACAAAAGGGGACCTGCTCTGCAGTCCCAGGCCACCCTGTGGCTGCTCCCTGCAGAGCTATTAGCTGGAGGGTTAGGATAAGGAGAAGTGCGCCACACCTCTCGGCAGGTGTGTATGTGTAGGGGGCTGATTGCCCAGGCTTGGCCAGGTCAGTCCCCTTCAGGATCCCTGTAGGAGACGCAGAAGGCAAGGGAAAGAACCCTGAGCCCGTCCCAGGCCAAGAGCTTCACATATATTAATTCCTTTGATCCTCAGAGGAGTATTACTCTCACTTTCTAAGTGACAGAAATCAAGGTGAGAGGTTAACTGTCTCACCCAGACCCACATAGCTGGAAAATGGAGGCAGCAGGATTCAAACCCAAGCCTGCCTATTTCTAAACCTCTGAGGAGAGGGCCTTCTCCGCCCCTCCAGCCCGACGGAGGGGAGTGTTCCGAGGCACACTCCGCAAGTGCATGTGGCCCCTAATGAATGCTTTTCGGAAGTTTCTGGACACTTCCCACCCCAGCTCCAGTGGCCTTGGGAAGACAGGGCTGCCTTTGAAGCGCCCCCTCCCCAGGGCCGTCAGCATCTCTGCTATTTCACACTTTCCCTTCAGGAGCTTCAGATGAGGAACAGCTGGGCCTGCAGATTTATGAGGGTTTTGCAAATGATTCCACCCGGCCTTCTAGTCCCAGCGCGCAACCCACCTCCACCCCCAGCGCTGTGGTAGCTCTGGAAGGCAAAAGGCGGTCTTGTTTTTAGTGCCTCAGACCCGCTGTGTGGTGTGACTTTGTGCCTCTCCCACTCCTCATAACAATTAGAAGCAAGTCACATATCTCCCCGGAGTCAAACCGAGAAAGAAGGAAGCACATTTCCCTCTTTATTTCAGAAAACAAAACATGGAAAACCCTGGCCGGAGGGACAAAAGACCTGGATTCTTTACCTGGTCTTGCAGGCGAGCCATGCAATCGCTCCATGCCTCAGTTTCCTCATCTGTGAGATGGGGGTCAGTACTGGCGCTGACACCTCGTAGAGGTATCAAAGCCCGTGTTCTGTAAGGCCTATTTCGGTCCCTCTCCCTCCCTGTCCTATACACGGACTACTGTGGAGGAGCCAGTGCATGAGTCCTCTAGGATGGCGTCTGCAAACTGGGCTGTCCCGTGCAGTCTTGACCACAAGATACTGAGCAGCTTTTTCTTCCCTTTGTTTTTCAGGGGTCAGGTCACCATTGGCCTTATACCCAGGTGATAGACATGTGTGGAAGAGTGCCATGTTCCTGTGACATGAAGGACAGTCATGGGGAGGAGGTACCAGAAGTGGTGGGTGCCGGGGCACAAGATGGACCCTTGGTGCCCAACAAGGAACAAAAGAAAGGCTCTTGGCCACGCAAGGGTTGGGGATCCCCTATGTGGCCAGTTGTCAAAGGTGCAACTTGCCACGGAGGAAAAAAAAAAGAAAACCCCTCAGGGAGTTGAACAGAGGCATAGACTCATGACGATTTAATCATGACTCATTAACCATTTTAAATATGAAATATATTAATATTTGGCTGAGTATTAAACAATCAGTGGTGGCATGAGCTCCTGGCTTAGAAGGGTTGTGATGACCGCCGTAATCACGTTACGCTGAAGGAATTTTCTTTTCCAGTAGGCTAACCAGCAAGTGTTTGAGCTCTACGACTCTGACTGCAGGGTTGATGTGTAATGGGAAAGAAAAACCGAGCTTGCCTCTGCCCAGTCAGTGCACAGGTGTCAACATGCCCGCTAGCAGCAATGACCCCACATCTGGCTGGAGGGCTTCGAAGCAGCCATGACCTGGACTCAGAGCTGTGGGACGTACTGGGCCTGAAGGAGGCCAAATACTCTAGGAAGAGAGGACACTGAACAATGCTGACCTCCTGTTGGAGGACAAACCACAGAGGCGAGAGGTGAGGGTGGGGGTGAGGAGTAGGCTGGAGACTGGCAGCAGAAACGTTCCCATGAGGCTTGTGCCCATTGTACAGCCAAGCATTACAGCATAACCACCAGGTGGCCAGAAAACAGAGCTTTGACTCCAGGCTCCTGGCAACTTGGGCAGAGGAGGAGAACAGAAACTCACATGATGGAGAGGCCGTGGAGCTCCGGGGGCAGCACAGGCTCGCCTGCTCTGCCTTGGGGAGCAGGGAATGGCTGCTTCAACCAGAAAGACAAGCACACAACACACCTGTAATTAGGCAAGACCCCCTGGTTGTTTAATAAACTAGTACTGACTCTCGCTGTGATCTGACTGTCTACCAGGCATCGGGGAAGTGGTTTGTTGTAAAGTTCTCACTGAAGAACATCAAGCAGGTGGGCCTGTCAAAGCTTAGATGTGTCTAAGAGCCAGTGCAGTGTAGTGTCTAGGAAGGGACATACTGCCCAGCTGATTCTGACCACAGGCCCATGATGGTGAGAAACACGATGAAGACCTACAGAGGACTGGAAGATGACTCAGTCAGTGAAGCACTTGCCTCACAAGCATGAGGACTGGAGTTCTATCCCCATGTTAAAATGCCAGGCAAGGTGGCACGTGACTGTATCCCCAACTAGCCAGCCAGTCTAGAATAGTCGGTGAGCTACAGGCCAATGTTGCCTCAAAAAATACTTTTTTGTTGACCAGACATGGTGGTAGCACACGCCTTTAATCCCAGCACTCAGTAGGCTGAAGTAGGAGGATCGCCAGTGAGTTTGAGGTCACCCTGAGAATGCAGAGTGAGTTTTCTGGTCAGCCTGGGCTAGAGTGAGACCCTACCTCAGAATTTTCTTTTTCTTTTCTTTCTTTTTTTTTTTGTGGAAGAATGACACCCAAGATAATTGTGCTCTGGTTTTCACATGTGCATGCACACACACGTGCACGCACACACACATACACACACACCTGCACAAACACATACATGCATAAAAATTACCTTAAAAAATTTAAATACCAGGAGGATTCTCTGTCTCCCATTGGGACAGGGAAACAGGGCTACCTAGCAGAACTGACCCAGCAGCTCCTTATGTAAACTGAGAGAGCATCTAGGAGAGAAAAGTTGGCGACAGTGGCCTCCACACTCATCTGGTTATAGAAGGCTTCGTGAGGGACACTGATTTTCAGGAGTTCATGGTGTCTGTTTCGAGTTGTGCAAAGGCCCAGTCTGTCCAGACCCTTAACCAACTTGGAATGGCCGGTGCCTTGGTTGTAGGGAAAGGAGCTCAGGTAGACTAGGTAAAGTCTGCTGTACACTGACATTTCTTTGAGGGGAAGGGAATGGAGGAGGGGCCCAAATGCTTCTTGGCTTGGACCCCCAGAAATTGAATGGAAGGCCTTGAGTTGTCCTTTTTGCAATCATGCTGACCATATGGTGTCTGAGAGGAGTTTAATGTATTCAAGAACCAGGTATTCTGTGTGATAAAATAGATACATCCCAGCAACCTCAAAATTTCACAGTGTCTTGAGTTGTAATGGCCACAAAGCCCAAGTATCATTCCACAGTGGCCAGCATGCCATGGGGACATGGACACAGCAGGTCTTGTCAACAGTGGTGCCTTCCCAACCCCTCCCACTGTGTGCCCAAACACTTGAGGTTATCATAGCAGGTCAAGTCTTCCTGGAAGATCTGTTGAACCTTACACCATGCTGGGTGTAAATTCCTCACTCTAACGGTCACTCTACCTTCAACCAACAGACACTTGATTCACCCCAGTTGGCAGTGCCTGGCAGACTGGCTAACTTGGCTCGTGTGGATTGAAACGTGCTGGGGCTTGTTCTCACTCCATCTCTCCTCCTCCCCCTCAGCTTTTCTATAAGCCACATGCAAAAAAAAAATCTGCTCCATTATTGGATTATCACATTTCATATGAAATTAGGTATTGCAGGTCTCATGCTATTATTCACCTGGCTTGGCGCAGGTGAAGGCATGACTCAGAGGCACTCCTAGTTTCACCTCCTTCCAATCCTGTAATCCTCCTATGTCCTGACCCCTGGGAGACACCCTTCTTCCTCCTGAGGCTTAGGGTAAACTCCATTCACAGGCCTCTTCACTTTGGGATAAAGGGCCTTTTCTGATCAGCCTTAAGTCCATTCTCTTGAACCTTGATCCTTACGTTCTCTAAGAAGTGCCAAATGAATTTTTGTCTCTTTTATAGTAGAGCCTGCAACCCTGAGGACCAGTCCTGTGCTTACCTTGGCCCTGGTAACCTTTTCATTCTTCTTTCTGTCAGTAGACTAATGGTTTTTTGTAAAAAAAAAAAAAAAAAAAAAAAAAAAAAAAAAGCAAGCTTCAGCTCTCCAGGCTGCAGTGTCAGCAGCTCTGGGTGGCCTAGCATTTCCTTCCTCCAGGTACATGTGAGTATTCTAAAAATCTTGGTTCCACCCACACCTCCTGGCCTGGTCACCTCCCTGCTGTTCCACTTTGCAGCCTTCATATTCTCAACTCCCATGTTTACATTTCATCAGAGTCAATCCAGACTTTGTGCAATCCACACATCAGTCTGCAATGAGGATTTGGCTATCTTCCTGGCCCTAGAAATGATCGCCCAGCACTCTGGAGGCAGATACATGCATGCTCGCTCGCCTCTTTCTAGCATTTTCCCCTTTGTGCCCCCTTGCCCTCCAAGGGAACAGGAGATGGAATTGAGGTTCATGTGCTCTTTCAACAAAGTTGACAGAGTACCTCCTGTGCACAGGGCCAGATCCTTCAGGCCTTATGACTTAGGCTGAGGGGTGGGGTAGATAAAGAAAACACATGAGAGAAAGTGCCTCATGTGAGAGAGCCAAAGGGAGCCAGAATACAGGTGAGGCTTAGGCTGAATATTCTCTCTGGATTATCAGCTCTGAATGCCCAGGGTTTGTGGGAAATAATGGATCTGGTGACCAGGTTCCAATAGACATAATGATTGAGAAGCAAAGAGAAGATTAAAGATGAATCAGCTGTGGGTCTATCCTATAGCCCCAGAATCACCTTCACCTGGAAGGGACAAACCAAGTATTGAAAATCCAGGTTCCTTTTTCTAACCATGAACAGAATCCGATTCCTGAGAATTCCTTTAATTTTAAGGTTCCCTTTGGCAACAAACCCTTCTTAATTGCTCTGAAATTCCCATGGCTGTTTAAAACAAAAAATTATAACATTGTCTGTGGGTTTTATAATGTATGTAGATGTAATACATATGATAATCATAGCATGAAGGAAGGGGGTGGGAGTAGTGGAGCTCTGTGGTTGCAAAGTTTCTACATTTTGCTTGAAATAGTAACTCTAAGTGGACTGTGAAAAGTTAAGGATGTATTATAATCCCTGGGGCAATCATTAAAGAATTAATGCAAAGAGGTATAGCTACAAATCCAATAGATAAATTTAAATGGAATTCTAAAACTCTAAAAGAAGGCAGGAAAGGAGGTATAGAGAAATAAAAAACAGAGGGGGAAAATAAAACTAAATTCAACCATATCAATAATTACATTAAATGTTAATGGACTAAACATTCCAATTAAAAGGCAGAGATTGTCAGATGAGATTTTTTTAAAGACCTAATTATTTGCAGTCTATAAGAGAGATACTTTAAATGTAGAGACAAAAATATGTTGGAAATAAATGGATGAAAAGTGATATATTTTCAAAAGCCAGAGAGGCTATTTTACTATCAGATAATCTAGACTTTAAGACAATGGCAGAAATTTCAATTCATCAGGAAGGAAAAACAACTATAAGCATGTATACCATTAGTAATAGTATTTCAAATACACAAAGCAAAACTAGACAGACTTAAAGGGAGAAATAGACAATCCCATAATCAGAGCTGAAGATATTCTCATTAAGTGTGAGTTGTCTGATTTTTTACCTTCAGGGCAAATGGATTTAGGAGGTCATTCCGTGGGTCAAGGCTGGACTATGGACTGTGGGCAGTAAGCTGTTGAGGGACTTCAGGGGCTGAGAGGAAGCCCAGCAAGCAGCTCAGTGACAAATCCTGGAGACAGGTCTTGAAACTGAGGCAAATGATGGCTCCAGATGTTTGTTATGGAATCTCCAGCTTCAGCCCTACCTGAGGTGGGAGGCAATGGTTAAGAGTGTGGAAGCTGGTTCTGAAGGGAGGGCTGATCATGTTCATGTGGCAAAGGCCTCTTCTGTCAGCTGTTCTTGAACATCATGCCAAGTAGTGAAATGAAAGCAACAGGGGAGGACAAAAGCACTCTTAGCCACTTTATTATCAGCCACGCAGGATCCCTTTATAATTTTACCTGATGAGGCGGCTCAGGTGTCACAGACCACAGCAAGAGCTAAGCTTATCCTTAATTGTCATCAAGCTTTGTTGGGTCTGGAGAAGCAAGAGGTAGCCCAGAGGTTCTCAAGCTTGTCCTATGTTGGAATCACTGGAGGGCTTGTTAAAACAGATTGTTGGGCCCGGTGCCCAGAGTATGTGATTCAGCAGGTCCGAGGTGGGTTCTGATGCTGATGCTGCTGATCTGGGGACACACTTTGAGAACCACTAAGGCAAACAAAAAGCCAAGGGGGCCCTGGAGAGGGAAGTCTGATTTGGCACACTGCCTCAGTATAGGCCGTCAAAACTGGAGGTGAGGCTGAGGGGCATGCCACGAGTTTTTGCAGAAGGCATTTGTGGGTCTGGACTGTAATGGCCACAAAGGGAGCAGAGCAGACTGCAGGGGAGCTACAAACTAGAACCAAATCAGGCAGGATCTAGTTTAGAAATGAAGAGTATTGGCTTAGAAAACAGAAGCATGGGTGCAAATCCTGATTCTGCCACTTGCTAGCTGTTTGATCTAAGAGATTACCTCAACTCTCAGGGCTTCTGTTCCCTAATCTGTAAAACGGGGTTAAAGCCAGTGTGCATGGCAAGGGACTCGAGTGAGAATGTAGGTAAGCACCTGGCATGGTCAGCACTCAGGGGATGCCAGGGTCGTTGAGCACAGGCAGAGGGCTGACCTGGGATCAGTGGGCTTCTCTGGGTTGATGGGGGTCTTCTGCAGGCTCCATGGGAACATTTCAGGCCTGGGTTGGGATGGTAGTTTCTGAAATCCTTCCTGAGGACCCCGGGTTTCTGCTCCAGTCCTCTAGGGCCCTCACCTCCTCTGAGTCAGGCTGCTCCCTGGCCAGGGCTGTGCCTTCCAGCCCCTGGCAAACTCAAAGCCAGGCTGGCTTGCTTCGATGTACCAGGCTGGATTGCTGTGAGGTGCTCTGCTCTGGATTTGTTCACTGGCTCTTAGCATTATCAAGTGCCATCCAACAGAGCAAATGGCACAGAAAACGAAGGGGATTTAGTCCATCTGCATCAAGAAAAGGGAATCCATCCCACAGCCCCTCTCTGAGATAAAATGGTTCATGTCCTTGAAAACTGAAACTCAGAGATGAATTCTTGTTGCAGTACCTTCTGGACTGTGACCCACATGGGCGGAGTGCTCTGTGCAGGCTAGGGGCCCTTGTCCCTTACCTTTTCTTGGGGCCAGGAACGGACACAGACTCCTGAGTATGCTTTGGAGTCTTGGTGCAAGGAGCTCCACAGGGTTACAGGTACTGGCTTAGAGGAGAAGGATGTTTCCAGAATCCCTTAGGCACAGAAAGCAGGGCCTGGAGAGATACTTTAGCAATTAAGGCACTTGCCTGCAAAGTCAAAGGACTTAGTTTCAACTCCCCAGGACCCACATAAGCCAGATGCACAAAGTGGCACATGTGTCTAGAGTTAATTTGCAGTGGCTGGAAGCCCTTGCTTGCTCATTCTCTCTCTCTCTCTCTCTCTATCCACCTCTTTCTATTTCTTTCTCTTAAGTAAATAAATAAAAGAAATAGAAAGCAGAATCCACTTCCTACTTTTCTGAGGAGCCAGCCTTCTATCTAGGCCACCCACCATCACCCATTCGGATACATTCAAACTCATTCTCTTTCTTACCAAGCCACTTCTAAAGTTTTAGGATGTCTTGTGGTCATGGTGCTGGGTGGACACTGGTCCCAGGGGCTTGAACCCTCCAGGGCAGTTCTTCACCCTGGGGCTTGTCTGTAGTTATTTATGACCCCTCAATAAAGTAACTTTTCCCTAGTACCGTCTCAGAGAGAACCCCTCTCATGTCCCTGAATTTTTTATTTTTTTTTTGAGGTAGGGTCTTGCTCTAGCACAGGCTGACATGGAATTCACTATGTAGTCTCAGGGTGGTCTCGAACTCATGGCAAGGCTCCTACCTCTGCCTTATGAGTGCTGGGATTAAAGGTGTGCACCATCGTGCCTGTATCTCCCCTGGTTTTTGACTGTGTGGTTTGCTCAGAACCCAGGCTGAGGCCTGGTCATCTTGAGAAAACTTTTTTCGTGGTTGGAAATCATGAGTAAAATTTGAAAAATAGTTCAAGAAAATTCTGCTTAGGGAAGCTAATTTCTCAGCAGTGGGAAAGAAAGGCCAACTGGCAAAGCCCAACAGGAACAATCAGACACAGTCTCTGCATTACTCACCTTTGGGAGCATTCGCCCCCTCCCCAGGCTTCTCTGAAGCGTGGGTAATCGAGAGATACATTAAGGTGATTGTCTAGGAAGACTCAAGCGAGACCTGGAGCCAAATTCCTGAGCAGTTTCCACTGCAGTTCAGATTCCCTCATGTAGCCTTCTCTAACTCCTTCATCCAAATGCAGTTCACATTATGTATCCGCTCCCCAGGGGCTGTTGGCCCTGGCAGATGTTTTCGGCAGGAACCCTGGGACTCATCCAAAGGTTAGACCTTCTGGGCCCTGCGTGGGGCGGCGCAGCTTAAAGGTGTAGGTGGACTTATCTCATCTACCAGGTATTACCCTAGTGAGTGTCTGCGCTGGAACAAAAGGACAGTAAACTCCCTCACTTCGCCTTGCAAATCAGTTCCCCAACTTTCCCACCTAATGTGCTGGGGTTTTCTTCTCCTGAGACGGAGTAGAATAAATGAGGTTGCAGCCCAGGCTAAGAGGAGGAGAGGGCTGGTTCAGGATGTGGCAGAGTCATCCGACCAGTCCTCCCACTTCTCTCCACTCAGTTCATAGCTTTAAATGAGCCTGCACCTTCTTTGACCCAAGGCTTCCCGGCTTCCACTCTTATGCCTCTGCAGGGCAGCCCATTTCTGAAATATTATCACCATCATCATTATTATTATCGTTTTTTTTTTTTTTTTTTTGAGGTAGGGTCTTGCTGTAGTCCAGGCTGACCTGGAATTCACTATGTAGTCTCAGGGTGGCCTTGAACTCATGGCAATCCTCCTCCAGCCCTAAAATACTATTTATTTACTGGAGAGAAACAGAGACAGTGAAAGGGTGGACCAGGGCCTCTTGCCATTGCCAAAAAGCTACAGATACATGCACCACTTAGTCTTTATGTGTGTTCTAGGGAATCGAACCCAGGTCATCAGATTTTTGCAAGGAAGAGCCTTTAACCACTGAGCCATCTCTTCAGTCCCAGGGCAGCCTTTTAAAACAGCAAACCTGGGCATGTGGATTGTGGCTATGCAAACAGTCAGACATGGGGCCACAGAAACCTGGAAGAAGACTGTAAGTGAAGGCTCCGTGTAGGTTAAACCCTTTCAATCTACAAATGTTGGTTGAACCCTACTGATCCAGGTCAGGGTTTGGGGGAGGACTCATCTCCCTTAGGCTGTTATCACAAGGGTCAACTGGAAGAATCTAATCTCCCCGGTTCTTTGGCCTCTCTGGGGGCGGTGATGGTCCTCTCTGAGCCTCCTACATTATCCACTCTGCTCTGCAAGGTGTGGGTCTCTGTGGAGGTTTGTGGACTGACTCAGAGGCATCAGGAACAGAGGAAGCCAAGGAGCTTGGGAGTGGGTGAGGATATATCATATTTCCTCCCGAGCTCTCTCCAGCTCCACAGATCCCAGGAGTAGCTGGAGCTGCTTCTGAGAGATGACAGGCTTCTTTTTTTAGTTGGGTTCCAGCTCACAACCAACTGTTTTCCAGTCTCTCATTTTGACCAGGTCCAGACAGTATCTCTTAGGACTCCAGCTTGGGTTGTTAAAGGTACGAGGCTTTGGGATCACCAGCTTCCTATCCCAGGGCATTGGCTGTCCTGGGGCTTGGACCAGGCCCTGAGTTGGAAGAGGAAACTGATTTGGGCCAGGAGGGGTGTAGGCTTCACATCCTGTTTAAATTTGGCACTAGTCGAGATTTTTAAACAGGGGTTATGATCCTCCCTCCTCCCTTTCCCAAGCCTTCCTGACATATTCCTCTAATCAATTTTTAGCTTTAGCTCTAATTCTGTTCTTCGCCTTGGAGCCCTGGGCCTGACTGAGCTGAGGGAAGAGAGGTGTGAACACACCGACCATAGGGAGATGCTGAGAAGCCCAAGTGGCATTTGGGGGCCAGAAGGGGGAGGAGAAGAGAATAAGAATAGATGTGAGGGGTGTGTGTGTGTGTGTGCATGCACATTGTGTTGAGGCTAAGGGTGGTGGTACAGGAGGCCCAGAGGAAACACAAGGCTAATTATACTCAGGCACAAGTGCCTTGGAGCCCAATCCCCTGCTGGCCATCTGAGTGGAGGCTCTGCCTAGCAAACCCCCAGCCCCTCTGTGACTCCCGGGTTGAAGGAGCCCACATTCCTGCCCTGCAAAGGCCGCTTTAATCAAGGCTCCAGATCCTTCCTGCAGCCGCCTGGGGGGGGGGGGGGGACTGTAACACTAAACACATTAGTGTGTGAGATTGAAAGGTAACACATTCTCATGGAAGCCTTCGGAACAATGGGCCTCAGGTCTGGGTTTCATTTGGAGGAGCTGTGCAGTGGGAATTTCTCTAATCAAATAAAAGAAAATGAAAAAAAAAAAAAACTCTATCGTTCACAAACTTTAATGCTCTTAATTGCATTAATTTGAAAAACACAAGGTCTTTTTGAATATGGTGCTGGAGCCAGATAGGAGGAGGAAGCTCAGAACGAGGCTGGGGCAGAAGCAAGGGTCTGATGGCAGCAGTGTTCCGGTGAGACAGCCAATATGGCAAGGGCTTGAAGGACAGCCTGGCAGAGACCCAAATGATAGGTTAGGCCTCTGTCCCCTCCACAGCCCCTCCCAGCCCTGGTATTTCCGGGACTTCATGGTGGTTGAAGAGGCCTGAGAGCCCCATCAGGCCACTTGGCTTGGACCTGCTGCTGTCACTCACTCCTCATCTGCCCAAACCCAAGTGGGAAGGGGAGATCTTCTGCTCTGTCAGCACCTACAGTCCGGGCCCCAGCTGCTCATCTGACAACGTGCCCCGCCCGAGATGCCTCCAGAAGCCCAGACCCCAGGCTGTCCTTCACCGCTATTTGGTCAGGTTGGACCTCCAAGTGTGGCCCAGCCTCTTTGGTCCCAGAGATCCATCTCCACAGGGGATAGAGGAAATAAAAAACAACCCCCCCCACCCCGAGGTGGAGTCTGTAAAGATGGAGAGAGTCTTAAAGACCGAGGGGCTGGAAGTTTTCTTCCCTGAACCTTGGCTGTAGGGTCTTGAGGTGGCAGGTGCTCTTGACCCATTTCTCACTCAGAGTTCAAGAGGACCTGTCTAGTGTTAACAGAACTCCCTGTAAGAAGTTTGGAGCCTAGAAGTTTTAGGGAAAAGCTCACCTTGGACATTGATGAGAGCTAGGGGCTGCTCCTAAGAAAAATCCCTGCCTGTGATTGCACACCCGGGCTTAGACCTGATTACACAGGTTTTCCAAACACCCTGATGTCTCTGTCCAGGAGCCAAGTCAGGTCCTGTTCCTGAGTCTTGGCAGGATCACTGACTGGCTGGAAGTCCTTCTGGGAGAGTGGGAATCTGGGTGCTGAGCTAGGTGCAAGATAGGGGTAAGGCTAGTACTCCAGAGCCGAGGAGGCTCTGAAAAGTTCAGGTTCAGTCCTGTAACACAGGGAGATGGCCTCTGACTGGGGAAGCCACAAGTTGGGACTTTATTTCAGTCCTTTCTGCTCTCTGCCTGCATGACTTTGAAGCCATGGCCTTTATCTGTAGGAACACTAGAAACCATACCAGTGAGGCAGCCCATGCCTGGAAATTCAGGAGGTAGAAGCAGAAATATAGGAATTTAAGATCATCCTTGGCTACAGAGTGAGTTTGAGGCTAGCCTGGGATATGAGAAACTATTTCTCAAAAAAAAAAAAAAAAAAAAAAAAAGAGAGAGAGAGAGAGAGAAGAGAGAAAGAAGAAAGAAAAGAAAAGAAAACTCCACCAGGGCTGTGGGAGGATAAAGAAAGTATATAGCATGCAGGGCTCAATCACTATTTCCTCTTGGGGCTACCATGGTTAGGTGATAATGTGGGAAGAAAGGGTTGGCAGTGTGCAGATAGGAGTCTCTGGGATTTGGTTTTTAGGGGTCATAACAAAGGAGCCTCTTTCTCTGCCCAACATTTTCTTCCCTGATTATTAGTGTCTTGTGGCTCCCTCAAACTGGGATTTCCACCTGGGCTTTGAGCTTATAAGCTGCCAACCCTCTCTTCCCACATTATCACCAAACCATGGTGGCCCCAAGAGGAAATATTGATTCATTGTAAGCTCATCTCATCTTATCTCATGTCATATCTTCAGGGTCTCTGGAATCCTGTGAGGTCTCTGAGAAAAGTGACTGCCCTGAGATAGACTAGGATGTGTGATTGTTTCTCTGTCCCAGATAACCGAGACTTGGAGACACTGGCTAACCTCTCCAAGGTCACGTAGCAGCAGAGTCGGGGCTCACATTCCAGATCATGGGCTTCACTGTCCAGCACCTGCCGCGTGCTGAGCACTCTGTATGTGTGAGCATCTTACATTGCATCAGAATTCAAGTCTTTGACCCACGGTGGACGCCTCCCCGGCACTACACCGCCTCCCAAAGACAAGGATGGAAAGCCAGGAGCTCCCAGGGCTCTTTTCAAATCTTCTTTCTTTGTGAAGAATGCTGTCAGCCATCAGCCAACACCACTTACTCAGCTCTGGGTGTGTACTAATGAGGGACACAGTCCTTGCCCGGAAGGAATGCAGACCTACAGCCCTGGGGTGAGGGGGAGATGTGGGAGCGACAGTTCCATCTATTGGAGTTGTGTGTTCCCAAGTCAGTAATACCTCTTCCAGCCTCAGTTTCTCCATTTGTGCCATGGGGAACTGGAAGCATAGGACTCTCTAAGGGCCTTCCCAGCCCCAGGGTTGTAGGATCTGCAACTTGTGTGTGTTGTGTTCATATGTGTATGTACTTGTCCTGGTATGCATATGGAGGTCAGAGGACAATCTTGGGATGTCAGTCCTCACCATTTATTTATTTATTTTTGGCTTTTGGAGGTAGGGTCTCACTCTAGCCCAGGCTGACCTGGAATTCACTCTGTATTCTCAGGATGGCCTTGAACTCATGGAAATCCTCCTACCTCTGCCTCCCAAGTGCTGGGATTAAAGGCATACGCCACCACGCCCGGTTCTACTTATTTATTTATTTTTTTTTAATAAAATGTCTCCTGTTGGTCTCAGCCGCCTAAGCCTATGCCAGGCTAGCTGGCCCATGAGCTTCTTGGAATTCTTGCATGTTACCTTAGGTGCTGGGATTACATACAGGCAGCTGGGTTCTGGGGACCCAAACTCTGGTCATCAGGCTCTTACAGGAAGCCCTTTGAACCATTGTGCCACCTCTCCAGCCCCGGGACCTGTAACTTCTCAGAGTGGCACAGGCTCGCTGTGCTTGGATGCGGGGAGGAGAGCCCCTTGGGGCTTCTGGCAAAGGTACCTTGCTGGGCTCTAGATTCGCTGTCTGCCAGACTTCAGAGCTCAGTAGAGTGAGCTCGTCCGGGATGGAGGGAGTCCTGGTTGAGAAGAATTTACAAAAGCAGGATGTGCTCAGGTTTGCAGGCCTAATGGAGTACTGGTGAGCCAGCAGATGTGCTCCCTAAGCTGGCAGATGTTCTTTTCTATGAACTTCTGAAGGCAGGGTCTTGGGGGAAGGGAATCTTGTGGACGCCTCTGTACTGTGACCTGATTTAATGCTCTCACCCAGTCTATTGAGGAAGAATATTGCTGCCTTCACCCCCCCTCCCCATCTGGGTCTCTCTCCACCACCCTCAACAGTCCGTATGGTGGTAAACGAAGTTCACCTGGTGGAAGAAGAAGAGCAGAGGCACAAAGCCAGGCTGGGCGATGCCGTCCACTCTCCATACCCCCTGCCTCACCTCCAGTGGGAGGGGCACAAGTGACAGAACTCGCCGTTGAATTCCAATACCCAGGAAACTCAGAGAGGGAAACCTCAAATGAAAGGGCAGCAAACGGAACACCGATGTGCCTCAGTTTAAGCAAATCCAGTATACCCAAACTAAAAATAGCTCCTTCTATTGGAGCTCTTTCCCATATGAATTCATTCCCATATGAGAAAGAATCACTGGTTCTTTTCTTCAAGAAGCCAACTCCATTAGTGCATTAAACATACGACTCAGGTTGCCAAATGTGATTTCATATGCAATCCCTCTCCCCACCCCCAACATACTTCTCACTCTTGATCCCCAAGGAATACTCTGCCTTGCATAAAGAGAGGTTTGCCTGTAGTGGGGGGAGGGATGATGTTAACCAACATGGCAAACACATGTCCTGGATTTTCTGAGACCAGCTCACTTTCTAATATTAGGTTTCTATTGTCCCATGAGAACGCTTGGAACTATTAGGCCTTGGGGACTGGTGCTTTGGGTTGTACAATATAGCACCACGGATAGAGGACACTGTCCCTTTCTAGTAATGGCATGGCTGAAGGGGAAGGCTGGGTGGAGAGGGAGATGATGGTGGGGACCCTAGAACCAAGGTTATGATGGGAGAACTCTGTGGGGTGGGGGATGTTGGGCACAGGGTGAGTCAGCTGGAAGAGGCAGCCTCCTGGGTTTCTGAGATCGATTAGAAGCGTGCCATGCAAAACAGACAGGATCCCTGCTCAGACATCCCTCTGCAGGGGAAATGGGCAGGCGGGGTCCTGGAAGGTGGCCAGGGAAGAGCAGCTCCATGATTAAAGGGTTGGAGACCAGGACTTTTGAAGCGAGACCAAGATGGCTAGTTATTTATGCATTCATTTCTGGGCCCTGCCTCTGCTCCACCCCACCACCCAGCAACTCAGACCCACAGCCCAGCCCTGGACCCCACACTGGGCCCTGGAATGGTGACAGTGAAGGCAGATTTGCCTTTCAACCTGGCACCTGGGTGTGCTACCAGGGGCTTTTACCCATTGGCATTAGGAATCTCCCAGCTGTCCTAGAGGACAAGAGTCATCGGCCCCTTCCAGGTAGAGAGACACTGAGTTGAAATTCTTTGCTCAAGATTGGCCGAGTAGAATAAGGAACCGAGTGTTCTGATTGCATCTCATCACAGCCCAAACAGAAAGACTGAGGAGGCCTGGGACCAGAAGATGAGGGGAGGGAAATCTGACAGAGGGCCTCCAATGCCTGGTCTGTTTCCCCGGGGCTGTTTACATGTGAAGTGAGGCTGGCATTGCTTAGAGAGCATTAACAGAGCAGCTGCCGTGCATATGGCATGCTGATCCTGACAGCAATTTCCCAGGGCAGGTATTGTGATCCATTTCACAGATGGGGAAACGGAGACTCAGAGACATTACCCGACTTTTCCCATAGGCACAGAACTAATAAGAAGGGCCCAAACTGGGATTTGTTCTTTCTTTAAGGTCCTGGCATTACCCCTGCCCCATGCAGCACTCACGTGTGCCTGCTGGAGGTGTTCATCTGTGGGAGGGGATTCTGGGAAGTGATTCTTACAGACATTTGCAGAGTATCCTTAGCCCGTAGGAGACTCAGTCTGGAAGGATGCTGATGGGTTAGCTATGATGCAGTGCTGTGTTCTAAATCAGTCTACACTCTGACACTTGCTGTTGCTGTCTTGTATTTTTATTTATTTATTTATTTACTTATTTTTGGTTTTTCAAGGTAGGGTCTCACTCTAGCCCAGGCTGACCTGGAATTCACTATGTAGTCTCAGGGTGGCCTTGAACTCACAGTGATCCTCCTACCTCTGCCTCCCTAGTGCTGGGATTAAAGGCGTGCACCACCATGCCCAGGGCCTTCTGGTATTTTTTTGTTGTTGTTGTTAGTTTATTTTTTCAAGGTAGGGTTTTGCTCTAGCCCAGGCTGACCTGGAATTCACTATGTAGTCTCAGGGTGGCCTCGAACTCACAGCGATCTTCCTACCTCTGCCTCCCGAGCGCTGCTGGGATTAAAGGCATGTGCCACCACACTTGGCTTGTATTTTTTTTTTTTTTATGTTGAATCCTGCCCATCCTTTAGGAGTGGTTCAGGCATTTCTTCTTGCATTCCTCTTCCCCAGTCTCCTAGTCCTAACTGTGGCCCCCTCTCTGCCCTCTGTCTATAGCAGGTAGGATGATGAGTCTTCCCTGTCTATCAGGCTCAAAGGTGTGAAAGGAAAAGACTGAATCGAGTTCAAGGAAGAGCCTCCTAGGTGAAGTTTTGCACCAAGGACCACAGAGTCCCAATGTCGGGCGCTTGAGTGAGTCACAGAGAGGTTAGTTGGGTGATGGAGCAGAGAGGCTCATCAGCTGTGGTCCCAGGCCCAACGCCACTTGGTCACGGCCCTGCTTTCCCTAACCTCCTTTACCAGTCCTGAGTTGTTCTTTTATGTTTGGAGGTCTGCAGACCCCTGGCTGGTAGGAGCACCATCAACAACCCTTCCTGTTAATGCTGGATAGTTATGGTCCCACCATGATGCTGTAGAAAGAACTGGGGGCCAGGGATTTCTCAGGCCTGGGGTTTCTTGGCCTGTCGGTATGAGGGAGGGTGACCTTGGGCAGGACAGCTCTTCTCTGTGGGCCTCGGCTGGTCATTGGATTTTTCCACTGGGTTCAGGAGGGGTCCCTGCGGTTCAGAGACTGATCATCTAGAGATGGGCCCAGTCAGGCTGGTAGCTTTTTATAGGTCCAGGCAATGATTGGTGCACTTGAGGGAAGACCTTCACACAGAGAGCAAACAAGGAAGGACCAAAGACAAGCCGAGTGGTGATAGAGCACAGCCTGCTGGGGCGTCAGAGACTCTCAGAAGGGAAGAGGATGGGGAGTATGGTAGATTTGGGGGGCATTCACTACTGTTTGCTTTGATGTTTGTTGGCATTGGTTCCTTGCCTGGATTCTCTTCCTGATGTCTGCTTGAGACATATCCTGTTACTACTTGCTTTTGGGAAAGGGTCTTGACTTCCCTAGCAATATCATCTCAGGTACCCTGGAACAGCCGTGGCAAGGCTCCATGAGAAAGCTGCTGGCAAAGGAGACTGGTGGTTGGGTGGGAAGCAGTGGCTGCCAACGGTTTCAGCAAGAAAGAAATATTCAATAGTACTGGGAATCACAGAGATCAGGAAAGACCAGAATTGTGAATAGTTAGTAAACTTCAGGTGTAAAGAAAAAAGACTGGAAGGAAATGTGCCAGAATGCTAACAGAGGCTGCCTCTAGTGGTGTGTTCATGGACAATGACCCTTTATTTGCTCCTATGCAGTACACTTGCCCACTAGTTTGTTAGCATCTATTTGATAATGAAGAAATATGACAGTTGAAGTTTGGTAAAAAAGAAGCTATTGGTGACCTTGGCAGAAATGGATTCAGCTGTGTTGTTCTGACAAGCCAGATTGCAGGACATTAAGAAAGTGGCAGGGGGTGAGGGAACAGAAGAGAGTGGAACACTCGGAGAGGGTTGGCAGGAAATGGAAGGACAGAGACAGCACCTGGAGGCTGCAGGGCTCAGCAAAGATTTTTTTTTTTTTAATGGAATGTGGGAATATTTTTGAAGTGATTCCATTTCTGAGGAGAAAAGAAAAGCAGGATCTTGTGAATGATGTGTGTGTCTTTTCGAGAGATAAAGATACAGAGAGAGAAAATTTATTAGGATTTTTTTTTTGGGACTTTTCTACACTTTATGGTAAACCACAGGGGGAAAAGTTTTGTGAAATTTGGAAAGTTCGGAAAACCCAGGCTTTAAAGGTGAGTACTATGTGGTTCTCTAGACCAAGAGGAAGGAACTGAAGAAGATGCCAGGAAACAGGAGCTGGGTGTGATGGCACGGACCTAATTACTAGGTGCTGACATGAGTGCTAATCACTCATGAGGCAGAGGCAGGAGGATTGCTTGAGCACAGGAATTGAAGGCCAAACTAGGCAACCGTGGTGGTTTGATTCAGGTGCCCCCATAAACTTAGGTGTTCTGGATGCTAGGTTCTCCAGCTAATGACAATTAGAAATTAAAGCCTCCTAGAGGCAGTGTATTGGTGGGGGCGGGCTTATGGGTGTTACAACCAGTTTCCCCTTGCCAGTGTTTGGCACACTCCCCTGTTGCTATGGCCCATCTTATGTTGGCCAGGAGGTGATGTCCACCCTCTACTCATGCCATCGTTTTCCCTGCCATCATGGAGCTTCCCCTCAAGTCTGTAAGCCAAAATAAACCCTTTTTCCTCAAAAGCTGCTCTAGGTCAGGTGATTTCCATCAGCAGTGCCAACCTGACTGCAACAGCAACGTAGCATGATCCCATCTCAAAAGTTGTTTTTTTTTTTTTTAAGGAGTAAAGGGAAGGAGACATCCATGTTCATAAACATGGGCAAACCTAAGCATCTACCAAGGATGAATAAGCATTCAGACACACACTATAAGACAGATGCAGTGTAAGGCCATTATGTAAAAGAAGCCAGGCATAAAAGGACAAATACTGCATGATTTTACCTGTATAAGGCATCCAAGTAATTGATTCATAGAGGGTGGGGGTTTCCATTCCTATCTAGCCACCTGAAGAATTTTCTTTCCTTTTTTTTTTTTTGGTAGGGTCTCACTCTAGCCCAGGCTGACCTGAAATTCACTCTGTAGTCTCAGGGTGGCCTTGAACTCAAGGTGATCCTCCTACCTCTGCCTCCCAAGTGCTGGGATTAAAGACGTGCACCACCATGCCTGGCTTGAAGAATTCTCTGCGCTCTATAGATCTAGCCTCTACCCAAAGTAGCAGTGTTTCCAATGTTGAGAGAGCAGAGGGAAGAGACAGAGGCAGTCTCCAGTGGACAGCATGACCCTGAGCCTTGGGTATTGCACTCCCGATGGATGGCCAGGAAGTAGGGCTATAAAGATGGTAGGAGTCCTGGCATTGCAGGCCCAGTAGCAGGTCAGTGAGTCAGGGGCATGGAGAGGACCACACTATAGTGGCTAACCTGGGGTTCAGGCTTAAGAGGGAGCCTGGCCTGGCTAGGCAGAAAGGAGTCAGAGGCCAGCGTCCATGAGATGCTTAGGAAGTCTGTTTCCCTGGGGTAACCAACCCACCGCTACCTTGGGGGATGGGAATCTTTTTTATTTTATTTTGTTTTAAACTCGGTACACAGAGAATTATGGTCAGTGTTGATTACCACTGCGTTGTCCCTGGAATGGATCCCAAAAAAGTGTTTTGACTGACACAGAAGAATCACACGTATTTTAAAAAAAATTTGTTCATTTTTATGTATTTATTTGAGAGTGACACACAGAGAGAGAAAGAGGCAGATAGAGAGAGAGAGAGAGAATGGGTGCGCCAGGGCCTCCAGCCACTGCAAACGAACTCCAGACGTGTGTGCCCCCTTGTGCATCTGGCTAACGTGGGTCCTGGGGAACCGAGCCTCAAACCAGGGTCCTTAGGCTTCACAGGCAAGCGCTTAACCGCTAAGCCATCTCTCCAGCCCAAGAAGAATCATAGGTATTTATGTGCTACATTGTGATAGTTTCACACTTGTACACAATGTGGAATGGTCAGATCAGTGCTGTAGTCACACCCATAACTCCACATATCTATCAGTTATGTTGAGAACATTGAAAACTATTTCTACTGGCTTCTTTGAAATATACAATTATTAATTGTTGTCAACCACATATAAACCTAGTTTTCATCAGAGGCTGCCTGACCTGCCCAATCATCTGATTCATACTGTCTGCCCCCACAATCAGCATAAGATAGTGATCATCAGGCTATCTGAGGACTGGGGTAATGGTCTCTGTGAAACCTAAGGACCTAGGTTTGACTCCCCAGAACCCACGTAAGCTAGATGCACATGCATCTGGAGTTTGCAGTGGCTAGGGGTCCTAGTGCACCCATTCTCTCTTTCTTTCATTCCCTGTCTGATAAATAAAATTTAAAAGAGAGAGAGAATGGGTACATCAGGCCTTCCAGCCACTGCAAATGAACTAAAGACACCTGTACCACCTTATGCATCTGGCTTTATGTGGCTACTAGGGAACTGAACCTGGGTCTTTAGGCTTCGAAGGCAAGTGCCTTAACCGCCGAACCATCTCTCCAGCTCTAGAATGGCCTTTTAAAGAAACCGTTACAATGTCAACTTGATGGCGCTAGCCCAGAGGGCTGGGACAGGGTTCTTATAGCCAGGATTCATGGGTCCAGGAATCAAGAGGTACAAATGGAAATAAATTCCACTCACCATAACCCCAAGTAACCCACTTGCCAAATTGTTGCTTTATGTTCCTTAAACATTATGCTCTGGTGGCCCAGGAGTCTTGGTTCAAAAGGGAGTCTGCTCCTGCCAGGAAGCACAACAACATTCCATTGAATTGGAAGCCAAGACTTCTCCCTGGCCACTTTGAGCTCTCAATACCCTTGAGTCACTAGGCTGAGAAAGGAGGTACAGTGCTAGCAGGGGTGACTGATCCAGACTGCTCCTCCTCAGTGGAGATAAGGAAGAGTATATGTGGAGTGCAACCATCCTTTAGGGCGTCTCTTAGTGTTACCATGTCCTGGAAAACTACAACAACCTAATCAAGGCAGTGTGATAAATGGCCCAGACCTTTCAGGAATGAAGATGTGTATCACCCCTCCATGTAAAGAACCAAGACATTCTGAGGTGCTAGATGGGGCAATCCAGAATGGACAGTAGAAGAAGGTAGTTACAAACACCACTTAAGGGCTGGAGAGATGGCTTGGTGGTTAAGGCACTGTCTGCACAGCCTAATGACCTGAGTTCAATTCCCCAGTTCCTATGTAAAGCCAGATGCACAAAGTGGTACATGCATCTGAAGTCCATTTGCAGTGGCTGGAAGCCCTGGTGCACCCATTTTCTCTGTCTCTTTTCTATCTCGCTCTGCTTGCAAATAAAATAAGTAAAATTATTTTTTAAAAGTACCATTTAAGGCCATGTGACCAGTTACAGAATGAAGATTTAAAAAAAAAATTTTTTTTTTTGAGACAGAGAGAGAATGGGCATACCAGGGCCTCCAACCACTGCAAATGAATTCCACATGCATGCACCACCTTGTGCATCTGGCTTACGTGGGTTCTAGGGAACTGAACCTGGATCCTTTGGCTTTGCAAGCAAGCACCTTAATCATTAAGGCATCTCTTCATCCCCAGAATAAAGATTTTAATTGCCACAAGTGTTTCTGTCCTATTTTGCTAAGAGTGTTTGTGTATATGTACACATATATTACGATACTCTTATTTCTTTCTCTCCCTCTCTCTCTCTCTCTCTCTCTCTCTCTCTCTCTTTGAGGTAGGGTTTCACTCTAGCCAGGCTGACCTGAAATTCACTATGTAGTTTCAGGATAGCCTTGAACTCCCATGCACCACCACACCCGGCTCTATTTCTTTCCTGTGTAATATGATATCAATTGAGATAATATCAGTAGTTCAGTGGCATTAGACCTATATTATCATATTGAAGTTATTGGGCTAAGCATTCCTCAGGGACTTTACTGTATATTTGGGAGGAAAGAATAGTGTGTTTCTGGTTGTACATGGGATAGTTATACCATGTTAGGCAGAATGATGGCCTTGTTATCGTCTTCATTTGGAAATTAAGCATGACAGTAAGATGTCGTTTGGTATCAAGTTGACAAGGAGTGGATTTGTGACTGTCATTTGATCAGATTAGGAATCAAATAAGAGACATGCCTCTTAGGGAGGCCTGTGGCATTTCCAGGAAAGGTTCGTAGACGGAGGAAGACTTTCCCCTAGGGTGGGTGGACCTCCCGGTGGCAGTCTGTATATGAAGAAACCCCAGGGGAACACAGGGCCCTTTTCTGCTTGTGCTACTTGCTGGTGCATGCATCTATCCTGTTGCTATTATCCTTCATGGACATTGGAACCCCTCTGCATTGGCCTTCCAATATGCTTGGGAGACCAGCAGTGCTCCAGCAGTTCTCCAGCCCTTCAGTGCCAGATTGGCACTGCTGAGGCATGCAGCTTCATGGACAGAGCAGCTACCAGGTTCTCCAACTCTCCAGCTTGCAGGCAGCCATTGTTGGACTGCCAACGATGTAAGCTAATCTAACAAATCCCTTTATAATACATATTTATTCGATCAGTTCTGTTCCTCTAGAGAACCCTGTGGTGTGCAGAGGAGGTAGCAGTGATGAGGTACGGTACACTTCGGGGAGGTGGAGTGAGCTGTGGTGCGGTCCACACGAGGAACCGAGATGATGGCATGAAGTAGTCCACCTCCTCTATGAGTACCCACGAGCTAGTGAAGTTCAGTCGTGAAGGTTAGGCACCCTGTGATGAAGAGGAGCACGGTGGTAAACTGTGGCACCCTGTGGTGACAAGAAACTTGCTTGTGAAAGACACTGTTGACCCTAAATCTGTCTTTTTTCCAGAATCTCCTTTCTTGCAAATTAGGCCTATAATGGTGTATGAGTCACGTTGCTAGGACAGAATCTCTGACACAAATCAGTTTTAAGGAGGAAGGATTTTTTTTTTTTCCCTAGTTTTCAGTTCCAGGGGGTAAGAGTCCATTGTGGCTGGGAAAGCCTGCCAAGAGCAGGAAGCTGGCCTCATCTCATCACATCATCAGGAGGAAGTAGACAGAGATGAATGTTGCTACTCAGCCAGCTCTGTTCAGGACTCCAGCCCATGGGATTGGGTTGCCCAGAGTTAAGATGGGGTTTCCCACCTTAATTAACCTAACCAAGATAATCCTCACAGACACACTCAGAGGCTAACCTAGTCTACATAATCCCTCTAGGTCCCGTCAAATTGACAATCAAGGTAAATCATCATAATAGGCCAGGATCCTGGTCCTAGAAATGGATATAAAATATCCTTTTACATCAGATACTATCTTGAGGTGTCCCAATGGTTTGTTTTCTTAGCTCCTCATCCCTAGCACCCCTTGATACTGGGCAGTAGTTCGCTGTGTGGGGACCCTATTTATCACGTGTTGGTCTGGTTAGGTTGGTTTGAAAGCAAAGCAAATGCCACCGTTAACTGAGGTATCAGGCACTATTCTGGAAGCCAGGCCCTGCTTTCTACCATTTCTGTGTGACAAGGACAAGACCTGTAGTTCTTAGCACAGGGCACCTCCACAGCCATGAACCATGCACTAATTGTAAGAAGAAGGTAGATCATAGCTCTGCCTAGGTCAACCTGACAAGGATTCTTGGAGATAGGCACCTTCCAACAGGGTTTTGAAGGAGCAGGAGTGGGGAGCCAGGATCTGGACAGTCTAGTGTTTCCAGGACTGTGTCCCATAGAGGTGGGCTCTCTAGTAACCCACAGTGTCATCCTGACTTTCTGAAACCCAGGAGCAACCAGGACGGTGACAGGGCCTGTCATGGAGCAACAGCCTCCTCTCTTTACAGAGGCTGGAGGAGGAAGGTCAGGAGCCTGGCTGTTCTCACTCTCCCAGTCATAACTTCTTTCCAGTCGAGGAGAAAGGGAGCGGCATCCCCTTGGTGTGGGGATGGGGATTTGCTGGGAGGCAGGAGAGGAGCTGGGTGGGCCAGGCTGGGCTGTGTTGGACTAGCTTGGCCCTGGAGGGACAGGCCAGTGGGCTGGAGGATGCTGTTTATTTGACTAGGATGTATATTTAAAGGTCTCAGTTACAATGGGCCTCGGGCGCTCTTTAACAAGCTGCAGCTGTCTGGTCGCTCATTAGCTTTCCTGACATCTCCTCCAGCTGGTCCTGGGGGAGCAGCTCCCAGGCCCCTCCCTATGGGTCAAGGCCCTGAAAGTCTGCCTTCTTTGCCCTCAGCCCCTGAGCCACCGTGATGAATGGTGCTGCTGCCCCATGCTGACAAGTGCCTTTCTGAAACAAGCCCTGTTTGTTTAAGATAAGCTACTCCGATCAAAACCCCTGTCTTGGGTGAAGGCCCTGGCTTCTCCTGGCACCCGCCTTGTCCACTGCCCCGGGACGTCAGGAAAGGACACATCACGGGGCCAGGCAGCTCTGTCTCCTCCGAGTAGAGGCAGAATGGAACGCCCAGGGAAAACAGGATCTAGGTGTCTCTGAAAGAGAATGGAAAAGAGCTACCCTGGATGAGGGCATGGGGAACAGTGGGCATGATGGGAAAGTGGGGGCTTTGGCTGTGTGGCATCTGTCCCTGCCACGTTCTACGTGTTTCTGGCCTCAGGTTTCACCTCTCAGCCTCAGACTGCTCCGGCACAGAATAAGCCAGTTTGTTAGACCAATGGCTCTCAACCCTGGCTACATAAAAAGGGTCACCTGAGGAGCTTTTAAGAAATATTGATTCAGTTGGGTTCCCAACACCTCCATTTCCCCCTTAAAGCCCTCAAGAGGTTGTAATATGCAGCCAGGGCTGGGAGCCATGGGTTTGTGTGGTTCCCAAGGTCTCTCGGACTCTGTGGCTCATTAAATCTGCCTTGAAAATTCCTGGTTCCTTAGAAACACCTCCAGGAAGCTGTCAGTTTGCAGGCTGCGGGTCCTGAAGTTCCTCTACTAGGAGTTTCTCCTAAGCGGACCCACCCAGGCATGACAGGCAGCGATCCCAGATACTTAGTCCAACTTGGTTGGCAAAATTGCAGAATGTTCTTTTCATGGTGAGGACCCCCAGCTCATGTAGGTAGTGGTTTATAGACAGAAAGCATTCACAATATAGAAAATCAAACTCTTTAAAAAATATTTTATTTATTTATTTGAGAGAAAGAGGCAGAGAGAGAAAAAGAGAGAATGGGTGCACCAGGGCCCCTAGCCACTGCAAATGAAATCCAGACGCATGTGCCTCCACGTGTAACGTGGCTTACGTGGGTGCTGGGGAATCGAACCTGGGTCCTTAGGCTTTGTAGACAAGCGCTTTAGCTGCTAAGCCATCTCTCCAGCCCAGAAAATTAAACTTTTAATGCGAGATGAGGATGACAACAGTGTTGGGAACAGAATTGTAACCGCTGTCTAGGTTGTAAGCCTCTATGGGCAGGGACCAGGTGCCTTCCTGCACCTCCACTTCTGTAGCCTCTTGACTTATCAATAAATAGCTATTTGCATGTATAGATACATAAATATATAGGGTCTTCTACTAGGTAAGTTTTCTTCCCCTATTTTAGGTACTAATCACTAGCTTTGGCTGTGTGTCACCCAGGCTGTCATCACCTCTGTCAACACTGAATAACAGAGGCTCAGAGCTGAGGGAGGCAGTTGGGTACCGAGAGAGGCTGTTAGCCTTGGAATTACTGGGAGGGCCATTAATACGTAGTGCGCATCTGAAACCGGGCCACGCACAGTGAGGACAGACGCCAAGCCCGTTAGACTCCACTGTGCAGTCCCAGGTCTCCATGACCCGTCACACACTATAGCTGGGAAATCTTCATCTTTAATAGTCTTTTGGCCCCAAAGGCCATTTCTATTAAAGGAAGAATGTTCTCCAACAGCACTGGGTGGGAGGAGTGGGGGTCAGTGCTGGGTGAGGATGGGTGTTGGTATCTGCCTGATTCTAACAAAGTCTTGGTTCTTCAAAATACTCATCACATGGGCTGGAGAGATGGCTTAGCGGTTGAGCGCTTGCCTGTGAAGCCTAAGGACCCTAGTTCGAGGCTCGGTTCCCCAGAACCCATGTTAGCCAGACGTACAAGGGGGAGCACGCATCTGGAGTTCATTTGCAGTGCCTGGAAGCCCTGGTGTGCCCATTCTCTCTCTCTCTCTCTCACTCTCAAATAAATAAAAATGAACAAAAAAATATTTTGTTTAAATACTCATCACACGACTCATCCAATTGCCCTTTATTGAGCTCCCACCTGGGCAGACCCTCTGTGTGACTGAGGAAACAAAGGTAAAAGGCAACACTTGCCTTCCAGAAACTTCCAGAAATCAAGGAGAAAATACTGTGAGGGAAGGAGCGGAGGTTGAGGTTGAGGCATGAGGGGTAGTTTCCAAGGAATGGCAACAGTTAAGCTCGGTGGGAGTTCCTCAGGCTGTCCCTGGCTCTGCAACAACTTCTTAGGTGTATCTGGGAATCCGTCTTAAAGATAGGTTTTAGGAATCTTTTGCATAGTTGATGATGGGCAAGCCATATTATCAGAAGGGCATGTATGTGCAAAGAACGGGAGGTAACCCAAGGCCAGGCAGGAAATGGCCAACTATGACGTGAGTATGGAAAACAGCTTATTTTGGGGAAAAGAGAGGCACCTAGAATAGGAGGATGGACTCGAAGTGCCTTTTTGTGAGAGTTGTTTAAAGTAATTCCCGAGGAAGCAGTAATCCCTGTCAGTCCTCCTCATTCGGTGCTGATCTGCCCAAGTTGCAGGGAGATCTGGTGCCGATTACTAGGTTTCGCTGCATTAGGTAATGCAACAATAAAATCTGGGTCATTGCAGCACAAAGTCCCCTTTATTTTGACAAGTGTAGTTTTTACTCTGAAGTGTTATCATAAATAATTAAATTAAACCAGTAAATGGCTGGTACTATGCTTCACTGAAGTAACAAAGTCTCTGTAACCCCAGACACTAAGCCACTCCTTCGAGGGCTTCTTGGCTCAGAAACACTTGGGAATTTTTCAGCATTCAAGAATACTTGAACTAGTCAAAGGAGAGAGGCTGGGTGGAATTCTCATTCCATTCCACCCTGCTGCCCCTCTTTCCCATGGGGGTTCCCCTGTTCTCCTATATCCCACCCATCATCTGACGTACAGCAGTTGAACTATCAGAGGATTGCTCTTCTGCCCCGGCCAGCCTGGGGTGAAGGGGCTTAGGGTCCCAATGCACATAATGGGAAGCCTTTTCTTAACCAGGCACCAGGGCATCCATAAATAGACACTCCCAGTCTTGGGGAAGAAGGTTTGCAGAGGCTTTTAAGACTGTGCAGCAATGCACCCCCAACTGGCCACTTTCACCATTTATAGACAAGGAAATGGAGACCCAGGGAAATGAGGTGACTTGACCTGTTGCTTGTAGGCTGATGATTGGGGAAGGGCATCAGGTAAAAAGTGAGTGGAACAGACTCAGAGATCCAGAGAAAATGAGCTGGAGGGACCTGTGCTGAAGCTCGGAACAGGGAGAAATAAGGCGGAGAAGGAAAGAGAAAAGATGCAGGAGATATTGGAAAGGAGAGGACATTTGAGAACCCATGAGGCACAGTCACCAGAGTATTCTACCAGACCTCTGCCACTGTGTCTGGACAGGTTTTTTTTTTTTTTTTTAGAAAAGCCCAATAGACTGGCCTTTTTATGCAAAAGAGCGAGCATGAGAGAGAGAGAGAATTGGTACAACAGGGTCTCCAGACAGTGCTATCAAACTCCAGACATATGGGCCATCTTGTGTGTATGGTGCTTGCATCACCTTGTGCATTTGGCTTACATGGGACCTGGAGAGTTGAACATGAGTCCTTAGGCTTTGCAGGCAAGTACCTCAACTGCTAAACCATCCCTCCAGCCCCTGGACAGTTTTTAAATGAAGCAAGAGAGACATGAGATCTCTACTGTGAAGAAAGGGAAAGGTACCGAGCAAATCCCCAGGAGCAGAACATGCTGGTTAAAAGCAGGGAGTAGTGCCCAGGCCCTCCTCAAGGTGATGGGACAGCCTTGGGCCTCCTACCCTGTCCAGTCCCTCTCCCACCCTGCTCTGCCACCATCCTGCCTTCTGAACCTAAGGGAGTTGCTTTCTTCATCTCCTCAGGGTCCTTGGAAGAGATGGAAGCTGGGGGCTGGATTGCAGACAGGTAGACTCTAAGGTCTGTAAAACTCCCCACTGGGATAACTCTATTTTTAAACAAAAACCTCCCAGCAAGATCTCCAGGACCCTTACTCCGGCAGAGTCACAGAGTCTGGGCTGAGATAGCTCC
This sequence comes from Dipus sagitta, assembly GCA_036346955.1. NCBI lineage: Eukaryota > Metazoa > Chordata > Mammalia > Rodentia > Dipodidae > Dipus > Dipus sagitta. The sequence continues at coordinate 39,496,856 of CM070773.1, forward strand.
TAGTGAAGGAGAGGAGAGGATAGGGGTGGGGAGGGGAGGGAAGGGAAAAGAGCAGAGGGGAGAAGAGAGGAGAGAAGGGGAGAAGAGAGGAGAGGAGAGGGGAGGAGAGAGAAGGGGAGAAGAGAGGAGAGGAGAGGAGAGGAGAGGAGAGGAGAGGAGAGGAGAGGAGAGGAGAGGAGAGGAGAGGAGAGGAGAGGAGAGGGTAACCCACACATACCCCAGATGAAAGACCTCTAGAGAGCCAGACAGAATGAAGTCATGGGCAGCACACTCACTGCCTGCAACCATTCCTCCATTCCTCCACCCCTCCTCAGGCAAGCTGTTTTTCATAGCACCTTTAAGGAAAGTATGTTTTTCTAACTCCAAGGAATCCCGGAGCTATGTAAACAATAGAGCTCAGAACAAAATTCACCTACTGGGCAGAGTTGCACCAGAAATCCCTAAGGGGAAGGAGGCCATGGCTCCAGCCCAAGGGGGCATTTGACAAAGAGCCACCAGCTCAGATGTTAGTGATTCCTGGGGTCAGGTTTTGCCCAGGGTCATTGGCCCTCTTTGGTGGAAGGCCAGTTCCACATATATGAGCTGCATGGTGGCTCTTCTCCAGAAGCAGTGTGTTCCAGGAGAGGGGAGTGAGCTCAGCTCACTGGAACACACACACACACACACACACACACACACAGAGCCTTGGCCCCTAGGAGCCATCAGGGGCCCTACCTCCCACAGATCTATTGGGTTCTAGGCCAATGGGAGCAGAAAAGGAATATATCTAGTGAGGCGTTCTGACTACCAGGTGGGATTGGCAGCTGTCCTCAGAAACTCATTGCTAAACTGGGTCCTTAGTGACTTCACTTCCCACCTGTGAGGCACTATCTACTTCAGGAAGCTCTCTCTGAACCTCAAGTCTGCATCTTGGGGTGCCCTGGCCCCTCTGTATCTTGCTGTACCCTGTCACTAAAAGCTTTAAGTTTACTTTAAATCTATCTCCTCAGGCAAATCTGTATCTCGCTCATTCCTGTGCCTATTTCCATATACAGTGGGTGTTCAGTAAATGCTTGAACAAAACAGAGCTCTAGATCAGGTCTCATGTGATGGTCAAAATAGTTCTGGCGACAGGTCCAGTTCTCTGGCCCTGGCTGCCCTTGGCTTAGAGGAACCAGTAGAGGGGAAACCGGGGAGGTCGGAGCCCTGTAACCCAGCCAGATCCCATCTCCTAACGCACCAGGCTGTGGCTACTGCATTTCCTCTCTGTCAGGCACTGTAGAGATGTGTGACCAGGTTAGGCGTTGGGGACTTTAAACAAATAGCCCATAGCCACAGTCCGTGCCAGAACTGTATCCCTCCCTTCTTTTGGCAGAGGTAGTTCCCTGACAAGGAGCCTGCAGAGTTCCGACAGGGAAGGTCTGCACTCTCGCAGACACTGTCCCAGACGAAGCAGATAGTGCCTAGGAGGGACCCCCCCCCGCCCTCCCCCACTCGTGGGCCTTTCACCCCCTAATCCAATGAGTGGGGAGTGGTCACGTGGGCCGCCAGCTCTCGACAGGAAGCTGTCGGCACCGCTGGCTCCCAGGGCCAGCTCCCCTCACCGCCGGGAAGGCAGGCCGCCTCCCCCCAGGCCGGTTCCTTGAAACTCAACCCCACTTTCCAGCTGCAGCTCGAAGAGCCCCAGGCCGGCCCTCCCCGGGGACCCTGCAGCCTGCAGCTCTCACGCTCGGGAAATTTTCCCCCGCGCAGCGTTCCAGGCTGGCGCAGGCTTCCGCGCAGACACAGCGGCAGTCTTCCAGCCTTGCCCCTTCCAGCGCAGCCAACGCGGCCCCTCATCGGAGGCAGGGACTTGGTGGACAAAGGCTGCTCCCCAGATCTGCAGGGCAGAAACACTCGGAAAACAAAGACCGTCCTTCTTGGGGGACCAGGACCCCGGAGGAGTAACCAGGAACTGCTCTTCGATCACAAGGAGGAAACTGACCTGCGCTGGCCCTGACATCCCCTGGCTGGAGGCTGGGGGGTGGGGTCACAGTCAGGGCCTGCAGAGAGAGGGACAATGACTGGGTCATGGTGAGGGACAAGCTTCAGAACTCAGATTACTGTACCCAAGAGAAAGGCTGTTTATAAAAGAAAAATGAAGGGGGGGGGGGCAGGTGTTGGTATAGGAATTCAGCCAATGCACTGTTGAAGGGTAGCAGTGTAATAATGGTGAAACATAGTGAAGGGAGTCTGTGCACCAAAAACGGGTTCAAACCCCTGTCTGTCACTCACTGGGAGCATGGCTGGTCCAGCTCTGGGGATGCTCCAAAACCCGGGGCCGCTGCCGGGATACCTCACAGATAACCTCTCATTTTTCTCATCTGAAATGTGGAACTATTATTATTTGCCATGACTACCTCCATTTATTTCAACAAATGCTAAGTAAGCACCTACTATGTGCCAATCAGTTCAGTTCAGTTCTTTGCTGAAGGCTGAGAATCCCAAGACCCTACTACTCAAGAACCACATCAGCTCACAGGTGTGACAGTTTGGGCAAACGAAATGTTGAAATAAAGATAGGGACCAGCTGTAATGACCTCATTAGCTTTCTGGGAATAGGACTGCTTAGGCGATTTTTTAAAGTTCTTGAAAACAGTTAAGTTAGCCAGACCTGCCTCTGTAATGTGGCCTGCACTATTTATTTGCTTAGCAAACCATTTCTTCATAGATAGTGCAAAAGGAAAGGCTTCAGACCAGCCCGAGGCAGAATTTCTCCCAAATTCAGAGTGAGTGGGGTCTGAATTAATTAGGTCTTTCTGTAGCTTACTGTATAAACCTGGGCTCAGGAAATTTGGCCTTTAAAGCAGGTGCCCTTTCAAATGAGTGGGTTTCATGTGACTATTTTAACTTCAGCTTCATTACCCTTTATGGGCTGCAGGAGCGGTGGGGGGAGTGGCGGGAAGGATCTGGTGTGACTGAGTAGGGAGCAAAAGGAGTCACAAAATAGCCTGAGGCCTCCACAGCTTTCTCCCCACCAGGGCTAGCTAGATGATCTGCCCACCTCCCAAGCAAGGTAAATTCAAGTTTATAGACCCCATCAGGCCTACGTGACTTTTAGTCTCTGGGCCGCCACTCCCAGTCCCACCTACCAGGAGCTTCCTTCTTGGGCCTGTCATCTTCTTGGACTTCTGGCTTATAGACTGCCTCCATACTAGTCTGCCATGAGTACCTCCTCAGGTGCCATTAAATACTGTCATTCAAGAACTGGTGGCTACTTCCTACTGCTACTTGAAATTCTACCACCATGCATGGAACTTTCCCACCTTCTCTCATGATCTGCCCAGCCATATTCAATTGTCGCTTTATTTTATTTTATTTTTTAAAAATATTTTTTTATTTTTATTTATTTGAGAGCAACAGACAGAGAGAGAAAGAGAGAATGGGCGTGCCAGGGCCTCCAGCCACTGCAAACGAACTCCAGATGCGTGCGCCCCCTTGTGTACCTGGCTAACGTGGGTCCTGGGGAATTGAGCCTCAAACCTGGGGTCCTTAGGCTTCTCAGGCAAGCATTTAACCGCTAAGCCATCTCTCCAGTCCTCAATTGTTGCTTTACATAGTCAAATACAGTAGCCACTGTCCTTTGGTGGCTATTGAACACTTATAGCTAGTCCCAACTGAGAAATGCTGTGTAAAATATGCACCAGATCTTGAAGGTTTAAAGAAAGGCACGTAAAATACCCTATTAATTTAAAAAATATTTTTATGTATTTATTTGAGAAAGAGGGCGACAGAGTATGAGCACTCCGGGGCCTTCTGCCATAGCAAATGAACTCCAGATGCATGTCACTTTGTGCATCTGGCTTTACATGGGTACTGGAGAATCAAACCTGGGCCATCAAGTTTTTTAAGCAAGTACTTTTAAGCACTGGGTCATCTCTCCAGCCTCTCATTATTTTTTTTTAATTTAAATCATTTTTATTTATTTATTTGAGAGCAACAGAGAGAGAAAGAGGGAGAGAGAGAGAATGGGCATGCCAGGGCCTCCAGCCACTGCAAACGAATTCCAGATGCGTGCGCCCCTTTGTGCATCTGGCTAACGTGGGTCCTGGGGAATCGAGCCTCGAACCAGGGTCCTTAGGCTTCACAGGCAAGCGCTTAACTGCTAAGCCATCTCTCCAGCCCTCATTAATTTTTATATTGCCTATAATCCAAGCACTTGGTAGTCTGAGGCAAGAGGTTCATGAGTTCAAGGCCAGACAGGGCTACATAGTAAGTTCAAGGGTAGCCCAAGCTACGTAGTGAAACCTTGCCTCAAAAAAATCAAAAAGGGCTGGAGAGATGGCTTAGCAGTTAGGGTGCTTGCCTGCAAAGCCTAAGGAACCAGGTTTGATTCCCCAGTACCCACACAAGCCAGGTGAACAAGGTGACGCAGGTGTCTGGAGTTCGTTTGCAGTGGCTAGAGGCTCTGGTGTGACCATCTCTCTTTTTCCTTTGCCCTCCCTCTCTCAAATAAATAAAAATAAACAAATAAAAGAGTTTTACCTGTTTATTTTAACTTTTTTTTGCATGTACATAGTATGTGTGATATGGTGTGTGTGTGTGTGGTGTGTGCATGTGTACATGCTTATGTGGCACACTGTGGGCTTGCCTGAGGCCACCAGGAGAAAACCTCAGATGTCCCCTTCCAGCACTTACCAGCCTGTTTATTTTTCTCTGTGACAAAGTCTCTACTGATTCTGGAGCTTGTTGTTCATGAGCCCCAGTGACTTCCTGGTCTTTGCACCCCACGCCCCCAGGACTGGGCTTACAGGTGTCCATGGCTATGCCCAGCTGTTTACTTGGGATCTGGAGATTTGAACTTGGGTGGTCTCAAGCCCCCTTAGGCCCTCATGCTTGTGCAGGAAGCACACTTAACTGCTGAGCCATCTCTCTAGCCCCTGAGCCTGTCAATACTTTACTGTAGATGGGGAAAGGATACATGAGACCCGGACCTCCCAGAGTGGCTAATGGCAGCTGACGGTTGCTGGGAGAGGGGGAGTCAGGTTCATCAGTGGTGTAGCCACTGGCAAGTTGCCCATTCCACAGTAAATTACCTTCCACCCATGATCGTGCAAGCAACTCTAATTTAACTCAATGGGTAAGGAAAATAGCATGAAAAGTATGATAGAAACTAATGGAGAAGAAAGCTATTAATGGGAGCAGGACGGGCTAAGAGAGTACTTGGGGAGAATAAGATCAAAAATACATAATACACATGTTTGAAAAAGTGAAAAATGGAAAAACATCCTCTGTGCATTATTTAGTTTATTTTCCTTTTTTTGTGTCTGCTTGTGTAGCATGTGTGGTGTGGCATATGTGCAGCATACGTACATGTACACACACAAGCGTGGGGGTCAGAGAACATCGGGTGTCTTCCTCTATTGCTCACTCGTGTGTTTTCTTTCTTTCTCTCTTTTTTCTATTTTTGGTTTTTCGAGGGTTTCGCTCTCGCCCAGGCTGACCTGGAATTCACTACGTAGTCTTGGGGTGGCCTCAAACTCACTGCAATCCTCCTACCTCTGCCTCCCAAGTGCTGGGATTAAAGGCGTGCGCCACCACGCCTGGCTTCATGTGTTTTCTTGAGACAGCGTCCCTCCTGGAATCCAGAGCTGCTGTTTTCTCAAGTACCAAGCAATTCTGTGGTCTCCACTCCCCACAGTCTTAGCATTACAGGTGCACATGGTCATAACCAGCAGGTGATGTGGGTGCTAAGAAATCAAAGCTCAGGGCGAATCAGGCCCTCTGAGGCTCTCATGCTTGTACAGCAAGAGCTCTTACTGCTAAGCCGTCTCCCCAGCCCCACTCTTTTCTATTTTGTGTGTGGATGTTATATACCTGTGTCTAGATGGGTACACACATGCCACCGTGTGCCTGCAGAAGTCAGGGGACACTCTTGGGGTGTCAGTTCTTGCTTTTTACCTTATTTGATCCGGGGTCCCTCTTATTTACTGCTGTGGAACACCGACTTTTGGAGTCTTTTTGACTCTGCCCTCCATTGCCGTAGGTGGGCTGGCTTGAATCTGGCTTTGTGTGATCTGGGGATCTAAACTCCAGTTGTCAGGCTTGTGCAACAAGCACTTTTAAGCACTGAGCCATCTCCTCAGCCACCTTTTAGCTTTTCGATGCATCACTAGCCAGTGTGGCCCCCATAGGTGGCTTGCTTTGTGTTTCTATCAGATGGTCTGCTTTGGAGCACCACATAGCACAGAGAGCCTGGGCTGGCGAGTGGGCCCACCTCCCTTTCAGTCCTATTTTGTACGTACTTTTCAAACCTCTGTCTCCTTTCCTTTCAAATTAGATGAAAGGGCCTGCTTTAGGTGACGCTCGGAAGAACTAGGGGGCAGCCAACAAAAGCTAGTTAGCATGATCTAGGTTGATGTCCTTCCCTTTTCCTTTCAAATCACATTTCAAACCGCCTCCTCTTGAGGTGTTCTGAGCCTGGGGACATCCAGCCACCTGGGTAGATTTTAAAGTGTGCCCATACCCAGGCCCATTCTAATTGGTCAGGGTGAGGCTTGGGCATGAACCTGACTTAATCCTCTCCAGCTGATTGTACTGCACACAGCTGAGTATGGGGCTCTAGCCCTGGAAGCACTGTTCACCCTCAGCCCTCCGTGGTCTGACCTGCACGTCTAATGCGTTGTCCCTTTAGTATCTCACCTGGGTTTTGGGTTACTTTAATGACAGCCAGCATTTCTGAAAGCCAGCCAAAGTCTGGCATTTAAATATATGTGATCTCCACTCCTTACCACACCTCTGCAAGGTAACGTGGGTAGTCCCCTCCTGTGGATAAGGAAGCTGAAGTTAATCAGTGGATGGGGAGCCAAGAAAAGAACTCATCCCAGGTAACTATGATTCCAGTGAGTGCCATTAGTCACCAGACCAAGTGGCCCTGTCTTTAAATTCTTTTCTTTTTTGGTTTTTCGAGCTAGGGTCTCACTCTAGCCCGGGCTGACCCTGGAGTTCACTATGTAGTCTCAGGGTGGCCTTGCACTTGTGGTGATCCTCCTACCTCTGCCTCCCAAGGGCTGGGATTAAAGGCGTGCACCACCACGCCCGGCCACTTTAAATCCTTTAGTAAACAGAACATCAGCTTTTGAAGGCAGAGATGGCTCCTTGTTGCTTGCAGCAGGTCTCAAATGCATCCAGTAGGCATTGTAGTTACCTTCACATTGCTGGGACAAAAGACCTTGCCAGAAACAGCAGATAGGAGGAAAGGGTTTATTTTGGCTTACCGTGTTGTGGGGAAGTTTCAGCATGGGAGGGAAAGCGTGGTAGGACAGAGGCTGGGCATCAATTCTTGCCACAGCTGGTGGTACAAAGCAACAAGAGAGTGAGTTGAGCTCTGGCAAGGGGGGAGCTGGGCTATAATACCCAAAAGCTTGCCTCCAGCAACACACTTCCTCCAGCAAGGCTCTACTCCCCAAATCGCCACCAATTTGTGATTGAGTATTCAAAACATATGCAGGTTAATGGGGGGCATTCCACATCCAAACTGCCTGAGTAGGTCTTTGATAAATAGTGAAGAAATCTCAGAGTGCCTGTGGGAAAGGTTCCTTGAGTAGGGTAGTGGCAGGAAGGGCCCAGTGAAGATGGAGTGTGTTATTAGATTGCAAGCTGCATGCCAACCAGTGGCCAGAACTGCCTCCCAGACAGGCCTCTCGCAAGTGCAGGAAGGTTCTGGAAAGGATAGCAAACAAATGGCAGAGGATGCTTTCTTTCTAACCTAACATTCGCCCATAGTCAGGCACTCTCTCATCCAGCGTGGTGGAGAACCCTGTTCTTGTAGGCAAAGGGGTATGCTTCTGGAGGCTGCTGGAAGGTGCTCCAACCCCGCACCAGCTATAGTTCCCCCACATATAGGCCCCCCTCCTAATATGTCACAACCAAGGGCTGCGTGGATTTTGTGGACCAGCTCTGAGTAATTTTATTCTTGTATAATAAGTGGCCCAAGTGGTCAAGCCAGGTATAGTGTTGAATGTGTATGATTCCAGTCAGTCAGGAGGCTGAGATAGGAGGATCAAGAGTTTAAGGCCAGCCTAATCGGGAGATCCTGTTTCAAACAAAAACATAAAAGGTGGTTTGTTATAAGCTTAAGTAAATGTGATTCAGTGTTCTCCTCTTTAAGACTTTATCAAGTACACATGCTCTTAAATGGAAGGCAAAGGCCTATGTCTTACATAATGAACTCACCCGTAGTATTTAAGGGAGGCCTTGTGTCATGGAGACACAATCATGATGTCATGGCAAGTGATGGGAGCTCGGGACCTGCATTGTAGAAATGGCATTATAATTGTCAGAACTTTTTTAATGAAAAAAAAAAAAGGTGGAGTTGGACAGATGAGTCAGTGGATAAAGTGCTTGCCACACAAACATAAGGTTCAAATCCCAACACTTACCTCAACACATGGTGGCCAGCCTATACTCCCAGTGCATGGGAGATGAAGAGAGGGGACCCAGGGGCAAGCTACTTAGCTAGACTAGCCAAATTGGCAAGCTCTTGATCCAAGAGACCTTGCCTAAGGAAATAAGTGGAGAGCAATGTGAAAGACACTAAATGTCACTTCTGGCCTCCACATGAATGCACACACATCTGCGTATGTGCCCACACACGTGTGAACAAGCATTTGCACATGCACACATACCACACATATACACACATAAAATAAGGAAATAAAGGAGAAAGGAAGAAAGAGGGGAAAGCAAGGGAGGAAACACAAAATGTTACCAATATGTGTCATGAAACTTCACAGAGAATTCTTTATTCTATTTGCCAAATCTTCTGTGTATGATTTTGCAATAAATAGAAAAATTCCTTTGTTATCCATTTTAACAAAACCCATAGGATTGGTTCACACTCCATCCTCGGAGACAGACCAGACTACCTACTGCCCTACTCCTTCCGAGGAGGTAGCTAGAGCAAAGGTGGCAGGCCTAGCAGGGCATGCTGGAAAGCCTGGCAATGGTTTCCCTGCAATGATGGCATTTTCCCCACAGTCAATTTCACCATGGAGACTAAAGAGCTATCACCTCACCCCAAAGCTCTGTCTGGGGCTCCAATCACTCTGCATACAGCAGGAAGGGAAGTGGGAAGCTGCCTTTGGCTGGGGAATTATTAGTGCCCTCATTTTTTTCTCCTTTTTCTGTCTTCGTCTTTTAAATCTTTTAAACAATCACCCACTAATGATCACAGCTACCTGGAGACCTATATGACCAGACACTTCATTGGTCCCTGGAAGTATACACCAAGATCCTAACTCAGAGAGCTGTACAAACATCTCATAGGAATTTATGACTAGGCCAACTGGACTACACAGCCTATCTCTTACCAGTCTCAGCCCAGTCACCAGAAGAGAAAGATGTATAAACATCTCATGGGAATTTATGGATAAACCAGTTGGACTAAACATTCCCTCCTGTTTTTTATCCTTAATCCTGTCCTGTTTCCTCTTACAAAGCTTACAGGTATACGCTGATCCTCTCCCCCACCCTTCTGCTCCATGCCCACCTAGTCTCTGAGACAAAGAAGAATGTGGCCAGTTCCCTTACTAGAAGAGAACACACATAGGTCTGGGGAGATGGCTCAGCAGTAAAAGGTGTTTGTCTGCAAAGCCTACCAGCTAGGGTTCAATTCCCCAGTACTTATGTAAGCCAGATGCACAAAAGTGGCACATTTGTCTGAAATTTGTTTGCAGTCCCGGTGGTCTTCTCTCTTTCCAATAAATAATAAAAGTAAGATACCTCATTGATGATTGGGCCAGAACTATACATCTTCACATCTCAACCCAGTCATTTTAAAGATCAACTTATTTCTCTAGTCAGAAACATTATAAACCCCTAGACAAAGAAACACACTGACGCTTCTCTGCTGATATAGAGAGCTTTTTAACTTTGTTTCTTTCATTTCTCAAACTTAATATAAGCCTTTTCTATAAACTTGCTTTCCCTCTGCAATAGTTTCCCCTTTAAAACTCACCTGTCTTGTCTGTGAGATTCATTCTTGAATTTGTGAGACAAAGAACCCGGAGCCACTGACTCAGCAGAGCTTTGGTGACCATTGAGAGTCTCGTGCCCTAGTTCTTGAGTTGAGACCACTAAGAGCTGAGATAAGGCTCCAATGCTCTCAAAAAGACTCAGTACAATTTCATATTTAAACTGTAACAGGAGGAGTGTGATAGATCCTTCCTGGGGTAAGTTCTTTCTTCCTCAGGTGACATTATAACACTGTTCTAGTGGCCTTCCAACTTAGCCACTGAGTCTTAGAAGAGTGAATGATGATATGACATAAGTGATAAAACTGTGTCACTCCATTTCAGAGCCAGGAGGCAGACTGCAGGCTAGAATGCCTAATGGTGTTTCCCTGAAAAATATCTGTAGGCTTGGGGATATTTCCAGGGCATTGTGTTTACTTTTATAGACTTGCAACAATATAGTGATGATCATGAACATAATTATTATGGTGTGGCAGTCTACAGTTTAGAAAACACGTCCTCATGCCTCATCGTATTTGCTCCTTCCAACAATAATCTTTTGAGTGGGGGTAATTTCTGTTTCACAAATGAGGCTATTGAGGTTCAAAAGGGTAAATGTTGATGTGACATACATGATAAAACCATGTAACCAAGCCGGGCGTGGTGGCGCACGCCTTTAATCCCAGCACTCGGGAGGCTGAGGTAGGAGGATCGCCGTGAGTCCGAGACCACCCTGAGACTCCATAGTGAATTCCAGGTCAGCCTGGCCTAGAGTGAGACCCTACCTCGAAAAACCAAAAAAAAACCATGTAACCTAGCCACAAATCCTAAAATTCAACATGTGAAGTCTGGGCGTACAAGCGCTTGGCCAGCACACATGAAGTCCCTCTGTTCAAACCCTGGCACCAAAATAAAAACCAACTACCCAGTCATGGGAGGATGGAGTAGGCCGAGCTACGTGGGAAGTCTCCCGGCGTCTTCCTCCGTGTTGAGCCCCTGCACGCTCCAGAAGCGGCTCTCCTTGGTTCTCCCTTCAGCAGAGAATGAGAGCGTTTGCTGAAAATGGAGGTAGGGGGAGAAGGAGCCATAGGTAATTGTCACCAGGTGTCGAGTGTGAGTCAGGAAGGTCTCCGTGCCAGTGATAGTGTTTCAAGAGTGTGGAGGTTTGCTGGCTCCACGTTGGTGCCATTAGGTGGCCTCCAGCAGGACGTGACTCAGTCCTCCCCACAACCCAGCCTCAAACCCTGGGGCAGAGAACAAAATCCCCTGCCTCGACTCCCTTCTGGGCCCTCTGGTACTAGAATGAATAGAAATCTCTGGAAAGGTTTCCTGAGGAACATGACACCCCAGCCCAGCCACCTATACCTTCAAAGGCACATGAAAGGAACCCCGTCTGGTGTCTTATCTTGGGTCTACGTTGAAAGACCTTGTCACCCCCTACAATGGGCAGTATGGGGACAAGTTGGCTAAGATCAGTGAGGGCTGTTGGCCCCCAGCCCAGTCTCCATTTTCCTGCCTCAGAAAGTGTGGCTCAGAACACCCTGCCTGGGGGCCTAAAAACAGTGCCAAAAACTTGTTTCAAGAGCCTTTGATTTCCAAATTGCTATGGGGATGGAGAAGGGGGGAGGAAGGGAGGTCCTAACTGGGTGTCCTGAAGCCACCATTAGTTCAATTTTGCCACTGCCTTTCCCTCTGCCTTTGAGACCGGTTGCGTAGTGGTGCTATTTTCGGCATGAGCAGCAGGAGCACAAATGTCCTTCTGCACAGTCAGCCAACTTCCTGATGTGAAATCCTAGCCTGAGGTCTCCCTGGGCCCCCTGCATGCAGCAGGCAGACCCTCAGACCGGTTTCTGGAAAGTGTGCAACCCTCTCCCTGCTCTGCTGGCTCCTCTCTCCAGCATTGCTCAAGTCATAAAATAAAGAGTGCCACAAGGAGCAAGTATTTATGGATTGCCTGCTATAAGCAAGGTGGCGCATGGACATTACCTCTTGTCCTGCACGTGCCTTTGGAAGAAGTATGCTAAGTAGAGAACAGGCATATCAACTCAGTAAATCTGTTGCTGATAACACTAGCTTCCACAAACTATTGTTTTTGTGGGAAAAATTGATTTTACAGGGGAAACATCCAGAAGCCTGAGCAGTGTGAACCAGGCCTATGACTGCTCATGTCCACAACGGGCACCACCTCATCGGATGGACTGCCTATAATTCATTAGTGTCTTTCTGATCCCAGCTGCTCTTCCCATCAAGAAGTCTGTCTTTTTCGATGTCTGTTTTTCAATTTTTCTCTCACTTGATCAACAACTGAGGTCTTTTTTTTTTTTTTTTTTTTTTTTGCCAGGGCTGGCGGGGTTAGAGATTCTGGGACCAGCTTCGGACTGGCAGGCCACTGGAGGCCTTGGCAAGCCCCCCTCACTCCCACCGCTGGGCTTCTGCCCCACGGGAGCCATCAGAGGAGTGCAGGCTGGTGTCAGGGGAAAGGGTACATTCCTTCAGCTGGTGGCAGGAGCTGGCTAGCCTGAGGCCTTCTTCATGGCCCAATGCTGTGCAGCTCTCGTGTTTATGAGCTTTGAGAGATTTAGATCACTTTGTATTAGCTGCGGGTTTTGGGGGTCACGGCTAAGGTTAGAAAGCTGTGAAAAGAGTTCTTTCCCCATGAATCACACTTCCCTAAAATGTAAATCTTTGAAAGGAGTCAGTTTTGCTTTATAGAGCTGGCAGCAGAAAGGGGACAGCAAGAACTCCTGGAGAGCTTTCCTGGAGAAACTCCTGGCAGGCTGGACAAAGGAATTCTCAAGCAGGATAGGGGCCAGAGGACAAAGACCCTGTGGGACCAGTTAGATGGATTGGAGCTGGGAATAAGGCAGCCATAGGCAGCTACAGATGCTCCCAACCTAGGACTGGGCCACTGCACACATCCACGGGCCACCCTGGCTTGTACAGTGCACAAACTTCCCTGTCACACACCACCCTGCTTTTCCTTGTTTTCTCCTGGATTGAGTTGGTGTCTCTTCAGTGATGTCCAGCAGAAGTCTCCTGATGGCTCACAGACATTCCTGGCCTCTTCACAGTTACACCTTTGAGGGCAGCATTTGCTTTCCAGTCTGGCACAGAGCATATACTCAAGCAACGTTTGTGGATAAAGGAATAAAAGTTGTTGAGAGCGTTTTCAACATTTGGAGACTGTTATGGCTAAGCCTGAGCATTAGGAGCCAAGAAGAGCTTTGATTTCTTTAATGAAAAACTCCAATCCAGATATGCCCTTCTTAAGACCCAGAGAGGCCACCACGTGCCTTAGAAAACCTCCTTGATGGGATTTTGTTCACTTCTTTCTTTTTTCTTTTTCTTTCTTTCTTGGTAGGGTCTCATTCTAGCCCATACTAATCTGGAACTCACTCTGTAGTCCCAGGCTGACCTTGAACTCATGGCAAAATTCCTACTTTAGCCTCCTGAATGTTGGCAGGATTTTGTTCATTTAAACCCTCTTCATTTCTCATTCACCATCTGTACGTCAGCTCCATGACAGGAATCTCTAAGGAGCCCACAGACCTGATAGGGCAATAGATGCTCCTGCTAGGCACTAATGTGAAGTGGCTATAACTGTGGGAAAGGCTGTGTAAAGCCCTTGGGGGATAAGGGCACTAGAAAGGGAGTTGCTCACTCACTTTGCCAGAGAAGCAGGCTTCACAGAGGAGGTGTCAGGACAGGGTCTTGGTGAGGAATGTCCCTCTGTTTTGCTCCCATCTAGGTTTGGCTTCCCAAGATCACATAACTAGTAAGTCTTGCAAATCTACTCATCAGCTCTCTTTCTATCCTTCAGCTCTTGACTAAGGAGATGGCTCAGTGCATAACACAGCTCTAAATATTGAGTTAGGACCCCCAGACTCCACATATAAGACAGAAGCTGTGGCAGGCTTCTGTGATCTTAGTACCCCGAGGATAGGAATGGGATGGTTAATCTGTGGTTGTTAACTTGACAAGATTTAGAATCACCATGAAAACAAAACTCTTGGCACGTCTGCTAGGGGTTTTCTAGATTTGATTAACTGAGGTGGGAAAACTCACCCTGGCTATGGGTGGTGCTATTCCATCAGCTAGATTCTTGGGCTGTTGTATAAAAAGGAGAAAGTGGGTTCTAGAGATGGCTCAGCAGTTAAAGGTGCTTGCTTGCAAGGCCTACCAGCCTGAGTTCAGTACCCTAGCATCCACATAAAGCCAGACACACAAAATGGCACATGAGCCTGGAGTGCATTTGCAGCGGGAGGAGGCTCTGGAATGCTCGTGCATGCTTGCATGTGTGCTCTCTCTCATAAACAAATATACTTTAAAAAAATTTTAAGGAAAAGTTAATCTGTCACTGAACATTCATTACCCTTCTCTGATTCCTGTTTGCTGATAAGATGATATGACTCTGTTTCCCTCCAGCTGCCATGCTTTCCCTGTCACAATGGACTCTTTTTCTCTTGAAACTGTAAGCCAAAAATAAACCCTTTCTTCCTTAAGTTGTTTCTGGTTGAATATTTTGTCCCAGCAATGAAACAGTAACTGATACAGAAAATTGGTATCAAGAAGTGGGGCTGTTGCTATGGAAATACCCTGACCCTGTGGTAGAAATGTGAAACACCAGAAGGACAAGAGAAATGTGGGCAATGGAGGCTTGGTTCACGAGGTTTTGAAGGGACTCTATCAGGAACTGGGCTAGAGACAAAGAATCAGCTGCATTCTGCTGATGTCCTGAGAACTTGAATTTAAAAGTAATGGGGGCTGGAGAGATAGCTTAGCAGTTAAGGCACTTGCCTGCAAAGCCAAAAGACCTTGGTTTGATTCCCCAGTACCCACATAAGCCAGATGCACAAGGTGGGGCATGCATCTGGAGTTCATTTGCCGTGGCTGGAAACCCTGACACACCCATTCTCTCTCTCTCTCTCTCTCAAATAAATAAATAAAAATAAAATAAAAAGTAATGGACTAATGTGTTTTATGGAGGAATTTCAAGGCAGAATAACATTGAGTTTGTGGTATAAATTCTCTTAGTTTCTCTCATTCAGACCTAAAATGGAAGAGAGGGTTGGGGAGATGCCTCAACATTTAAAGGCACTTGCTTGCAAAGCCTGGTGGCCTAGGTTCAATTCACCAGTACCCAGTACCTATGTATAAGCCAGTTGCACAAAGTGGACATGAGTCCGGAATTTGTTTGCAGTGGCAGGAAGCCTTGTACACCTATTTTCTCTGTGTCTCTCACAAATAAACAACTAAAAATATTTTTAAAAAATAAAAGGAAAGAGCAAAATGCTGAGGAGAAAGATACAAATATAAAGTTTATAGAAACTGTAGCTGCATTGACTGTAAATTTTTTAAAATATTTTTATTTTTATTTATTTGAGAGTGACAGACAGAGAGAAAGAGGCAGATAGAGAGAGAGAATGGGCGTGCCAGGGCCTCCAGCCACTGCAGACATACTCCAGACACGTGTGCCCCCTTGTGCAACTGGCTAATGTAGGTCCTGGGGGAATCGAGCCTTGAACTGGGGTCCTCAGGCTTCACAGGCAAGCACTTAAGTGCTAAGCCATCTCTCCAGCCCCTTGACTGTAAATTTTAAAGAGATTGCTGCCATTAAAGATAAATCAAGGCTTGGTGTGGTGACACACGCCTTTAATCCCAGCACTCGGAAGGCAGAGGGAGGAGGATCACTGTGAGTTCAAGGCTAACCTGGGACTATAGAGTGAGTCCCAGGTCATCCTGAGCTAGAGTGAGACCCTACCTCAGAGAGTGGGAGGAAGATAAGTCCACTGCTCTGCACTGGGACAATAGGAAGGTTTCCTGAGAACAAGATCCAACCCAGTGAAGTTCAAACTAGTAAGAATGTGAATTTGAGAGAGAGAGAGAGAGAGAAAGAGGGAGAGGAAAAGACAGAGAATGGGCATACCAGGGCTTCCTGCCACTATAAATGAACTCCAGATGCATGCACCACCTTATGTATCTGGCTTACATGGGTACTGGGGAATTGAACCTAGGTCCTTAGGCTTCACATGTAAGTGCCTTAACCACTAAGACATCTCTCCAGCCTGTGAATTCTTTTGAAAGAAAAATCTTGAAGAAAGAATGCTAAAGGAGATCTTTTGCCTTTACTCTCAAGGTTAGCATACAGAGGCTGCTACAATGGTTGTCCAAGACCAGGGTTTGTCCTAATCTGATAGCAAAACTTGACAACATTGCCTGTATGGCACTTGTTTCTTGGATAAAAAATAGAAGATGGGAAAAAAAATTGAAGATGGAAGTTGGGCATAGTGGTGCACACCTTTAATTCCAGTACTTGGGAAGCAGAGGAAAGAAGATTGTCATAGTTCAGGGCCAGCCTGAGACTACATAGTGAATTCCAGATCAGCCTGGGCTAGCGTGAGACCCTACCTTGAAAAACCAGAGAAAATTAAATGGAAGATGGAAGTCAGAAATTACCACAGGGTTCTAGAGAGCCATTGGGGATAAGCCATGTGAGGCAGGATCAAAGCCCTTGCAAAAAGGCCCTGTGAGGCCACTAGGTGAAGCTGTAAAGATGAATTGTGAGTTGTAATGGAGACCCCAGTGTTTTGGAGATGCCAGAAGGGTGGGACATTTGCCAAGAAAAGCTGTAAGCTTGGGGCAGATCCTGCCCAGGAGAGGGGCTACAGGCAGCACAGCTGGGGAAGCAGAGCTACCTGGAACCTTGAGGATTTCATCAGAAGCCCCGGATAGCTAGTATGGAGCTGCAGGACTGAGTGTTTGTATTGCTGCTTTGTTGGTCTTGCTTTTGTCCAATCTTTCCCTATGATGCCCTTGTTCCTCTTTTTTGGAATGGGAATGTTTATGCTGCACCAAAATATGTTGGAAGTATGTAATGTTTTTTGATTTAAGAGACTGCATTGAGTCTCAGCTAAAACTCTGGACTTTTGACTTTTAAACAGTGTCAGGAATGGTAAAGCTTATGGAGACTTCTAAAGCTGGCCTGCATACATTTTGCATTATGAGAGGGCTGCAAGTCCATGGGGATAAGGGGTATAAGGTTATAGTTTAAAAGTGTTATATTTGAGTGTCAAGTTGGCAAGGGAAAATCTTGTGATGGTTAACCTCTGGTTGTCAACTCAACAGGATTAGACTCAGCATGGGAACAAATCTCTTGGCATGTCTGTTAGAAATTTTCTAGATTAGGTTGCACCCTAAGTATGGGCGGCACCATTCCATGGGCTAGGTTCCTGGATTCTGTGGAAAGGAGAAAGCACAGACAGGGATGGTGGCTCAGTCCATAATCCCAACACTTGCAAGGGTGAGGTAGGAGGATTGGGGTGAGTTCAAAACAAGCCTGGGCTATAGAGAAATTTCCAGGTCTGCTTGAGTTAGAGTGAAGCCTTGCTGCAAAAAAAAAAAAAAAAAAACTTTTTAAAAGGACTAGGGAGATGGCTTAGCAGTTAAGGCACTTGCCTGTGAAGCCTAAGAACCTAGGTTTATTCCCCAGTACCCATGTAAGCCAGATGCACAAGGTGGCGCATGCATCTGGAGTTTGTTTGCAGTGGCTAGAGGCCCTGGTGTGCCCATCTCTCTCTCTCTGTCTCTCCTTCCCTCCCTCCCTCCCTCCTTCCTCCCTCCTTCCTCCCTCTCTCAAATGAAGAAATAAAATTTTCTAACTTTTTAAAAAATTTTAACTTTTTAAAAATTTATTTGAAGCCAGGTATGGTGGTGCACGCCTTTAATCCCAGCACTTGGGAGGCAGAGGTAGGAGGATTGTCATGAGTTCGAGGCCACCCTGAGACTACATAGTTAATTCCAGGTCAGCCTGGGCCAGAGTGAGACCCTACCTTGAAAAACATATATATATATATATATATATATATATATGTGTGTGTGTGTGTGTGTGTGTGTGTGTGTGTGTATGTGTGTGTGTGTGTGTGTGTATATGTATATATATATATATATATATATATATATATATATATATATATATCTGTCTGTGTGTGTGTGTGTGTATATATATATATATATATATTTGAGAGATAGAAAGAGGCAGAGAGTGTGAGCAGGGGAGGGGTAGAAAATGAGCATGCCAGGTCCTTCAGCCACTATAAATGAAGTTTACAAGCACAACCTTGTGCATCTGCCTTATGTGGATCCTGGGGAATCCAACCTGAGTCCTTTGGCTTCACAGGCAAATGCCCTAACTGCTAAGCCATTTTATCAAAATAGGAAAAAACTAGCTCAGCATTAAGCACTCATTGCTCCGCTCTGCTTGCTGATTGATGATGTGACGATACTGGTTTCCTGCTCCTGCCATGCTTTCCCAGCCACAGTGGCTTCTTTTCCCTTGAAACTATAAGCCAAAAATAAACCCTTTCCTTCCTTAAGCTGTTTATAATAAGGTATTTTGTTCCAGCAACAAAATGTAACTGATACAGGAGGTGAAAAGAGAAGTTTCTGGAAGCCCACGAATGGAAGGGTGAACAATAACTAGAGACCCTGCCTCAAATGAGGTGGGAGGTGAGGCCTCAACATCCGCATGGCCACGTTCACATGTACCCTTACACACAAGGAACAAAAACCCCCTCAGCCTCAGGGAGTAGTTGGGTCATGTGAGAGGATACCTCAGCTATGGCTGCAGATTTCATTCCTGGGCCAGCTTATCAGCTGCCATGGACCTCTTCGCCTAGGCCTTCCCTCGCTCAGTGATATGACGCCCAGCTGAGTTTCTGCTTTGTGCCCCGGGCTCGGGGTAGATTATGACCCCTGGGGTGGATTACAGGTCTTCCTGTTCTCAGGCACCTGGATGCTGCACTTTATTGGCCAGCCTGGCTTGTGGGCTGTCATGGGCTCTGGAGGCTTCAGTTCCTTCAGGCCTAAGCCCACATCACTCCACTAAGCCTCTTGTTCTGGCCTAGGTCCAAACTGAGTCCCGGCTACCTACTGCCAAATTCTGGGACAGTCTCCTCTGCCAGACGTTGGGACGTCACTCCCCCTGGGCTTACCAACAGGGATACTGCCCATCCCTGCCCACCAGGCTGCAACACCTCACTTCTCCTCTCTGCCCTGTAGCAACATGGTTTTCCTGGCTCATCTCTACCATCAGCCAGTTCTCAGAGTTCCTTAACTCCCTGAACCCTACTGGGACTAATATTACCTCACAGATACAAGCACACCCTCTGAGAAAACGCTCTGCTCTGCAAGTGAGACACAGTTCTGGAGGGAAGTGGGAAGTGGGGTGCTGCTGTTTGAAAGCGTCCATGGACATCATTGCTCCTGCTTGCCCAGAGTGCACAGAGAAAGCAGACTGTGCCTGTTTTCTGCTTGATTCTGCATCCTGTGGCCTGAAAACCAGCCTGTCCCATCTCACCCCCTCTACTGTTGGAGCTCCCCAGCGCTACTCGGCACACTCCTGGCTCAGCACGCTGGTGAGCACAGACGCCATTCTTG
The DNA here is from genome assembly GCA_036346955.1 of Dipus sagitta. NCBI lineage: Eukaryota > Metazoa > Chordata > Mammalia > Rodentia > Dipodidae > Dipus > Dipus sagitta. The sequence goes on from CM070773.1 coordinate 39,516,262, forward strand.
CTAGGTCCAACATCTCCAGCAGACCTTCAAGTGGAGTACTGTGAGAAGAATCCTCCAGGCAGGTTGTGTGGAAGCTGGGGCTCCAAAGGCCTTTGCTAGAACCCCACTTCCTCCTTGTGGCCTTTTAGGGGCTGCAGAATGACATGCTTGGAGACCCTGCTTGGTGGAGAAGCTTGCCTCATGTCTGAGTCAGCCGAGGTCTGCTCTTCCCACAGCCCAGCCCTGGCCAGAGCAGCCCTGCGGCCAAGCCCCTGCTCCGGGCTGCCAAGCCTGGCAGCCTCATGGCCACGCTGCACAACTCTGCGCCTCTCCTCCTCAGTTTATTTCTTCCAGACACACAGTTGCTGCTTTTTATTTGGATCACTTTTCTGTGTGATGGTATTCGGGTTGTTTTTCCATCCCTCCCAAACCCCCGCCTTTCCCCATGGCAGAATTCCTGAGAAGACTAATTCTTGGAGCGGGCTTGGAGCACATCTGCTCTCTGGCTGTATGTAGCATTCCAGGAGGGCCTTTTCAAGGGTTTGGGGGGGTCACAGGGCTGGATATGCTGGGCAGTGGAGGCTGTGGGCAGGGTTGAGGGCCTCTGGTGGGGAAGCCTATAATGGGCATGCTTATGATAACAGCCAGGCCTGGCCCCTGTGGAATTGATGGCTGCCAAAGTCCTGGAGCTGCCACCCGCTCACTCCCTGGCTCTGCTCACTGTGGCTACTGGCTCTCTTAGCTCACATACATGCAGGCCAGATGAAGAGTGCAAGACAAGCCAGGAACCTCCCCAAAACCCTGGTCTCATTTTCCTCATTGGTGAGAGATTGGATATGGGGGGGGGTGGCTGAGGTGGCTGTGTGTGGTAGGTGTTTGAGTCAGTACGGGTATGCACTCATGTATACTAGAGAAAGTGTGGCAGGCTCAGAAATCACAGGGTTTGAGCACCAATCTTGACTTTCCTAGCAACTGGCCATGAACTTGGGAAAGCTACTATGATGTGGGGCTGTTGATATGCCTCCTTTACCAGATCATTATAAGAGTGGATAGGAGAAAATACTTCCTGGCACATAGCAAGTGCTCAATAAATGTTTTCACTGTTGTTATTCTACGTGCATGGGGTTGTGGAATTTAGATCTGGGGTGGTGCTTCTGAGATTCGGAGTGAGAGAACTTCTGCCCAGGTTGTTGAAAGTACTGGTCTCTGGCCCCCACCCACAGAAATCTGATTTGGCAGGTCTTGGGTGGGTTCAGAAATTGACATTTGAATCCAGAGATTCTGAGGATGTTGACACTCTGGTCCAGAGTCTGATCTGGAATCACCTGAGGTGTCTGGATGAAATAGGGCTTTGCAATGGACTCTCTCTGTGTGTGTGTGGTGTTGACAGGGAGGAAGTGATAGGGGTGTGAATAACCAGGGCTTAGAAGGGTTGGATTATTTCCGGGGCTCTGGCATGTCCTTCAGAATGGCTTTGCAAGTAGAGCTGGAGCCCTAAAGAAGGAGTGGAATGAGGCCAAGATGTTGATAGGAGCTCCCTCAGGCCTAGCTTGAGGCTACAGGGTACAATGAAGATTTGTTGGGATTTAAAGGAGGGGACTGGCACAGCCCAATTGAGTGATCTGAGTTGGAGAAGTCTGCTTACAAGTCTAGGGCACAGCAGATGGCAAGGAGGGCACAAGTTTGCAGTAAGCTTAAGGCCAGAATGGCAGAAGGGTCTATGGATTCCCCAAGAGCAGCAGCAGAAGCAAGATCCAGAGGAAACGAGAAGTCTCTTGTAGAGCAGCTATGCAAACTCCACTTCCCCTGGGATGGGCATCTGAGCCACCCGCAAGCATCGAACCCAAAGCTTGGGCCCAGCCAGATAAAGGGGATAGCTTATGGTGAGAAATGGCTCTGTACATTCAGCCAAGCAAGAACTAGGAGTCTCTTGATTTGTTTTTCTCTTAGTAATGACATTTTTTGGTGGGGGTGGGGGGAAGAGCTTTGTTTTGACTGAACTAAGGAAAGAAAGAAGTGGGCTGTGTAAGGCTGGAGTAAGAGCTGGTCCCTTACTTGGGAGGAGACTGGGACATCATTGGGGGGCTGATGGCACCATGTCATTCACACACACACACACACACACACACACACACACACACAGCTCTGGGGGCTGGGCCATTTCACTTGAGAGCACCTTTCTGGCAGAAGGTTTGATCTGTATATAAGAATATGCAAATGCAAAGAGTATATGTGTTTATGGACACAGCTGAGTGTCACGTGTGTGTGTGTGTGTCCACTACTTCATTTCATAACAATAATGAAATACTTACCAAGTATGTCATACATGCCAGACCCTTCTGTTCTAGGGTTTGGGATATACCTGTAAAGAAAATGAAGACCTCTCAGTAGTTGAGGAGCTTATATTGTGTGGGGACTTTGGGTCTGGAGGGGGCAAATATCCATGTGTCTGAGTCCCCTGTGCACACATCGATGAAGGAGAGGAACGCGAGGGTGAACAGGAAGACTTGGGTTAGGAACTATCTGCCATTGTCCAAGCACACAATCTTAAGCAAAGTACTTTCTGAACTTCAGTCTTCCATAAAATCAGAAAATCGTCTCTTAACTTTCACAATGGTTGCGAGACTAAATGTGAAAATATTTAGCAAGTTCCAAGCAAAGTACTTGGAATACAACAGTTGCCAAATGATCTATTTTTTTTTTATGCTTCTTATAGAGAGTCTGAGGAGATATTTCTGCATGTTGATAGTACACGCATGGTTGTGTCTGGGTAAAGTCACACATGTGTCCAAGGGGTCTGAATAGATGGCTTATTCTCCAGTGAGAACTTCCTCTCTTCAGGATATATTGTGTGCTGCGGAGATATCCCAGATCTGATTAAAGTGATGGTGTTGCCTGGAAAGTTCTATTATGAGCAAGGAGGTTCACTAAGAAATGAAGGATGAGAAAGGCTGCTAATCACGATGCCTATGATTTGATGCATGTCAATGCTGACTTCGGTCTGTAGTGAGCCCTACCAGCTGCAATGAAACTCTGCAGCTTACAGTTCTCTTCTGAGTTCACATAAACTCCTCTTGGCCACCCCCTTGTTGACACTCATCTACAACAACTTGAGCCTCTTTTGACCTTCTCATGCCTTACCCATGCTGCTTCTTTCTCAGACCTTCTTGACTTCCCAAGATTATTTGTAGAAGTGGATCTAGAAGGTAAGCCAGGGCCAGCCCCTATCAGACAACTGAAGGAGCGGCGCTACACTGTTGGATGAACACCCTTGTCCCTCCAAACCCTTGCTTTCTCTGAGAGTGAGAAAGGGGTGAATCTAGTACCTATTCTCCTCTGGGGTGGTTTGAATTAGGTGTCCTCCCATAAGCTCATGTGTTCTGAATGCTAGATCCCCAGCTGGTGGCAATTTGGGAATTGGAGCCTTGCTGGAGGAAGTGGGGGGGGGGGTCACTGGCTTATGGATAGCCAGCCTCTCCCTGCCAGTGTTTGACTCGCTCTCATGCTACAGTTTTCCACCTGCTGTGGCAGAGGTGATGTCCGGCCTCTGCTCATGCCACATCCCCCGTCTTCATGAGCTTCCCCTCTAGTCTGTAAGCCAAACTATACCCTTTCCTCTCACAAGCTGCTTTTGGTCTGGTGTTTTGTGCCGGCAACAAGAAGGTAACTGCAATATCCCCCCCCCCTTTACCCCATGGTCTTGCTGTCCTTTGAGAAGACGACTCTGAGCGTCTACCACCGGCCTCTGTGTCCCTCCTCTGCCTCATTTAAAAGTGCTCACTGGACGCCCGACTGAGCAACTGAGAGTCAATGTGCCTGAAACCATATCCACCTCCTTGCCCCCAAACCAGCTCTCCCTGAGCATCCAGCTGTTCTGATTAATGGCTGTAGCATCCTTGCAGCCACCTTGGCTGGAAGATGCTGAGTCATACTTCATATCTCCTTTCTCACACTAAATCTATTGTCAAATCATCTCAAGTTATTCTCCCAACCAGCCGTTTCTCACCCACCCCCATTCCTATTGCTGCCATTGCCCTGGTCTCCCTGTCATCTATTTATCTGGACAGTTGCCAAGGTTTTTGGCTTGACCTCCCTGCTTCCAGCCCCCTCCCCACACTCCCATCAGCCCATCCTCTTCCCTAAAGCCTGACCGAGGGCTCGATGCTCTTCCTCTTTTGCTTTTTCAAATATATATATATATATATATATATATATATATATATATATATATATATTTGCCATCAGTGAGAAAGGGAGAGAGTATGGATTCACGAGGGCCTCTTGCTGCTACAAATGAACTCCAGATTCATGCACCACTTTGTGCGTGTGGCTTTACTTGGGTACTAGAGAATTGAACCCAGGCTGTCAGGCTTTCCAAGCAAGTGCGTACAACTACTGAGCCATCTTCCCAGTCTTCAATGCTCTTCTCCTATCCCTACCCCAGCTGCTCTCTCTATTCACATCATAGCCTTCTTCTCTCCAGACTCATGACTAAAGCTTAAGGGGCCTCCTCATTGTTTCTAGTACACTCTTGGAACCTTACTTTTGATAGATGAAGTTGTTTCCCTTGCCTGGAATCTGTTCCCCTGTATCAGTTACTTTCTCATTGCTAAGACAAAATACTCAACCAGAAGCAGCTTATGGAAAGAAAAGATTTATTTGGCTTACAGTTTCAAGGGGGAAGTCAGTTACAGTGGGGAAAGCATGGCAGGAGCAGGTAACTGACATCACATTGTCACATCAGCAGAGAGTAAGTAGAGAGAGTGAGATCAGCAATTGGCCTGGGTTGTAATACCTCAAGGCTCACTCCCAGTGACATACTTCCTCTATCAAGGCTGCACTTCTTTTTAAAAATATTTTATTTATTTAAGGGGGGAAGAAGCAAACAGAGAGATAATGGGTGTGCCAGAGTCTCCAGCCACTGCAAATGAACTCCACATGCATATGCCATCTTGTGCATCTGGTTTATGTGAGATCTGGGGAATCGAACCTGGGTACTTAGGCTTCACAGGCAAGCGCCTTAACTGCTAGACCATTTCTCCAGCCCAAGGCTCCACTTCTTAAAGTTTCTATAGCCTTCAAAAACAGTGCCACCAGCTTGGAATTGAGTATTCAAACACACAGGTCTATGGGAAACATTCCACATTCGAACCATCAAACCCCCATTCTAGCCTTATATCTAAATTCTAGCCATCTTTAAGCTCGATAACATCCCTGGCTGAGTTGCATCCCGTGGTTTTAGAATGATAATGCTCAGGATGAGATGCTGGTCAAAGTTGCTAGCAGTCTATTAGAAGTGGGAAATTCAGCTCACCCCTGGGGCAGATTTTTGCTTTGTTTTGGGAACATCAACACAGTCCTAACACTGTGTGGTCAACTGTTAGCTTGAACACAGATGCTAACTGTTCTGGGTCAGCAAAGCAGATAGTCATGTCTTGGAAAAGGATACCACCTTCCCTTTCCCTTCCCTGAGGTTTGAGAGGTGTAACTGGGGAGGGAAGGAGACTCAACTTGTCCTCATGAGAGTGGCAATTTTTAATGAAGTTAGGTGTGTTGCTGTAAGAGGTAGAAAGTAGAGACAAGTAGCCTTCCTGAGGAGGTTGGCACTGTCACTTTGGGGCCCAGGAAATGTATCTTGGCACAGATCTAGGGTGAATGCCATGTTTGCCTCTGTGCAGAGCCTCACATTTCTGGAACATCAGAGGCAGTGGCTATGAATGCTGAAGACCCCCACAGGAGTATCTATGTTAAGGAAGTCCTTTCATGGGCCTTTATGGGCCCTATTCATGACTTCAGAGCACAGACGGGCTTATGACATCATGTTAGATGACCCATGGAGAGCTCTCAAATACTGAGGGAAGCCACGGTGGTGACACTCACTCGTAATCCCAGCACCTAGGAGGTGAAAACAGGAGGACCAGGAGTTCAAAGTCATCTTCAGCTCCATAGTGAATATGAGATGAACCTGAGTGATGAGACCTTGTCTCAAAATGTTCCTCCTCTCCCCCCAAAATCCACAAGATATATTGGGGAAAATATTGCATGGGATGATGATCATGTCACTGGAGCTCACAGTTAAGATCACAATAAGGTGTTTATACTTTGGGGAGGTGAAAATAAGATATACCAGAGACAGAAAGCCTCTCCATTTGCTCCTCTTTTTTTGGGGGGGGTAGGGTTTCTCTCTAGTCCAGGCTGACTTGGAATTCACTATGTAGTCTCAGACTGTCCTTGAAACTCACGGTGATCCTTCTACCTCTGCCTCCAGAATTCTGGGATTAAAGGCGAGCACCACCATGCCCAGCTTGCTCCTCTTAATGGATCTACTTTTCAGAATCCACTTGGCTTGATCCACGTAGCCTCCCCATTTGGAATTTCCTCTGCCAGGATCCCTCTGGCACTCCTCCCTGCCCTCAGCAACTTCTGTACCCCCCTGCTTATTGCCTTCAGTTGTGACTCAAATGCCATTTCTCAGTGAGGCTTTTCCTTGATGAATTTTTTTTTATTTTTATTTTTAGATTGAGAGAGAATTGGTGCACCAGGGCCTCAGCCACTGAAATTGAACTCCAGACTCTTGTGCCACCTATTGGGCATGTGCGACCTTGTGCTTGCCTCATCTTTGTGTGTCTAGCTAACGTGGGATCTGGAGAGTGGAACATGGGTCCTTAGGTTTCACAGCCTAGCTCCTTAACCACTAATCCATCGCTGCATTCTTTAAGAATGATCCCCTTCCAGCACTCTTGCCATACGGTAGCTCATTTCCTCTTACACAAGCCGTCAGCCAACATGCTATGTGTTGTATCTATTTCTTGGTTTATTCTCTTTGCACCAGCACGGGAGCTCTGTGAAGACATCAGATGTTCGTCTATTTTGTTCTCTGTTGTAATCTCACCACCTGTATGTCTGTCAGGAATCTAGAAGATGCTGAAATATCTGTCAAGTGAGTGAATACATGTCATAATAACACTAGTATCCATGTAGTAGGTATGGGAGGATGTGTTTTTGGGATTTGGCAACTCCCTTCTTCAGTTGAGTCTTCACAGTAGCTAGCATGATCTGTTTTCAAGAGGACAACCCAAAGCCGAGAGGTTAAGAACCTAGCTGAAGCCACCTTGCTGTCACAGGCCAAGTGGAAGTAGACCTGCCTGTTCCAGAGGCTGGAGACCTCCCTTTGATTTTGGTGTAGGGTTGTGGCTCATGGGTGGTCTTAGGCTGTAGATGTTACTCTTCCCACCACATGGCCACAGGCTCCTGCAGATCTGAAGACGCCTCAGAGTATCATGCCTCAAAAACAGCCTCCCAACTAAAGTCCTCAGTGAAGCCAATTTGCCCCATCCCTCATTGTGACCTCCCCCTCCCAGTTGCTCCAGATGCTGGGTCCAGATGCTCAGGTTATGATATAAATGGGCAGCGCCAGAGAGTTTCTTTCTCTGTCACCTCCCTTCAAGCTTCCTTTCTTCCTCCCTCATTTCCTTGTCTTCTCCCTCCCTTCTTTTCCTTTTCTTTCTTTCTCTTCAATTTCCTTCCTTCCTCCTCCGTTTTTCCTTCCTTCTTTCTTTCTTTTTTTAATCTTTTTTTTTTTTTTTTTTTTTTTTTGAGACAGGCACTTACCTTGTATATTGAGAGACTGGTAGAAACATTGTTTCCTATGGTTTTCTTATGGGATCTTAATGTTGGCAATATTGAATCTGCCTTGCAGGGCTGTTGTGCAGATGCATGAGCCCATGTGGTTATCATTCTCAGCACCATTCCTGGCGCAAAGCCTTAGCAAATGCTAGCTGCCACAGTTATTGGCTGGGAAGTGGCCAAAGTCTGACATCAGCTGGTAGGCTAGGGTGTGGAGTATGGATACCACTGACCCCTATTTTAATCATGCACTAAACTGTTTCCTGGATTTGCATTCTTCAGACTGAAATTCCTTGTTCAAGGTCACATAGCCATGATTTCTAAAAGGTCTTGATGGGGACACTTTGCAGAAAACCTTCCTTAGTATACTGCGCTGCTGTTGCGAAGTAACTGCTGACACCTTTGTTGGGTTGCACATTCTGAGGTATAATTTGTATAAGTATCAATTGTCATCATAACCAAGGCCTGAAACACAATTACTTCAAATGGAAACGGGGATTGGACCTATGAATTGAGACCTGATTTGCAGGGGCTACAAATGAGCTGCCATCTTTGGAGCTCTGTGTGCGTGCTGGGTTGTGGGGCAGCTGCAATCAACCCATGTGTTTCCAAACACCTGTTATCCAAGTTCCAATGCATCATAAATCCTGACTCAGGCATCATCATTCCTGAAGAGTCGGGTGTGGTGCCACATATCTGTAACCCCAGCATTCAGGAGGCAAAGAGGAAAGGATTTCCAGTTTGAAGCTAACCTGGGCAGCGAGCTCTAGGCCAGTCTGGGCCGCATAATGAGATCCTGTCTCCATGGGCTGGGGATGTAACTCAGTGGTAGAGAACTTGCCTTGCATGTCCAACCCTTGGATTTGATCTCTAACACACACACACACACACACACACACACACACACAATCTCTGTTAAGCAGCTATGGCTGAACCTTTCCCTTGTCCAACATGTGATTGAAATGTTCAAGAGCCTTTCCCGCATTGGCTTTACTTCCTAGCTGTGTTTGATGGGCCTTCCTACTCCCTCATGTGAATAACGAGTAACAGGCGATTCATCTCTAGCCCTTAGCATGGCCAATGCGTACTGTACACATGGGTCCCGAGGCCACACTCTCAGCACATCTGAAATGTTATGATGGCATCTGTGAGATAGGAGGTCTTCTATCCCATGGCCAGGGCACAAATCCTCCCAGCCTCCATACAATCTGGAAAGAAAACTGGGAATCACATTTCCATGTCCACAGATGTTAAGATGTAAGACTAATTTTGGAGCTTACTGGAGAGAGCAGACTAAAGACTATGAAAACATGGCCTTCAAAGGCAAAGCTAAGCTTGAGCAAAACATATACATTCTATGTGTACTCAGCACTGTGAGAGGGCAGAGTAGCCAGAGCTGAAATCAAGGTGCACAGATAACACCTCAACTGTATTCTAGCTTGCTTTTTGTAGACCAGTGTCTTAGCACAATTACTTTGGGCATACAGCCTTTAATATCTCCAGAGGGATTGTAATGTCTAAAGAAAGGAGATGAGTCTGGTGACAGATGACCTAAGACTGGAAGGAGTCCCAATAACTAGTGAAAAGAACAGACTCTTGACTCAGTCTGACCTGTGAGACATTTAAAGCTTCTCTGAGCTTGCTTAGGCAAAATGGAAAATACTATCTATCCTTTGAGACTGTTATAAACATAAAGCTTAAAAAAGCTGGCCCATTTGGGGAATTGAATAAATGACAAATATTACTATCATTGGTAAATGTAAAATGTAGTATTTAGTAATGACTTTGCAATGTGCTTGTAAAAGTAGTGGAAAATGTTTTTATCCTATAGTAGGTTCAATAAATGGTGCTTTTGTTGGTTCTGTCTTTTCTATATCTTCACGTTTGACCTTGAGAAAAGACATTTTTGTCATAAGTCAAATGGCACGTATTTCTATTCTACCTCAGTGACTGCCTTAAAGACTGCAGTGGCAACTGGAGATAATTATATAACTCACTTGTTTCTTGGAGTTGTGATAACTAAAACCACACAATTGAAGGCTAGGAGTGGGAAACATTGTGCTAAAATGAAACACACTGGATTGGGTGCAAGGGATTTGGGTTCCATCTCAATACTGTCTTTTACCAAGTGATATTAGGCAAAATCAAGCAAACTAACCCTTAGGAGCACATGCTTCTGACTTCTGCCAATGAGAAAATATGAATGTGGGATATTATTGTTCATTGAAGGCAAAGCCTGCCTTTCTATTTTAATAAACTTGGTGCCCAGAAAGATCATTTGCACATACTGGACATTCATTATTTTTGTTTAATAAGTTACTTAAACATACTCTTCATTTATTTATTTAAAGAGAGAGAGAGAATGAGTGCACCAGGGCCCCTAGCCATTGTGAACAAACTCCAGATGCATGTGCCACCATATGCATCTGGCTTACATGGGTTCTGGGGAGTTGAATCTGGGCCCATAGGCTTCACAGGCAAGTACTTTAACCATAAGCCACCTCTCCAGCCCTAAAAGTCTTTTTAATCATTAGTAAACTTTCTTGTCTATAAGCTGGTAGCATTTGTTCTGACCTGAGTGTGATTTGTTGAATTCCTGGGCCTAAAAGTAATTTGTGTTCCATACCAACCCTAACTCAGAAAATGTGAATTCGCCGTGTGTGGTGGCACACGCTTTCAATCCCAGCACTCGGGAGGCAGAGGAGGATTGCCATGAGTTTGAAGCCACCCTGAGACTACATAGTGAATTCCAGGTCAGCTTGAGCCAGAGTGAGACCCTACCTCCCTACCTCGAAAAACCAAAAAAAAAAAAAAAGAAAGAAAGAAAAGAATTCAACTAGAAGCAGAAAACTTGTGGTCAAGAGAAAAGCTGTTCTTTTATTTTGGCCACCATAGGGAGATAGTTCCATAATCCTGCCACATCCACCTCTACTATGGGCTCTACTCCTCTAAATTCTATGTTCCTAAATGTACTTTTGAAAGATTTATTCCCAGAGTGAAGGGAGTTGACATTGCAGAGGCCAGAGCTGCTTGGAGATGACACTTCATGAGTATCAACAGGAAGATGTGCTATGGATATTTCACTAATTGAGAAAGTAGCAGGTATAAACATAGTGTTTCTTTTTTTTAAAGTTTTTTGTTTATTATTTATTTATTTGAGAGCGACAGACAGAGAGAGAAACAGGCAGAGAGAGAGAGAGAGAATGGGTGCGCCAGGGCCTCCAGCCACTGCAGACGAACTCCAGATGTGTGCGCCCCCTTGTGCATCTGGCTAACGTGGGTCCTGGACAATCGAGCCTCGAACCCGGGTCCTTAGGCTTCATAGGCAAGTGCTTAACCACTAAGCCATCTTTCCAGCCCAACATAGCGTCTCTTGATATCAGGGGAGAGATCATGAAGTAAAACTTCTTGGTAGGAGTAGAAATTCTATGCGACCTCCATCCACAGTACATATTTCAAAATTATACTATCTGAAAGCTTTGAAAGAAGAGGGAAACTTGTAGAGATTGAGAGAAAGGAAATGTATAGGATCAAAACGGTCCTGATCACAATCAGTGTGAACTATAACAAACTGACCTGGAATAAGAATAAGGGCAAATGTAGGGTATTTTCCAAGTTTGCCACATATCAAGTCTTTTTCTCATGTTAGTAAGGAGTATCTGTGGTCTTATATCATTTTTAGTACCATCCCCAACTCCTTCTCCTTCTTCTTCTATTCCATCCCCCAGAATAAGAGGGGATATATTTAAGGTAACCTCAAGCAAACCTCAGTTAGTCACTGCAGTTGGATTAGGTGTCCCTTTGTAGTCTTTAATTCACTGTACTGTAACTTGTGGTTTTTGGTTACAAAAAGTGTAGGACTCAAAATGTCTGAGATTGTGCCCCACAAAACAAGATAGTCAACATATATATTAAGTGTACCAGGATATATTTACTATAGTTTAGCTTTTCTTCTAAATACTAAAATCTATAATAAGAAAACAGGTGCATGTCACTTATTTTTTAATACAATAGACAAAAAATGTTTACAGTCTAGGCACCGAATCCGCTTTTCTTCCTGGTACCAGATCATCAACCCGCCAAGTTCCTTCAAACCATTAAAGTACAGCATTACAATGGTGTGTATATGATCTGTTTAATATTACATAATCACTGGCAAAATTTTTCAATTTTACAAAGCCAGAAAAGTTCTACAACAAAATCATTTGGGAGATAAACCAATTTCATATATAGACAGTAATTTAACAATGTATTAAAAGTAACAAAACCTAACAAGTTAAAAGACCTACATACTAAAGTTATATGTTTTCTTTCCTCAAATTTACACTACTCATGACTCAAGACGGTAGATTACAAGTCATCTGGGTTCCCTCATTGGCCACCTTTTCCACCCGCTCTCCCCAGTGATGATGGGCAGCCCTAGTACTGGCTTTGTCCCTGGCTCTAGCAAGCATACGGGTCTCAGCCCTGTTAGCCTTATCAGCCAAGACCTTAGGGAAGTGCACTTCCAGGGCTGGGGCTCATTCTCATGAAGCCTGGCTACAAACCCCAGGTTGCTTCGGGGACCCTACAAAAATTTATATTCCGGTGGATTGGTATGGGGCACCCGCCTGTAACTAATGTTATCACTGCTGCACAACATCTTCCATAAGCCTGTTCGGGTACCCAAAGAGGCAATGACACTGAAGGCAGCATCTCCCACACCTGGGCCTCCCTAGTGCTACTACCGTTCATGTAGACAAGGCCCAAGATCATCATTAAGAGACCCAATCTGAGGCCATCTGCTCCCATATCCTCCTTCAAATCCTCAAGAGGCTTAAGTCTGTGGATCGGGATGTAAGTGTGGTGCTTGCTAAGGTCAAGCTTTCTCAGCTCGAAACCAAAGGCGGACCGCAGACTCTGCGGCCCGTGCGGCGACCTCCGGGAACAGACCCCTTCAAGTCCGCGATAACCTATCGGACCACCTCGGGACGAGGGAAGGGGCTCCTCTTCTCGTCCTTCCCCAGCAGAAACTGCACCAATTCCGCCACCGTCGCACTCAGACGCGGGCGGGCGCCGCGCCGGGTCTTTGGCTACCCAGGGACCCCCGACACCCTCGCCGCGGCTTGGGGCTTTCCTGCAGGAAGGGGCTCGAGGCCTCCTTCCGAACGACGGCCAAAGCCTGGGTCTCACCGTCTCCGCCGCCATCCAGCTGCCCCCAGCCCGCTCTCAGGTCTCTGCACCACGTTTTCTGGCGGGCAGGTGCACAGCCCGCACACCCGCAGAGGGGTGCGCAAACCCGCACGGAGGGGCTGGACGGGCGGCGGGACAGCCGGGTGCGGCCGCAAACGGGGGCTTTTTGGCTGCGGGGCGGCACCGTACCGGGTTCCGAACGACTGCCGTAGGGCCACGGGCGCCCCAGACCTGCAGCACGCCGCGGCGCAGACTCAGTCCCGCCCCCTACTTCCGGCCACCTCAGCCAAGATGGCGGCCGCGGTACTGCGGGGAAACCCTTCTACTTCCGGCTCTTCTGGGCTGGGACCGTCGGTAGCCTGTACTGGGTGGGAGTTTGCGCTACCTTTTAGACTTGGAAAACTAAGGGGTGCACAGGGTGTAGCCAGATATTCGGGGTGGGGAAGCTTCAGTGCACAAGAAATACGACGTCAATAGAGTTCTAGCCACATTCTTTCAGCAAGTGTGTAGTCCAGGTTTTGAGGTTCCAGTGCTGAATGAATGGAGAGAAAGCTGGGAAATTTAGGCTGGACGGGTCAGTTAGTTAAGGGCCACTGGTAGGGTAATGGGGAAGTTAAGCTTTATTCTGGATACAATGGAGACAGAACTGCAGGGGGATGTCTGGGCCAGGTCTGTGTCTTTTCATTCTCTGGTGGCAGTATGCAGGATGGATTATTACAATGTAGTAACTGAGCTGGCATTTAGAGGCACTCATAAGTACCGTTCATTATGATGAGAAGGTCAAGAATATGGTAAAGATGCGTGGAGGAAGTGTTCTAGTGGCCTATCAGAATGGGGAGGGGCACCCAGTGAGATTTCCAGATTCTGGTATCCTGGAACAAAGTTTTGCACCAAGGACACATGGTAAGGTAACAGAAATAAAGACAGTTTATTAAAGAAAATGGCACTCCCAAGAATGGGATTGGGCTACTGAGCTGGGAAGAGGCACACATGCTCATCTGAGCCACAAGTCTTATGACCATTTACACAGGCCTTCCATGTTTGTATATAATAGGCCCCCGCCCCCCCCCCCCCGCCATGCTGTGTTGCATGTAGCCCAGATGAGGAAGTTTTCTGCCATCAGGCTTCTTATATTTGTTAATCCTGACTCTTCTCTTTCCAGGTTCCTTTTCTCCAGCAACAAAGCTGCCATACAACTCGGAAGGGAAAAAAATTTCCCCCCTAATCAAAATTACTACCTTGTTTTTCCTTTTTTTTTTTTTTTTAACCCTACTTAGCTTTTTCCCCACTTCATAACTTCCCCTCCTTTCCTTCTCCTTCCCTTCTTCTGTTCCTCTGTCTCCTCCTCTCTTTCTGAAATACCCTCTCCAACATCTCTTTAAATCTCCTATCTCTTTAAATCCTATCCCTCTATTCAGGGCTCAGTTTAAGCATCACCTTTTCAAAGTCTTCGTTAGTTACCTTGCATCGAATTTATTTTCTGTTGGCTCTGAATTGCCATAGCAATTTGTATTTATTTAATATCCATGGGTATAGGTCTTATGTGCTAGGTCTTGTTCTAAACATTTTATATATATATGTGTATATATATATATACTAGTTCACTTGATTCTCATTAAAATATTGTTATCATCATCCTCAATTTACAGATGGTTATATCTTACCTGTGGCACTTGCTATTTGCCAGCTAAGTAATTTTGGACAAGTTAACTAAACTCCCCTTCAATTGCCTTATAGATATAAAATGGGTTTAATAGTAACAGCATTGTGGAAACTATGTGAAGTAATGCACATAAACATTTAATGTTGCATTCTGTGTGACACATATTAATTATTGATATTTTGTGTTGATACTGTATCCCTTCAGAGTGAGTGGTATTATCCATGTTTTACAAATGAGGTAACACACAAAGAGGGTAAGTAACTTGCCCACCATTGCACAGCTGAGAGTTGAACTTGTATACTATGACTCAAGAAACCATGCTCTTAACTACTACATTAATAGATGTATTGATATGCACTTTGTTTTGTATCCTAAATATTTTTGGTTTTTATCTTGCCTTTCCTAAACCAAACATCCTAAAAGTTAGGCTATTTTTTAAATTTTTTTAAGAGCCCCTCATAATTGGAACTCAATATACAACCAATAGATGATGAAAAACTTATCTATTTTCTTTAGAAGTAATGTTTATTTAAGTAAATTTTAGACAGATTTCTCTAGATTTAAGTGTAACATATTTCTTTTGAAAACTTTCAAAAATAAAGCCAGGTGTGGTGGCACTCCAGAGGCTGAAGTAAGAAGATTGAGAGTTCAAGGTTGGCCTGTGCTGTATAGTGAGACCCTGTCTCTAAACAAAACAAAACAAAGCTTTGAAAAAAATACATGCCCATTAATATTATATAATTTACAAAAACAAAGTGTGTGAATGAAACAGGAGGATGTTTATTAGAGTCTAGCTTGAGGCTATTTTTATGTACAATATAATTTAGTCCTTATAAATAAATCTCTATTAGGAAAGTATTATTATCCTCATTTTACAAATGGAAACATAGTCACAGAGCGGGTTAAATCACCTGCCTCAAACCACCCATCGGCTGTGTGCTGCACTGGAGATGTAAACCCAAATCTGCCTGCCCTGAAGCCTGTGCCCATGGCCACTGTGCTGGGCTAATCTGCCCCTATCTGAGAGGACAGTGCTGAAGAGAAAATCATCCACTTACCATACTTTGTCGCTGCAAGATTGGTCAAGGAGATATGCAGAAGAAATATATGCAGAAAGGAACATCCAGAAGTGATATTAAATGGAAAAAAAATTTGAGGGACAAATTAACAGTAATGTATATCATTAAAAAAAAACTGTAGAATTGGCCAGGCATGGTGGTACACACCTTTAATCAAAGCACTCAGGAGGCAGAGGTAGGAGGATTGCTGTGAATGTAAGGCCAGCCTGGGACTACAGAGTGAGTTCTAGGTCAGCCTGGGCTAGAGTTAGACCCTCAAAAAAAAAAAAAAAAACTTGTACAATAATAATAGTACTTACTTTCAGAAAGGAACAAACTACTGACACCACATGGGTGAGTCTGGCAGGCATTATGCTGAATGAAAAATTATACATACATACATTTACCTTATGTTCTAGACAGATTAATCTGTGTAATAAAAGTTAGGATAGTAGGGAATTGGGAAGATGGCTCAGTGGTTAAAGGCACTTGCTTGCAATGGCTGCTGGTCCAGGATCGATTCCCCAGCCCTCCTGTAAAGCCTGATGCAAGGTGGTAGACACACCTGTGATCCCAACATACCTATGACAATGGGAGGCAGTCAGGAGAACCCAAAGCTTGTGGGCCAAACTCATTTGCAGTGACAGGAGACCTTGACACACAAAAAGTGGAACACAGACACTTCTGACCTCCACACGTATGCTGTGGTACATGTGTGCTCGTGCACACAAATGAATAAATTTTTAAAATTAGGATAGAGAAGCTTGGAGTGAGTTTAGCTGCAAAGAGATATGCAGGAACTTTCTGTGGAGATGGAAGTGATCTTTATCACAAGTGTAGGAATGCATTTGTTTCAGTTTACCAAACTGAATACCTAATGCTTATGCATTCCACAGAATATGAATTATACTCTGAAACTAAAAATAAATGAATTGCCTTTTAGACATAGAAGACAGTGAGGAATATGAAAAGTGAGTAGACTGCTCTATACTTGCCAGTCCCTAGGTACCACAGTGTTACACTGCAGGGACATAAACAGTCATGTTTCCAGTTTTGGTCCCACTTGTACTGGACACTTAATACTAATCTATGTAAAGGAAAGAAAGATATGTGTTTTTGGTAGAGGGGCCAGCAAAACAAATACTTTTAAAATATTTTTATTTATGAGAGGGAGGAGGGCAGAGAGAGAGGATGAGAATGGGCATGCCAGAGCCTTTTGCCACTGCAAATGAATTCCAGATGCACGTGCCACTTTGTGTGTCTGATTTTACATGGGTACTGGGGAATCCAACTCAAGCCAGAAGGCTTTGCAAGCAAACATTTTTAACCATTGAGCCATCTTCCCAGCCCCTAAACAAGCACATTGATGACTATTATATTAAAGTCTTCATGAGAGAGGATCTTTTGTGGCCTAGACTAGTGTCTGTGAAAGTCCTCAATGCTTAGTGCAACTTAGTATGTGGCGGGGAGGAGGAGTTAACGCTGGAAAAACAGAATTTCAGGAGGAACTTTCTTGGAATGCATAGCACTCTATTGATTAATGGTGAAGGTATCAGTTGGCTCTGAGCAATTCCTTACTTATCACCCTGTGACCTTGCACAAAACACTGAGTCTGTGGGCCAGTGTCTTCATCATCAGACTTGACAGCCCTTGCTTTGCCCATCCCACAGGGTTACTTTGAAATTCAAATAAGCTTTAAAAAGTGTACATGCTTTTAAAGTACTCAGTCATTAAAAAAAAAAAAAAAGATACTTTTTAAAAGAGAAGTGGTAGAAAAATCCCAGCAATAAGTGTGTAACTGGCCTCACATACCAACATTTCTAAATGAGCTTACACATCCCTGGGTTGAAAAGCAGTCTGGCCAAAAAAGATTAAATAAAGAATTGTGGGGTAGTGACACTCCATCTAAAACCAGTGAACATGTTGGTGGGGAGCCAGAGTTATCTTGTTGGATTCCTTCTAAACTTGGCCACAGAATCCTCTAAACTTTTGAACACTTTCTTCACACAGGTGCTGAGTAACATGCTACCCCACATCTGAGAGGGCCCCAAACTGCAGAGGTGTCTTCCCTGCTTCTCTGGATAGTATTGACAGCCATGCAATGGATCCGAGGCAGAGCTTTGTCCGTACCTCTGTGCTGAAGCAGAACGGAGCCCAGTGCTGTCAGAGCGGGATGGGAAGAGTGTGAAGCTTTGGGCCTGTTGGTGTGGCTGGGATTGAGGCAGGATGGCCAGGCGAATGATTCGATCTGACTTGAGTAATGAAAATTGTTTGTTGCTGTTTGAAGAGCAATTGTGTAAGCAACAGTACTTCTGTGTTTGGCTCCTATGACTCACCACTGACTGTAACATAACCTCAAATTCAGAGGAGGCGCAGACCGTGGGCTGCGGGGGAAGGGAGAAAGAGAGAGATGAAGGGGGCACAGGGGCCCCTTCTCATTCACCTCTTCTGTGTCCGCATTGTCCCACCTCCTCTCTAAACCTTGAAGGAGAGTTGATGAGAAGGCATTTGCCACCTGGACACAATGAGGCCCAGTGCGAGGGACAGGCGAGAAGCTGGCTAGGAGCCAGGGCTCTGGTCTGAATGGCTGTTGCCAAGGGGGCACCAACAGCCCATCACAGTCCCTGAGAGGCTGGCCCAGGAGGGAGGGGAGCCCCCCCCCCACCAACTCCCAGTCCAACTCACACTATTTTCAGGCTGGACCGTGATCAGAATGTGCAGGGCACCGTGGTTTGAGCAGCTGAGCAGAGCTTTCCCCTGGGCCGGCCACTAGCTCCTTGGATTAGAGCCTGCTTTCTGAGCTCCTTTGTTAGCTGCTCGCTATTCCGCATGCACCGAGCACTGTGCATTCATCTTTATTAGTTCTAATTGCTTCCCCATTTTAATGGGATCTTGATATTCCCATACAATTGAAAGGAAACGTATTCATTAAAATAATTCTTCTCCTAACTGCCACTTCAAGCTGCTCCTGTAAGTGACATTGTCTCTCAACACAGCCTGTTGAAGTCTCTTATTAAGACTAGTCAAAAGCCAACTTTGGGCAGCAAACTTTCCTTGCAGGAGTTTCCAGACACTGGAGAGAGGGTGCTTTTTAATTGGCTCGCACACACAAGTTGGAGGCCAGATGGTATAATTGGGGGTGCCGCTCCTTGTGGATGGGGGAGAAGGGTTCGCCTCCAGCTCTGCCTCCCATAACAATGACCCCTTTCTGCACACCAGCTCATTTGGAGAGGGCGTCCCCTCTGTCATGAGTGTGAAAGTTTCTGTTTGTGCCATAAGAAGTTACTGAGTGTGTCCTATGCTCGAGGTGCTGAGTGAGGTGCTGTGCAAGTATTGAGATGGGGCTGTGCTCTCAAGGTGTTTATGATCTTGGTGGGTGGCTCCCTGCTCCAATTCTCTAGAGCTGGGCACAAGAAGAAAGTCTGGGAACACACTCAAAATTCAAAAAGCTTAGAAGAAGTGAGAAATTAGAAAAGAAGGCTATTATTTGACAAATATCTTTTGTGGGTTTTTTTTTTTTTTTTGCGGGGGCGGGGGATACAGTCTTGCTCTAACCCAAACTGACCTGGAATTCACTATGTCATTTTAGGCTGGACTCGAACTCACAGCAATCCTACCTCTGCCTCTGGAATACTGGGATTAAAGGCGTGTGTCACCACACCTGGCTTGATAAATATCTTTAACTTAATAACCAATGTTTTTCAAGTCATGGGGTCATGGGGTTAATAAAAGGAGGATCTGAGACATAGAGAACTATTGATCTGTTTGAAAGAAATTGGTCATAATAGAGTGACTATATAAATTTTTTTGCATGAATAGTGTAAATAAAATGCTTATAGGAGTTGAGAGCATGAGAGAGCTTGTGCTAGACAATACTTAGTTTCTAGACTCTTATTTTATTCCTCTAACAGCCCTTTGAGAGAAGAAACATTTACAAACGAGATGAAGAAGTTAGATAACTTGTCTGCTGTCAAGAGTGAAGCCAGGATTTTTTCTACTTCTTTTTTTTTTTTTTTTTTGGTCTGATTTCTCTTTGTGTGTGTGTGTGTGTGTGTGCATTTATGTGCCTGATTTTGTGTGTACATGTGTATTCGTGTACATGTGGGAGCCAGAGAACTACCCTGGGTGTCTTCCTAAATCACTCTCCACCTTATTTTTATGAAAAGGTCTCTCACTGAACCTGGAGCTCACTGATTCTGCTATACTAGCTGGCCATCAAGACCCATAGATCTCCTGTCTCTGCCTCCCTGTAGCTGGGATTATAGGTGCCATACCCTCCTTTTTAGGTGGGTGCTAGAGGTCCGAGCCTAGGTCCTCATGCTTGTGCATCAAGGACTTCACTTACTGAGCCATCTCCCCGACCCCACAGGCTTTTGCTTCTAATGTACGGGCTGCTTCTATGGTACCACTCTGCAGCTCATGTTGTAACTGTCAGGACCATCAGAGAAAGTTTAACATAGAAGGTGGTGTTTGATCTCCCTCAAGGGCCTTGGGATGGTGGATTGTCAGCAAGTAGACAGTGTGATTCCCTAAAGACTGGAAGAAAGCTAGCCTGTCAGGAAACAACAGAGGTTCAGGTGGCCCAGAGATGAATTCATGCATGAGGAGTCATAGAAAAAAAAAAGCTTTATGAGGGTCAAATCATAAAAAAGCTTTACATGTCAGGAGCTTGGATTTCATCTTATATGTGATCTCCAGAGAATTCTTGAAGCTACCACATAAACACACACATTTCTTTCAGGAGCATCAATTTTCCTTCAAGTGAATGCTTTCAAACATTTACATATTAAAAGAAATTGAGATATATCATGCAATAGACTGCAAAAGTCTCATGCATTTTTAAAAGCACACAGGAGGCTTCTGATAAATTTCTGGCCATCAAGAAGAAATGGGCTGGGCTGGAGAGATGGCTTAGCGGTTAAGTGCTTGCCTGTGAAGCCTAAGGACCCCAGTTGGAGGCTCCATTCCCCAGGACTGGCGTCAGCCAGATACACAAGGGGGCGCACACGTCTGGAGTTCGTTTGAAGTGGCTGGAAGCCCTGGTGCACCCATTCTTTCTCTCTCTCTCTCTCTCTGTCTCCCTCTTTCTCTCGCTGTCTGTCATTCTCAAATAAATAAATAAAAAATACCAAAAAATTTTTTTTTAAAAATAAAAGAAATGGGGTGAGCAGACAAGTCAGTCAGCAAAGCTTGCTTGCCTCACAAGCATGAGGACCTGAGTTTGATCCCCAGAATCCATGTAAAAAAAAAAAAAAAAAAAGGTAGGCATGACAGTGCACATGTGTAATCCCAGCACAGGGGAGGCAGAGACAGGAGGATCCCTGGGGCTTGTTATCTAATCAATCTAGCCTACTTGGCAAGCTCCAGGCCAAGGAAAGACCCTGTTTCAAAAAAGGTAGATGGCACCTGAGGAATAGTTCCTCAGGGCATGCCCGCAGAATGCATACACACACACACAAAACACAGAGCCCACCTATGATTCTGCTACTTGGGAAATAAGTACTTGGTGGCATACTTACTTCCCAGACTTTTCTGAGTAGTTTTATTTATTTATTTATTATTTATTTATTTATTTATTTTAAGAATGAGAGAGTGACAGCGAGTGAGAGAGAGAGAATGGGAATTAGAGTGCCAGGGCTTCAGCCATTGCAATCAAACTTCAGACGCTTGCACCACTTACTGGGCATGTGCGGCCCTGGGCTTGCCTCACCTTTGTGCGTCTGGCTTACATGGAATCTCAAAAGTTGAACATGAGTCCTTAGGCTCAGCAGGCAAGTGCCTTAACTGCTAAGCCATCTCCATCCCTGTATTTTTAGTTTTAAAAATACATTTTGTAAAAGTGAAATTATCTTGGACACACTCTGTATATGCATAATATGTCTGTATGTTTTCATATGCCCTGAAGTACACTCATATATTGTTTTATAAAGCAACTGTGATTGAAATTATTCACTGATACCTTGTTATCTTTAATCTCTATTGCCATACATTTTTCTTTTTTCAACTTTTCATTATTTAATGAAATATTGTTAATTTTTCTTAAGGCAGTCTTACAAATAATATTTATTTTATGTCATACAAGTAATCATTTTATTGCAGAAAATATAGTTAAGACAAGAAAAAACTAAACATCTATAGCCATCTGGCCATGATATCTATATGCACTTCACTGCCTGTCATTACAAATTTTACTCTGTGTACATATTTATATCTATAGAAATAACTGAATAAAGCCAGTAAGTCTGGTATAGGTATGCTCTTGCTAAAACAACACTGTTTGTTAACTTCCTTTTCCTTAACATATAATAATTATCCTGCCATTAAAACGGTTTTAATATTATTTTATTGCTTTATAATAATGTACTGCATAATGCATAATTATTTATCCTATTATCTACTTGGGCTCTACATAGAGCATGTGTTTTCACATGTTTTTTGTTGCAAAAGTTTCTCAAATATTAGAGAAATTGGGCAAGGGGGAGGCTGGGAAGATGGGGCTCCTCAGTTAAAAGTGCTTGCTTGCTACTGCAGTCAGCTTCATGTTGCTGGAACAAAGCACCTGGCCAAGAGCAGCTTGTGGGAGGAAAGGACTTATTTTGGCTTACAGACTCAAGGAGAAATTCCATGATGGCAGGGAAAAAACATGACATGAGCACAGGCTGGACATCACCTCCTGGCCAACATCAGGTGGACAACAGCAGCAGGAGAGTGTGCCAAACACTGGCCAGGGGAAGCTGGCTATAACACCCATAAACCCATGTTCAACAACATACCTCCAGCAAAGTCCCAATTCCCAAGCTGCCATCAGTTAGAGATCAAGCATTCAGGACACATGAGTTATGGAGGACACCCTAATCAAAGGTCTGTCAGCCCTGATTCAGTTCCCAAGCTGCTCATGTGGCCATTGGTTTGCAGCACCAAGAAGGCCTGGCGTGTGCACCAGTGACAGACACACACACACACACACACACACACGTGTGTATGCACACAAATAAAAATTTAAAAAATTTTTTGAGACAGGGTCTCATGTAGCCATGGTTGGCCTTAAACTTGATATGCAGCTAAGATGATCTTGATCTTTTCAACATCATCCACCAAAGCCACACATTTGTCACAGCCAATGATCCTACATAATTGACACATCATTATCCCAAATTGATACATCACTCAAATTCAACAGTTTATATTAGGTTCACTGTAGGTGTTATATAGTTTATGAGTGTGGACAAATGAATTATGATACATATCCACTATTACAATATACAGACCATTTTCACTGTCCAAAAATTCTCCAGGTCCCACATCCCCTCCCTCCACTCTGGTACTTTGTTTTGGAAAAACAGTAAGAAGAGAAAAACAACCTCCACAATTGCGTACAATGGGCACCCTTCCATATCAATATGTAGAGAGCACCTGGTATTTCATATTGAAGGTAACATACAATATATATATCCAATTCTATGCAATTGGATATCTGGATTACTTCTGATATTTTTCTATTAAATACAACAATGTTATATGTATTCATGTGTACAAGGAAATATATTTGCAGGAAAAATTCAGAAAGTAGGACTGATGAATTAATGCATAAATATATCAATAACATTAATAGAAAATACCAAATTGACCTTCCTAAGGATGTGTGTGTGTGTGTGTGTGTGTGTGTGTATAATTTTCTCCTCCTACCAGCAATAAGTGAGATTTGTTTCCCTACAATTTATGCTGTCAAGTCTATCCTGGTGTACTGTTTGAAACATTGGTTCACTTTTTCTCCTTAGATATCCAAGCATCATTTATTTAAACATTTGCCTTTGTCTCACTAGTTTGACATTTATCATAGATCAAATCTCATCTATATTTAGGCTTGTTTGGGGGTTTTCATTTCTAATCTCTTGATCTGTTTGTCTATGTAGCATCATGCTTGATTGCTATATTGTATTGGGTTTTATATATAGCACAATTTATTTGACTAATTCATTTTGTTAAACATTTAGATTGCTTTCAATTTTTCAACTCCAAAGAGTGCCTTGCATGTGTTTGAAGCATGGATATGTATATGTATGGTGGATCAGTTCTGTTCTTGGGATACATTTTTATTTGTGGAATTACTAGGTCGTAGGTATGTGCCCTCTTGGGCTTCTTTTTTTTTCATACATATTGCCAAAATGCCTTCCAGAAAGATTGTACCAATTTACACTACCTCCACCAGTGTGTGAGAGCTGATTTCCCCTCACCCATGCCAGCTCTCAGTATTATCATTCTTTTTAATCATTGCCAATCTGATCAGCAAAGAAAAAAAAAAAAAAACCTCATTGCTGTTTTAATTTGCCTTTCTTTGAATGCTAGTGAGGTTGAATATTTTTTCAATTTATGTTGGGTTTTGATGTACAGAAGTTTTTAATTTTTTATGTAGTCAAATCTATCAATCTTTCCCTCTATGGTTTCTGCTTTTGTTGACATGTTTAGAAAGTCCTTCCCCATCCTAAGATGATAAAATATTCACTTATATTTTCTTCTAGTACCTTTATGGTTTCATTTCCATCTTTAGCCATCTGGTATTCATTTTGATGAGTGGTGCAAGCTAGGAAATAACTTGTATTATTTATTTATTTCCCAAATGGATGCCCAGTTCTTTCATCACTGCTGAAAAGCACATATTTGTGTATGTGCATGCGCTCACACACATGTGTGTGCAGCCATTCTGAAAGTGAACATCTTGAACAGCTCAATACTAAGGATAGTCCAGTTCCAGACATCGGGTCATCATGAGAAACATCCGTTATGGTGTTAAGTGAGTAGATATGACACTTTTGAACACGTGACCTTTTCAACCAAATCAATAGGTCTTTACATCAAGTGGATCTATATTTGGCATTCAAATCTCAGATTTGCCACCAGCGTTCTAGTACATACCTTTAATCCCAGTACTTGGGAGGCTGAGGCAAGAGGGTCAGGAGTTTAAAGCCATTCTGGGCTACATAGAAAAACCCTGTTTCAAAATAGTAACAGGTAAAACAAATCCAGTTTTGTAACTCACTGCTGGTTCAAATTTCAGCAAGCCAGTAGTCCTCCCTGTCTTGGTTTCTTCATCTGTAAAATGGGCTAATAATACTTACAGAGCTGTGGTGAGAATTAAATGAGGTAATCTTTGAAACAATTGTACCAATACATGTCTAACACAACATGGATGGTCAATATATGTATCACCTGTCCTTCACACTACACCCCCACCTCCCTTGAGTAGTGTCCTCAGGCTTTACTATAAATAGTATATGCCAGAGTGGGGAGAGGTTCAGTACTGTGTTTGCTTTTAATAGGTTTTCTATCTTTAGCCTTGTGATCAGGCTCTGATATGTTATATAGTGTTGCGTACTGCCTTTAAGTGTCTTTTCATTAGTAGCCTTTCTCATTCTGAATATGCTGCTTTTAATCTTACATCTACTTGATTGCTAGAAGCATATATAAATTAAGAGTAACTGAGATCTGAATGAGAGCCAGAGGACCCCTCCTGTTGTAATCAAGTGGTTCTCAGCTTTGGCTGCACTTTAGAATCTCCTGGGGAGCTTTTAAAGCACATCTGTGTCTGGGTCCTGTCCCAGATCAATTAAATAAGAATCTCTGGCAGTGGGGCCTAGGAATGGGTGTTTCTCATGTGCATGCAAAAGCTGAGAGCTACTGGTGGAGCTCACTGGATTTCTGAGCTCGATTCACTACTGAGAGGTCTGACGCTCTAAGTTTCTCCCAAAGTGTGCCTGAAGTTGGGGAGGTCATGCTACGGAGCAGAAGGCCAGCTGGTAAGGATGACGGGGATGTTGAGGTTGCTGTTGTCCTGGCTAAAGAAAGCAGCTTCAATACTTCATGTCTCTGGAGGGCACATTCCTATGGACATTTGGAAATGATGTCAGTTTCTTTTCAAAAGACAGCACTCCCAGTTGTCTCACGATGTCGCTCCTCCTGCCTCCAGGGATTTGCTGGGGACCACCATGACTTTGGCTCCTAAGGAGAGTAGGAGACAATGAGAAACAAACTTTGTGAAAATATCTTAAGTTTTTCTATTTTGTTTGTGTACTTCTCTCTCTCTCTCTCTCTCTCTCTCTCTTTTTTTTTTTTTTATTGGCCCCTTCCCTAGCCTTCAGAACACATGTAGGTGACATATGTCAAGCCTGGTGGGTTCTCTACTTCACTGGATGCACCCTATCCATAGATGGAGCCACTTGCTCCCCAAAACAAGTTTGTGTGTGTGTGTGCGATGAGCGTACACACATACACACTTAGTGCACCACTTTGCTCCCCAGCAAGATGCATGTGAAATGTTTTCCACAAGGCTGGGGATGAGTGGCAGCTCTGCTTGCCCACTTGCGAAGAAAATGACAGCTCATCTCGTAGCAAGCTTGAGAGCCCTTCCTGGGTCTTTCAAGGTTCCTCCATCCTGATTCCACCAGCCACTTGGTCTAGCCTACTTGGCAAGCTCCAGGCCAGAGAGACCCTGATTCAAAAAAGGTGGATGGTGTCCCCAAGGATGACACTTAAGGCTGTCCTCTGTCCTTCACATGTATGAATTCACAGGTGCATGGACACCTGCACACACCACACATACACAGGCACATGTTTAAAAATAAACGAATTATGGGGCTGGAAGGATGGCTGAGCAGTTAAGGCACTTGCCTGCAGAGTCTAAGAGCCAGAGTTCAATTCCCCAGTACCCACATCAAGGCAGATGCACAAAGTGGTTGCAGCGGCTGGAAGCCATGGAGCACACCCCTTCTCTCTCTTCCTCCCTCCCTCTCTCTCTCTCTTTCCTTGCAAATAAATAAATTTTTTTTTTTTTTTTTGGTTTTGGTTTTGGTTTTTCGAGGTAGGGTCTCACTCTAGCTCATTTGTTTTAAATTTTTTTGTTTATTTTTATTTATTTGAGAGCAACAGACAGAGAAAGAGGCAGATAGAGAATGGGCGTGCCAGGGCCTGCAGTCACTGCAAAATGAACTCCAGATGCATGCACTACCTTGTGCACGTGGTTTACGTGGGTCCTGGGGAATCGAGCCTCGAACCAAGATCCTTGGGCTTCACAGGGAAGCACTTAACCACTAAGCCATCTCTCCAGCCCTTTTTAATTTTTTCTGTTTATTTTTATTTATTTGAGAGCAACAGACAGACAGAGAAAGAGGCAGATAGAGAATGAATAAAAATATTTTTTAAAAGAAAAGAATTAAGAAAATAACTGTGGAGGATAGAGTTTCCTCTGCTTGGAGCCAGCATCTAAGTTCATCTCCTGTGTGAGGATGTGCTTTTTTTTTTTTTTTTTCCTGGGATGGTTAGAAATGATTGCTCCTTTTGTGGAAAATAAGACCTGAGATTCAAGTAAGATTGACCTGGTTGTTAAGGCTGCATATGGGAAGGAATGAGCTGGCCACAGACTAGTGGACTCCCTCAGCTCAGTGCTGACTGGTCTTGCCAGACAATAATGGCTTTTCTTTGGATACATTCAGCTGAGAAGCAAATGTTCTAGCATTATGAAATACTCTGTGGTGATTTACAATACAGCCATAGGTAATAAGTACTGAGGATACTCTTTTCAAAGAAGTCCCAAAAACTGTCCAGGAGGAAGTTTACAGAGTCTGTCTGTTTGCTGACATGATTTTTTTTTTTTTGAGGATTGGTATGGGAGTAGGGGACAGGACCTCAGTTAGATAGTCTAGGCTGGCCTTGAACACGTGTCTATCAATTGTTGGGCTTACAGGTGCACACCACCACACCCAGCTACAGGGGTGCTTTCTTTACTTGGAAGCCTATGTGACTATTTTGGAGCTGATTTCTTCTCTCTACTTTTCGTGAGAGACCTCACATCAGGGAATGGCTTTAGCCTGTGGCCCCAACTAACCAAAAAATGCAGCAGAATATAACAAAATAGTGGGGACGGAGAATCATGTGCTGATAGTGAACCCTAATGCTCTAGGTTGTGTTCCTGTAGGAAGTGGGGCCTGGCATGCTACACTTCGGTATGACCTGTTGGATGACCAACCCCATGAACTCAGCTGGACTGATCATAGGGGAGGCAGTGCTGCCCCCTAGAGGCATTTTCGAAATATAGTGGGTGGAGGTGAGGGGAGTCACAAATGCGACAGTCTTGCACAGTGGCTTCTTTTCAGACATCATGTGACATTTGGATGCTTCACCAGATATTCATATGGGCAGAAAACTTCTTTATATTGGTCTAAGTCTAAAACCCAGTTCCATTCTCTGTGTAAATACAGAATACCTCTTGTAGTTTTGAAGTACACTGAATTTTTTTTTTAAATGAGTGCATCCCTCTCATATACATCAAGTAAACACTGTATTTCACTAGAAGTTGTTCACCATTTTCAAAAACACAATACTAATAACAGAATGTTCACAGCATTCAGGTTGCCCAAACAACACACCTCTAGAACTCTGCATTCATAGGTGAATAGTGATTCAAGCTATCTGTCTGTGTGACCATACGGTGTTGATTGAGGCTTCTTTGAGAACACGGAAGTGCCCATAATGTTTCAGTAAACATTGCTTTACTTCTTTAAATCCAAATGTATTCATTATAAGTAGGTACAGTCATCTGCCCACCTCATTATCTAGTCTACTATATTTATGCTTGAACATTTATACGCTATAATGCACATCATTTTATTTAAATATATTTTCCCTTTTAGTTATTTATCTCACAGAATAGTATATTGATTTAAAAAATGTGTGTGTGAGTTATCGTGCTTATGTATTTTATTTCTGCACAGTAAAGGTGGTCTTACAAGACATTTGGAATATAAAAGAAAGTACTGGATCTGACAGCATTGGGGTCCACTCCTATAGGCCACTCCTGGAGGAGATTTTGTTTCATATGGTTTTCACAACTCCCTGAGCTAGGTCATACTGTGACCAGCACTTTTCACTGGAGGAGCGGAGTCTCTGAGAAGTGATGACTTGCCTGAGGTCCATAGCTCAACAAGAGGAAAGCCAGAACTCCAGGGCGCTCTTGCTATACTAGCTCCTCCTGTCTCTTCTTCCATACGCCATCTCCTAAGACTTTCTCACATGCTGGAGGGCCTTTCCATCTGGAAGCTCACCCACAAAGGGAAGCTATAGCATATCCCATGAGCCTCCGGCCTTGACAGGTCTCCCCTGAGCACCTGCCTTTTATTCCTTCTTGCAGAAAATGCTGGTTTTATGCAGGGGAAAGCAGCAACTTAGGATTCTTTCCCCCCCCCCTCCCCAGGGACTCAGATTTGGGGCTTGAGACTTGCTTTTGCAATCATGTGGAAAGAGGAACTTGGACTCTAGGAGCCTTACCAGAGTTGGAAGCATAGGGAAGCCTTTCTAGAGGATGTGAGCTCAGTCCTAAGATCCAGGTAAGATTAGGTAGAGACGCAGAGTGAGTGTATTAGTTAGGGTACATACAGAGAGGGGACACTTGGAATGACTGGAGGAGGGAAGGTGTACAAAGGGGTTATTTGCAATGGTTTGGGCAAGATGCAGGGGAGCAAGGCGCCCAGGACTAGCACCACTAGAATTATTACCACCCCCGTGTTAGAGCTGCTTAATGTGGCCCATCTGGGCAGCCTCAGGGGCACAGCATGATAAAGGGGGCTCTGGAGGGCCACACAGATGACACCCAACAGGTGACCGGATGGGAAGGAGAGGGAGATATCAAGGGTGGTGCCCTGGTGTTGGAGTCCCATGAAACTCAGGCTGGGGATATAGCAGGTTGGCTGATCAACTGACCTCCCAGGCCGCGGTCTCTGGGTTTGGCAGGACAGTGGGATAAGTGCTCATTTAAAGGACCAATGACTCTGAGGAGCTTCCTGGTCATGGCCCAGGTTGGCCTCAAGTAAGCTGGTTCAAAGGCAAACTTAGCTAGAAAGCAGAGGCCACCTTCTGCTGCTATCTGGGGTTGCGGGTGCTAAGCAGTGACCTGCACCCCTCTGAGCCTGTTCCTTCCCATATGGACAGGGGATGTGTTTTCTTTTACCGTGCTTCGTTGCAAGGGCAAATGAGGTCCAGCTGAGGGGAGGGAGCCCGCAGTGACAGCAGAGCAGGACTCCGTGGGCTGGGGGAGCTGGAGGCCCATCCCAGCAGGCTCGGATTTCAGCACTAAGCACTCTGAAGAACCTGCTATGGCAACAGATCCCATTCCTTGGAGTTCTCCACCCAGAAACCTGGAATATTTTTCTTTTGTATTATAGGGAAATGCTGAGGTAGTCCTTTCTTGTTCTAAGAACCTGGGTAGTCATGGCAACACATGGGGTGGGGTGGAGTGGGCGAAGTGGGGGCCTTTGAGCATCTCATTTCTACTGCCAGATTAAAGGGAGAGCCGCTTTGGAGTTCGCCTCCTTACGACATAGCTGGGCCCAGGCTCGCTGGATGATTCTCGGGTTCCGCATGCTACACGTTGCATTTCCTGCATCTTGTCGCCTTCTGGGGCTTCTTCCTAACAGCATTGGCTCCAACATGTTGAGAATTTCAGCTCTTTTCTGGCAAGACAATTAGTGCTGATATTTCCTTTGTTCCCACCTGGGGCTTTGTCCTGTCAGCCCCTTTCTTGCAATGGGACTGCCACATTCTTAAAAACAGGGGAAAAAAAGGTAACATATTGAATGAGGTTTTGTTCTCTGTGCGAGACAGATGGCCACCAAACAGCCATTTCAACCCACACTACATTTTTGGTCCAGGATCTTCCTCTCAGAGTTCGACGAGGCCCAAGGGCTTCGAGGAAGCTCATCACTAGCTCTGGCTGTGGAATTCTAGGAGCTCATCTAACTGTTGTTTGGGGAGATATTGGAGAAAATGAGGTGGAAACATTTAACTCAGATACTGACCTCAAGTGCAGTTGTTCCAAAAATGAGCTGCGTCCCTTGCTCCAGGGAACTGGGGACCCCTTTTGGCAGGAACTGGGCTCATTGGATGATTCCCCTTGCTTCAGCTTCTATGTCAGATCCACAGAAGATACTCAACTTTGTCAACATTACCCACATGTCAACTCAGATCTTTCCCAAGTCCCATCATTTATTCCTTCCAAGTATCTCCTAGGTTCCCTCTGTGATGGGCAGTCTCATTAACAACGGCTTCCGCATATAGGACATGTATTGAGAGGCGAGATTTCTTTTTTTTTTTTTTCTTTTGTTTTTTCGAGGTAGGGTCTCACTGTAGCTCAGGCTGACCTGGAATTCACTATGGAGTCTCAGGGGGGCCTCGAACTCATGGCGATCCTCCTACCTCTGCCTCCCAAGTGCTGGGATTAAAGGCGTGTGCCACCACGGCCGGCCTGAAAGGCGAGAATTCTGTGTGCCACCTAATTTAATGGTCACTAACAACACTGTGAGGCAGGCACAATTAGTTTTATTTTACAGTGGTGGGAACTGGAGGCCCGGAAAGCTAACTGGTCCACAGCCAGAGAGCTGGTAAGGCGGAGAGTGGGAATGGGGTTGGCTGGCCGACCATGCACAGCACTCTTTCACACAGAACACAGTCTGTGCCCTGCACCCTTGCAGTCATTCCTCTCAGCCGATGCCAACACAGACGCCTCCTGGGGCACACGTTTGTCTCTATCTGGTTTTCTCCCTGCTCCCTCCCAGCACCTAGCCATGTGTGGTGGTTGATTCAGGTGTCCCCCACAAGCTTAGGTGTTCTGAATGCTTGGTTCCCAGCTGATGGAGATTTGGGAATTAAAGCCTCCTGGAGGCAGTGTATTGTTGGGGGCGGGCTTATGGGTATTATAGCCAGTATCCCCTTGCCAGTGTTTGGCACTCTCTCCCATCACTGTTGCCCACCTTATGTGGGCCAGGGGGTGATGTCCACCTTCTGCTCATGCCATCGTTTTCCCTGCCACCATGGAGTTTCCCCCTTGAGCCTGTAAGCCAAAATAAACCTCTTTATTCCCACAAGCTGCTTTTGGTTGGGTGATTTCTACCAGCAACGCGAACCTGACTGTGACACCATTGAATGATCTTCGCAGAGCTCCCTTTCACTGCTACTCCACTAAGGCTCTCTTTGGGGGTGCAGAGACCACAGCTATTGACTTCCCTGGGGCATCTATTGGGCTTAGTCCATAGAAAATGCACACGACAGTTACTCATTTATTAGAGAGCCAATAAAAGTATCTCCTCCAACTGCCCCTTTCTTTCTCCCTCATTCCCATAGTCCCATAGTTCCATCACTCCATAGTCTTCAGGCTGCTCCAAGCTGAAGCCACCGGATCTGGCTCTCCTGAATCGGCAGCCCACCCCCTGCAGGAAGGAGGCATCCTGTCACTTAGCCTACTGGAGCCTCCTGGGCAGCCCCTAGCCCCAGCTCAGGCTGCTGCTTCTGCTTTTGCAGGGAGGAACTGTTTTGATGTCGTAGATCTCAGATCTGGAGAACAGGAGGCAAACCCTGGGCCCTGTTTACCCGCTGGTCCTTCAGAGTTCCACCGGGGCCACAGAACAGCAATTGCTTAAGCCCCTCTTGGATGGGGCTGTGCACACGCACTATCTCACTGCGTCATCACAACCACCCTGAAAAGCTGCTTCAGCATCTCCCCTGGGACCTGTGGAAGACACACAGATGGGCAGAGGGGAAGGAGGGATTGGAGCAGGGGCTTCTCTGTCATCACAGCCTTGGTGATGTTTCCCTTCCTCACATGGGCGAGGCCTTCCTGACACGTGCTGCCCCGCATGCTTCTGGAACCTTCTGTATTTTCTGGGGGCTTGCCCATCTCCAGGGTGAGTCATCATGATTGATGGTTGGAAGAGGTACAACTATGTGGGCATACATATGCGCTGAGAGCCTGCATACAAGACATGGGTAGGGGCTAACTGCCTCTGTGCCCCAGACTGACCTCTAGGTCCTCTGTGCCTACTGTTTGCTGTTTCCTTTGACTCCTTGCACTGCAGCAGATTCCCCTCTCCGTCCCCCACTTGTCAGAGGCCTTGAACCCTTTGAAACCTACCTAGAGAACTCGAAGAAAGGATTGACACAAAGAAAAGATGCTGTGGGAGACACCCTGGAGTAAACAGGGGGACGGCTGTTGGGACTTGTACCATGCTTAGGCGACACAGCAGAGTGCCCTGTGATTCTCCCATATCCTCCCTCTGTTCTATAAGCTCCCATCTTGGGCTGGAGAAGTGGCTTAGCGGTTAAGCGCTTGCCTGTGAAGCCTAAGGACCCCGGTTCAAGGCTCAATTCCCCAGGACCCACGTTAGCCAGATGCACAAGGGGGCGCAAGCATCTGGAGTTCGTTTGCAGTGGCTGGAAGCCCTGGCGTGCCCATTCTCTCTCTCTCTCTCTCTCTCTCTCTGTCTGTCACTCTCAAATAAATAAATAAAAATAACAAAAAAATTTAAAAAAAAAAGCTCCCATCTTGTAGGAATGCTACAATCTCTTGGCGAGCAGAGCTGAGGCTGCTCTACCTTTATCCCACCCTGTCTGGTTTGCCGAGGCATCCCAGATCCCATGTACTCCAGGTTCTGTGGGACACTCTGGGTGACGTGGCCCTGCTCCAACTTTTCAGAAATAAATCTGAATACCTTTCCTCATATTTTATGTGAATAGGGGAGATGGGAAAAGGGACCGAGCTGCCTCAGGGACTGCTGGGTGAACGTGTATGTGCCATTGAGGATGCAATTTAGAGGCATAGGGATCTCCATCTGCGGGCTCCTTGGCAAGGGCTCTCTGCCATGCCCTAGCACAAGGTTCTAGTTCACGGACTGAGAAATCTACAGTGTCTCCATCAAGCCGATCTTATCCTGACACTCAACTCTCTCAGCCACCCATGGCAAACAAGTGAAGGAGGAGGTCTGGGTGCCCCTTCTCAACAGACACTCCCACCTCTGTTCCATTAAGTGTGACATCGAGTGCTAGGTATTGTGACCCTACAAAGGGCCGAGCTGTCTGCCTCTCCATTGCTAGGTCATGAAGCCAAGGCCACACCAGGAAGAGATAGCAAGACTTGAGCCCAGCCCCCTTGCTCCCACTCATTGCTCTTCCCACACTGGCACTGACTTTCCCCTCAGAAGCGCTCTGGGCTCCTTGGCCCAGCGACGAGCTCAGCTGCTCCTTCCTCGGGAACCAGCCTGTTAGCTGGGAACTGCTCTCCTCCCCACCTTCCCACCTTCCCATTTTTTCCCTGGGGGAGGGAACTCACTGGCTGCCATCTACGTATTTTCAGCCGAGTTATATTTTGCACCAAGTAAACTTAGCAAACAGCAAGCCGCACAGAGAGTATATTTGGCTTTGAAGCGTCAGTCTCTGACAGGCATTTCCTATTAGCTATCTCAGAGCCGCCTGGCCCTGCTGGGTTTTGCTTAAGTGGCATAATTCTCCTGCAGTGGAGACAGCTCATTCATTAGTCATTCCAGAAGCCAGATACAAAATATTCTTCCCTAAGCCAACTCCACCAACCAGCTACACAGCCACCCGCCCCGTCTGCTGGGTGGGGCTATGAAACTGCTGGCTGGCCAGCCTGGCAGAGGTCAGAGGAGAGCCACCGGTCTGAAGCCTGGCGCAGGGGGCGAGCCTTTCTTTTCCTTCTGGAGTAGCGAGTTCTTGTCTCCCTCCTATTGGCAGGGGCTTTACTGGCTTGGGGGAACATGCTGGGAGTAAGTGCCTTCCCTGCCCATCTCACTGGTAGTGGCCAGCAAGGCTCAAAGCCCTAAGTGAAGTGCTGCCTTGTTTTGCTTATGTTTTTCTAGCTGGAAGCTAAGGTGTCCCATCTAAGAGGAAGAGGAGGAATGTGTCTCTTCCTGTTTGGGTCTCTCAGTGAAACACAGCCCTTCCTTGATTGGCATCCTGGGTGTGATCCCCTGTAATCCCTGCACAGGGAGGGCTGATGTGCCCGTTTTAGAGATGAGGAAACCAGAGCTAGATATAAAGGGATGGGCCAAAGGTCATCTAGCCCATGTTTAGGCTCCCAAAATGCACCTCTGTTCTCTCAGAATGCTACTGTTGATGATCAGCTGAGATTAAAAACATGAAAACAAGCCGGGCGTGGTGGCGTACACCCTTAATCCCAGCACTCAGCACTCGGGAGGCAGAGGTAGGAGGATCACTGTGAGTTCAAGGCCAGCCTGAGACTACATGGTGGTGAATTCCAGGTCATTCTGGCCTAGAGTGAAACCCTACCTCGAGAAACCAAAAAAAAAAAAAAAAAAAAGAAAAGAAAAGAAACGAAACCGGGTGTGGTGGCACATGCCTTCAATCCCAGCACTGACTGAGGAAGCTGAGGTAGGAGGATGGTCAGGTGTTCAAGACCAGCCTGGGCTACAGAGTGAGTTTCAGGTCAGCCTGGGCTAGACCCTGC
The DNA here is from genome assembly GCA_036346955.1 of Dipus sagitta. Taxonomy (NCBI): domain Eukaryota; kingdom Metazoa; phylum Chordata; class Mammalia; order Rodentia; family Dipodidae; genus Dipus; species Dipus sagitta. The sequence goes on from CM070773.1 coordinate 39,551,060, forward strand.
TTCAAAATATACAAAGGTCTCCTGTTGGCCCTCTGGATCTGCCGAGCCAGTGAGAACGCAGAGGAAGCTTTGCTGCTCTAAAGGGAAGATTGAAGATGCCCTGGTGTGCAAGCTGGAGGCGGGGGCAGAGCGGGAGCTGGATCTAACCAGAAGAGGAACAGAGAAGGGCTTGCTGTGGTCCCAGGTCCCAGCTCCCCTGACCTGACTACCTGACTAAGCCTGACCCAGTTGGGTGCTAGGGTGTGAAGACTCCATGATGCCCAGGCAATGGGAGGAGTAGCAGAGGAGCCGGAGCCGCTCCTGCTCAGGAGCCACGGCGGGGCCGGTGCTTCTTGCCAGCCTCATTGCGGGCCTAATTAGCATCGCAGGTAGACTGCATGAGGAGCAGGGAACCGTGGGTGGTGGCGGGACAGGGCAAATCAGATGCCCGTATATAAAAGCTAAGACTGCTAATCTCAGATCCTTTGGCAGTAGATGCCTGCTTAAGGCCTTGAGTGGTGCCATTCTTGGCCTGACAGCCAGCCTTCCTTAGACTGGCCTCACCCTGCCTTGGTAGCATTGTCTCCCACCCACCCCTTCATCCTTCCACACTGTCTCAAACTATTTGTTATTCCCAAATGTACTTCATTTCTTTCACCCACAACCTCATCTGGCAGACTCCTATTCACCCTTCAAAACCCCTTTTACATGTCACTGTATCTGAAAACCTCCACTTCCTCAGGCCATTTGTTTGTTTTTTCTGTATCCCTGACCCTTGTTCTATAACTCCATCCATGAAGGGTACTATCAAGTATCCTGCCCTGTTTTAACCTTTGGATTCCCAGGGCCTAATGGGAGATGACAGCACGCAGAAAGTACCAGATCAGTGGGTAAACCACGCACAGACTGAACGCCTATGAACTTGAAAATGTGTGAAAATATTGTGCCTCAGACTGGGAGGAAGTGTACACTTGACCTTAGCAAGCCACTTATGCTGTCTAAGCCCTCCTCTGTATTCTCAGCTTGAGGTAAGAGACATAAACTCATCTAGTCACTACCAAGTACTGAGCAGAATATCAAAATGGACACGGTCAGGTTCCCTGGAAGAACGTAGAGTTCGCAGGCAGGGCTGTGTCTCTGGCCCTGAGACTCTGTACAAGTCTTGTTAGCTTCTCTGGGCTCCAGTCTCCTGTCCATAGTTCCAATCAAAACTCAACGGAAGTTGCTGTCCTCAGTGAGAGCTGAGGGATCCTGACACAGACCTCTGGTGTTTCTGACAGAAACCAGGACCAACCTGCGGTGGGCGGCGTGCTCTGCCCCGGGGCAGGGCCATTCTCCTCGGGAGCAGAGGCTCTTCCTTGCTGAACTCCCACCAGAGGCCTGGAGAAGAAGGGGGACCTGCTGTTGTTGCAGAGTTTTTCCTCTCGGGGGCACCAGCTCAGAGAGCCGTGTCCTCCCCACGAAACTGCAGGGGCGTGTTCGGTGAGTCACGTTGCTAAATCACACTTGCGCATGCTTGTCTGGCAGGGGACTTGGTGGCTTCCAGAAGCACGCAGCTCCTTTCACACCTCCAATAGTGCTGAAGATTTAGGACCTGGGCTGAAGTGTTTCCAGAAGCATCCCGAATTCCACCTAGCTTCTGAAGGCTCCTCCCACTAGGCTTGAAGGAGGGTGGCACAGGGCCTCCTGACTAGGCTCAAAGGCAAAGGGTGGGAGGGGGATTTCTGGCCCAGGCATCCTCTGAAGGAAGCAGGCCATCTCCCCAGGAGCCAAACTCACAGCGTCCAGAGGACCTGCTCCTGGCCCACTACTGTACTCCCTCCCACTGGTCAGTGTTTGTGTGGGTGTCCCCCCAGGAGTGCCTGCTCCTGACCCAGAGCTGGACATCTGGTTCCCAAAAGTCCTCTAACACTCCCTAACATCCCTCATCCACTGGGAGCTGGGAAAGACGGAGGCCTGAGGTGGAGGGAGCCTGGCAGGTGGCAAGTCCTGACAGGTTGCGTGAGGCCCCGGCAGACAGTGAGTCAGGTGAGTCATGTCCCGCTTACTGGACAGAGCAGGAATAATGACAATAATAACACAGGACCTGCCACTGTCATTAACTCCCACCTTGCCTCCCAGGACTGTATCTCCTCAGTCCATCTGATAGCCCTCAGGGCCAGGGAGGGGCGAAGGCCACAGAAGGTGTTGCCATGCCTTAAATAGAGGGAAACTGAGGCTAACTATTTTCCACTGAACCCGGGTAGTTCTGAGAGAAGTATCTCGCTTCCTGACATCACCCGGATGTGACGGGAATTCTGGGTCCCCACAGTTAGTGGTCCTCCTTACTGGCAAGGTTTGGAGGAGGGGGCTAGGAGAAGGACCCACCTTTATTGACTTCCCATGGCTGGTTCAGCTTTTACCTTACTGGTCACAGATCCATGGAACAGGCATGATGACTGTCCTCACTTAATGGATGAAGAATGAGGTTCACAGAATTTCAGCCACTTTCCCGGGGCCACACAGCAAGGGAGTTCAGAGGCATGAAGGGGCTTTGAGATTGAGGGGTTTGACCATTTCAGCGTCCTTGGAGCAGATCTTCTGAAATCCAGGATCCTAGGGTCTCCCTGGAGCTCCCTGGGTCTTGCTGGCCTGCCCCACTCCATTTCCTGATGAGGGCTCTTCCCAGCTCCCGAGGCCAGCCTTCATGTTCACCTTTGAGCAGCCCATGGAAAAGTCAGGACTCTACACTTTAATTTGGGGGTCTTGATAATTATCTGGCACTCACCACCCACTCAACTTTACCCACTAGTTATTATAATAGCGACAATAATAATTTAGAGAAGCAATGACAACGATCACAGTTTCCCCAGATCCCCCATGGGAGGCTGGACAGAGGTACGGCCTCACCCTTTATCTTTAGATCAAAAACCCTATGGAATTTGGTGGGAGGGATGTGGGATTCTAGTGAGTTCTGGCAAGGATGCCCTGCGCTGTCTGGCTGAGCCAGCCCCCAATCTCTCTGTGCCATCATTCTTCCCTCTGCGAAACGGCATAGACATATTGCAAGATGAAAAGCTGGCATAGGCCATATGCCTGTCACCCCAGTGGATGTAGGATCACTGTGAGTTCAAGGCCAGCCTTAACTACGTAGCAGGATCCTGCCATGAACAAACAGAAAACAGCCGTGCAAGATGACTCGCTTCTTGAGAGCCACAGCTAAGCCCCACTGCCGCAGTCACTGTTGACATCCGCATGATACATCATTGTCTCTGTGCCCTGGTCTCTCCACTGTGGCTGCCTGACCAGCCATGGTGGCCAAAGCCTCTTTAGCAGTGGCTACTTGGGTGGCCAGCTGCCTGGGGCCTGAGTTGAGCCCTAAGGTACACATGACACCTTCATTCTCCCAGCCTTCATCTTCAGTGACCAACTCTGCCAAGGCCCTGGAGCCAGAGAAAGCTGCCTGAGCACAGTAAATGGTTTTATGAGTCTTTTTTTATTAATGTGGATTAGTGTCTGTGGAGAAGCCAGGACAATAGCGACTCCAGGAAGAGAGACAGACCCTGTGTCTCCCAGGTCACACAGGCCTCTCAACAACGCCAGAGGAGTCACTAAACACGTAGTCTCTTAGAGGCCCATCATATGATGGTAAGGAGGGCTCCCCTGTGTCCCGAGCCAGCAAAGCCTGTGTCATTTCTGGTTATTTATTTATTTGCCCCCCCCCCCCGGGCTCTTGGTTGTTTTACAGCCAGAATTGCTGCTGCTGGGTTTGTAAGAAGGAAGGCCTCTCTGAACCATTTTTTAAGTCTACTCTCCTTTTCTCTTCAGCCATTTTATTTTATTTTATTATTTTAATTTTTTGGTTTTTTTGAGGTAGGGTCTCACTCTAGCTCAGGCTGACCTGGAATTCACTCAGGAAAGCCTCGAACTCACGGCAATCCTCCTACCTCGGCCTCCCAAGGGCTGAGATTATAGGCATGCGCCACCACACCCGGCTTCCTCTTCAGCCAATTTTAAATGCCTAGTTGATGTAACAAGCACAACGTTCCCACAGTATTCTGACTGCTTTTCAAATACTAATTTATTTAATCTCCACAACATCTCTATGAGATGGGCACTATGATTATTCCTACTGTGTAGATGAGGGCAGTGACGACTGGAAAGGTTAAGTGACCTGCCCAAGGTCACACAGCTAATAAGTACCAGGTACAGTCTCCAGATTCTGTGCTCTTTTCTAATCCTTTCCCTCCCTCCCTCCCTTACTCCCTATCTTCCTTCTTTTTTTTGTTTCTCTTGGTGTGTGTGTTTGCACGGGCACACATGACATGGTACGCATGTGGAGGTCAGAGGACAACTCTTGGGCATTTGTCCTTGACCATTCACCAGCCTAGCTGGCCCAAGAGATCTCCAGAAAATTCTCCTAGCTCCACCCCCATCTCCCGGTCAGCATGCTGGGAGTAGAGAAACCCACACAGCTTTGGGCCTTTACATGGAACCTGGGGATGGAAATTTTGGTACTCCGGCTTGAGTGGACAGTGCTTGATCACTGAGCCATCTCCCCAGCCCCTGGACAGCTGTGCTCTTTCTCTGAAAATTTAGAGCTGAGTCTGAAAAGGGCTGAGAAATGTTGCCAAAGCCCAGCAACCTAGTTGCTTTCCCAAAGAGAAGGAAGTATTCTAAATAAGGAAGAGTGGGATCATTTGTAATAGAGAGCCCCAGACAGAATCTCTGACTGGAAAGGGCCCCCTAAAGATCATCTACTGGACTCCTGTGATGACTGCAAAGATTCTCTCTGCAGCATCATGATACGTGATCCTCCAGCTTTGGTCTGAATTCCAGTCTACAGTGGCGGGAGCTCATTACTTAACCCAGTAGCTCATTCGAACTGGATGGTTCCCAGGCTGGACTGAAACTTGGCACCCTTCATCCTAGTCTCATGGACCTACCTTGTCCGCTAGACTTAGAGCAAGTGCTTTATCCCTTGTATGTAGGACAGCCCTTCAAGAACTGAAAATAGCATTCAGGCCCTCCTTAAATGTTGTTTTTTTTTCCTTCCTTTTTGATGTTAAGCCTTCTTCATTCTTTCATGATCCTCACTTGTTATAATTTCCAGACTCTCCATGTTCCACCCATCTGAGACACCACCCTTGGTCAGCGTTCATCCCACCCTGGTAAGTCCAGCCATGCTGAAAACAGTCTCCTTCACCGCCCTCCTGGGGAAGCCGCGTCTCCAGTGATGCAGCCCGAACTCCCCTGAGGTGTGCTGGGAGCTTCTTCACGCTGTTGGCGCACACTAGGCTTGTCCAAGCGGCTGGAGCCGCTGTAACGTCCGTCTTGCGCATTCTGAAATTGCCCAGCTGTGCTGTTTGGGTCTTGAGCCCAAGGGTTCAAAGCTCATAGCTTGTTCCAACCTATGGCTGACTTCAAACTTTACTCGTTGACCCCGTGCAGTGATTCCCTAGGCAATTTTGTGAAATGTTCACTTTATTTTTGCTGCTGAGGATGGACCTCATGCAAGCCAGACACGTTCTAAAGCACAAAGCTGCACCCCAGTCCATAGTGTCTGCAGTTTGGATAACCACGTGTTCTCCTGCATCAGAAATGGCTCCTGCCAGGCGTGGTGGCGCACGCCTTTAATCCCAGCACTCTAGAGGCAGAGGTAGGAGGATCGCCGTGAGTTCGAAGCCACCCTGAGAATACAGAGTGAATTCCAGGTCAGCCTGGGCTAGAGTGAGACCCCACCTTGAAAAACAAAACAAAACGAAAATGGTTCCTAAACCCCGGGAGATTTTCGGAGGCTGAGTTTGCACAGGAAGATGAGGCACAGCAGGAGTGAGGCTGAAGGTAGATTTCTGTTGGGAATCCATCAGTGTGACACTAGGCACTTTCCGGGGCACGAGTGGCTGGTTAACAGGGTAAAGAGCTGCACAGCGTCACCTGTATGTGTCAGAGCCTGTTACACGTGACAAGGCAGAAAGGCAATACAGACAGTGTTCAGGTTACAGAACCAGTGCTTTCCTGTGCCCCCTGTGTGACAAGAACCCACTATGTGAGGCCCAGGGCGTCACAAAATAGCAGCAAGGCACATTGTCCAGAGATAATCAGGACTTCCGGGTCAGAACGAGGCAGTGATCACTGTGAAGCAAAAACCAGGGCATTCCAGAGCAAAGGCTGTGCTAACAAATAGTGCTGTCGCCCTGAAAAAAAAATATCAGGCTGAGGCTACATCTTTGGGGTTCACAGCAGGCAGTTTGGTTTTATGCCAGAGGACACGGAACTCAGTTAAGTGTCATAATCTTGCTACAATTGGCCTATAAAGAACTCAACCCTCTCACACCTGAATGTATTTTTATTTCTCTTTCTAAAGTGTGTCCAAATTGTTCTCCTTGTCCATGTGAGACCTGCTTCATGCTCTAGCTTCCAACCCTTCTCCTGTCTGCCCCAGTCCAGGAATCTGGACACTGGGGTGCTCCAGGCCCTGAGAAGTGACATCCTGTCACTGAGGGGTCTGAGACCCAGGGGCCACTCTCCGTGGCTGAGATTATGGTATTTCTAGAACAGTTGTGAATCAGGACTAGACAGATGCCATGTTCTAGGAATGATGAGGTGGAGGGACAAAGGGAGAGCACTTGTATGGGGGCTGCACAGAGCCGTGGCACTAGCGAACGAGCAGCCAGTGCCCGCTATTATTCCTAGGGCCCTGCCCGCAAAGACAACCCTGGCTGCAGGAGTCCTTAGCGCCACACTCCAAGCTTGAGGCCACTGCAGACTGTCTTACTCCAATGATGCACCAGGGCCTGCCTCTTCAGTCTGCTGGACTTCACACATATGTCCTCCTTTTGCCCTCAGAGACTCTTACAAACTGCCGGTGCCCATCAGTGCTCTTCTTGATATCTCTTTTCCCAACCTGGCTGGCCTCCCTGCTAGGTGGATGCTAGGGGTGGGTGCTGGCTGGCACCAAGCCACAGTAAGATCTGAGCTCAGACAAACAGAAGACCAACGTCAAAATGGTGGAGACCACTTATCTGCACCAAGCCAACATTTCCATTCATTTGGCTAAGTCTTTACAGAGATGAAAGTGAATAGAATTTGGTTTTTAGTCATGCGCATTAAAGGAACATCTCCCCCAACCACCCACCTGTCCTCACTGAGAGCTTTGCTTCTCTTGGTCACGCCAGTCCAGTCTCTGGCAGGTGTCAACTGAGTGTTTAATGCATAGACCTTATTTATTATACTTTTAATTTCCCTCTCTCTCTCTCTTTCTCCTTCTCTTTCTTTTTTTCTTTCTTTCCTTCTTTCTTTCTTACCTCCCTCCCTTCCCTTTCTTCCTCCTCACCTCTCCTATCCTTCCTTCCCTTCCCCTCTTTTCTCCTCTCTTCTCCTTTCCCTTCCCTTCCCTTTCCTTCCCCTCTTTCCTTCTCCTTCACCTCCCTCCCTCTCTTCTTCCTTCCTTCCTTCCTTCCGGGTTTCATGTAGCCCAGGCTGGCCTGTAACTCACTATGAGGATGTCCTAGAACCCCTGATCCTCCTGCCCCCCACCTCCCAAGTGCTAGGATTACAAGCATGTGCAGCCACAGCCCACTATGATTTTCTGTTCCTAAGCAATTTCATCCATGATCTGATTCTTTTAGGCCTAAGCTTGAGGTTCAAGCAAATTTTTAATTAATTTATTTATTTATGTGGGTATCCACATACATGCCACAGCACACATGTGGAGGTCAGAGAACAAATTTGTGGTTTCTGTGCTCCACTTTCTTTGAGACAGTTCCTCTTTTCTAAATTAAAATACCTTATTAAAAATCACATAATCCAGGTCGGGCATGGTGGCGCACACCTTTAATCCCAACACTCAGGAGGCAGAGGTAGGAGAATTGCTGTGAGTTCGAGGCCGCCCTGAGACTACAGTGTGAATTCCAGGTCAGCCTGGGCTGGAGACCCTACCTCAAAAAAAAAAAAAAAAATCACATACTCCCACCCCATCACCCTTTCTCCCCACTCCACTAACCCTCTCTTCTTTCGTGTTAGTCTTTCTTCTGTGTCAACATACTTTTTTTTGGCCCTCCTCCATCATCCACAACAACCTGTTGATGGGCCCAATATTGTGCAGGTTTTGTGCAAGCAATTACAGCTGCTGTGAGGTCATGAATACAAAGACCAGGTTTCATTTTAATAGTGGTGTTACAGTACAATCTAGTTCACCAATTTCTTAAACATTTTCCTCTTCAGATTTTTCACAGAGTCAAAATGGATGAAAATCTTCCATCCAGGCTGGGTGTGTGTGTGTGGGGGGGGGGAACCCAGGGTGAACAGTGCATCTGAGAAACACTGAGGGATTGTCTCTGTGCGTTGCCCTGTGTCCTGGACGCACCAGTGGGAAGGAGGCAGGCATTGTTCTCTCTGCTCTGGCCCAGGAAGTGCAGGGAGATGGGAAGACAGCACAGAAAGACAACATTGACTCCTCCTAAATAACTCAAGGGCAGACCAGTCTCATTGTGTTTGCCTGAAACTCAAAGCCCCAACATAGAAGAGAACTGTCTGGCTGCCCATGCTCAGATGGGAACTTTGTAAATCTCCAGAAAGCCTCTGACCCTTCTCTCCTCACTTTGGCTATTTCCTTCTTTGCTGAGGGTCCCATTTGTCAGAGGAGAAAGGAATTGGACCAGGCAGTTTGAATCAGACAAAATAAAAATAAGTGGACAGCTTTGCTTGGGAAGAAAATGCTGAGATTTTATGTTTAACCACTCGTGACTTATTAAGAGCACACAGGATATTAGAAGGGGGTGACCAGGATTTGGGAATATAATGGGGAAACAGCACTTGGAGCCGTGAGTGGGATGGGGGCTGAGCGGGGCAGGCTGGGTTTGAACACAGTCTCATGGTGCTCCTTCTCCCCCTGCAGGTGAGAGGAGGCGGAAGCCCACAGCGTGCATGCGCACACTGATGCGAGCAGGGAATGTGGGCAAAATCGGCCAGTAATAGAAGGGAGTCTGGGTTAAGGAAAGAAAAGGTGAATGAAACAGAAAAAGAAAATATGCTATCAAAAAAAAAGTCTTGGGCCTGGCATGGTGGCGCACGCCTTTAATCCCAGCACTCAGGAGGCAGAGGTAGGAGGATTGCCGTGAGTTCGAGGCCACCCTGAGACTCCGTAGTTGAATTCCAAGTCAGCCTGGGCTAGAGTAAGACCCTACCTGGAAAAACCAAAAAAAAAAAAAAAAAAAAAAAAGTCTTGGGCTGGAGAGATGGCTTAGCAAGTAAGCGCTTGCCTGTGAAGCCTAAGGACCCCGGTTCAAGGCTCGATTCCCCAGGACCCACGTTAGCCAGATGCACAAGGGGGTGCACGCGTCTGGAGTTCATTTGTAGTGGCTGGAGGCCCTGGTGCGCCCATGCTCTCTCTCTCTCTCTCTGCCTCTTTCTCCGTCTGTCACTCTTAAATAAATAAATAAATAAATAAACAAGCAAAAAAATAAAAAAGCTTGCTTCAATTTAAAAAAAAAAAAAAGTCTTGCTGGGCATGGTGGTGCACTCCCATAATCCCAGCACTTGGGAGACAGAGGTAGAAGATGGCTGTGAGTTTGAGGCCAGCCTGAGACTACAGAGAGAGTTCAAGGACAGCCTGGACTAGAGTGAGATCCTATCTTAAAAAATATATATGCTAAGAAGTGTGAAAAATTAAGACCATGGGGAAATATAATGATAACTAAGATTGAGTGCTGTGTCCCTCCACTGTATATACATGTATGGATTGTCACACTGTACAGGCCAGGCTCTAGACTCTCAGGGTACAGCAGGAAATGAAACTCAGTCCCTACCTTCATGGAGCTTCTGTTCTGGTACAATAACTATCAGGCATGTTGCCAGCATGATCTCACTTACCAGCTCTGTGATACCATCAGGTGGCTGCTATCATCTCCACTCTACCGATGAAGAAACTAAGGCACAAGGAAGGTGGAACAAGTTGAGTCTCAGAGAAACTATGCAGTGGGGCCAGGGTTTGAACTCTGGTCTGACTTGGGAACCCCTGAGAGACTATGCAGTGGGGCCAGGGTTTGAACTCTGGTCTGACTTGGGATCCCCTGTTCTTAACCAGTAAGTATATCATGCTATAGCAACTCCAACCCCGTCACACACAACAGGAGGAGTAGACAGAAGAACCTAGCTTGTATGTTGAAAGGGATGACCGTAGAGGGAATCCCGGAGCACAACCATGTCCCAGAAGACTGGATTCCTTTGTAGCTCTTGCCTATGGGCCACTCTTTTTGCAGCAGATTGGTTCTTCCTCCCACCCCACTTGTCTGTGTTTCCCTTACATTCTGAGCTAAAGTCTTACTGTCTTGTTACCCCTCTCCTTGAACTTCTCTACCTGTAAAATAGTGGGATGCAACGGAACTCTTAAAATTCTAAAGCGAACTGAGGATGTAATTCAGTTGGGAAAGTGCTTGCCTCGAGTACATGAAACCCTAGGTTCAAACCCCAGAGCATCAAAAGACCAGGCACGGTAGTGCAAGTCTGTAACTCAGCTCTTGGGAGGTACTGGTAGGAGGATCATGTGTTTGAAGCCAGCCTGGCCTACCTAGTGAGACCCTGTCACAAAAAAAACAAAACTTTTTTTTTATTTTTAATTTGAAAGAAGACATTGGATTAGTTCACTTCTGTAATCCTTTCTAGCTCCAGAGTCCCATAACTATTGAAAAATTCTATGTGGTCCACCAAGTGCTTCCCAGAGAAAAAAGAGCGGCAGTGTTGAGAAAGAGGTAAACATCCTGAGGACCTTTCCCACGTGGGGTTCAAGGATGAAATGAGAATTTTGTTTGTGGCTGAGATTCCCCAAAAATCAGCAGAAGAAAGAGTCTGCTTGGGGTCAGCGGGGACCCAGCCGGACCAGACAGTGGTCTGTCTTCTCAGAGGCACACAGCTGAATCATTCCAGCATAGCTCTAGAGAGAGCCCGAGGCTGGCATGGGTGGGAGGCGGTGGGCCCACACTCAAAACCAAGGTGGTAGGTTCAGGTTGCTCTGGCCAGAACAAGAAAGGAGGAATGTGTCACAACGCATGACTGAGCAAGGGGAGAAGTCCCAGCTTTTCACCTGGACCCTGGCTCACCTTGCCTCGTGGTTGTGGCTGCCTGACCAGTCAGCCATTCTAATGTGACCTTTACTGACTGACGAGTGGGGTGGGTCGGGAGCCTGCCTGTCCAGAGGCTAGTACCGTCCAGCACCAAGAATCTTAGTGGACTCATTTTGGTTATGCAGTAGAAATGGAGGCAGGATGTTCATTCTGGGGTACCTCTTCCCTCTACAGGGGAAATAGAAATTTGGTGATAAAAGGGGACAAACACTCGCTTCAAGTCTTTTCAAAATCTCTGGGTTTGGCCATGAGTGGAGCCAGTGGAAAGCCAGTCATCGTCTAAGAGGAAAGGTCTTGGGCCAACTGTAGATAGCAGAGCCAGAAACAAAGAGAGCTAATTCCAGAGCCCCCTTGGCTGTCCCCCTCCCACCTGACATCTGAGAGCTGACATACTTACTGACTTTCAGGTATTAAATAGTGTGACAAGAAGTGACCTGCCACACAGAATGCCAGGTGCCAGCACTTACCAGCAGGGCAGATTATCTTATCAGCCAGATTGATAAAACTCATGAAATCCTGGCCATAAGGAACAAATATTTTTCAACCCGTCACCTTTCCATCCATAGTAGATTAGGCACAAACTGTAAGCGAGGGCAGAGGCAGGTATTAGCAATCCACTTCGGGCACTGGAGACTGGTTTCCATCAGGAACTCTCTGGGCTCAGCCTGGTGGCACAGGCTTGTAATCCCAGTGACTCAAGAACCTAAAGCAGGGGAAATCACAAGTTCAAGGCCTTCCTAGACTACATAGTGAGTTTGAGGCCAACTTGAACTATGTGGACCCTATCACAATACACGCACACAAAAAAAAAACACATACTTGCATGTTGACCTATTAGGCAGGCGTTTCACATGCATCGCCTCACATGGCCTCATGTGAGCCTCTTCAGAGAGCTATTTTCATTCCCATTTTATAGGTGGAGACTGTTAGATTCAGAAAGGCTAAGTGACCTGCCCATTTGCTCAACTGGGAAGGGATCCTTGGACTTAAGTCTTCAGATTCCAGAACGTTTACACATCCCACAGGCCAGTGGTGGTCTTCAGGAGCGCTCACTGGACTGTTCTCCCAAGCAGCAGTTCCCCAGGCATCCCTTGCCTCAGTCCCTGCTCTCCTCGGCTCTCTTGATGGACGAGGCAGGCAGGTATCTTATAAACAGAAAGAGACAGTGGGAATGGGGATGAGGCACTCTGACATAGCCTTGGCACCAAATGCTTGCATCCTCCTGGGCTTTTCCTTGTGGGTTTTAGAAGCCATTCCTTGGGATCCCTAAGTCTTTCTGCACATCTACTGTGCCTGGGAGAGGTGGCTAATGCCAAGGCATTTGATGGGATGCCCTCGGTGCCAAGGGAGAGTCTGTGATGACACTCCTCTTGTGCAGTGTGGGGTGGGGAAGCAGATTCTGGGCTTGGGCTCTCTTCTCTGCTGAGGAATGGTCATCCCCGGTGCTCTAGCGCTCCTCTTACGCTGATCTCAGACAAGCTCCTGAGATACAGAACCTGTTAAGGCTATCTCTTTCAGTCTTTACAAAGAGAGGGCAGATGTCCTGGAGGAATCAACTTCTGTGTCAAGGCTGGGGGCAATGGGACTAGGGTCAAGAAGCAGCCTTTCTAGGGCCTGGAAGAGTCTGGGAACATGTAGCTGTGGGCACTTTAGTACCACCCAGAACTGAAGTTCTGGGGAGACAAGAGGGGAAGCTCCAGAGATCCACAGGGAGGTCATGCCAAGAAGCCCAGCTTCCTCATTGGACATGCCGGGGAGGCAGTGAGGGGTAAAACAAGGGAATGACCTTTAACATTTGTGCTTTAAAATGTTCCCTTGAGCATGTGTGGAGAATGGATGGGAGGAGGCAGCAGGGAGAGGAGAAAGTGGTGGGGAAGGAATTCTCCACCCTGTCGCCCTGGCCTTCAGGTCTGCTGTCAGAGACCCCCTAGCTCTGTGAGATTACCCACAATGTCTGCCAGTTACAGATGCTGATCGGTGCCGGCACTGAGCTGCTGTCTCCCCGAAGCCTTCTAAGAACGCTGCGAGGAAGAAGCTTTATTTTACAGATGAGAAAACTAGGCTCCTCGAGGCCAGATGTCTTTCTTGCCCCGGGGTCACATCACACAACCAGCAAGGGATAGCCCCAGGCCCCAGGCCCCAGGCCGAGGTATGACTGGCTGGAAAGCTCCCGTGTTTTACCCCAGGCTGTATGGTCCTGTGCACACCTGGCTCGCCACCAGCAGGACCAAGTGCTAGTCATGGTCAGGGGCTGCACAGAGAAGGAGAGCAGGCACGGCGGGCTCTCTACACAGTGCAGGAGAGTCGAGGGTGGAGGGAGCCTGTGCAGTACTGGGACTCCTGGCACTGGTTCACCTATGCCTGGTGGAGAAGTGCAGCCGGGTCTCTGCTCTGGTGCTAGTGACCTGCCCTCATTTCCAAAGTCTTCAGGCTCCAAGAACCATTTCTCAATCCCAGGGGGAGCCAAGAAATCACACTTTCTAGAGATGGGGAAACCCCCTCTATCTGTCTCACCTCCTGCCTTTTCCTAAAGAGGAAGCAGGGCCCAGTGTGTGTGGAAGGGCTGGAGGACACCCCTAGCTAAGAGGAGAGGCGGTGCTTCCTGAAGTCAGAGGTGAAGGAGAACTGACTATTCCCGTCTCTCATCCCCCTGAGTCCTGGAGACCCTCGAATGGAGCAGGATGTCCATCCATTTGAGGGCAGCTAAGGGACAGGGACATTGCTGAAAGCCAAAGGGCAGCCACTCATCTGGACACTACCATGGAGAGCTGCGCATCCTTGGAAAGTTCCTCCCTAGTTCTGCACCCCAGTGATCCCCGAGTCTCCTTTTTCCAGTGAGTGGGGGCCTTCTATAGCCCTCCCCACTGTCCAGGGCCCGTCTTTCAGAGCTACTCCGGAGCCAGGCTGGGTAGCAGACTGCCCCTCAGGCCACCCACTGTCTGAAGCAGGTCCTCACCCTGCCCTGCTCCACCCCTATCTTACAGGGGTGCCAGCTGCTCGCTGGCAAGTCTTGCTCTATCCTTTGGAAGACAGGGTTGGCTGACACCTGCAGCAGGGCACACTGATTAATTTATTCTGCATCCTTTTGCGTTACCTGGCCCTAGGGCTTCCAGCTTGACATGCAGATTTATGTAAAAGAGGCCCAACATGCAAATGAGCCAGGCTCTACACTTGTTTTAGTAACAGGCAGGGCTGCTTCTCTGGTTCCCCCACCCAGCTGTTCTTCCCAAGGCCCACGGGTTCTCAAGCGCAGCCAGGCTGTGGGCTCGTGTGCTGCCTCGTGCCTTTCCATCCAGCCAGTGAGAGGCACACTTGACAGCCTGGTTGGAGAAAGGGAGAGTTTCTGACTCAGTTGCTTATGGAGAAATGCAGAGACAGGAGAGACACAAATGCACAACAAAACTAACCTGGAGGTCCAGCAGAGAAGGATTTATAAGGCTCTTCGCAAAACCAGCGCGTGCGCGCACACACACACACACACGTGGGATAGGGGTGACAGGTAAAGCAGGGTCAGAGAGAGTGAAAAGCAAGGAGAAGCAGAGATCAAGAGACAAGGGTAGATGGGAAGAGAGACGGCGGCACAAAGGATGATGGTGAGGGAGAGGACGGAGACCCAAGCACAGAGCTCGGAGTTGCTGTGGAGGAAGAACTGAGGGTACAGTAACAGACTGCCTGCAGGGGGGAGTTGGGGAGCTGGGGAAGAAGGAGTTACTGAAGGAAAGTTCAGGTGACAGCTGCCTTAGAGAGACAGTCAAGGTCTTGGGAGCACTACCTGGCTTCAGCTGCTGTTGGACAGGTAGCAGATGCCTCTCACTTCATAAACTCTTTAAAATGGTTTTATATTTACTTTATTTGTTTGAGAGAGAGAGAGAAAGTGGTAGATAGAGAATGGGTATGACAGGGCCTTCAGCCACTGCAAACGAACTCCACACACATACGCCACCTTGTGCATCTGGCTTTTGTGGGTCCTGGGAAACCGAACCTGGGTCCTTTGGCTTTGCAGGTAAATGCCTTAACTGCTAAGCCATCTCTCCAGCTTCCACTTCATAAACTCTTTTAAAAAATATTTTATTTTTATTTATTTATTTGAGAGAGAGAAAGAGAGATACAGAAATAGGCAGGGAGAGAGAGAGAGACAATGGATCCGCCAAGGCCTCCAGCCACTGCAAACGATCTCCAGATACGTGTGCCCCCTTGTGCATCTGGCTTATATGAGTCCTGGGGAGTCAAACCTGGGTCCTTTGGCTTTGCAGGCAAGTGCCTTAACCGCTAAGCCATCTCTCCAATCCCCCACTTCATAAACTCTTGATAGTGTCCATCTATCTATGTTTGTATAACATATCTGCATACTGTACACATGTACATGGTGACATGGGTGCATGTCACAGGTAGAAAGAAAAGCATCCTAGAGCCGCAAGGCTATTTAAAAAAAAAAAAAGAGTCCAGGAGTTGTCTAGCTCTACAGCATGTCTGTCTCCATCTTAAAGGACCCAGAGGAGAATGCGCCCACCATGCCACTACTGCACCTCAGAATGGGGCTGCTCCTTCCTCATGTGGATGAGTCAGGCCCCCCAGTCTCTGCTTCACAGGAATGGAGGTGACCAGCTAGTCTTGTGTGAAAGTGCTCATGAATGTGAAGGTGAACAAACCCAGAGAGAAAGGGACCTTTCTTGTGACATGGCCTATTCTGGGGGAAACTGACTTCTGGAAGGAGGGAACTTGCTCTAGGCTGTGGGGAAGTGGTCTAGGAGAACAGCTACGAGAGGGCCAGGAAGCGGTCAGTCATGAGTGAGCTCCGAGGAGAGGGCAGCAGGGGGGGGGGGACATTTCTAAGTCTTCACATGGCAGCACTGACTCCCTGGCCCAGCTTTATCTTTTTGTGGAAAAAGGATCCGGGACCCAGAGTGGCGACAGCTTGGTGAATCAGAGATGGAACAGCAGCTCCTGGCGAAGCCACTCTGCTCTCCTCCCAGTCACGCTGATGATCTGCTCCTCTCGGTTTCTGTAACTCCCTTGAGCTGCCCAGGCTGGTGCTGGACAAACATCCAGTCTCTTGAAGAGTGGACACTGTGTTGACTCTGCCACTGATGAGCCACATCCATACACACTGGGAACGTTACGTGCCCAGGCCCTTCAGCACATGCTTCCCACAGCCCCAGGAAGACCAAGGCCCCACTTGGATCTTCCTCTGCTACCTTCCTGGCAGATGAGGTGAGTGCCAGGGTCTCAATAAATCACATTAAGAAGCAATCAAAGCCCAGTGACCACATCATGTGAACGCCAGGACTGCACCTGCTTTAAGATGCAGCCTTCAGGAAGTCAGGTCACTTTTGAAACTCCCCACTCACTCATACGGGAAGGCCAGACCCTCAGAGTCATGGCCCGCTGCCTGAGCCCTGGTTCAGAGGCTACCTACTTCGCTCTGGCCAGCCTCATGTCATTTTTGTGTTAACTTCTAGCCCTGTACTTTCCAACTGCATGGATGAGAGACTTGTGAGAATACGAGCAAAACTGTGGAGGTACTCCCTGTAACACTTTGTATACAGTGTCAGGAGACTCGTGGCCTCCCTGAATCCCCCAGTCCAGGATAGACTGACCTAGCAGCTTCCAGCTTTTTCAGCGTCCACATGTGGAGGCCACGCCCCACCCCTTTCAATGGGAGTTGTGGTCCTGACAAGACGTTGTTCCCGGACACTTCCCACCAGTCTTTGTTCCCTTTTCTTCCTCCCACAGAGATTCCTTTCTAGGTAGCTATTTCTTTCAGGTGGGAAGTCAGAGCGCCGCTACTCCTATCTCCTCACTTCATATCCAGGCAAGGTCAAAGAGCACTGCCTCCCAGACGCTGTGGTACAGGAAGTTGTAGGCTCCCAGCCTTGGCCATGGCTGGAGGTGCTGGAGGCCTCTGTGTGGAGGGGAAGTTATGGGATCCTAGGGGACCAGGGCAAAGTAGAGAATATGGGACGTTCCCTGTGAAAGACTCAGGTTGGAGCTCAGAAAAATGAGAACAATCTCCTTGCTAGAAAAGGGTTGAGTCAGCCTCGGGGTCACTCCGGGCTCCAAAGTGCCTGTGGATGGAGGGAGCTACATAATCTCCCCCTGGAAATCAGGAAGTTGGAACCCCCCACAGTGATTACAGGTCCAGAGGAGCAATTTCGAAGGGAAGATTAAAAGAATCAAGTCAGGGTCAGGAGGGAACAAATAAGATGGAGCTAGAGACAGGCAGAGAGAGCTGAGGTGGTTCTCACTGAAGTGGAGTCCCTGAGTGAGGATTGGGTCTGTCATTTAGGGGGATTTTCTGTAGGGGCAAGAAGGAACACTTCAAGGGTCTAAATATGTTGAGACATCTCCAAGAGGGGAAAGCAAGAGGCCAGGAGTGGAAGCTAAGGCCGATTTGAGTTCAGGCGGGGCCGTTTGGGGGGGTGGGTGTTGAGGAATGGTTATGTGGGTAGGCTTGTCGGCTCAGATATCCTTACTCTCAGGCCTAGCACTGAAACCCCAGGCAGGGCAAGAAATGCATTTGGTAAGCAGAATTTGTCACTGAGGTCATCCTGGGGCAGAAACAGAGACTTGGGTTGAAGGACACGGACGGTCCTGGGTAAGGGCTTTGTCGTACTTCTAGTCTAGACTGGAGAGTTGTGGCCAAGGGACAGCTGGGGCTCAGCCAGAGCACAGTGATTGTTCTGCTGGGCTGCGTGCTCTGGTCACACATGTGTGCATCCGTGCACATATACACACACCACTCAGCTATGCTTGCTTGCGCTCATGTTCTCCCCCCAACACACACACTTAGACACACATTTAAATAACTTGCAGACGTTTATTAGCAAAAACATTCCATCTGTGCTGGGATTTCTCTCATTGCTTTGAACTCCCTTGAGTCTTAACTTGAAAAAAAAAAATAGGAAGAGGCAAAGATTTGACTAATGTTGGGCTAAGGTTTTCTTTTCTTTTTTTTTTTTTTTCCCCATTTCTTTCTTGGTTACTGGCTGCCAAGAATTTATGTTTGTAAAAGGAAAAGAATTAACTGTGTTGATTAAGAGTCAAACTCCCTGGAAACATTCGCTCTTAACCCTTTGGTATCTTTTTAGCAAGAGATACTTGGCCCCTTTCTTGTGGGCTTGATGTCTTTGGGCCAGAGGCCCAGAACCTTCCAAAGGGAACTAAAGGGGTAGAGTCAAGCTGGACCCTACTGGCATCTAAATGTGTGTGTGTGGGGGGGGGGAAGGTGTGTGTCTCCGAGCAGATGTGTGAGTTGTCTGAGTGTCTGTGTACACATGGGCACTATAAGCTCTGGCAGGAAGAGGCATGTGTATGTATGCACGTGTGCACATGTGAGTATGGTGACTGTATACACCCATCTCTCGGCAAATGTGGGATATGCTGGGTGGGTGTCCTGTGGCCTGGTGTCCATAAGGAAAAGCTCCAGGAAGGAGAGGGGGGCTCCTTCACCTTAGCCAAATTAGCAGGAACTGCTTTGGCAGGGAACAGGGGCCTGAGAGGACTTAGCAGAAAGCAGGGAAGTGGAGGAGCTAGGACAGGGAGGCTTTAGCAGAGGAAGCAGGTCCTTCCCTGATGGTGTCCCCCTAGTGGGTGGTCCCCACAGAGCAAGGCTAACCGGGAACATGCACCATTGCACCAAGGAGAGACAGTATGGCTGCGGGGGCGGGGGGGGGGGGCTACCACGCAGAGCTGATGGAGTTAGCCTGCCAGGCTGGACTCGGAGAGTCTGATCGGGATCTGGTTGGAAGGACGTGAGGTGAGCGAGTGAGAAGAAAGACCAAAACTTCAGGCTGATGACTTGGGGAACCATCTAGGGCTCAGGGACCCTTAAAGTGAAGGCGTTGGGACGAGTGCACCATCTCTGATGGGATAAACCTCTGTGCACGTGGGGAGCTTGTCTTGAGTTCAGGGGCCTAGAGGCTCCCCACTCCACTGGCCCTGTCCTAGCTCCCTTCCCCTCAAAGGGATGGGGTCTTCTGAGCAGTGCACCCAAAGGGTGATGACTAGAGAAGTGGTTCCTAAGCTCTTGCCCAGGATGGTTCTCGTTGTTTCCTCTCTTGCCTCCCTTTGAGCAGGGCATGTGCCAGGGCCCCCTCTGGCCTGGTGCTGTTCCTGCTGGCTCTCGCATGTCCTGGAGGTCAGGGAAGCCACCGCTAGGTGGTTGCCTCTGGCCTCCTCTCTCTTTCTGCATTCAGGGTAGGAGGCCCCCTAGCCGCTCAGCTCTGACTCAATTAAAGGAAGACCACCTTCTTCCAGGCATGTGCCTGTGCCTTCGGGAGTCCTCGGGCACGGGTGCCACTGTGGCAGGTGTGCATCTGCCTCTGTGTAGGAAGCTCCAGAGACACTTGGGACTAGTGCGATTGTCTTATGCCATCCTGGTCTCCTGATGGGGTTTCTGTGGGGAGATGGAGCGTTTTGTATTAGATAAGAGATACTTCAAATCTGTCCAAAAGACTCATCCTGTCCATCTTTCCAGCTTTAGGGATTGGCTTCCTGGGATCCCCCAAACCATCTCTTATGGTCACAGTAGAACAGCTTCCAGCCACGGCACCCCACCCCCAAGGCAGGGCGTCATCTCAAAACAGTCCTCAACTAACTTTACACTTTGCATCAGCAACTGGTGGTGGCTAAGCCTCCTCAGCCCATGTGACCTCTCTCTTTCCCTCAGCCCTGTGAGGCAGGCAGCTCTGGGACAATCAGGCCTATTTCCCAGGTGAAGAGAATGACAGCAAGTCACATGGCCAGTGAGTCACTTGACTATACTGTCAACTCTCGACGTAGTAGGACCAGAATGGAATCATAGAGAGGGAGGAGGTGGGATCTAGGTGGGTGCATTGGAGGAATTGAAGGGATGAGTGGTCATAGTTCCTCTGTGCTCAGAAAGTCCCATCCTGAGTCACCTGCTTTTCCCTGCCTTGCACACAGGTACCTTCCCTGCTGACCCACATTGAATCACCTCTCTGTTGTCCCTCTCCATGGTGCGTGCTCCCTGGTGCGTGCGCGCGCACGTGCACGTGTGTGTGTGTGTGTGTGTGTGTGTTAGGCAGAGTCTCCCTCTAGCTCAGGCTGAACTGGACCTCACTGTGTAGCCCCAGGCTGACCTCCAACTCACAGAGATCCTCCTACCTCAGCCTCCCCATAGGTGATCATAGGTGTGGGCCAACATGCCCATCTTTTCCTAGGATCTGAAGCAAGGCTAACTTCCGAAAGGCATATGATATCTGCCTGTCTTTCTGGCGTTGGGCACATGTGTAAACAAGGGTAGGCCTTTGGGAATTACTTATGAGAGACCACCGTGAACAGTGTTTGACCTCCCAGAGAAAAGAGAAACTCAGGTGGTTCTACAGTGGCAGAGACAATAGCGATGCCCCGTTACGCAATATTATCAAGAGTTACACCTGGCGTTTCTACCTCCAACACGCTTCAGGCAGGTTTATTAGTCTATTTGACCTTGTAAAAAGTCCCACAAATAGGTCAGGATAGTTATGATTACCACTTCATAGATTTCAAAACTGAGGCCCAGAAAAATGTAAGGCCCTCCAGCAAGGGAGTGGGGAAGTGGGTCTTGGTCGGCCCTGACTTTTGTGGGTGTTTTGTGTGTGTGGGACAACCTCCTGGTGTCTGCATTCCTGTGAACTAAGGTGTGAACAGGGAAGGTGACTGGCAGCAGGCTCAGAACATTTTCATGAACAAGGTCACTCAGAGGCAGTGAGTCAGGTGCCTTTATTTTGATGTTAGTTTCCTCTTTCATTTCCCCAAACAATTGCTGGGGAGCGAGCTCACTTGTCACCCATCCTCAGATTACTCACTTGGAGCTTTTGGTAACTTTTTTTTTGGGGGGGGGTTCTGAAGTAGGATCTTATTCTAGTTCAGGCTGACCTGGGATTTACTATGTACTGTGGTAGGTTTTGATAAGAGTGAAAAAGAGGTCAACACTCCTGTCCTGGGATTCATGCCCTCCTCCTCCCATCAATCCCCCACCAGATTTGGGGTCCTCACTGGCCCTGTCTATTGTTACAACCTCTTCCCTGGGGTCTTTATGCCGTGACTTTCCCAGGCGACCTTCCCGTCACTGATCTTCCAGGCTCTCCTCCATCTTTCAGAAATCTCAGGTGGAATACTATGAGCCTCCGATTGGCATGCAAGGCCCCATCCAGCCAGGTTCCAAATTACCTTCTCACTCTTGGCTCCGCCCCTCATTCTATGAAACCATGCCTTCAGCCAGCCTGGAGGACTGCTGGCCTAGGCATGTCTCCTATTTTCTGAACTCTACAGTTTACTGCTCCAGTATCCCTGGCATGGAGAGCCACTCCCATGCTGCCAGCCTGCTGGATTTCTGTTAATCCTTCAAAGCTATGGCAAATGTGACCTCCTTCATGAAGCCCTCCTACATTCCATACCAGGAAACACTCTCTCTGAGAAGTCTCATAGTACACAAAAACTTCTCTGTGCCTAGTGGCAAGGGTATAAACTTCAGATGTTTGTAGAGGTACAAAGATTACAGAATTCTGCAGCACCACTGTGTGTGTGTGTGTGTGTGTGTGAGGGGTGGACCACCTGCACATCAGGAAGGGGTTGGGTTTGGAATGTGTCAATCACTCTCTGAGAAGACATGATACTCACAGTGAAATTCACAAACACGCTTGGAGGAAAGAATAGTAAAGAGAGGTCGGAAATGAACAGGTGTTCAAGGCTCACTTACCATATTCCAGCCACTGGGATGCTTCCTGTGGACATGTTCGCTTTAGCCTCGTAAGAGCTCTGAAGGACATTGCTTCCATCTCGTGGATGAGCGTTGCAGAGGAGAGACTGAGGGAAAGAGCAGGGAGCAGGTTACCCGGGTGGTGGTGCTTCACAGAGCAGCTCTTGCCAACCATAGTGTGAGGGAAAAAGACCCAGGCAGGGGACACGAAATCACCAGAAGGCTGCCCAACCCCCGCCGCCCCCATGGAGCACACTCAAGTTTGGGTGGCCCATCTGTAGGTTCCCCTTAGAGGCAATGGGATCACATCCTTGTACCCCCGGGGGCATCTTTTTCAGGCAAGATGGCTGCCCCAAGTTGGCACGTTGGAGATTCAAGGCACTGGGGTTTTCAATGTGTCTCAGAAGTGAGCCTACCTACCCTGGGTCAAGATGCTTTCTTGGGTATGAATGGGAGATCACACCCAGAAATATTCCTGAAAAGAATAGTCTCACTTTCTTTTTTTTCTGGAAGCTCTCAGATCCCATGTCAAATAATGGCAATGAGAAGCTAGACATAGATCCTTTACTCGCTGACATTTCTATTCAGTATGGTACTTAGTCACACTTCAGAGATTTTGGTGGCAAGACTTAAGTGTGATATTAAAAACATCGAAGATGGGCTGGGGGGATGGCTTTGATTCCCCTGGACCCACGTTAGCCAGATGCACAAAGCGGCGCACGTGTTTGGAGTTCGTTTGCAGTGGCTGGAGGCCCTGGCATGCCCATTCTCTCTCTCTCTCTCTCACCCTCTTTCTCTGTCAAATAAATAAATAAAAATAAAATATTTTTAAAAATATCGAAGACCTAGGTGAATACCAAGGACAACAGAGCGGTAGACCCAAGCTGAACCACAGACCTGGAGACCCCTGGACGTAAGGCTGCAGTTTCCTCCCAAGTGCACGGCGCTAAGGGAGAATCTCAGGAAGGGTTTCTTTGGAAAACAAAGCAGAGAGAGCCGGATCTCCTGACAGAGCATGACGCAAGATGGAGGTGTCGTCTACTTGGGGAGCCTTTCCCTAGTGCATAGGCAGCACCTAAACCGGCTCTCTTTTCATCCATACCTAGCCAGTCAATTTGTAACGTGGAATCTGTATGATTCCGGGCAAGGACCAACCACCCTGCTCTGGGCTCAGTATCTTCATTTATAAATTAGAGCTTTCCAAATTTTGTGTCTCCTCAAAAAAAAAAAACAAAAACAAAAGGAGAAATCTAATGAAACCCCCTTACAGGGAGGTGAGTAGACCAGGCCTGGGGCCTCCTGCCCAACTAGCTAGAACAGCTCTCCTGTATTTGTTTATGCCTCCATACGGTTTCACTTAGACCCAGCATTCCTGAGCCAAAAACAAAGCTGAAGAACCACCAGGCTGCATGTGCTATCTGAGTTCACTCTGACACCGTTCGACACACTTGGAGTGAGTGAGTACATAGGTAGGTGAACGAATGGATGAGTGGGTGAATATATAAACTCTGTGTGCCCAGCTAATATAGGCCAGTTCCTGGTCACACCTGTTTTTGGAGCAGATGGCCAGCTGTCCTTGGTCCTTCGGGAGTTTACACAGGGCTAGATCTGAGGCTGTCCCAAAGTCCTGACACTCCTAGGATTCTGGCTGTCTCTACCACCTCCACCGACAAGCCTCCTCCCTTAGGCATCTTGATGCCACCAGATCTGCAGTGGAAAGTCCCCAGCAGTGAGTCCCCTGTGCTCGTCTCCTTTGACTCCCAACATGTTGACTCAGCTGAAAGACACAACAACAATGCGAGTCACTGGTAGGTTGGGTTTTCTCGGTGTGCACCCTGGGTGTGGCACGGGGGCTAGCCTGTGTCAGTCCCTTCCCTGCCAGGAAAAGCCTCCCAACTTTGGCCATGCCCTCTTTCTGACCATTCTTTCCTTGTCTCCTTTCTCTCTCTTCATCAGAATTGCCCAGAGAGTTTGAACTATTCTGAATGCCCAAAGATCCTGAGTTCCTGGTTTGGGATGTAGATGAGACAGTGAGGTTTTTTTATAAGTTCTCTGGATGATTCTACCAGACAGCCAAGCTGAGAAGCACTGATCAGAGGGTGTAAGGAGGGATCCTCACTTCGGCCTCAAACATATGTTAGCCCTGGGGTTCTGATGTGTCGGCTGTATTTGGAGAAGTGTGGGGCGCAGGCATCTTTTAGCAGTGGAGGAAGAAAAGTAGAGAGAAACAGAACGTCATTCCCTGACCCACTTCCTGTAAGACTCAGAGATGCTAATCCTCTTGGGTGTCCAGGTGACACAGTGGCAGTAGGGGTGGAGAGACACATCAGGACATATTGAGGTTCCGGTGTGCCAAGCACACCAGGCCAGTAGTGTTCCAGAGGCCCGCGCGATGTTGTCTGGGGGAAGTTCATGGGCAGTAGCATTGTCACTGGACATGCCAGCATTGAAGCCTGCCCTGGAGTGACTGTGGGCAGCATGGCATCTAGGAATAGAACAGGATGAGGAGAAGGACACAGCATCCACTCTTGCCGATGGCTGACTATGAGCATGCATGGGGAGGGAGCTCCAAATCACACAGTAGGCCTATGGTAGACTGGAGGAAACATGGTCATTTCATGAACAGCAGCCCATCTGGTCTTATGGGAAGCTGAGCTCTGAAGACACGGTGTCACGGATACAACATGAAACTGTCATGAAACTGCCTTGTGGCAGTAGTGTGGTGAGGAGTGGCAGCCGTTTGCCAGCCTTCTCTGAAGTTGACCCCTGGTTGGCTCAGCCCCGCTATAGTCAGGCTTCTCCACTTGGAGCTTTCCTGCATGCGTGTCTTCAGTGTGAATTGTTTGCTTCTTGTACAAATTCTCACTCTCTTCTTCTTCAATCACATTCTCTCCTAAATTAGGAAACCTCTTTAATTGTTAACAGGAGACAGGGTCTGCTCCTTGCATGGACAGTATCATTAAACATTGAAAAATAAACAAACTGGAAAAGTTTAAGACATTTTCAAACCCTTTGCTTCCCAGAGGGCGCCTGGGGCCCAGGTCGGGACAGGGTTCTGCTGGCCTGGGTTTATACTGTGTGGATGACTTAACCCCTGCAGCTGTGAGAAGACAAACTGACAGCAGGCTAAATTTCTCCGGATCGCAAACTTGATTTGGGAGGCTTTTGCACTGATTTGTGCTGAGGTCTCCAGTGACTGCAGAGAGCTTCCTTCTCGGGCGGAGTGCATGCTGGGAATGGGCCAGGGGTTCTGGTGGATGACAGCTGTTGTAAACCATCTCTGTCCTCCAGAGTTATTCCACAGGGCTAGAGGAGGGAGAGTGGTGGGGAGGGGCTGTGTGTGAGAACATTTCTTTCTCGCTGAAATGTGAGCCTAAATGAAATGATAATGAGGTTGTGGCCTTTAAGCTCCATTGAGCTCCTTACGCATTGTAATTTTACCCAGAGTGGGGCTAGTTTTTGAAATGATTAAAACTATCGATTCCTAGGCCTGTGTGGCTTGAATCAGAATTCATTTGAGGCCTGGAGGCAAGGGATAAACATTTCTCTCTAGTTCCACCAGGAAATGGATCCCACCTTTGCACACAGCTCTGGCTGCTGGGGGTACCACTGGTCACGTTGGCAGCCATAGCAATAAATAGAATCTGGTGTCCATAGAACAAGGAAGCAGGAAGACCCTGACCATGAGTGCCAACCCATTAGCTGGGACTTCTCCCTCGTGTTAGAGGAAGGAGGTTCTCTCTGTGGAGTCTTGGCTCTAGTTTCTTATAGGTGGTATAAACAAAAATGTCTTCTCCATGAAAAAGAAACGCAGAAACGGGAATCCTCCAGAGTTTCAAACCACAGACTCCTAGAAAGAGAAGCTGGATGGGGTGGTTGATGGTGTAGTCTGGTCCTGGGCCTCCTGAACATCATCTTTCTCTGGACAGAAAGAAGGTTTCCTCCTTCTGATTTTGTTAACATTGTGCTGGCTCCCATTAGTTATGAGATCACTCCTTTAAGCCCTAGTCCAGAGTCTCAGACAGGTTGGCATCTTTGAAAATAACCTTAGGAACATTAAAGGAGGCCAAAAAGAGGAGAACACAGAAAATGTCAACACCAGAAGGGTGAAATGTCTCCAAGCATAGGTGTCTCACGTACCATAACTATGCTTGCCTTAGAGGACATTTGGTCTTGTTCCCTCCTGCGTCAATGTTGGGCCCCATTTTAATTCTTGCCATCTTAAAATTGGTCAATCTCAGGCTAGGGAAGATGGGTGCGAGTAAAGCTCTTACTCCACAAGTGTGAGAACCCGAGTTTGGACCCCTAGAGCCCACGCAGAGTCAGATGTGGTAGCCGGCAGCTGCAATCCCAGGCCAGCACGGCTATGGTAGGATGGAAGGAAGAGACAGAAAAATCCCTGAACACTTGTGGGTCAGCTAGCCTGGCCCACACAGTGGTGAGCAACAAAAGACCCTGCCTCAAACACAGTGAAAAGCAAGGACCGACACCTGAGCTTGTCCCCTTACGTCCACACATGCCCTGTGGCACACGTGCGTGTCTGCACTCACATACACACACACAAGATTTCAAAAATGGAAAGAAAGAAAGAAAGAAAATGGCCAATTTCAGCTGGGCATGGAGGCACATGCAGGTTTGGAGTACCAGCAGAGGCAAGAGGGTTACCACAAGTTCAAGAGTAGGCTGGTCCACACAGAAAGTTTCAGGATTGCCGGACATGGTGGTGCACGCCATTAATCCCAGCACTTGGGAGGCAGAGGTAGAAGGATCGCCATGAGTTCAAGGCCATCCTGAGACTATCCAGTGAATTCCAGGCCAACTTGGACTAGAGCAAGACCCTAGCTCGAAAAAACAAAAACAACAACAACAAAAAAGTAAGTTAGTTTCAGGGATACAGTATGAGACCTTGTCTAAAAGAAAGAAAGAAAGAACGAGCCAGTGTACCGAGAGCACATGCATTATCTCACATCTACAGAGGAAAATTAGGTGGGTTACCTTCAATTTTTCTGCTCACCTTTCACATGAGGGAGCCCTTCTCCCATCACCTATGCCAGAAGGGTGAGCCTAAGCTTTCCCTGGTTCTCTAAGGCACAGCGGGCCGGCTGCACATTGCCGTCATTCTGGGCAGCGTCTTTGGGCGCCTCTCCCTACGACACGACTGCGGGTGTCTGTGTACGTGTGAGCACACACATGTCGAAGTGGGGGGACAACCCTGGTTGTTAGAGGCGGCAGCTAACTCATGAGCTTCCAGGGGCGCTCCTGTGCCCACCTTCCCCTCACCACAGGAGAACGGGCTTACAGAGAGCTGGGGTGTCATTTTCACGTGAGTCCTGGGGGATCTGAACGATGGTCGTGCCGGCAGCAAGCACTTTACCCACCGAGCCACCTCCTCCTGGAC
The DNA here is from genome assembly GCA_036346955.1 of Dipus sagitta. Lineage (NCBI taxonomy): Eukaryota > Metazoa > Chordata > Mammalia > Rodentia > Dipodidae > Dipus > Dipus sagitta. The sequence goes on from CM070773.1 coordinate 39,578,241, forward strand.
TATGAAATTCTCAAAGACAACGTTTAAGTGTCATAGGCCTTTTCGTATTCTCATCACCTAGAGAATGTCTGTCACTTAACATACCTGGTTGCGAAGTAAATGAGTGAAGGAAAAACTCCATGGTAGATGTCATTTGATTCCCAGAACGGCCATGTGAGCCAAGCAGTTCAGGAATATGAGCTCTGATTTCCTGAAAAGAAAAAAAAAAAAAAAATGGAGCTTTCAAGAGGGTAGGGCCCTGCTTTAAGGTCACCTGGTTCCTGGAGCTGGCGCCAGGGCTGCGGTGCAGTCTGGAAGCTCGGACAAGCGGCTCTGATTTTCACGTAGCCCCGTGCCCCTTTGCAAGTTGCTTCCCGGACGCAACCACACAGGTGTTTCCCAAACGGTTCGTATCAAGTTTCCTTTTATCATCTCTCCCCGTTCACTCCCTCCTCCCCCGCACCCTGGCTTTGAAGGAGTTGGGCTAGCAAATGAACTACAATTATACAGTCATAATGACTCCATTTTCTTGTTTTTATTAATGAGAGACATATGTGAGATGCCACTCAGAGCTTTCAGCCGAGAGAAAACGCATTTCCCACTCTAGGTGAACAGAATTCCACCCAGAGGCAGACAGTTAACACACCGCTTTCTCTGCCTGGGGCCCGGAGGCTCAGTGCTACACTTGATGGCCCTTTCTGCAGCCCTCCATTGAGCTCGCTGCCTGCCCAGGCCCTTTGCTTGCCTGTCCCCGCTGGAATCAGCAGACCCTGACTCCCAGAGAAGCGTTGCTGTTATGTGTCAGCTGCTCAGGGAGAAGCTGGAGTGATGGATTCCCAGACCTGTCAGGAGGAAGGGTTTACGGTCAGTTAGGAACCATAAACCTGCCCGTGGATCTGCCGGTGGAATTTCAATACTTTGTCTCCGTCTGGGCACTTCCTTCCTTCCTTCCTTCCTTCCTTCCTTCCTTCCTTGGTCTCTTTCTTCCATGCATAAGATCAGAGTTCAAGAGTGAGTGTGAGGGCACACAACTTCACCTGGGCCAAATATCAGAGCTGAAAGTGGGGAGTGAAACTCCGACCAGGATGGGGCCTTCCTGCCCACTTGTTGGGGGCGGGGGGGGGGGCCGGGACTGCTTCTCTGTGAGCCTGCCTTCCTGGTCATGGCTGTACTGAGGTCTCGCCGCACAGGCCTTTAGGGAGAGAAAAATGGAACTCCAGCCTCTCCCTTCCTTCCTTCATTCCACATCTCTCTCTATCCCTCCCTTTCTCCCTGCCTGCAACAAATCCACACTGAGGTATGATGGCAGGGAGCTAGGAGAGGGCTCCATAGAGATGGTCATCACGTGGGATAAAAGGAAAGCAGGAGAAAATAAGAGCAGGGTGGCCAAGATTGGAAGAGTAGGCAGGGGTGACCTCAGTGCAAGAAGTGAAACAGAAAAACCAGCTCTGAATGGTTTGGGGAACCCAAATGACACTTCTGCCCTTTTACCAAAATGAAATATAATAACGTCTCACCTCTCTGAAACTGCCCAGCATTCTGTTATCATTCTGAGGTCATTCCGCCCCTCTCCCACCACCGAAGGCTCGACTGATGCTGAAGTTACTGCTCCTAGGTTTTGAGTAGGCCTCATCCTCCTGAGATACCAGGTCAAGACTGTGGGACTAGGAGGTCCTCCAGAGGACCCAGAAGGCTGTTCACACTTCCCAGCCCTGGAAGCGCCATGCCAAGAGCATCTTGCAGTCATGGCCTTCCATTCAGAAAGGCAGAACAGGGGCTGGAGGAATGGCTTAGTGGTTAAGGCATTTGCCTGCAAAGCCAAAGGATCCCAGTTCGATTCTCCAGGACCCACGTAAGCCAGATGCACAAGGGGGTGCATGCGTCTGGAGTTCGTTTGCAGTGGCTGGAGGCCCTGGCGCACCCATTCTCCCTCTCTCTCTATCTGCTTCTTTCTCTCTCTGTCTGTCACTCTCAAATAAATAAATAAAAATAAACAAAAAAAATTTAAAAAAAAAGAAAGGCAGAATAGCAGTTCTTCCCACACAGGAAGGCAGGGCCAAGAATCTTCACCGTGTGCTGCCGAGTCCAGCACGTCATAGATACCCGATACCCGTTTACTGACGCACACCATTCTCCAACCATTCTCTCACCGAGGATGGCCTTTGACTCCCCAGGAAGGAGTGGGGTAGGGGTGGCAGAGAGCTCAAAAAAACAATTCCTCTCTGCTAAAGGCTTGCTATGCCCTCGGCCCTGTGCTAGGCCTTTCTGATGTGGGCACATGCACACACTGTCACCTCTTCCCGAATGTCCATGTCACCCACATGTCCACCATATCCTTTCCTCCGACTTCCTTCTCCACCACACTACTAGTAAAGGTCCCCAAGTGGTCTCCTCATGAAGCTTCCAGAAGACGCATTCTGGGGCCTTCCTTACTGGTCCTAGAGTGTACTCCTTTCAGCATCTCCCTCGTGTCCTAGGGTGATCCCTTACCGCCTGCAAGTTTCTGAGCTGGCCCACTGTATCTTCCCCACAAAAGCCCTGCCCAATGTGAGGCCAGTTCTGACGTCTTGGCTTTTCCTCTGTCTCCAGGGTCCAGAAGAGCCCCGGGCATGTGGTGGATACTCAGGAATACCGGTTGAAAATAGGTGCACCTAAATAGAAGAAGCACCTTCTATAGGGTCAAATTCACTAGTTTCCCCCTGAAAATCTTCCAGTCAGTTTCCCCTGAGAGAAAGGGCATCTTGTGGCTATAACCCTCAGACCTCCATTGTTTTCGTAGAATCAAAATGTCACTGGTAACCTTACAGGGAACTCCTTTGACCCAATGGGGGACAGGGAAAGGGCCTTTGTATCCTAAATCTTCATGCGCTGGGCTGCATTTGCATATGCTAATATGGAAAACGAACTATTTAATGAGAAGCAGTAGGCCATGTGGGTGAGTGGAATTCCTTAGCGTATTTTTTTCAGATGTCTTCATTTACTCTGGTCTTTGTTCAGAACCAGGTGTTTGGATTGAGTTGGTCCTGGGCTCTGCTCCCCTCCCCCCAAATCTCTGAAACCACCGATTTCACTAGATGCCACACTCTGCCTGTGCCCAGAGGGTGACTATATCACCCCACATCCATCCCACTCCGTGACCTGCCTATCTGGAAAGATCACCACGAAGGCATGAGGGAAACTACTTCAGGGCGGAGGGTCCAGGCCCAAAGGTTGGGAGGGAATGTGCCTAAGGGGGTGGGGAGGAGACAGTAGAATTCCAGAGACAAGAACTCTTTACGGAGACAGCCCGCTGGGCTTTCAGTCTTCCATCTGGGTTCCACTAAAAACACATTTTGTATGTTCTTGTTCTAAGTCTAGGTTTATTTCAAGGGAAAATTGTTAAGAGACACCTCTCCCCTTATTTCAACAGCCATTTGTGCTCTTCTTGGAGGTCAAAGGAGGGGGCCTAGGGTGGTACCCAAGACGTCCCAGGAGACCAAGGCTCCAGATACAGGTCCTCATCTTCACAGCTGATGGCACCATGGATGGCCAGAAGGGACACTGGGTAGTTTGAGAATGAAAGGAAAGAACTATGGAAAGCTGAGGGCAAAGACAGACATGCAGTGGTGTCCCCACCTGAGAAACACTCCCAGATAGAAAGGTGTGTGACAGCCACCCCACAGCCACAGAGGTCCTGTTCTCCGAGCCCAGGGCAGCACTTGACAGGCGTCCACCCAAGTAAGGCTGAGTTTTTCCACGTCAAAAGCCAGAAGCAGGCCTGGAGACATGGCTTAGCGGTGCAGGCATTTGCCTGAAGAGACAAAGGACCAGGTTCGATCCCCCAAGACCCATGTAAAGTCAGATGCATAAGGTGGCGCATGTATCTGGAGTTTATTTGCAGCAGCTGGGTGCCCTGGCACCCCATTCCCTTTCTCTCACTCTCTCTCTCTCAAGTAAATAAATAAAAATTATACACACACACACACACACACACATATATATGTATATACATATACATACACATATACATATATGTATACATATACATATACATATTTAAAGCCAGAAGCAGAAGCTCCTTCTATGGATTCAACTTCAAGTCTAAGCTGAACAAGATTACTCAGAGGCCTTGGGCTTGAACCCCTAAAGACACAAAGCGGTCAGTAGAAGATGCCAATAGGGTTTATAGGAGATTAATATGCAAAGAAACAAGTACAAAACAGGCTGATCAGCGCTGTTGTAGAGGTCAGCTTAGGATGCTACAGAAGTGAAAATAGGAAAGGGGGAGGGGGTGTCAATCCAGCTTCTCAGTCTAAAAATAGTTCCTTGAGCGCAGCGTGGTGGTGTGTGCTTTGACACCAACAAGGAATCAGTGTCAGAGTCTGAAAGGCCATTAGGCCCAGTGATCCATTCTGCAGGTGAAGAAACTGAGGCCCGCAGAGGGGAAGCTACTTACCCAGGCCACAAAGCAGGTAGTGGGGTGGGCTAGTCCTGCCTCCAGCACTTGCTTCCATGTTATCTGGTGCTGCTGCGCTCTGCACTCTGAACGTGGGTCAGATCTGCATGAAGGGGTCTGAGAGTTCCAGTAGGTACACCATTCATCGACTCTTGTAGACATTACATGGACACTAGCCCTGGTCAGTATCGGCTACCAATTCCTCACCACCCCTTCTCCACCCACCACCCCTGTAAATAACCCTCTTCTCTCCTCCAGGCTCTGTCTTGGGCCCTTAGGCTCCAGGAAGAACACAGGACTCAGGACACCATGATAGATGGTCTTATCTTTATACAGAACTGGTGCCAGACACAAAGAGGGAATTCACGGCTCAGGCTGTGGGCCCTAGCCTTCACTCACCAGAGGAATTCCAACAGAGCTCCTTCTCTCAAGAGAAGAGCCTCTGTAATGACTTGTCACCCTGCTTGGAAAGAACTTGTCTGCCCCCTGGTGGCCATGTCTGCTATTTCCAGCCCCAGCTCTCCAGTGCCTCAGTCTATCCATTTATCAAATATGTATTGAGCACTGCCCACCTCCCACACCCCGTGCTGTGGTTCAGGAAAGAAAGTGGTCAGTAGGGGACTGTAGGAGATTAGTATGCAGAACAACAATTACAAAATGGGTTGATTAATGCAATTGTGTAGGTCATCTTAGGCTCTAAGCCTTAGGATATGATGGAAGCTAAAAAAAAACAGAAAAGGGGTGTGGGGGTGTCATTCCAGCTTCTAGGTGAAAAGTCTAAAAGTAATTTCTTGGATCAGGCGTGATGGTATGTGTCTTGCAGTGTCAGCTTCTCAGGACAGAGGAGGCTGAGGAGGGAGGAATTGACCAGTCTGGGCAATATAGTGAGACCTCCTCTCTCTCTCTCTCTCTCTCTCTCTCTCTCTCTTTCTCACACACACACACAAACACACTCACACAAACACATACACACAAACACATACACAGTGGTGGTGGTGGGGGGGATTCAGTGGTTAAAGACATTTGCCTGCAAAGCTTGTCAGCCTGGGTTCAATTCTCCAGCGCCTACGTAAAACCTGGATATAAGGTGGCCACAAAATAGTGCATGCATCTGGAGTGGGTTTGCAGCAGCAAGAGACCCCTGGCATGCTACACCCCATGCAAATAACTACCTACCTAACAAATAAATAAATAAATAAAATTATGCCGTAAAAGGTATGGATTCATGTGTTTCCTGAATTACAGGAGGGGGAAGGGCACAGGCTAGAACTCCCCATGGACTCCTTGTTAAAGAGGAATGAAAAATCAGATACAGTTGCTTAGAGACAGAAAGGTGTAAACTATCCATAGAAGTAGAGGGCAGGCCTGCAGCCCTCTGGAAATGACCCACCAAAGCCATCTCCGCAGATACAGACTGCAGGCTCCGGGCCAAAGGGCAGCGTGGTCTCCTCATCCTCGAGGGTCCTACCGCGCCCCTCCCACCCCGCCGCCGGGTCCAAGTCCCATTGCTCTTTTCTTAGCATCCAGCTTTGTTTCCAAATTGCTCTCCCCGTCTCTTCCCCAATCCTTCAGTGGCACGACAACTTCAGCCTTGCAGCCCTCCCCCATCAGTGTCCACCTGAAGGGTCTCTTGGGGGAAGGTTGGGCCCCACCGATATCTCACAGGGCAGGGGCTGCCTCTGAGAGGGGATCAGAAAAGGGGGAAGAGAATCCCGGATGTGGCAAAACAAACCAAGGCAGACTTGAGCGTGGATGTCTGTGTGCCGCGCGGCCAGTGGCCTTGTGAAGGACGAGGTAGGCAGCTGTGCGTGCTGAAATTTAGGCGACAGACATTGTTAATATTCTACTGGGGCATTCAGTGATTTTTACCTAGCCAAGGATTCTAGGCTTAAGCATTCTCTAGTGAGCTATAAAATAAAGATCTCAGGGCGTGCAGAGATGGCTCAGTGGTTAAAGGTGCTTGCTTGTAAAATAGAGATCTCAGACAGGGGTAGGCTCCAAGGTCGGGACTCGATGCAAAAGTCTCTTCGAACCAAAGAAATCAGCAGGAGTTGGAGAAGCCAGACCCACTGGTCCTTCACTAATGCTCACCATGGGACCAGCACTGTGAGAGGCACTTGCTCATGCTTAATCACATTTAAGCTCCACTGCAGACCTATTCGAGGATGAAACAGTGGGTGGGATATTTGAAACTGGCCCAAGGTCACAAAGCTAGTAGGTGACAGCACCCAGCAGTGCCTCTGAGACGCCTTTTGACTTTGCTGGTTTCTGAGCATGATGTGGAGCCTCCCATGAAAGAGAGAGATATTCAAGAGGCCAAACGTCAAAGAGGGGGAGCGCAGATTGCCCCTGTCAGTCCCAGGACACATATTTTCTGCCACACATTTGACTTGTCGGTGCCCTCTGAAACTTCATTTCCAAGGGCTCCATCGCTCCCGAGCATCCGAATCCCTCTCCTTCGTTGCTCCTGTTAAGCAGATTTAAAGACTGAACCAAGAATCTTGGCCACCATTAATTTCACAGCTTACAATTATTTGTATCCCTTTTGCTTTCTTTGCTTGAGCCATTTTTAAAAACCCTATGATTCTTTTAATCCCCTTTGGTAGAGAAATTCCATTCTCTTTTCTATTAACCTTCTCTCTCCTGAACACCCCTCCTCCTAAAAGCTTTAAACAATGTAGCAAATTCTTGTTTCATTTCCTTTCCTTTGTTTCCAGACGGATTTTTCTCCTTAGAACATCCCTGGGAATCATTCTGTCAGACGCTTCACTGGGTGTCTCTTGGTCTTTACACTGATCTATCCCCTTCTGGCCCTCCCTGCCTTCCTGAATTGCAATTTGCTATTTTAATTATCGGTTCTCCTGTCACACTTGAGGTTTCCCTCTCTTTTCAGTCTTCTACCTCGCTCAGATTTTAATCCTTTCTTCCAGTGCCGAGAATTCATTAAGATCAGGTTTTTCCGTCCGCTTCCTTGATGTTGAATAATATTCTCAGTCTGGGAAGGACTCTGGTTGTTCAAAATCTGACTCGAGTTGTTGAGCAGGGGTGCCAGAAGGTTCTGTCTGAGTGCAGATTAAGTCATTGCTGTGAAGCTGAGTGTCCCTGGGTCTGTTTGATCCCTGCAGTGCTGCAGCCAGCCCCTCTCTGAGCCTGGACTGCAGCCATAGGGCAGTCAGCCACCTAACCCTGCCTTCTTAGCTAGCTGAAAGAACTCCTAGGACTGTCTTTGCTTGAGGCTGAGCGGAGCTGACTCTGACGTCCAACTATCTGGGTCACTTGCAGCTGTGTCTCAGGTGCCTGCTGGACCCATGGGTTGAGCATCCGTTCAGCAAGAAGCAGGAGGAAGTAACTCATGTGACTAGGAAGTCACTGAGACTTCCATGTCAAGGAGGGCTGGAGAGCAGCTCTCTGACCTGTTCCTAGCATAAGGGCTTGACCACACATAACTCACCAGCTTGAAAGCTGTCACCCATCCTGTTTGGGCTCACCAACCTGTCCCTGTCTGTCCATTGGGCAGGTATGTATGTAGGTCAGTACCAGTAAAGGGCATTTACTGTGGGGATGTGTAAAGTTCAGCTTTAAGCCTGATATAATCAAAAACATTGGGGTGCTCCAAAGTCCCTGGGAAAGGGTGAACCTCTTATACCCGCTTAACCTGGGGCAGCTCCCATCACTCTTCTAATAGGGGCTGATATGTGAGACAAGGTACACAGAAAGCCACTACTGGGACAATTCTGATATTACTATGCAGATAATGAAAGAAGAGAGAGAGACTTGATTCATTGCTCACTCCCTCCCTGCTTCGTTCTAAATGACTTAAAGCAGCTGGGGAATGGACAAAGGGAAAGTGATTCTGAGATCCTAACATATAAGGTAAGGTCTGAAATGGGAGTCAGACAGTAGACAAGAAGGAGCCCAACCCATCAAGATGAGGAGGAGGCAGAGTGGACGCCACTGAGGATGGAGACAGGAGCGTCTGGAGAAGGACGGGCCACATGCGGCTGCACGTTTCTCATGGGCTTGCTTTCTAGCCCCTAGAAAGCAGCCATGACTGGTAGTTTAGATGTCTGGAATATCAAATCGGATGGCACAATGTGAGGTGCATAAGTGGCTCAAAATCTTGGGGTCACAGAGCTCTGAAAATATTTCTCAAACCTAGTTGTTGCCCTTTGCTTTTATATATAAAGAACTTGCGTCAGTGTCGAATACATATCCTGTTAAGTATGGGGTGGGATGGGGAGGTGACTCAGTAATTAAAGGTGCTTGCTTGGAAAGCCTGCCAGTCCAGGTTCAATTCCCAAGTACCCACGTAAAGCCAGAAGCACAAAGTGGCACATGCGTCTGGAGTTTATTTACAGCAGCAAAGTCATTTTCTCTCTCAAGTAAATAAATAATAAATATAAAAATACATCTTATAAAAAATAGTATGGGGGCAATAACAGTGCCAAGGAGTAGCTTAGAGATCTATTTTGTCCCCCTGACCATCACAAAACCCCCTCTCTCCAAATCTAGGTAAGGTTTTGTTTTGTTTTGCTGTGCTTTGCCATGGGCAAGGACTTGTTCATCTTACAGAAAGTGTGAGTGCACCTCTTTTAGAAAAGTTGCTCTTTTCTTCTTTAAAAAATTTTTTTTTGAGGCAAGCCCAACAGCCTGCCTTTTTTTTTTTTTAATGTGAGAGAGCTAGAGTGAGAGCAAGAGAGAGAGAGAGAGAGAGAGGGAGGGAGGGAGAGGTAGAGGAGAGATAGAGGGAGAGAGAACTGGCATGCCAGGGCCTCCAGCCACTGCAATCGAACTCCAGACATGTGCGCCATCTTGTATGCATGTGCAACCTTGCGTGCTTGCGTCAGCACATGTGTGTGGCTTAAATGGGACCTGGAGAGTCGAACATGGGTCCGTAGGCTCTGCAGGCAACCGCTATGGCATCTCTTGAGCCCACTCTTTTCTTTTTATTGATCTGTAGAGTATCAGCTAGGCTCCTACCACAGCTTTGCAATATCTCTAAGCCCCTGCTTCCAAGTAGTTTACTCTTTCCAAGGATGCTGGGCAGACATCCTAGTGACCCCACTCCAGCTGGCCTGAGTGGCTGGTGGTGGCTGTAGGAAGGGAAAGCCACAAGCTTATGTAGCGGCAGGGATCTCAGCTGAGCTGGACTCTGGGAAGGCAACACATACTTCTTTTGGAGATGAGGGCAAAGACCAAGATGAAGGCTGGAGAATCTGACTGCTAGGGAGAGCTAGCAGTGTCCTTGCTAAAGTAGGGTGTGTGGGAAGGAATGAGAGGTGAGGCTGGGGAGACATTAGTACCAGATCAAAGGAGGCCTTTAGGGTGAGGTAAAGAGGTTGATCTGTGTCCTTCCATGCCAAGGGAAGCTGGAGTGAGTAAAAACTTAGAGTACAAGAAGACTAATCATGTATAGATATACTGGACTATGGACTGCAGGTCAAAGGAGTCAGGCAGGAGACTTTGGTGGTAAGCCCAGTGTGAGACAACAAGATCTGGACTAGTGTATATTACCCAGAATCAAAGGATAAATGAGTAAAATGGGAAGGATGTTGTACAAGGAGGGAGCCAGGCAGAATTGAGAGGTGTTGAAGGTTATAAAAAGAAAACTACCCCACACATAGACAATGTGAATACTTCATTCTCCCAGTGAATTCCTGAAAGGGGACTAACAACTGAAGCTAGTTTCTACTGTCTGAGCATGGCAAAGGCATTTTTCCAGGAGCCTCGTCTAGGAAGCAGCAGATTGAGGCAGGTAGGGGTTAATGTGGTCTGCGAAAGATTAATCCTCAACAGTACTTAATGCAGGGTAAAATGTGATAAATTATTCACGTCACTCACAGTAATAAGCAGGTTGACTCTGTGGCACCAGGCCTCTTCAGCTACATTTTACACTTAGGCCCTCCTCTTACTCCTCTTATTTAATCGTTCTCAGAACACCTGACTTAAATCAGGGTTTCGGGTCCCACTTTTCCCCTCCATAAAAATAAATCAGATCATACATTCATTGCATGACATTCTGACATTTACCATGCTCTTCCATTCCAATAAACATGTTTAGAGAAAAAGAGAAGCTCCAGAATTAGACACAGCAGGAAGGTGAAACACATTTTTCCAAAGGTTACCCTTTCCAGTCTTCAGAGAAGAAGGTTGGCTCTGCAGAAAGGCTAAAGAAAGCCTGTTGGTATGTGGGATTCTCCCAATTAGTGGTGATCTGGTGTAATTAGATCTGCGTTTTATAGCTGGCCAGGAATTCTCTCTTCTATGGAGTGGGATGTCTGCATAGAGATGCCCACAGCCCTCTGGGGTGTCTGCAAAATGGATTACAATGAATGGGGCTTTTGTAGCCAAGAGCCTCCCACTCATGGGCAGCCTTTCAATGGCCCCAGTCCGTGGCAGCCAGTTCTCCAGAACAATGGCTGCATTTCCTCTCTTGCTTACCAGGCAGTCCCCGAGAAGGGCACAGACCTCTGTGAGTGGAAGGTTCTTAAGGAGGGACCACAGACTCTAAACCAAGACCAGCGACAGGAATGCTCAGAGGAGGAATGAACTAGGACAGCTCCGAGAGGCAAGGGGAAAGAGAGGTGCGGAGGGAAGAGGCGGAGATGTAGACTAAAGACACGGGCTCTGAGAAAGGCACGCTAAGGTGGAAGGCAAGGGAGACGGGGAAGCAGTGAAGCACTGGGAGAGAGAATCAGGGCTCTGAGAAAGAAAAGGAAGCCAGAGAAATGGGGAGAAGTCAAAAAGAAAGAATGCTAGGAAGAGCGTGGGAGGCAGAGCCTCGGTCCCCAGTGCTTCTGGTGAACTGAGTGGAAAGTAATTTAACTGAGTTGTCTTCCATTCTCATTTCAACTTTTCTTATTTCTGTACACAACAGGACACACACACACAGAGAAAGAGAGAGAGAGAGAGCTGTTAAGTCTTGGTGAACTCATGCTGCCTCCCTCTCTCCACCAGGGACCTTCTGGGTGTGCCCTGCCCTCCACTGCACTTGCTCATTTTTGTTGTTGTTGTTGTTTGTTTGTTTGTTTGTTTTTCAATGTAAAGGTCACACTCTAGCCCAAGCTGACCTGGCATTCACTATGGAGCCTCAGGCTGGCCTCGAACTCACAGCGATCCTCCTACCTCTGCCTCAAGGGCTGGGATTAAAGGCGTGCGCCACCACGCCCAGCTAACTGTTAATTTTAATTGCAAATATGGATCAGACTGGGACTGCCAGGATCGGCAAAATGCCAGCAAAGTGGTGGGCTCTTCTTGTCTCAGAACACACGTGGGGTGTCAGTCTTCTGGGCATCGCACTGTGCATGGCCAGAAGGGATGGAGGGTGGTCCTGGACAGCCGTTGTTTCTGGGCTGCGAGGCTGGTATAGCAAGAACAGCTGGGGCACGGTGAGAGGGTTGTTTCTTGTAACGGGAACAACTGGCAGCAATATAAGCAAGTTTCATATGGATATTCAGCAATGACCTCGGAAATTCCTGATTTTCATCTCTAGTATATATATATATATATAGAAAGAGGTAGAGGGGGGACTGACTCACAATTCTCAACGGCCAGGAGAAGCCACACGCACTGATTTTCCCCTTCCGGGTAAGCAGCGTCTGATGTGTCATGGAAGTGCTCACCCAAGGAGCGAGAATGACTGAAGGAGAAACCCGGCATGTCGTTCCGGAAGGCTGACGGCCGACCCGCAGCTAGGAAAGTGCGAGCTCTGGGCCAAGCCGGGGCTGCTGAGAGCACAAGAAGGGCTTCGCCGTCTGCGTGTTGTCAGACTTGGACCCACCACAGTTCCACTTCCGGGTGCCTGAGCAGTTTCATCAGCATTTCCCTCTTAGACCTATTTAGCAGTTGATGATGAGCCCGGATGTCAGCACAGGCTCTGGAATGTTGTCTGTTCACTGCCAGACCCTCCTGGACAAGATAATGCTGGGGACAGTAAGCCTGAGGCCCAGATGCCCCGGACAGGAAATTCAGCCATACATACAGAGTACCTTCCAGGTCACCTTGAAACACACATGGTACAGAGCTGTGGGAAAAAAGGTTTGCTACATCTGCTGTCAACAAAGATGCTTCCAATGTCTTTCTTAAAGGTGCTGTTTATTCCATACCATCAATTAAATGCAACCATTGTTCTGTGAGCTGACAATAAAGACTGGCCCTCGGGCTGGAGGGATGGCTTAGTGGTTAAGGCACTTGCCTGCAAAGCCAAAGGACCCACGTTCGATTCCCCACAACCCATGTAAGCCAGCTGTACAAGGTGGCGCACGCATCTGGAGTTTGTTTGCAGCATCTGTAGGCCCTGCAGCACCCATTCTCTCTCTTTGTCTCTCAAATAAATAATTTTTTTAAAAAAAGAGTGGCCCTCAAGGAATGCACAGTCCAGTTACCCAATCGGGGGCATACAAGGGAACCGTCATCTCATGTTAACTGCAGTCAGTTACTTGAACAAAATATGGAAGCGGCACCAAATGGGAGATGTGCTGTCTGTGGTGGACTCAAAAGGATAAATCATGGAGCCAGCATACATGTTCAGTAGATAGCCTCCAGCTGTAGTGCTAGAACTTTCCATCAGTTACTCCCCCTTAGAAAAACTCCATGAGGCTTGGCGAGATGGCTCAGTTGGTAAAGTGTTTGCTACACAAACATGGGGACCTGAGTTTGAAGCCCCAGCACCCATATAAAAGCCAGGTGTAGTGATGTGTACCTATAGCCCCAGGGCTGGGGAGCCGGAGACAGGAGCCCTGGGGCTTGCTGGCCAGGTAGTCTATCCTAACGGGTGAGGTCCAGGTCTAGTGAGAGACCCTGTTACGGAAAGTAAAGCAGAGAGAGATAAAGGAGGATACCCAGTGTTGATCTCTGGCCTCCACATCCACACACAAACACATACATGTACCTGTGCACACCACAAACACACACACACATAGAAAAATCCTATGAAGTTCGGTTATTCCCATTTTACAGAAGGGCAAACAGAGGCCCAGAGGGCTTACAGATGTGAGCCCAACTTAAAAGCTACTGAGTAGGAAAGCAGGGTTTAATTTGATTTCCCCTGTGAGATGGTCAAAGATAAAGGAATTTGCCTGGGGAAGAGGAGGCAGAAAATGCTGCAGGCAGATGGATGGGCATATGCAAGGCCATGGACTGTTGGCTCCCATGGTCTGACCTGGGAATGGCAGGCTCCTTAGTTTTTCAGGAACGGAAGAGTAGGAGCAAGGAGGCATGAAGACTGAGGCTGGAGAGGCAGGCTGGGAACAGATCATGTGGGATCTTAGAGCTTTGTGCTTTTGTCATGGGCACCTTAGAGGGTTCTTAGGAAGAAATGTACTTTTAAGAGTGGCCACTCTGGCTACAGGAGTGATGGGGGAAAGAGAATGGCTAGGAGGTTTGAAATAGTAAACAAGTGAGGCAACACATAACTCCACTAAGGCAGTGAAAAGGGATATCTTTTTAAAGACCTGGAAGAACGAATCACCAGGCCGTGGTGGTTAACTAAATGTGGAAGGTAAGGAAATAAGAGGTATTGAGGATGGGTCCTCAGATTCTGCGTTGGGAAAGGGAAGGTTTGTTCGAGGGTGAAGGTAGGGAATCGGTAAGTTCATTTTTGGTCATGCTGCCTTGAGAATTCCTGAGGGACTCTAGGTCCATAGATAGCAGCAAGCAATCAGATATGTGGATCTAGACAGGCCAATAGCCTGTTCCATCTTCTCTGGCCTGCCCTGCAGACAGTCTCTCACTGGGAGCTCAAAGACAGGAAACCTGAGAAGACAGAATCTGGAGTTGGCAAGGCTGAGTGTGATTAATGGAGAAGAAATGAAGCCAGTACTTGATGGCAACAAACCTAGACTTTCTTAGGCTCTGCAGAAAGTGATCAGAGATGATGACATAAAGGTGGTAATGGGTGTTCAGGACAGTCATTCTACCAGAAGGCGAGGATTCTTAAGTGATTTGAGGAGATGAAATTTAATAAAGGCAAGTTATCTTCTATATTTAATACCAATCTTTAACTTGACAAAATCTATTGAACAGACATTTATTGAGCACCTACTGTGTACCTGGAATCTTATAAGATCTAGGATAGGGCAGGGATCCAAGAAGCCATCCCTAACCTTGAAGAGTTTATCTCCCGATAAGGGAGGGCTAGGAAACAGATGATAAACAAGAAAACAAAATATTTATTATTTGAACTGGAGAGATGGTTTAGTGGTTAAGGCACTAGCTTGCAAAGCCTGAGGATCCAGGCTCAATTCCCTAGTACCCACATAAGCCAGATGCACAAGGTGACACATGCATCTGGAGTTCATTTACAGTGGCTAGAGGCCCTGGTGTGCCCATTTTCTCTCCCTTTATCTGTCTCAAATAAATAAATTATATGTGTGTGTGTGTGTGTGAATATATATATATATATATATTGGTTTTTTTGAGGTAGGGTCTCACTCTAGCTCAAGCTAACCTGGAATTCACTATATAGTCTCAGGGTGGCCTTGAACTCATGGTGATCCTCCTACCTCTTCCTCCCAAGTGCTGGGATTAAGGGCATGTGCCACCACACCCAGCTAAATAAAATATTTTTAAAGTATATTTATTATTTGAGGATCTGTTGGCTGATCTAATATCCTCACGTGAGGCATAAAATGGCCACTCTTGCAAGCCGAGGCACCCTGTATCCAATGCACAGCTTGGCAAGCAGAGCCGGGGCCTGCTCTTGCTCAGCCAGGCGTCCCACTTGCCAGCTTTCCATGGTGGCCTTATTGTCCAATGCAGAAAAATAAAGTAAAGTAAGGGAGACAGATGACATTGGGGAGGATTGTTGCAATTAAAAAGAGGGTAGGGGCTAGAGAGATGGCTTAGCGGTTAAGGCATTTGCCTGTGAAGCCCACTCTCTCTCTCTCTCTCTCTCTCTCTCTCTCTCTCATCTCCTTCTTTATATATCTTTCTTTCAAATTAATAAAATAAAATAATTTTTTAAAAAACAGGATGGCCAGAGAAGGCCTCAATGACAAAGTGACGTTTGAGCAATCACTTGGAAGGGCTGAGTAAGCAAGCCATGGGGTGATCTGGAAGCAAATTCCAAGGCATACGGCACAGCCAGTGCCAAGGTTGGAGACAGGAGTGTGCCGAGTATATCTGAAGGACGGCAGGGAAGCCAGAGTTGCTAGAGGAGGGAGAAGGGAAAAGAGCAAGAGACTGGATCAGAACAGCTGCTGGCATAAAGTAGTGCCCTTGCTGACTATTGTAAAGAACTTACAGGGCTGGAGAGATGGTCCAGCAGTTCAGGTGCTTGCCTCCAAGGCCTAAGCACCAGGGTTCGATTCCCCGGTACCCATGTAAAGCCAGATGCACAAAGTGGCACATGTATCTGGAGTTCATTGGCAGCAGCTGGAGGCCCTGGCACACCTATTCTCTCTCTCTCTCTCTCTCTCTCTCTCTTATCTCTCTTCTCTCTCTCTCTCTCTCTCTCTCTGCTTGCATACAAATAAATAAAAAAAGTATATTTTAACTTTAGAAAAGGACTTACACTCTGAGTGAGATGGCAAGCCTTTGGAGGAGGTGAGTTACATTTTGATGAGCTCTGTCTAGCTGCTGGGGCTAAAAAGACAGCGTAGGAGAGAAGAGTGGAAGCAGAGGGAAACATTGAGGGAGTTGCAGCCATGACCAAGGTGAAAGGTGTCCACAGCTCAGAGTAGGGAGGGAGCAGGGAAGGTGAGCAGGGTCAGTTTTGGGCTGTATTGAGCACGGTTCATGGAAGTGAATGTGTGGTTGGAGGCGAGGAGGACTCTGAGGTTTCTGACATGAGCTGCGGAAGAAAGAAGGTGCCATTTGCCAAGAAGGAGCAGGCCACAGAGGAAACATGACCGAACATTTGGCCCATCATTTTAACTTGAGCGTTGATTTGGGAAAGTGCAAAATGGGTCCCCCTGTAATACGCTCTGATCCTTGTAGCAACCCCAAGTTATAGAGGACAGAACTGGGGTCCAAGTCAACTTGCCTAAAGCTTTCCCAGCTAATACAGAAGCAGGGCTCGACCAGAGCTGACTCCAGCACGTGTGTTCTCCACTCCCCCACAGCATGGACTCAGGGGGTGCCTCCTACATCAGGAAAGCAGATGGCTGCTACGCCACGGAGCCGCTCGCTGAGCAGGTGAACCCATGTCTCGTTCACCCCTATATCTTCAGTGCCTGGGCTTGGGAGGAAGAACCAGTTCATAGCATGGCCCAAAGGCAGGAGTCCAGCAGGGTGACTGATTCCAAGAGAGAAGGGGAAAAGAAAGGACTGAGCTTCCTGTATGCAGATCTTTCTCTCAAGTCCCTACCAGATAAATCACTTTTCTCCCACAGAGAGGAGTAAGGAGAGTTATTCTAGCGAAGGTCTTTCACATGGGCTCACAAAGCCCAGAAATGAAGGTGTCCCCTGCTCTCTCCACCAGCATCACACACACTGGGGGCTCAGCAAGTACTTACCAACATTTTTCACGGCTAAAATACAAGTAGACACTTACTGTTTATTATCTACCAATACCATGGATAGTGCTTTACATACATCTTCACCCCTCACTCTAATCCTGTGAGATATACGCTACTTTCATGTCCACTTTGTACAAGGGGAGATGGAGGCGTTGAAAGGTTTTATACTTGGAAGCTAGGGCGGGGGGAGCCAGGATTTGAACTGATCATTTTGTGTGAATCCCAGCATGTAGCACAGGCGTTTCCCTCATTCTGTAGGATAAAGGTATTTTTAGACAGTATAACATGTACTGGGGATGGAGTGGGTGACCAGTTTCTTCTGTCTGGAGTTGGACTGGGTGTGGGAGAAGGTCATGATCAGACACAGAAAGAAGGCAACCGTTGACATGGGTCTTGAGAGTCAAATAGAGATTTGTCTGGGCAAAAATCTGAGACCTGAACAATAGATGACATGCTTGGGGAGCAATGAATGAACAAAATTGCTCAAGACAGAGATCACAAATTGGTAGTCCATCCTTCAAATTTAACTTGAAGATATGAGCTATTTGGCTATTGAGAGAACAGAGAGAGAGAGAGAGAATGTATTTTTGTTCTAACATGTAGAAGTTGCTGATTTTCTGGAAAATTCTGGATTTTTGTCTTTTCTTTAAAAAAAAAAACAAACAAGATAACTCTAAGTAACCCTTGGACTGCATTCCCACATGGCCACCTTTGTTGGACATATACTTGTTAGCTTGCCACAGCTCCTTGGCCCTCGCTTCCTAGCACCTGTCTATTGAACCCTCCTATCACACCCTCTGGGCTTGGTGGTTTGCAACCCAGCTTTCAGGGGCCAGACGTGCCATGCCAAGGACCTCAGCTCTTATCCTTAAGGAATTGAGGAGCCTTTGACAGTTTTTAAAGACAGGAGCATGTGATTAGATGAATATTAGAGATAAGATGGGGAGAGATAGGAAAGTGGTATTGATGCAGGATTTGGAGGTTCAGAAGGGCTCTTCTAAGTTTATGAACCCCCAGTTTGAGTCCTGAACTCTCTTTAACAAAGAACTGATAAAGGTGGACTCGAGAAGGATAAATTATGAATTATTAAGTTTATTTAGAAAAAAAATCACCAGTTGTGGGGTTTGTTTAAGGGAAACTGGGCTTCAGGAAGAAAGCTAGAGCAGAGCCATAGGCACGTGGGAAGTAGGAGACGTGCTCTCATGTGGAAAACACAGCAGAGTGAGTGAGATTTATTCACGAGAAACGGCTGGGGCAGAGCCATAACCACATGGAAGAGAGGACCTAGCTGCTAGGTAGGGAGATTTAGAAGAGACACGGAGCATTCCCCTGAGCTTCCCCACGAAAGAAAGGCAAGAGGGCAGATGGTGATGGCTTAAGGCAGAATAGTAGGGGGAAAACATCAAAGCAGAGACCAAGAAGTTCAGAGAAGTAAGTACCAAGAGAGATACACCCATGGTTACCCCAAGTTCAGAGAAATTACACAGACAACAGGTCCAGAGTTAGAGAAAGCACCCACGTGGTAGATCTCGAGTGTAAGAGAAATATGCATGTGGTAGATTCAGAGACCAGAGGAAAATCATACATGTAATTAAAATGAGAAGTTGCCCAAACTATAAAGCAGAGACAATCACAAGAACTACCCAGACCAAGAAGCAGTATTCTGCTCTCTCCACCCCACCCAGCCAGACTGGGGCTGGGGGGAAGCCAGATTCCCCTGTATCCCTGTGACCAGAGCAAGGAGAGGCAGAGAGGGGTCTGGAAACAGTACGGACAGGCCTTTGAAGTCATTGAAAATGGATTCTTCGTCAGATACAGGTTTGTAAGGGGAACGCCTGATTGGTTTGTAGATTTGAAGGATGAACCCCAGAGGGCAGCCCACCAAGGCAATATGCTAGACTGTGGGCAGCAGGGGCCGCTGTAGCTGTTGTAGATAGACATGTGTTCCTTTGCTGCCAAGAGTTCCATTCATGCTAGGGAGAGGTAGCATTGGTTCTCTCTGGGCCTCAGTTTCTAACTGAAGCTGCCTACATGATCCCAGCTTTCTCCTATTTCTTCTTCAGTATCAAAACCATGAGGCACAGGGAATTTTCTCTTGTAATAGATCTAGAGAGGCCACTATGTGGGCATTTGATGTATAGTTGGAGCCTGAATTAAAAGAGAAGAATGAATAATCCTCCTTTCAAAGGCTGTTACTCTTACCTCTTCCAGTAAGTTCCATGTGGTCTGTTTTGTAAAGAAGACAACAGGAGTCTGGGAGATGGCTCGGTGGATTAAGTGCTTACTGAGCAATTATGAGTACCTAAGTTTAGAGCCCCAAACCTCACATAGAAGCTGGAAGCTGTGGGAGGCTTCTATCATCTAAGTCCATCTACAGCAAGAAGGAAGGTGGAGACATGAGAATTTCCTAGAAGGTGTGGGCTGGTCTGAAAATGTCCTAGCATCTCCACAAACTCGCTGTCGCATGTGTTTGCCGGCACTCACACACATGTACCTAGCATTCAATTAAATAAATAAAAATGTTTTGTTAAAAAAAAAAAAAGAGAGAAGAAAACAAACCCAAACTTGGATCTAACTCAGGATTTTTTTTTTTGTTGTTGTTGTTGTTGTTGTTTTGAGACAGGGTCTCACTCTAGCTCAGGCTGACCTGGAATTCACTATGTAGTCTCAGGGTGGCCTCGAACTCACGGCGATCCTCCTACCTCTGCCTCCCCAGTGCTGGGATTAAAGGTGTGCGCCACCACGCCCGGCTAACTCAGGATTTGTCATTTGCTCCCTGTGTATCTCTGGCAAGTCACTTAAATTCTTTGAGTCTGTTTTCCCGACTGCAAAACAGGAATCATAGTACCTAATTTGGTTGTGAGCATTGAATGAAGAAAAAAAGTGTTTCAACATGTTTGTAGAGAACGGAGGTCCTTGGGAGAGAAGAGAATCTTGTAGGAAAAGCCTACATGTGGAGCTTGGCTCTGGGAGCATCAGGCATCCAGAGGCATCACAAACTCCAAAATAGCTGTGGTTCCTGCTGTCCTGGGGCTTTGATCAGTGACACAAAACACATCAAGCTGCATAAGGACTTAGATCCCTTGCCTTTCTTTGCACGCGCGCGCGCGCGCACACACACACACACACAGAATGAGACAGAATGAGAGAGAGAGAGAGAGAGAGAAGCACAAACACATGTGGTCTGAGTTGTGGATTCTGGGCTTGGGACAGGGACACAGGGGACCCAAATCCCCTCTGTCCTTGTGACCTGGGATGGAGCCCTCAGCCTGATTTCAGCATCCCTTCCCCGCCTCCTTCCCGTCCTTTCTTCCCTGCCCCACGGCTGCCGCCTCCTTTCCTCTGCTCCCATTGTCTCCAGCCCTCGTTCATCGCAGCTCTGTGCCCCTGCCCTCTATGACCATCTCCCGCTGCAGCACTACGTTTGCATTTTGATCTTAAAACAATATTTCGCCCAATACATGGCAGCAGCGGGAGCCTTTGCAGAGGCCTTAAATCGGTTGTTTCATTTGATCCTCACGGGCTCGCTGTCAGGTAGGCAGAGAAGGTATCATTAGCAGGAGTGATAGTCAAAATGTTTAACAGCCCATATACCGCGGGTTCAACCAACTGGACTGGAGACAGAGCCCGAAGAGGCCCTGGAAGCCTGCTCCCTTCAATACTCAAGGAATTACTAAAGACCTGAGGGAGGGGGCTGCTGGGTGGCCACCAGGAAACTGGGGGGCACATTCTGCTTCTGAAGCACGAGGAAGCTGTACCCTGTTCTCAGTAGATTGATAATCAGCCCATTGGTGCTGATATGGGGACTGTGATCCAGACAGATTATTACGGATGAAAAGAAGACCGGAAGTCACGATCTGGACTGCTCAAGCAGGTTTTTCTGCCACTTCAGAGCCAGGATAAGGCAAAGGGCTGTTAATTGCAGTTGAGCCTGCCAGACAGAACTGCAGTCTGGAACACCATAGAGCCCGCTCTTGAAAGCTGATCCCTGGCCTCACACTTCTTTTCACACCTCCGGCACCAAGTTTTCTTATCCACTCACTATCTCCTCTTTCTAACCTGTAAATGTAAGATTCTGGCCCTGAATTCCCTCCCTTGATTGTTTCAGCCATATCTTCTTCCTTCCAGGGATTCCCACACCATCTGCTGTTACTTCCCTGGGAACAGACACATCCCTGGGTCCTCGGAAGTCTCCTTAGGTATGCAGAGCAACATCGCCTGCTTCTCCCAAGCTAGCTCTTTCCTCCTGCATGGGCCTAATGACCTGGAACAGAAAGTCCAGTTGACAGGTATTCACCTGTCCTTGCTCCGTATTATCAGCGACTCCAATGCACATCATCTGTGAAATCAAGACTGAGGCTAGGGTGTGGTTGGTCTCCTGAAGCCCACCTTGAAATCATGCCCTATGTTCCTTTGCATTGGCGTGTTCGTTAGTTTGTAAATGAAATTTTATTTTATTTTATTTTGTAAATGTTTTTATTTGTGCATTTGACACACACACACACACACACACACACTGAGTGCATCAGGTCCTCTTGCCACTGAAAACTAACTCCAGAGGCCTGTGCCACTTTGTGCATCTGGCTTTTCCTGGGTACTGGGGATCAAACCCTAGGTTCTCAGGCTTTGCAAATAAGCACCCTTAACTACTGAGCCATCTCTCCAGTGCCCAATTTATTTTATTTTTTTATCAAAATGATAATATACACATACTGATTAACAGCCAAATAGTCTTACTGTATTGTAATGAAAAACAAATTACTGTCTCCTTCATTTCCTCCCATCTCCGATTCCCATTTCCTAGAGGACTGCGGCTCTATTTTTTCCCCATCATGATTGTAATTTTAGGGTTTTTTTTTTTCATTCCAGACATAATCTGTTAACTTCTTTAAATTTTTGAAAGTTTATTTATTTTGGCATGTGCGTATGTGGTGTGTACAGATGTGTACAACTGTGTAGCTGGGACAACTCACAAGAGAGGGCATGGGGAGGATCATCAGACTCCCCACCTGAGGTCTCAGGTGCCTCCTGCGCCACCTGTATACAATAAATGCACAAGGTCTCGCGACCTCAGTGGGAGATAGAGTACATAGAGGATTAAAGATCACGGGACAATGGACTCCGTTTAGATGGTTTCTTTGGGCCCTCCATGCCCTGTACGCAATCCCTTACCCCAAAGGAGCGTCTGAAGAGTCATCTTGACACAGGAAACTCCATCAAAGCAGCTGCTTTGGGGGCTCCATGTTCCCATAAACAACCCCTCCCCATGCTCTGTAAGTGACCCCAATAAACTCATTGGTTCACTGAACTGGTATTGGTGCAATCGCACTTTGGCCTGCCATCTGAGCCCTATCTGGGGTGTTCGTGTCTCCCCAAGGGAAAAGTTTCCAGGGACAACAATGCTTGCTACATTTCCCACAATCTTAGTAGATTAAGCTCCAATCACCCCCAGCTGTGTTAAAAGTAGTAAAATTTTAAAAAAAGTTTTGAAAGTGTCAGCCACACTTTTTTTTTTTTTTTTAATTATTTGTCTTTCCTTTCCCTGGAACTCTTTCTCAGTTTCCCAAGAGAATCCTCTGCACTTCCCAAATAAAATACTTGGACAAATCCTTGTGTCAGGATTTACTTCTGGAGAAATTCAAGCTCTAGGAAGACAAGGTCTTGCTGTGTTGTCCAGGGTGGTCTCAAACTTCTGGGCTCAAATAACCCTTCTAACTTTCTTTTTTTAAAAATAATTTTTTCCGGGGCTGGAGAGATGGCTTATCGGTTAAGGTGCTTGCCTGTAAAGCCAAAGGACCTTGGTTCGATTCCCCAGGACCCACATAAGCCAGATGCACAAGGTGGTGCATGCATCTGGAGTTTTTTTGCAATGGCTGGAAACCTTGGTGCACCCATTTCTCTCTCTTTCCCTCTCTCAAATAAATAATAAAATAAATATAAAATATAAAATTAAAAAAAAGAATTTTTCCAAGCTGGAGAGATGGCTCAGCAGTTAAGGCGCCTGCCTGCAAAGTCAGACAACTCAGGTTCGAGTCCCCAGTAACCACATAAAGCCAGATGCACAAAGTGGCGCATGCATCTGGAGTTCGTTTGCAGTGGCTAGAGGCCCTGACATACCCATTCTCTCCCTCCGTCCCTCCCTCTCTCTCTGCAAATAAATAAATAAAATATTTAAAAGGTTGTATTTAAAAAAAGATTTTCCCCTTGAAGATAATAATAAAGTAGAATAAAACATCAATTTTGAAGTTTGAGGTTTTCCTGCTTCAGCATGGACTGGTTGCTTTCCTGGTCTCCTATGCAGCTATTACCCCAAGGCTCTCTTAATTATCATTCTAGAAGGTTCTTTTGTCTCTTTTCTGTATTAGAGTTTTCCTTTTTCCTAGGTCTCATGCTTCATTTTGTTTACTTCTCATAGCTTTATGAGTATGGATGCATTAGAGACATTTTGTTTTGAAATCTGGATGTCTGAAAATAACATTGTTGATGTTTTATTGACAGTTTAGAATTTGGCACCTAGTGAATAGTTAATTATAGATAAAAAGTAATTATCTTTCAGAATTTGGAAGGAATTGCTCTATTGTCCCCTAGCTTTCAGCATTCTTTTTCTTTGTTTTATTTTACTTTATGTAGTATTTTGTTTAAGTTATCTATTTAATATTTATACAGGTATTATTTACTAGCTATTTTATAATGTGCTTATATATTTCATATTTAAACTGTTTTATGCATTTAATTTCAAAATTTTCCATTTTATAAATTCTGTTTTTACAATATTATTGAAGTACATTTTTGTATTTCTAAAATTCATTCATTTCTATTTAATGATTTGTACTATATTTACCAAGTTGTGCAATAAGCACAAACCAGTTTTCAGAGCATTTTCATCACCCAGTTAGATTCCCCATACCCATTCTAGTATTTTCCTAATGCATTTGGAGCCCCAATCCTTTGTAGGTGACCCACTTTTTCTCTCAAGAAGATCTGAGGCTCTGCTCTTTTTGCATGAAGTCTGAAATATTACAGTAATGCAATTTAATGTGATTTTTTTTCTTTTACTATCCTGAAAAGAATATAAATTATTTCTTTGTAATTATTCCTCCACTTTTCTACTTCTTCCTTCTGGAACTTCTGTTATTATGATATTGAGGGGTTTTTTGTTGTTTGTTTGTTTGTTTTTGAGGTAGGGTCTCACTGTAGCTCGGGCAGACCTGGAATTCACTATGTAGTCTCAGGGTGGCCTCGAATTCACAGCAATCCTCCTGCCTCTGCCTCTGAGTGCTGGGATTAAAGGCGTGCACCACCACGCCCAGCTCAGATGTTGAGCTTTTTTGAATAATAGTTTAATATTCTTTTTTTCTTATTAGTTCTTTTCATTTTTTTAATGTTTTACTTCTAGGATATTTCTTGATTCCTTTTTCTTCCAAACATATACAGTATAAAAATTTTAGTTATTTTGGTTTCCAAGAGCCCTTTCTTGTAATCTGACGTCATTTTGCAACTTTTCACTTTGTTTCTTGGGCACGATGGCCCCCTAGCTTTTCTAGAAAATCAATGATGCTGTTTCAGCTTTACCTTCTCTCTGACTTGTCTTTGCTTCCTAACTTTCCTTCCTACCCTTCTTCCCTCCATTTCTTTGTTTTCATCCTTTTCCTCTTGGGTCTTTGTTTTAGACCTTCTTTTCCTTTCTACACTCTCCACTCCAGATCATTTTTAGTGAGGCCATAAAGAGCTCATTGAAAATTCTCCCTCCCTCTCCCCATCTCTGTTCATCTCTGTCTCTTTGTATAGAACTGTGTGAGTGGTAGGTGATCAGGTGTGAAGGAAACATTTTCCTGGGAACTTCTCACCAATGCTGGTATCAATAGGTCTTTCTTTTGGACCATTTATACACCAGGGACTTCCTTGATCTCTTAACCCTACAAAAGGGTGGGTAAGCACTTAATCTGCTTGTGTTGAGTGTGGTGCCTTGCGTTGAGTGTGGTGTCTACTATGCCTTGTGTTTTCTCCCAAGTGCACAGCATCTCTCTTTCAGCCTCTCTAAATCTCCTGTGTTTTGCTCAGTGGGATGGAGAAAGCCACTTGAATGCCAGGCTAGGAGAGGAGAAGCAGACTTTCAACAAAACTTTGTGTTCTCACCCCAAATCCTTCCCATTAGCTTCAGTTTCACACATTTCCTGTTATTATTATTATTATTGTTTTGGTTTTGTTTCTCATATCAAATTGGATCCTTGGTTTTTTTTTTTTTTATGTTGTTTGGTATTGTTTTTCTTTTTTTGAGGCAGGGTCTTGTTCTAGCCCAGGCTGACCTGGAATTCACTCTGTAGTCTGTGGCCTCGAACTCACAGTGATCCTCCCACCTCTGCCTCCTGAGTGCTGGGATTAAAGGTGTGCGCCACCACGCCTGGACAGATTGGCTCCTTTGGAAAGCATCTTTGATTCCACTTACCTTGCATGCAGCTCTCTCTGCTGTGCTAAGTCCATTAATACAAATCCAGTTACTACACTTTTCCCCAAATTATTTGACATCCTCATTAGCTGTTGTCTCTCTCTCTCTCTCTTTTTATTGTTGTTGTTGTCCTCCTTGTTGTTGTTTGTGGTTGTGGTGTGTGTGAGGGGGAGTGGTGTATATATATATATATATATATATATACTAATGCCACACCCAATATGCTTGTCTGGGCCTCATAGATTTGCCTGCAGTGGCGGGAGGAGAGGTTGGGTGTCCTCCTGTCTTCCTGGATCACTCACCTTCCTGTTTTTCCCAGTGATGGAGTTCTCTTACTGATTTGGGAATTTGCCATTCGTGGGCCCTAGCAATTCTCCGGTCTTCACTCTTCACAAGACTGGGGTTACAGACTATGTGGCCACACCCAGCTATTTATGTGAGCTCTGGAGACTTGGACTTTGGGATCTCAGGCCCCCTCAGGCCATCCTGCTTGCTTAGGAAGTGCATTTAACTGCTGAGCTGTTTCTCCAGCCCTCTCTTCCTGTTTTTATAGTCCTTCTGGGTTTATATTGCATTGCCTTTCGGTCATTTTAGGAGAATAGTTACGTGCATATGCTTAAGTCTAACCTGCACTTCTTTTCCTACTCTTGTGACCTTGTTTGCATGTCCAGTGTGAAATGTTCGCTATTTCCCAAACAAGCCTCACTCTTTCTGGGTCTCTTTACTTTTGTTGATAAAATTTCTTGATTTTTCTCATTTTTTTCCATCCTTTAAGACTAATCTCAAGTTTTGTATTCATTTCTTTCGCCATTTATTACAGCTAGAAAAAAAAATTCCCTTCTAATGCCCATGGCACATTTCACCTCTCCTAAGTGGCATATCAAATGGGCTATACAACCATCGTCTCTGCTATTCAAGTTCCTTGAGAGAGAGAATGAGGGCTTAACATCCCTGAATCCCTTTCAACCAACAGTTGGCCAATTTCAGTCCATGATAGGTTCATATAATACAGTGACCCCATAGCCTTATACCATCTAGTGGCATGTAGCCATCTTAGTCTTTGTATTTATGATATTTGCACAATGAGGAAAAATCATACTTCTCAGATTGTAGCCCTATTGTGAAACTATATATGTGTGTATATATATGTATGTAGAATAATAGGAATTGTAATAAACATTTGCCCTGCTGTGTGTAGGCCTTTTAACCACCTTGGACTCTAGCACTCTATCAGGTAGCTAGTTGGCTTCCATCTTTGGAGGAGGAACTTTGTTACAATTTGTGATATTAAACAACCTGTCCAACATCCCCAAACCAGCAAGAGGCAGCATCAGAATTTCTTCAGTGGTTTCTCTAGCGCTAAGGTGTGTGTGTGTGTGTGTGTGTATGTGTTATTCTTCATTAATTTCAGTACTTCTTCTGCCATATATGTGTTACTTCAGTCACATTGGAAGGGTAGGTGAAGCGGTTAACTTACTTATTTCATAGCTAAGTCCTAAAGCTGAAGTGCTCAGCTTGCTCTGTGGACCCATACCCATCACTTACTGAGCATTACCCTCAACTGATCGATTAGTGATAAGAATGTTTAAAGGCATGAGCTCCAAAGACAGGTTCAAATCCTGGAACCTTCACTTATTGGCTATGAATATGATAAATTAGCATCTCTGTGTAGTTCAGTTTCTTCCACAAAGTAAACTTAGATACCATATGAGAATTAAATAATTAATTGAATTAAGTATATGTAAACTGTCTAGAGGGGTGTGCAGTACTTTGTAAGTTCTAATTAATGTTATCTATTAAAATCACACACTTCATCCCATTTCATTTACTCTTTGTACTAACCCTATGAAGTAAAAATTCTCTTCCTGATTTTGCAGGGAAGGACCCTCCAGTAGAGAGTCAGATCTTACCTGACTCTAATGCCATGTCCTTATCTACTGAGATATACGGTCAGAGAGAGGGCATTTGGTGGATGGGGGTGTGTTCAAAATTTGGTAAATCTATAGACTCTTTTGGTCTCCAGTGCAAATGTAGACAGACTGAGAGAGCACGTAATGGTAAGAGCCACTCTAGCCTAGGAGTCAAGAAGTCTGGGCTACAGACGTCACTGTTCTGTGGATTCCTAGCTCCCACCTCTAGCCTCACCCCAGAGTCGTTCCCCTCATCTGTGGGAATGAATGAGGGGTATGGATGAGGGGTAGTATTAGCTATCCCAAGAATCCTTCTAGGGCTTCTTTTAAAAGGTTCCCAGAAAAGCCAAGTGTTATCAACTGAATACCAGCACCATCTGGTGGCCATGGGCCATAACCCAAGCCTGTTGCTCCTTACTGCCACCTGGTGGCCATGATGAACAAAATAAATTTTTCTTTTTCTTTTTTATTCATTAAGTAGAAACTGAATGGACATATCATATGTTGGTACCATCATATTCCTCCTCCCTGCCCCCACTCCACTGAGGGTCCTCCTTAATGGGATTGCTGGTATTCACCATGGATTTGTGGGTTATGAGTTGTGAGAGCAGCAGTCATTGTGTGGGAGAAACCACAATAAATTTGCCTATCATATCAGCATTAAAAATAAAATCCTCAAGACATTTCCTCACATCATTCCTTCAGCAACCTGACGATATGAGTAGGGCCAGTACTTACACTGTCTTTTACTAACACACTATTAGTTCCCAAAGGAGTTAGGTGAATGACATGGACTCAAGTGACAAACTTGTTGGCTGTAGGTTTAACAGTCTCCAGGATATTAAGCTACGTCAGAAGCAAACTTAACAGATATTTCTTTTTTTAATATTTTATCTTTATTTATTTATTTGAGAGAGACAGAGTCAGACAGAAGGAGAGAGAGAATAGGCACACCAGGGCCTCCAGCCACTGTTAACGAACTCCAGACACATGCACCATCTTGTGCATCTGGCTTACGTGGGTGCTGGGGAATCAAACCTAGGTCCTTTGACTTTGCAGGCAAGTGCCTTAACCGCTAAGCCATCTCTCCAGCCCCTTAACAGATATTTCTTGAGGTGAGGACATATCGAGTTCAAGATGCATCACGAAGGGTGTCAGTTTATTTAGTCTAAACACGCACATGAGACTCAATGAAGTTAAATTATTTATGCAACATAGAGTGCAACAGTGCTAAGCTTTGAACCCAGACTCTGTGCGTTTAGCCAGTCATTTTTCTCCTCTTCCTCAATATCTGGGGCTGGCCCTGGAGCACACAGAACAATCGTTCTGCTCATCAGAATTCTGTAGCTAGCCTTTGAGATTGAAGCTCACAATTTCAGCTGGGCTGGTTTGCTCCCAGCGTACAGGCTACACTCTCCAGCCTCCCTTATCGTATGTGAGCCAATACTAAGCGAGCCGAATTGATGGGATGCAATTTTAGGAAGAGACTCTGAAGGGTAGGGTTAGATCTTTCTTTGATAACAGCTTTTAAAACAACTCCTGGTGATGCCACTTCCTGGAAATCATACCTATGTGTAATTTCCCTTTGAGTGTGGGCTGGAGCAAGTGCTTTGAATGAGCAAAATGTAGCATGAAACAATGGGGAGTCACTTCTGAGACCAGCTTTCAAAGACTGTGACTTCTGTCTCGCTCACATTCTTGCTGGCTCTTCTTGCTTGCTTGAATGAAGCAAGCCACCATGCTGTGAGCTGCCTTATGGAGAAGCCGACATGGTGAGGAACTCAGAACACATTTGGCCAACAACCGGAGAGGAGCAAGGCCCTCAGTCTAACAGCTTTCAGCAAACAGAATCCTGCCAGAAACTAGCTAAGTGTCTTGGAAGCATCCGAGCCTTGAGAGATCTACGGCTTAGCTGCTGATTTGTGAAAAAGCTAGAGTCAGAGGACCTGGCTAGGCTGTACCTGGATTGCTGACCTACCAGCCTCTAATTTTTGGCTGGCCACGCGTGAATTAATAGCTAGGATACATTCTTCTTTCTCTCTGCCTTGCTAATTGGAAAGTTAATGTGAAGGTTGAAGGTTGAAACAGGCATGTTGGACCATGAGGTCAATTTGGGAAGTAAGGCCCTACATGATGAGACTGGAAGTGTGAGTCTAGCACAACTGAACGTTGCTATTAATTAATTTGAATTTTCTTGTATTATCAGCTGACTCTAATTCTTCCTTTTTGGTGTTATCGGTTTGTTTTTTTTTTTTTTAAAGGTAGGGTCTCACTCTAGCTTAGGCTGACCTGGAATTCACTCTGTAGTCTCAGGGTAACCTCGAATGCATGGCGATCCTCCTACCTCTGCCTCCCAAGTGCTGGGATTAAAGGCCTTGCACCACCGCACCTGACTGGTGTTACCCTTTTATTGCAAGCAAGGCTGTCTCCAGGCAAAATGATAAGACACTTCAAATTTAGCTTTGATGTCCTTGTTTGCTTTCTCACAATCTTTATTTTCCATGAGATTTTCTTTGTCTAATTCTCAATACCCCACAGTCCCTGCCTATGCCTCCTCTTTATATCCCAGATGGAAGCCCTAAGCCTCCTTTTCCACTCTCTTTTTGCTATTAAGTTCTGGCAGGGTTCCAGAGATTCCAGTCTTGAGTTCAAGGAGCTGTGGTTATTTCCCTGCACGGTTATAGAAGGGATGAGGGGTGGGATTAGGAGACAAACAGATTTCAAATAGTAGCATTTCTGGAATTCTGCAATTTCACAAGAAGAAAGGCTTTGGAATAGCTGAGTGGCCTGTTTCTCTCAACTAAGTACACACTGGTGCTTCTTACTCTAAGGCTGAAGTGAAGAGGGGTGAGGGAAAGCTCCAAAATCAGTGGGAGAATGAAAAACCAAAGAAAGCTTGTTGTTGAGAATACAGAACAGTAGAGAATATGGATATTTCTTTTATAACTTTGGGAAGCAATTTATGATTTCTAACTCTCTTATTCCCTCTTCTTATTGTAGTTCTAGTAATGTTTGGATATATAGCCTCAGTCTTGGGCTAGAGGGATTGCTCAGTGGTTAAGGTGCTTGCCTGTAAAGCCTAACGACCCAAGTTCAATTCCCCAGTAGCCATGTAAAGCCAGATGCACAAAGTGGCCCATGTATCTGGAGTTTGTTAGTGGCTAGAGGCCCTGGTATGCATGTTCTCTTTGTCTTTCTGCTTGCAAATAAATAAATAAATAAGTAAATAAAATTTTATGTATGTGGTTTTTCGAGATAAGGGTCTCCCTCTAGCTCAGGCTGACCTGGAATTCACTATGTAGTCTCAGGGTGGCCTTGAACTCAAAGCGGTCCTCCTATCTCTGCCTCCTGAGTGCTGGAATTAAAAGCATGTGCCACCATGCCTGGCTAATAAAAAATATTTTTAAAAACTCAGTCTTGCAAAAATGTCAGAAGAATTTGGCCTTTTGAGCTCCCATAATTTATTTCTATTATGGATCTGCATAAATACTGCATATTTTAATGCTATATTTCTGGCTTTGTGTCAGGGACTAGTTCTCATTCATATGTGTTTGTGGTACATAATAAGCAGTCAATAAGTTGTTGGGTATGTTCTAAAGGAAGGATTTTTGATGCTTTGAACCCTACTTTGGAAGAATTCTCAGCTCAATAATATCTCCTGCACACACATAGAGTATGATTGCAATATTTGTTCATTAGTTTCATAAAAATTTGTGGAATTTCTTCACATGCCAGGTGCTATCCTGGATGCTGGGGATGCAAGCATGAATGACATAGACAAAAGGCTCTGTTCTCACAGTGCTCATGTACTTGTGGGGAAGACAGAAGCATACCGAAAAATGAGCCAGATATACAATACGTGGGATGATGGTAAGGAGTACAGAGCAAAATAACGTGTAAAAAGGTGGAGGGGGGACACTAGGGGATGGAAGGGTGGTCAGAGAAGGCTTCACGAGGACAACTGTGAAGAAGCAATCTATGCTCTGTGCTTCCTAGCCTCCCCTGCAATAAAGCCAAGCAGTGGGTGCTGGCCAATGGACTGTGAACAGAAGGGGTACATGTTACTTTCTGGCCAAAGCAATTCACAGCCAGTGCATGCTTGCCTTCTGCCTTGGAGAACTCAGAGGCCATGTGCTCAGAGAAGTGTCACCAGATGGGGAGAACCTTGGTCCCTGGGTAGAGGATTCCTCCCCATCTTTCTTGTATTCACTATCCAGACCAATGCAGGGACACTGGAACAAAGCCCTGAAGTGGGTGAGGAGGGGAGCCATGTGTTATCTCAAGCAAGAATGTCCCAGGCTGAGTGGATATGAGAATAACATCTGGCTACCTTAAACAACTTACTGCTAATAAATTTTACTTGTCTACTTGGATGTTTGACTCAACTAAAAGTCCTGCATATCATATTTTCAATTTTATAGCTTATTTTAGCTAGTATTTTTTATTCTGTTTATATTTTATATTCTATTTATTTTCAAGCAGAGAGATACATACATACATATGTGTGTATATATATATATATACATATGTATGTATATATATATATATATAGAGAGAGAGAGAGAGAGAGGAGAGTGAGTATAGGAGCACCAGGGTCTCTAGCCATTGCAAATGAACTTCTGATACATGCACCACTTTGTGCATCTGGCTTTATATGGGTACTGGGGAGTCAAATCCTGGGCCATTAGGCTTTGCAGGCAAATGCCTTCATTGCTGAGCCATCTCTCCAGCCCCTGGTATTATTCTTTAGAGCAGTTTTATGTTCACAGTGAAATTAAGAGAAAAGTATAAATATTTCCCATATATTTCCTGCCCTTGCTCAACATGCATAACCTCCCCCATTATCAGCATCTCTCATGAGACTAGGACATTGGTTAGCTTGGATGAACCTACATTGACATGTTACAGTTTCTTATAACAATGTTTTCTAAACATGAACATTGGTCAAGTCTCTCATAAGGGGAAAAGATCCTCACAGATCTCTCAAGTTGGTTTATATTACTTTTCATAATGTTGCACATATACATATGTATATGCAAAACTAAGGAATGGACCTTTTTTTTTTACAGATTTTATGCAGCTATGAAACCAAAATAAATTTATAAATTGAATACAAATGAAACTACCAAATGAGGAAATTCAGATCTGCCATATTGATTTAATATAAGAATGATACTTTGCTGAAGCCCCTCCCAACACGCACATTGTACTGATTGCAATAGCATAAGCCTATTTAATCACATACCATGTTATGACTCAATTCTCCCACCAACCTTTGTTAACATAGTGCACCACGATGCAATTTGGCTATAACTTGGTGTGACCACATCCTTTGTTTTAAAAATTCTTTCCTCTCTTGTTTTTCCTTGTAAGTCTATAAACTTCACTTTGTATTCTTTGCAGATCCCAAATCCAAACATACGCAGTGTAACTGCATTCACAGAATAACTCTAAAAGGCTGATAAATTTGTAAAGATATTCTACCTTACTAGTTATCCAATGCAAATTAAAATAGGAATCCATTTCACGTATCAAGTTGGGAAAGCTTTTTATTAAAAGATAAAAAATAGGGCTGGGGAGATAGTTCAGCAGTTAAGAGCACTTGCCACATAAGCATGAAGCCCTCCAGGGCCAGAAACCACTAAGTTCATTAAGTTCAACTCCCCAAAACCTATGTAAAAAGCTGAGCATGGCCACGCACATCTGTATCAGGGACTGCAGAATTGCTCAGGCTCACTGACAGACAGAAGCTACAGGTTGAAGGAGAGACCCTCAAGGAAATAAAAACACAGATAAGTGATAAGAGAAGGGCACCCCATGTTCTCTGGCCTGTACACACGTGCACGGCATATGCACATCTGTGTACACACATGCACACACCACCCATCATATCACACACATGTCCTGTACACATACAAAGATAAAATCAGTGCTGTCAGGTATGTGTGATGGTCACTCTTGAGAGAATAAACACTGACCTGCCCTTTCTGGAAGGCAATTTGGTGACTTATAAGAGATTTCAAAGTGTTTGAATCAGTAATTTCATGTTCAGGTTTTTATCCCAAGGAAATAATTTTGAACTGTAGGCAAAGACTTCTGTATACAGACATTCATAGAAATGTTAACAGTGAAAAACAACTCCCCATAAATATCCAAAAGTGGAATAATGAAAGAAATCCAGTACAGTCATACTCAGGAGATATTGTGGGTTTGGTTTCAGACCATACCATAAAATAAATATTGAAATAATGAATCACATAAATTTGTTGGTTTCTCAGAGCTTGTCAAAGCTACACCTACACCATTCTGTAGTATATTCACTATTAAATAGCATTATAAAAGATAACATACACACCTCAATTAAAAATATTTTATAAGGGACTGGGGAGATGGCGCAGCAGTTAAGGTGCATGCCTGCAAAGTATAAGGAATCGGATTCACATAAAACCAGATGCACAAATGTGGTGCATGCATCTGGAATTCATTTGCAGTGGCTAGAGGCTCTGGAGTGCCCATTCTCTCTCTCTCTCTCTCCAATAAATAAATAAATAAATAAATAAATCATTAAAATACTTTATGGGCTGGAGAGATGGCTTAGCAGTTAAGACACTTGTCTGCAAAGCCAAAGAACCCAGGTTCAATTCCCCAGTACCCATGTAAGCCAGATGCACAAGGTAGCACATGTGTCTGGCATTTGTTTGCAGTGGCTGGAGGCCCCGGCGCACCCATTCTCTCTCTCTCTCTCTCTCTCCCCCAAATAAATAAATAAAAATAAAAATAAATTAAAAATACTTTATGAGCCAGGTGTCATGGTGTACAGCTTTAGTCCCAGCACTTGGGAGGCTGACGTAGGAGGGTCACTGTGAATTTGAGGCCAGCCTGAGCCACAGAGTGAGTTCCAGGTCGGCCTGGGCTAGAGTGAGAGGCTGCCTTGAAAACAAAACAAAACGAAAAGTACTTTATTGGCATGGCTGGGTGTGGTGGCGCACGCCTTTAATCCCAGCACTTGTGAGGCAGAGGTAGGAGGATCGCTGTGAGTTTGAGGCCATCCTGAGACTACATAGTGAGTTCCAGGTCAGCCTGGAGTAGAGTAAAACCCTACCTCAAAAAACAAAAACAAAAAACAAAAAACAGTACTTTATTGCTAAGAAATGTGATTAAAAATTTATTTGTTGATTGATTGATTTGAGAGAGAGAGAGAGAGAGAAAGAGGGAGACAGATAGAATGTGCGTGGCATGCCCCCTAGCCACTGCAAATGAACCCCAGATTCATGTGCCATCTCGTGCACCTGGCTTTACATGAGTACTGGGGAATCAAATCTGGGTCCTTTGGCTTTGCTGGCAAGTGCCTTAACGGCTAAGCCATTTCTCCAGCCCCGACAGCAATTTTACTCACAGTAGAGCCAATTTCCTCACATTCTTCAGCTGCTTTTCATGTTAATTTTTATGTTCCAGATTCTTAATTGTAATTTCAACCATGTTCACAGGAACTCCAACAGGAGTAAATTTTAACTCAAGAAACTGTTTTTCTTTCTTCTTTGCTTATCCGCAGGAAACAACTGTTCATTTGTTCCGATTTTAATATGAGATGGCAGCGACTTCACTAGCCCTTCAGACCCCATTTCCTCTGCTATTACTTCCATACCTTCAGTTATTTCACCACTGATGTCCTGTACCCCGGAAAGTTATCCATGGAGGGCAGAATGAGCCTCGAATGTCTGGTAAAGTTGGTATTCTGACCTCCTCTCACGAATCACACCTGCTCTTAGTGCCAGCTACAGTGGTGTTTCCTCTCCAGGTGGGCTTCAATTGACTGCTCGGAAGAATTGCTATCTAGGGCAGCCTTATGAAATGTATTACCTCCCCCACCCTGTAGTGCTGGGCTGAACCCAGGGCCCCATGCAGACTAGACAAGTACTGGACACACAGCTATAGCCCCAGCTCTACAAAATGTTTTATTTATTATTTATTTGAGAGAGAGAGAGAGAGAGAGAATATGGGCACATCAAGACCTTCAGTCACTGCAAATGAACTCCAGGTGCATGTGCTTCCTTGTGCATCTGGCTTACATGGATCCTGGGGAATTGAACCGAGGATCTTTGGCTTTGCAGGCAAACACCTTAACCTCTAAGCCATCTCTCCAGCCCACAAACATGTATTTCTTAAATATTAAGACTTGGCCAGGCATAGTGACTCATGCTTTTAATACCAGCACTCAGGAGGATGAGGCAGGAGGATCACTATGAAGTTGAGGCCAGCCTGGGCTACAGAGTGAAGACTCTGTCTCAAGAAACCATCAAAAGTAATTACATAAAGAGAAAGACTCAATGAAAGTAGACCAAAAAGAGGAATGTAGTTAATTTCTGATGTTTTCTTTTTTTACTATTTTTAAAATTTTTTGAGGTAGGGACACACACACACACACACACACACACACATGTCATGGCTCAAATGTATGTCTTACAAGGGGGTAATGATTAAAGAAGTTTGAAAATCACTTTCCATACCATGGCCACATCAAGCCAGCAACTTGCCCTCAAACTTGCTTTGGACTGCATGGGATCCCACAGTTCTCTTAGCTAGGCATTCAAAGAACTGTCTCAGCGTATGGAAAGTCCTTCAAGGCCCACATAAAATACCACTTCCTCCGTGAAATATTGACCATTTTCTCTCATCCGTGACCCTAAAATGACAGGCCTATGCTCTTCTTATCTCACTATGCCTTCATGATGTCTATACATTGAGTTCTTAGACCCAAAGTACCCGGAGGGCAGGGCCGTGTCTTGTTCATCTCTGGTTTTCCCATGGCAGAGAAGTGTGCTGAGCCTGGCTGATGCTGAACACGAGCCTGCCACACTGTTTGCTCTAACTCCTTCAAGGAGCATCTTCTGGCATTCTTCCTCCATCTAACATTTTTGTCTGTTTTTTTGTAGTGCATGTGCGTGTTTTCCTCTGTTAGTTCAGGTGTGCGCATGCCACAGTGCGCGTTTAGAGGTCAGAGGACACCCTTGTGTGTCTCTCTTCCACTTTGTTTGAGGCATCATCTCTCATTGTTCACTGCTGTATTTGCCAAGCTAGAGAGCGATTCTCCTGTGCCTGCCTCCCTCCTTGACAGAGGTGCTTTAGGGTGGGATCCAAACGCACACTCATGCTCCTGTGGCAAGCGCTGTGTCTATCCGTGGAGCCATTGCCCCGACCCGTCCTTCTGATTTCTTGACCATAGGTCCAGTAGCTATGATACCTCCATCCTCGCGCCAATGTCACCTCCAGTAGCAACTGTGAGCTAAGCTATCCTGAAAGCTTTCATCTTTCTTCAGTAGCAATGAGAAAAATAAACACGAAGACGTCTTCTTCTATTTGAGAATGTTTCCCTCCTATATTTTTGATGTACAGATGCATATTTTTTGTGTAAAGCAATGTTGATGATAAATTGGAAAGTGATAGCTTTTTTTTTTTGTATGTGTGCATGCTTATTGGCAAAACATACAGTCCTTTCTCCACAAAACTCCCCTAAGCAAACAATACTATTTTTGTCTTAAAAAAAAAAAACTAACCAGTCTCCAAACTCAGTTCTCTCTCTCCCTCCCTTCCTTCCTTCCTCTCTCACTCTTTGGGCAGGTCTCACTCTATATAGCCCAGGATGGCCTAAAACTCACTGTTTTACGCTAGCTGGCCGGGAACTCCTGGTGACCATTCTGCCTCAGTCTCCTGGGTGCTAGGATTACAGGTTTTAGGACCATTTTCTTGAAGGCCTTGTGAAAAGGGCTGAGAGAGACGTTCTTTTCCTATCCCAAGGACTTCATTTATTGGTCTGTGTTCTTGCTCGGGTATTTCCAGTCTCCTGGTCCCCTCAATTTAACCATCATCCACCCATTAAGGTTATCCATCTCTGGCCCTTTAAACAGGGCGTGGTGCAGCGATGCGCCCCGCCCAGGACCCAGCGCGGAGGGGCGGGGGAGGGAGGGATGAAGGCGGAAGAAGCGCGGCCGCCAATGGCTCAGCACTGCGCATGCGCCGGCTGGAGCAGAGGGCGGGGTCACGTGGGCCCAGGGGTCCTGCCAGAATGGCTGCCAACTCAGGTAATGAGTCTTGTGAGCGTGGGCCAGAGGGGCGGGCACGAGGGCCGGGGGTTCGACCCGGCGTGGAGGAGGGCGCTCGCGGCCCCTGCGCCCCCGGGTCTCCCGCGGGGGACAGCGGCCGCCGGCGGGCTCCCGGGACCGGGGCCGCTGCCCGGGCGGGCTGGACGCCCGGGCTGACCGGACCGGGGCTGGCGGTTTCCACTTGTTGGGTCCAGAAGAGGGTCAGGCATGCCCGCTTCCCAGATCGGAGCCCTGGACGCGGGTGTCGGCACCGAGGGCCACCTCGTGGGATGGGCGCCCACACGGGGGCACTGGTGCCACCTTGTCCCCTGCACCTCTGTGCCGGGCTGGTGTCTGGCTGTACACAGTGGGCGTGGTTCAGAGAAGGTGGGATGGTACTGGGTTTTATCAGGACCAGCTCGGGAGCCTTCTCCTCCTAGGCGGGTTCTCTCTACTTCCCTCCCTTCACTACCTAAACCAGCATTAGCATGGGCAGGGATGCCAGTCTACGCTACCATAGTCTTCCCTACCTCCTCGCCCCCTCCAATCAGAACGCGAGCCAGGCAAGCCAGCTTGCGGTGCCAACTGTATTCCAGATGCCTGTGTTTGGGAGAAAAGTTTCCTGTCAGTTGTGCCTGTGTTTGTGTTGCACTCGTGTATTTGAAGTATGTCTGATATAAATGAGGGTGGAAGGCCTACATATGTTTTGGACATGGGTTTGCTCAGGTTGAAATTTAAGCCGAGTCGGTATCGAGTCCTCTGGCAAGAGCTGTCTTGTTCCATAGATTGCACAATAAGGACAAACGGGGAAATTTTGTTTGAGCTCTTGGGCTTTATGTGGTTGAAGTGACATAGTTATACGTGATAGAGTTCTTCACCGACTTCCAGCAGAGTAACACTGGTTTTCCTGCGTTATGTTTCCTTTGTACTTGCGCTGTCGGCAGCAGGTAAATGTTTTCTGTCTGGGCTGGAGAGATGGCTCAGCCGTTAAGGCACTTGCCTGAGAAGCCAAAGGACCCAGGTTCGATTTCCCAGGACTCCTGTAAGCCAGATGCACAAAGTGGTGCATGTATCTGGAATTCGTTTGCTGTGGCTGGAAGCTCTAGCGTGCCCATTCTCTCTCTCTCCTCGCCAATAAGTAAATAAAAATTTTAAACTGATTTTTAAATTTTTATTTATTGGAGAGCAAAAAAGAGGCAGAGAAAGAAAGAGAGAATGGGCACACCAGGGCTCTAGCCTCTGCAAACAAACTCCAGATGCATGCACCACTTTGTGCATCTGGCTTACAGGAGTCCTGGGGAATCAAACCTGGGTCATTTGGCTTTGCAGCTTAGTGCCTTAACAGCTAAGCCATCTCTCCAGCCCAAATAAAATATTTTTTTTAAGTTGTGTCTTCCACAATATTGGAGTATTTTGGTGACTTGTATGTATTACATAGACATTTTAGTCATTGTGACATGAGGGAAAAGTAAGGCCTTTTGAACTTAATAAAGTTTGCTTAACTTTTGATTTATCTAATGGGTTTCACAGAGGTCAGGTGATAGGTAGAATCTGTGTATATTTATAAAACCAAACTGCTATGTTCACAAGTAAATCTTGAATAATTGTTTGAATCATTTTCACTCTATTATGTGTTTTAGTTCAGAAGCTGTATTTCTGATTTCTCGCTGTCATGAATTCATAGATTTACTCTACTAGCAATCACACACCTTGAGTCAAGCCACTTTTTCTTTGTTTCCTTTTATATTTATTTATTTATTTGAGAGAGAAAGGCGGGGGGAGAAAGGGAGAGATAGAGGATGAGAATGGGTGCATCTAGGCCTCTGCCACTGCAAACAAAGTCCAGATGCATGCGCCACTTTGTGCATCTGGCTTTGTGTGGGTACTGGGAATTGAACCAGGGTCATGAGGCCTTTCAGGGCAAGTGCCTTAACCACTGAGTCATGTCTCCAGACCTTTTTGTTTGTTTGTTCTTTTTGCTTGTGTGCATGTAATGTGGTGTGTGTGTGTGTGTGTGTGTGTGTGTGTGTGTGTGGTGTATGCACATGTAGGTGCCCTTGTGGTGCTCCACGATCTTGTCTGGTGGCCAGAGCAGAATGTCCAGCAGAGGATGTCTGGTGTTCTGCGACATAACTCTTCTGCC
Organism: Dipus sagitta; assembly: GCA_036346955.1. Classification (NCBI taxonomy): domain Eukaryota; kingdom Metazoa; phylum Chordata; class Mammalia; order Rodentia; family Dipodidae; genus Dipus; species Dipus sagitta. The sequence goes on from CM070773.1 coordinate 39,617,691, forward strand.
CATCCTTGTTTGAGCCAGAGTCCCTTGGTGATACTGGAGCTAGCTGCTTTTTATAAGCTGGGGTGAGTCCCTGCTCTCTGCTCCCCTTTGCAGAATTGGGGTTACAGGCAGGGGCATGGCCACGTCCAGCTATTTTTGTGGATTCTGGATATTTGAACTCATAATTCAGGCCCCTTCATGCTCTCATACTTGCACATGAGACACACTTAACCCCTGAGCCATCTCTCCTACCTTGATGCCTTTTCCTAGTGCAAGTGTTAGAACTCAATTCACATGCTCTTGAACCAAATGAGATTTATTGGCTCGCAGACCTGGGAAGGGTTAGGGTATGACTGCATCACTAAATTATGGTTTTGTTTACCTCTCCCCTTTTCACAAGGACCTCTAACTCCTCAGTCTCCATTTCTGCTTCTCTAATTTCAAACCTCATTTGTAAACATATGAAACATACTCCAGACAGCCTGTGCTGTCATCATCCAAACCAGGATACCCCAAAGTAGACAGAGAACTCCTGCCTTCACTGTTTACAGATTCCAGGGAAGGGCTCCACTTAGCCAGACTGGACACAAGGTTGCCATGGGCACACTCTTTGACTAGGCTTCTAGAACATATGGTTGGTGGTAGCACCAAGATCAGTTGGTTGAAGTGGAAGAGGAATGGCTTCCCCAAAAGAAAGATGATAAAGGTGCTTTTTTTGGGGTACAGTTCAGCAATAAGCTTTCTCTTGCTTTCACGAAGAGAAAAAAGAGGGCTGGAGGGATGGCTTAATGGTTAAGGCATTTGCCTACAAAGCCAAAGGACCAAGGTTCGATTCCCCAGGACCCACATAAACAAGATGTACAAGGTGGCACATGCGTCTCAAGTTTGTTTGCAGTGGCTGGAGGCCCTGGCGCACCCATTCTCCCTGTCTGTCTGTCTCTCCCTGACTCTCTCAAATAACTAAATAAACAAAACTTTAAAAGAAAAAGAAAAAGCAAAACAAAATTAGAAAAGAAAAAGGGGGGGGAACCCTAAACCAAAACAAACAGAAGTCTCTTGTGACTTTAAATCTTTCTTGACATCTAATCGAGAGAAATTAAGATGATAGCTTAATTCATTAGGAATTAATAAAGAGAGCCACCATCTACTCAACTTATAACTGAGTAAAATCCCATTTTTTGTGCATTTAATTTATAAGGATTCATGTATATCAATTATGTGAAGAAAGGAATATAACAGCCTATATGTGTGTATTAGTTGGAGATCTGTGGGCTAGGTCTCTGAAGAGAATTCTCATACTAGTAGATACTTATTAGAAGCTGGAAAGTAATTTTTCTCTCATTTCACTTAGCATTCATACACATTGACATGAAATTGACAAATATGTTAGAACTTACACATAATATAGACCTTTGCAAACTTAGTTGCTGATTATTGTTCTGTATATTGCAATAGGGAATTAGAACTTTCTTTTCAATAATGATTCATCCTTGAAGATTACAGAAGTAACTCAGCACTGTGTACAGGAAGGCCTCAAGTATTTTTCCTTCCCTTTGCTTTTTCAAAAACGTGTTATGATAAGTGTGTGTATGAGTGTATGTATGTCACCTCTTCTTACTTAGACATTACGAAGACTTGAGAGAGAGAAACAGAGATTTGGGATTTTTTAAATACAGTATTTATTTTATAAGATTATACTAATACATTCCTGTGTTGCAAAACCAATTTAGAGAAAGAATCTTTCTCTTCATAATTTAATCATCTTAACAAAAGATCTGTATACATTTAATTTTTTTTTCTTTTGAGTAACAAAAAAAGACAAGTAAAATATTTTTTTCCTTTTATATAGGTGGACATGGAAGAGGACCTAATTTGGTTTTCTTTTCAAAAGCCTCCAAAGACAAAAAGCAGCTTAAAATCTAAGATAAATAAACAAATGATTTACTAAACTACTGTCTCCAGCACCATTTTCTGTTTTGTTTTCTTTAAGATAGGATCTTACTCTAGCTCAGGATGACCTGAATTCACTCTGTAGTTTCAGGCTGGCCTTGAACTCCTACCTTGGTCTCAAGAGTTATGGGATTAAAGATGTGCGCCACCACGCCCGGCCTTTTCTAGTATTTATCTCTTTGTGTCTTCTCTTCACTGGGGCATACTGAGAATCACTGTCAAATCTTGTTCTCTTGCCTGAAGTGTACTTTTTCTGTAGCACATCCAGGATGGACAGCTCCATCATTTCTCTCTCCTTTTCTTTGAAGTCTGTGACGTTTGGCCTTCCGTTTGCTTGGGCATTCTTGTTGATCCTCCACTGTCCTTCTACTATTTTCCAAGTCACTTTCTTGTTCCTTAAATGTAGGTTACTATTTTCTGCCCCTCTGGCTTTCTTCAATGTGTTCTTGGCTTTTTCTTTAAACAGGATTCTCTCTTTTGCTTGCTTCTGTGACAGAGTCTGTCAATTTTATTTACCCATGAATGAGAAAAGGCGGTGTAAATCTTCTGTATAGCTCTGATCATCTAAATCAGCTGAAAATTTCAGCAAGCCTCCAGTCTTTCCTTCTAGAGATGTCTTTTCTGCATGTGTCTTTCGTCTTGATCTTGTTTGGCTGTATTAGTGTCCACTTTATTTTGCTTGCTTGTTTGTGATCTTTCTTAGATAGTTCTAGTAGGTCTGTGCCGTTGTTTTTCTGGTCACAGGTCTCTACAAACTTCTTGGCAGAGTGAATGCTGTCAAACACTTTGTGCAGTGTTCTTCTCATCGGAATATTTAGGTTTTGACCTTTATCTGCTGGACATTCAATTATGTCATCAAGGATTACATCAGTTGGAATGTCTTTTATATAAGCAAATCTTTTTTTTTTTTTTTTTTGGTTTTTCGAGGTAGGGTCTCGTTCTAGCTCAGGCTGACCTGGAATTTACTCTGTATTCTCAGGGTGGCCTTGAACTCTTGGCAATCTTCCTACCTCTGCCTTCCAAGTGTTGGGACTAAAGGCATGTGTCACCATGCCCAGCCAGATTTGTTTTCTATATCATTTTTATACTCATCAGTCACTTCAGGGAAGGGTTTGCTTGGAGGTTGTCTGAGTTTAGTGTTTATTTTTTTTAATTTTTAAACATTTATTTGCAAGGAGAGACACACACACACACACACACACACAGAATATGTGCGCCAGGACCTCCATCTGCTGCAAACATATTCCAGACACATGCGCCACTTTGTGCATCTGGCTTTATGTGGGTACTGGGGCATTGAACCTGGGTCATTAGGCTTTACAGGCAAGTGCCTTAATCACTAAGCCATCTCTCCAGCCCTGATTTCAATTTTATCTACTGATTTTCCAGAGTTTTGCCTTGGATATGCTTGGTGCATCCACTGTTACCTTCAAGTCTGTTGTTAGATGGTTTAATCTGTTGAATTTTGTCATTATTTTAAAAGATACCCAGCCTTCATCCAATTGATTCAGTTCTTTAAAAAAATTTTTCCAAATTGAATCTCTACCATGGTACTGAATTTGATGACTGCTGCTGGCCTCTAGAGTAGCCATTATTTTCATCGTCTCCACTTTCAGCCACTGTGGCTATGAGATATTTAATGAGAATTTCACACAGAAGCAGCTTTGAAGGGAGGAGTCTAAAAACCCAAGAGAACGACACTTGGAGCACAACTTCTTTGGCCTCCAGTTAGTCCCCAGGCACCATGACACCCTCTGCCATTTACCCCAGTGCCAGCCATCCCAGAAATGTTTGTTTTGTTTGTTTGTTTTTCGAGGTAGGCTTTTCGCTCCAGCCCAGGCTGACCTGGAACTCACTATACAGTCTCAGGGTGGCCTTGAACTCATGGTGATCCTCCTACCTCTGCCTCCCGAGTGCTGGGATTAAAGGTGTGCGCCACCACGCCCGGCTTCCAGAAATGTTTTTAAAGAAGTGGTCTGAAATGTCCCCCTTTAGCTAGCCTGTAAAACATGGAGGGAATAAACTGAAAGAACACCATGGGGACGAGGGTAGCCTCTACCCAAAGACGTTGCATCCCGTAACATTGGCTGGCTTGAGAAGACCCAGGCGCCAGCATTGCGGGCAGGGGCCCACTCCACAGCCTCACTGACATTTGCGTTTTTTCATACTGAAGCTCCAAGCACTTTGGGATGTAATTACCTAAGTGTGCCTGTAGTGGGAAGAAACTTGGGGATAATAACTAAACAACTCATCCCAGTAGATAGTCCATGCATACAACAGAATTTGTTTCTGAAGTCCATGGGTAAGGTAGACACTGAGTAGCCTTGAGGTATTCCAGGAAGGAGTCATGTCAGAGACTGACATGGTCTCTCTGGAAGCCCAACAGAGTCGGTTTTTGCTGCATGTTGGAGAAGTGTGCTGTTTACTATTAGCACAGGTGATATAAACTGCTTGTATATAAATCATGCAAGAATTGAGACTGACCGAAAGGACAGCAGATGGCCATTGCTCGTGTGAAGCTGATAATTACTGAGTGAATTACTGTAGCTGTGTGAATCATCTTTTTTTTTTTCTCCCCTCCTTAAAGTAGTAGTTGAATTCCAAATTAGAGGGCTGTATAATACATTTTCTACTGTTTTCCCATTTAGTCTGAATTAGTATGAGAAAACTTGCAACATCTGAGATTATGGAGTTTGTGTCACATTATACATGAGCTAATTGGTCATTAAAAAACATTCTTAGGCATTGAAACAGAAGTAAAATCCTCTCTGAGATGCAAGAATGGAATGTGCATGGGGGGTAGTTTTTGGACTAACCCGTATTTTACATCAAATGTCTATACTGTGTTTGAAGTTCTGGTAGCTGGTGTTGCTTGCTGCACACCGAAGCAGGTCCAATTTGAATAGTTCACAAGGGAGAAAAAAGATGGGTGGATAGATGGATTAGCTACTGTGTAATTAGACACTTAATACAGAGCTGGAGAGATGGTTTAGTGGTTAAAGTGCTTGCCTGCAAAGCCCAAGGACCCAAGTTCAGTTCCCTAGTACCCATGTAAGCCAGGTGCACATGGTGGCATATGCATCTGGAGTTTGTTTGCAGTGGCTAGAGCCCTTGGCATGTCCATTCTCTCTCTTTCTCCCTAAGTCCCTCTCTCCCACCCCCCTTTCTCGAATAAATAAATGGTAAATAAACACAGTGGTGAACTAGGCAGCCCTGATTTTGGCTTCCATGGAGCTTGCATTCCTGCTGGGGAAAAGGAACGGTGGTTTGAACAATGATGAAATGATTGTACTATAGTAAGTGTGATAAAAAGAACTATGTTATAAGCGCATTTTCATAGGAAACACTCTAGCTGAACAGGACAAAAAATACTTTTTTCCGAAAATCAGCTCTAGCTAATAACTTATAAATGTGATCTGCAGTGTTGAAAAGCTTGGTTATGTAAAAGTAGAACTTGACTGTAACTCGGCTTATTATGGTATGGATCCTTATGTGCTGAATAAAGCCCTCTGAAGCCTAGTCAATACAGGTAATAAAGCTGATAATGTTTAATTTGCAACGCAGGTGTTATTTCTTCCAGTTCTTTTGTTAATCAGCAAGTATTCATTGAATACCTTGTAGTATTCCAGTGGTTTGGAATCTTTATTGCATAGTTGGGGGGAAAAGACATATCATCTGATAATTCAAGTAGTGAATAAAAAAAAGGAAGGCACTCTGACAGTTTTAAAGATTTGTTTTGAGCAGGGCTTAGTGGCACATGCTAATAATTGTAGTGCTTGGGAGGCCAGGACTGGAAGATTGTGAGTTCGAGGCCTGTCTGGGCTTAATAGTGAGAGTAAAGAGAGTGGGGGAGGAAGGGAGAAAGAGAAAGAAAGAAAGAGCCTTCTGAATTTAGAGGGTGGTTTGGGGGAAGAAAAGGGCTATATATAGGTGGGTTGAATTTGAACAATTTGCACCATGCCCACAAGGAAGGAAGGAAGAACTTAGGTAAAAATAGTGGACAGGGAATGGAAAGATCAACTAGCTTGAGAAGACATGGAGAAAAAGTGGAGACTGCTCTCTCTCTCTCTCTCTCTTTTTTTTTCCGTATGTGTGTGTTCATACGTATGTGGGCACACTTGTGTGCATGTAGAAGGTGGTTATTGGGTGTCTTCCTTGGTCGCTTCCCCTTCATTTACTGAGGCAAGGTCTCTCAGTCGAACCCAGAGCTTGCTTTCTCAGCTAGTCTCACTAGCCAACTTGCTCCAGCTGTTCCCTGTCTTTGTTGGGGTCCCGGGTGGACCACCACATCCACCTGGGCATTTCTGTGGTGGTGGTGATCTGAACTCAGGTCCTCGTGTTCATGCAGCAAGTGCTTTGACCCCTGAGCCATCTCCCCATCCCTGCCCCCTTTTTGAGACAGGATTTCACTGTGTATCCTAGGCTAAACTTGCACTCACTATGTAGCCTGGGCTGGCCTTGAACCCACAGCAGGTAATTAATTATTCAGATCATTTACTAGAAAAAGATAATAGAAAATTAATAGAAATTAACTCTATTGCATGTGTGTGTTTGCTTTTTGTGTAGTGTGTGTGTATGACATGGCATGGTATGTATAGTGTGGCATCCCACACACCTGCACAGGTGGGGAGAGGGGTGTTCTCGCCTACATCAGGTGTCCAGTTCTGCTGCTCTTCTGCCTGGTCTGTTTTGAGCTGGAGTTTCTCTACTGATTCCAGAGGTTGCAGGACTCTGAGGATTCTTGGGTTTCTGCTCCCTGTAGGAATGGGGTTATAGATTCCTGTGGCCATGCCCAGCTATTTATGTGGGATCTAGAGATTTAAACTCTGATGGTCTCAGGCCTCTCAGGCCCTAATGCTTGTAAAGGATGCACACTTAACTGCTGAGCCATTTCTCTAGCCCCATTTTTTTTTTCCCTCACAAAACAAATCATAATGTCAGCGGTGAGGGGATTGAGACATGGCTCTACATTGTCATCCTTAACAGCCTGGGGCGTTTCCCAGACTTTTAAGGACCTCATCAGGCCAAACCCAGGATTTGTGGCTTCAGCAGAACTGCAGGAAGAGCCAAAATGAAGCAGAGTTGAAAATTTTATTTTAAAAAATTTTATACTTATTTGAGAGAGAGAGAGAAAGAAAGAGACTGGGGGCTGGAGGAGGAGGGGGATTAGGAGGAGAATGAGAATGGATAGGCGTGCCAGGGCTTCTAGTACCTGCAAACAAATTCCAGACACATGCGTCACCTTGTGCCTCTGGCTTACGTGGGTATCTGGGAATCAAAACTGGGTCCCTTGGCTTTGCAGGCAAGTGCCTTAACCACCAAGCCATTGAAGATTTTATTAAGGGCATTTTAGTGTACAGGCTTAAGCATGAGTGTTTAGGAGAAAAGAAGAGTTCTCAGAAAGAATAAAAGCACACCCGACAGCATGGATGTGGGACCATTAAGTCCTGGTGGTGACTGTATATAGTGATTTAGAAGCCTTTTGGAATTCCACTGTTCAGTGGGTTTCTAGGGGACCCTCCCTTCCTCTTGATAATTGAGATTATAGGATAGTTGCAGAGGTACCACAGTCTGATAAGACAAAACAAGGAGTCCATAGATTTGCAGCAGGGATATAGGACATGATGTTTTACCGTAAATGATGTTTGAGTGATATTCCTGGAAAATTACAAGTTTAACATCTGGGAAAGGGAGAAAGTCCTGAAGCAGTTGTTAATTATGCTAGCATACATGTTTCTCTGCTGGTGAAAAATTTCAGTCAGACTCTTAGGGGTGGGGTCTCCTTTCCTTTCTCATGTCCCCAGTATTTGCTCTATCTTTCTATCTCGCCTCACTTAGACAAATAAAACAAAGAAATAGGAGAGAAATCCTTGGATTGGGAAGACCAGAAGCTAAGCTAACACCACTGTATTATCAAAATTTCATGATATCTATAACAATATAGTAAAAAAGCTTAATTTGTTTTTACTATGATACATCTTGAACTTTTAATTGAATCTGAAGGCAATTTAGCAAAGCAAGATTAAAACCTGGCATTTTTGTTCACTTTTTAACATCTATCTACTGTTGCAGTAAGCATAAACACACATTTTTCTTTTAAAGCCAAAAGCAGAGATTCAATTAAAATTTCAGGCTTTTTTTAGGTAGTAAACCTTTAACAAATTAATTAACTTGGGTTTATTAATAAAACACAGGACTATTGATATATTTTGTCTGTATTACTTAAGATATATATATATACACACACACACATACATACACATACATATACATATATATTTTTTTCCTGTCTTTCAGTTACAGCGTTCTAGGTTTTCATTTAAAAGACATGAAAATTATAATTGTGTAATGTTCATTTCTGATAAAAGTAAAAGGTTAGGGCTGGAGAGATTGCTGAGTGGTTAAGGACACTTCCTGTGCAAGCATGAGACTGACCGAGTTCGAATCTCCAGGACACACGTAAGCATCTGGGCGTGCCACTTCTGTAACCCCACTCCTGTGGGGAATGGAGCCCGGATACCCCCAAATCACCAAAGCTCGCAAATCTCAAGCTCCAGAATCAGAAGAAGACTGTTCAGAGGAAAAGCCAGGCAGGTGATGGAGAGGAACACACAATGTTCTCCTCCAGCTGCCCTGGGGGAGCCCACAGAGAGCACTGTGAACACATGGAGTGCCGCGTAAGCATGGACACATGTGTACACCACACCACACCACACCACATGTACTATGCATGCAGCTGTTTTTCAAGATTAAATAAAAGATTGTATTAAAGGTTATTAAATCTCTGTTTAAAATGTATTTGAGGCTGGAGAGATGGCTCAACAGTTAAGGCGCTTGCCTGCAATGCCTAACAACCCCAGGTTCAGTTCCCCAGTACCCATGTAAAACCAGATGCATAAAGTGGCACATGCATTAGTTCATTTGCAGTCACTAGAGTCCCTGGCACATCCATTCTCTTTCTCTCTTTCTCTTTCTCTCTCTCTCTCCTTGCAAATAAATAAAATAAAGGTTTTAAAATGTATTTGAGAGTTAAACTAAAAAAGATAACATGGTTGTAAGTAAGTTTATTATTATTACATGTTACCAAAGTTCTGAGGTCAGATTTCCAATGTTGTAAAACTAATGTCTGATTCTCTCTTTATAAACAATAAGGTTTTCTTTATTTTTTTTTTTAAACTTTTTTGTTTATTTTTATTTATTTATTTATTTATGAATGACAGAGAGAGAAAGAGGCAGAGAGAGAGAATGGGTGCGCCAGGGCCTCCAGCCACTGCAAATGAACTCTAGACGCATGCGGCCGCTTGTGCATCTGGCTAACATGGGTCCTGGGGAATTGAGCCTCGAACCTGGGTCCTTAGGCTTCACAGGCAAGCACTTAACCACTAAGCCATCTCTCTGGCCCAAGGTTTTCTTTCTTTCTTCCTTCCTTCCTTCCTTTCTTTTTTTTCTTTTTTTCTAGGTAGGGTCCAACTATAGCTCAGGCTGACCTGGAATTCACTATGTAGTCTCAGGGTGGCCTCAAACTTATGGTCTCCTAACTCTGCCTTCCAAGTGCTGGAATTAAAGGTGTGCACCACCATGCCTGGCTAGGTTTTCTTAAATATTGTTCTGCTCTTAATAGTATTTATAGGAATGGCCTTAAGAACATTCGCATTCATTCATGCATATCCTCAGACACATTACAGAAATAATCATCTCATAATTATAATTCTTTAAAAAATATTTTATATATTTGCAAGGGGATAGAGAGAGAGAATATGAGTGTGAAGGAGAGAGAGAATAGGCATACTAGGGCTTCTTGCCACTGTAAACATAGTCCAGATGCGTGTGCCACTTTGTGCATCTTACATTCTGTGGGTACTGGGGATTTAACCCTGGGCCAGACCCAGGCCAGCGGGCTTTACAAGCAAGTGCCTTTAACTGCTGAGCCATTTTCCTAGCCATAATAATTGTAATTCTTAGTGCATAATAAGTTCAGGGAAAAAAATGCAGAAATGAAGTGACCCAAGGTTTGTTACTCATTTTTAGGAGCTCCAGGAGCAGATGTTTTTTTACTTTGTGCTGTCTTAGAAATTATACTAAATTTGTTGAAAGACTAGTGTGAAGGCTTGAGTGAAATGTCCCCCATAGGCTCATGTGTTTTGAGTACTTGGTCCCTGGCCGGTGGCAGGTTGGGGAAGTTGTGGAGCCTCTGGGAGGTGGAGGAGTTGTGTTGCTGGGGGTGGGCCTGGAGGTTTGCTTTGCTCACTGGTGTTCATAGCTCAGCTCCCTCTTGCTTCTTCCTTCTTTCTGCTGACGTAATGCCCTGCTGTCTGTTCTTGCCATGCTTTTCCTGTCGCGATAGAACTTCCCCTCCAGACGGTAAGCCAGAATAAACCCTGTCCTTTTGTAAGCTGCTTCTGGTTGGGTGTTTTGTCCCAGCAATGAGAAGGTAACTGTGACAACTAGCAGAATTCTTTTTTTTTTTTTAAATTTACCATTTTTTTCTTTATTAGTTATGTACATACTCAGTGTATAAACAGCATATGTTGATACCATCCTTACCCTCATCCCTGTCCTGCCCCCTCCCAAGGGACCTTCCTCGTTGGGGATGCCAGTTATCTTCATGGGAATTGTGGGTCATGCGTTGTGGGGTTAGCTATCAGTTATGCGGAAGAGGCAGTGTCTCTGTGCATAATGTCCCAACTTGTGGCTCTAACAATCTTTCCGCCCCCTGTTCCACAAATTTCCCTGAGCCATGTTGGGTATATTTTAGGTCTACTTCAGTGATGAGGTCTTGGGAGCCTCCGTGTCTCTGGATATCTGGTTTGGTAGGAGTTGAGTATTCTCTGTGTCTATCTCCTTCACCCTTGTGCTGATACCAGGTTCACCAAGAAAGCAGCACTCTTTCTCATTTCCACAATTACTCTGTGGCTTCAGCTAGGGCCCTGGTGAGTTGAGATGGGCTGATTCTCTCCTCAGGTTCTGTGTCCATCAGCTAGAATTCTTCCAGGGACATTAAACCAGTAAAGACTTAACATTTTTCTATGGTTATACAAATCACATCAGAGATCTCTTTTTTTTGTCCTTTTTTTTATTAATTAGTTTTGTACTCAGCGAATACAGTCAGTTTGGTACCATTATTAGGCTCATCCGTGACCTACCCCCTCCCCTTGACCCCTCCTTGTTGAGGTATACGGGCCATGCATTCTGGAGTTAGCCCACAGTTATGGGTAGGATAAATGTCTCTGTGTATCATGACCCAACATATGGCTCTGACATTCTTTCCGCCCCCTCTTCCGCAAAATTTCCCTGAGCCATGTTGGTTCATTTTTGGTCTGCTTCAGTGATGAGGTGTTAGGGGCCTCTGGGTCTCTGAATCTCTGATTTGGTAGGAGTTGATTTTTCTCTGTGTTGATCTCCTTCACCCTTGTGCCGGGTACCAGAGATCTCTTTAACATTCTTCTTTCTCCATTTAAATGATTCAACCGATCCTCAAATGGCCCAACAGAGGAGCCCCAAGTGTCTGAGAATGGCCCCAAATCCTTCTCAAAAACAAATATGCAGATTAAGTTCCATTATTTAAATGGCATATATTAACCCAGAATAGTTCAAAAAATACTGAATGACCAAGCCAGTCACTGGGGAGACTCAAAGCTCCTTGAAAGTATTGAGAAGTGACTGTTCAGAGCTTAGCACTGAGACATCTCTACCCTGCACTCTGAGGCTCTGGGAACAGTGCAGAAGAAGGTGTGGAAAAGAGAAGCCAGAGGAAGAAAGGAGCGCTTTGGAACGTTGTCTTCCAGACTTGAAGTGGCTGTCGCATTCATGACCTCATAGTGACTGTCATTACCTGCATATGACTGGCACAACATTGGGCCCATTAACATGTTGTCATGGATGATAGAGGAGGGCAAAAAAACAAAACAAGTCACCAAAGTACAAGGACTGAAAGAGGAAGGGGTTCAGTGGAAGGAAGAAGAGGGGCAGGAGTTAATGGTGGTAGTTTAGGATCAGAGTACACAATGTAAATGTATGAAAATTTCCAATAAAAATTTTTTTGGGCTGGAGAGATGGCTTAGTGGTTAAGGCACTTGTCTGCAAAGCCAAAGGACCCAGGTTCAATTCCCCAGGACCCATGTAAGCCAGATGCCCAAAGTGGCACATGCATTTGGAGTTCGTTTGCAGTGGCTGAAGGCCCTGGTGCGCCCATTCTCTCATTCCTTCCTCTCTGTCTCAAATAATTTTTTCAAAGTAAAAAAAAAAAGAAACCTGGAGTTGTACATTAACTTGGCCCAATGTAGGCCAAATTCTAGTGTTCTTACTTAGCCAATGTTGTCATGGGGCCATTGTTGTTTAAATGGGTTATGTATTATGTATTTGTGTATATATATGTATATGGATGCATTAAATGTTCCTTGGATATTTACTAGTCGGGAGGAAAGAACTTTGAGAATTATCAAGATGTCAGATATCTTATGTCTGAATGATTATTGGTTTTACAGCATGCTTGCTACATGATTTTGTAACAAACATTTGCTGCCAGATTAATCTGATTACTTTCTATGAGAGCCCAAGACATAGTGATGTAATGTACTGTGTTGTCTTCAAGTACTGTCTGGTGGGACATCCCCTCAAGAACTATAAAATCACTAATGATATGATGGTTGGGTAAATAACGTTGTGAAATTCCACCTCCAGAGGAAGTAATGAGTAGCTTGTCAACTTTTGTACTGGGATAGTGCTTAAGTGATATCTGAAACAATGTCTGCCTCAGTATATAGTAGTAAGCATCAGACATTAAGTATTTCATCATGGCCTGTATATTGGAATGAAGAGCTTGCCAACATCAATTGACAAGAGACAGCTTAGTATTTCAAAACATGGGAGATGTGGCCAGAAACAAATGAATTGACGTTTGTTAGCATATTCATATTACTATCATAACAAATGACCGTAAATTTAGTGACTTAAAGCAATGAGGAGTTTTGTAGTTTCTGACACTTGTCTCACTAAAGGGTCAGGGCAGGGCTTTGACTCTGGTGGCTCTGGGGAGAGTCTTTCATTGGCTCTTGCAGCTTCCGGAGGCTTAGTGCTTGGGCTCTTGGCACCCTTCCTTTATCTTCAAAGCCTGAGCTGTAGCATCTCTAATCCTGTCTCCGTTGCCACCTTGCTTTTTAGTTTTTACTTTTTTGGACTCCGACAGTCTTTTGCCTCTATTTTTTACTTTTTTTTTTTAAGTTTTTATTTATTTATTAGAGAATGACAGACAGAGAGAGAAAGAGGCAGAGAGAAAGAGAGAGAGAATGGGCGTGCCAGGGCTTCCAGCCACTGCAAACGAACTCCAGACGCGTGTGCCCCCTTGTGCATCTGGCTAACGTGGGTTCTGGGGAATCGAGCCTCGAACCGGGGTCCTTAGGCTTCACAGGCAAGCACTTAACCGCTAAGCCATCTCTCCAGCCCCTATTTTTTACTTTTAAGGACCTATGTAATTATGGATAATCCAAACTAATGTACCTATCTGATGGTTCTTTTTTTTTTTTTTTGGTTTTTTTGAGGTAGGGTTTCACTCTAGCTCAGGCTGACCTGGAATTCACTATGGAGTCTCAGGGTGGCTTCAAACTCACAGCAATCCTCCTACCTCTGCCTCCTGAGGGCTGGGATTAAAGGCGTGCGCCACCACGCCTGGCTTATCTGAAGGTTCTATTTCAGCAAAGTCCATTTTGCCATAGAAAGCGACATATTTATAAGTGCTAGTAATTGGGACTGGCATCACTGGATACCATTATTCTTCCTTCTGCAGGTAGGTTCTGGCACCTCAGTTTACTTCTGACAAGTTAATAGAAGTTGCTCTACTGCTGCTCTCTCTTCCTCCATTCAGCATGACTTTTGGTTCAGTATGTTTATTTTAACAAGAAAAATTTGTTACCACCAGAAAGGCATGACTGCTGGTGGCAAAGGAGGAACCAAGGCTGGGGAAATCATTGACTTCACCCATGAAGCACAGACTAATGCTGATGTGGAAATGTGCCAAACATGATCACAGAATGATTTAGTAGTGAGACTCAACGTAGTGCCATAATGAAAGGTTTGGGGTAAGAGTCTCTGATATGATATCTTTGCTTGGGGCCCTGTTAGTCAAGACAAATTGCTATCATTCAGGTCATGAAGAAACTACTAATACACCAGAAGCTATCTGACAGATACACTTAGCATTGACTATATCTTCTTTTCTTTCTTTCTCTTCTTTTTTTTTTTTTTTTTTTTTTTTTTTTTTTTTTTTGGTTTTTCGAGGTAGGGTCTCACTCTAGCCCAGGCTGACCTGGAATTCAACATGTAGTCTCAGGGTGGCCTTGAACTCGTGGTGATCCTCCTACCTCTGCCTCCCAAGTGCTAGGATTAAAGGCATGCGCCACCATTCCCGGCTGGCTATATCTTTTTTAAAGCCTTATTTATTTATTTATTTATTTGAGAGAGAGAGAATGAGAATGAACATGCCAGGGCCTTCAGCTGCTGCAGACGAACTCCAGACATGGGTGCCCTCCTTGTGCACATGTGCGACATTGTGCGCTCACGTCACTGCATGTGGTGTAAATGGGTCCTGGAGATTTGAACATGCATTCTTAGGCTTCACAGCCAAGTGCCATAACCGCTAAGCCATCTCTCCAGCCCACCACTGAGTATAGCTTTACAAAATGACTTGACCTTATTTTAGAGCCTTTACCTTTGAAGAGTTTGAAAATCTTGGAAATTAAATGATAATCACTAATATTTCTTGAAAATTACTGTGTGTCCAGGCATCATTCTAAATGTTGTATAGTCAGTGTTTTCTTTGTTCCTCACGGAAGATAGGTAGTTAACGTTCTCTAGTCCAGACTCCCAGCTGTGACACTAAAAGGGAGGGAAATGAAGCAAGTGTAAGTTGGCCTATGTAGCCAAACTGCCAAAAAGCTATGGGCAGGGCTCATTTCTTGGGAGACTAGAACCTAGGCCTTGAATAATAGGCTTCCCATTGCTCTTGTTCTGTGCTTTTTAAAAGATTGATTTAATTTTTGCTATGGACTATGTGGTGGTTTGGTTCAGGTGCCGCTCATCAACTTATGTGTTCTGAACGCTTGATCCCCAGCTGGTGGCAGTTTGGGAATTGCAACCTTTTTGGAGGCAGGCTTTCAGATGTTACAGCCAACTTCCCTTGCCAGTGTTTGGCACGCTCTCCTGCTGCTGTTGCCTACTTGATGTTGGCTAGGAGGAGATGTCCACCCTCTGCTCATGCCATTGCTTTCCCCTGCCATCACGGAGCTTTCCCTCAAGCTTGTAAGCCAAAATAAACAACTTTCTTCCCATCAGCTGCTTTGTGTCAGCACTGAGAGGTTGACCCTAACAGTCTGTGTTCCTAAAATGACAGTTCTGCCAGTAGAAGTGCATTGCCGTGATAGACACGTCGTGGTGTTTAGTGGACAAATACACATTAAGGTAGAGGTGGGGAGTATGGGACTATTCAGCCTTCTTATCACACAATCCCTTCAATTAGGGGAGTTTTGATTGGCAGCCTCCACAAAAAGCAAGGTCTGAAGGAACCCTTCCCCAAAGAAGAGATGGTATCTGAGAAAAACATCACTAATATCCACTCTATTCCATTTACAGATGTAGAAATAAAGGGATTTTGAAAAGGTAACCAGGCTGCCAAAGTCACTGATAGGAACTGGCCGAGTCCAGACTGAAACCTGATTTTAACAGACGCTTTGTCTTAATGCTCTTTCCACTTCACCGTTACACCAGTGAAAGGAGTTCAGTGAAGTGAAGTCATGAAGGGGGGCAGAGTAGTGGGGCAGGACGGTGCTAGTTCTTCAGGGAATGATTGATCACTAGCTCTTCTTCAGTGGGTTATTGGTGTCCACTGATGCTGAATGTTTATCTGGCCTTACAGTTTCTTAACTCCAGGAAGAAGTTAAAAAAGCTAGAGTTTTTTTTTTTTGTTGTTGTTGTTGTTTTGGTTTTTCAAGGTAGGGTTTCGCTCTAGCTCAGACTGACGTGGAATTCACTATGTAGTGTCAGGGTGGTCTCGAACTCATGGTGATCCTCCTACCTCTGCCTCCCGAGTGCTGGGATTAAAGGCGTGCGCCACCACGCCTGGCTAAGAAATTATTTTTATTTCTGACTTATTTTCGAAAGGCAAAAAAGTAAGTATGAAACATTTTAGATTATTATTTGTTTCTCTCTCTTTTTTTTTCTTCCCTGTATAGTCTTCTCACTATTTAAAAAGCTGCAGAAGAATAAGCTTCGTTAGTAATTGTTCTCAAGTACCACAGAGTGTGAGTTTAATTATACATGTTTAGGAAAATTGAGTAAGCATGCCATTTTTGCTTAGTTGTGCATTTGTAAAAGACTATGAAAATCATTTATTAGAAATAAATTTGGTCTTTGAAGAAAGATATGTGAGCATTGCTGTTGCTCTTGTCTCATTGGTGAGGAGCAGCGCTGGTTCGTCCTTACGGATGCAGCCCGGTACCGTGTGCCCTCAGCTGGCCTCTAGGAATGTGTTGACAGCATGTATTTTGTAACGTAGAACATTAAAAGCTATTTGAAAGAAGTTGATCTCCATTTGGAAGTATGCCAAATGTATTAGAAAAGTTGGTTTTAGCTCTTAAAAAAATCAGTTCTCACAGTTCTATATGTCTTATGCTTTGTAGCCATTCATTTCTTTTACTGCCATAAAGAAGGATCATGCAGAAAGTGAAATTAATTATAGATACTAAAAACTGGTTCTCATTAGATAAAATTGCAGTGAGTTTGGGTATATTGCCTACAAGCGACTACTCTCAGCTTTATTTTATTATTGTTACTTAAAATATTTTATTTTATTTATTTGAGAGAGAGAGAAAGAGGCAGACAGAGAGGGAGAGAAAGAGAATGGGCGCACCAGGGCCTCTAGCCACTGTAAACGAACTCCAGATGAATGCGCCACCTTGTGCATCTGGCTTACGTGGGACCTTGGAGAATCGAACCTGGATCCTGAGGCTTCGCAGGCATGCACCCCCATCACTAAGCCACCTCTCCAGCCTATTTATTTTATTTTTTAAAAAATATTTTACTTGGGGCTGGAGAAATGGCTTAGTGGTTAAGGGGCTTGCCTGTGAAGCCTAAAGATCCAGGTTCAATTCCCCAGTACCCACATAAGCGAGATGCACAAGGTGGCACATGTGTTTAAAGTTTGTTTGCAGCAGCTGAAGGCCTTGGCATGCCTGTTCTATCTTCCTCTCTCTCTCTTAGATAAATAAATAAATTTTAAAAATATTTTATTTATTTATTATATCAAGACAGGCAGAGAAAGGAGAGAAAAAGGGTGAATGGGTATGCCAGGGCCTCTAGCAACTGCAAATGAATTCCAAACACATACACCACCTAGTGCATCTGGCTTATGTGGGTACTGGGGAAATGAACCTGGGTCCTTTGGTTTTGTAGGCAAGCACCTTAACCACTGAGCAATCTCTACACCCATAAATAAAAATATTTTACTTATTAGAGAAAGAGGCAGGTAGAAGAAGAATGGGTGTGCCAGGGCCTCCAGCCTAATGAACTCGAGGCATGCACCACCTTGTGCATCTGGTGTATGTGGATACTTGGTAATCGAACATAGGTCCTTAGGCTTTGCAGCCAAGCCCCCCAACAGCTAAGCCATCTCTCCAGCCCCCTTGTTTATTTATTTTATTTTATTTTTATTCTTTTTTTTTTTTTTTTTGGTTTTTCAAGGTAGTGTCTCATTGTAGCCCAGGCTGACCTGGAATTCACTATGTAGTCTCAGGGTGGCCTTGAACTCACAGAGATCCTCCTACCTCTGCCTCCCAAGTGCTGGGATTAAAGGCGTGTGCCTACACGTCTGGCTTCCTTAGGCTTCGCAGGCAAGTGCCTTAACTGCTAAGCCATCTCTCCAGCTCTAGTTTCATTCTTTTACAGGTAGATATCCAGTTTTGCCAGCACCATTTGATGAAGATGGTGTCTTTTTGGCATCTTTGTAAAAAGTCAAGTGATTGTCATTACGTGGACTTATGTCTGGGTTTTCTATTCCATTGTGTGCCTGTTTTTGTGCCAGTACCATGCTGTTCTTATTACTGTAGTTCTGTAGTATAACTTGAAAGCAGATAATAACTCCAGCATCATTCTTTTGGACTCCTTTGGCTATTTGGGGTCTTTTTTGCTGTCATGTGAATTGCTGGATTGTTTTTTTCTGTATCTGAAAAATGGCTCTGGAGCTTGAATGGGGATTGAATTGAATATTTAAATTGCTTTTGGTATGATTTGCATAATATTAATTCTTTCAATCCATAAGCATGAGAGCTCTTTCCATCTTCTAATGTTTTCCTCAATTTCTCTTTTGACTATTTTAAAGTTTTTTTAAAAATCATTTTATATATTTACTCATTTGAGAGAGATTGAGAGAGAGAGAGAGAGAGAGGCAGATATATAGAAAGAATGTGTGTACCAGGGCCTCTAGCCACTGCAAGCAAACTCTAGATGCATGTGCCACCTTGTACATCTGGCTTTACATGGGTACTGGGAGATGAACCTGGGTCCTTAGGCCTTGCAGGCAGGCACCTTAACTGCTGAGCCATCTCTCCAGCCCTGTTTTAAAGTATACATTGTAGAGGTGTTTCACTTCCTTGGTTAGATTTATTCCAAGATATTTTATTTTTATTTATTTGGGTGCGTGCGCGTGCATGGTGTGTGTGTGTATGTGTATGTGTGCATCAGGGTCTGTTGGTGTAGCAAACACCAGGTGCGGGTGTCACTTTTTGCATATAGCTTTATGTTGGTGGCAGGGGAATTGAACCCAAGCAGGTGGGCTTGGCAAGAGCAAGCACCATCAGACCCTAATCCAAGTTTTTATTTTTATTTTTTAATAGCAGGATCTCACTATAGCCCAGACTGACCTAGAATTTACTCTGTCGTCCAAGCTGACCTTGAACTCATAGCAATCCTCCTACCTCAGCCTCCTGGGTGCTGGGATTAATAGGCATGTGCCACCACACCTGACTTTTTCAAGGAATTTTTTTTATACAAGTATATGTTGTATTTTGATCATAATCCCCAATTATGAAGGATTGTTTTCCTGATTTCTTTCTCAATATATTTATCATTAGCATATAGGAAGGGCATATTTTGTATGTTAATTTTATGTAAGATATTCTGCTGCAACTGTTAATTAGCTCTAGGACTTTTCTGGAAGGTTCCTAGGGTCTCTTCTATATAGAAACATGTCATCAACAAATAAGGATTGTTTGACTTCTTCCTATCCTATTCATATCCCTTTTATTTCTCTTGTCTCATTGCTTGAGGCAGGACTTCATGCACTATACTGAGTAGGACTGCATAAAATAGACACCCAGCTGATGTGCCTGGTTTTAATGGGAGTGGCTTGGGATTTTGTCCTCTTAGCCCGGTGTTGGCTATGGGTTTGTTGTAAATAGTATTTGTTATGTTGAGCTATGTTCCCTCTCTCCCTAGTCTCTCTCAAGGGCTTTTATCATGAAAGAATGTTGGATTTTTTTTTTTTTTCTGAGGTAGGGTCTCAGTCTAGCTCAGGCTGACCTGGAATTCAGTAAGTATTCTCAAGGTAGCCTTGATACTTACTCATGGTGATCCTCCTACCTCCTACCTCTGCCTCCCAAGGGCTGGGATTAAAGGCGTGCGGCCCCATGCCCGGCTGGAATGTTGGATTTTTGTCAGTTTTTACTGCATCTATTGGGATGATCATGTTTTCTGTTCTTGAGTCTGTTTACGTGTTGTATTACGTTTATTGATGCGATGGCTAATCTGTGTTGTCAACTTGACAGGATTTAGAATCACCATGGAAGCACATCTCTGGGCATATCTGTGAGGGATTTTCTAGTTTCAGTTACTTGAGGTAGGATGACTAACTGTGGGTCACACTTTCCCAGTAAAAAGGAGAAAGCTGGCTAAGCTCGCTGCTGCCTCACTATAGACTGAATGTCACCAGATCCCTCAAATGCCTGCCTTGCATGCATTCCTTGTCATGATGGGCTGCAACCTGGGACTGTAAGCGGAGTAAACTCTCCCTCCTCTATGCTGCTCTGAGCATATTTATAATGGTTCTTTCCAGTTCTTCGTCTGGATTTTCATCCAAGTCACTCTCATTATGTGCCATTACTGTGGGATTGCACATTTTTGGAAAGGCATGTTTTATGTTTCTTGTGTTTTTGCCTCGTGACTTGTGCATCTGGAGTGCGTTATTGGCCGAGTTTTCCTGGCACACGTGGGCTGGGTTTGGGGTTGGTTGAGTGCTTGGTGTTTTCTTCGCTTATCTGCTCTCGGGGTGCCTACGTGCTTCTTGAAGTTCGCTGGTGGAGACACCAGTGCTGACTGATGGGCTGGGCAGCTGAGCTGATCCCGGCTTGACTAGGGGGTGTGGCCTCTGATCTCACTGGAGGGACATGGTGTGGCCGGGGCTTGGCCTCTGACCATAGCGACTGGGGTCCAGATGGTGTGTGTCAGTGTCAGGGGGCCAGGTTAAAGTTTTGCCCTGCATCTAGCTTTAGGGGCTTGGGTAGGTAAGGCACATGCAGGTGCTAGGGTGCCCAGGGTAGGGCTTCCAGTGGAAGCTGAGCTCATGGGCAGGCATTTGTATGGTAAGAGCATATGCTGGGGTGCCTGGTTCCTGGGACAAGGGTACACTTAGTATCTCCCTTAGGAGCATGTTGGTGCCTGGGGTGCTGAGGTAGGTGGGTGTCTGAAATTAGGGCCAGGGGTCTGCATAGTGTGAGCAAGTGCCTGGGTGCTGGGGCATGGCTTCACAGGGCATTGTTTCAGGGCCTGGGCACTGTGCATGGGTGTTGGTATACTGGTTGCAGGCACTGGGTGGCTGACATAAGTGCTGGGTGCTACCTTTTGAGTGACATCTGGGCTCAGGTCCCAGTTATGTGGGTTGTGTGTAGGTGCCTAGGGTTCTGGGGGAGCCGTTCTCCCACATCATCTGACGTCGAGGCTCCTTGTGGTGCACTTGAGTGTCGTGTCAGGGCCTGGGCTGTGGTTTCATATGGTGCCTCACTGCTGGGCTCTAGGTGTGCTTGTTGGCCTCGGGTGGTGGTGTGCTAGGTTTTGGAGACAGGGTTTCACATGGTGTCTGACCTCAGGGTCTAGGGTCTTGTGGTGTATATGGGTGCCAGTTGCTAGGGGTGAGAGTTTTTTGAGACATCTGACTTTGGGGACTAGGGTCTATGTGGGCCAATTCAATTTATAAAAATTTAACAATATTTTTAGTTTTCTAGAATTGACAGTTTTGTTCATATGCCTTTTTGTTTTTGTTTTTTTTTTGGTTTGGTATAACAGTATCTTCTTCTTCTTCTTCTTCTTTTTTTTTTTTTGAGGCAGGGTCTTACTCTAGCCCAAACTGACTTTGAGCTCACTCTGTAGCTGGCCTTGAATTTAGGATGATCCGCCCACCTTAGCCTCCCAAGTGCTGGAATTATAGGCATGAGCCATCACACCCAGCTGACATAAGGTCTTCCTATTAGAGTTGTAGAATATACACAAAGTGTCTACATTTCTAGTTTTCCCTGAAGATATTCATGTTTGTCTGTGATTGACTTTCTAGAAATCTCTGGTAGGCTGTGTAATAGTTTTTTCTTGGGCTCATTGTTGTCTCCTTCACACAGCTCCTAACCCTCACATTTCCTAGTGCTGTATAATCAAGTATCCCTGGTGCCTGTAGCACGCTTTCTGGGACAGTCTGTTGCCCTCTGTGGATGTCAGCAACAAAACTGGACTGTATACTTATCCCCTGAGGTTTGGGACACAAGGAAGGAATTCATTCTGAGCTTTTGATGTCAGTTTGTGCCTCTTGCTTTTAAGTGGAGAAGTCTACTCACTAACAGGTCTAGACACTACCAAGTTTCATGTCACTGTTATCTCTTGACTTTGGTAGTGAAGCATTTCCCATACTTTTCAAATTTGAGCTATAGTTTCTAACTTTGTACTCTCATAGGAATCTTCTCCATCTAGCCTACTTTGTCCCCAGTACCTATTGTTTTTTTCTTTTGTCTGTAACCAGATGCTTGGGTGACGTCTGACAAAGTAAGTGTTTGAAATGTCCACCCAACACAAAAGGAAATCTAAATGATACTTTTCTCCCCTTCACAGAGATCATCATCTAGATCGCTGCAATCTAAGACCACAAACAAAGCCAAGTGATTGCTTATGTTAATTGAATGTAGCCGTTCCAAGTAAACATGGAAAATGAACCCGACTGTGAGACTGTGGAACAGAACCTCTATGCCAGGGCCACTGATGAAGAGCTGAATAAAACCTTCAATCTAGAAGCTTCACTTTCAAAATTCTCTTACATAGATCTGGACAAGGAGCTGGAGTTCAAAAATGATCTGGTAAAATTTCAACTTTTGTCAAGTGATGATTTTAACCAAAACTTTGACTACTGTGTGCTTTATGACTGAAAACACTCTAAACCTGTCACTTTTTTTTTTTTTTTTTTTGTTGTTGTTTTTTCAAGGTAGGGTCTCACTCTAGCCCAGGCTGACCTGCAATTCACTATGGAGTCTCAGGATGGCCTCGAACTCATGGTGATCCTCCTACCTCTGCCTCCTGAGTGCTGGGACTAAAGGCGTGCGCCACCACGTCCAGCTCTAAACCTGTCACTCTTGCATGCATTATATTAGTAGGAGTCTACCTATGGGTCTGTGAGGCACCATCACTCTTCATTTGTCTAGTCCACCACTGTTTATGGAACATGTAGATTCATGCTGTCATTTGAGCTTCCCAGCTCCCACAAGACTGCGGTAATCCATTTTATAGATAGGGATACTGGTGTGCAACTATGTTAAATGATCCCCCAAGGTCACCGAGCTAATGCTTAGCTTAGAATTGTTATTGTGCACACCGACTATTTCCTTCATGCATTGAATTTTAATAAGTTCCTGTGACTGTCAAAATAATTAATCACCAGTTGCTTAACCTAATCACCCCTTACCATAATTTATAAAATAGCTGAGGAATTCCATATCAGACCTTGTCATATCATTCAGCTCTTAGGTCTAAACATAGGAAAATAGAGGTTGTCCTAAAGGCATGCTCTTTTGTCATATTTAGGAAAGAGGTGCAAAAGTCCTTAAACTTCCTGCAAAGAACCACCAGGGTGCTACAGTTGGTATGTACCTCAGAAGTCACTGAATGGACGGATAGGGAAGGAAATACTTTGTAGTCTTTTGATCTAACACTTATCACCATGGATTAATGAGCTGAACATATGATCCATTTAGTAACAAATTTGTCTTTTAATTGACAGTGGTTCTAGTTAAATAAATAGCCTCACAATTACAAGAGGAAAACCCTCATGTGAACATTAATTTCTTTTCTTTGTTTAGATTGATGACAAGGAGTTTGATATTCCTCAAGTAGATACTCCTCCAACACTGGAAAGCATACTAAATGAGGTAAGTACACATTAGTCATCACTGTCATTTTGTGGCATTGATTGCAATACTTTTTGGGTTAGTTATAGTGTGTATGTCTAGATATATACTATCCATGATGGTAGCCTCTAGTCACATGTGTCAATTTAAATTTTATTTTCGGTTTTTCAAGGTAGGGTCTCACTCTGGCTGACCTGGAATTCACTATGTAGTCTTACAGTGGCCTTGAACTCATGGTGATCCTCCTACCTCTGCCTCCTGAGTGCTGGGATTAAAGGCCCAGCTTAAATTTTATTTTTGTAATGACAGATAAATTCAATTTCTCAACTGCACGGGACATATTTCAGGTACTCATTACTCCTGTGTGGGTGGTGTCCACTATGATGGTCAGCATAGACACAGAATGCTGCCATCATTGCAGAAAGTTCTGGTGGTCAGCACTGGTCTGCATTGTGAGTTTCTCAAGGACAGAAACCACATATTGTTCATCTTTTTGCCCAGCTGTTGCATTACTTTTCCTGGGGATGCTTGACCAAACATGTATTCAGCTTGTATATGGTATTATGACAGGCCAAAGAAATGATTTCACCCAGGTCCAGCCTGGTGACCCAGTGACTTTATTGCTCTTACTCACAGGGGCATGAGTGACTCAAAATAGCTATATCACCAAAATTTCAGCTCTTCTCAGCACAGGCAGGTAACACACTCATGAAAACTACATTCTTGGAGTCCTACCTTTATTTAACTTTCCACGCCCCATATAATCTAGCACCTCATAGGACCACCTGCAGCTGGGAGGTCGGAGGATGTGGTGGGTGGAATCACAGGTGAGGATCTTGTGACCCTCCCATTCCTCCTCTTCTGTGACCACAGGGCCAAGGTTATCTCTGCTCCATGACGGTGATAGGATGGTCATGTTCTGCATGGAGGAGAGAGCTGTACTACATTACTTCACCCCTTTCTGCTCACTCCTTTGTCTTCTTCACCCCCTCTTCCACAATGTTCTCTGAGCCAAGGAAGGGTTGTGTGTGTGTGTGTGTGTGTGTGTGTGTGTGTATTTTCTGAGCATTGGACCACCAGTCACTTATTCTCAGCAGTTTGGTTATGAGTCTGTCAGTAACTGCAGTGAAAGGTAAAGAAAGCCTCCCTCCACAACCTCAACTGCGATCTCTGAGTGTGAATTCACAAGTGTTTAGAAGGCAATTGTCAGGCATGTCCCATCCATTTAACAAACTAACAGCAGTTTCCCCTCCCCCCCCATATATACCATGATTTCTCCAGATACAGGCTTTTTCCCTCTGGCTTATCGTACCAAACATGATTTCGCATCTGTAGAGTAGGCCTTAAATTCAATCACAAGGCACTTGTTATACAACAGTCATGCTGCTATTCCACTAGTGGGCACATCTTGCCTGGCATGTTGGTAGTGTAGATTTCAGGGTCCACAGTTACTAGAACTATTAGCAATAATTCTCTCCCAGAAGCCTTGTTGTGGTCTGAATATGAAATCTTTCATAGGCTTATATGTATGAATACTTGGTCCCAACCAAAGTGACATTATTTGGAAAGGTTGAGAATCTTAGGAGAAGTTTATTAATGGGGGCAGAACTTAATTTTTATTTAAATTTATGAGTGTGCTAGTTTATTCATTATCATTATCTTATAGAACTGTTTATGTATATATCATTTATTCATAGACATTCATTTCCAATTTCTGGCTATTATGAAGGGTGCTACAGAAATATTCGTATTCATGCCTTTTGGTAGGCACCTGTAGCTGCACGCACACAGTTCACCTGGGCATGTGCCCAAGAGTCTAATTGGTGAGTGATCAGATATAGTCATAGTCAGCTTTTGTGAATACTTCCACAGATTTTCAAAGTGATGATTTCAGTATATTCTTCTGGGGATTATATACAAGAGTTCTTGTTACTTTTATACTTGTCAACTTTTGAATTTTTCTGTCCCTCCCCCACTTTGGCTTTTCATGGGTGGTGAAAAGTGTATAGTCATGCTTTTAATTTGAATTTCCCTGAAGACTGATGAAGTTGTATACCTTCACATATGTTTTGGCCATTTGAATATCTCTTTTGTGAGTATCCTTTTTGTGTTTTTAGACCACTTGATTCTATTATTTTTTTTTAAACTAAGCACATTCAAGTTTCCCTTCTTTTTATATATATATTTATTTATTTTTGTTTATTTTTATTTATTTATTTGAAAGCAACGGACACACAAACACACACACAGAGAGAGGCAGATATATATATAGAGAGAATGGGCGCGCCAGGGCCTCCGGCCACTGCAAACGAACTCCAGACGTGTGCGCCCTCTTGTGCATCTGGCTAATGTGGGTCCTGGAGAGTCAAGCCTTGAACCAGGGTCCTTAGGCTTCACAGGCAAGTGCTTAACCGCTAAGCCATCTCTCCAGCCCTCTATTATATTTTTTAAAGTGATTTTTAGGAGTTCTTTATATGTACTTGATAGAAATACTTTATTATATACTTATTGAAATTTCTTCTTTCTTTCTGTGTCTTTTTACTCTATTAGTGGTTTCTTTGTATGAGCAGAAGTTGTTTACATAGCTCAGCTTATTAAACTTTTATATTATGGTTATTTATCTGTGTGTTCTATTTTGGAAAACGTTGCCATTACCAAGGCCATGATGATGATATTACCATGTTTTGTTCCAAAATCTTTATCATTCTACCTTTCATATTTGGATCTGTAATTCATCTGATGTTGCCTGTCTACTCAGTGAAGTATGACCCACACTGTTTACTGGACAGAGTATTCTTGGCTGTCACCTTTGTTGTACCATTCACGGGTCATATATGTGTGGATCGGATTGCAATGGTATGTCTATAGTTGCCCTAATATCACACAGACTCTGTACCACCATCACCATCAGGGAGGAAAGGAGGGGAGAAGGGGGGCGGAGAAGAGAGAGTGAGAAGGAGAGAGGAAGAGAATGAGAGTGGGAGAAAGAGGGAAAGAGAGAATTAGAACAAACCAAGACAAAAGGAAACGATCAACAGTAAAAGAGAAGGAAAGAAACTCATTAGATCACCTAGAATAGCAAGAGCAGGGAGTGGTGGTGTATGCTTTCAATCCCAACACTTGTGGGCTGAGGTAAGAGAATCACCATGAGTTCAATTCCAGCCTGGGCTACCAAATGAGTACCACAGGGCTAGAGTGAGTCTCTGTCTAAGAAACAAACAAAACACACTAAATAGTTTGGATATTTCAAATCTTCCCTCTTTGTTCTTTGAGATTGCCTTGCTTTTTGATCTTTGCCCTGAAAGTTTTAGGAAAGGGAGATAAATCAGCTGAAATTTGATATGATTTCATAAATGATATACCTCAGTTTAGGGAAAATTGATATCTCTACTGCGTGGCAGTAGTTTAAATTCAGCCTGTCATACTCAATTCTTTTATTTCCTTCACTTTTCCTTTTGGTTATCTTGTAAGCCTGGCTGGATTCACTTTGCTGGTATGTTTTCCTAAGTCCCTCGGCTTCTTGAGCAAATCAAGTAAGACGTGGATCGACGCTTGCTTAAGACCTGTGTGCTGCAGTTCTCACTTCCAGTTGTTTCCTTTTTCTGCAGCAATTGCTGCAGTCCTTTACAGCTCTCAAGTAACAAAATGTCCCCTTGTTCGTAGAATACTTGCCTGCAGGGCAGATTTGTGGAATGTAATTATAAAACACAGACCACCTGGGGAGAACTGTTGATGCTAGCTAATGACACAGATTTCAGTCATGAGCACGTGGTACAGAAATCTAGAGTTGTAAGCTTGCTCACAAAGTAGTGCAGGCAGGAGATGAGAACTAGGGATGAAATCCTTGGGAACAGGGTTCAGTGGTTGGCTACAGAGAAGCTAGTGAATATGACTGCTGAGAGTCTGCTTAAGCTGGTGGAGAACCAGGAAAGAGATGTCAGCCAGAAACTAAGGGGAGACTTCCAGAGGTTTCAAGAAGCAAGGAATGGGGGCTGGGGTGATGGCTCAGTGGTTGAAGTGCTTGCTTGCAAAGCCTGACAGCCCAGGTTCAATTCCCCAGTGCAAAATCCAGATGCATGAAGTGGTGCATCTGGAGTTTGCTTGCAGTGGCAGGAGGCCCTGGAGCGCCCATGAGCTCGTGCTCTCTCTGTGTCTCAAATAAACAACTAAATTTTTTAAAAAGAAGTAAGGAATGGTCAAGGGGTAAGTGAAGCCTGGAGGACCAGAGCATGCTAACTGAGAGTAGGCAGTTAGCAACTTCAGCAAGGTTAGGAGTCGGCAGTTTGGAATAAGTGACAAAGGCAGCGATAATGAACATCAATTGGATTCTCAGGCAATGTAAGGCAGAAGATTGTCAAGTTGCAAGAGAAACATTACTCTTTAATGTTACACTTCAGAATCCACATGCACAAAGCCAGCTCCTCCAACTGCTATATCTGCTACTGTGTGTACTATGTTGTCAGTAATGTACCCTTTGCCTAGGACTTCTCACTCTCCTTAACGCCTGTTAAAATGGTAACCAGGGATGGTTGATTTTAACTCAGCAATGTCAGTTTTCATCATCTCTCTCTCTTCATTCCTCAGCTGGAATCTGCTCTCCTTTCTGACTGTTCGAGTATCTTCTTATTGGTCCTTAGTAATCCCCCTGCCTCAGAGTCTTCCCACTTCCCTTCTTTCCTCACACGGACCTAGTTGTCACTCTGAAACATCCGAGGTCCCCATCTTTTTTCTCCTCTCAAAATCTTAGTTGCCTTCCCACTGCCTACTATGCACACTATACTGATTAGTAAGCAAGCGAGGGCTGATATATGCTAGGTACTGTAGTAGGTGCTGTGGGCACAGTGGCAGATAAATAAGATAGGCGCGTGCCCTGCTGCCACCTTGCTTTTTTCTTTGGGTTCCTGTGAGCGCAAATGTGCATGCATGCTCATTTATGTGCAGGTGCAGGTGCATGGAGACCAGACGACAACCTTGGGGGTCACCACCTCTTTTTATTTTTTATTTTTTTGAGACAGGGTCTCTCAGTGGTTTGGAACTTGCCAATTAGGCTAGACTGGTTGGCCAGTGAGACCCAGGGATCCTCCTGTCTCTGCTTTCCCAGTACTAGGATTACAGGCTCATACCAGGATGCCTGGCTTTTTATTAATTTATTATTTATGGTTGTGTGCACACATGCACAAGTGTGGCAAGAATGTGTGTGGAGGATCAGAGAACAACCTGTGCTCCACCCCTCTTTGAGTCTGGGTCTCTTGCTGCTGCAAATGAATTATGTTCTATCTAGACTGTGAAGGAATGTCACACTAACTGGCCCCTGAGTCTCGGATTCTTCTGGCTGCTCTCTGCCTCCCGTTGTCATAAGGCACATTGGGATTACAGACGCATGCACCATTTTATACCTGGTTTTCTGTGGATGTTGGGGAATTGAACCCGTACCATCAGACTTCGCAAGGAAGCACCTTTAGCCACTGAGCCATCTCCCCAGCCCAGCAACTGACATTTTGATATGGGTTCTGGGGATTGATCTCTGGTTCTCAGGCTGGCCAGGCCAGCACTTTACTGATGGAAATGTCTTCCCAGCCCAGAACGTAAGGTTTTTTACAAATTGGATTCCAGTTCATCTTTCCAGATGATCTCTAGTTTCTGCTCATACTCTGGTCATTTAGGATTACTTATTTTTCCTCTAGCAAGATATCTACTTGAAATCAGTGTTTCTGTATATACTTTTCCCTATCCAGAATATCTTTCTTCTGTTCACTTTTCATGGTTCATTATAGTCAGGTGGTAATTGTTATCTTCCAATTAGCCATTGGCCATTAGCTCATTAGCAAAGCATCTGTATAGACTTGAATTTTCTTTTCTTTTCTTTCTTTCTTTTTTTTTTTTTTTTTTTTTTACGTAGGGTCTCGCCCTAGCCCAGGCTGACCTGCAATTTACTATATAGTCTCAGTCTGGGCTCAAACTCACAGCAATCCTCCAACCTCCTCCTCCTGAGTGCTGGGATTAAAGGGTTAAGGCACCACCATGCCCAGTCTTAGGCTTGAATTTTAGGAGCTACTCTGTAGCTAACAGTGGTCTGCGCAAGTCTTCCTGCAGTAGGAGGAGGTGGGAACTCTGTGAAGAGTGATACCTATGCAGAGTTGAGATGCAGGTCTGTGAATTCTGCACTCTGCCTTTGTGGTGAATCAGAATGTGTGGGGGAGGGGTGAAAAGCAGAAGAAGGCCCTTGAGTGCTTTGCAGAAGTGCATAGCCTATCTGACTTGTCTTATAGAGTATTTGGAATTTATGGTTTTATGTCCTTTCAATTTAGACTGATGATGAGGATGAGTCTTTTGTTCTTGAGGATCCTACATTGTTAAACGTGGACACTATTGATTCTCACTCCTACGATACATCCTCTGTGGCCAGCTCAGATAGTGGTGACAGGACCAACTTAAAAAGGTAAACATTCTTTTAAATCACTCTTGTATGTGGTTCACATATTTGACTATTTAAAATGTCAGTGTCAGCCAGGTGTGGTGGCTCATGACCATAACCCGGACACTCAGGAGGCTGGGCTAGGAGGATCACCATGAGTTTGAGGCCAGCCTGGGTTCTAGAGCAAGTTCTAGCTCAGCTTGGGCTACAGTGAGACCCTGCGTCAAAAACAAAACAAAATAAAATGTCAGTATCTGTTTATGGGACGATATGGTTTCTTGAAGTCTTGCATAGGAATAATGTGCTTATTAAATCCTTAAGATATTGCCATGCCTGAGTGAGAAGATGAAAAGGTGGCAATTGAATCCCAGGAAGAAGCCGTAATAAAAGCTGGGGCTCCCAGTGACAGTAGAGTTGTTGGAGGGAGCATGGTGTTTGTAGTGGGAACAGGGAGCTTGGTCCACCCTGCCACCCTGCTCCCTGCACCCCTTAGGTCAGCTCCACATTCCTTCATTTCCTTGAAGTAGGTTCAGAGGAGAATCACATGGGGAAAAGATTTCTCACCCTAAATTACTTCAATTTTGTCTGCTTTTGCCTTCTGAATTCTTGGCGAGAACATGGAAAGAGAGAAGTAGAAGAAGTATTATACATATATATATGTATAGTTTTTGAGCTCATGTGTAACTTTTTTTTTGTTTTGTTTTTGTTTTTTGAGGTAGGGTCTCACTCTAGCCCAGGCTGACCTCGAACTCGCAGCGATCCTCCTGCCTCTGCCTCCCGAGTGCTGGGATTAAAGGCGTGTGCCACCACGCCCGGCTATGTGTAACTTTTAAATGTTGATAAAAATTATGTATATTCTTCTCTTAGTTTGCCTGTATTAGTGCTGTCTTCCTTAGGCTGTCCTCTCTTATGGGACAGTGAGTGCTATGCCATATGTTCTCCTCCTCTTCCTGCTTTTATGCCTTGGTCACTACCTCCTTCAAAGCTATGATGTCATCTTGTCGCCTGCCTAAGTCAGAAGTCCTTAGTGTGATCAGTGTGGACCATGTTAACTGTTTTGAGCTCATCTCTGAGTGCTCACTCCAGCCCGCCCAATTCATGTCTGCTGGTCCTCACTGTTCCCCAGACATACTGTATACCTTAACATCTCCTTATTTGCCCAATAGACTCATCGTATCCATCATGGCCAAGTCAGCCCCCCCCACCCGCGCTCTCTCTCTAGTGGTGCCAGGTATCACCTGACTAAGCTGTTTTGCGTTCGCATCTCTACACTACTTTGTTCACATTTCTAATCTAGCTTTTATTCTTTGTCGCTTATGAGCCCCTCTATAGGCTATGGCGTGAGAGTAGGAATTGTGACTTTCTTATTTTTGGATCACTAGTATGTACTTACAGAGTAGGTGCCCTGTAATGTTTAATAAAAGGTTAAAAATGGCATTTTAGGAGCTGGGGAGATGGCCCAGTGGGTAAGAGCGCTAACTGCACAAGCACGGGCGTCTGAGTTCAAGCTAGTACCCACGTAACAGGCCAGGCATGGCTGTGCCTGCCTGTAACCCCAGGGCTGAGGCAGGAGGCTCGCTGGAGCTTGCCCATCAGCCGTCTAGCCACAAAGCAGTGAACTCCGGGTTCAGTGCAAGACCTCTCTCAAGTAATAAGGCAGCCAGCAGAGGAGGACACCTGATGGCCTCTCCTGGCCTCCACACACATGTATATGGGACTTTTGCATCTGCACACATATGTGCATATACCCATCCCCCCCACAAAACCCTTTCTTTTTGAATGATGATGAGTTTTGTGTGAGTGAAAGGAGCCATTAGTAAGAGCATCAAAGTGAGTAAGGAATGGGACTCCAGAAGGTGCTGGTTTAGCAGGGTGAGCATAGTAGTCATAGACAGGAGGGCCTGAGTGGGCAGGCACATGGAGGTCACAGGGACCTGGCAGGCTGGAGGAGTGGTCTGTAGGAAGTTTCTGTGCACCTTCAATCAGTGGAAGGGCAATGCGGACTTCATTCGCTTTCCTGCTTGATCTCTGAGGTTCCAGGTGGTTCAGAGCACATCCTTATGTGTGACTGACAGCTCTGTTTTAAAAAGAAGTATAAAGAAGCTAACAAATGACAGGCAGTGTAATTTTCTGCTTTCTTATTTTTATTTTTATGTGTTTTCTTCATTCCAAACATTGGAGTTCGGCCTTTTCATCTTTTTCATGGGTTAAACATTTTCTTTCCTCTTTTAGGAAGAAGAAGTTACCCGATTCTTTTTCACTACATGGATCAGTTATGCGACATTCACTTCTGAAGGGAATTTCTGCCCAAATAGTGTCTGCAGCTGTAAGTATTTTGTTCTTTCCCAGCTTTATAACCTGAAATGGGATAATGAAGTAGGAATGAGCATAAAACTAAGCACAGCTCTTCTCTTGGCTCAAAGCTTCAGGAAAATGCAGTCTGGCTTTCATGGTTTTTGTGTGAGTAGTTCTGACTCAGAAGACATGGCTGTACATCTTGACATAGAAATTAATGCAGCCATGAAAGTAGAGGTCTGTTCAGAGTTCCAGGTGTGCCTAAGTGAAATAAGGCAGCAAACCTAGCAGAAACCCTCTCTGCCTTTTCTTTGCATCACTTTTCAGATTAGTCACCGTCCTATTGAGGTTATTGTTTTAGTCTTTATCCGGAGAAAAGATTAATCAGAATGTTTTACAACCAGATTATTTTTAAAGACAATTCACAAGTCTTTTTATGTGCCTTATTTCAGTTATTCCAACTCTGAAAGTAGGTGAAGCCATATTTTATCTTTCAAATGAAAAATAATCACACAAAGTTGGGTTTCTGACTCCAACTCTGGGGTTTCTTTGTTGTAAAAATGGGGTGGCCGTTGAATAGCAGCTGAAACAGACTAGATTTTTTTTTTTTTTGAAAATGTGCTGGAATACTAGGTCAGTATAAAAATATTTCATCATATATTAAGATGACACACCATCCTTGGACCTCAAAGCTCACACTTTCATTTAGTGTTTCAATTCTAGTTTTCTGAATTCAGTAGATTCTGCGTATCATAGTGATGATGACAGATCCAATAGCAACTTTGATGTGACTTTTTTTATGTTCTTTTATTAGTGTTTAATTGATATTTTCATATTTGGCCAAGAAATAAAATCTGAGGGAGCAAGAGGTTGATAGAGGAGTAACATCGTGACCCTACAACTATGCTTCAGATTTATCAAAGAATTTTCTTGTTTCATGTAGAAAAAAATTGTTCATTCTGAGGAACTGCTATATGGTGACCTGGCTTGTGTGTATAATATCAGACGTAATGCTAAAAAAAGAGATGGCCAAGCACTGCGGGAAAGCTGGGGAGTGTCCCTCCTCCATTAGGTGGAGAGCAGTTCATATTTGCTGGAATGGGAACCACCTGTTGAGGATTAGATTTCCATGACGTTGTCTGAATTTAATCCTTATGTAGGTGATGAAATTCATTCCTTTCAAAATCAAGATGAACTAGAACAGTTGTTTTACCCACCTGTGCAATTTAAAAAATATTTTGAATAACAGGGACTGAACTAAAACTCAGGCACCGAGCAATGATTAGATAAATCTGTTATTTAAAAGGGTTTCCCCCTCCCTCTTGAAGAGGAGGGGAACGAGTAATAAATCCCAGAGTGCCTGCATTCGGTTCCTATTCCCTCGCCGTGGCTGAGCTGCTCTGGTATGTTCAAATGAAAACGGTTTTTCTGTAACAGTCCTCACATGATGCTTTCCTAATTTTGGATGACCAGCTCAATTGAAGCTGCATGGCTTTCTGTGATGGTTAGTTTATTAACATGCAGAGCTGGTTAGATTTTAGTGTATTTTTCTTGAGTGGTCATCAAATTGTGCTTTCAGTCTTGTGGACAGTGATGTTATCGGGCCTGCATGTCCTTTATCATCATAGCTGTGGAGTCCATGCATGGAAGACACTTAAGACATAGGAAATGTATTGAGTTGTTAATCTTATTGTTGAATTTGGGGGGTCCTTTATGACATGTTACTATGTTTAATCTAAATTAGGACCTTTATCACTTTAAGGATCAACTTTAAGATATTACAGATGCCTCAGCACAATGTTTTTGTTGTTTCTTAAATGTGTCCCCTTGCATAATCTCCTGGGAGTGTTTTACAGTTACTCTAGACCTCCAGAGTTGGAATCATCATACAGCATAGGGGTCTGTATTTTAACCAGCATCCCAGGTGATGGTAATAGATTCTGGCTTTTAAGAACCAAGATGTTGCAGCATCATTGCTAAAATTTCATGATTTATAAATGCTTCCCACATCTGTGCATTTTTACCTTTGAAGTCAGAAGACTTCTAATTTCATTATTCAGGTTCCATTTTGAATATAGATTATGTTTTTCATCTGTCTCATTCCTGTTTTTCCTTATGCAGAACACAAATCATATCAGAAATTTATAGCATGCTTCTAATTATCAGGCCTTATGTTAGTGTACTCACTCCTGTATGTCCACGAATATACTGTTCTTTAGAACACTGTATGCAGCAGCCTCCGTGATTATTTTTCCTCGTGTTTCCATGCACCTGAATGCTTCTTAAACTAGTTCCCAGGAAGCTTTACACAGCTGAGTAAATAGATTCTGCCTTATGAGAAGTGTCAGTAACTAACTGACCATATTGGCAGTGATAGACAGGATAGGGAAGTGACATGAAGCCTGACCTGGAAGCCCTGAGTTTGAAACTGGCCTACCTCAGATAGCCTTGCACAAGACTCTTACACTCTTGGAAACTTGTTTTCTTACCTGGAAAATCAGAATGCTGATACTTGTTCTGTCTCTCCTAGCTTCAGAATCACATAGTGTAAACTATGTGTGTGGAGGCTCTTTGCTACTGCAGTACTGTATTACTGCAAGCTATGATGAGTAGTTAAAGATAAAGAGTGGGCTGGGAGATGGCTCAGGGGTTAAAAGCCCTTCTGGGCTGGGAGATGGCTCAGGGGTTAAAAGCCCTTCTTTGCAAAGCCTGGTGGCCCAGGTTCAGTCCCCAGTACCCATGTCAAGCCAGGTGCACAAAATAGCTCATGTGTCTGGAGTTCATCTGCAGTGACAAGAGGCCCTCGCATACCCATGTTCTCTCCTTACTTCTCTTATAAATAAAGAAATATAATATACATATAAATAATATTTTATATATATATACTGACCATATTGGCAGTGATAGACAGGATAGGGAAGTGACATGAAGCCTGACCTGGAAGCCCTGAGTTTGAAACTGGCCTACCTCAGATAGCCTTGCACAAGACTCTTACACTCTTGGAAACTTGTTTTCTTACCTGGAAAATCAGAATGCTGATACTTGTTCTGTCTCTCCTAGCTTCAGAATCACATAGTGTAAACTATGTGTGTGGAGGCTCTTTGCTACTGCAGTACCGTATTACTGCAAGCTATGATGAGTAGTTAAAGATAAAGAGTGGGCTGGGAGATGGCTCAGGGGTTAAAAGCCCTTCTTTGCAAAGCCTGGTGGCCCAGGTTCAGTCCCCAGTACCCATGTCAAGCCAGGTGCACAAAATAGCTCATGTGTCTGGAGTTCATCTGCATATATATTTTTTTTGTTGTTGTTGTTGTTTTAAGGTAGGGTCTTACTCTAGCCCAGGCTGACCTGGAACTCACTATGGAGTCTCAGGGTGGCCTTGAACACTTGGCGATCCTCCTACCTCTGCCTCCCAAGTGCTGGGATTAAAGGCATGCGCCAATAAAAATATTTTTTAAAGGGCTATTTAAGCATCAAATCTGTCCTCATATGTGATTCATTACATTTAATTGAGCCCATAGGATAATGCCTTGGGGTAAATAGAGTAGTATTTGCTATTTCTTTAAACACATAAGGAAATGAATACCAGGAGCTAGTGGGGTATTTGTAGAGAGGAATCTCCTACTTAGGACATTTCTTGCATCTTGAATCTTCATTTTGACCCTAGCATACTTTTAGTTTATTTACATTATGAAGCGCAAACCTCTTTCCCCTTTAAATTTCCACTTATCAGTACCCCTACTGAAGCATCTGATCGATTCTCATGCTTTTTGTATTTTAAAAAATTTTTTATTTATTTTATTTGAGAGAAATAGAGATAGAGAGGGGGAAGAAAGAAAGAATGGGCACGCCAGAGCCTCTAGCCACTGCACACGAACTTCAGACACATGTACCACTTTGTGCATCTAGTTTACGTGGGTACTGGGGAATCAAACCTGGGTCCTTAGGCTTTGCAGGCAAGCACCTTAACCACTAAGCCATCTCTCCAGCCCTGTATGTATATGTATGTATGTGTGTGTATGTATATATATATATGTGTGTGTGTGTGATATATATATATATATATATATGTATGTATACATATGTATGTATATATATGGTGTTGGCAATTTCTCTAAGATGAGGATAAAAATAAAGTCATACTTTTTGTTTGAATTGGTTGGATCAAAGTGTGTGCACAAAGAAAACCTTATACCATCTTCTGTTTTTAAATACTATCTTTTCAAATTCTTTTTAAAAATCTCCTTTAGGACAAAGTAGATGCTGGCTTACCTACAGCAATTGTAAGTATACCTTTAACCATAAAAGGTAAGATTTTTTATTTTGTTGAGTATTCTGAAATATACTCAATGCTTAGCTTTCATCTTTTGCATGTATATGGGTGTGTGGTATGTGTGTCTGTATGTATGATCATGTGTATGTGAGTGCACATGTGAGTATGGGTACACATGGGTGTGTAAGTGCATGTGTGTGGAGGCCAGCGATTGATGTTAGATGTCTTCCTAGGTTGGTTTTTGCCTTTATTTTTGAGACAGTTTCTCACTGAATGTGGGATTCACTGATTTGACTAGACTAGCTAGTCAGGTTGCCCCAGGATCCTCCAGTCTCTGTCTCCCCAGTGCTGGGATTTCAGGCACGTACCACTACGTCTGGCTTTTACATAGGTGCTAGGAATCAGAACTCAGGTCTTCATGCGGAACAGCAAGCACTTTAGCTACTGAGTTATTTTCCCAGCCCTAGATTAATCCTTGGAATGTTCAGTATGCTGCTATTGATAATAATAAATTCATAAGTCCTTTTATTCTAGGTAATAAAGTTGAAAGTTTGTCCATGTCAGATTTAGCATTCTTGTTACTCTTCACACTCTTGCTGGAGAGCAGATAGTGGAATAATGATTCGGTTGTATGTAGTTCCATCCTGCCCAAGTCAACTGTCTCTTGTGACTTGGCCTTCCTTGTATTATTATATTTGGAGTGGAAAAATTCAGTGAAATCACCGTGGTAAACACAAATTTAAAGCTTTGAACTCCAGTGCCAAGCCTGCCGAGTAGTAAATGGGGAGTGATTATGGGGGGGGGGGGGTGCTGAAAGCACATTAAAGGTCTCTGCTCTGGTTTTCTCCAGCTGCCTCCTGTGGCTTTCGTATTCGTCAGTCCTGTGGTGAGGAATGTGTCTGTGGATAAACTGCGGAAGAATGTTCTCATCCCTTCCATGTATCTAGAAGGCTCTTGAGTGGGTGGTATAAATGCTTCCTCCTGTGTCTGGGTCCTGGTGCTTTTTCTTTTTCTTTTCTTTTTTTCCTTTTGCTGTAAAGAAAGCCAAGAGACATTTTTTTTACATATAATGTTCAATATGATCTATACTGATAGTGTGTCTTTAAAATTTAGAGGAATTCCCAAAAATAAGTTCCCTGAGTTTATTTCCCATTTTGCCTCCTAGATGAGATTTCTTCCTATTTCTAATAATTGGTGTGTCATCTGGTGCCTGGAGGAAAGCAGAGCAACAAATTCATCTCTGATCATTTCCAGATCTTTGATGTAATATACTAAAGTGTAATTTTCCTTTTTGTTTCCAGGCAGTTTCCAGTCTGATAGCAGTGGGCACATCTCATGGATTGGCTTTAATATTTGGTAATTTTCAAATTTTAAAATACTAAGAATCCTTTGGGGTTTTATAATGTCTTTTTAATCAGATTTTAAATAGATTTCATTTTCTTAGACAAAACTCAGCTCGTTTTGCTACTCTTTACGCATTTGTTTTCCTCTTTATGAATGTATAGGTGTCATATCTGATCTTCTCTTTCCACCTTCTGCAGACCTAGACAGAAAGAATCAACTAGAAAGGAACCTTGGCTCGCCCATTTGTCTGCATGTAGTTGTTGTTGGTAATTTTTGATGCTAAGTCATATTCCACTAATGGGCTTTTTTTTTTTTTTTTTTTAATTTGAGAAAGAGAGAGAGAGAGAGAGAATGTGGATGTGCCAGGGCCTCTTGCTGCTGCAAATGAACTCCAGACATATGCACCACTTTGTGCATTTTGCTTTATGTGGATACTGGGGAATTGAACCCAGGCCCACAGGCTTTGCAAGCAATCACCTTTAACTGCATAGCTATATCCCCAGCCCACTAATGGGCATTTTAAAAGATTTTCAGGGAAAGGGATTCTGCAGGTGTCTGAGTAATTTCCCATTCTTTTTACTGACAGCAAAGTTGTTTTCATATACATTATAAATCTCTATCAATTAAAAAAATTTAGCCCATAGTTACATGTTCTTTTCTTAAGAAGAGAACATGAATAATTTTATTTGCATAGTAGAAATTAGTTGCATATTCTCATTTTTAAAAATCTGAGACTAGTCAGTTTCATTAGTGTTTTGTTTTTGCATTGAGTGTTTGAGCAGAATCTATTTTGTTCTTTTTTTTTTTCATTTAAAAACCATCAGGGACTGGAGGGATGGTTTAACAGTTAAGGCGCTTGCCTGCAAAGACAAAGGACCCAGGTCTATTCCCTAGGACCCATGTAAGCCAGATGCACAAGGTGGCACATGTGTCTATAGTTTGACTGAAGTGGCTGGAGACCCTGGTACTCCCATTCTCTCTCTTTCTCTCAAATAAACGAATAAAAATTATATTAAAAAAACCATCATATAGGGGTTGGGGCAGTTGCTCAGCAAGTAAAACATTTGACATGCAATCACGAAGGCCTGAATTTGGATCCACAGCACCTATATAAATGCTGGGCATAGCAGCACACATGTGTAATCCCAGTACTTGGGAGGTGGGAGCAGGTGGAGCCCCAGGGCTAACGTGGGTCCTGGGGAATCCAGCCTCGAACCAGGGTC
The DNA here is from genome assembly GCA_036346955.1 of Dipus sagitta. Lineage (NCBI taxonomy): Eukaryota > Metazoa > Chordata > Mammalia > Rodentia > Dipodidae > Dipus > Dipus sagitta. The sequence continues at coordinate 39,656,586 of CM070773.1, forward strand.
CTTAGACTTCACAGGCAAGCACTTAACCGCTAAGCCATCTCTCCAGCCCTTATGCGATCATTTTTAAAGGACAGATTCCTAAAAGTGTACTTGCTTGTGCTGGGTCATGAACTTTAAAGACTTTTTAATGTATATTGTATAATTGCCTTCTAGAAGACTTTTAACAGCTTGATCTTTTTTAAAAATTATTTATTTATTTGAGAGAGTCTGAGAGAAAGAGGCAGAAAGAGAGAGGGAATGGGCACACCAGGGCCTCTAGCCACTGCAAATGAACTCTAGACGCATGCACCACCTTGTGCATCTGGCTAATGTGGGTGCTGGGGAATCGAACTGAGGTCCTTTGGCTTTGCAGGCAAGTGCCTTAACTGCTAAACCATCTCTCCAGCCCCAGGTTGATCCTTTATCAGGTATAAAATGCTTATTTTCCTCTAAGGGCATAATTGATATTAGATTACTAGACCTTTGGGGAAGGATCTTTCAGTCCTGTTATTTTCCATATAAAGAATGACATGCACAGGGTCAAGTTCAGAATTAAAGAATATTGACTCCTTGATCAGTTTATTTCCACGATTCCAAGCAACCCTCCTATCTTGAGAGAAAAAGAAGCAAAATTCCAAGATATGAAATAAAGAGTTGAAGAACTAACATGAATGGGGTTGGAATATAACACAAATGTTTATCTTTCAGGACAATGCATGTTGATTTTTTTTTCTTCCTACTGTGAAGTACTCAATTTCCCTCAACTATTGCTGCTTTTAATTTTATCATTTCCTCATCAAGAGGTTGTGAGAATGCTGACTGCTTATAATCAGTTCCATATAGAACTTACTGCAAACAAATTGAATTTGTTAACAGAGGAGAAGAATGCATTATCTTTTGATACTGTCGTCTTCATTTCCCTGGGCCTGCTTACTGTGTGTGTGTGTGTTTTTTTTTTTTTTAAATCTCCTAGCAGCTTTCTTGTAGATATGATGAAATACTTTATTGCAGTCTCATGAGAAAGGAAGTAGTCCAAAGTGAACATTTTGTGAAAGACTCATAGTACTCTGGCTATGCTTTGAGCTTTAATAGTGCAGTTAATAAATTTTTTCATTATTGTTTGTAGGAAGCAGGTGTTTGGACAATACTTTTTACAGATGGATTAAAGGATGCGAAAAAGCTCAGAAGCAAATGGCAGGCACTATGAACTGTCTAGACTAGAGGTCTGAGTTAGATCTAATCTTTTAAAAATATCTTTATCATAGAAGAAACTTAGCAGGAAGAACTGTACTTGCTTGAGTACTGTTAGATTGTCTTTGAAACAGAGGCCCAAGTCATTAAGGTACTGTTCACCATAACCTTCTTAAAGGTAGATGTGTAGTGCTGGTTATGGAATTGTAGCATATGAGTGTGTGTGTGTGGGGGGGGAGGTGAGGATGTGTGGGTGTGTGGGACGTCTTGGGTCTCAGAAGCTCACCTTAAAGATGTTTCCCATCCAAGATCCTTACTTTTCCATTTTTCCTCTTTGAGTGTCAGTGCACTATTACCTTTTTGAGTTTCTTGGTTTCTATCTCACTAAAATACGGGCTTACTTACTGTACTGCAATCTGATTATTATACATTACTCTTTTCCAAGATCAATACCTGAATATAATACAAATGCTATTCTCTTTTGTACTAATTTCTTGCTTTCTCTCTCTCTCTCTCTCTTTGATCTTTTCTTCATGGATCCAAAAGGAAAAGGTATAGTAAATTTGGTTTGCTTGAGTAGTTCTTTTTCTTTTGACATTTTAGAAAATATCTTACTTATTTATTTTATTTATTTGAGAGGGGAGAGAGGAAGAAGACGAGAGAGAGAGAATGAATGAGTGAATGAATGAATATGGGTGTACCGGGCCCTCTAGCCACTGCAAACAAACTCCACATGTATGCACCACCTTGTGCATCTGGCTTATGTGGGTACTGGGGGATTGAACCTGGGTCCTTAGGTTTTGCAGGAAAGCACCTTAACCTCTAAGCCTTTACTCCAGCCCCTCTTTTAACATGTTTTAATGTTAAAAGAAAGTACTATCAATTCCAGTTGATGAAAATTGATTAAAGCAGGAAGTTATGAAAATCATAAATATATGCATATCTACAATGTTTTATTTTAGCTCATAATATGATTTTAGCTAGTTTTTAGTATGCACTATTTTCTCCAGTTTTTATATACTTCTGAATTTTTTCTTTGAGTTTATATCTGCAATTGGTAGTATCCAGGAACTTTTTAAAAAATTTATATATGTTTGAAGAGAAAGAGAGAGAGAATGAATATTGGCATGTCCTACAGAGCCTCTTGCTCTCCTGCAAGTGAACTCCAGATATATGCATCACTTTGTACAACTGGCTTTACATGAGTACTGGGGAATTGAACCCTGGGCCAAAAGGCTTTGTAAGCAAGCCCCTTTGGCCACTGAGCCTTCTTCTTGGCCCAACAGAGAACTTTTAACATAAGCTATGTCTATAGTGGGTCATGTATAGAATCAATTTATGAGAACAAAATTCTAAATTTGAACCAAACTTCCCTTTAGTCTTCTACTATTATCTTGCCAACACTCTATTTCATGATCCTTTTGTGAAATAACTCACTTTCTCCAAGGTTTGGAACCATCCACTACTTAGTGTTCATATAAATAACAGTTCTCTTTTTTTATTCCATGCTATCAGCTTTTTGAAGTACACTAACATTACAGTGTCAAGAATGGGCAGGAAATGAACACTGATAAATAAGCAACAACATTCTAGAAGCATGGGGATTCAGTATATCCTTCTTGGTAAGAATTATGGAGGACAGAGGACTTTGAGTCTATTAGTTGGCCTTATGGAGGTCAGAAAAGCTCTTCTATTAAAATCTATAAAGACCCTTCCCCCTGCAAGGTGTGGTGGCATATGTCCTTAATCCCAACATTCAGGAGGCAGAGGTAGGAGGTTCATGAGGCCAGTCTAGGACTGTAGAGTGAGTCCCAGATCAGCATGGAGTAGAGTGATACCTCAAAAAAAAAAATAAATAAATAAACTTATTAACGTGCCTTTATTTTATGATCATTGGTAATTTTAAAAATATTTATTTCTTTATTTAAGAGAGAGAGCGAGAATGGATGCAGCAGGCCCTCCAGCCATCTTGTGCATCTTACATTGGTACTGGGGAACCAAACCTGGGTCCTTAGGGTTCGCTAGCAAGTGCCTTAACCACTAAGCAATCTCTCCAGCCCTTATTATTATTTTTTCCTTAGATCTTTTTTCTTCTCCCTTGGTCCTAGAGCATATTGTAGTATAAACAAAGGACAAAAAAAGAATAGCACTGAAGGATGATGAACACTGATAGAGTTCTTTACACACAAATTTTATTCCTTATAGGATGTAGGTATTTCCTTCTTTGATTGTCTTTGAAACTAATTAAAATAGTTTTTAATACTATATTGACATCAATCAAACATAATTTTATGCCACTTTTTATGTGAAATTAGGTGACTAGTAATTTAGTGCCTTTTCTGCAACAGTAAAAAAGGTGACTCTGGAATGTAGGGGAGAGTAGAACTCTTCTTTTAAAATTGGCTAGATCAACAGCAGACTGAACAGAGCTCTAATTTTCACCCTTTTTGTTTCTGTGCATGTCCATTGCATGTAACTGTAATCAGATTGTGTAAATTTTTCTAGACTATGGAGTGTTTTGTTCCTCTAGTAGGAGAAACCTCTTTTTTTTTTTCCCCATAGCACTCTTTTTTTCTAAACTTAGCCTAAGTTATATCATAGCAAGTTTGTTAACATACCTATTAACAGTTACTTGCACTTTCTAGGACAAAACATCTGACCAGGAACAGCTTAAGCAAAGAAAGGGTCTATCTTGGCTCAAAGTTGTTTTTAAAATTATTCGAGAGAGGGAGAGATAGAGGGAAAAAAAGGCAGAGAGAGCGAGCATGCCAGGGCCTTCAGCTGCTGCAAATGAACTCCAGACTGTGTGCGCCCCCTTGTGCACATGTGTGACATTGTGTGCTTGCATCACTGTGCATCTGGCTTATGTGGGACCTGGAGATTTGAACATGAATTCTTAGGCTTTCGCTGGCAAGCACTTTAACCAGCTAAGCCATCTCTCCAGCCCTTGGCTCACAGTTTTGAGGGCAAGGTTCATTCTGGTGGAAAGCATCTTGTCACAGAGGCAGAGAAGGAGCAGAGAGAATGAGCTGCTATGGCCACCCATTGGGGCTGGTCTAATAGACCTCCAGGTCCACCCCCAGCAATACACTTCCTCCAAAAAGTCTCCACCTCTCAAAGGCCTCACTAGCTGGGGATTAAGTCTGAGACTTAACCACAAACATATGACACCTGTGGGACATTTCACACTCAAACCATCATACACAAAGATAGAATATTTGTGGAGGCAAAGCAGATTATATTTTATGTACAGTCCATGCCTGTCTATCATTTTAGCTGCTTTTAAAATTTGTATATAAATGTAATCTAGAAATTAGTTTGTGATGGAAATCTAATTATATCCAAGGGACATAGAATAGGTTCCTATGTGTGTATTACACTACTCTATTAATTTATTCCTCTTAGCAAAGCAGTGAGGTGATGAATGTTTTCTACAGACTATAGATGAAGATGGGGAGGTTAAGAGAAATTAAATAACATTCCTAAAATTGTCTAGATAGCTAAGTGCAGTACCTGTAACTACCTAGGAGTGGGGTTAAAATTTAGGTATCTTCTTTTATGGTCATGCTACTTTATGCAGGGACATTATAGAAATAAAACAAAAAATTTAAAAACTAAGGAAGAAATTGAGAATGTTTTCAATGACATAGGTTGTAGTATGTAAATTTAATACAATGTCAGGAGTGAGCAAGGTTGTTAATTTAGTTTTCTTCCTTAGGTAGTTTTTAGGAGTTAAATAGGTCTTGTCCCCCCGCCCCCTTTTTTTTTTTTTTTTTTCCCATTGCTACTCCTTTTGGTTTCTTTTTCTGTTTTTTTTCCATGTGTGTGGTATGCCTGCCTGTGTATATTATGTATGTTTGTGTGTGTGCGAATGTGTTTGTGGGGGTGCACATGCATGTGTGTAACGTGGGTGTGGAGCCAGAGGTCGGTGTTGGGCGTCTTCCTTGGTTGCTCGCCTCTTATTTACTGCAACAGGTTCTCTCACTTGAACCCAAAGCCCTCCAATTCAGCTAGTCTGGCTAGCTTGCTTGCTCTCGAGATCCTGTCTCTGCTTCCCAAACAGCTGGATTCGTACGTGGGCTGCCATGCCCACCTGGCATTTGCATGGGTGCTGGGGATCTGACCTCATATCCTCATCTTGTGTGGCAAGTGCTTGACGTCCCCAGCAGCTGCTTTGCTCTCTTCAGTGGTAACCCTGTTCTCCATTTGCTCCTACTCAGTTCTCCTGCGAATGATTTCACTGCCATAGAAACATGCGTAAAGCCAGTAATTTAAATATGAACTTTTGAAATCTCAGAGCAGTGGCAAGTGTGCAGTGTGTCAGAAGGCTTGGGTGTCAAAGCAGAGCCCCAAAGGATCTCCGCAGTGTGCTCTTCGGATACTGTGTGCCTCAGGCAGACAATGCAGGCTCCAGGGTTTCTGTATGGAGCTAGTGTGAAATTCCATGCCAGCTTCTATCTTTGTTCTCCACTTTCAGTCCATCTGCTGCCTCTATTTGTGACCCAAACTAGTGGTATATATAGAATACTATTGCATAATCCTGATAGCATGCCACTTTGCAAATCCAGTTATGTGGATAATCCACTAAATGTATAAGGTGGCCCTAAGAAAATTAGGACCATGAAAAACAGTATGGTAGGTAAGGAATTTTAGTAGAACAAAGTCAACGTAATGTCGTATTTGGAGTCAAGAAAATTACTAATTAAAGAAAAGCTATAATAATCTGTGTTAAATTGGAGTCAGGATAAAAAAATTAAGGAAAGGTTAGTCAGGATGTGTAAAAAAAAAAAAAAAAGCTATGCTTGTATAATTCTAGATGTGAAATAAAGATGAGGATTTGTAAATATGCCTGGCCTGCATACTTACCTGTTTACTCCCTTTTGAATGTTTACTTTGGAAGGCTAAAATCTGAGAAAAACTGTTGAGTGTTTTGTGTGTGTCAGATATGGTGTAGCCACTGATTCAGAACTCTCTCAGGGTGGAGAAGGGTCTCTGTGAGAGCCAGCTTAGGAACACAGTGAGCTACCCTCACCGTGCTCGCTGTGGGTGGACAAGAGCGTTGACCAGTAGTGTTCCCGATGCCCGAGAATGAAATGCCTTTAGGCTCCTCAATAGTAGAGTTACAGAAGTAGGTTTGCACATGGAGAAGCCATGCAGATGGCTCCTGAGTCCAGGCCCCAGGTGTATTCAGAATATTCTGGGAATATTAATTTACTCATATTAGTCCTAATAGTGGTCATCTTCTCATGAATGAGATAAGACATATCCACAAATAGTTGTTGTGGTCAAGGAGGCAGAAGTGCCGGGGGAGCTCCAGGGCCTGTGCCGTGTTTGCTGCTATGGTTTCTTTTTCTTCCTTCCTTTCTTTCTTTTCTTTCTTTTTTTTTTTTTCTTTTTTATTTTTTTGGTTTCTCGAGGTAGGATTTCACTCTGGCCCAGGCTGACCTGGAATTCACTACGTAGTCTCAGGGTGGGCTGGAACTCACGGTGATCCTCCTACCTGTGCCTCCTGAGTGCTGGGATTGAAGGCGTGCGCCACCAGGCCCGGCTTTCTATGTTTTCTTAAGCGGTTACATCTTACAGATACCTCATTGTTTTCAAGAGGACACAGTTGTGATTTCTATCTAAGTAAGCGTTGCCTGGGAGAGAGTCTCATGTAGTTAGTTTCTTTTTGTTTTTAGTAGTAAAATTTAATAAATGTTTGAGTACCTCCCAGAAAAAACTTAAAAACAATTTTCTGAGGGGGTTTAAATGTTTACTCCAAAAATAATTTCTTTTCATGGTAGGGTCTCACTCTAGCCCAGGCTGACCTAGAATTCACTATGTAGTCTCAGGGTGGCCTCGAACTCATGGTGATCCTCCTACATCTGCCTCCCGAGTGCTGGGACTAAAGGCATGTGCCACCATGCCTAGCTACTCCAAAATTTTACTTGCACCATTTATTTCTTAGTAAGCCTTTTGAAACCTGGAATGATAAATGTAAGTTTTAGCTAAATTCTAAGTGAGTACATTTTGAGTTCTTGAAGTTTTTAAGCAATTTTAAAAGAAAGTAGCTTAGCATCCTGGAAATGCTAAAAATTCAAGTATTGGATGAGGCAGCTGATAGTTGTTTTGTTAAGGAGACACAGTTACTTACAGAGTTTTTCACTTACCATTAGCAGATTTTGTGTTATGCTTCCTTGTAGGTCTTGTTGTTTATACTCTTGTATCTGATTGGTTTCTGCAGATCAGAATCAAGCATTGAGGCTCTGCTTGGGCAGTACAAGCGTTGGAGGGCAGTATGGCGCCATCTCTGCCCTCAGCATCAACAATGACTGCTCGAGACTTCTGTGTGGCTTTGCTAAAGGACAGGTAAAATAATGCCGAAATAACTTTCAAAAAAGTAGCCTCTTTAGATTGTATTTTGAATAGCAAAGTATGCTTTACGGGTGATTTGTCTACAAGTAATGTCTGTTAACACTACGCTGAGATTTGTTATACTGACTTTTGTCTTGTTTAGATTTTTTAAAATGTCAGCGACTGAAGAGAGGATAGCTCTTAGGTTCTAATTTATGTGTCCTTTTTTAGTAAAATGCTTTTAAAAATATATCTCCTGGCATTAGGCCAGTGCTTTTGATGGAAGCGTGAGGACCTGAGTTTGGATTCCTAGCACCCACGCAAGAGATGAGTGTAGTGGAGTGTGTTTGGAGAAGAGGATACAGCTAGACCCCCAAGGCTCACTGGCTAGATCAGTGAGCTCTGGATTCAGTGGGAAAGCCTGCCTTAAAAAATAAAGTGAGTGGACTGGAGAGATATCTTAGCGGTTAAGGTGCTTGCCTATTGAGCCTAAGGACCAAGGTTCCATTCCCCAGTATCCACGTAAGCCAGATGCACAAGGAGGCACATGTGTCTGGAGTTCATTTGCAATGGCTGGAGGTCCTGGTGTGCCTGTCCTCCCTCTCTCAAATAAATAAAGAAATCAAACAAACAAACAGACAAACTAAAAAACAAGGTGAAGAGACACTAAGGACAACACCTGATACTGAACTCTGGCCTCCACATGTGTGCTACATGCATGCATGCATGCACACACACATGCATAAGAACGTATATATACATGTGCACCTACTCATAAGAACACACATACATGCATGCACACAACACACACAAAAAATTTTAAATTAACATAATTAAAAAATAAAGCATGGCCCCTTACAGTAGTGGTAGATAATTGTGGAAACTTAAAAAAAAAATTTGTTCATTTTTACTTTTTATTTATTTGAGAGTGACAGAGATAGAGAGAGAGAGAGAGAGAGAGAGAGAATGGGTGCGCCAGGGCTTCCATCCACTGCAAACGAACTCCAGATGCGTGCGCCCCCTTGTGCATCTGGCTAACATGGGTCCTGGGGAATCAAGCCTCGAACCGGGGTCCTTAGGCTTCACGGGCAAGTGCTTAACCTCTAAGCCACCTCTCCAGCCCAATTGTGGAATCTTTTAAATACACTGTATTTTGTTTTCTCTGCTCTTATTGCTGTGTTCCTGGGTAGCAGTTTTTGCACGTTTTGTTTCTACTTCTGAAACTAATGCTAGATTATTGTTTTTCCCCATCTCCTGATTCTTATTTCACTAGCTGGTTTGATAATGGTGCCTTTCCTGTTAATTATTTTTAAGGAATGCTGAAGTGTTTTTTAACATTTTATTTATTTATTTGCAAGCAGGGAGGGAGGAAGGGAAAGAGGGAGAGAGATAGATATGTGGGCACGCAGAAGCCTCTAGCCACTACAAACAAACTCCAGATGCAAGTGCCACATCATGTATCTTGTTTTACATGGGTACTGGGGAATGGAGCGTAGGCCAGCGGGCTTTGCAAGCAAGAGCCTTTAACTACTGAGGCATCTCTCCAGTCTCCTTAATTAATTTTTACTAGTGCCAAACAGATCGACTTATCAGAGAAATCTCAAAATTTAAGGGTGTAAGTGGGTTGGGCAGGATAAAGGGTCGATGAAGATGAAATGAAGGCTTTGTGTTTTAATGGAGTTGCAACCTGTAGGTATATTTTAACTTTATGGCTTTTTGCCTGCAATGTTTATAGAAAAGGAATAGATTGTTTCAGCTAGAAGGCAGGATACTTAAGTCTGAAAACAGAGCAATAAATTTGTTTTTAAAACACTTTGTCTTATAGATCACCATGTGGGATTTAGCCAGTGGAAAGCTTCTCCGATCAATCACAGATGCTCATCCTCCAGGAACAGCAATATTGCACATCAAGGTAACAGACTTGTTTTCATAGGCTAATCGTCTTTATTATATGCTTTTGTATTCACCTTAAAGCAAATTTAAATTTATCTATATTGGTAATTAGAAGTCCCCCAAATGTATTTAACTCAAAGCTAATATTATTTGAGCTCAACAAGATATTTTTTCAAGTTAAAACCAGAAATGGACTACTATGGAGATACTCAGTTCAGGTTGTATTGAGGTCTAATAGACACCAGCAAAAAGAGCAAATTGATTGGATCCCGGAGTGGGGATTTGGCATCAGACGGGCAGCACCCTGCTGAAAGCTCAGATGGAGAATTTAAAGGTCTTTTCACTTTATTTAGTTGGCCAAGATCTTACCTGAGGTGTGTCCTGTCGCCCATTGTGTGGAGTTGCCACAATGTGATTCAAGGCACCAACTGTGAAAGAAGCGGGGTCTGGGTTATATTTAGAAGTGAACCTTTTGGTTCATTTTCTTTTAGTTCTCTAAAGGAAAAGCATTAAGATCTTAGTGTTGGGCTTCTTTCTTTCTTTCTTCTCTTTCTTTCTTTCTTTCTTTCTTTCTTTCTTTCTCTCTCTTTCTTTCTTTCTTTTTTCTTCTAGGCCTAAAAACAAATTGACTTAGGTAACAGATTTTACTTATAAGTACAAGTGAACCTTGGTTTTTGAATGCTGGCAAACCCATGTTCAAAAGCATAAAAGGTAAAGGACTGTAACAAGGGAATTCTAAAATCAGATCTTCTAGATTTTAATCATGTACATACTTTGTTGCTTAGCTATGTGGAGCTCTCTTATCCACACATGCTTTTTAAAGTCTGCAGCATCTGGAGTTTATATATCTGCATCTAGGTTAGTTACAGGAACGTCTTTTGTGACAGAGGCTTCGAAGCATTTAGTAACAATGAAAACGTCCAAGACAAGTTAGTTTCTCCTCTTCCAGTATACGATGCTAATTTATCTTGACCTCTTTTCTTATAGCATGTGCCAACTTCTAATAACCCTCTGTATGTATCCTAGCCTCGTCATAGAGTAAGATCTTTGAAGCCAGAATCTATTTGTCATTTATTTTGTGTTTTGCCCATAGTACTGCTCAATAAACACTTGTTTGAAGTAAGAACTATCTAGATAGTGGCATTTACATGTGGCCAATCTTTATATAGAAAAAAAAAAAAATGAAATAGTTGGGAGAAACAGCACAAGGTGAAAAAGGAGAGAGAGAGAGAGGAGGCAGCTGAGATCAAAGGCACAGTCCGGGAGCCGGTGTGCTGCTTGGGGTGGCAGTGAAGGTGGTGTGTGCCTGCACCAGCACTAGAGAAAGACATGTGGTTGAATACTCAGACTGACTACAGCCATTTGGGCTTTAGCATTCAGACTTCAGACTTAACCCTACATTGGACTTCTAATTTTATATGTGAATGTGCACGTATAATTTTATGTGTACTACTGTATTAATTTAAAACACTAAAAAGCACATATGCAAAAAGTATAAAAATCAAACTGAAATATGACTTGTTTTTCCTGCACTTCAGTGAGGCATCTCATGTACGTGCATTGGTATATGCTGTCACTGTTTGGCAACTGCACATTTAGGCTTTGAGAGCAAAGATAAGGGACTTCTTTACTATTCCATGTATGGGCTCAAGGAGGAGTTTGGCACTGGCCTCTTGGATTTCAGCTATCCTTAAGTAAAAAGGCTTACATTTAGAATGGTTCACTAACCTTTACGCTTTGGGAGACAAGTCACTGTAAATGATACAAGTTACCTAATTTTCTTTTGGGGCCTGTATCATTGACCATACCCCATCTGACCTTAGGACTATCATTGTGAAAACTACTTATTATTCAGAGTTTTCAGGTTAGGTAATAATTAAACTATACTCTGAAAGATGAGAAAGGAAAAATTTTAGAAAAAATTGAGATAGAGCTTGGGAATATAGGTCAGTTGGGACTGGACATAATGGCACATGACTTTAATCCAAGCACTCAGGAAGGAGAGGCAGGAGGGTCAGAAGTTCAAGGTCATCCTCAACCATATCATAAGTTTGAAGCCAGCCTGGGAGATGTGACACAGGATATACTGTCTCAAAAATGAAGATACAAAAAGTGTTTTAGGGCTGGAGAGATGTCTTAGCGGTTAAGGCACAGAAGCCTGAGGTCCCAGGTTTGGCTCCCCATAACCCACATGAGCCAGATAGATGCCCAAGGTGACAGATGTGCACAAGGTCACATTTGTGTGCAAGGAGATGCATCTGAAGTTCGATTGCAATGGCTAGAGGCCCTGGCATGCCTATTCTCTTTCTTTCTCTCTCACTCTTTCACTCATAAATAAATAAATTTTAAAATGATGTTTTAGATATAGTGAGTTACCTCTTCGATTATTCAGAAAATTTATCAAACAAATTTAATTCCCAAAGATACTAAGCATCTTTTTTTTTAAAAAAAATACTTTATTTATTTCCAATGAGAGAGAAAGAGAGAATGGCCACTCCAGGGCTTCTAGCCACTGCAGATAAACTCCAGACACATGCACCACTTTGTGTATCTGGCTTACATGGGTCCTGGGGAATAGAACTCAGGCCATCAAGCCTTGGCAAGCATGTGTCTTAGCCACTGAGCTATCTCTCCATCCCCAAACACCTTTCTAAAAAATTATTTATTTATTATTAGATATGGGCATATTTGGTATGTGAACAACACATGTTGGTACCATCCTCTCCCTTCTCCCTGCCCCTCTTCTGAAGAGGCCTTCCTCGTTGGGGATGCAGGTCAACCCCATGGGGATTGTCAGTCATGCATTATGGGACAGGGCTGAGGCAATGTCTCTGCAAATTGTCCCAACTACTTGTGGCTCTAACAATCTTTCTGCGCCTCTTCTGCAAAATTTCCTGAGCCATGCTGGGAGCATTATAAGTCTACTTCAGTGATGAGTACTTAGGAGCCTCTGGATCTCTGGTTTAGTAGGTGTTGAGTGTCCTCAGTGTCTAGCTCCAACACCCTTGTGCTGATACCAGGTTCACTAAGAAAGCAGCACTCTTGTTCTTTCCCCCACTTCCTCTGTGGTTTCAGCTGGGGCCGGGCTGGAGTGTGCTGGGTCGTTTATCTCCTCAGGCACAGCTCCCACTTCAGACCAGCGAGCCCACCCACACACTGTTTGCACAGGCAACCCGGAAGCCCCAAACACCTTTAAAAAATATTTATTTATTTGAAAGAGAGAGAGAGAGAGATAATAGACATACCAGGGCCTCTACCCACTGCAAACGAACTCTAGACGTATGTGCCACCTTGTGCATCTGGCTTACATCGGTCCTGGAGAATCGAACCTGGGTCCTTTGGCTTCACAGGCAAGCACCTTAACAACTAAGCAATCTCTCCAGCCCCCCCCCAAACATATTTTTAAAAATATATTTATTTATAAGAGATATAGAGATAGAGGAATAGATACAGACAGAGAGAATGGGCATGCCAGGGCCTTTTACTGCTGCAAATGAACTCCAGACATATGCGCCATTTTTTTTTTTTTTTTTTTTTTGCATTTGCCTTTATGTGGAACTAGGGAATCAAACCTGAGTTGTTAGGCTTTGTGGCAAGTGCCTTAAACACTGAGCCATCTCTCCAGCCCCGTTGCACCATTTTTTGTGCCTAAACACATTTAAAAATATTTTTATTTATTTGAGAGAGAGAGAGAGAGAAATAGGTAGAAAGAGAGAGAATGGGCATGCAAGGGCCTCTTGCTCCTGAAATTGAACTCCAGGCACATGTTCCATTTTGTGAATCTGGTTTTTACATGGGACTGAGGAATTGAACTCAGGATTTGCAAGCAAGTGCTTTTAATTGCTGAGCTATCTCCAGTCCCCCAAAGACTTTCAATGTTTCTGTTCTTTAAAACCAGGCAAGTGGAGTTGGGAAGATGGCTCAGTGGTTAAAGGTACTTGCTTGCAAAGCATGCTGGAGAGGGTTTAATTCCCAAACCACCTATTAAAGCCAAATGCAAAAAGTTGCACAAGTGTCTGGTGTTCATTTGCAGCAGCAGGAGTCACTGGTACATGCACATGCACATGCACACACAATCAATAAAAAATTTAAAAAACATAACTAGGCAACTGCAAATGTATCTAAACTGTCTTGTTTGTTTAATTTTAAATGAGAAAATCTTCGGTAAGAATTTTAGAGTTTTTATCACTCATAATGAGTACTTTTCTTTTTTTCTGATGAAAGGTTGTTTTACTTTTTAAAAGCCTCAGTTTAAACACACTGAGATAATTTTATCTTCCGTCAGGGTAATTTTGTATGCTTAAAGGGATGAGTTAAATCTAGGTTATTTCAGTTGCGAAATGTGTAAGTATAGATTTTCAAAAATTTATAGTTTTTCCCCTTGATCTTTTTACCACTTGACTGGATGTTTAAAAATTTATAAAACTAAATTCCTTCTCTATTTAGTTTACAGATGATCCAACTCTTGCAATTTGCAACGACAGCGGAGGCTCTGTTTTTGAATTGACATTTAAGTAAGAGACTAATGGACATTTGTTGACAAATGAAAAGATTAACTCTTTAATGATTTAAAATTGAGTATGAAGAGGTCTGGAAAGTGCAGGCAGTTGCAAATAGGTTATAACTGTGCATTACAGTTACCTGGGGAGGCTTATAGAACATGTGGAATTTCAGGCCTGGTCCCCATGACTTTACCTCAGAAGGTCTGAATTGGGATTCTAGACACCTACTCCCCAAGGCACTTTTAAGTGCTGTCAGGCTCAGGAATGACTATCTTGGAGTAAGTGACTAATTTTAATTTAGGTTCCAGGCCCACTTGATTATAACCATGATGGCCAGGTGTAAGAAGTTGCTTGTTGTTTTTTAATGCCTTAGAATTGCCCTATCATTAGATAAGAGCAAAAACTGTCTAAATATAAGAGTATTTATGAAGGCAAGGCTTAAAAAGAGTGTAGAACACACTAAGCAGTGTGTATTGTTTTTCCACAAGTTCTTCAGAGTTTATGCCTATCTTTATGTTTTCCATAGCATCTAAAATATTGAGCACAAAGTCACTGCTGAAATAGTGTTTGTTGAGCATCTATGTCCTTGTGTAGACATTTATCTACACACGAGAGATGTGGTTGTGAACCAGACATGGTCCCTATTCTGATAAAACTTACATTCTGGTTATCATGAGGATGGGGAGACAGATCAACCAGTAAATAAATGAAATGCTCAAGTGGATCTGAGTGCTGTGAGGAAACAGAGACAGGGCAGTGTGTGGGCATGCACTTAAAAGACAGTGCAGGAAGGCCTCTGTAGAAGATAATGTTTGGAAATAAAGCTGAATGATAGCTAGGTGGTCAGCAAATGAAAAAGTCTGGAGGAAATGCTCCAGGCAGACAGTCATGCAGACACAAAGCCGTGAGCTTGGCCCAGCTGGAGCAGTGCAAAGAGGTCAGCTGGGGCTGGGGCCTGGTGCTAGGAGTGGTGGGAGAGGAGCGACGGCAGAAGCCAGCTCTTATGGCTTCTTGAGACATGGGTAAAGAGTGCGAATTTGGACTGAGAGATGGCTTAGCAGTTAAGGCGTTTGCCTGCAAAGCTAAAGGACACAGGTTTGATTCCCCAGGACCCATGTAAAGCCAGATGCACAAGGTGGTGCATGCATCTGGAGTTTGTTTGCAGAGGCTGGATGCCCTGATACACCCATTTTCTCCCACTCTTCTCTCTGCCTCTTTCTCAAATAAATAAAAGTGAAAAAAAATTTTTTAAAAAGAGTGTGAATTTATTTTACATATAGAAGCCAGCCAGTGGAGTGCTGTTACCAGAAGAGTAACAGATCTGACCTATACAGTAAAAAGATCATGTTGCTGTCACCTGGAGCCTGGCTTGTTGAGGGCGAGAGTGAGAGAGAGAGAGAAGAGAGAGAGAGAAAGAGAAAAAGAGAGAGAGAAAGAGAAAAAGAGAGAGAGAGAGAGGGAGAGAGACAGGAGGCTCTGATTAGTAGGCCAAGCAGGAGATGATAGTTCCTTGGGTCAGTACTACATTGACTCAGAATTGTTTACATTTTCAGGAGAGTGATGGGAGTGAGAACTTGTGAATCTAGATGTCTGTTCAGTGGCTCCAAGGGTGAAGTTTGCTGCATTGAGCCTCTACATTCGAAGCCTGAGTTGAAAGACCATCCCATCACACAGTTTTCCTTGCTGGCCATGGCTTCCTTAACAAAGGTGGGTGCTCTAGAAGATTAAGCTCATTGCATGCTTTAGTTTGAAAATCACAAAGTAAATACTGAAGACTGTATTTTCTTCCCTGAAGATACTGGTCATTGGATTGAAACCATCCTTGAAAGTGTGGATGACATTTCCCTATGGACGAGTGAGTATGCCTCTCCATCTTTTTATTAAAATGAAGGTCTGTCTCAGGAGGGCACAGGAAATTGTTTGACAGGGGCAAATTCTCTGAGATGTGAGAAATCTAGGCAGAGAATGAAGGTCAGTTCTGGAAGGATCATGTCTGTACCTTAAGGTCCAAAGCAGGACAAGCTTTAGTGACAATTACCTTGTCCTAGGAATAACTTTGTTATTGTTTTAAGCTTTTCTCTCGTAAACAACATATACCCCCCTCCCTCCCTCCCTCCCTCCCTTTCTTCCCTTCCTTCCTTTCTCAGTAGAAAAAGGAGACTTATACAAAGTGGCCACATTGGGAAGAAGAATAAAAAGAAACCCTCCCCATCTCACCTCAAGGTCAATTTTGGATCTTAGCATAAGGTTTAGGTTTAAATAGAAGACAGGAAGAATGCATAGTTACCTGTCCTAGCCATCAAGGTGTCTCACCCACCATTGGCTCGGCTCCCACCTTCTTGCAAGGTGCTCTGATTGTCAAAACTGTGTGAAATCCCTTTTCTGCCAGATACGGACCCTTCTTGCTGGCAACAGAGTTCAGCCTTTGTCCTCTCCCAGTATGAGATTCCTGGGGCACAAGTGTCCGACACTTTGATGATCTTTATGCCCACCAGCATGTGGGGGGGGGGGAGGGAGGACAGGTGTGCGTGCGTGCATGTAGTTATGCGTGGAGGCCAGAGGACAACCTTGGGTGGCATTCCTCAGATGCTGTCCTACTTTTTTTGAGATAGGGTCTCTCACTGTACTGGCCTGTAGCCCACCAATCAGACTGGACTGGCTGGTCAGTGATCCATAGGGATTCACCTGTCTACAGAGATTACCACATAGATTACATGCCACCATGCCTGGATCTTTTTCATGTATGCTATGGGGGTCAAGCTCAGATCCTCAGGCTTGCAAGGCAAGCTCTTTACTGACTAAGCTATCTCTCCAGCCCCTCCACTCTTTAACACTTCAATCTGGATGTGAAATATGTCTGTTTCTGAAGCACAGATAAGCAGAGTAAAGTAGGAGCCAGGATTAGAACACATTTAATTAGTGTTGGGTAACCATGCATCCAAATCATTTCTCTCTAACCTTGGCATTAGTTATTTTTGGAGGGGCTGGCACAAGTGACTCTGTTTTTGTTGTTGGCTTTGAGAGAACATCTTACTATGAAGTTTAGGCTGGCATTAAACTTGCCTGCTTCAAAGAGGGGTTGCAGGCAAGTGCCATCATGTCCAGTGATTTTATTTTATTTATTTATTTTTAAAATATTTTATTTTTATTTATTTGAAAGAGAGAAAGGGAGAGAGAGAGACAGAATGGGTGCACCAGGGCCTCTAGCCACTGCAAACGAACTCCAGACGCGTGCGCCACCTTGTGCATCTGGCTAATGTGGGTCCTGGGGAATTGAACCTAGGTCCTTTGGCTTTGCAAGCAAATGCCTTAACAGCTAAGCCATCCCTCCAGCCCCAGTGATTTTATTTTAATTGTGACAACCTCTACTCATCTCTGAATGGTATTCTCTGAAGACATTGCTGATTTACCATCTGCTAGTTTGATCCTGGCTGTCCCTTGTCAACACAATGTTACCTGTCACAGTTGGCTGATCTGATCCCACGTTGGGGAGGGGAGTAAGTCACAAATGCCAAGGAATGAAGTCCATTAGAACCCTTCATGGTTATGTTAAGCAACTAAGAGGGATAGAAGGAATGGCTCTTAGGTCAGGCATACCTGGAGTTCATTCTGTCCATCCTGTGGGTGATGTCCTAGCATGTCAAAAATATTACCCAGGTTTTTTTTTTTTATTTTTGGTCAAAAGTTGTACTTATGTAGAATATTAATAGACAGCAGCTACAAGACCACAACAGTCAAGATCATACTTCTTTTTTTTTTAACCTTTATACAAGTCTATCTTTATTTGTAAAAAATAATATACAACTAAAGCTAATTTGATTTTTAAAATCAAAGTTCATTTAGTGATAATGTACATTTTATAATAAAATTGTAGTAAAATACTGACATTTGATAGTTTTGTTATAGCATGTAAAATTTAATTAGAAAATTCATGGTTCACAAAAGTACATATGTCATGTTGACAGCTTGAGAATGTCGTCCATCTGAAGACAGAGGAGACTTCAGCCAGGCTACGTCTATAGAATGTGGATGGACATAGTTATAAAGCTTTACAAAAACACCACCTTTAGGTGCAGATATTTAAAGAAAACTAGCCCAAAAATCAAGTACTTATTTATATATGTATTCCTTAGGTGACCAATGTCTAGTGCCTTTTAATTATTAGGAAGCACTTCTTGGAGTGCATAGTGTAACAGCACGTCTAATTATCTCTGCTTTAAGAGAGAGAATTAGCTGTGATAAAATTAGAAACACCTGAACACAAACCTGGAGGTTGTGAAAAGTTTGTGGAAGTGCTTTCTTAGGCTTTCTATCCTTGGAGGCTTATTTAGTACTTACACATATGAAAGAGCCAGCAGTAACTAGCATCACTATGCAGAGGAGCTCCACAAAAGCCCTTTATGTATCACCGCAGCTTCTACTACTGAAATAGAATTTAGGATCTTTGCCTTAAAAGAAAATAAGGCTGCAACAATGACCAAAAATAAAAACTTTGAGCATCTTACAAACTTAAGGTACAGTGCGAATCATTATAGAAGACGCATTCTGATGTACAAGTGCATATTGTTTTTATAACAACAAAATACTTAGGGCAAATAGATAAACAGGGGTTTCAAATATCAGGATCTTCCAAGTTGCAGGTTTTTTTTTTTTTTTCTCCATCTGAGTGCTACTGAATAA
The DNA here is from genome assembly GCA_036346955.1 of Dipus sagitta. Lineage (NCBI taxonomy): Eukaryota > Metazoa > Chordata > Mammalia > Rodentia > Dipodidae > Dipus > Dipus sagitta. The sequence continues at coordinate 39,675,167 of CM070773.1, forward strand.
AACATAGCAATGTAGGCTGGGGAAATGGCTCAGTGGTTGTAGTAGACCTGATTCTGGAATGAACATCCAACACTTTTTTTAAAAAGTTATTTTTAGCTATTTATTTGCAAGCAGAGAGCAACAGAAAGACAGAGAATGGGCACTCCGGGGCCTGTAGCCACTGCAAACAAACTCTAGACGCATGTGCCACTTGGTGCATCCATCTGGGCAATTGAACCCAGGTTGTTAGGCTTTGCAGGCAAGCACTTTAACCACTGAGCCATCTCTCCCAAACACAGTTTTATGCGAGGAAGGGATTTCAAGTGTACAGATCCTAGGGAAGTTCCATCAACGGCAGAAGAAGCAGGCTCCCATTCATAAACCCAAGCAGAGAGAGAAACCACCAGCAGCCAGTAAACTCCAGAAAATAGCAACACCAGCACACACACAAGCCACCTCGCTGCGTACCTCTGGACTGGAGTGCAGATCGCCCCAGGGACACGCCTGTTGTAGCAGAAATCTGCCTGCTAGGGGCTGAAGTTTCAAACTCAATTTTAATAAAACACCTGAGTCTGTGGGGCCATGCATCCAAACTACCACATTCCACCCCTGGCCTCCATAGGCTTGTAACGATCCGACACTGTAAAATTGCATTCAGTCCAACTTTAAAGGCCCCCATAGCTGTAACCACCCGACACTGTAAAATTGCATTCAGTCCAACTTTAAAGGCCCCCATAGTCTTTACCAACTTTTAAGACTGTCCCTTAACTGTAAATTCTGTAAAATCAAAAAACTTGTATACTTCTAACACATAATGGCACAGAGCAAACATTTCTACTGCAGAAACACGTAACAAGGAGAGACTAAACCAATGCAAAAATCAATAGCAATCAGGGAACCATCAAACATCTTCAGTTAAAGTCTGACATCCATAACCAGTGATGTCAGTCTCCGGAATTTCCAATTTCCATTTATCCAGCTGGGCTGAGTGGCCAGTGGAAAACTTCTATCCTGAGCCAACAGCATTCCAAGGTAGCCTTTGCACAATCCTGGTATATCCAGAACATTTCTAGGTCTCCTCTGCAAACCATGGTCCATCTTTTGCTCCATATACTGGCCTTTTTGGCTTTCAAAACAGGAATATCCTGTTTCCCATGCCACATCTCAGCAGAGGCTCCTTTTTAACTTCGGTCAAAGTCCTAACTGGCCATGCTGGGAAATCACCCTGTTTCACATGCCTGGAACCTTGTGCACTTCATGACCCACTTTCTTACATTTTTCATGTTTTCAAAATCAATACCAGGTGTGCAACCTCACAGCCATTTTGTTGATCCAGGGATGAAATAATTCATGACCTCAAAGAGCAAAGTTACCTTTTAGAATTCTTCTTTTCAGTCATCTTGTTTCAAAAGAGTTTGCATTCCTATTCATTCAGCCTTTCCTGGATGGACATCACCTCTAGTTGCATTTTTTCAATGTCAGCACCTTAATAGTGGTAATCTGCTTGATAATAGCAGCTTCAGTGACCCCAAACCTGTCTCTGTGGCAGCAGTTTTAAACTTGCTTGAATTTTTCCAGCCTTAAATCACACATCTTTCAGTGCTATATCTTTAGCTAAGCACACTAGTCCATTACTTTCAAATTCAACCTTGATCAAACTCTCTAGGCATGGGCAGCAGAACACAGCCAGGCCTTATGCCAGTAGCCCAGTTCCAACAAAGTCCTCTGCAGTCTTTCCTTCCCCTTTGAAAGTTCACATGCCAGCACAATTCTCTCTGTACTTAGTATCTTCAAACTCTCACCAAAATAGCCCCAGAAATTTGACTTACCATACTGTGAGGCTTCTGCAGTCACAAGTACCAAGTCCACACATATTCCTCCAGTATGTAAGTTCCAAAAAAGATCAAAATCTACATGCTCAGATTCATCACGCAGTAATACCCACTCTTCTAATACCAAATATCTGTAGCAGATAGTTCCACAATGCTGGGACGTACATCCAACCAAACAGTTTTATGGGAGGAAGGGATTTCAAGTTTACAGATCCAGGGGAAGTTCCATCATTGGTAACCCAGGCAGAGAGGGGAACCACCAGCAGCCAGCAAACTCCAAAAAGCACCAACACCAGCACACACAAAACCCACCCAGAGCTCCAAACCTTGCTGCCTACCTCTGGGCTGGAGTTCAGATCCGCCCCAGTGACACACCTCCTGGAGCAGGAATCTGCCTGCCAGGGGCTGAAGCTGTAAACCAACCTAAAAAGACACTTGTGTCTATGGGGCTATACATTTAAACTACCACAGCCGTTAAAGGTGCTTGCTTACCAAGCCTGCCAGCCTGAGTTCAGTTCCCCCAGGACCTGTGTAAAGCCAGATCCGTAAAGTGAAGCATGCATCTAGAGTTCCTTTGCAGTGGCAAGAGGCCCTGGCACACCCATTTCTCTCTCTCTTTCTCTCTCTCTTTCTCTTTCTCTCTCTCTCTTTCTCTCTCTCGCTTTCTCTTTCTCTGTTCATAAATAAAAATAGTTTAAGTTGGGCATGGTGGTGTATGCCTTTAATCTCAGCACTCAGGAAGCAGAGGTAGGGGAGGAGGATCTCCGAGTTTGAGGTCAGCCTGAGAGTACATAGTGAATTCCGGGTGAGCTTGGCCTAGAGGGAGACCCTACCTCAAACCCTCCCCCTCAAAATAAAAATTAGCAATGTCCAAAGAATTTCACTGGACATTTGATATGCCCTTATGCAACATATATTGTATAAAACAACACTTACTGGTCACTTTGCATGTATTAAACCCGCATGCCTTTAACTGCAAACTTGCATAAAGTTCAGAAACATAGTTAGACATGTTTCTAGTCACAGATACTTAAATCACTTTAAAAATATTTGTTTATGAAGTAGCCATTTAAAGAAAACTTAAACTGATACCATTTCTTACATAGTCAGAAGCTTGACAAAATCCGCAGGAGACAAACATTTTTTAACAAAACAGAAAATCTCACATGTAAGCCAATTCCTTTTTGTGTGTTCAGCTCTAAATAGGATATTTAGGATATAGATCACACCTTCCGAGCCTCAGGAAACCTTGCAGAAAAGGAGGCAGGAAGAATATAAGAGCCAGAGGATGGGGAAGGATGCTGCGGGATACTGTCTTCTGGGCATAATATGTCTGTTATCTTCATGAACTCATAGCAGCTGTGGTTTCCCTCATAAGACTGAGCCCATAAAGATTCCATCATGCAAGGATGAGGAGCTCAGGAGACTCCACGTCTCTCAGAAGAGCTATTGGCAGTTAATGGTTGCTGGGGGAAGGGCAATTTTGTTCTTCAGTGGTATCGCCATTGCAAGTTGTACAACTCCCAATCAATAATCCTCATTCATGGGTATGCAAGCCACCATAATTGAACTCAGTGGGTTAAAACAAAGAAATATGAAAAGAGAAAGGGGATAGTTGGGAAGGTGTCCAAGTACAGGTATGGACTTCTCAAGGGTGAGTTTCAAATTCAGTGTCTTAACATTAACCATATATCCTGTTTTGGTGGCTCTCAAGTTATGTATTTTTTATTTAGTATTTTTATTAACTCTTTTTAAATATTTTATTTATATAGTTAATTGAGAGAAAGAGAAACAGAGAGGATAAGCAGATATATAGAGAGAATAGGTGTGCCAGGGCCTCCAGCCACCGCAAAGGAACTTCAGATGCAAGTGCCATCTTGTATATCTGGCTTATGTGATGAGGAATCGAACCTAGGTCTTTAGACTTCTCAGGCAAGTGCTTTAACTGCTGAGCCATCTCTCCAGCTTCCCCCACCTGCCAAGTTTCATCTTAAAGGGTTGCTGTGATGGTTAATCTCTATTGTTAACTTGGTAGGATTTAGAATCATCGTGGGGACAAATCTCTGAGCATATCCATGAGCAATTTTCTAGATTAATTTGAGTTGGGAAGAACCACCCAAATGTGGGTGGCACCCACTCCATGTGCTGGACTGTACATAAAGGAGAATCCTGGCTGAGCATAAGCATTCATCTGTATCCAGTTTGTACTGTGTATGCAAAGTGTCCAGCAGGTTTATGTTCCAGCAACCATACTATCATACATGATGGACTGTAGCCCCTCAAACTGTAAGCTGAATCAACCTTTCCTCCTCTAGTTTCTTATAACAGGCAGGATTTTTTTTTTTTGTCATAGCAACAAGAAAAGTAAATAATATAAAATATTGGTAGTAAGAAGTGGGTCTGTAGATGTGATAAAACTGACCATATGGTTCAGAGGATTTTGGAACTAGTATGTGTTGGGAATGTGGGTGCCTTTGAAACATTGGCCTAGAAAAGTCCTAGAATGCTCTCAGCAGAGCTTAATGGGTCATTCTGGTAGAGTTTAGAAGACTAGAATCCTGAAAGAAATGTAACAGTGGAGGCCTGCGTCATGAAGTTTCAGAGGGGAATATGTATTCTATCAAGGAGCTGGGTTAGAAGCAGTTCATATTGTATATACTGTTAATGAAACTGACTTTATTATATCCGTGTCCTGAGAACTTGTATGATACTGAAGTAAAAAGTGATGGACTAATTTGTAATGAATGAGATCTTGAGATAGGATAGCATTCAGGCTGGTGCTGAGAAAACAGCTGCAATTGTTAAAGAGAACAACACCGTTGAAGAGAAGGAGGAGAGCCTAAGTTGAAGGGGTTCCCTGCAAATACGTAACTGCTTAGGGAGGAAGAGTTTTACCAGAGTCAGTCTGGAAGGCATGCAGCGGCCACTGTAGCTGTGGTTCAAGGAGGGAAGGCTCTGTCCCAAGCTGACAACAGAACTTGGGGACATTGTCCCATGGTAGTGATTTTGGAGGAGGGAGGATGCATGATTCCAGTGGTTATGGAGTCTTGCTGGCTCCACAGAGCTCCTGAAGCCAGGCAGAGTCAGATTCCATGCAAGGAGGCTCTGAGAGGTCACTGTGTGAAGCTATGGAGGTGAACCCCAAGTTGCAAAGAGACCCTAGGATTTTGGAGATGCCAGAATCATAGAACATCTTTTGAGGAAAGCTACAGGCATGGAGTGGAGCTGGCCAAAGAGAGATTACATATGCTGCAAGTATGTGTGTGGTCTGCCCAGGCTGTTTGGAGCCTGCATGATTCCATCAGAAATCCCAGATGCCAGACACAGAGCTGCTAGATTTGAAGTTTTCCCTGTTGGGCTTCGGTATTTCTTTGTTCTGTTCTTTCCTTGCAATCTTCTGATTCCTTCTTTTTGAATTAAGAATGCTTACTCTGTACAATTATAAGTTGAGGTATGTAAGTTGGTTTTTGGTGTTACAGAAATTCACAGTTAAGAATTTGCTTGCGTTCAGGAGAGACTGCATTTACATATTTGAACAGCATTGCAATTTTTTTTTAAATTTATTTACTTGCCAGCATAGAGAGAGAGAGAGATTGAGACATATACACAGAGAGAGAATGGGTGTGCCAGGGCTTCCAGCCATTGCAAACAAACTCCAGCTGCATGCCCCACTTTGTGCATTTGGCTTTACATGGGTACTGAGGAATCAAGCCCAGGTTGTCAGGCTTTGTAGGCAGGTGCCTTAAATGCTGAGCCATCTCTCCAGCCCCAGCATTGGAATTATTAAAGACTCTGGGGAATCTTTAAATTTTTATTTATTTGTTTGTGGGGGGCAGTGGGCACACTAGGGCCTCTAGCTACTGCAAATGAACTCCAAGTGCATCTGCGACCTTGTGCATCTGGCTTACGTGGGTACTGGGGAACTGAACCTGGGTCCTTAGGCTACACAGGCAAGTACCTTAACCATGAAGCCATCTCTCCAGCCCCAACTATGGGGAATTTTGAAGTTGGACAAAGTGCCTTTTGATGGCCACAGCCGCTGTAGCAGGTTATGGCTTAGCAGTGATTAGTAGGTGACAGGTGCTGAAAACAATTGTAGCTGGACGGGCTGCCCTGAGATTGGCCCTTTCCTCCTACTGAAAGGACCTCACAGGTTGAAATTTTCCCAGAAATTGGGCTCCATTTAATGTAACTTGGCTTCCAGTAAGTTGGCTGAAACTCAGGCGAGCCTGTTCAGCATGGCGCTTCCTCGTCCCTCACCCAGGTCTTCACCACCTGCGGCCGCGTTTAAGCCGCATTGCTCACACTGCGCCCTTCTGGAGCACCGCTCTCCCTCACGGACCTCGGAGGCTCTTCCTGCAGATGCGCGCACATCTGCTAAGTGGTGTCACAGAGGCTACAGGCACAGCAGTTTTGCTCTGTAGAGTAGAGGCTGGGCCTTTTGTTTTCCGTCTGTCAGGGCTAAGACAATCGAGCAGTGAGGAAACTCCATGGCTTAGCAGAACTCATTCACAGGCTTCCAACAGGCTGTATCCCTCCAATTTATTTACAACATAGTATATATGGGTCCATTTACACAGAGGATATGGTTGCCACCCTGCCTGCCTATCTATGTACTATGTGACCCTTCTACCAGCCACAATCAGTCAATGGTCTACAAATTAATTATAGTGTTCCACATTCCTCAGAGCTGCTCTGCAAGATCACTCTATAAATTTTGTTACCCAAATAGAAATAGAAGCCAATGTCAAGGCCTCAGCCACCTAGATATCTGCTCTGCACATTTCCCCTAAAAACACCACTGAAAATGCAAAGAAAAGTCCCTTTGTTGTTTTTGCAGAAGCACTACCAGAAAGCATGTCTAAAAATCACAGAACTGTGCACAGACAGAAATATGCGTGCTTCCACACACATGGAGTTGGGGATCAAAGAATCTTATCAAATACATAGTTATGGAGCATAGAAAAAAGCTGGCAAGAAGAAATACATAGACTGGATCAGCTCAAGATGTTGGAATGTTACAGTAATGGTGTGGGTATGGTTCTTTGTGCATCCAAAAAGGGGTGTGTGGGCAGAGATGATAAATGCAGATTGCCAGAGAGTGGTTCATTGGCCATGCATGAGTGAAAAGCAGTAGAAGCCAGTTGAGGGGATGAAGTGTTCTGTTATGGAGTGGTCACCTGAAGGTGGAGGGACTTGCATGGTACAATGGAGGAACGTCTGCTTGGCAGGACCCCTCCATGGTCTGGTGTCCGTCCAGGATATTGAAGGACTCACAGGACTCCTGAGTTCCATCTGACTGGTTGCTGGTCACAGACCTGCTGAAAGGACTTTCTCCAGAACTGATGCTACTTGAGGTCAAGTGGGTTTGTGACTTGGTGAGTCGGGTCATGCTGACAGATGGCATGTAGCCTGTTCCCTGCAAAAAGTACTTGAAGGCCTCGGTGAGCTTCCCAGGCGGAGCTACCTGGGGCAGTCCTCCACCATCTGCCACCTATAGTATAAAGTCATATTTATAAGGTTGAGGTGAGAATTACATTCAACCACAGCTTCAACAGCACGTGAATTATCCCTCACCACCAGTAAAGTAGAACACTTCAGTGTTTTTAATCTGTTATCATTTTGTCCTAGTAAAGGTCTTTTAATCTTCAGGTCTCTGCGTCCATTATAGGAACTAAAGAAGAGCTGTAGGTTTTCTTGGTTTATATCTTGGGCAATATGCAATTTGTAGGTTTGAATCAGTCCAGGTTGGCCTGCAACTCTTCCTGCTCCAAGTGATGAGCCAAAATTATGCCCACAATGTTGGTTGTCAAGCCTGAGAGTTTGAAAGCTGCCCAGTCAGTCCATCCTTTTGCACATGGGTCAGTGTGAATGAGCACAAGACCTTCTACAAGCCCTGGATGACTGAGTGCAAATCTGCTGAGGACATAGGCTCCTGCGCCAATGGCAGTACTGGTGATGCTTTTCATACTTAAGTGTGTGAGAACAGAAGGCAGCAATACGGCCAGCTCATCCACTGTGGGGTACTGATGCCCTGTTGGGAAGGAGGGTGCCCCTTCCTATTGGCCTGGGGCATCTACAGTACAGAAAACAAAATATTGTGTGGTTTCTTGCATATCCTCCAAGTTGAATGTGTTGAAACAGGAGTGATGGTTGAGCACAGTATCATATGTCAGGATAACTGGTCTGTTTCCCATTGGTAAGCCTTCTATGGTGCCATGAACCATACATGAGTTGCTTCTGTGTCATTTTCCTGACAGTCAAAGTCCTAGAAGTTTTATGTACCATTTTTATCATTTAGAAGTGGCTTGATCTCTGAGTTGAACAACCTAAAGTTCATCTCTGAGGGTAATTCTGAGTAGAGGAAACCCAAGAGTAAACTAGTACTTCTGAGGTGCGAGTGCTGTCATTCAGCAGCAGCGGCAGCAACAAGGGGCCAGGGAGGCCTTCCTTGTGTTTTTAAAATATTATCTATTAATTTGAGAGAGAGAGAATGGGCATGCCATGGCCTCCAGCCACTGCAAACGAACTCCAGATGCATGTGCCACCTAGTGATCTGGCTTACATGGGTTCTGGGGAGTCAAACCTAGGTCCTCAAGCTTCACAGGCAAACATCTTAACTGCTGAGCCATCTCTCCATCCCTTCTCTATATTCTTATACCACCTCACTAGAAGTAAGAAATGGAGTTTCTTTATTTAAAAAAATCAATAATAAAAGGCCAGCTCAGCAGATTTAAAAATTTTACTTCTTGGCTATCTCATACATGTATATTAATAATGCATTTTAATCACATTCACTCCATTCCTCTCTTACCCCCTTCCACTCCTGATAAATGCCTTCCCAACTAGTCCCCTTTTTACTTTTATATGTTTGCTTTACTTTTATATGAGTGGGGGTTTCCTTGTTGGAGTTTGTACAACTTTGCAGTGGCAACACCACTGAAGAAATGACTACTGCCCTTCCTCTTAATTGCCAGTAGCTCCTGTGGGAGGGGTGTAGTCTCATGAGCTCCTCCTCCATGCATGATGGAGTTTTGATAGACTCGATCCTGTGAGCGAAACTACAGCAGCTGTGAGTTCATGACGGTAACAGCCACATCATACCCAGAAGACAGTGTTTCCACAGCACTCCTCCACATCCTCTGGCTCTTACATTCTCTCTGCTTTCTTTCCTGCAATGTTCCCTGAGCCTTGGAAGGTGTGATATAGATGTCCTATTTAGCGCTGAGTACACAGTAGTCACTTATTCTCAGAACTTTCACCTAATTTAACCTCTGCCCACTGCAAAATATACAACAAAACTATGACGAATCTGAGGCCAGCAATAATCTATATGTATAAACAAATATGTGGAAGACAGTCTGACCACCTGTCCACTTTGCACAGTAGTAGGAGATTATGCTCTAGGGCCTATGACCTCCTCACACACGGTCTTTTGACCAACTTTACAGTACCAGGCATGAATCCCTTCTGTAAAGTGGGCCTCAAACCTAATCAGATTGTTACCTTCATAACAATCATGACATTGTTGCCCCAGTGGGCATGTCTTAGCCATTGGTTGTGGAGCACACATGGTTCATAGCAGAGTAATACTGTGGATGATTTTCCTCCCCCATAAGCTAGCGTAGCTCTTCCGAACTGTGACAGCTGGCCAGCAGGGAGGAAACTTCCAGCCTAGTTTGTTCTTCATTCCTCTGTCCTGCAATCAAAGCATGTGGTGTCTTCAGCCACAGGGACTTGTGCTGTAGTTACCTTCTTTTTTTTTTAATTTTTTAAAATTTTTATTTATTTGAGAGTGACAGAGAAAGAGGCAGATAGAGAGAGACAGAATGGGCGCGCCAGGGCTTCCAGCCACTGCAAATGAACTCCAGACATGTGCGCCCCCTTGTGCATCTGGCTAACGTGGGTCCTGGGGAATTGAGCCTCGAACCAGGGTCCTTAGGCTTCACAGGCAAGCGCTTAACCGCTAAGCCCATCTCTCCAGCCCTGTAGTTACCTTCTTGTTGCTGGGACAAAACACCTGGCCAAAAGCAGCTGATGGGAAGAAAGAGTTTATTTTGGCTTATAGTCTCAAGGGGACATTTCATCATGCTAAGAAAGTATGGCATGAACAGAGTATGAGCACCACATCCTGCCACAGCAGTGGGGAAGCCACAGCAAGAGTAGATAGCTCTGGCAAGGGAAGCTGGGCCATAATACCCCAAAGCCCACCCCCACTAACACAACTCCAGCAAGGCTCCATTTCACAAATTGCCACCAGCTGGAGATTGAGTATGGGCTATGGGGGACATTTCACATTTAAACCACATTTACCATCTAGTTTCATTGGGCAACCAAGAGCAATAGCAATAAGCTGTATTGTTGAGGGACCTCTGTAGCCTCCCTGACCAACAACTCATAGGGTGGTATCTAACCCTTGGCATTGGGATGTACGTAGGGTAACTTCAACCTTTTAAAAGTTGTTTATTTGTAAGCAAAGAGAGAATGAGAGAGGATACTGGGGCCTCCTGCCAGTGCAAATGAACTCCATAAGCATGTGTCACTGTGTGCATCTGTCTTTACGTGGTACTGGGGAATCAAACCTAGGCCTTTAGGCTTTGCAAACAAGTGCCTAAGCCACTGAACCATTTCTCCAATCCCACTGAAACCTGTTTTAAAAGTTACATTAAAAATATATATTTTATTTATTTATTTGACAGAGAAAGAGGGAAAGAGAGAAAGAGAATGGGCGCGCCAGGGCCTCCAGCCACTGCAAATGAACTCCAGACATGTGTGCCCCCTTGTGCATCTGGCTAACATGGGTCCTGGGGAATCGAACCTGGGTCCTTTGGTTTTGCAGTCAGATGCCTTAACTGCTAAGCCATCTCTCCAGCCCTAAAAATTACATTTTTAATTCACTTGCAAAGTAATAGGTTTTCATATGGATTTTCCCAGCATCCTTAGTTTTGGATAACATTCCCCCCTCTCTTCCCTCCACCTGCCCCCATCCTGGCCCACTATTCGCCACCTCTACTTTCTTTTCTTTTTAAATATTTTATTTATTTGAAAGAGAGATAGAGTGAGTATGAGTATGGGTGCACCAGGGCTGCCTCTAGCCACTGCAAATGAACTCCAGACACATGCACCACCTTGTGCATCTGGTTTACATGAGTCCTGGGGAATTGAACCTGGGTCCTTGGACTTCGCAGGCAAGCACCTTAACTGCTAAGCCATCTCCCCAGCCCCACCCCACCTCTACTTTTGCATCACATGCATTCCTAACCTCACTCACTCCCCACAAGCCTCTTCCCACCTCCCTCCTTGATCTCTTTCTAGCTTTCTGGCCTCTACAGACACTCACTCCAGCTTAAACACACATGAATAGGATCTGCAGGAGAGAGAACATGTGTTTGCTTTCTGTGCTTGAGTTATCTCACTTGAGTGCATTTTTTCAACTCCATTTATATTCTTGTAGATGTCATAATTTTTTTTCTTTGTAGCTGAATAAAATTCCATTATGTCTATGTGCCACATGTTTTAGCTATTCATCAGTTAATGGACATCTAGGCTAATTCCATTTAGTAGCTATTATGAATAGAGAACCACTGAACATGGATGTGCACATATCTTTGTCGTAGGATATATTCCCAGGGGTGCTACAGCTGGGTCATATGGAAGTTCTATTTTTAACTTTTTTTTTTTTTTTTTTTTTTGAGGTACTGTAGCTCAAGCTGACCTGGAATTCACTATGTAGTCTCAGGGTGGCCTCAAACTCTCTGCAATCCTCCTACCTCTGCCTCCCGAGTGCTGGGGTTAAAGGTGTGCACCACTCCCCACAATTTTAACTTCTTTTTACACAGTGACCACCTTACACTTTCACCAGCTGTAAGTAAATGCTGTTTCCCCACACCCTCCTGAGTATCTGTTGTCCTTTGTTTCCTTGATGAGGGATATTCTGATTGAGGTGAGATGAGATCTCAAAGTAGTTTTAGTCTGGAAACTAAGCATGTTGTGTAGTTTAAAAAATAAAATATTTATTAGCGATTCTGATTTCTTCTTTTGAGAACTCTCTGTTCAGTTACATGGTCCATTTGTTGACTGGGTTTTTTTTTTTTCCTTGATGATTAGTTTTTAAAAATTTTCTTCTAGCAGGGCACAGTGGTACATGCCTTTAATCCCAGCACTCTAGAGGCAGAGGTAGGAGGATCAACGTGGGTCCAAGGCCAGTCTGAGACTACATAGTGAATTCTAGCTGTGGGCTAGAGCAAGACCCTATCTCAAAAAAATTTCTACTTGACATTTTCATACATATATATATTATATTGTGATCTTATTCACCCCCTTACCTTTTTATTCTTTCTTTTATTTTTCTATAAGGGAGAGAGAGAGAGAGAATTGGCGCATCAGGGCCTCTAGCCACTGAAATCAAACTCCAGACATGTGTGCCCCTTGTATCTGCTTACATGGGACCTGGAGAGTCAAACATAAGTCCTTAGGCTTTGCAGTCGAGCACCTTTACGCTAAGCCATCTCTCTAGTCTACCTTACCTTTTATTACCTGCTTCTCACTCCCAGTCACCTCCTTCTTTCCAATTAATCTTTTTCCTCCTTTCATGCCCCCTTTTTTTGTGACTCACATAGTTAAATTAGGATTTCCTATATGCACATGGGTAGGCAGTTATTTAATGCAATGTTGGAGAATAAACAGTATACACCACCGAAGAGCATGACTTCCCCTCCTCCAGCAACTGTTGACCGCCAGTAGCTACTCTAGGGGGAGTGGTATCTCATGAACCCCTCCTTCCCCCATCTGTGATAGAATTTTTTCATTTTTTAGGTTTTCAAGGTAGGGTTTCACTGTAGCCCAGGCTGCTCTGGAATTCACTATGTAGTCTCAGGGTGACTTTGAACTTCATGGTGATCCTCCTATCCTCTGCCTCCTCAGTGCTGTGACTAAATGTGTGCTACCATACCCGGCTATGTGTGTGTGTGTTTTGTGCCAGAGCCATGCTGTTTTAATTCCTGTGGTTCTGTAGTATAACTTGAAATAGTGAAACCTCCATCATTATTCTTTTTGCTCAGAATTGTTTTGGCTACCTGGGGTCTGAGCTACAGATTGAGTGCATCCTAGTGTACTAAGCAACATACATTGCTACTATATATGCTGCCTACAGCTTTTATCTCTGATACTTACTCTGTTACTTGAAGATAATACTTCCTAGAAGCTATAGATGGCCCTATGTATCTGTGAGTTTCACATCCACAGATTTAACCAACTACACCTCAGAATATTCAGGAAAAAATTATATGTACTGAACTTGTCATTCCCTAACATAACATTTAGATTTCTATAACATTTAGATTATGTTTCTTATTTTAAGTAATCTAGAAATGACCTAATGTGCATGGAAGAATATACATAGGTTATACACAAATATTTTGCCCTTATATATCTCACAGATTTTGGTATTAAGGGTTGGCCTAGAATGAGCCCCCCACAGATACTGGAGGACAAGTATATTATTCGTACCCCATTTTCCCTTCTCTATCCTGCTAGAAAGTTTTGATCTTTCAGTGTACATATGAGGAGGAATAGTGATAGAATAACATGGAGAGCAATGATACAGAACTCTGGCCAGTTCAGAAAGTAGCAGCCTCTGTTCTGAGGGAGATGACTTGTTTTCTTGTTGGAATGTGTACTGTCTGTGGGTACCAGGAGAAGCAAGTCTGTCCGCATGGTGGCAGAGCTGCTGAGATTATCACTAACATGTCCTAGGTTAGCTTCACTGACCAGTCAAGATTTTATCATGATGGTCATGTGTTTGCACCTTTTTGTGTGTTTTACTGTTTTTTTTTTCTCCAATACTTTATTAGGAAAATTTTCAGAGAAATTGAAAGAACTTTTGTAAAAAATAATTTTATTTATTTCTGGGTGGGGGAGGAGAGAGAGAGAGAGAGAGAGAAATGGGCATGCTGTGGCCTCTTGCTGCTACAAGTGAACTCCAGACACATGCAACATGCACCACTTCATGCATTTGGCTTTACATGGGTACTAGGGAATTGAACCTATGCTGGCAGGCTTCGCAAGCAAGTCCCTTTAACCACTGAGCCATCTCCCAGCTTGAAAGACTTTTTTCCTGAAAGAATTTTTAGTTAAATACACACTTGTCATGTAAATTCTACCATTATAATTTTACTATATTTTTTATTACATAACTATACATCTCTCCATCTCTTTACTCATCAAGTTATGCTAGGTTTATTTTTGTATTTTTTTTCTAAGTTAGTTTTTAAATAGATTGCAGAGCAAATTGCAGAAACCAATATCCTTTACCTTAAGCATTCAGTATGCATATAATTACCTAGAATTTAGTATTTATTTTGTTCTTTTAGTGTAAAACTTAGACAAACGTATAAATCTTGAGTATACATTTGTTGAACTTCAACAAATGCATATACTTTTTAAAAATATTTTTTAATTTTTATTTATTTGAGAGAGGAAGAGGGAGAGAGAGAGAGAGAGAGAGAGAGAGAGAGAGAGATTGATTGGGCACACCAGGGTCCCTAGCCACTGCAAACGAACTCCAGATGCATGTGCCACCATGTGCATCTGGCTTACGTGTGTACTGGAGAATTGAACCCGGGTCTAGACTTTGCAGGCAAGCATCTTAACCGCTATGCCATCTCTCCAGTCCCTGCATATCCTTTTGTAACCCAAACCCCTATCAAGATATAGAGCATTACTATTGATCCAGAAACTTCCCTTATAACACTTCTTCGACTATCTGCTTTGCTGAACTTGTGAGAAGTTGGGAAAGGTTTTATCAAGAGTACTAGTCAGATGCTATTTTTAAACAAAATTTCTCATTTTGCCCACTGTTAATGGTGATGAATATATTTCCCTGCTGTCTCTTTATTTAGATGGATCCTTCCAGTGTCCCATTGCTGGCCTGGCACTTTGTGGCAGTGCATAACTATGTGAATCCCATGCTTGCCTTCTGCCGAGGAGATGTTGTTCATTTTCTGTTGGTAAGTCCTTAGAGTGATAATAGGGCTGCTATAAAGCCTCATACCATAAATATTATTTTTCCTGGTTCACTGGTACTTTGTTGTGTCAGAGAATCTATCTTAATCTATCATAAATTTTGGAGAGAGGGAGAGAGAGAGAGAGAGAGAGAGAAAGAGACCCCTACTTGTACTTATTGCTTTAATGATCCCCAGAAGCCATCATAGTTTCTTTCTTTCTTTTTTTTTTTTTCTTTTTTTTTTTTTCGTTTTTCAGGTAGGGTTTCACTCTAGCCCAGGCTGACCTGGAATTCACTATGGAGTCTCAGGGTGGCCTCAAACTCATGGTGATCCTCCTACCTCTGCTTCCCAAGTGCTGGGATTAAAGGTGTGCGCCACCACGCCTGGCTCATAGTTTATTTCTTAGTTCCATCTCCTTTGGCTAACAAATAATGATTTATCTGTGTGAACATATGATTGTGAATATGTCTATATTAATATTATTATTTACACATATGTCTGTATATTATTTTGTTAGGAGCAAATATCATTGAGCAGCTACCATATTCTCAATACTTTGGGCATCAAGAGGCAAAGGAAGGAAATATACAACAATTCTTTTACATACCTTATAATATTTCAAAGTGTGTTTGTTACTACTAGGGAGAACAGTTTAAGCACTGAACTATGTGATGGTGAGAATTAGAAGTTGGTAATAAATTAGTGCACAAAGAGATTAGAATGTTTTGGAGAATTATGCATGGCTTTATAAGGATTTGGGGGTCAGGTGATGAATTGAAGTCATAAGGTAAGCGTGTGCCCATGTAATTTTGATGGGAGTCTTGCTCAATGACGCAAGCGTACCATTGTCTATCTGGTTTCAGTCACCTTTCCCTCAAGTGTGCCCCATCACCATGTCCTGCTGACTTCACCTCCAAATCTCTTGACTTGCTACTTTTGACTCCTCCATCGTTGGTTGCTTCCCCAGTGTAAAACTGCCTCTTTCTCATGCCTAGACTGGGCAGGAGTTTGCCAACAGTGTCTGGTCTGATTGTCTTCACTTGTGCCGACACCTCTGCCAGGAAAGCCCGATGCTCCCTTCTGCCTTGTTAAGCATTGCCCTCCCTGGCCTCCTGAACCGGTTTAAAGCTTCCTGCTACAGACGCCTGGAGATCTTTCCTTCTATAACACTTAACACTGTTAAAATCACTTACACAGTGCTTTCCTTCCCCGCTGACCCGAAAGCTCCGAAGTACAAACTACTGCTGTAGCGCCGTCTAGGGCAGCTCCTGTGCAGAGTGAATGCGGGATTAGTGACGGTGAGAAAGTAAAAGTGAATGTATAGGATAGGTTTAGATAAAGGGTCGGAAAACCAGGATTTGTCTACTTAGCCTGGCTCGTCACTGGATTTACTAATACAGTTTTCAGCAGAATGTACGCATGATCATTCATTCACTTGTTATTTATTTTTTTATTTGTGTTCTTCTTTGCTTTCTTTTAAAAAATATTTTTATTTATTTGTAAATAGAAATAGAGAGACAGACAGAGAGTGGGTGCACCAGGGCCTCCAGCCCCTGCAAATGAACGAACTCCAGATGCATACACCCCTTTGCGTATCTGACTTTACATGGGTCCTGGGGAATCAAACCTGGGGTCATTAGGCTTTGCAAGCAAGTGCCTTAACTGCTGAGCCATCTCTCCAGCCCTCTTTTTTTTTTTTTTCAAGGTAGGGTCTCACTCCTGTCCAGGCTGACCTGGAATTCACTGTGTAGTCTCAGGGTGGCCTCGAACTCACAGTGATCCTCCTACCTCTGCTTCCCGAGTGCTGGGATTAAAGGCATGCACCACCACAGCCCAGCTGCAGCCCTCTTTTTTTATTTGCGACAAAATCTCATGTAATCCACATTAGTTTCAATTGTGCTAAGGATAGCCTTGCATTCTTAATCCTTCTGTTTCTACTTCTCAAGTGCTTAGATTATAGGCTCAGCAGTTAAGGTGCTTGCCTGCAAAGCCAAAGGACACAGGTTCAATTCCCCAGTACCCACATGAAGCCAGATGCACATAGTGGCGCATGCATCTGGAATTCATTTGCCATGGCAGGAGGCCCTGGTGTGCCCACTCTCTCCCTCCCTCTCTTTCTCTCTGTATATCTACCTCTCTCTCTCAAATAAGTAAAGAAAGATCAGTCTAGAAGTAGCACAAGGAATAGAATTTAGAAGGTCAGAGAGAAATCAAAGGTTTTGCTCTTGTAATGAAGCAGGTGTGAATGCTTAAACAAAGATAGTTGCAGCGAAGTAAGAAAGAAAAAAGGGGGCTGGAGAGATGGCTTAGCAGTTAAGCGCCTGCCTGTGAAGCCTAAGGACCCGGGTTCGAGGCTCGACTCCCCAGGACCCACGTTAGCCGGGGGCGCACGTGTCTGGAGTTTGTTTGCAGTGGCTGGAGGCCCTGGCGCACCCATTCTCTCTCCCTCTCTCTATCTGCCTCTTTCTCTGTCTGTCGCTCTCAAATAAAAAAAAAAAAAAAAAAAAAACAAGAAAGAAAAAAGGCTTCTAATCACACTAGAAAGTTTCAGAATCAAGAAATAGTCAGGTTGTTTGGTTATAAAATTCTTAGGAAAGATTTCAGTGTGTTGAGTTAGAAGTGAAGGTGGGACTCTCCGGTGTTGCCGCAGGGAATATCTTGTGAGCACAGGGCAGGTTGAAATAAGGTGAGCACTTCCGGGTAGAGAAGACAGTTGCTGCTCCAATGTATTGGCTTTGTGTTACTGTTACTGTAACACAATGCCTAAGATCATCAAGGTCAAGAGGAACGGTTTATTGTGGCTCTTAGTCTAAGAGGCTTTAGTGTGTGGCTTTTGGACTTGGGATGAGGTGGTGCATCATGGTTGGGGAAGCATACAGTAGAGCAGATCTGGGTACCTTACTGTGGCCAGGACATGAAAAGGAGAGGAACTGAGGTCCCAATATCCCTTTTACCAATCCCGAGTGGCCTACCTTCCTCCCAGGAGATTCCACCTCTTAAGGAATCTACCACTTTTTATTAGTCACTAGTTACAGGCTAGTGACCAAGTCTTTCTTATATGACCCTTATCCAAACCATACACATGACTGTGGCGAACGCTTGTGAAAAGAAGAGAAAAAGAGAAGGCATCAGGAGCGAGTTCCACAAAGGCACATAGCAGAGGAGAGGCACTGGAGCAGGGTGACATCACACAGAAGACAGTGAAGGACAGCCTTCGGGACAGTGTCTGTTCCAAGTAACACTAGTGTGGGAGAAAGATGAGAAGAGGTAGACTGAAGAGAAGACACTGGGCATGGCAAGAGTAGTTCATTAGAACTTTTTCAGGTGACCATTACCAGTGGAAGAAGGGTAGAAGCTTGATTGTAGAATTTGTTAAAGAAATGAGTCTTGGGCTGGAGAGATTGCTCAGTGGTTAAAGCACTTACTTGAAAAGCCTGATAGCTTGGGTTCGATTCCCCAGTACTCATGGAAAGCCAGATGCACAAATTTAGTTGTATGTGTCTGGAGTCTGTATCAAGTGGCAGGAAGCCCTGATGTGTCCATTCTTTCTCCCTCCCTCCCTCTCTTTCTCATAAATAAATGTTTAAAAAAAGTGAGTCTTTAGAAGAGCAAATTCATACAACCACAGTGTTTGGATATGGGAGAAATGAGTATGGTTAAATTGTACCTATAAGAAGTAAATCAAGGGAAGTCTTCAGGGAGCTTTTATTTTATTTTTGAATATAGAAGTCAGAGCTATGTACAAGGATAAAAGAAGGAAAACCAATCTTAAAAAGAAATAATTGGATATGCCAGCAAGAGATGGGCATCAGAGCTATGTGCAAGAATAACAGAAGGAAAACCAATCTTAAAAGAAATATTTGAATATGCCAGCAAGAGATGGGCATCATAAAAACAGTGACAGAGGGGCAGGAGTTAAGAGTTTATATAGCTGGAGTGATTGTCTTCAAGGACCTTAGAACCTTAGGGACTAGGTCATGCTGGCATTGATCTTTCCAGTTTATGAAACACTTTCAACATATGTAGTATATAAAGGGATTTTGTACTGCCTTGCTTTCATTTTGAAGATGTGAAAACTGAGAAGGAATAAGTGGTTAGCCCTAGTTACACAGTTGCACTTGTGTAGCTTAGACAACACATGGCTATGGACCCGTGTTCATGTTACCCAAGAATCCTTTCTTACGGGCAAGTGATCTAGTGACATGAGAGGGCACTGCATGACGGGCCCTCTAAGTGGTCTTAGGTTTCTGTTTGGGTAGTGAGTGAGGCCAACCCTGCAGTGGTGGTACTAGACAGCAGAAGGAGTTGAGACTTGGAGAGAGACATTTCGCCCACTACAGTGGGGTATGAAGAAAATGTAGGTTGAGCTGGTTGTTGTGAACTTCAGACAGCCAGGCATATCGTGAGGTTTATCTTTCTTGTGTAGTGTTCTATTGAAATGGAGAAGTGGAGAAATAAAGTTGTAGAGATGATACAGTATTATAGAGTAAATGCATATATTAACAAAATATTGAGTTAGAATATTCTTTTGAGAAATTTTGGGCTGCGTGAATCATTATGTCATAGTCCAGAAAGTCTAATTTTATGACTGTAGCTGCTACTCTTGCTTCTGCTTTTTCTTCTCCTCCTGCTTTTCCTCTTCCTCTTATACTTCTTTGAAATGGGATTTCATTGTGCTGCCTGAGTCACAACTGAGCCTCCCTTTTCAGTCTCCCAAGAAGCCTTTTATTTTATGTATTTATTATTTATTTTTGGTGTTTTCAAATATATATATATTTTCAAATATATATATATCTTTATTTGAGTGAGAGAGAGGGAGAGAGTGAATGGGCCCACCAAGGCCTCTAGCCACTGCAAACAAACTCCAGATGCATGTGCCACCATGTGCATCTGGCTTACGTGGGTACTGGGGAATCGAACCTGGGTCCTTAGGCTTCACAGGCAAGCGCCTTGACAGCTAAGCCATCTCTCCAGCCCATATTTTTGGTGTTTTTGAGGTAGGGTCTCACTCTAGCCCAGGCTGACCTGGAGTTCACTATGTAGTCTCAAGGTAGCCTCAAACTCACAGCAATCCTCCTACCCCTGCCTCCCAAGTGCTGGGATTAAAGGCGTGTGCCACCACACCTGACTGCTTTTTTTTTTTTTAATTTAACAATCCTTTTATTTATTTGAGAAAGAGGGGGAGAGGGAGAGAGGGATGGAGGGAGAGAATGGGCACACCAGGATCTTCAGTTGCTGCAAACAAACTCCAGACACATGTGCCACCTTGTGCATCTAGCTTACCTGAGTCCTGGAGAATCAAACCTGGGTCCTTTGGCTTTGCAGGCAAGTGCTTTACCCACTAACCCATCTCTCCAGCCCTCCTTTTTAATTTTTAATGAACTTTTATTTGGCTGTTTTACAAGGAGTCATCAATACTGTTTTCTACTCTAGTTAAATGTAGCTATTGATGTGATCGAGTTGGTTGTTTAATTACAGCATTGACCAGTACTGCCAACTAGACCACTCCCCTTATATGGATTTGAGTACAGATCGTCCAGCAAATAATTCTTTTCACTGATATAATAGTTTCTCCATCAATGTTTTTGGTTTATCCATCCCAAATAGAAAGCATACTTTAGATGTCGTATAATGGACTATTTTTAAAGTTCTCTGTAACAGTAGCTGACATTTAGCTGTTTTCATTTCATCATCAGGTTAAGAGAGATGAATCTGGAGCAATACACGTCACTAAGCAGAAGCATCTTCACCTGTGCTATGACCTGATCAACTTCACTGTGAGTACTTTTAAGGTTGAGCATTCCACTACATTGTGCAGTCAGTCACTCCGAATCCTCGGCATATATGCCATGTACCCAGACCTTTAGGACCTTATATATACACACAGCAGTGTGCTGTAGTGTTGAGTAAGTTCTGACTTTGGTGTGATGCCATGCAGTTATTGGTTTTTGTGGATGTCCTGCTGACACTGGCAGGACCAGTCAGTCTTCTTGACTAGCTCACAGGGGGCGGAGGGGGAGCAAGGGCTCAGAATTGAAGTACATTTCTTCCGAATCATGGATTGTCCTACTTTCTGTATAAATATGTTTTTGTACTTCTGAACCCCCCTTCTCATTCTCTCTCTCTCTCTCTCTCTCTCTCTCTCTGTTTTATTTTTTATTGTTATTTATTTATTTATTTATTTTCAGGTAGGGTCTCACTCTGGTCCAGGCTGACCTGGAATTCACTATGTAGTCTCAGGGTGGCCTTGAATTCTCTGCGATCCTCCTATATCTGCCTCCTGAGTGCTGGGATTAAAGGTGTGTGCCACCACACCTGGCCTTGTTTTGTTTTATTTTTGAGACAGGATCTCAGGCATCTTGGGCTGACCTCAAATTTTATGTATAGCCAAGGATGACCTTAAACTAATCCTCCTTCCTCCTCCTCCTGAGTACTAGGATTACCTGATTGCTGGTATTATCAATACGTACCATCATGCCTGGTTCAGGCAATGCCAAGAATTGAACCCAGTGTTTCAGGCATGCTAGGTAGGCAGGCACTCTGTCAAACTGACTTCCATCACTAGTCCTCCAAGCTTCTCTTAAAGCGCTCATTGTGTGCCACCTGATCTTTACATATGGTTAAAAACTTAGCCAAGTTTTCTCTGTACCTTACATCTCATTCTTGAGAAGCATCTTGGAGCAATGGCTTAGCAGTTAAGTGCTTGCCTGTGAAGCCTAAGGACACTGGTTCGAGGCTCCATTCCCCAGGACCCACGTTAGCCAGATGCACAAGGGGATGCACGTGTCTGGAGTTCATTTGCAGTGGCTAGAGACCCTGGCGCACCCATTCTCTCACTTACTCTCTCTCTCTCTCTCTCTCTGTCTCTGCCTTTCTCTCTTTGTCTGTTGCTCTCAAAATAATAAAAAAAAATGAACAAACAAACAAACAAACAAAAGAAGTTTAAATAGGAACTCTTAAAAAATAAGCCCAAAGTTTAAGTCATTTCAAGTTTCAGGCATTCTGGTAAGAGCCAGTACCTTTGCATCTGTAATAGAGTATAATGTCAGCATATATTAAAGAAAATCTTTTTGCTATTTGTTTTTGCAAAAGTCTCTGCTAACATGGAATAGAACATAAAAATCCATCAATATGAATATCAGAGAATATGCAGAGGAGCCACTTGATTCTGACTGCTTTTGAACTCACATTGATAAAATTTTGAGACTTCATTTAGGAGCTGAGGAGATGGCTCAGATGGTAAAGTGCTTGTCATGCAAGCATAAGGACCTGAGTTTGTATTCCCGGCACCCATGTAAAAAGCCAGGCATAGTGGTGTGCACCTATAATTCCAACACTGGGGAGGTGGAAACAGAAGAGGGCCCCTGGGGCTGGCTGACCAGCTAGTTAAGCCAAATTGGTGAGCTCCATGTTCTCTGAGAGAGTCTCAGAAAATAAGGTGGAGAGTAGTTGAGGAAGACACTGACATCAGTCTCTGACCACCACACACACATGTGCCTGCACACCCACAAACACACATGAGCCCCCACACATGCACATGTACACGCATACACACACTTCATTGATTTTTTTTTTTTTTTGGAGAAGGATCAGCTTTTCTCAAAAAATAATTTCTATGCAAATCTGAGGCCAGAGTGGTATACATAGCAAGTTCCAGGACACGTGTCCAAAAACCCCCCAATCCCCCAAAAATATTTTATAAAAAAATTCTGTAAAAAGTATCATATATATATATAATATACACATACATACATATGTGTATGTATGTGTGTGTGTGTATATGTATGTATGTGTATATATATATATATACATATATATATCTTAAGAAATTTGTTTAAATGGTATTATTAGTTTTTTTAATTATCAGTTTAAAATAGGAACAGGGTACAATAATATATGTATATGAAAATGTTATAGTGAAGCCCTTAATATGTATACTGACTAGAAAAGTTAATAGAATAAACTACCAAGTTAGTACTTTTCAAATTATAATAGTACTTAATCATAAAAATCTGTACTTCCTATCAATCATGACAGTCCTTAGTCCATCATCTGATAGCTCCACTATCACACTGTCATTTCAACACTGTCAAAACTCAGCACTGTGTTTTCTCTGAGCTGTCTCTGGGTAGTTCTTGCTGTGACTGTGTTGGCATTTAAGTTATTAAGTGGATGAGGTTCTCAGTGTAATTTTACTTAGTGGCGAAGCTTCTTGTCCCGAATGGTGTTATGAGCCGGACCTCACTTTTATTTTGTTATGCGCTTGAATTGCAGTGGATAAACTCACGCACAGTTGTGCTCTTAGACAGCGCAGAGAAGCTGCACGTGATCGATAGGCAGACGCAAGAGGAGCTGGAGACAGTGGAGATCTCAGAAGTTCAATTGGTCTATAACAGCAGCCACTTCAAGTCACTCGCCACCGGAGGAAATGTTAGCCAGGCACTGGTAAGTGTAATATGCTATTT
The DNA here is from genome assembly GCA_036346955.1 of Dipus sagitta. Taxonomy (NCBI): domain Eukaryota; kingdom Metazoa; phylum Chordata; class Mammalia; order Rodentia; family Dipodidae; genus Dipus; species Dipus sagitta. The sequence goes on from CM070773.1 coordinate 39,698,447, forward strand.
CAGTATTGCTTTATTCCACTTGGATCATTGTTGTTTTGTCTAAAAAATAAATACTGGGATGGGGAGATGGCTCAGCAGTTTAAAAGCACTTGCCTGTAAAGGCTGCCATCCTGGGTTTGATTCCCTAGGGCCATATAAAGCCAGATGCGTGAAATGACACATGTGTCTCGAGGTCCTTTGCAGTGGTAAGAAGCCTTGGTGCACTCATTCTTTCTTTCTCTCTCTCTCTCAAATGACAAAAATATTAACTTAAAAAATACTAAAGGGTCTTCTGTCTTGATGTGTTTCTTTTCCTTTTCACTCTTGTCTTTCTTTTTTTTTAAAAAAATTTTTTTTGGTTTATTTATTTATTTGAGAGTGACAGACAGAGCGAGAAAGAGGCAGAGAGAGAGACACAGAGAAAATGGGCACGCCAGGGCCTCCAGCCATTGCAAACGAACTCCAGATGCATGCGCCCCCTTGTGCATCTGGCTAACGTGGGTCCTGGAGAGTTGAGCCTCTAACCAGGGTCCTTAGGCTTCACAGGCAAGCACTTAACCACTAAGCCATCTCTCCAGCCCACTCTTGTCTTTCTTTGAGGCAGGGCCTCACTCTGACCCAAGCTGACCTGGAACTCACTCTGTAGCCCCAGGCAAGCCTTGAACTTAGGGGGATACTCCCACCTCAACCTCCCCAGTGCTGCGATGATAGGCGTCAGCTAACATCTAGGTTGAAGTGGGATGGATGTATTTGTAAGTATTCAGGAAGATGAGCCAAAACCATTTTTACCTTATTTTTTTTTTCAGAAATGTGTCAAATTTAACCATGGAGTTATAACCCTTATGCTTAAAAAAAAAAAAAAAAAAAGTGAGATTAAGCCGGACATGGTGGCGCATGCCTTTAATCCCAACACTTGGGAGGCAGAGGCAGGAGAATTGCCATGAGTTTGAGGCTACCCTGAGACTACATAGTTAATTCCAGGAGAGCCTGAGCTTAGGGTGAAACCCTCCCTCGGCGGGGGCGGGGGGAAGTGAGATTGAAACTTTGTGAAATCGAATCAATTTGTAAAAATTTGTAAAATCAAAATATCTGAGAACATTTAGTTGTGGCGATAAGCCTCAGTAGTTGGGAGTTAGAACCAGAGTAAATGCCATGCTGGTCACTAACAGATCTTAAAAAGCAAGGTCAGAAAGAAGCAGACTGGGGTTGGTGGTGCAACTCAGTGGTATAATGCTTACCTAGTGTTTGTGAAGCCCTGAGTTCATCCCGAGCACAACAAACAAAAACAAGCAAACCCCCAAAGCCAAGAAATACAATAATCTCCTAGAACAAAGCACATAAATATTAACATGAATACAGAAATTTTCAGACTTCAGCAAGGTAAAATTCACTACCTGACCCCAGATCAGAGATAATAACTAGGCATAAGAAGAACACAGTCTATGAAGGGCAAAGAATCAATCAAAACGAAGTCAGGCCTGACTTAGGTGTTAGATTTAACGTAGCAGTTATTGTTGTTGTTTTTTTCTTTTCTATTTTTCCAGATTAATTCTTTTAAATAAGCATACAAAACAGTGGGTTTCATCATGGTATCTTCATACATATATGTCATTATATTCACTCATTTTCCTCCCCACTCCTCTCCTCTGGGCTCTTCCTCCAGTTAGTGCCTCTGTCTGCTCTCCTGACACATGTATGCCATTACCCTCTCGATTTCCCACCTCCCTTAAGGTTCCCCCCGCCCCATCCCTTTTCTAATGTTTTGACCTACAAACATACTTATATAAACACACATACATATTGATTTAAAATCATATATTTAATTTAAAATATATACGTATATATAGTTTTAATTTAGATTGTGCTTAAGAGAGAAAACATATCTAAGTCAGGCTTATTTTGCTTAACATAATGATTTCCAGTTGCATCCATTTTCCTACAAATGTCATGATTTCATTTTTCTTTATGGCTGCATAAAATTCCATTGTGCATATGCACCACATTTTATTTATCTATTCATCTGTTGATGGACATTCTAAACTAGTTCCATTTCCTGGATATTGTGAATAGTGCAGCAATAAACATGAATGTGTAAGTACCTCTGTGGTATGCATAACTGTTATTATAATTATGATCCCTATATCTAAAAGGCAAAATAAAGACAAGAAAGATATTTTAAAAGATGAAACACATATTTAGAGTTGAAGAATATAGTGCTTGAGATGAAAAAAGAGAGGGGCTAGAAGGGATTAATGGCAAGTTAGACATTGTAGGATAAAACATTAGTCAACTTGAATATATAGTGATACAAATTATTCAAAAGGAAATAAAGAAAAAGTAATTTTAGAAGTAATAGTAAGCAGTCTAATATTTGTGTAGTTGAAATCTCTGAAAGAGAAGAGAGAAAAAACTAGAAAAAAATAATTGTCAAAAACCTTTCTAGGGCTGGAGAGATGGCTTAGCGGTTAAGGTATTTGCCTGCGAGGCCTAAGGACCTAGGTTCAATTTCCCAGTACCCATGTATGCCAGATGTACAAGGTGGCGCATGTGTCTGGAGTTTGTTTGCAGCAGCTGGAGGCCCTTGTGCACCCATATTCTCTCTCTCTCTCTCTCTCCCTCCCTCTTTCTTTCTCTCTCAAATAAATAAATAAAATCTTAAAAAGTTAAAAACTTTCTAAAACTAAACAACACAGAGCACAGTGATCTATCTCTGTAATTTTAGTTCTTGGGGATGCTGGGACAGGAAGATCATTTAACTGTAGGAATCCAAGGTCAACCAGGTAATGTAATGAGACTCTCCCTCGATGTAAACAAAAGCAGAAACTCTGAACACATATTCAAGAAGCTCAATGAACCCAAACATAAGTAAAGGAAAAAATGCATAAATTGATCAAAATGAATTATAAAGAGAAAAGTTTTAAAGCAAGCAGAGGGCAGAAACACACATAAAATGCAGAGGAGCAGTGGGTGTGAGAACAGATTTCTTAGCAGACAATCTGCAGCAGGCTTCAAAGACTGTAGACATGAGCAACAAGCGTGTGCAAAAATGCTCACTATCTTCCAGGGGTGGTGGCACATATTTTTAATTTCAGCACTGGGAGGCAGAGATAGGAGGGTCACTGTGGGTTCTGAGGACACCCTGAGACTACATAGTGAATTGCAGGTAAGCCTGGGCTAGAGTGATACCCTACCTGGAAAAACCAAAATAAACAACAACAAAACTATTCACTATCATTAGTCCTCAGGGACCACTTTGTACCCCTTGGGATGACTACACATTTGTTTTTGAAGCAAGCAGTAACAAGTATGGTGAAGATGTGGAGATACTGAAACCCTCACACATTGCTGGTGGGATTATAAAGTGGTGCAAATGCTGTGACAGACACTTGGACAAAGCAAAGAATTCTTGTGCGACTTAGTTTTGCCCCTGGGTACACTTCAGAGAATTGAAACATTCACTCATATAGAAACTTGTCTATGGCTGAACACAGCAATGTTGTCCTGGAAATGTTTCTTTGTTTTATACTAGAGGTTGAATTTCAGACTTTGTACTTGCTTGACAAGCACTATGCCCCGAGCTATATCCTTAGCCCTCTACTTTTTTCTCTTAAGACAGTCTCATGAAGTTGCTCAGCTAACCTTGAACACACTTTGTAGCCCATGTGGGCCTTGAAATTGTGATCCTTGTGCTTCAGGCTCCCAAGTAGCTGGGATTGCAGATCTGTGCCAGTAGGCCCATAATTATTGTTGTTATATTATTAATTTCTATTTTTATTATTATTTGAGACAAGGTCTTATGCTTGGTGATCCTTATATCGCAGCCTCATGAGTCCTAAGATTAGCGGCACGAATCATCACACCTCCTCAGACTTCTTTTTTTTTTTTTATTAAGTAGAAAATTTGTATGGACAAATGATATGTTGGTCCCATTCCCCTCCTCTCTGTCCCGATTCCATTGAGCGTCCTCCTCAGAGGGGCTGTGGTAGTTACTGTGGAGGTGGGGTTATAAGTTGTGAGAGTAGTCAGTCTTTCCGGAGGGGCAGCGATGCCCGTGCACTCTCCTTCCCACCCTATGGTCTGTACAGTCTTTCTGCCCTTCTGCAAGGTTTCCTGAGCCCTGGTGTTTTTTTTTTTTAATATTTATTTTTTTCAAGGAGCGAGAAAGAATGAGAATGAGCATGCCATGGGCTAGTGCCTCTGCAAATGAACTCCAGATACATGCACTGCTTTGTGCATCTGGCATTATGTGGGCTCTGGGGACTCGAACTCAGTTCATCAGGCTTTTGAAGCAAGCCTTTAACCACTGAGCAGTCTCCTCAGCCCTGTTTTAAGTCTGTTTAAGTCTGTTGAACTCTCAGCAACTTCTGGATTTCTTAGTTCCCCATGTGCTGTTGTTGGAATTACTCTTTTTTTTTTTTATTAATAATTGCCTTAACAGACCTTCAGGTGGCATACATATAGTCAGTACCCAATTTTTTTAAATTTTTATTTATTTGAGAGTGACAGAGAGAGAAAGAGTGAAAGAGAATGGGCATGCCAGGGCTTCTAGCCACTGCAAACAAACTCCAGATGCATGCACCCCCTTGTGCATCTGGCTAACGTGGGTCCTGGAGAATCGAGCCTCGAACCGGGGTCCTTAGGCTTCACAGGTGAGTGCTTAACCACTAAGCCATCTCTCCAGCCTGGGATTATTCTTAATAGCTACAAAGTAGAAACAATCCAAATGTCTAACTGACAAGTAGATACACAAAATGTACCAAAGCCATATAATAGAATCCTTTGCACAATTAAAAAGGATAAACTACTGATTAACTACTGATAGATGACCTTCGAAAGTGTTATGTAAGTAAAAGAAGACATATAGAAAGGCCATGTGTCATTTGAAGCTATTATATAAAATGCTCAGAAAAGGCAAATTTATAGGGACAGACATATGTTAGTAAGTCTGGAACTGGGAGTAGAGATGAGGATTGGCTTTAAATGGGTGTAAGAATTTTTATGGGATTATTATCAAAATATTTTCAGACCACATTTTGGTGATGATTGAACAAGTGTAAATAAGCACTGAGAGCTGGAGAGATGACTTAGTGGTTAAGGCACTTGCCTGTAAAGCCTAAGGACCCAGGTTCTATTCCCTAGTACCCACGTAAGCCAGATGTACATGGTGGTGTATGTGTCTGGAGTTCATTTGCAGTGGCTAGAGGCCCTGACCTGCCCATTCTCCCCCTCTCCCTCCTCTTCTATCTCTGCTTACAAATAAATAAACATTTTTTAAAAATCAGCACTGAATTATTTATCTGGTGAGTGATTCAATGAAATATAAATTATACCTCAGTCTTGTTTCACAAAAACTGTAGACTGATTAAAATATATGTCGTGAGGTGTAAGATACATAAAGGCAATATATATGATAACAAAACAGTACATAGCAGATAGTAGGGGATATAGGAACACCATAGTAAAGTTCTAACAGTATTCATGAAATAATAGTGTTGTTTAAGTGAGGACTGAGCTAAGTTAAAGTTGTATATTGTTTATACTAGAATAGTCACTAAAAAGGAAGTATAAATTATTAGGTTGATAGTAGTGACAAAAAGAAATGTTAAAAATATGGACTAGAAGGTGGTGCATTCCCATAGATTCCCATAATCCCAAACTCAGGAAGGGAAGGTGGGAGGACCAGGAGCTGAAGGCCAGCCTGGGCTACATAGTTATGTTTGTTTAATTGCAAAAGCTGTCCCCCATAAACTGGAGTGTCTAAATACTTACTCCCCAGTTGGTGTTGCTGCTCTAGAAGGCTGGGGAGCCTTCAGAGGTGGAGGAGCCTTGCTGGAGAAAGCGCACCACTGGGAGCAGGCCCTGAGGTTTTGCAGTGCAGCTCTGGTTGCTGGTCTCTCTTCTTCCTCCCTGCTGATGTAAAGATGTGACACGTTTCCTGCTCCTGCCAGCCTTTCCCCAAATGATGGTCTCTACCCTTTCGAACTATAAGTGAAATAAACTTTTTCCCTAAAAAAAAAAAAAAAAAAAAAAAGTGGGCTAGAGAAATGGCTTAGTCATTAAGACACTTGCCTGTGAAGCCTAAGGATAGGTTCAGTTCTCCAGGTCCCACGTGTGGTGGTTTGATTCAGGTGTCCCCTGTAAACTTAGGTGTTCTGGATGCTAGGTTCCCCAGCTGATGGCAATTGGAAATTAATGCTTCCTGGAGGGAGCGTATTGTTGGGGGCAGGCTTATGAGTGTTACAGCCAGTTTCTCCAAGCCAGTGTTTGGCACACTCTCCTGTTGCTATTGTCCACCTTATGTTGGCCAGGGGGTGATGCCCACCCTCTGCTCATGCCATTATTTTCCCTGTCATCATAGAGCTTCCCCCTCTAGCCTGTAAGCCAAAATAAATCTCTTTTTTTCCCCACAAGCTGCTCTTGGTTGGGTGATTTCTACCAGCAATACAAACTGGACTGCAACACTACATAAGGCAGATGCACAAGGTGGCGCATATGTTTGGAGTTTGTTTGCAGTGGCTAGAGGCCCTGGCATGCCCATTCTCTGTCTTTCTCACCTTTTCTCTCTCTCTCTTACTTTCTCTCAGTCTCAAATAAAAAATAAATAAAATTTTAAAAAAATGTTAAAAATAACTTCAAAGAAGTATGTATAAAAAGGGAGAATCTTAAGTAGAAAACAGTAAGTTAGTATGTCTAAATAGAAACAAAGCAATAATTAACAGAGAATGAGAATGGTTCCAGATATTTCAAGTAAAAGACAGAGATTATCAGATTAGAAAAAATATATGTCTGTCTACAAAAGCAAAATCCTACATTAATTTTTTAAATTTAAAATTTTGTCTATTCAGACACACTTCCTTAGAGTAGCAATCAATCAACATAATTTTTCCTTGTTTGCTTTTAGGATGAAACCCACATGAAATGGTGTCTTTATATTTGACATTCATTAAAACTTAATCAGACTTCTAATGCATATAATGTTACCTGTTGATTGTTTTGCAGGCTTTGGTTGGAGAGAAGGCTTGTTACCAGTCCATCAGTAGCTATGGTGGTCAGATCTTCTATTTGGGCACAAAAGTAAGCTCTTCACTCTGTGTGTTTGTGTGTGTCCAGATAGGTGAGGCAAAGGAGGCTGTTGGTGAAGAGGGCAGTGTAGTGCACAGTGGATTCTGATCAGCATGGATCCAAAACTTGCATATATATATGAAGGCAGGATCTCATTTAGTCCATACCGACCTGGAACTCTGTAGTTTCAGACTGGTCTTGAACTCATGGTGGTCTTCCTACCTCATCCTCTCTCAAGTGCTTGGTATTACAAGCATATAGATATATTTTTACATTTGAATATTTTCTAAACAGAATGTGATTTTCTTGATTTAGAGGTATACTTTTATGAGCATGACCAGGAAGGAAGTTAATTATGTATATTTGTTATGTAATTAAGATGGCTTTAGTTTAGATCAATTTCATCATCATTGCATTGAAGCATTTGATTTAGAATCATGGGAATAAAAGTTTTTTGTGTATATATTTATTTCTATGCTTTATTTTTCAACTTAAAGTAGAAAACAGTTTATCATTATTAAGATTTAACCAAAGTATTGTCAAGTTAAGTCAAGAAATCAACTTGAGTTTTCCTTGTTCTTGTTCATGGAATTAACACCGTCTTGGGTTATAGACTTACTAATCTGGCAAAGTTTGTTTCACCTATTCTTCAGAGTGGGTGAAGACTCTTTAGTATATTCCAAGATAGAGTTCTGTATTTCCATCTCTAATGTGAGAGGTTTTTACTTAAAAATCTAAAATGACATACATGACTGGAGACAAATATGTCTCTAAACAAGTCTGAAAGATCATTTTCATTGGTTTCTCTTATTTTTTAGTCTGTTTATGTGATGATGCTGAGGAGCTGGAGAGAGGTGAGTTCAAAGTCATCACTCCTTAGAATTACTGAAATGACAACAGCTTCACGTTTGCTTCGGTTTAGAGAAGACAATTTGGACTTGTGCTTTTTAACTTCCAGTATACATAAAAATTGTTGTTACTGTTAGCAGCTTGACTTGCTAAAACTCATCATATCAGAATTGGGTTGAGGTCTATATATCAGGAAATTCAAAATAATAATGGCTTAAACAAAATTTCTCTGTCATTTGAAGACAGTGTGATGGTAGGCAGTCTGTTGTTAGTCTGGGAACACTGCGATCTTAACGATGCTACCCTTTTCTACTATCTTTGTGTTTGAATTCTAGTCTCAAGGTCATTTTAGAATCCATTATGATTGCTAGAGCTCCACACATTATGTAAGTCTATGTTCCATGAAGAAGGAGAGTAAATAAAGGCCAGCCCCAACCTTGTTTATTTTTTTCAGTGTGGGGTTATGTACAGTGAATGCACATGTGTGTGTGCATGCATGCAGAGGCCAGAGGAAAGCATCAGGTGGATTCCTCTCTCCCTCTTTCATGTAATTTCCTGGAGACAAAGTCTCGGATTGAACCTGGAGTGTCAATTTTTGGTCAGACTGACTGGCCAATGTTCCCCAGCAATTCTCCTGTGCCTGCTCCCTATAGAAATGGGGTTATAAGTGTGCATGGCTATGTCCAGCTGTTTGTGTGTTTCTGGAGAGTGAACGTAGGCCATCTCACACCCTCTCAGGCCCTTATATTTGTGTGGCAAGTGCTCTTACCTGGTGAGACATCTCCCCAGCCCAACCAATCCCAATATTTTAAGGTGACATCACAGACATACCATATAACACTTCCACTTACTTCACATTAACCAGAGTTCAATTGCATTGACCCAAGTAATTACAGCAGGATCTTTGATATTTCCTTTAGCCTGGTGTATTGCCTTCTCTATTGAGCTCAGGGTTTGTTATTAATGACGAGAGAGTAAATGGATACTGTGATGATCAATTAGTAATTTCTGCTATATCGGTATTCCTGTTTTTCCCCTTTTTACATTTAGGTTCTCTGTCAGTCCATACTGACCTATATAGTTATCATCCTACTCAGTGCATTAAGAACATATTTTTCTTAGAAGTAAGATACTAACTGGCATCCCCTGATAACCCTGCAGAGAAAGTCCAACACTGAAATAATGTGTTAATGTTAATGAATACTTTTAGTTCCCAAGCAGCAAATTCTGAATAGATAGTGTTGGTAGTTGGTCATACACAGGGGTCTAGCTTCTCTCATTTGTTCTCTCATTTGTTAGAGAATGGATCACCTCCTGAAGCAAGATTGTCTGACAGAAGCCTTGGCTCTTGCATGGTCTTTCCATGAAGGAAAGGCAAAAGCAGTAGTGGGTAAGTTAATAAATATAGACTCTAGAGATGGACATGTCATTGTAAAGAATTTTTTCTTAAGGAAAATTGACTATGAGGACAAATGGGAAGTACAGTGACATGCTATTGGTCCACTAAGTGTGAGGTGTTATTCCTGTTACCCAGCATGTGGGTATTGAGGCTTATTGGAAGTGTATCTGTTGTTAGCATGGAGTGTGAAGAGAAGACCAGAGCCCAGGCTTGCTCCTAAAGATGTGCACTAACTTTTGTCTCATGTTGGACTTTTTCTCTGAAGGCTTATCCGGAGATGTCAGTAAGCGAAAGGCTGTTGTTGCAGATCGAGTGAGTATTTTAATGGGGCCTTCACTGGGGGTGCAGTAATACTTGCTTTTTATATTTGGTAATATCTTTAACTTGATTAGGCAAATGGCTGTCCTCAAGGAGAGAATATATAAAAGAAATAGGTCAGCTTTTAATTCCTAAGTGGGCTACTGAATGCTTTTTAAATTTCCTTCTTATCACTCTTATGAAGATAATGAAATTGCAAAAGAGCAGAAAGGGGAGGGAAAACCGAGGATCTGGATTCATGAGTGATTTGCTTATTCACGCTGGTTACAGAAAGCTCTGCAGCACAGGATTACTAAAGGACTTAACTCCATTTTTCATATCCTGAGCAAGATAACACTTCTGAGGCCTGGAACATGCAGATACATCTTAGAAAAGATTAGCAGATCAGTACTGGCCTCAAGGCTGAAAGAAATCAGGCTAGGATTAAAAGCAATTTAGGAAACAAAGCCAACAGGTTTAATTGTATTTCCAATATAAAGTGTGATTCAGTATTATTTAAAAGAATCATACCTATTAAGTATTATAAAAATTATATAAAATTTTTGTGATATGATTTTGATGCAAAGGTATTTTTCTTGCAGATGGTAGAAATCCTGTTCCATTGTGCAGATCGAGCTCTGAAAAAGTGCCCAGATCAGGGAAAAATCCAAGTGATGGAGCAGCATTTTCAGGTACACTTGGACATGTGCTTCTAATAGACGATAGGTCTAACACTGCTCCTATACATTGTCTTAAAATGTGACTTTCATATTTTGAAGTAGTCAAAGCTTTGTTTCAGGGCTTGTGGGACACTGTACAAGACTTAAGTTTTAAAGAAGTAGCTATGTAATCATAAGGGAACAGATAAGTAACTGTTGTGGAATTGCTTATGTTTAGCTTAGTGCTGTGTAAAAGGAAAGGCTATGTGGGTGAAGATACACCCCTGTGAACTAACCTAGAGTGGATGGCACTTTGCCATTGATTAGCATTTAAGCTAACCTGAATACTTATGGAAGAAGTATACTGTTAACATTTAAAATTAGTTCTCCCTGAAATACTTATGACTCAAGCATAGATTTCTCGCTCTCTCTTTCTTTCTATCTATCTGTAGTGTTTGTGCATGTATATATGGATAATATAACTTATGTATAATCTAATTATATTCTATAAAATGCGTTAATGCAAGAGGTTTTGTTTATCTTGGAACTTAATGAAAATAAACACCTAGGAACAATTTAAAGATATGAATATTTATTGATTTATTTTATATATTATTTTTATTTATTTATTTGACAGAGAGAGAGAGGTAATGGGTATGCCAAGGCCCCCAGCTGCTGCAAATAAACCCCCTATGCATGCAGCCCCTTGTGCATCTGGCTAATGTGGGTCCTGGGGAATTGAACCTGGGTCCTTTGGCTTTGCAGGCAAATGCCTTAACCACTAAGCCTTTCCCTCCAGCCCAATATATGAATATTTATTACTCATGTTTCCTCTTTGCAGTGATCTCCAGTTATATTTTTTGCAAATGTCTGTTTCTTCTTTCCTATCCCTATACTTACAGCTCTGTTTTTTCCCATTTTTAAAAATATATTTTTTTATTTATTTGCAAACAGAGCGAGCGATTGCGAGCGAGAGAGAGAGAATATGAATGGGTGCACCAGGGCCTCTAGCCATTGCAAACAAACTCCAGATACATGTGCCACTTTGGGCATCCGGCTTTATGTAGGTACTGGGGAATCAAACCTGTGTTGTTAGGCTCTACAGGCAAGTGCCTTAACCACTGAGCAATCTTTCCAGCCCTGTTCTGTCTCATTTTCTCTTTCTCTTTTTTTGTTATTTTTGTTGATCAAATCTAGGACCTTACATATGCTTGGGAAGTGCTTTACCATTGAGCTACGTTCCCAGCCCAGCTTAACTCCTATCTTAACAAATACTTGAGTGTCTAGAGAGAAGCAAACTTTTTCCAAGAAGAGCTGCTAGATGGTAAACTCCAAATTCTTTTTTTTTTTTTTTTTTAAAGCAGGGTCTCTCTAGCACAGACTGACCTGGAACTCACTTTGTACCCTAGACTGTCCTCAAATTCACGGTGGCCCATGGTGTTAACCACCATGGCATACCATTTTGATTTCATAAAAGTATTTGTCTCATCTTTTCATTCTTATGACAAAAATAGATTAGTGAATAGGAACTAGATTAATAAATCTAAGTGGATTTACTCTGTTTAATCTTAACCAAAAGGCTGAGATGTCATTTAAGTGGATTTACAACTAAATCAGCATCCTCACTCAAAGAATCTTGGCATTAATTCTATCTTAGTGCTCCATGCCAAGTTTTTTTTTGTTTGTTTGTTTTGTTTTTCATTGTGGGTTCATTCTCTCTCTCTCTCTGTCTGTGTGTGTGTGTGTGTGTGAGAGAGAGAGAGAGAGAGAGAGAGAGAGAGAGTGTGTGTGTGTGTGTGTGTGTGTGTGTGTGTGTGCTCAAGCAAGTGCAGGCGTGCTCATGCCAGGGCACATGTTGGAGGTCAGAGGACAACTCAGTACCTCCCTTCCACCTAGTTTGTAACAGGATCTCTGGTTGTTCATTGCTGCATTTGCCAAGCTAGTTGCCCCACACCCCCCGCTTCTGGCAGATTTTTCTGTCTCTGCTTTCTTCTTGCCTCTTGGCATGGCTGAGATTACATTATAAACTTCTGTTATAGCACCCAGCTTTTTACATGGATGCTGGATTCAGAACTTGGACAATCATGCCTGCATAGCAAGCCATCTCCCCAGCCTCATACCTTTTTTCTTTGGTTTTTCGAGGTAGGGTCTCATTCTAGCTCAGGCTGACCTGGAATTCACTATGTAGTCTAAGTGCTGGAATTAAAGATGTGCACCACCACACCCAGCTCTCTCATACCTGGGTTTTTTTTTTTTTTTTTTGTTTGTTTGTTTTTTGAGGTAGGGTTTCACTCTAGCTCAGGCTGTCCTGGAATTCACTATGTAGTCTCAGGGTGGCCTTGAACTCACGGCGATCCTCCTTCCTCTGCCTCCCGAGTGCTGGGATTAAAGGCATGCACCACCACTCCCGGCTCGTACCTGTTTTTAACAGTAGTTTGGATGAAGGATTAGTGACTAGCCTGTCAGATTTATATAGCACCAAGAACCCAGGTTCAAAATGACCTTGACAAGAAAATGCAACAAAATTCCTTGTGGGTGAAATTTATCAAGGTTAAACACAAAACTTGCATTAGAGTCAGGTAATTAAATTGTGGTGTGATGCTGGATTGGGAAGATGCAACTGGATACGATTTTAGTTGGCCATAAACTTAACATGAGTCATTAGTCTGTTAAGGCTCAGATAAAGGACATTAACAGCACCACTGGTTCTATAAGATATTTCCTGAGCTATTGACAAACTAAGCTATGTACCACAACTGTGTTAGTACCAGGTTTTTTAAAAAGTAAAAACAGAACCAAACTTGGTCTTTTTTTTATTTTATTTTATTTTATTTTTTTGGTTTTTCGAGGTAGGGTCTCACTCTAGCCCAGGCTGACCTGGAATTCACTATGGAGTCTCAGGGTGGCCTCAAACTCACGGCAATCCTCCTACCTCTGCCTCTTGAGTGCTGGGCTTAAAGGCGTGCGCCACCACCGGCTCAAACCGGGTCTTTTAAAAAAATATATATTTGAGAGGTGGAGGGAGGAGAGAGGAAGAGACAGATAGAGAGAGAGAATGGAATGCCAGCACCTCCAGCCACTGTAAACTCCAGACGCGTGTGACACCTTATATATCTGGCTTACGTGGGTCCTGGGGAATTTAATTTGCATCCTTAGCCTTCACAGGCAAGCACCGTAGTAGCCTTCTCTCCAGCTCCAAACTGGGTCTTTTAAACTGAGAAGAAAGTAACATGCTTGTCTGTTGGTTACCAAGGGTTGTCATATGGACACCACTGCGCTTGTGCGGTAGGCAGGCGCGTGTAAGTGGGTAGAAATCAGGAGATGGTGCTGGTGACTATAATCCCAGCATTCAAGAGGCCGAGACATGAGGACCTCAGGGTTGAGGCCAGCCTGGGATATATAGTGAGTGTGTGGCCAGTGAGTTTGAGATCAGACTGAGAAAGAGGTTGGGAGGGAAAAGGGAATGGAGGGAAGAAGGGAAGGAATAGCGGTTATTGGAAACATGCATTATGAGCTCTAATCTGAGATTTCAGAATAATGAGAATTTATGTTTTACCAGCAGGTGGCACCTCATGCCTGCTGTCAGGAGCCTCACCTTTCATGTAGAGTCACAGTATATAATGCTGTCAGTACTGCCTTCTTCCAATAGCCATTTTGTTCTGTCCCAGTTATAGACAAGGACTTTTAGATCTTGCATTTTTGGCTTTTACTGTACAATAATTTAGTCATACAAAAAGGTATTAAAATGTTCTTTTTCTCATCCATGTTGAAACGTCTGTTTTCCTGGTTTTTGCTTCACTTACATTTAAATATGTTCAAGTATTTTCCATTTTTGAGAGCTTGGTTGGAGGTTCTAGCAGGGGAGCACAGCTACTCGTATACCCTTGACCAAGGACTGGTCCTCCTCTATTCGGGGAAGGTCGACCTCTTCGACCGAGCACGCAGCTTCGGAACGGACACACATGAAGCAGTGAGGGAGGAAGGGGACACCCACTTAGCCAGCCAGATCAGCCGAACCAACCCTCAACCCCGGCGATCAATGGGGTGACAGATGTCGCAGACAGATCGCCCTCACATCCTATTTTAAATTCATAAAGTCAAACAAACAGCAAGCAAATATCTTCTTTGCTCCACACCACCCCAATATCATTACACCTCAAAAAAAAAAAAAAATAAGTGAACAAGCAATTATGAGTTGTTTTTTTCACCGACCACGGTGAAACAAATACCCTTGTCCAGTGGAGGCATTCTAAATTGGCTGCAGTTTCTCTATAATTTATCTATGGACAATTGATCCATGAACATACATGCTCAGGATAAAGAAGGAAAGTAAGAACTTTTAGATATAAACACAAATATCATAAGCCCACTACCATGAGCAACCTCCCAAGCATATGCCACCACCCCCAGTTATCACGACTTTCTTCCAGTCTCAGTTTCACAGACCAAGCTTCTAATCTGCTATCATGCCACCAACTCCCTTCATAATTATTTTGTAAAAACTTACTTTGGGGCTGGAGGAATGTGTTAGCGGTTAAGGTGCTTGCCTGCAGAGCCAAAGGACCCAGGTTCGATTCCTCAGGACCTACATAAGTCAGACTCATAAGGTGGTGCGTGCGTTTGGAGTTTGTTTGCAGTTGCTGGAGGCCCTGGCATGCCCATTCTCTCTGTGCTCTCTCTCTCAAATAAATAAAAATAAAATTTAAATAAAAAAACTTAGGTCAAAATTTTTCTTGTAGCCGCTGAGCTGCTTTGGAGCATTCTTGGCAGCATTGCCTGTCTTGCTGTTGGCCGTGATGGCGGAACTGAGGGGTAAAGCACAGTGCGCTGGGGCTGTCCTCTGTGCGCTCTTCCCGTAGAACTTCGTCCATGGCGGTGTCTCGTTCCTTTTTAGCCCAACTGACTTGCTTGCATATGAGCGCTCTCTCTCTCTCCCTCTCTCTCTTTCTCTCTTATTACTCCCAGAACCAAATCCATTTCTTTGTAAAATGCTATGAACTGGAATTTCTCATCCAATGTCAGCCTTCCACACATCCTCTGTAAGCCTAGAGACCTCTGTAAATTTGGGGACTTTCTTATTTTTGTCATAACTGCATCCCCAGCATCTGGTTTAATGCCTATGATAAATATCTATTTAGTTTGTTTTGAAAAGTATGTAAACTTATGTTGTATGCAATATTTACATTGGGAGTGTGTTTTAAATCTAAATCTAGTAGGTTTGAACTGAAAGCCAGTTGTTAAACTTAGCACTTGAAACACATATGCTCACAATCATGACTAATATTGTATCCTATATA
The DNA here is from genome assembly GCA_036346955.1 of Dipus sagitta. Lineage (NCBI taxonomy): Eukaryota > Metazoa > Chordata > Mammalia > Rodentia > Dipodidae > Dipus > Dipus sagitta. Next base: position 39,713,989 of record CM070773.1, read on the forward strand.
CCTGATAACTATCTTACTTCATCCTTATACTTGAGGGGAAGTTTTGTTTATTGCTTATTCCCATTTTACAGGTGAATAGGTTGAATAACTTGCCTGATATCATAGAGCCAGTAAATAGAACCTCGGTACACAGCTGGGCTTTCTGGCTCAGGAGTCTTAAACCTAAGCTATAGTATGTACGCTCCATTGCAGTGCACCATGCTGTGCTGCACCACACCACACTGCATTATACCACAGTATATTACAGTGCACTACACTGCACTGCACTGCACCACACCGCACTGTAGTTCACCACACTACACTGCATTTCACTACACTGTACTTCCTCTCACAACATTTCCATAATAACCTCAGACCAATGTGTGGTCACGTAGCTAGTTCTCTTTGAAACAAAGAGGACTAAATAATTTATGAGTTTTTGCAAGGTAAAAAATATAAATGAATTAATTTTAGGCTAACCATGGTAAACATATTTGAATGATTGATTAATGTTAATTGTTCACAGTGATCTCAAACTCAGAGGCTGGCCAATTAATGGAGGAAGCAGAATTTTGAGTTACTTTATCAACCTACAGTTGTTTATGTTTCAATTTTTATATAAACATGTAATTATTTACTTACTTTACACCTTAAGGGAAAGGCATAATATGAAAGATTTTCATATGAGACAGTCTGAATATTGACTGCTCACTGGTTCTGTGATATTAAACAAGTTGCTCATCCTCTTTATTCATTTATGCATCTATAAAATGGGATAAACAAAACTGCCTCTCAAGCATGTTATAAGAATTAAACAAGATAGATTACAGGTATATAACACCCAAAAAAATATTAGCCAAGGTTCTGGGCATATGTGTTGCAACTGCTAACACACTAAAAGAATTTGATAAATAACCCTCAAACTCTTAATGGACTGGGAAGATGGCATTGTTGATAAAGTGCCTGCCTTGTGTGAGGGCCCGAGTTTAGATCCCCATTACCCATGTAACTGCCAGGTGTGGTGGTGTACCTATAATCCCAGCCCTGAAGAGGCAGAAACAAGGAACCCCTGGGGCCCACTAGCTAGCTCATCCGACTAAATCGTGAGAGATCTTGCCTGAAAGAATAGGGTAGAGAGTGATCAAATAAGACACACAGTAGGGCTGGAGAGATGGCTTAGTGGTTAAGGTGTTTGCCTACAAAGCCAAAGGACCCAGGTTCGATTCCCCAGGACCCACATTAGCCAGATACACAAGGGGGCGCATGTGTTTGGAGTTCATTTGCAGTGGCTGGAGGCCCTGGCACACCTATTCTCTCTCTCTCTTTCTTTTTTTTTTCTCTCTCTCTCTCCTTCTTTCTCTGTCAAACAAATAAAGACACACAGCATTGACTTTCAGCTTCCCCACATGTGCACCCTCCCACAAACATGTATGTAAAAATGCACATGCACCATACACATAAAGATCCTAATGAAGCCTTATGTGAATTGTTACCAAATTCTTCTTTGAGTTCCATGTAGTTTCCGTGAGAATCAGATCATTGAAGGCCATTATTGCAGCTGTAGCCATATTTTTGTGTTAAGAGGTCATGCCAAAGAGTGGGTAGCTACTAAAAGCTCCTCCTTTCTCCTTCTTTCTTTCCTTCTCCTATCCCTTCCTTGACTTTCCCTTTTCTCCCTTTCTCTCTCCTCTCCTTCCCCACCCAAGCATATTCCTCACCACTCAATTTTCTGCAGGCTGGATTCTACCCATCACTGGGCTCTTATCTAGTCAGAAAGATGAAACACCTCACTAGGGATGCTAATAATATCTAATTACTGAGCCCAATAAATACTTTTTCAGATCTTGTTCATTTTCGGTGTATGTTGACCAGTGATGAGCACTCCTTCCCTTGTGAAGTTCTATACCCTGTAGATAACCATGACTGTGTGCCCTTCTCCCTGAGTTGATTTTGTCCCCATCCTGTGACTGTTTTCTAAATGCTGCTGTGTCTCGGCATTTAGTGCGTCATTGACTTCTTTTCTTTTCTCTTGTTCCTGGAAAGTTCTATTTGTATATATTATTCCGTCTGGTGAATAAAAAATTTGATTTCCATCCTAGATGTTTCAGATGACTATAGATCGAATATCTCAAATTTGAAGTGCTCCAAAGTCTGAAACTCTGATGTGATGCCCTCAGTGGGAATCTCCTTACCTGACCTCATATGGGATGGGTGTAGTCAAAGCTGCATGCCTACTAAAAATATTATAAATCATGACCTCCAAACCATATGTGTATGAAAGCAAAGAAATTCTGTGTTTAGCATTGGGTCCCATTCCCCAAACACCTCCTTACATATGTACAGAGACTTCATCATCTGAAAAAAAAAATCCAAAGTCCAAAATACTTGTGGTCCCAAGAATTTTGGATAATGAAATGCATAATCTAGACCTAGGATTTTAAAACGGAAACCATCTTCCATAGCCAGCAGAAAATGAAAGAATACTGATACCTGGTTACTGACACTTTCTAGTTATAATAAGCTACTATTTCTTTCCCCAATTATTTCTTTTGAAAAAGGCCAAAATATGGGTTGCCATTTACCTGATATGTGTCACATATGTGTTGAATTTCAAGCCTTTGAAATATTATGAAACTGAGAAGTTAAATGAACTACAAGACAGCTGTTTTGGTAGACTATGACAAAAATATGGGTGACCTTCATTACCTGAAACAAGAGGACTAATTGTGTCATCAATTGGACATGTCCTTTGAAAATTTTCTTTACAAAGTTTTACAATAAATACATATCTTTACCTGTTGTTGTAATGTCATTATAAACTCTTTATAAACTTATAGTATATGCATAATGCTTTATTTAAATAGCAGACTTTGACTGTTTTCCCATGTTATATATTGAATTTGATTCTGTTTCTGTCTCATTTCCTCCTTTTCCTTTCCTTGTGCTTCTATTACAGAGCTGTAGTAAACACCTAAGTATATAATTTTTTTTTACCTTAAATGTATTTAGAATAAATTGCCAGAAATAGATTTACTGGGTCAAAGTGTTTATATATTCTCAATGTTTGGCCCACTGTACGGTTCAAAGTTACATCATCACAATAATCACACAGCCTCTTATGCAGACCTATTCCCAGTGGGTCATGGACAAGGGTGTGGGCTGATGGCTTTCTTTATGCTTCTCCTACAGGATATGGTGCCCGTCATAGTTGATTACTGCCTTTTGCTGCAGCGAAAGTGAGTATGCATTGCCTGTCAGATTGAATTATTTTGAACCCAGTGTCATGCTTATGTATTCAATAAATTTGACTGGGTAGGTTTTTCTTTAATTCATAGAAATTTGATTCTGTGATACTTTTTCAGTCCCTTCATCTAATGAAATTAATTTTTCTGAAACAGATGCTTGTGGGTTTATCATCTGTATATATGTTTGCCGTAATAATAGGGTGGAGAACATAACAAAAGGGCAATGCTGTTATGGGACTTGAGAGCCATGAAGACCCTCTGGGCCCTGGATGGGCTTAGAACTCCCCAAACTAGTAGCTCTCAAGTTCTTATGATTAGCAACAAATTAATAAAGGCACAGTAGACACAAAGGAGAGGAGGTTATGATAGCAGAAAATCTCTCAAGCTGAGAGGCCTCTTGAGCAGGCAGCCACATGGATACTTGGATAGCGTCTTCTTAGAACCTTAGAGATGGAAATTAGGCTTCCAATTGGAGTACACCTCATTGCCAAGTTCAAATATATATGGAGGACTTTGACTGGTGGGCCAGGGAAGAGAGCGCCGACTCAGAAAGGTGATTGGGTGAGGGTGACTGAGGAAATGTCCCAGCACTTAATGACGCTTGCTTGCAAGTTCTGCCAGGAGGCAGAAAGTTCTTGAAAAAGCTGAAAAAGAACCAGGACACTGCTCCTGATGGACACAATGAATCAGATTAGCATTCTAGTCTCTAGTTTTCTTTCTGGTCTCCCCAGGGCAGATTGCCATCTGTGTTCTTTTGGGTGTATTTCCCTAAGTATATATCAATGCTACTTAGTAATATTTAAAATACAAAGTTGTATAGTAATACATATATATATATATGTGTGTGTATATATATATATATATATATATATATATATATATATAGAGAGAGAGAGAGAGAGAGAGAGAGAGAGAGAGAGAGATTTGTTGGTGTAAATCATAACTATGTAAACAACCCAAAATGTGTTAGTTCATTTTTTCACACATAATATTAGCCAGGTATTGCTCTAAGCCCTATACATTATTTTCTCTATTTTTTGTAGCACCTTATCTGATTTTTATAACAATAAGATAGGTATTCCCCATTTTGTAGAGGAAGTTCCATAGGCAGAATGTGATTAAGTAGACTGTCAAAATTCACACTGATAGTGCTTGGGCCCCAGCTGGGACCTACAACCCTATATAACACTAACTTGACTTGGGAATATACACATATTTTGGTAGCCTGATTCCAGCAAGGTTGGAGCAACTTTGAAAATGTCAGCAAAGATTATCAAGAAGGCAGTTATTTGCCATGCCAGACATTTTATTACATCATGGATAACTATACCTTCTGCTTCTTTGTGGCTTAAATTTATTTCAGTGGTTTAGCTGTCATGTTTTGCATAGTTAGTGTAATGTGCTGGGTTGCAGTTATATTATACATTGTCTTTTTATAAGAACCTAAGGGGAAAACTTCTTTTAGGTGTATAGGCCAGAAATACCTTTGTATTCACTGAACCAGCTACTTTACTTTTAGCAGAGGCAGGGTGAATAATATGGTGAATCATTACTTTTTAGAAGGCAAAGTGCCGTGATATATTTATTTATATATCACCCTATCTTTTTAAAATCTAGTGTTCTCTTTACCTCATATTAACACTTAGTTCCTTATTACTTTACATACCTCATATTTTTTAAAAGAAACCTCAATAATTTATGGGTTAGTGTGTGTGAAACTTTTTCTCTGTGAAGAGACAAATACATGCCTTTTCACCTCAGGTAGAACTCAGGAGACAGAACAAGGAACAGTTAACAATCCCATTTTGATGAACCAGTGTGATTATTGGGATTACTTTCAGAGTGAAGTGAGGGGTTACTTATAAGAGAGTGGCTCACTCAAAGGTGGCTGCATCACTCCAGAGTCCTACTTGGTCCTGGATGGCAGCCTCACAGAAACTACATCGTGGAGTCTCCCTTACAGTTAACCTTTCATTTCCTACCTTCTCTAGTGTCTTCAAGTTCACTTGCAACTAGGGGGAGGGAAGTAGGGAGCCATAGCCGGAATCCCAGGAAAGGGTCTAGGAACCCTCCACTCTTCCCTCTACTAGGGAGTGTCAATAGCTGTCTATCACTTTATTGTTCTGCTCCAAAGTTGCTATGGCTACTGGCCAAAGCCATCTCTCTTCCAGGATGACATCATGCTTGGAGGAAAAATGCCATACAGCAATTAGTTTTACATATTTTGATTCATGTTTTAACCCTCATATTTCAAAGAAGTAATGTCATCTGTATTTGCAGATGAGGAAATGTAGATAGAGATGTTCTTAGTGTTATTAAGAACTGTGGTCAGGGCTGGAGAGATGGCATAGCGATGAAGGCATTTACCTGCAAAGCCAAAGGACCCCAGTTCAATTCCCCAGGACCCATGTAGGCTAGATGCTCAAGGGGGCACATGCGTCTGGAGTTCATTTTGCAGTGGCTTGAGGCCCTGGTGCACCCATTCTCTCTCTCTCCCTCCCTCTCTCTCTCTCTCCCTCCCTCTCTCTCTCCCTCCCTTCTTCCCTCCCTCTCAAATAAACAAAATATGAAAAGACTTTTTAAAAAAGCTCAGCTTTAAAAAATAAAAAAGAACTGTGGTCAACTGTAATTTTCAAATTGAATTAATTATGAATGTGATGACATGAGGTACCTGAAAAACTGAATTTTATTTACAGTAAGATATGCCTTCTCATTCTAAATAAGATGGTACTGGTGCAAAGTCCCTTTTCAGTATTTTATGGCTGAATTAACAAAATACTGCTATTTGCTGAGTGACTTGTGACCATTATCTCAAACACTTGAGTGCTCTTACAGTGACAAAGTCGGAATGTCTGTAACACTTGTAAAATGAATGATGTGTAGTAAAAGGAAAAAATAGTTTCTTCCAGAAATATTTTATTATTCCAAACTATTTTATAGATAAGCATTTCTTGTATATGTGATTTGAGAATATTCCATGACTTTAGCATATTAACTGGCCGAGAAAGCAGTATTTTCTAAATTATAGCATGTAACAGATAAAAATCTTACCTAGGTTTTTACCAAATTAGAACAGTTGTTATCTTTCTGTTTTTTTTGGTTTTTCGAGGTAGGGTCTCACTCTAGCTCAGGCTGACCTGGAATTCACTCTGTAGTCTCAGGGTGGCCTCGAACTCTCCGCGATCCTCCTACCTCTGCCTCCCGAGTGCTGGGATTAAAGGCGTGCGCCACCACGCCCGGCTTTTATCTTTCTGTTTTAATCATCTTTATTTTCACTGTTTTTCCCCCCTCCTATTACTTAGTTTGCTTTCTCCTGGGCTGTGCCAGAGCAAATACAATATTTGTCATTGGAGAATCCACAGAAATGCCCACCGTCATAGTATATTCTGGTTCTTTTTGTAGTTCTTCCCACCCCTCCTCCTCTTCTGGATACACACTGCCAGATCGAGGGTATGGGCGTCTTTTCTGGACTGCGACACAAAGAGCATGGCTTTCTTGTTTCTCGGTCTTGTTTCCAGTCTGAAGACGAGTCTGTAGCACACACAGCGGCGGCTTGGCAGAAGTTCAGCTTGGTTCTTTCTCTCTCTTTGCTTGATGTCTTTCCCCACTTCTGCTGTTTAGATTCCAGTAATGGCAGACGGGCTCATCTGTGTAGGAAAGCTTGAGGCTGTGAAGCTAAGCCTTGGTCAGCTGTCCCTCTTTTATTCTAGATGTGAGTCTTTGCAGTTGCTTGTTTCTTACCATCTGGCCTTGAGTTGTCATTAGATTGTTAAAATCCCGTATATGGGCCTGAGCTTAGGGGATGGCTAGAATCAGCCATTTGATTAACTTTGATTTTTTGTTTGTTTCTAGGCCATCTGTTAGTTTCTTCTATTTCAATAATTAAAGACTTATTAGATGTAAAAAATGTAATGTTTAATTGAATACTTCAGTATAATCATCTTAAATGGAAAAGGGTTTTAAAAAATAACTTTTTAGGGGCTAGAGAGATGGCTTAGCAGTTAAAGTGCTTGCCTGCGAAGCTTAAGGACCCAGGTTCGATTCCCGAGAACCCACATAAGCCAGATACACAGGGTGGCACATGTGTCTGGAGTTCATTTGCAGCAGCATGCTCTCTCTCTCTCTCATGCATAAAGAATAATAATAACTTTTCAGAGTTGCCATAATTAAAAAGTTTAAAATGGTCAGTTCCCTAGGCACCATTAAAACAGCCCGTCTAGGAAACAAAGTGAGGGCCCTAGAGAAGAGTGCCTAAATATAGAAAGAAATGAGAGCCGAAGGCTTCTTGTGTGCACTTGTCACTCTCCTCCCTCTCCTATGCCATAGACTGCCAAGAGTATGCTGCAGAATCTTGTGTGACTTTTATTTTGAGGTAGAGATATAGGTAGGCATTGCAGCATCTGATTTTTCTTGCTCTGTCATGTCCTCTGATTGGTTAGGAAAGAAATGTATAGTCTTGCTCTTAATCTTTTATTTTATTTTATTTGAGAGAGGCAGAGAGAGAGAGAGAGAGAGAATTGGTGGTGCGCCAGGGCCTCAAGCCACTGCAATTTAAATCCAGGTGCATGCACCCCCTTGTGCGCATGCACAACATCGTGTGCTTGTGTCACTGTGCGTCTGGCTTATGTGAGACCTGGAGAGTCAAACATGAGTCCTTAGGCTTCAAGTGCCTTAATTGCTAAGCCATTTCTCCAGCCCTTGCTTTTAATCTTAACAGTATTACATGCTGCTCTTTGTTACAGAAATGTCTTATGTGTCAGCTTTTTTTGTTCTGTTTACTGAATTTTTAGTTTTCTTTAATTCTTTTCCCCAAGGCTTCTTGAAGTGAAATACAATATCTAATTATCTTTCCTAATATACTGTTTTTAGCAATATTTGTAGACTGCAAGGGCTAGCAAATAGGACATTTTCTGTGAATTCATGAAAATAAATCTATTGGTTTTTTTTTTTTCTTATGGTAAAATTTCTTTAATCTTGGTTTCTTTTGCTTGGCCAGTAATTGGTAATCACAAAAATGTGAAGAACTGTTGACTCACATGAAATGAGCATGAGAGAACAGTGATGCATGTTAAGTAGAGGGGAAAATGTACTCGTGCATTTGAGAGAGAAAGAAGCAACTGTGGCTTTTCTCCCAGGGTCTTACAAATGCTGCCTTTTACTATGAGTGATATAATAAATAGTATGTATAGTATAATTAGTAACATAATATGGCAATATGCCTATCTACTATTTTGAGGTAATTCTAACCAGACTGTTACCACCTGACCCCTTCCAGGATTTCAGATGAGACAAACCCCATCACATTTCTTTCAAGAACTTCTTTGACCATTTTGGAACTTGTCATGAAAGACCACATCTTTAGATAAACAAACCATCTTCCATTTTCTGTAACTGACATGATACATATTTAAAGATATTGTATACTTAGGAAAGTAAATTAATGATCCAAACAAATAAATTTAATTAGCCTAATTTTTATATATTCTAAAAATAGAATGAATTAATGAATGGTATAAGGTAATGATAAATGACATAAGGTAATAAAAAATGAGTGAATAAGTAAACAATATAATGTTTATAAAGAAAACATAGAAAATATTTTGTTGTTCAAGTTAACAGGATTTAAGCCAATGATCTTGTTTAATTTGTACTTATCAGGGAAAAGCATCTCAATATTATCACGTGATAATACATTGTTGGCTGCATTGTAAATTGGTGCTATGATACTGTTTGAGGATAGTTTAATGACGGTACATTTCAAGTGCACAGAATTTGTCATATCTTCTTCTCCGCCTCTTTTGCAGTGCTGGGTATCAAATCCAGGGCTCCTACTTGCTAGGCAAGCCCTCCACCACTGAGCTGCACCCCAAGCTCACAGACAAATTTCTAAAATTCCCATGGCTAAGTATTGTGCCTCCAAAATAGGAAAGGCTACAAAAGCATAGTTTCATGGTGAATCACTCAAAATACTGGAAATAAGAGGCATACCTACACAATAGAAGTAGTTAAGCAAAGTCGTAGTATACTGAAGAACTGTGAGTTAAACAAAATGAGTATTTTCAAAAGAAAGCAGGACATTGTGGGTAGGAATGTAAATTAGGACAGCCAAATTGGAAAACAATATAATGATTCTTCAAAAAAGCTGGAAATATGCATATAAACATGTATACCACACACACACACGGAAACAACATCCACAAAACAACTCTAGAAACAGAATTACCTTCCCTTTGATCCAGGAATTTCTCTATTTGATATATGTCCCAAGGGAAGGAACTTGGTGTGTTAAAGAGAAATCTGCACTCCCTGTACTATAGGGCTTTATGGGATCATTTAAAGTCCATCAGAAGATGAATGGATAAAGTAAACGTAAATATGTGCAATAAAACAGTAATGAGCGTAAAACAGTGTGGCAATATGGCCGAGTCTGTAGGACATATATGTGAAACAATCCTGCATTTCCCAGTTATATGTAAAGGCTAAAAAAGTTGACCTCATAGAAGTAGAAAGTGAAGTAGTGATTGTGAAAGGCCAAAGGACATTGGGTGTCTTCTATCACTTTTCTTCCTTATTTCTTCAAGACAGGGTCTCCCACTGAAAGCTAATGTCCGTTCCTGCGGGGAAGGGTTAGATTGGCTCACCAGCAATTCCCAGTAACTCTTCTGTCTCTGCCCCTCTCAGTGCTGGCATTACAGGTGTGCATGCCCACTCCTGGCTTTTCATTGTCCGTGCTGATCAAACTCATGTTCTCATGCATGTGCTCGTAGCCACTGAGCCATCCTCCCAGGCCCTTGGTTTAAATTCTGACCAATGTTCCCTGTGTACCTTTCAGCAAGCTTGGTCAACTTCCATCTGTTTTGCGAGAGTTTCAATGTATAGCTTGGGTTAGCTTGGAACTCAGAGTCCTTTTGGGCATCAGCTTTCTGAGTGTTGGACTTTCACATATGCATAACTATACTCGACAGTGTCTCTTCTGTGTAAGACATATTAGGAAGATTTAATTGAATGTAGTTTTACAAAATAAAGTTGAATGCAAATATTGTTATTGTTTTAAATAAATTGGTGAGTAAACTGAAATAAGGGGAAAAAGATGTGATGTACTTAGGATAAATTTAGTGGATGCTTAGAATGTTCCTAAAATTGTTTTCTTTTTCTATCTTAGGGATCTCTTATTTGGTCAAATATATGACAAATTGAGTGAGAATTCAGTGGCTAAAGGAGTGTTTTTGGAGTGCCTTGAGCCATATATTTTAAGTGATAAGTTGGTAGGGATTACACCCCAGGTCATGAAAGACTTGATTGTTCATTTTCAAGATAAAAAGTTAATGGAAAATGTGGAAGCCCTCATTGTGCACATGGACATCACCAGCCTGGACATTCAGCAGGTGAGCTCAGAGTCTGCTGACTTACAGAATGAAAACGGCCCCTTCACTGATTGTAGCTTTCCTGAGCTAAATGTAAGCAATTCACCAAGAGCTTAGAAGAACCCGACTTTTTTTTTAAATATAGAAATCACATGGAAATGAAGGGTTTGAAGACATAGTTATTGTTTTCTTCCTGAAAGCCCTATATGAAAGGCTGTGAATGTACAAAATAAAGCCAGGTCCTTTTTTATGCATGCCTTGCTATCATATAGGAAATTTGGCATAACCTGTTGAGCCTGACAATAGTTCAATGTGTTGAGAGCATTTTATCAATGTAGTTTTATTTTATTTTTTATTTTATTTATTTTGGTTTTTCAAGGTAGGCTCTCACTCTAGCCCAGGCTGACCTGGAATTCACTATGGAGCCTCAGGGTGGCCTAGAACTCACGGTGATCCTCCTACCTCTGCCTCCCAAGTGCTGGGATTGAATGTGTGCGCCACCACTCCCGGCTTCAATCTAGGTTTTTTTTTGTTTTTTTGTTTTTTCAAGGTAGGGTCTCACTCTAGCCCAGGCTGACCTGGAATTCACTATGGAGTCTCAGGGTGGCCTTGAACTCATGGCGATCCTCCTACCTCTGCCTCCCAAGTGCTGGGATTAAAGGCGTGCGCCACCACGCCTGGCTTCAATCTAGTTTTATATGAGCATCATACATAGGATAAATTTTTAGTCCTTCCCAACATTTTTAGCTTTCCCCCAACACAGTGTCCATATGTCCTGGTCTTTCTCGTGTTAAAACAAAAATTAAAAAGTTTTCCTGTCATATTTTCATCCATGTGTTTAGCTTTTATCTCATCCTTTCCCCAGGTTCCCAGTCCTAGCTCTTTCCAGTCCCAGCAGCTCTGTGGAAACATTGTCTGGGTTGCTTTTCCATCTGTTTAACATCCTAATAATGTCTCAGCCTTGTTTTTACTACAGGCATCAATGATCTCAGCACTGTATTGAGACTGTACAGACAGAAGCCTGTTATAATACAGTGCATACAGTGGAAAGGAGTTTGACATGTTTAAAGAAAATGAGAGGCAGGCTGGAGAGATGGCTTAGCTGTTAAGGCACTTACTTGTGAAGCCTAAGAACTCATGTTCGACTCTCCAGGACCCATGTGACCCAGACGCACAGTGACACAAATGCGCAATGTTGCACATGTGCACAAGGAGGCGCACGCATCTGGAGTTTGTTTTCAGTGGCTGGAGGCCCTGGCATGCTAATTCTCTCCTTCTCTCTCTTGTAAAAAAGAAAGAAATATATTGGAGAAAATACACAGGAAAGGGAGCAGAGGACTAGTTGTAGTGTACTCTGGATTTTGTCCTTGTGAGAGCTGTAAAATATACAGTACCCTCCACTGACAAGAGGGTAGAGAAGGGCTGGGGAGATGGCTCCTCACTTCCTGTGCACATGTGAGTACATGAGTTCAGATCCCCAGAACCAACATAAAAGCCAGAGCTGGGGCAGGCTTCTGTAATACCAGCATGTTTACCACAAGTGGGAAGTGGAGACACGGTTTCCTGGAAGTTCACCGGCCAGCTAGCCTGGTGAGCCGCGGAGTGAACAAGACTTCCCTCATCCCACTTAGGCTTACAGCTCCCATGCAGCTGTTCTCTACGCCCCAGCTCACATGTTGCTCCCTCTGGAGGACTTTCTAAATGCTGAAGATTCTTTATAATGCTTATCCTAATTGTAAATAACGAACATTTGTGTAGCTGAATATCTTCATCAAGTCTTTACTCAAAGCATTTTGTGCTTCTCTCTTCTTTTTGTGGGTGTCCAAGATGACTGTCAGTTCTGGGAGGGTAGGGCCTAGGTCTGGGTTTGCCCATCACTACCCTAGTGCTAGGGAAAAGGCCTGAGTTTAAGTATTTTATAAATATTTATTGAACTATTTTTAGCATTCATTAAAAGTAAAATGAATATTGACAAGGGAATGGTAAGAAAAAAATAAAATTAGAATTAAAGAATGTTTAAGCATGGCCATATACTACTTAAAGTAATAGTGAACCTATAAATACTTTCAGCCAGTGTGTTTGAGTGTTTAACCTTCAGTTTTTATCAGCAAAAGGATACGAAAAATCAGGTAAGAGAATTCCAGATTTTCTCTATTCTTAAAGTTTTAAGGAAAATAATTGGTGTGTTGTACTGAATTATATGGATCGAGTGACTGTTCCTTTTTGACAGGTAGTTCTCATGTGTTGGGAAAATCGTTTATATGATGCCATGATCTATGTCTACAATAGAGGCATGAATGAATTTATTAGTCCAATGGAGGTACGATACTTTCTAATTTAAGACACATTTAGTATTGTCTATTAATTTTCTTCTTTAAAATATTTATTTATTTTTTTACCATGGTGTGTGTGTGTGTGTGTGTGTGTGTGTGTGTGTTGTACATGCCAGGGTCTTTGGCCAGCACAAATAAATGTCAATTTGTGTCCAGCTTTATGTGGATTCTGGGGAATTGAATCCAGGCCAGCAGGCTACGTTAGCAAGCGCCTTTAACCAGTGAACCACCTTCCCTGTCTTTTTTTTTTTTTTTTTTTACTTTTAAATTGCTTTAAATAGTTTATTTTCATTCAATAATTCTTACATTTCTTTTTTTTTTTTTTTTTTTTTTTTTGGTTTTTCAAGGTAGGGTTTCACTCTAGCCCAGGCTGACCTGGAATTCACTATGGAGTCTCAGGGTGGCCTCGAACTCACGGCGATCCTCCTACCTCTGCCTCCTGAGTGCTGGGATTAAAGGTGTGCGCCACCACGCCAGCTTAATTCTTACATTTCTTAACCAGCTTATTAGCCTTATATCCATTTTAGCTTGGGGTGGTCTTTATTTTGTTATTTTCTTTCTTTTATAATTTTATTATTTTTCTAATGATGGAAATTGAACCGGAACCCCTTGTTTGTTACATTTGTGCTCTACCACTCAGGTATACCCTCAGCCTCAGTGATCTCTAATTTCTTATCTTCTGTTATTACTTTTTGTTGTTGTTGTTTCTCTGCACACATAGATACTTAAATATCAGGAACAACAGATAGATATTAAGAGCTTTTATGTTATAGTAACTTTTCCAAAAGGTATAAGAATTTTACTTTATATAATTATTGTATATAATAAGGGCAATAAGTCATTATTTGTTCATTGCTAATGTGCTCCTTTATCAGATTCAAATTTTTTTGGTATTCATGATGCTGATCTGATGCTCCGGATCAGGAGACGACAGATAGATGCACTGCATTCCCAGTCCACTGCTTAACTACAATAGTGGCTAATGTACCTCAGAATAGCCACGTATTGACCAGGTGTGTTTAATCCCAGCCCTTGGGAGGCAGAGGTAGGAGGATCACCATGAGTTCAAAGCCACCCTGAGACTACATAGAGAATTCCAGGTCAGCCTGGGAAAGACTCTACCTCGGGGGGAAAAAAAAGAACCAGGTGTCCAATACTTCTTTCTTACAAGCTTGCTTGCTTGCAAAAATATTCCCTCTGGGGCTGGAGAGATGGCTTAGCGGTTAAGCACTTGCCTGTGAAGCCTTAGGACCCCGGTTCGAGGTTTGATTCTCCAGAACCCACGTTAGCCAGATGCACAAGGGGGCGCAAGCATCTGGAGTTCGTTTGCAGTGGCTGGAAGCCCTGGCGTGCCCATTCTCTCTCTCTCTCTCTGCCTCTTTCTCTCTCTGTCACTCTCAAATAGATACATAAAAATGAACAAAAAATTTAAAAACAAAATATTCCCTGTGCCTCTACTAGACTACAATTAGGAAGAATCAATGCTCTTTTCAGTTTCTCTCAAAATAGAATCTCAGAACCAATTCTAATTTGATACATTCTACATTGACAAAAATGGTTGGTAGATTTTGGTCTTTTAAAATTTTTGTTTTATGTGGTTTTTATTCCTTAGAGTCTGGTTTATGCTGATAACTGTCCATCTTATGTGAAACACCGGGCTATTGAATTTACCTTGTTTTGTGTTCCAAATGGTCAATAAGTTCAAGACTTTCAGCAGGAGCTTGGTGTTTGTTACTAAGCAGCCATTTGGAGATTTGAGTGGTGAGAGGTTAAGTGCACCCTGTGGTTCCTTTTATAACTCTCTGAAAAAAAAAAAAAAAAAGAAGCCTTCTCAGTATTTAACATTTAGTTGTTTTAGTACTGAAGAGGTCTGCATTAAAGAGGTTTCTTACTTGAAAATGTCTGGATTTTCCAGAATGAAAGACAGTGTCATCAATTTGAGATGACTACTACCACCTCTGAAATTTTTTTAAGTTTTGATTTACTGCTCCTGAGATAAAAAGTAATGCCTTGTATCTCTTTCTTTCATAAATAAATAAATATAAATATATATATATATTTAAAAAGCAATGACTTGTGTTGGGAGGAAAACCTGTTCCTCTCATAACTTCGGTCCCCATGGAGGGCAGGCAATAAGAGGGGCCATGGGGGAAGGGACTGCAGTATACAGAGTAACAGAAGGGACATCTGTCCAATTACATAAGGGAACACTCACTAATGAGTAGCTCTAAGAATAGTCAAAAATAAAAGTTTATGTACCTGCTTAAGAAAAAGGTGGAAAGGACAGTTAGGGCTTCAATAGAAGAATATGTAAAGTTCTATTGATTTTTTTAAATAATACAAGAATCTTAATGTGTAGGGTAGCCTTGAGCCCCTGGGATCCCCTGTCTTGGCCCCTGAGTAACTGAGACTAGCCAGGACTGTAGATGTGCACTGCACTGCTGTGTGCCTCTTGGTGGTAATGCACGGCTCAATTTTCACTTCCTGGTACTCAGAATCAGCCTTCTCCCAAACAGGAATGCAGGGCGTGGTGGTTCGGACCTGTCACCTCAGTACTAAGAGACTGAGGCAGTGAGTTCCAAGCTAGACTAGGCCATGAAGTGAGATGCTGTCTACAAATATACTTTCTGTGCCAAATAGAAAGATTGCTCGGGGGGGGACTCATGGCAGCTGGATTTGGGGGATATTGTGTGTAATGTTTTGGCAATGTCTCCTGTGGCTGCTAATTACTTGGCTGTTTTCACTCTGCAGTTATGGCTATTACCACTTTGGTTGGATGTTAATTCCTTTGTTTGATTACTTTTTTTTTTTTTTTTGAAGAATAAAGCTTTTTTTTTGGTTTTTTTTTGTTGTTGTTGTTGTTGTTTGTTTGCTTGCTTTTGTTTTTTGAGGTAGGGTCTCACTCTAGCCCAGGCTGACCTGGAATTCATGCTGTATTCTCAGGGTGGCTTTGAACTTGCGGTGATCCTTCTACCTCTGCCTCCTGAGTGCTGGGATTAAAGGTGTGCATCACCACACCCAGCAAGAATAAAGCTCTTTTAAGAATACAAGATATAAGACTGGAGAAGTGGCTCAGTGGTTAAGGCACTTGCCTTGCCTACATAGCCTAATGACCCAAGTTTGATTCCCCAGTACCCACATAAAGCCATATGCACAAAATGGTGCGTGCATCTGGAGTTTGTTTGCACTGACTGGAGCCTTGGTGCACCCATTCTCTGTCTTTCTACTATCTCTCCCTGCTTGCAAATAAATAAATAAAAATGTTTAAAAATGAATACAAGATATAATCTCAACTAAACCCTTCATGTGACCTGTTTTTATTAAATGGGTTCTATTAGTGAGAAATAGGATAACAAGGATTTTCCTTAGTGATCCTTCTCATTACTTCACATACACACTGTTTTTATATTTACTCACAATAGCAAATGTCTAAGAAATGTCAGAGAAAGATAATTAATAACATAATATTCTTCATTATTTAAAAATATCCCTTGAAATGATGGTGATTATTTTTCCATTAATTTAGAAACTTTTCAGAGTCATCGCTCCTCCTCTGAATGCAGGAAAAACACTTACAGGTATTCATTTTCTAAGCCTTATTTTTCCTCTGTATCATGAGATATTAAATGACTGTTATAAAATTCATCAATTGTATATATGCATATATATGTACACACACATATATATGCACATATGTATGTGTGTATATATATGTGTGTGTATATATATATATTTTGGTTGTTTGCTTTTTATTTTTTTTGAGGTAAGGTCTAATGTAGCCCAGGCTGGTCTCAAACTTACTATGTAGCAGAGGCTGTCTTTGAAGTCTGATCCTTCTGTCTTTAGCTACGTCCCAGCTGTTATAATTACTGGCATGTATCACTATGCTTGGCTGATTTCTACCAAGGAATTTGCCACATCTTCTTCTAATATTGATTTCTAATTTCATTGTATTACAGTTAGAAAACATGCACTATTATAACTATACTTTTAAATTTATGTCACTCTGCAGCAGCATATGGCTTAACATATGGTCTATTTAACAGAATGTTCCAAGTACACATGAGAATAATATGCTGGATGGATTCTGGTGTTTAATGGAATGTTCTATAAAATGTCTGCTGGACTTGTTCTATGCTTTTGTTCTAGTCTTTTGTTTCCTATTAATTTTCTGCTAGCTGTTTTATCCAGTATTGAAAGTCACAAATGGAAGTCTTTATTATCGTCTCACTGTTCTACTTCTCCCGTCAGTTATATCAGCTCTTGCTTTATTTTTTATAGCAAGTATTCAGTAAATATTTATCACTTAAATAAACGGCAGAAAATTTCATGTGACATCTTTAAATTGCTTATAACTCTCACAGTATTTAGATTTTCAAATTTCATATGACGTTATTCTTTTTGTTCAGTAATTCCTAAAGGCTTGATAATTCATTTTTCATCAAAATTTTGAAGTTCATAGTAGTAAGTACACTGGTAACATTATAAAATTATTTGGTTCACATAGAAAGGTATATTACTTGCAGAATCACCTGATTATCACTGAACTGAAACAAAAATATGGATTAAATTTTTACATCACTCTTCAGCAGTTCATGAACTGCATCTTACTACTTTAGGTGTTACTTAAAAGGTTGTGATTTTATGTCAAAGTCATTGCCCATGAAAATTTCTAATTACATAGTGGGAATTTTTAATATTCAAAAGCACTTATGCTTGAAAAATCAGGAAGACAGACCCTGAAAAAGACTTCACGAAGAGGCTGTGCTGCTTCCATTGGGAATATGCTGTGACCATGTGTTTATGCTTACATGTTGCCCAGAGAGAAGCTGGTACTGTAAAGTTATTTTGTACACTTAGTATAAATTTTTTCATTGGTACAAAAGTTAATTCTCCACTTTTATTCCAAAACATAGTGTTCATGTAATCAAGGGAAATCTATATTTCTTCCCTTTCAAACTCCTCTGCCCACTTTTATAGTTCTTTTGAATTATTTATCACATGTAACTTTGCAAAATAGCCTTTTTTTTTGCATATTTCTGTATCTTTCTAGCTCTTTCGACTTGTCAGCTGCTTTCTTCAAAATACTACAGGAATGTCTGTTAGTTTAGCCAATTTAATTTCTAACTGTGACACAGCTCTTTTGGTTATTTGACAAAGTGACAAAATAAAGATTAGGATTAGATCTTCCTTGTCTGGATCCTGTTTGCTTCAGTCTCATTGACCAAGAACCTCATATGAGCCGGGTGTGGTGGTGCACGCCTTTAATCCCAGCACTTGGGGGGCAGAGGTAGGAGGATCACCATGAGTTCGAGGCCACCCGAGAATAGAGAGTGAATTTCAGGTCAGCTTGGGCTAGAGTGAGACCCTACCTTGAAAAACCAGAAAAAGAACCTCATGGCATTTCCCCCCTTGTAACTTTTTTTCTAGTTAACAAATTGGTGGATAATGATTCTAGAAGAACTGACTGACACAGCAGATAATGGTAGCAAACAGGGATAAGGATTTCATATGTTTCCAATAAAATACTCAAAGGTAGCCTGAGCAGCGGCAGTCTGTCACCGGTGCTTGTCAGCCTTCCCAGTTCAGCCAGGATAACCTAGGACTCCAGCATTGCTTTTCTGTTGTGTCAGTCAGTTCTTCTAGAATGTACCCTGCCCTTTATATATATATTGTCAGCAGCTGTTCCAATGAGTGAGTTTTTAAGCATATAACAAGTGAAAGGAAAAGAACAAAAGCAAGCAGCAGTAACAACATTGGGTCAGACACTTAACATCTAGCTGAATGACTAGAGAAGCCTGCTGCAAAGTGAAAGAGAGATGATCAGCAGAACAGAATATCAAGCCAGACACTGAACAACGTCCAGCAGTAATAGCTGGAGAAGCCCTGCTGAAAGGCGAAAGAACTAATGCTAAGCAGCAAATAAATAACATCGCATTGGACATTCACAGCATCCAGCACAAATGACAAGTCCCAAGCTGGAGAGATGGTTTAGCAGTTAATGCGCTTGCTTGCAAAGCCTGAGAACCCAGGTTCGATTCCCCAGTACCCATGTAAGCCAGATGCACAAGGTGGTGCATGCGTCTGGAGTTCTTTTGAGGGAGGGTAATGGGGGTAGACAGTGTAGGATATAATGGCCTGCCAGATACTCTCAAGGGCACAGTGTTTTCATCCCTTGGGCTATTTGGCTATTTCTCCTTTCTTCCTGTCACAGAGCTAGGGACCAGCCTGCTGCAGGACAGGAGGCCTCAGAGGACACTCTCACATAAACACACTGAGGTCTGAGACTACGGGGAGGGGCTACCCTGTTGCCTAAGTTAGCTATCAGCAAGTTTAAATAGCACATGACAATTTACGTATATAATTTATATTAAATAGCTTCCAAAAATGTCATCCACAATCCCAGTTGTCATTTCTTCTTCAGGAACACAATAGCCAAACTGAGATTTTGTTTCTACGTAAAGATTATATTTCTGAAAGGGTCTTGAGAGAGAACCACTAACAATACTTTTCTTTCCATTTTAGATGAGCAAGTTGTTATGGGCAACAAACTGCTTGTATATATTAGGTGAGACATTTTTATTTACCCATGACCATGCTCCTTTCATCTCCTCCCATGTCTTAAGAGACATAATAATCTCTTATCTGTATAGTACTTCACTGTTTTCAAAGGTCTTTTATGTAGAGTAGTGCTTTCATGTTAGCAATATTTAAAATCATGTTTGGTTATCACAGCTGGTGCTAGGAGAGGAGTGTTGCCAGTTTTTAGTATGCAGAGGCCAGGAATATTGCTAAATATCCCAAAATGTACACGATAGTCCCCATAGCAAAGAATTATCTGGCGCAAAGTTACCTGCCTGTGGTTGAGAAACCCAGATATAGCATATTTCACTCTTACTATTAGAAACCCTGGAAGACATGCTTCCTCTGTTTTACATATAAGGGCAAGAGATTTGTCATGGAAAATTTAGTGACAGAGGAAGAACTAACTGCAGGGTTTGTGTCTGGAATCATAGAGCAAGGTCCATTCCTGTAGACTGTGAGGGCCCAGAGTTGAGTCCTGTTAGAACTGTCAGCCAGATAGCTGCTTGACAGGAAGGTAGGAAGGTGGTAGAACCTGCCGAGTAGCATGTCAGCTTCTACTGAGCACCAGAATTAGCTTTTAGACCTATTTCACACTGTCACATTGATTGTTCGGTGAAGGAGAACAGCGTCTACCTAGCACTTTGTCATCTGTACATTGAAGTTTAGAATGTGCTGGTACCAAGCTGTCATTAAAATGAAAATTTGATGACAAAAACATACTCAGAAGATAGTCATAGTAATTCAACCCACAAAGCAAATCTGTAGTTATAAAAAGCAGTTGTGATTCATAGTTAAAATCCTTAGGGTGAGCTTCTACTAATATTTTAAGTCTCCGTAAAGCCTTATCCTATTGCGTGATTACTCAGACATTTATTAGCATACCTTATCCCTTTAGAATCACCATTCTTAAAACCACCAGTATAGAAGTGTCTTCGAATATCAATATTCTAATAAACAAATTGCAGGTGATGGTGTCTTGTTCTTTCTAGACACCCAAGCATGAGGTGTTTTGATAGTGACAGTGTCCTCGTTGCTTCCCACCCCTTAGTGCAATAGGCAGAAATGGAGGTTCCTACTTAGTCTTTCTCCACTATCCCTGTCTCCTACATTTTCTGAACTGGATATCAGCTTTAAATATTTTTATTATAAATGATACATAAAACATAAAAAATTTACATATGTATGGACTACCATGTGATGTTTTGATAAATAAATAAATATATATATATATATATAGTGATTTTAAAATCAAGATTATACACTGTACTTTCTCATGCATTTATACTTTCTTTCGTGTGAAAACACTCAAAAGCCTTTTGAAATACACACCATACTATCATCTGTACTTCTGTCTGCAATGTTGTAGTGAACTGACTTTGAACTTGACCTGGCAAAAGCTGAGCCTTCCTCAAAATCAAAATACGATCTCAGATTTGAAAGTTACCATTTTAAACACTGGATCTATCCTCTTTTTTTTTTTTTTTTTTTTTTTTTTTTCCCCTAGCTGCTGCCTGGCAGGTCGTGCCTATCCCCTTGGTGACATCCCTGAAGATCTTGTTCCTTTGGTTAAGAACCAGGTTGGTATTATTTCCACATCACTTCGCCCCCTACACTCCTTAACATGACTGTAAATAAACTGTAGTTGACCATTAGGGCTTGCACTGTCACTGAAATCCGCCATTAGAAAGACACTGTAGCAGTTTCACATGAATTCAGCCTGTCTTGGTTTCATTCAGTGGGAGCCATCGCTTCAGCAAAATGCTTAGTAAGATGATAGAAAGTAATTGACAGTTGGTTCTTGTCACACAGGTTTTTGAGTTTCTGATTCGTCTGCATTCAGCAGAAGCATCCGCTGAGGAAGAAGTCTATCCTTATGTTCGGACTTTGCTACACTTTGACACAAGAGAATTTCTGAATGTATTGGCACTGGTGAGGAACAGTGTGACTTTAAGATATTTTCAACCTCTCTTTTCCCTGCCAGCCCATCACTTCTTGTTTGTTTTTTTCTTGTCAGCCATCAAGTATCTTACCCTCTGGAGAGCTGAGCTAAGGTCTCCTAAGTTGATTATACCTGACCTCCAGTTCTCAGTCTCTCCTCCCCTCCTCCTGTGCAATCAAAATCACTGTTTCTGAAGTCAGATTTTCAAGTTTCGCCGACTTACGCTGCAACACAAGAATCTTCTCCAGACACTTTTAAAATAATTTAATCAATTATAGTATTCACCTTATAATAGTAACATATACTGAGTGGCTGATATTTAGGAAGAAATGAACAGGAAATGATAGGGTAAAAGGAGAGGTTGGAAAGAGAGGCAGCAAAAACAAGATTCTGCCTTGCTCTAAAAAAAATTATTTATTGGCAATTTGTGTACATGTTTGTAATGCATTTCGATCATATGCATCTTCCGTCCCCCTTCCTTTCCTGCTGAACTCCTTCTTCTTGCCAACTATTACTGCATATTATTTTGATATCTTTGTTTTGTTTTGCTCTTTTTGTTTTTGTGACTCACTGAGTTAAATTGGGTTCTTAGGGGTACTTGCATGAGCATGGTAGAGGTTATTTACCAAAACACAACTCTGAAGAAAATGCTGCCCCCTCCTCCAGCAACCATTAACTGCCAATAATCGATCAAGGTAGGGTAGCGGCCTCATGAACCCCTCACTGTTAATATGATAGAAACATTAGGCGAGGAAGGGTTTATATCAGTTTATAGTTCCAGATTATAGTGCATGATGGCACAGTCATTCCACAGTGAGGAAGCAGAGCAGAATAGATGGATGAATGTTGACTACTTAACTGGCTTTCTCCTTTTAATACAGTCCAGGGACCCAGCCATGGAATGGAGCCATCCACAGCTGGGGTACATCCTCCCACCTCAACTAGTCTAATCTACTAAATCCCTTGCAGACATGACCAGAGCATTTTTCTCCATGTGATTCTAAATCTTGTCAAGTTGACAATCATAGATTAGCCATCACAGTAGCGGTTTGTTGTGAGGTCAAGTAACTGAGCTCTTATACACCACTGTAGTAACTTTAGAAGACAGTTTGTCAGTTTCTCATGAAGTTAAGTGATGCATTTAGTAACTAACCCAGCAATTTCATTCTTAGGTATTTACTCAGAAGAAACAACATGTCCTTACAAGATGATAAGTGTAGTTTCTGGAGTAAGCAGCATCTTGTGAGGGCACTCTGTCATCTTCTGAGTGTTGGATATTGTCTGCCTCCCTTGTCGCACCACTCAGTCTTTCCCATGAGGCCGGGGAACATTTCCCCTTTGCCGTGTGCCTTTCTCTGTCTCAAACATTCCATTTCAGTGTTTTGACAAGAATATATGCCCTCTATGTAGTACGTACTTATACCATATACTGCCAAACAGAATGTCATGTTGTCATTTATTGTGCTGCATGTTATATTCAGAATTCTTTTTTTTTTTTTTCTTTTTGGTGTTTTCAAGGTAGGGTCTCACTCTAGCCCAGGCTGACCTGAAATTCACTATGTAGTCTCATGCTGGCCTTGAACTCACAGCAATCATCCTACCTCTGCCTCCTGAGTGCTGAGATTAAACGTGTGCGCCACCACGCCCAGCTATATTCAGAATTCTTACCTCAGTAAGTCCCTCCTTATATGTGTTGCATTATCTTCTATATATCCCACCTCCATTAATACCTCTTCCCCCTTCATGATCCCATTTCTCATTGTGTAACCTACAAACACATATAAACACACACACACACACACACACACACACACACACACAATTTTAATACAGTTTTTTGTGTTGGAGAAAACACACAGCATTTGTCTCTCTAAGTCTGGCTTCTTTCACATAATGGCTTCCATTTCTATCTATTTTCCTGCAAGTGTCATAATTTCACTCTTTTTATGGATGTATATAATTGCATTGTTTGTATGAACCACATTTTCCTTATTCATTTATCTGTTGATGGACATTTAGGGCTATTGTGAATAGTGCAGTTATAAAGCACAATTAGTCTTTAAATGCTTATCTTTGAGAACACATTTTATTAATTCTGGAATTTATGCATATATTTTTCCTGACTGTTCATAAATTGCATGTCAGTTACTTGCAAGTAGTAGACTAAGCGACGTCTGAGCCTCACCTTTGCTCCCATTGTCTCTTACTATTAGGGTTTGGTCTTCTTCCTGTAAGCCTGCTTTACTCCCCAAACATTTGTTGGTTGCATGATAGCAGTATATTTATATACTTATTCATTTTTAAGCTCTTAGAATACCATGGAATGTTAAATGCTATGGCTTTCTTCATTAAAATATCTTTTTAAAAAATTTTTGTTTATTTTTATTTATTTAGTTGAGAGTGACAGAGAGAGAGAAAGAGAGAGAGAAAGAATGGGCATGTCAGGGCCTTCAGCCACT
The DNA here is from genome assembly GCA_036346955.1 of Dipus sagitta. Classification (NCBI taxonomy): domain Eukaryota; kingdom Metazoa; phylum Chordata; class Mammalia; order Rodentia; family Dipodidae; genus Dipus; species Dipus sagitta. The sequence continues at coordinate 39,737,893 of CM070773.1, forward strand.
GCAAACGAACTCCAGACGTATGTACCCACTTGTGCATCTGGCTAACATGGGTCCTGGCGAATTGAGCCTTGAGCTTCATAGGCAAGTGCTTAACCACTAAGCCATCTCTCCAGCCCTAAAATATCTTTTAATTATAAAGTTTATAAGAAAAAACTTAATTCTTTATTTACATGGATTTTATCCACAAGAATTTAGTATTTTGTTTCCTCCTAAAATTATCAAGTCACAGTTATTATTTTAAATTATTTTCTTCTTTTAGACCTTTGAAGATTTTAAAAATGACAAGCAAGCTGTGGAATATCAGCAGCGAATTGTGGATATTTTGTTGAAAGTAAGTATTCAAAGATTACATGTCTTTCTGTTGATACTTTAATTAAGCTAATGGAGTTGTTTTATATAATTTCTAAAACAATCTGTTTAATGAAGCCATCTGTTTTGATCCTACCTTAAAGTAATGTTATAGCTTCATGATCTTCAAGAAGTGAATAAAATACTAGGCATTCATTGAAAAAAACAAACAAAACATATTGTACCAGCAGCTCTACATTGGATACTGGGATACAGAGTGGTGTTCTTGAGAAATGCTCTATTATGTAATTGCTTTATTAGTATGATTATGTATAATAAAATAGAAATGTTGAAAAATAATTAATGTGAAGAATCTCTGAGCCTCGCTTGGTTGCTATGGTAGCACCAAGTTTTGCCATGGCAGTCAGATGACGAGTGACACGTAGAAATGATTTGAGGAGCACAAGAGAGGATCATCTCAGTCGACTCTAGAGTCAGGAAAGACCTATTTTGGGCTTTGTGCCGTTGCTGTGAATGAATGCAGAGACAGGTTGCTGTCCTGTATTGACGTGACTCTTCACAGGCTTTTAGCTGAAAGCTTAAAGTTATCATTCTGTTCATCCTTTTAATGACTTTGAAATCTAAAAGTCACTTTGGTCAAGGGAGCAAAATAAACATGTTCTGTAGTTGTGTATAATATCATTTATTAACATTTGCAATAGTTCTTTGTAATTTCCAAAGCATTCTTATATTATTTATCTCATTTGAACTATTTTTTAACCTTGTAAGATGAGCAGTGATGAATATGAGAATAGAGTTGCTAAATTCTCAATTAAAATAAATTTAATACAGGTGGTTGATATGAAGAATTTTTACCTAAATTCCAAAATATCTTACTAAGTGGTCTCCATGCTTATAATCTTGCCTCTTCTCTATCTGATACTTTATTGTGACTCTCTAGTAGATCAGTTTAAATTAGCTTTGTTGTGAGAGAAAATTGAAAATAATAGTAGTCTAATTGTCATGGATATTTAGTTTTTCACATTTAAACTTAGAGGTAGATAACATGTTCTATTAGCATACCTTTAAAAAGTTAGGGATTCAGGGCTGGAGAGATGGCTTAGCAGTTAAAGCACTTGCCTGCAAAGCAAAAGGATCTAGGTTCAATTCCCCAGGACCCACATAAGCCAGACACACAAGGTGGCACATACATCTGGAGTTCATTTGCAATGGCTGTATGCCCTGGTGTACCCATTCTCTCTCTCCCTGTCTCTCCTTTGCTCTGCCTCTTTCTCTCTCTCTCTCTCAGATAAATAATTTTTTTTAAAAAAACTAGGGATGCAGTTTTCTTCTATCTTACTGTTAAATTTACTACATGCCTTTTGTCTTTTGATACACTATGGAGTTTTATCTTCTATATTCTAGCCAGGCTGAATCCAGAAAGAAATACAGAAGGAAATGTTGCTTAATATAAATCTATTTATATCATGTCACCCAGACCTTGAGTAGATGGCTCTTTGCTGCTAAGAGAGATAGTGAAATATAGTCTGTATTCCAGGTTATCATGTGCTTAGCTAAAAATGAGGAATTATGTGCTAGAGAGATGGCTTAGCAGTTAAGGTGCTCACCTGCGAAGCCTTAGGACCCAGGTTCAATTTCTCAGAACCCACATAAGCCAGATGCACAAGGTGGCACATGTGTCTTGAGCTCATTTTCAGTGGTAAGAGGCCTTGGCACACCCTCTATCTCTCTTCCCCTTCTTTCTCTTTCAAATAAAGTGTGTGTATGTATGTATGGATGTGTGTATATATATATATATATATATATATATAAATTTTTTTTAAATGAAGAATTGTTTAAGCCAGGCAGGTGGCTCATCTTTAATTGCAGCACTTAGGGGGCAGATGTAGGAGAATTACTATGAGTTCAAGATCAACCTAGCTATAGTGAAACCTTGCCTAAAAACAAAACAAAATGAGCTGGAGACATAGCTCAGCAGTTAAAGACACTTGCTTGCAAAGCCTGACAGTCTGTGTTTGATTCCCCAGTACCCACACAGAGCTGGATACACAAAGTGGAGCATGCATCTGGAGTTCTTTAGCAGTGATAGAAGGCCCTGGTGCTCTTGTGCTCCCACTCTCTCTGTCTATCCCCCTCCTTCTCTTCTCTCTCAAATAAATAAATTAATTAATTAAAAAAAACAAGAAACAAAGAAGAAAAATAGGAGTTGTGTTTGTAAGTTAGGAGGTCAGACTAGATACTGGAGAGTGTACTAGTACATTTTTTGTCACTATGAGAAGTATCTGAGGCTGGATACTTGATAAAGCAGCATGGTTTATTTAGCTCAGAGTGCTGGACCACACATTAAGATTGGGCAGCCCCATGTGGCTTCTGATGAGGATCCCCTTGGCTGTGTCACATGGTAGATGGCATCATGGTGCAAGTGAATGAGAAAGGGAGGGATCACACAAGGAGCCAGGAAGCCACACATCAAGGATCAGGCTCACTCTTTTCTAACAACCCAATATGAATCCCTTCCCATGGCAGTGTCCACAGTGACCTAATTTCTGTCTACTAGGCCCCGTCTATTAAAGGTCCCACACTTCAACAGTGCCACACTGAGGACCAAGCTTCCAGAACAGAAACCTTTGACGGGCAAACCATGTCTAAAATGCTTGCTTGGTTGGTCTATCTATCTATCTATCATCTATTTGTTTATATAATATGGTAATAACATAGCCTAATATAAGTAGTAATTTCTGCCATTTAGACTCACTTAAACTATTAACTTAATATCTAAGATTCTGAATGTTTTGTGGTCCCTGACTGCTCCAAAACTGTGTCCCTTGTGCACTCACTCCTTCACTTCCACACACCCTATATGTTCTCTTCTACCATATTAAAATATTGGAACTCACCAAGTTTTCTGTGTCTTCATGGTTTATGGTTTGTTGCATGTTTTTTTTTTTTTTTTTCCCAGTCTGTCATGCCTTTTCCCCCTTTCTCTGATGGATAGATTCCCAAATCACATCCACAAGAAACTCATTAGAACCCTCCCTTGTATTTCTCAGTTAGTTAATGGTCCTCTTTGCTCACAAAATATATACACATTGTATTGTAATTGTTTGCATATTTTCCTACCTAAACTTGCATTTCCTGAGGGTAGACATTGAGGATTATTACTAGTTATATGACTGTATTGACTTACTATATTTATTGGGAGGTATTGTTGTAGCATGCCCAGAGCTTGTCCAGAACAATGTCTGGAGCCTATTTGATGTTTGAGAAATGTTTGCAAGTTAGGTAAGTTGGAATTTGGATTAAAACTACTAAATTGGAAGGATGATCCAAGTGGAGGCTAGAGTTCCACAGATACTATGTATGACTAAGTAATTTTTTAAATAAAATTTTATTTTATTTATTTGAAAGAGAAGAGAAATAGAAAGAATGGGCATGCCAGGGCCTCTGGCCTCTGCAAATGAACTCCAGACAGCATGCACCACTTTGTGCATCTGGCTTACTGGAGGTACTGAGGAATCAAACCTGGGTCCTTAGGCTTCACAGACAAGTGTCTTAACTGTTAAGCTGTCTCTCAAGCCCTTGTCTGAGGTCTGGATAAAATTTATTGTGTGTCAATGAAATATGAACTTTACAGATGCCTTATATCTACTGTGACAGGCTTGTGGTACTTTGTTTAAGCTATCTTTCGAGGGAGGTAGTGAGAGCAGGAGGGGAAGCAAAGGGCGGAGAATGAATGGCTGCAGATACAGAGAGGCAAAACTGAATTTGTGACTTTGTATGATGCTTCGGAAAATTTTAAGCATGGTATTTAAAACATTTCAGAGAAAAATGGAAAATTTGTAGGATGGTAATCAGTTGACACTTGCTGAGTTGGCAAAAAAAAAAAAGCTGTGCTTTGGAGCTGTTTTTGTAAAAGATGCATGTAAGGTCAGGCAGTATGGAACCTTCTAGAGCAAGAAGATGAGCTAAAGGCTGGGCCCCAAGTGGAGTCCTAGAAAAGTGCCACTCACAGATGGGGATGAGGACTGATAGCTTTAAAGCAATGAGAGGCTGTATGAATATCTAAAAGTGGAATATGTACATGTATATATGTACATGGAGCTGGCTGTCTAGTTATAGAGGTTTAAGCATGAAATGTATTGGTAATGAAAAGTGCTAATTGCTGGGTGCAAAGCAGAAAGACTGAAGGTAAATGGAAGCAAGGATAGGTCAAAAGCTAGGTCCTGAGGGATTCTTTTTTGGTATGTGTATGAGAGAGTCAAGTGTGCACGTGTAGGGTAGGGAACTAGTCTAGGGTGCCAGTCCTTGCCTTCTTCCTTGTTTAAGCAGGCTCTTTCAGTCATCACTCTATGGGCCACCGTCTCCTATCTCTCCCGCCCTTCTTCCCTAGGTGCGCTAGCAATGTGGGCACCTACTTCAGCTTTATGTGGGATTTGCGAATTAGAACTCCAGTACTCCACTTGCACAGCAAGCACTCTACCCCTTAAGCCATCTTCCTAGTCCAGAAATGTTTGAGTTTGAACAGAGGATGAAATGAGGGGGAAACTTGGGGGACCTTTTTAGTGAACGTGGAAGAGTACTACTATATTCTCATTTGTTATAAAGTTATCCCAAATAATTGAACTAGCCTAAAACAATATGTGATCTTTACCCCCACATTTTTGCAGGATTATCCCACTTATCACTCATGCTCAAATGTGTCATTTTTGTACATTTTTCCTACATAGAAACACTTGTCCTCCTCCTCTGTCCACAGTCCTGCAGCCGTGCCCCTTTCACGCTCACTGCCCCTGCTCTAGTGCAGTGCTCTCTCCCTGAGGCCCAGTCTGCTCTTTCAGTCTGATTTTTCCTTCCTTCTCTTACTTGCTGCTGCATCCTAGTAAAACTTGGGATTTTTCCCAACAAACTCCGACCTTCCAGTGCCCACTAATGCCTTTAATCACTCTTCTCTCTGTTGACACTCCTCTGACAAGAGGGTCCTGCATGGACTTCAAAGGCTAGCTTCTTAAAAATTCTTTCTCTGACAGTTGAATTGGTGTTTTGTCATATGCGCTTCCATAAATACTTTCAGTCTTACAATGGTACAAGCACACCCTTTACAGTGTACTTAACTGTCTCACCTTCCTTTCTAGTTCATAATTCCCGTAAAGGCCCCTGTCATAATACCTTTTACATAGTGGGGACTCAGAAGATGGCAGCTGCATTAAGCAGAGGAGTGACTGATTCAGTAAGCCTGTGCCAGGCGTTCCTGCAGTCCAGCACCTCAGGAAGACTGCAGCTGCCTTCTTTTCTAGAGTTACTTCATGCTCAGGTCTCTTCTTTCCTTGTTGACAGGCAGATCTTTAGTAAGGCTAATTACTTTTAATTTAAATTTAATTTTAGTAAGATTCTCTAAGAATTCCAGAGGGAAACATGATTACTGTTTCTTTGAAATCTTTCACTCCCCCCCTCTAAAAATTCAATTACCATCTACACTGTACTAAAATTATGCCAAGAATCACTTCGTTTTTTTTCAGAATCTGCAAGTAGTTGTGCTCCTTCTAGATGGTCTTGAGCTCGGTCTTCGCACAGTCCATAAAAGTATCAGTCCACGAGTCTTCAGTAATGAGGCTCCTCTCAATTAATTGTGAAAAAATATATATTCATCAAACCAGGTTTTTTTAAAATAAAATTTCCTTTTGTTTACCAGGTTATGGTGGAGAACTCAGATTTTACTCCCTCACAAGTAGGGTGTCTCTTTACTTTCCTTGCTCGGCAGCTTGCAAAGCCTGACAACACCTTGTTTGTGAACAGAACCCTCTTTGATCAGGTAAGTGTCTTTACCAGTGAGAAATGGAACCAATTTCTCTGTTTATTGTTCATTGTCAAGTCATGGGATTATCCTATTTCTTTCTTTTTTTTAGTTTTGTACTCAGTGAATACAGCCAAGTTGGTACCATTGTTAGCCTCCTCCCTGTCCCCCCCCCCTCCACATGGACCCTCCTTGTTGGGGTATACAGGTCATGCATTGTGGGGTTAGCCATCAGTTATGGGTAGGAGGAAATGTCTCTGTGTATCATGACCCGATGTGTGGCTCTGACATTCTTTCCGCCCCCGCTTCTGCAAATTTCCCTGAGCCATGTTGGGTCCATTTTAGGTCTGCTTCAGTGATGAGGTCTTGGGAGCCTCTGTGTCTCTGGATATCTGGTTTGGTAGGAGTTGATTGTTCTCTGTGTCTATCTCCTTCACCCCTGTGCTGGTACCAGGTTCATCAAGAAAACAGCACTCTTGCTTGTTTCACTAATTATTCTTAGTTTGAGCTGGGGCCCTCTTGAAGTCTGATGGGGTGGTTCTGTCCTTAGGATGTGCATCTATCTGAAAAAGAGAAGCAGATTCTCCAACAGGGAGTAAAGTTAGCAACAGATAAATGGGATAACCATTATTATTTTAGAGAGAATTTAATAGGTGTAGGCCCTCTTGTAGCCCATGATTGATGGTAGCTTGATATTGGAGAGTGGGCTTATGTTTGGATATGGTTCTGACTTGTTTCCCAGTCCAGCTATGGGTCCCGTTCCACTGCGGGGATCAGTTAGCCAAATCAAGAGCAGTTGATTTCCCACCATGGCTGTGTGCCACTATTGCACTTGTGTGAGCATCACGACAGGTTATTTGCTGCTAAGTAGGTTAGACCATGAGTTGCTTGGACAGATATTGGTCATTTTCTCCCAGTCGCCCATGTAGCACCTTCTGGCACTAGATGCGGTAACTGTCTGGGGACTGACTCTATTTCTTAATATGTCAGACTGTGGGTATCAAGGAGAAACCTGTTCCATATGTTGGATGTAAATTATGAATATGTATTTTAGTGATACGTTCTGTGTACTATGATTTTTGCCTGGCACCGGGTATTATGGGAGCACAGTTTATAGAGATTGGCTTATAGTGGTTCTAACCTCCCAATTATTGGGTTACTCTAATTTGGCTAGACTTCTTTGCTCATGAATTTGCTAATGTAGGAATCAGTCCATCTCGTTGATAGTAAAACCATGATGGTGATCCATGGAGAAGAGATTACTTTCAGGAAATCTTAGTTTATTTACAAATGGTTGACTCTTCAGGTGTCAATCAGTTAAATTTTCCTACATATCCATCAGTAGCATAGGAAATAATTTTGTCAGGTAGTAATGACCGGCATTTGCTAGGCACTACACAGTGCAGGGTGCTGCTGCAAAGCTTCCTGTGTGTTAACTCAGTCCTCTAACAGCTGTGAAAATGGTGCAAGCAGCCCTGTTTTACAGATAAAGTCCTGAAAGGTTCACTCATCTAGAGCCACACTTAGTGTTAGTATTAGCAACAATATTATTCTATATTATTATCACTGATTATTATAATTATTATATATTCATAAGGATGGGATTCAAATTCAAGTGCCATGATTATGAAACCCACCTTCCTGATCCATGGCATTAAGACTCAGCTAAGTTCCTTCTACTTATGCTTCTGGACAGTAGTGAAATATGTTTGCAGAGAACACATTGCATTGTTAGCATACTGCAGGGGGATGTTCTGTGTATGAGACCAGTCAGTTGGGATGATACCACATACAGTGGTCACAGCTGAGTGTGCGTGACTTGGTGGCAGTGGAAGGATACTTATTGTTGTTTCCTTTGGCCAGGTCCTTGAATTCCTCTGCAGTCCTGATGATGACTCCCGCCACTCTGAAAGACAACAGGTATGAACTACTAGAACTCTCTTTGTGAAGAAGTAGGAAAGAAGTCAGAGCAAGCCCAAAAGAAATCTAGGCTAGAGCCCACTAGATACAAGGAGAAAATGACTTGACTAATCCCTAATTCTAAGCTAACCACTTTTTTTTTTTTTTCTTTTTGATTGTTTGAGGTAGGGTCTCACTCTAGTTCAGGCTGACCTGGAATTCACTATGTAGTCTCAGGGTGGCCCCGAACTCATGGCGATCCTCCTACCTCTGCCTCCACCTTCCAAGTGCTGGGATTAAAAGCATGTGCCACCATGCCTGGCCGTAACCACTATTTTTTTTTTTTAATGAGAAAATAGTGTAAGTATTTGCTAAAGATACCTGTGAGCAGAGCTTGTATCAGACTCAGTTCCTGTAGCAGAGCTGTCTGTGCCCAGCGTGATTCCAGAGCGCATCATACTCCACCCTCTCCACATGCACCATGGTAGGCATGTGCTCCACCAGCCCCGCTGGCTGTTTCAGCCCTACGACTGCAGGAGCCTGTGGGCTGTCACATTCAGTCTCGGGCAATGTTCCGAGCTCCCACTGCATTAGGCCTCCACTCTGGAGACTCGAATCCACCTGCTGCTCTGCTGATGCCTGGGAGGGAGTAACTGTTTAGCTGCTATATCCTTCTATTTGTGTCACTTTCTTGGGGGTGATTCTAAGTATAGGATTCGTTAACAGCTTGTGCACTCTAATTGTGAGTGCTAAGTCAGCCCACTGAAAATTGATGACTAAACGTTGTGAGGTTGGTGAAGTACAAAAATGAAGCTCTGAAGTAAACTACTTTGAGAGCTGTTCTGACTCTGCGTAGTAGTAATCCACAGTAAAGAACAGTAGCCCTGGGGCTGGAGAGATGGCTTAGCGTTTAGGGAGTTTGCCTGCAAAGCCAAAAGATCCCAGTTTGACTCTCCAGTACCCACATAAGCCAGATGCCCAAGGGGCGCATGCATCTGGAGTTCATTTGCAGTAGCTGGAGACCCTAGCGTGCCCATTCTCTCTCTCATAAATAAAAAAGATATATATATTTATTTATTTGCACACAGAACAAGACAGAGAAGAGAGAGAAAGAGATACAGACAGACAGAGAGTGGGCACATCAGGACCTCTAGCCACCATGATAAATAAACTCCAGATGCATATGCCACTTTGTGCATCTGGTTTTATGTGGGTAGTGGGGAATCGAACCCTAGTCTTTAGGGCTTTGCAGGCAAGCACCTTAACCACTGATCCATCTCTCTAGCCCCTCTTCAATTTTGATATAACAAAAACTGACACACCTGTTCAAGGTTACAATTAAGGTTAGACTCCTGCTCTTTCCCTTCTAAGTCCAGTACTCACTTTTGCAGTTGTCATATATCAAGGTTTGTCTAATACAATGTTATTTTCACTTATATAGCTGAATAAATGTATAACAGTCAAACTATGTCAGAACTTGAATTGTTCATCAGTTAAGAGACCTCCTTACTAAGTCAAATAACAGGGTTTTTAATTAAATACTTTTGTTAGCATACAAGGTGATGTGTTTTACCATGACATTTTCATACATGCACACTGTATTTTGTACGTACTCACCACCACTACCATTACCCTCTCTCGTCACTTCTTGCAGGCATTAATTTTGAATAGTGGGAAAATGATTCCTTACCTTTTTTTCCTTCACAATGTAATACCTACAGACATACCCTCTTTTAAGTTGAATTACATTACTAATATTTTCTCTACCTTCATTACAGGGGATTGACAGATTGCTTCTATAAAGAAAAAAAGTATTTTAGACTTTGTAGGCCACATATGGGCTCTGTCTCTCCTTTTTTGTTTTGTTTGTTTGGTTTTACAACTCTTTAAAAAGTAACATTTCCATTAGCACTTCATTGATTTATAGTAGAATTTGCCAGTATTCGTGGTTTATGTATTTTGGCCGTGGCTCATTTAGCCTCCCAGCGTGTGGTCACTGAACACGGAACTGAGAAGTATGGGATCCTTCCACCCACCTCATGTAATCACAGTGCATGTGAACGACCCCAAGGGCTCATATAATACTAGTATATAACAAAGTAAGAAGAAATGTCTTGAATATTAATTACCTTTGTTTTTATTTAATTATAGTTAGTAACTTAATATTTAACAACAGCTATGTTGAACAACTGGCATGCAAAAAACCCCAACAATTTAAATTTTTTGTTTATTTTTATTTATTTATTTGAGAGCAACAAACAGACAGAGAGAGAGAGAGGCAGAGAGAGAGAGAGAATGGGCACGCCAGGGCCTCCAGCCACTGCAAACAAACTCCAGATGCACGTGCCACCTTGTGCATCTGGCTTACATGGGTCCTGGAGAATCGAGCCTCAAACTGGGGTCCTTAGGCTTCACAGGCAAGCACTTAACTGCTAAGACATCTCTCCAGCCCCCAAACCCCAACAATTTAACAATCACCTTCAATGAGTTGGTAAGATTGGCTCCAACTCACTTCCATTATTTAATTCACACAATTGACACCGCAGATGAGGTTTATTTCATACTTACTGTATAACCCTACATTTTAGCACTCCAGATGGATTAAACTTTGGGTCAGAAATGTAAAATTCAAGTAGGTTTTATGTAAGTTGGAAAATAATAATAAATACTGTGTTGAATGGTTTGCTGGCATTCCGAGAAGGGTTGTTACTCTAAATCCCACACCTAAGTACAGGACAGAGCTCTAATAATTGTGTAATTCCTCTTGTGTTTCCTGAGGTTTGTTTAATAATGTTGGTGAATCCAGCTCAACTACATACTCACGCTTTTGTCATCTAGTATGGTAACAGTGATCTGAGCTCCAATATGTTTGCTGTGTAGGCTGACCTAGTACTTGTGATCCTCCTGCCTCCTAGTGCTAGGGTCATAAGTTTGTACCACAATACCTGGATTAAAATGTGCCATTTTCTTTTTAAGTATTTTTTAATAGGGTCTCATGCATCGCAGTTTAGCCTTGAACTCACTGTGTAGTCAAGGGTGACCTTGAACTTCTGTTCCTCCTGCCTCCATCTCCCAAATGCTAGGATTACAGACATGCACTACCATCTGTCTCCAGCCCCCAAATGGGTCATTTTTAAATGCACAGTCCAATGGCATGAGCTATGTTTGCATTGCTTTGCTGTCATCATTACCATCTATCTCCACGTCACCCATCTTCCCAAACTGAGTTGTATTCACACTGTTCAGTAACTAACCTTCCATCCCTCAATACCCAGCAACCAGCATTTTGCTTTCTGTGTCCCTGTTTGTCCATTTGAGGTACCTCATATCTGTATAGTCATTTGGCTTGATTTTACTTCGCATAGTGTCTCTTCAAAGTTTACCCGTGCTATAGCATGTCTCCAATTTTTGAATCAAACAGTGCTCCATTGTACATATAGTACATTTTGTTTATACATTCACCTCTTGATAGACATTTGGATTGTTTCTACCTTTTGTATATTTTGAATGTCATTGCTATTTAAAAATATTCTTAATTTTTTAAAAAATGTGCACAGAAGCATGGATACTACCTGTAGGCAATAGATTTTAAAATTCACCATACATAAAAGTGCCAGACAAGGATATATATACGTAGGCTAGAGAGATGTCTCAGTGGATAAAGCACTTGCCACTTAAGTCTAAGCACCCAAGTTTGATCCCCAGGCCCCATGGAAAAAGCTAGAAGCTGTGGCAGGCTTCTGTAACCCCAGCATGCTGATGATGAGATAGGAGATAGAGACAGAGAGTTTCCAGTACCCTCGCAAAGGACAACAAAGCTGAGTGAAATCCAGAGAGAAACCCTGTCTCATGAGATAGAAAGGCAAGGACTGACCCAAAAGTTGTTCTCTGACCTCCAGATTTACACTGTGGCATGTGTGCACATGCATGTGTGTGCGCACACAAAAAATTTTTAAGTTAAAAAAATTAAAGATACACTTTAAAAAGATAGGCCAGGTGTGGTGGTGCACGCCTTTAATCCCAGCACTCAAGAGGCACAGGTAGAAGGATCATCATGAGTTTGAGGCCACCCTGAGACTACATAGAGAGTTCCAGGTCAGGTCAGCCTGAGCTAGAGTGAGACCCTACCTCAAAACAACAACAACAACAACTAAAAAGATATATACAGACATGTTGAGTTTAGTGCAGTGATAGGGGAACATGTTTGCAAGTACTGTGATATTCCTTAAATGTTTGCAAGACAGTCATCTCTAAGATAGTCTAACCCCTTGTATATGTGAAAGTATGCTAAACTATTAAGTAATAATATATGAAATCTTTTTAAACAGTTCTGGTCTGCATCACTGAATGATCCTTACAGAGCTAGTAAATTAAAACAAATCCCGGTGTTTTTACTCGTTTATTTCAAATGTTCAGGTCCTTTTAGAATTGCTGCAGGCTGGAGGCATAGTTCAGTTTGAAGAGAGCCGGCTCATCTCCATGGCAGAAAAAGCTGAGTTGTAAGTGTTTTTTAAAACTATATATTAATTTTACATAGTAATGTTAAGTTATATTTCTCTAACTTGAAATCCACTTTCTTGATGTATTGCTGCTTTTTTTAATTAAGAATGTTATATAGGGCTGGAGAGATGGCTTAGCACTTAAGCACTTGCCTGTGAAGCCTAAGGACCTCGGTTCAAGGCTCGATTCACCAGGACCCACGTTAGCCAGATGCACAAGGGGGCGCACGTGTCTGGAATTTGTTTACAGTGGCTGGAGGCCCTGGCATGCCCATTCTCTCTCTCTCTCTCTCTCTCTCTCTCTCTCTCTCTCTCTCTGTCTGCCTCTTTCTCTCTCTGTCTGTTGCTCTCAAATAAATAAAAATGAACAAAATTTTTTTAAAAAAGAAGGTTATACAGAGAACCACCTTAATAACAAACCTAAATGTGGAAGTTTTTGACTTTTATATGAATTGTTATTAAAATTTATTTTAATATGAAAGTAAAATAGTTTATGATGCTTCATTCATGTATGTATATATATACATGTATGTGTATGTATGTATGTGTATATATGTGTGTGTATGTGTGTGTGTGTGTGTGTGTATCTCGTTAGCCCAAGCTGTTCTAGAATGGACTTTGTATCCCAGAATGGCCTTGAGCTTGTGATGCTTCTGTCTTTGCATCCAGTCATGTACCATCATGCCTAGCTCTAAATTTGTTTAAAGTACTATTTGCATGGTATTTCATAGCTTTTGACAGTAATGTAGTAGAAATAATGTAAATTTTGAATAGCAAATATGATACAATATGTTAACACATATCTAGTTCTTTGCATATTCTGACATACTTAATTCTGACAGAAAATGTTTGATATATAACACATTGACTACTTACTATGAGACACACTATTTATTTAATACTTTTTTTGTACCCAGTTTTGAAATGTCTTACAAACATAGTATTGAATAACATCTTAAATCTATGCCAAGAAGAATGGAAAGTACTCCTCTCAGACATGTAATGCTTACTAAGCACTCCTTATCTGAAATGCTTTGGATCAGAAGTGTTTCAGAATTTTTCAGAGTTTGAAATGTACTGTGCTTTGTTGCATTCCTAATGTGAGAATACAAAATCCGAAATGCCCCCATATTCAAAATTCTTTGAGCTTTATTTAACACTAGAAATGACATTATTCATTTTTCCTTATGTTCGAACACACTTCAGCTAATAATCACCTGCCTGTTTGAGACACAGTTTTTCCTTTTACATTCTAGCTATCAAATTTGTGAATTTATGTATGAACGTGAACACCAATATGACAAAATTATTGATTGCTACTTGCATGATCCGCTGAGAGAGGTAAGTTTTTAAAGACTGCTTTACCGTTTTTGTCTGAGTTGTAATCCACTCTCTGCTCTTAGCAGAAATTATTCAATAGAAGTATTTGGTGCTGTGTTTGATGATCAAAGGTTTTCTCCACTTACTCATCAGGGTTTAATGAGTTCCTGCTATAAAAAAAAAATGCCTGCACTGTTAATTAATACAAAGTTCCTGAAGTTTTGGAATTCATCTTTCAGTGTTAGAAACTGACAATAAACAAAATTAAATATATAATTACAAATTTTATAGCTGTGTGTGGTGGCTCATGCCTCTGATCCTGGTACTTGGGATGCTGAGGTAGGAGGATCACCATGAGATCAAGGCAGTCTGGGCTACAGAATAAGTTCCAGAACAGCCTAGGATAGAGTGACACCTTGCTTAAAAAAAAAATTGTGATAAGTGCTAGGGAAGAAACATGAGGTACAAATATGGAGGATAATGGAAGACTTACCTACACATAGCAATTAGAGAAGAAATCTCAAAGAAAGTGACATATAAACTGAATTTTAGAATCTGAAAAGTGACTCAAGTAAGAGCCAAAGGGTAAGTGTTCTAAGATAGAGAGTAGTATATGCAGGATCCTGTAATGGGATAAAATGGACACCTTCAAGGAACTGAAAAGAGGTCATAGAGATGAAATGAGAATTAGTATAGATGGAACATACTAGACAAAGGCAGAAGTGACTTGAGACAGAGTTGGGAATGTGAACAAGTGCTACCAAAAACAAACATGATATTCAGTTAAGTCAGTGAAGGGTAATAAATTAATTTAAATTTAATTGGCATATGTTTGCAACTTCTAAGAATCTACCTACACTTTATTTAATGTCAGGTTTGGTTTTTTGTTAGGTTCTTTTTTTTTTTTTTTTTTGGGGTGTGTGTGTATGTAGCGTACGTATGGTGTGTGACACATGCATGCTTGTGACAGATGTGCGCACTGTGTGGGGGTGTGTGCCAAGGCCAGAGTGGAATGTTGGGTGTCCTCCTCTACCATTTGTCCATGGGTTTTCTTGAGACAGAGTCTCTCACTAATCCCAGAGCTGCCATTTTTCAGTCAATAAGCTCAATTAATTCTCTGGTGTCCACTCCTCACAGACTGGGGTCACAAATGTGCGTGGCAATGCCTGTTTACATGGGTCCGGGGTAATTGACCTCAAGGGAGGCAGAGCAGGAATCTCCTGCTTCTGTGGCACATGCTGTTACTGCCTGAGCCACTTCCCCAGCCCCCTGGTGTCAGTGCAAGAAATGGCTGTTTCTCCCTAATGTCAGTTTTCCATAAGTTAACGATCTCTGAATGGTGTTCATCTCCAAATAACAAATATTTACCAATACTAGTACAGAGAATAGTCACTAAATATTGAATGAAGGAATAAATATGTTGTCTTTGCTCTTCAGGAAGAAGTCTTCAATTATATTCACAATATCTTATCCATTCCTGGATACAGTGCTGAAGAGAAACAGTCTGTGTGGCAGAAAGCAATGGATCATATTGAGGTATGGCTCCCAAAAATTTTTTTAAACTTCCCCATGAGAATGGATATTTTCCAAAATAACTCTTGCTAACTAAGCAGTGGCAGATGTTGTGGAGTTTTCCTCCGTTCGTGTGCTCTCCTTGTGCCGCACAAAGAGAAGGAGTTGGCGCAAGCAGCCGAGCTTCATTACTCTCCCAGAGACGCACTCACGAAGGCACAAGTGGACTGGCTCGAGGGTCTGGTTTCTTGCCATGTTATCTGCCTCCTCTCTTCTAGTGTAATCACCCTTTCTGTGAGTAATAGGTTTAAAGTATATCTCCCTCATACGTTTGCTCAGAATTGGTTTGAACTAGAAGCTGCTTATTCCCTTTTTGAGATTTGTCCGTGGTATGGTGTAACTGTCTCCTGGTTCGAATATTCTGTTTTCTCAAAGTAAAGACATCTTTGCTATTTTAAGAGTGACATCTTATAATGAAAGCTGGGACCAGAGTCTCTTATCAAGCCGCCCAGACAGGCCAGCTGAATAAACAAGTAGCCGGAGAGTTGTCTTATAGGCTGTCCCAGCTCGACAGCTCATGTCTGTCTGCCGCCTACCAGCAGATTGGACGTTGTTACATAAACTTACAGGAGGACTAAAGTCTTTTCATATTTAGAAAGCTCACGTGTGAACAACATCACAGGTGAAGCCTGTGGTGTGTAAGCTGGCGCAGTCACGAGACGTGTGGTCTTCTGTGATTGCCACACTGTCCTCTGTGGGACAGAGAATGTGGTCTATGTTATTTAATGTAATTATCTTGCTGCTAACAAGATGAGTGTGTCATGGAGAAAGAACCTAATGAGACTTCCTCCAATTTTGAGTTTCCTCTTTGTTTACCCCTTACTTATTCTATATTTTTCATCATTCTCTTTAAGTCTCCATAGTCACATCATGGCTCAGTCCTCATTTTACTTGTCTGTGTTATGCAGTGTATTTTGAGCACATGGACTCTAGACTTCCAAAAATGAAGCTGTGCCTGTCTGTATAATGTGCAATGAGATGAACTACTCAATGAGCAAACAAATGACTCAGCAGAAAACTCATGCTGGAGAAGCAAGAATTATTTTTGCTACATAACAATTATTTCTGCTGACTATTTTTTTCCTCACATCTGCACATTTTTTTCACCTTGGATCTTTTAATATCTTCTAAAGCCATGAGTATTTGGAATTTTGGTTGTTGAGGGACTTCCGTGTCTTCAGTAAGTAATGTCAACGTAATCAACAAAAGCATTTAGGAAGAAGTTATAAAGAAGCCTTCTGACAGCATGCATAGTATAAACTTAGTGCTTTCTAGCTTGTGGAGATGTTCTGAACCTTTTGTGGACAATCTAATGCAAGATTTGGCCTCTTTTAAGAAAGATTATTTATTTGTGAAAGGAGGGAGAGTAGGGGGAGAAAATGAATGAGGATGCCAGGGCCTTTTGCTACTGCAAACAAACTCCAGACACATATGCTGCTTTGTGTATCAGGCTTTACGTAGATACTGGGAAATTGAACCCAGGGCCAGTAGGCCATGCAGGGCAAGCACTTTAACTGCATTTCCCCAGCCCGCATGTATCCGTATTCTACATGAACAGATACATAAATCAATTTATAGTTTCTGGGATCCATGGATCCCCCTAAAAGCCATTCTTAGGTTGAGCTCTCTTTAGATTCTTGGTAAAGAACCTCTTGCTTAGGTAATTATTCTAAGAGACAAAACTTTTATTTCATTAGAACTTTTTCATATTTTTATTTTGAAATATCAAAACATTTTGAAAAGTGCATAAAATAAATTTATAGTTTAATAAAAACATTTGAAGCAAACATTCTGCCTGGGTGTTTTGAAGCTCTCTTATTAGCCTAGCATTTGGGAGACAGAGGCAGGGGGACCTGGAGTTCAAGTCAAGCCTGAGCTACATAGTTAACTACTACCTTGAAAAAAATAATAAACATTCTAGGCCCAAATCTTCTTGATTTGGAATTAAGAAATAAAAGTATACTTAATATTCTAACCCTTTTCTGAGGTTTGGCAATAATTTCCTGCCTTTGTATATAATATTACTATACACACATACATCCCTAAGTATGTTTTTAGTTTGCCTGGTTTTTTTTGTTTAATTTTCTTAAAATATTTTATTTATTTATTTATTTCAGAGAGGGATAGAGAGAAAATGGGCACACCAGGGCCTCTAGCCACTGCAAACAAACTCCAGATGCATGCGTGCTACCTTGTACATCTGGCTTACATGGGTACTAGGGAATCAAACCTAGGTCCTTAGGTTTCATAGGCAAGTGCCTTAACTGCTAAACCATCACTACAGCCTTGGTTTACCTACTTTTGAACTTTGCTCAAATGAAATTATACTCTGTATTATCTATTTTATTTTTGCTCAATATTTTCAAATTCTTGTGCTTGAAATTTTTTTTTTACTTCTCCCTTTCTCTTGTGTGTTTGTGTGTGTGTATGTGTAGAGGTTATGAAATTTAAAAGGAGATCATGAGAAAGGAAGAGATATTAAGGGAAGGAGGACAGAGGGTAATGTACTATATGCAGTACGAAGCCAGAAGGGAAGGTGCTTTATAGCAGGGGGTAGGAAGAAAGAATGGAACCAGTCAGAGGTGGGCAGGGGGTACTGAGAAGGGCAATGGGGAGGGGAATGAATAGAACAAAGTACAGTGACTCAAATGGATGAAAATGTCATATTGAAAACCATTATTTTGTGTGCTGGCTAACTTAAAAATTAGTAAGAAATATTTAAAAACCCAAACAAATAAAAAGTAGAAAAATCTTTTCATGCTTTTTGTTTCTTCTCAAGTCGGTTCATTAAATTTTGTTTTTCCTTATGTTTTCAAATTCTTATGACATGCTAATTCATGGTAGTTTCTTCTTTCTAATGTGTTCAAATCACATAGTAATATATCCTTTTTATGAAATGGATTAACTGTATCTCCTAAACTACCATTATTTGTGTCAGCTCATTATCAATTACAAGTGCTGCCTAACTACTAATTGTTAAATATGTTAGAATATTGTAATCAAAATAACTTGTAAGTGTTGCTAGCTAGTATATACTGTAGTTCTACACCCATCATCACTTTCAGCTTTATATCACAGTGGTACCTGGTCACAGTGTTCCCAGAGAGAATGCATAACTAGACAGGCAAAACTGCAGTGACTGTACAAAGAAGGGGAACCTTCGGTAAGAAAAGTGTAGCCAGGAATGTCAAGTGCAGCTCAAGAAGTGGACATACGGAAATCTTAGATATGACGGAAATAAATCTTACCAACAGTGGCTAACTAACATTTTATTCTCCTTCACTCCCAGTTGCTTTCTTCAAACACTTTTAATTTACAAACCCACCAGATACCAGAGGTTAAGTTTAGAATTTTTAGCTAAAGAAAATGCAGCTATACTCTTTCTCATTTCTTTAAGCTCAAGGGTGAAATTTATTGACAGGGAATGAGAACTTTTGTTCTTTCTGTTTACCCTGTAGCTATCATGCCTGGAATCTAGAATTTGACAGTGCTTTTATTTTATAAGAATTCTAAATTATTTCTTAACAATCTAATGCTGATTTGCTGAATGACACATTTATCATTTTGCTAATTTGCGAACTTCTCCTTAAATTGAGACACAATGTCTCTTGAAATGTGTTGTGGAAGCTTGTGACAAGGCTGAGGTAGGAAATCATGCCTCATGCTTTATAGATATTCCATTTCAGTGTACCATTGAAAGAACAACTGTGTCTCTTTTTCTTTAACTCCAGGAACTTGTGTCCCTAAAGCCTTGTAAAGCTGCAGAGCTGGTTGCTACCCACTTCGCTGGACAGATTGAAACAGTCGTTAGAAAACTTCAGGTAAGGAGCATATACTGAGAAGATAAACACCTTTACCTAAGAATGTTTAAGTACAGTAATTGTTTTTTCCTTAATTTTCAAAAATTTATTGTGTGTGTGTGTGTGCGTGCGTGTGCATGCAAAGGCATGTGTGTGGAGGTCAGAAGACAATATCGAGGTGTCTGTGTTCCACCTTCTTTGAGACAGGGCCTCTTGCTGCTGTGAACAGTGCCAGACTACAAAGGAATGTCATATTAGCTGGCTCTCAAGCTTGGGTTTCTCCTGTTCCACCTCCCAGTGTTGTAAGTGAGTTGAGGTCATAGATGCATGTGCCACTGTGGCACCTGACTTTACGTGGGTGCTGGAGAATTGAGTCTGACCAGCAGGCTTTGCCAGCAAGCACCTTTAACAACTGAGCCATCTCCCCAGCCCTGATTAATTTCTTAAGTTGATAGTTGCCAGTTAATAGTGATTTCTATAGTGTATGTATGTATGTCTGTATTTGTGTGGTGACCTCTTTAGTGTAAAATTAAGGGGTTTTCACCTTTGGGCATAACATATGTTAGCATCAAAGAAGCACTATTGTAGCTATAACTTGGACTTTTTGTAGATATCACAATTCACAGAAAGTACTCCCCTTTCTTCCATTTTCTTTTGATAAGGACTCATGTCCCTATTCTCTTGATGGTTTATACAATGCATTATTATTTACTTACTCCCTCCTGTCTCCCATCCAAATACTAACCAGTCCCTCCCCCACTTAGCTTCTGAAATGAGACAATATTGGGTATATTTAAGGTGATATGGCTGGAGTCCCTTAAAATTATGTGTTTCTTATTCAGAATTGTGTCACCCTGAAGTTGGGCCAGTGTTAACTGAGAATTTTTCATGGAAAATATTAACTAGAATGTAGTTATGTTTATGGTGAATTTTGAGAAGCTCTGCTAGAAATATTACATAACACATAGCATTCCTCTTATCATGTAACATCACAGTCATAGTGTTGAGTTGGCTCATTTCAATTATGAACACAAGATAGAGGTAGAGGGTAAACAGTGATAGGAACACAAACTCACAGTTTTCAAATGGAAAGAATAGTGGTGGGAAATAATTGTGAAGTAAAAACTGGAACAGTGAGTAGTAAGCTTGGAGGCATGTGAGACCAAGACATGGAATTCATTCATTTAAATACTCTCTACTGTGGCCCCACTTTGTACCATAGGACATACTTGGTACTAGGACCTGAAGATACAGATAACAATAAAACCTTTAATTTTGCCTATGGAACGTACATACTGTATAGTACACTGACAACATCGAGCTATACCAGAGATATGTCAAAAGTACTATAGGAACAAGGGAAGACAGTGATGAATTTTCAGAAAATCAGATGAGAACTTGTAGATATCCTGAACTAGGTCTTAAATGATACATATTCATTTTCCAAACAAAATTGGGAAAGATTTTCCAGATAAAGGACCCTTGGTGTCTAAAGACTTAAAGGAAGGAGATCTCTGTCACCCTCCAAAGCTCAGGTGACATTGATGAAGACACAGCACAAAGAACGTAAGAGCCACAGGGTGTGTTCTTTGGGGCACTGTTATTCAGACATGAACTGACTGGTGCATGCTTGGCTCATCAGTGGTTACGGATACCCTGACAGCACAAGCATGGTTCTGAGCCCATCAGCATTTTTCATGAAGGATGGAGGAGAACAAGAGGAAGAACTCCCTTGAAGAAGGACTGCCCTCGGGAGATGGGAGGGAAGACAGAGAGGATAGTGGGATGGGAGCATCATCAAATTCTTATATGTTTGTATATTAAAGTACCCAAGTAAAAAGTGTAAGAAACAAAAAAGACAAAGGTGAGAAGCACCAAATATATTCAGAGAATGGTCAGATTTATGTGAAGCATTCAGTAGTAAGTGTGATGATGGAAGTAGCTAGAAATGGTATTTTAGAAGGGATGGGTTAAATGATAGAGTCTAGAAAATATAACATGGGGATTGAGATTATATGTAATACTAAGAAATATATATTTATGTGTGTTAGAAATTACTGGAGTGTTAAGCACAGGATAACATCATTAGAACCACTTTATAGAAAATTAACTCTGGCTAGCCATGTGGAGAATAGTGTGGCAAAGAGAATGAATGGAGCGGAGACCACTTGGAAGGCACAAGGCGTACTCTAAACAAAGGATGAGATGACCAAGGTTAGCAGTGGAAACGACAGGTTCCAGATGCAGTTGTGCCAGGAAATGTACTTGACTTGGAAGTTAGCTGCATATATTCAGAGAATGCAAAATTTCCCAGGTAATCTAGCATTTGTTACACCGACTCAACTTCATCCATTCATTGAATCAGTATTGATGTTTGGGGTCAAAGGCATTAAGTGCTGAGGGTAACAGGAAAATGTAAATGGAAGCATAAGAGGAAAACACAAATGTGAACCCCGCCTCATGGTAGGTGACAGATAAGCCAAAAAGCACTTACAGAATAGTTTTGTTGGAATTATGATACAGTACATGGAATGACCCCATATCCTGGTTACTTGTCAGCTGTAGAACTATTTTACTCACATAATTGCCAACCACTAGAGCTTACCTTTGTGTTAAAAATCAGCAGTTCAAGCCGGGCATGGTGGCGCATGCCTTTAATCCCAGCACTTGGGAGGCAGAGGTAGGAGGATCGCCATGAGTTCGAGGCCACACTGAAGACTACATAGTGAATTCCAGGTCAGCCTGGGCCAGCGTGAGACCCTACCTTGAAAAACAAACAAACAAAAAATATCAGCAGTTTGCCAGTTCTGGTGGGGCTGTTATTATTGTTTTTTTTTTTTTTTTAAGTGTAAGGTTATCAATTGCAGGATTCTTTATTTTTCTGTACTCTATAATGATTTAGCAGGCCTATCTTTTAAAATCATTATCATTTACAAATACAAAAGATGAAGTGTAATGGACAAGAAAGACAACTATTGACAGTTGTCTGTGTTGGATCTCAGTTCTTTTTAAGAACTTTAATTTATTGTCAGACTTTATTGATTACACAAGAATCCCATAAGAATCTTAAAAAGATTTGCTTGTGATAGCAGTCGATGTACCTCTAGCGAGAATGTTGTAACCTTCAGGAAAGGGTAAAATAAAATAAAACAATAGGTAGAAGATAGGAAATCAGAGATTGAAAAATTCATCAGACTGATACAGACTACTCTGTATTTGTGTGTATTAGTCCTTTTAGAGACTAGTATTTGTGTTTATGAACATGTACATTAATTTTTTTTTTTCTTTTAGCAATGATGGGGATCAAACTCAGGGCCTTCTAATTGCTAGGCAAGCTCTCTGCCACCACTGAATTATACCCCACTCATATATGTATCTTTTAAAATCATATTTTAAATGACATTAATCTTTTTGCTTTGGTGGCCCTTGCTTTTTTACAGCTAAAGTCTGCATTAAAAAATAAAGAGAAAGAAGAAAAACTAAACAATGATAATTTTTGCTTAAGTTTCTTAAGAACTTTACAGTTATGTGGTTATGGGAAGCTATATCTCGAGCTGGGGAGATACTGCAGTTGGTAGTGTTTGCCTCACAAGGATGACCTTATTTCAGTCCCCAGTACTCTTGTGAAAGTGCTGGGCTTGGTGGCATGCTCCTGTAACCACACTGCGATGGAGGGTCCCTGGGCTGTCTGGCCTCCGTGTGTGTGTACCTACATACGTGCACACCCACACACACACATACGAACATGGACGCACACATGCAGGAAAAAGTTACATCTCAAGTAATCCTATGTCAAAGGGGGAGAAGAAACAACTGAGGTTTTTTCCTCCCCTAAGGAAATTAAACACTAAAAGACTTAAGTGACTCACACAAAGTTTATAGCTCATCAGTGTGAGAAACAACCCAGATTTCCTGCCATATTGGTGGCTAACACATTGCCATTTGATCGCCATCTATCCTCTAGTCAATTGCATTGCAGAAATAAGTAGGTTTCATTGGTTGTTAATTTGAGCTTAAATCACCACCCTGCCTAGATGAACTGTTTCACAGCAGGCCCTTGTCACTGTGGGGAGGAGGACAGCTGAGGCACACCGACACCTCAGAACAGCCCACCGCCACTGTCAGCAGAAGTTCCAAGCTTTGTCCAATGTAGTTCTTGTGTGGAAAGCTCAGACATTAGTCTCAGTAAGGAACTTTTTTTTTTTTTTTTTTTTTTTAACAGCTGCACTCAAAAGTGAATGCAGGGCTGGAGAGATGGGTCAGTGAGAGAAGTACTTCAGGACCTGAGCTTGTATGCTCAGTACTCTAGGAGAAATGCCAGGCAAGGCAGCGCATGCCTGTAATCCCGGTGCTTGGAAGGCCAAGACAGGAGAATCCATGGGGCTTACTGGCTAGCTTGTCTAGCCAAGTTACTGAGCTCTAGGTTCAGTGAGAGACTTAAAGAATAAGGTGGGACCTGGGGAGATGGCTAAGTGGTTAAAGGTGCTTGCATGCAAAGCCTGTCAGCATGGGTTCCCCAGGACCCACATATAGCCAGATGCACAAAGTAGTGCATTTGTCTGGAGTTCTCTTTCTCTCTGGCTCTCTGTCTGTCTCTTTCTCTGTCCTTATCTTTCTCCCTTGCAAATATGTGAATAAAAATATTTTTCTTAAAAAAAGAGTAAGGTAGATGGAGAGTAACTGAGGAAGACCCTTGATATCAGCTTCTGGCCTCCACAACACATGTACACACACACACCTACTTGCATACATGTGAACATACATAACACACACATGCCAAAAAATAGTGACTATAACAGTGATTAGAATTAGAACTATGAGAAAACATGAAAGATTGCCAACCATTTTCTTAGCATTCCCTAGATGTGTACAGAGGCTTCCTGGAAACAGATATATCTGTGTATTTTCAAAGGACTGTCTAGGTGATTTCTTTACAATTGTATAATTTGGGAAATTTATTTCAATATTTCATTTTACTTTTTATTTTCCTATTCAGAACCAGGTTTTGCTTTTCAAGTTTTTGAGGAGTCTTCTTGACCCAAGGTATGTCAATAAACTTTAGTTTTTCATAGTACATAGATGAAAAAGAAATAAATTGTGATTAAGATATTGGCTCATAGTACTCAAGTAATAAATACCCTGTCTTTGTTTTGTAATATTAGAAGGAGTACTATTGTATGATGAAATCGTCTGTAATCTGAAAATGATATCCTGAAGTAATATTTATTCCAGTTGAACACAAGCATATACAGTGAGTTCTTACTGATGCAAATAAAATAATGAAGTGCTGCTATGAGGACATGTTTCAAGAGACTTGATGGCCATATACAATCCTCTTTCTATCTTATCTTCACTCCTACCTATTTCTTATTCCATGGTGTAGATGGGTAGCTCTACTGTTTTACTTTCTTTCTTTCTTTCTTTCTTTCTTTCTTTCTTTTTTTTTTTTTTTTTTTTTTGGTTGTTTGAGTTAGGGTCTTGTTCTAGCCCAGGCTGACCTGGAACTCACTATGTAGTCTCAGGCTGGCCTCCTACTCATGGCAATCCTCCTACCTCTGCTTCCCGAGTGCCGAGACTAAAGGCATGCACCATTATTTTTTTATTATACTGGGTCACATAAGGCCATTATTTATGCAACTATATAATGTACTTTAAGCATATTCCCCCTCATACTTTCTCACCTCTCCCTCTCCTGTTAGTCCCCTAGAGAATTTCTCTTCTACTTTCATGCCTTCTGCATATATAATTTTATGCAGGACCTACATGAGAGGAGACAAGTGATTTTTGTCTTTCTGAAACTGATTCAATTCACTTAGTATGATTATCTCCAATTGTATCTGTTTTTTCTGTAAATGACATTAACTTTATTCTTTGTGCCTAAAAAAATCCCACTGTGTATAAACCACATCTTCTTTATTCATTACTCCATTGATGGGCATCTAGGTTGGTTCCACACTTAGCTATTGTGAATAGTGCTGCATTGATATGCAAGTATCTTTGCAATATGCTGATGTGACGCCTTTTGGCTAAATACTCAGAAGTGGTATAGATGAGTCATATGGTATATTTAGTTTTAGTTTTTTGAAAACTCTCCATACTGATTTCCATAATGGCTGGACTAGTTACACTCCTACTAATAGCATATAAGTTTTCCCTGTTGCCCACATCCTTGCCAGCCTTTATTATTATTATTATTATTATTACTATTATTATTATTATTTGATGGCTGTCCTACTTGGGATGAGGTGAGATCTCAATGTAATTTTTATTTCAATTTCCTGCTGTCTTAGCTATTTGTACTTCATCTTTTGAGAAGTGTATGCTCATTTTATTAGCCGATTTCCTAATTGCATTGTGTGATTTGGCTTTTTTTTTTTTTTTTTTTAGTTCTGTGCATATTCTAGAATACATTAATTCTCTGTCAAGTGTATAGCTAGCAGAAATTCTTCTCTCATTCTGCTGGACTATCTCTTCATGTGATGAGCTGCTTCCTTTGTTGTGTGGAAGCTTTCCCGTTTCATGAAGCCCCATTTGTCCGTGATGGCTGCTGTTTCCTGAGCGACGAAAGTCCTACTCCAGCATCCTCGCATATGCCTGTATCTTGAAATGTTTTCTGAACTTTTCTTCTACCAGTTTCCGAGTTTCATATCCCACTTACGTTAAAGTCTTTGATCAATTGAAGTTGATTTTCATGTAGGGTGAGAGACAGGAATCTAGTTTTGTCTTCTACATGTGGATATCTAGTTTTCCCAGCACCGTGTGTTGAAAATGCTACCTTTTCTTAAGTATATCTTTATTTCAACTTCTTTCTTCAGTGTTTTCATTTTCTTTATAAAGGTCTTTCACTTCCTTAGATTTATTCCCGGGTATTGTTTTAGGCAATGGTGAGTAGGATTGTTTTTCTGGTTTCTTTCTTGTATGTTTGTTATTGGAAGATAGTAAGGCAACAGGTGGATGTAGCTGTATGGGTTTGGGTCTGCATACTGGCTTCTGTTCCATTAGTCTATGTCTGCTTTTTGCCAGTACCATGTTGCTCTTTACTGTGGTTCTTCAGTGCAACTTGAAGTCAGATATGGCCATGCCTGAAGCAGTGTTCTTTTTACTCAGGATTGCTTTGGCTATCCAGGCATTCTGTGCTTGATATTTTGATGGTAACTGTATTGAATCTGTGAATTGCTTTTGGTAGCATAGGCATTTTCACGTATTTTTCCAACCCATAAGCACAGGTGGTCTTTCTATCTTTTCATGTCTAATTTGACTTCAAGACTTTATATTTTTTTAAGATTTTTTTATTTTTTCTTTTATTTATTTATATGAGAGAGAGGGAGAGAGAGAACGGGCATACCAGGATCTCTAGCCACTGCAAACAAACACTAGACGCATGTGCCACCTTGTGCATCTGGCTGATATGGGTACTAGGGAATCAAATCTCGGTCCTTAGGCTTCACAGGCAAGTCCAGGGATTTATATTTTTGTTATAGAGGTATTTCACTTCCTTATGTTATTATGTTATTGTTGATTTTCTGGTATCATTTGGGACTGGGATTTTTTTTAATTTTTTTTTTTGTTATTTATTTATTTGAGAGCGACAGACAGAGCAAGAAAGAGGCAGAGAGAGAAACACAAAGAGAATGGGTGCGTCAGGGCCTCCAGCCACTGCAAACAAACTCCAGACGTGTGCCCCCCCTGTGTATCTGGCTAACGTGGGTCCTGGGGAGTTGAGCCTCGAACCGGGGTCTTTAGGCTTCACAGGCAAGTGCTTAACCACTAAGCCATCTCTCCAGCCCCTGGGATTTTTTTTTTTTATTTCTTCCCTGCATGTTTATCATTAGTATTAGGAAGACAATTGATTTTTTTTAAATGAATAGCTTTAGCTTTTTTTTTATTAATTAGTTTTGTACCCAGCAAATACAGTCAATTTGGTACCATTGTTAGGCTCATCCATGTACTACCCGCTCACCTCGGCCCCTCCTTGTTGAGGTATATGGGTCATGCATTGTGGAACTAGCCCACAGTTATGGGTAGGATAAATGTCTCTGCATATCATGACCCAACATGTGACTCTGACATTCTCTCCACCCCCTCTTCCACAAAATTTCCTTGAGCCATGTTGGGTTCATTTTTGGTCTGCTTCAGTGATGAGGTGTTGGGGGCCTCTGGGTCTCTGGATATCTGATCTGGTAGGAGTTGATTGTTCTCTGTGTTGATCTTCACCCTTGTGCTGGTACCCAGTTCACCAAGAAAACAGCATCCTTGCTTGTTTCGCCAATTGTTCTTAGTTTCAGCCAGGGCCCTTTTGAGGTATGATAGGGTGGCTCTCTCCTTAGGATCTACATCTATCTGAAAAAGAGAAGCAGATTCTCCAATGGAGAGTAAGTTAGCACTAGACATATGAGATAACCCTTACTTTTTTATAGAGAATTTAATAGGTGTAGGCCCTCTTGTAGCCCACAATTGGTGGTAGCTTGATAATGGAGAGCAGGCTCATTTTTGGATATGGTTCTGACTTGTTTCCCAGCTGCAGCTATGGGTCCTGTACCACTGTGGGGATCAGTTAGCCAAATCAAGAGCAGTTGGTTTCCCACCATGGCTGTGCGCCACTATTGCACTTGTGAGCGTCACGACAGGTTATTTGCTACTAAGTAGGTTAGACCATGAGTTGCTTGGACAGATATTGGTCAATTTCCCCCTGTCGCCCATGTAGCACCTTCTGGCACTAGACGCGCTGACTGTCTGGGGACTGACTCTCTTCCAGCTCTCAGCCATGCCATTCCATTTTATGTGTCAACCACATAAGGTGTCTTCAGCAGTAGGGTCTTACCACTAACCTTTGGTGGGTCATAAAGTACTCTGACAGAAATCTGCCTTTCTTTTAGGAAACCTTCTAGGTCTCTCTGATCAAAAGCTCATTGTGGATGATAGCCACTTGCTGGTACTACTGATTTTTTTTTTCATGTCTGCAAATATTTTATTGAAAGGAGATATATTAAGGGAGATCCGTGTAAATCTGATCATGATGCAGAGATAGAGAAGAAAAAAGAAATGTGTGCAATTCCATGCCAGGCTATTGCACCCAAGGTGAAAACTGCCTGTATTTGCACAACGAATACTCTTGCAAGTTTTACCATACAGGAACAACGTGTTATCAAGGGGATCACTGTAACTTTTCTCATGCTCCCTTGACTCCAGAAACACAAGAACTGTTAGCTAAAGTTTTGGATGCGGAAAAGAAGTCATGTAAATAGACTAAAAGGCATGTACCGAGGAAGAGTGCTAACGCCTACTCCTGCTCCGGCCTTTTCAAGACTTGGTGACGTGGAGTAGTTTGCAGGATTGTGCATGTAAAGTGTCCTCTTGTGTCATGTTACGTACATCTTCCTTGTGGACCCGAGGGTGAAGCCTCGTGCAGGAGGGAAGGGCTTGGTGTTCCCTGGGAAGCTCCAGCTTGGGGGACAGCAAGGAGCACTGAGGGCGTCTGTGCTGGCTGGTGGGTGAATGTCATAAGACTGAGTTACACAAGTCTCCTCCTGTTGAGATTTCTTTTTTTTTTTCCTTTTTTAAATTTTTTTCTCAATTTTTATTAATATTTTCCATGATTATAAAAAATATCCCATGGTAGTACCCCCCCCCCCACTTTCCCCTTTGAAGTTCCATTCTCCATCATATCCCCTCCCCATCTCAATCTTTCTACTTACATATATACAATACCAACCTAATAAAAGCCCTCCTCCCTTTCTTTCTCTTCCCTTTCTATCTCCTTTCTTAACTTACTGGCCTCTGCTACTGAGTTTTTTCCTTCTCGCACAGAAGCCCAATCATTTGTAGCTAAGATCCACATATGAGGGAGAACATGTGGCTCTTGGCTTTCTGGGCCTGGGTTACCTCACTTAGTATAATTCTTTCCAGATCCATCCACTTTTCTGCAAATTTCATAACTTCATTTTTCTTTACCACTGAGTAAAACTCCATTGTATAAATGTGCCATATCTTCATTATCCACTCATCAGTTGAGGGACATCTAGGCTGGTTCCATTTCCCAGCTATTATAAAACTACTGATTTTTTTGTTGTTGTTCTTTTAAAAGTAGGGTCTCAGTCTAGTCCAGGCTAACCTGGAACTCACATTATAGTTACAGGCTGGCCTTGAATTCAAGATGATCCTTCTACCTCTGTGTCCTGAGTGCTGGGATTAAAGACGTGTGTCACGACGCCAGCAAGACTACTGATTTTTGTGTTACTTTTGTATCCTGCCACTTTGCTGAAAGAGTTTATTAGTTCTAAGAGTTTTCTTTAGGATCTGTTATGTATAGAATCATATCATTGTCACTTCTTCCATTCCTATTTGTATCCTTTTATTTCCCTCTCTTTTCTTCCCTGGCTAAGACTGCAAGCACTGTGTTGAACAAGAATGGAGAAATGGGTATGTTTGTGTTATTTCCAGTTTTAGTGGAAATAATTTCAGTCTTTTCTGATTTAGTATAAAGTTGCTATGAAAAACATAGCTCTGGCAAGGGGAATTTATTTGTATTCTCTTTGAATTCAATTAGCAGTTTATTTGTATCCCCTTTGATTTTGTTGTGTTCTTATAATCACTGTTTAAAATTTCTTTGAGATTTTTATCTAATCTACTCATTTTGGGAGCCATTACTGTGGAATTGCTACTTTTGGGTTTGGGGAGGAGGGAGGTGTCTGTCACACTGCTTTGATTTTTTATGTTTTGTATTGGGATTTCTGCGTCTGGGATCATTTCTTTCTTTTTTTAAATGAGCTGCATTTCAGTTGAATTTGTTATGTTTAAGTGAAGCTAGGTTGTGGTAGAGTTGAGGTGTGTAGTTCAGAAGTTAGACCTCAGCCAATGTGCTCAGGTACCTGGTACCAGCTCTGTATTACTCACAGAGTAGAATATTAACTCCAGCAGCAGTATCCTCATTCAGGAGCATGGTAAAAGGTCTTTTAATTCATCATTTCTTATTTATTTTGATGCATAGAAACAAGTCTCCTCATGGCATTCATAATATTTAATTTTATTTGACCTTTCCAAGCTCTTTTCCCCACCTCCTACCTCATTCCCCACTTTCCCCTTCTGCCCTCAGTGTTCCCTTTCCACTTTCATATCACATGCCCCTTTCTAGTTTTACGTCCTTTGCCCTGGTGGGTAGGCCCATTGTGCACACGCATATTAGCCAGTAAAAAAGAGTGGTCCCTTTATTGCCAATAACTATTGGAAGATAGATGAATAGTATGGTTTATACTAAGACAGTAGTTACTAATCTTAGGAGAAGAAGGGAATTAGGATGAGTAAGGATAAAGATTAGTATTAGGTCAACAGAAGGAAAAAAATCAAGATGGAAAAAGTCACTGGGAGGGGAAAATTAAGATACTGTTGGTGTCCACAGATTTTGGAGATTACCAAAGCTATAGAAGGTTATAGTTATATAATAATGGGATATGGTGAGGAAGGGAAGAAGAGACAGCAATGAGAAGAAAAGTAGACGAGTTTTACATAGGAAGAATAGTAGAGAAGGTACAGAAGTAGAATGAGTGGAGAACTTACAGAACAATAAATAAGACTTGACCAAGTAATACACAAACCAAAGAAAAACCAGTATAAGATATTCATGTAACAGTGAAGAATAAACAATGAAATTGAGGCTGGAGAGATGGCTTAGTGGTTAAGGTGCTTGCCTGTGAAGCCTAATGACTCATGTTCAAATCTCCAGGTCCCACGTAAGCCAGACACACAGTGGCAGTGATGCAAGTGCACAATATCACACATGCGCCGAAGGGACGCATGTGTCTGGAATTCATTTGCAGTGGCTGAAGGCCCTGGCATGCCCATTGCCCCCCCCCCCCGCTTCTTTTTCTATCTCCCCCTCTCTCAAATAAATTTTTAAAAAACTTTAAAAAATGAAATTGAAGAATATATTTAAAATGACAAAAATTTAACAACAATAAGAATGGACAAAGTATGATAAAAGTACATTAGATTCAAAAACAGTTGCATCAGGCAGTATTTCTTCCTTGGTGAGATAGGTTTTGAATTTTTACCCTCCCTGTGATATTTCATATAGTAAACCATGCTGACAGAAGAGGTACAATTTACAGTATCTTTTCAAACCCATCAAACCAGATACATTACCTCATTATCTTTTGGCTGAGTTTCTGGTACAACTGCACTAAGTTGAGCAGTTGCCCTGACACTCTTTCTGGCTTGGCACCTTGTGGGGTGGGGGCAGGGGACAGAAATAGGAGCCAGATGGTTTTATTTAAATACACAGTCAGGGTTGGAAGCCCAAAGAAAGCAAACCAAGAGATCCTACCTTGCTTGTTCTGGCAAAGTTGGAATGTGACATCTGACCCAATTTCATCCAGCGTTGATGGATATGCACAATTCTTCATCAACAGTGCCTCCTACTTTTTCCCCAACCTGACATTCCTATGAATGCTGGCCCCTCTTGGATCAGCCCCTTGAGTCCAGAAAAGTCAACTACCTCTGCCTCTCTCTCTCTCTCTCTCTCTCTCTCTCTCTCTGTGTGTGTGTGTGTGTGTGTGTGTGTGTAAACATTCTAGCCTTTTCATGGATACAGATTTTAATTAATAATTTAACCACCCCAGAGCAATTCTTTGGACAAGAATCTAAATTTTGGGTCTCACAGTTCATAGGAAAACCCCGTATACCCTCAAAATCCTGTAATATAGCTATACTTAAGAGGTGTAAATTAGATAACTTTCAGTAGTACAGTGAACATTGAGGTTGGGCATGTAGCTCAGTAGTAGAGCACCTGCCTAGCATGCCTAAGACCCTGGAGTACCTAATACCACAAGAAAAGGGGGGGGGGGAAGAGTATGATGAATTTGTTCATTAACCAACTACAAGTAATTTTATATTTACTTGAGAAATAGGTCTATTTTATTCTTATAGTAATCCTGACCCAGGAAAATCACTGTATTTTAATATGACACATACTTCCTCTCCTGCAACACCAGTTCAGCTACAAGGTCTCTGCCCCACATTGGAGAGAAGTCGTGCATCCACAGCCCTTCTATCTCCTCCCCTGAAAATCAGCACGACCTGGAATGGCCTTGCTGTAACAACAGCCAAGTCTCTAGCTGTGTGTTTCCTTAACATAAAGTCAGATCCTTAAGTTAATCACATGGATGTGTTAGCTGCGCCTTTCAAAAGAGCTCTGCTTAAGGATTTACCTCCATGGGTCACGGATCTCATGCTCTGCTTTGAGAGCCTCAAGCCTGAGTTCATCGCATTTGATCCTCTTACTTGATGTGATACGTAGGAGTCAAGCATTAATTCTGATTATGCCTTAAATTTATTTTTGAATTTGGCATTTAAATTTAATTTAAATTTAAGTCTATTTTTGAATTATGCATTTTAGTCATTAGTATGTAGAAAGTATTTTAAACGACAGTAACTTGGCCTAACCTGCAAAAGCTCACACTGGATACATATAATATGGTAATATAGTGAATTCTGGATTGAGGGGGAAAGATGAAGGTAAGAAATTGGAGTGCGGAGGGAGTAAGGAAAGAAGGGGAAGGTTTCTCCTTTCTTGCTTTCAGAGCTGTTCTTAGACAAAGTGGCGAAGTATAGGTCATTTGCCTTTGCTGTTCATTGAACTTTGTCCCCACCTTCAGTTCCGTCCCTTCTTTCCAGTGATTCAGGGTACATGCTTTAAAAAGTTTTCCACTTCATAACCACACTCAGATGGATAGTATTTATGGACTTTAAAAAAAAATCAGAATTGCTTTCTTCTGTGCCCCAGTCCATTGTTTTTTCAGTCTATATTATGGGATACTTTTTATAGTAAGGAATATATAAAGAATATATGAATACCTAGAAACATACAGATACAGAAAAGAAAGCTTCCTATTGCCCCTTGCTCTCAAATGTGGGAAGAAACCTAAGCGTGGACTGGTTGCCATCACCTGTGAATGACTGACTTGCCGTCTGTGGTGGTTTGATTCAGGTGTCCCCTATAAACTTAGATGTTCTGAATGCTAGGTTCCCAGCTGATGGAGATTTGGGAATTAATGCCTCCTGGAGGCAGTGCATTGTTGGGGTTATTATAACCAGTTTTCCCTTGCCAGTGTTTGGCACACTCTCCTGTTGCTATTGTCCACCTTATGTTGGCCAGGAGGTGATGTTCACCCTCTGTTCATGCCATCATTTTCCCCTGTCATCATGGAGATTCCCCTCAAGTCTGTAAGCCAAAATAAACCCTTTCTTCCGAAAAGCTCTTGGGTGATATCTGCCAGCAATGCAAACCTGACTTCAACACCATCGCATCCCAACCTTCTGAAGACTCACTGGAATAAACTGACAAAGATTAATTAGACGAAAAAGCATGAAAATGTGTTGACATGCAAAAGAGGGACATCACAACACAAAGGCAAATCACATAGTATGATTACCCCCAAGCTCAACATTGTTTAGAAACATATAGGCCTCTTCTCCATTAGGGGAAGAATGAGGATGTGACAATTTTTAGGGGAATTCAGTGAGGTTGGGGAATACAGTGGTTTCAAGCAAATTCAGTTTGGCCTCCAAAATGAAAACTGGTTTGTGAAAGATTCTCCACAGGACCAAATGAGACAGTGGTGTGTGACAAGTCTGTCCAGATATTGACAGTCTTCAGTTTCTCTTCTGCAGATGAGTTCAGTTAATGAAGGCTCAGGGAAGAGGCCTGGGAAGACTGTTTCCTCTTTGATGGGCCTGTACTTCCTGCAGACAAGGGCCTGTGTTAGGAGGGTGGCCCAGTCATGATAGGAGGAACACAGACTCCAAGTTTGCTTACAAGATCTCTCCACATTGCATTTCAGAGTACCTTCTTGGCAGCATTGTTGTCTGAGGCCTAACTCTGTGCTTGTTGTCTAACCTAAGTAAGGACCAGAATCTTGTCAGACACTGGGTAATCTGAGGTCGGAATGAGGGACAGAATGCAGGGACAGAAGAACATCTGACGCAGAATGGTCCTGCCTTGCAGATCTTTCTATTAGCCAGCTGTAGACTATTTTTGCCTTTGTTTCCTCCCTTTCAGTGTTTAAGCAATGTTGTTTTTTTAAACATCCAGTCATTCTCCCCTCCCACCACCCCATGAAACTCCAATAACAAGTATGCTGGAAAGTAGGAAAGATGAAAGAAAGCAGTGATTTTGAAATGAGGCTTGTTTATATGTGTCCTATTCAAATTGTGCTATTTTGCTCGAAGTTAAGAGAGCCTTATTGCTATACATACAGTTTATGCATATTTCATTGAACATTTACACCAAGCTGTTTTAATGGAGGAGTTGTATTTATTTTGTGAACAGCATTTTGTGTGCATATGCCTGTGCATATTTGTGTGCGTGAGTGAACACTCATACCTACCTTGGGCATCGGACTGTGCCTTTCGCCTCATTTGAGGGAAATATTGGCACACATTGGCCATGCTGGCTAGCCCCCGAGCTTCTTGGGGATTCTTCTGCCTTCACTTCCCATCTCGACAGATGTGTGCTGGGATGCCAGCTACTACCCATCCAGCTTGCTGTGGGCTCTGGGGAGGCAAACTCAGGTACTCACACTGGCATGGTTTACCCACTGTACCATTTCCCTAGCCCTAAACCGAATTTGTAAAGGAATAAGTTATTTAGTTGAATTTTTATATATCTTTCAATACCTAAATTTCTTGTTATCTTTGTCATGTAATTTTTTTATGAGAGAGTGAGAGACAGAGAGAGAAAATTAGTGTGCCAGGACCTGCAGCCACTGTAGTCGAACTCCAGGCGTGTGTGCCACCTTGTGTGCATGTGCAACCTTGTGAGCTTGCATCACCTTGTGTGTCTGGCTTACATCAGACCTGGAGAGTAGAACGTGGGTCCTTAGGCTTTGCAGGCAAGCGCCTTACCCACTAAGCCATCTCTGCAGCCCTGTGGTGTAATTTTATCAGTAGAATTTATTGACCTACAAAGGTATTGATGGCATATGTACATGGAAAGATTAGTCTTGGGAGAAGACCAGGTTAATCCTCCTCCGGATACAAATTAATGTGCCTGCATTGAAGCTCACAGCTTGGGAGAAGAAGGATTTGCATCCGCTTCCCATAAGCTCCTTTGGGCAGCTGTCACCCGGAGTCTCCCTCCCCACTTCCCTCCATGTGCTCCCACTGGCCACCAGTTTGCACACAAGTTATGAAAGAGTCACATCCAGATTCAGGCTTTTGATGTGGAAAACACACTCAAAGGATAGCACAAAAGAACACTGATGGGTTTTGTGAGGAAATGAGCTGTGTACAGAATAAAGAGAATGTGTGAGTATATTTATATTAAAAGATACTTTACCAAGCTGGGTGTAGTGTGGCATGCCTTTACTCCCAGCAGTTGAGTGACTGAGGTAGGAGGAACGCCATGAGTTCAAGGCCAGCCTGGGACTACTGACTGAGTTTCAGATCCGCCTGGACGATAGTGAAACGCTACCTACCCCTTCTCTCCCTCCCTCCCCATAAAAATAGCAGCCCTAACAAGCTTGGCTTGGCCAGTTATCCTCTGTAGTCCAATTAAAGAAACATGTAAGGGTGAAAGGTAGATAGAAAGTATTTATTCAATGTAGTCTCACTAGAAGAGAGATAAAAACCTCCAGTGATCCCCACCCTAAGTCCATCTTTGGTTTCATAACATGAGGTTTAACTTTAAATAGAAGGCAAGAAATATGTATTACTAAGCATTCCTATAAAGGTGCGATCCTTCTTGGCTTGGTGGCACACACCTTTAATACCAGCACTCAAGAGGGTGTGAGTTTGAGGCCAGCCTGGGCTAGAAGAAGACCCTGCTTCAGAAAACAAACAACAGACATGATACTGCGCATCACCCTTGTCTTAGTTCAGTCTCTGCAGTTGTCAGAACTGTGTGAACTTTCAAGTTCCTCCTCTGGCTGGCCCTGGGCTTCTGCCTTTTCCTTCTCCCAGCATGCAATTCCTGGGGAAGCTGTGATTCCTTTGGAGACTATTGTTTATATAGTCTGATAGTCAAAGGGAAGGCCACAAGTTTCTGTTTAGATGTTTTTATTCATACCAGGGTGGTCACATTTCCCCTTAGTGTTTACACCTCAGTCTGGAGGTGAAATATGCCCATATCTGAGACAAATATCATAAAAACTAAAGAAGAAACTAAGGTGAGAAGTCAGTGTCAAGTAACCATGCATAAGAACCATTTCTCTATAATCTCTTGGCTTTAGTTTCTTTTTCAGTGGCTGGTGCAAATGACTACATTTTTCTCGTTGACTCTGAGGCAGAGTCTGTCTGTAAATCCCAGGTTGGCCTTCAAACTTACTATCCTCTTGTTTCTGCCTCCCAAGTGCCGGGATAACAGGGCAGTGCCACCATGCCCCGTGTGCCTTCATTTCAATGTCCTTTATTGGTTGCTAAGTAACAGATGTCAAGGAGTTAGCACCAATAAAACCCTTTATGGCTAATTTTAAGTAAATAAGGGATATAGAAAGTATGGCTTTTAGGTCAGGACACCTGGCATCCATTCTTCAGTATAATTCTGACTGGCATGTGGGTAATTTCTTAGCAACTCAAACATTTATTTTTAGTTTTTAAATTTCTATTTATTTGAGAGAGAAGAGAGAAAGAGGCAGAGAGAGGGAAAGAGAAAATGTGTGCGCCAGGGCCTTCAGCCACTGCCAACGAACTCCAGGCACATGCACCCCCCTTGTGCATCTGGCTTATGTGGGTCCTGGAGAATTGAACAGGGGTCCTTTGGCTTTGTGGGCAAATGCCTTAACGGTTAAGCCATGTCTCCAGCCCAACATATTATTTTTTATTAGAAATTGTATTGCTTTAGAATGTTAACAGATAGCAGTTTAAAG
The DNA here is from genome assembly GCA_036346955.1 of Dipus sagitta. Taxonomy (NCBI): domain Eukaryota; kingdom Metazoa; phylum Chordata; class Mammalia; order Rodentia; family Dipodidae; genus Dipus; species Dipus sagitta. The sequence goes on from CM070773.1 coordinate 39,774,941, forward strand.
CTTTATATGAAACACAACCAACAAGAGAAAATATTTAAAGAAAACTAGTTTAAAAATTACAAATATATGTTTTCCTTGAGCAATCATGGTCCAATACCTTTCATGTCTTAGGAGGCATTGTTTGGAGTGCACAATGTCTAAACATCCCTATGTAAGGAAAATAATCATGCCGAGCGTGGTGGCGCACGCCTTTAATCCCAGCACTCGGGAGGCAGAGTTAGGAGGATTGCCGTGAGTTCGAGGCCACCCTGAGACTACATAGTGAATTCCAGGTCAGCCTGGGCCAGAGTGAGACCCTACCTCGAAAAACCAAAAAAAAAAAAAAAAAAGAAAGAAAGAAGGAAAGAAAGAAGAAAATAATCATAATAAAAGTTAGGAACATGTAAACACAAACCTGGAAACGATTACTATCACTAACAATTCTAGTTTGTGGGGTGCCTGCTTGGTAAAGTTCTCTTCTACACTTAGCATCTTAAAAATCTTATGTAATCAAGTGGTGTGCAGATACATTTGAAAGAGCCAGGAGTAATTAGCATCACAACATAGGACCGCAGAAGTCCTTTATGTGTTCATTTGGATTCTATCTACTTTTGAAGCAAAGTTTAGTGTTTGGCCCAATAGGATAATAGGTCTACAGCACTGACAAAAATCAAACCTTTACAGTATTACAAATTTAGGGCATATGGCTAATGACTATAAGCAGATGCACTTTATGATGTACATCTCATATATATATATATATGGTAACAGATGTAGGAGTACCCGAGTAGTAGGTATAACAGTTTAAGCATTTTCTCCTCCCTTGCTTACGCCCTCATTCCACCTGGCCATGCTCAGAGTAGGTCTAGGATTTTGGAATCACCTCCTGTTATGATAATTGAGTAAAATCTGGGACTCCCACAAGCAGCCACATCTTATTAAAACCTCGGTGACCCAGCCCAGCAACTGCGGAGAGTTAGAAATAGTACAGGTGCAGAGCTAAACTTGTCTTGATCTGTATTAGCCTCTGTTTGTGTGGTTAGTTGGTTGTTTTTGTTTTGTTTAATTTTGCTTTTGAGGCAGGGTCTCACTCTCCCACAGGCTGACTTGGAACTCACTCCATAGCCAAGGCTGGCCTTGAACTCTTGGTGATCCTCCTACTTCAGCCTCCTGAGCACTGGAATTGAAGGCCTGAGCCACCATGCCTGGAATATTAATCTTTCAAAACAGCCAGCTTATCACATTTCTTTGTGTGACTTGACATCTCTGTGACCTGTGGTGGTTTGATTCAGGTGTCCCCCATAAACTTAGGTGTTCTGAATGCTAGGTTCCCAGCTGATGGAGATTTGGGAATTAATGTCTCCTGGAGAGAGTGTATTGTTGGGGACAGGCTTATGGGTGTTACAGCCAGTTTCTCCATGCCATTGTTTGGCACAGTCTCCTGCTCCTGTTGTCCACCTGATGTTGGCCAGTATGTGCTGTCTGCCCTCTGCTTATGCCATCATTTTCCCTGCCATATGGAGCTTCCCCCTCAAGCCTGTAAGCCAAAATAAACCTCTTTTTTCCCACAAACTGCTCTTGGTTGAGTGATTTCTACCTGCAACGAGAACCTGACTGCAACAATAAAGTGGTACCAAGGAGTGGGATTGCTGCTAGACACCTGACTGTGTGGCTTTGCTTTTTGGAGCTGATTTTCAAGAGGAATGTGGAAAGGTTTGAAACCTTGGCGTCAGAGATGCCTTGCAGTGCTGTAAGTACAGCTTGATGGACTATTCTGGGCAGAGTTGAAAGACCTAAATGGAGTAAGAACTATGGACTGTGAGGTTTGGCTTATGAGGGTGAGAAAAAGCTAGCAGTTCGTGTGAAAAGCTTGCTGTTATGCCTGTGTCCTGAGAAGTTTTTCAGGGTTGCTTTGTGTAGAAATGAACTGGTGTGAACAGAGGGATATGGCACAGGGGAAAAAAAAAATCTTTGGGTGAACTGCTGCCCATTCAGATACAATTGAAAGATTACAACCTTTGGGATTAGGCTAGCTGACCTGCACTAGGGCAACAGGAAGAATGTAGACTCTTTTGAAGGGACCCGAGTGCTCAAGGAGTGTCCTGTTCTTTGAAGTCTGCTTTATTCCCCCCTGGATTAAGAAATTGGCACCCTACCTGGTATTGTGGAGTATAAGAAATGCAGGAAAGAGAGGGTCATTGGGTTTTCATCATGGTCTTGTGTTTTGGAAATGGCCATGGGCAGTGTGAAGCAAGTTTGCTGGGTGCCTGCATGGAGAGCCCATGGGGCCATGAGGATGAACTGTGGATTGCAGTGGAGACCCAGTGGAGCTGCCGGGACCACGAGATGGCTGCTAAGGAAAACTGGCAGCCCCAGTGAAGTTTTCCAGGACTGTGAGTAGCCTAGCTGGAGGGGTGAATTAGAATGCCAGAGACTTATTGCTGGTCAGAATTATCGAACTTGGAGATTTGTCACTGGCTAAACTTATTGGACTTGAAGCTACAGAGTTTGATGTTTGCCCTGGTTGTTTTAAATCTTGTATTGGTTGAATATTTCTTTGCTATGCCCAATGCCATGTTTTGCAGTGTGAATGTTTATTCTGTGCCATTATGGGTTTGGGGGGATTTTTTGGTATTATGGCTCAGTTAAAAGATCTTGGACTATGGGGATGGTAAACATCATTGGTATTGATAAAAACTATGATGACTTTTTAAATTGGACTGAATGCATTGTATTTTACATCATGTATGGATGTCAGTTTATGGGGGTCAGGGGCGGAATGTGATGGTTTGATTCAGGTGTCCCCATAAACTTAGTTGTTCTGAATGCTAGGTTCCCAGCTGATGGAGATTTGGGAATTATTGTCTCCTAGAGGGAATGTATTGTTGGAACAGGCTTATGCGTGTTACAGCCAGTGTCGCCTTGCCAGTATTTGGCACAGTCTCCTGCTCCTGTTGTCCACCTGATGTTGGCCAGGGGGTGATGTCCACCCTCTGCTCGTGCTACTGTTTTCCCTGCCATCATAGAGCTTCCCCCTCGAGCCTGCAAGCCAAAATAAACCTCTTTTTTCCCACAAACTTCTCTTGGTTGGGTGATTTCTACCAGCAATGTGAACCTGACTGCAACCCACACCTTTTATTCTGGGTTATAGTTTTTCCAAACATATTCCTTTTTAGCTAACCCTTTTCATGAGCTCTTATTTCCTCTGAGGTAAATCATTCTTTTATATGCCAGGACTCACTGCTACTGAAATTTTTCTGCTTACCAACATCACAAGTGTGGACACTTCTCTAAAAAGGCCAGTTCTATCTTTAACTTTCCCATCTAACTTACACAATTCATTTCCACAGATGCAATTCCAAATGGTTTCAGAATTGCTTATTAGTACCCATTTTGATTTTTTATCCATACATCCATACCTGGTCCATCTGCTAACTTGATCCATCCTAACTACCCTTACCTCAGTTACTTTCTTGTTGCTTGGACAATACCTGACCAGAAGTACCTTAGGGAAAGAGTTTATTTTGGCTTGTAGGTGGTAGCCAAATGGTAGATCATAGTGTCCATGATGATAAGGATAGCGTGGTAGGAGAAGGAAGCCAAGCATCACATCCTCAGATCAGCAGGGAGGAAATAGAGGTGAATGCATACTGAATGCTGAGCTATCTTTCTCCTATTTATACAGTGCAGGAACCCAGCCCACAGGGATGTTGTCCCCCAGAGTTAGGGTGGGTCCTAATATAGGAAATCCCTAACATGCATATCAAGATATTTGTTTCCATGGTGTAACAGACAGCTTCAGGTTCACTGAGATGAACTTCCAGACCAGGCACAGTTATGAAGGAAGGGATATTTATTGAAGCTTACAGATCCAGGGGAAGTTCCATAATGGCAGAAGAAACTGGCCTGCCTTCACAGGCCAAGCAGAGAAAAAGAGAAGCACAAGCCTAAAGTCACAGCACACTTCAGGAACTCCAGCTAGGCCCATTTGCATATCTTTAGATTGAAATCTGAAACCCACCACCACACCTTAAGATCCACACAATGGCACTGACTCCAGCCAGGTGGCTGCAGATGCAAACTACAAACAAACAACTGAATATATAGGGGGCCATCTATTCTATTCAAACCACCACACATGGTGATTCTAAATACTGTAAAATTGACAACCAGAGATTAACCACCACAAGTCCACCCCTTTTCAACTTGGCAACACACTTTTTCTTTTTTGGGTCTTTTTTTTTTTTTTTTTTTTTTTTGGTTCCTCAAGGTAGGGTCTCACTCTAGCCCAGGCTGACCTGGAAATTCACTGTGTCATCTCAGGCTGGCCTCAAACTCATGGCAATCCTCCTACCTCTGCCTCCCAAGTTCTGGAATTAAAGGCATACGCCACCACGCCCGGCTTCACAATATTTTTTTCAATAGAGTCCTTTTTCCGTACTGAAACCTCATGAGTCAAGCTTCTAGTGTCTTTATTTCTCTTGGCCTTCTGGTCTTTCAAACTTTCACCAGAATGGCCAATTAAGCCCTGCTTAATAGCATTGTAGGGCTTCTGTAGTCTAAAGTTCCAAATCCTACATTCCTTTCACAAACCAATTCCAAAAGACTAAACCACATAGTCAGGGTTATCACAGCAAAATCCTCACTTCTCATTACCAATTTTCTGAATCAGCTGCTTTCTTTGTGTTGGGGGGAAAAAAATGCCCAGTCAGAAGCAGCTTAGGAAGAAAAGGGCTTACTTTACCTTACAGGTCCAGAAGGTAGGGTCTGAGATGGCAGGGAAAGCATGATGAGCAGAAGCTGGGTGTCACATCCTCAGATCAGTGAGAAAGTAGTGAGGAATGCTCAGTGCGCAGCTAAGTTTCGCCATTTCACTATTTTATTTTTATTTTTTGGCTTCTGTTGTATATGTGTGCACACATGCTTGCCTACAGTGAGGTACACTCACGGTGGCTGTAGCAGAATGTCGGGTGCCCCACTCCATCACTCTTCCGCCCATTCTTGTTTCTGAACTAGAGTCTCATACTGATCATTGAGCTTACCCGCTGCTGCCGCCAGCTCCAGTGATTCCCATTCTCTGCACCCATGCATGACTCTTACAGGCACCTGTAGCCATGAAGAAGAAGGCTGGACTATAAGAGTTCAATGCCTGTTTTCTCCTCCTTCTTCCTTTCCTTTCATTTGGCCATGCTTGGACTAGATCTGATATCTTGGAACCACTTCCCATCATGGTAATTGAGTAAAGCTGGGCTAAGAAGAGGGCATGCCACCTCCCTCCAACCCTGTCTCAGTCCCATCACTCTTGGTCCTTCGCTTACAGTGCAGTCCTGCACTTCTCCCTCCAGTTACCCACCATTCTGGACTTCCCCTTTGTCTCTCGTACTTTGGTTGCTTTGTATGTGTTAAACTTATATGCCTTCAATTCTGTGTGGAGGTTTGAATGTGAAATGCCTACTCACCCAAGGCTCATGTGTTTGTGATTAAGCCTTGGTCCCCAGCTGGTGGAACCTTTAAGGAGGAGTGTCATTGGGGAAGGGATTTGGGACTGTACGGTTCAGCCCTGTTGCCAGTGCTAGCTGGCTCACTCAGACTTCTTCCTTCCAGTTGATGCAGAGCTATGATCCAGGCTTGATGCTCACGCCTGTCAAGCTTTCCCACCAAGATGAAACTTTCCTTGAAACTGTAAGATAAACTACTTTCCTACCATAAGCTGCCTCTAGCAAGGTGTTTTGTCCTAGCAATGAGAAGGTAACTGCAATAGTCTATAAATCTTGTATAATATATAAAGTTCATTCACACAGCTCTTCAGATTATTGGGATAGAGGACTCTGTGATGAGCTCTTTCTTGGACCCAAGGTTTAATTAATGCCAGGTGAGAGAATGGCTACATCAGGAGTGAAAGAAAGGAAAGAGGTTTCAGAATCCCTAGTTAGAGGATGTACATACATGCAAAATTAAATGTTAAAATAACTATTCCTATAATACTATTTATAATCAAATGTATTATCTATTAGCAATCATCTCAATAGCAAAATTATTCTATCTTACCATTGACAAAACATATGTATATTTCATATGGACCAAAGCCCAGAAATCATGCAAAAGTATCTATATATAGGCCAATCCTAAATTTAACTTTTTAAATTTACATGTTAAGTTTACCTAGCAAAAAGCAGTTTGCAACATTTTGACCATTTAACAAAAGCATGCTTTCAGCTATTTAATCACCTTTAAAAATTATTTGTTTGTGCACATGTGTATGTCTATGTGCACGAACATGCCAGGGTCTTTTACCACTGCAGACGAACTCCACACACTTGTGCCATTTTTACATCTGGCTTTATGTGGGTCCTAGGGAATCAGCCCTGGGCTAGCACATGCTTTGCAAGCATGTGCCCTTAGCTACCAAGACATTTCCTCAGCCCTTAATCACCTTTGTAATGTATGATATCTTTCTATCACATAAAGAGTAACTTAGACACTCAATCTTGTTTTTAGGGATTATATCTCCTCTAATACTATTAATATGGGAATTTGGAATGACTAGGCATATTGGAGACATTCTTGGCTCTTGGTTCTGCATACCCATGGTCACACAAAATTTTTACTGAGTCACTGGCCTCTGGGTTCTTGTCTCATGAATTCAACAAATAAAATCCACAAACTGTAGAAGGTGAGATTTAGGAAGATTTTATTATAACACTTAAAAGAAGGAAAGAAGGCAGAACTGTTTTATATCAGGAGGGGCCCCAGAAATGAGATATTATTAAAGAAAGTAAAGCATTTCTGGCCTTCAGCAAAGTGGAGTCTTCCAGGGCCTCCTTTGGGGAAAAGATAAGGAAAAACCTGATCCCTCCTTACAGTCTCAAAAACGCTATTTCCTGCTTTTTTAGCCAAGAGAAAAAAACTGTTCACTTACAGAACCCTGTTACCTAAACTGCCCGGCTGCTTTTTTAATCTCCTGTTCTTCATCAGTCTGAAAAGGAAATTTAACATGAAGATCCTTGAAAAAAATACATATGCACCATTTCCCATGTGTCACAGCCATGATAAAAAGTACATAGTTATTATTTGCATATGAAAACTAGTCCTGAAAAACAAAACCATAGCAATAATCAAACAAAATGATTTTTAAGTGTTTATTTGCAAGCAGAGAGAAAGAGAGAATGAATGGGCACTCCAGGGCCTCCTGCCACCACTAAGGAACACCAGATGCCTGTGTCACTTTGTGTACCTGCCTGTACATGGGCTCAAGATTAACAGTTCAATTAACTGACACTTTAGGTCGGCCTGAGTGAAATAAGTCCTCGGTGGTAGTGTGAATGTAAAGTGCACCTATCGTAGCCTCATGTGTTTGTGATTTAGCCGCGTTCTCAATCCTCAGATGGTGGCAGTTTGGGAAATGACCGTTGCTTGAGGAGCGTGTCACTAGGAGTGGACGTTGAGGTTTATGAGCCCAGGCCCAAGCCCGTGCAGCGACTACCTCCACCCACATGTGTAACAAGACCCTGCTCATGCTTGCTTGCCTTGCCATGATGCAACTTCTCCTAAAGACTGTCAGCCTGAAATAAGCCGTTTCCTTCCGTGAGCCACTTCTGGTCAGGTGTGCCGTCCTAACAGTGAGAAGGGAACTGCAACGTCTTGCGTAATCAGTATTTTCCTTCACCCAAATTCTACAACTAACTATTAAATTCCCATATTTTAAGTAACTGCTTTCAAAGGAAAAGAGAAAAAGACAGAAGTAACAGCTTCTATATATTAATGTATTACAGAAATGTCCCCAAAATACATTCATCTATACACATATACGCACATTTCAATTAAGGTATGCCAAGTATAGTGATTTTAGCATGCAGTAAATACAAAGACAAAATGCAAAAGGGAAGTGACCAGAGGTTTGTTACTAGTTATTGTCAAGAGCTCTAGCAGCAGATTTGTTTCCTCCATTCTGTCTTAAGAACAATTAAGTTTACAAAAGTTTAGTCAGCTAGAATTCTCCCTGGCTTATATTTTTCTCAGTTATACAAAGCACAATAGAGATCTCTGTCAAACTTGTTTGTTTCTCCGTTATGGCTCAATAAAACCTTAATTACTCCACAGTGCCCCCAAAGACATACACATTTCAACTTTACCTGTCATACAGCAGTTGCTCAAGTTTGCCAGTTTAAACTTTGTTAACAATATCTTGAAGGCCTCTGAAATATATAATAGGACTTTTCTTATAGGAAGAAAAAAAAACCAACAAATGACATGTTGTATTTTAAAATCTTTGATAAAATAAAAAATCGAACATTGTTAAGAAAATGAGTATTTGCCAAGAAACAAAAGACAGATTGGAATTGAATATGTCATTGTTTCCATGAATATTTTTGAAGGCACATTTTTTGGGGGGGTTGGTTTTTTTCAAGGTAGGATCTCACTCTAGCCTTGGCTGATCTGAAACTCACTCTGTAGTCCCGGACTGGCCTCCAACTCACAATGGTCCTCCTACCTCTGCTTCCCCAAGTGCTGGGATTAAAGGTGTGTGTCACCACACCCTGCTTGAAGGCACATTTTTTGATACTGATTCTCAGTGTTGAAGCAGGATATTTCAAAATTAAAATAAAAAACTGAACCTAAGAAGTGTTCATGAATTTTGGCATATAAAAATACATTTCTGAGGCTGGAGATATGGCTTAGCAGTTAAAGCACTTGCCTGCAAAGCCTAAGGACACATGTTCAACTCTCCAGATCCCACATAAGCTAGATGCACAAGGTTGATGCAAGCACACAAGGTTGCACATGCATATTAGGTGGCACACACATCTGGAGTTCAATTGCAGTGGCTGGAGACCCTGGTGTGCCAATCCCCATTCTCTCTTTTTCTCATTAACAAAATTACCAAAAACCGCATTTTTCTTATAATAAGTGCTCAGTGGCCAAAAGCGGTCCCTCAGTTTGTAGAACTTCTCCTTCCCTCCCTCTCTCTTCTTCCAGTTTTTTCTTTTTTCTTTCTTTCTTTTTTTTTTTGTTTTTTGTTTTTTGTTTTTTGTTTTTTGTTTGTTTGTTTGTTTTTGTTTTTTCAAGGTAAAGTCTCACTGTAACTCATGCTGACCTGGAATTCACTATGTAGTCTCAGGGTGGCCTTGAACTCATGGTGATTCTCCTACCTCTGCCTTCAAAGTGCTGGGATTAAAGGCATGTGCCACCATGCCCGGCTTGCTTTTTCTTTTTGTTAAAAAATATTTGTTATTAAGAGAGAGAGAGAAAGAGGCAGAGAGAGAGAGAAAATGGGTACTCTAGCCACTGCAAATGAACTCCAGATACATGTGTATCTGGCTTTATGTAGGTACTGGGAAATCAAAACCTAGTCATTAGGCTTGGCAGGCAAGTGCCTTAACCAAGGAGCAATCTCTTCAGCCCTCTTTCTTTTTTTTCTAAGATAGGTTTTCACTCTAGCCCAGATGACCTGGAATTCATTCTATACCTCCAGGCTGGCCTCTAGTTCACAGCAATCCTTTTACCTCAGCCTACTGAGTGCTGGGATTCTAGGCATGAGCCACCACACCAGGTTCCATGTAGTTTTCTGGGGTTTTTATTTTTTATTTTTTGGTTTTTGGGGGTAGGGTCTTGCTCTAGCCCAGGCTGACCTAGAATTGACTATGTAGTCTCAGGGTGGCCTCGAACTCATGGCAGTCCTCTTCCCTCTGCCTCCCAAGTGCTGGGATTAAAGGTGTGCGCCACCACACTGGGTTCCATGTTGTCTTCTTAAGAGTAGTTTATCTAAATGTAATGAAAAGCTATAATGTAGGGAATGTACTTTGATTTAGTGATTCCATTTTAGACAATATACCTTAAAGAAAGACTAATTAATAATTAACTATACATTAGTGTTTATCATAGAAAAATCTATTTTAACAAGTAAGTAGGGAAGATAATCAAATAATCACTAATGTATGTGAGTGTAATTGAATCCAAATTGGTAAACATGACAGTATAAATGTAAAAATAATGCCAAACTGGAAAGATATATATTTAATAGTATACGCACATACTATCTGTGTATGTGAGTGAATGATAAGAGAACATGGGGCAGGGGAGTTGGCTCACTGGATAGAGTGCTTGCCACTCAAGCATGAGCGAGGTTCTAACTTCAGTTGTCCAGAGCCCACCTAAAGCCAGGTGCAGTAGTATAAGCATCAGTCATGCCAGTACTCCCCCAGCAAGATGGAGGCCAAGACAGTAGAATCCCCCAAAGTTCATGGGAACAGCTAGCCTGGAGAATGTGGCGGCAGCCTGGAAGTCCTGCCTCAAACAAGGTAGAAGGTGAGGACAGACATCTGAGGTTGTCCAGTGATCTCCACATGCGCACTGTGGTACGTACTTATGCCCATCAACACATAACACATACATTCACAAACACACAAATGTTTCTTAGCAAAAAGAATGTGTAAGCCAGGCGTGGTGGTGCACGCCTTTAATTCCAGCACTTGGGAAGCAGAGCTAAGAAGATCCTTGTGAGTTCAAGGCCACCCTGAGACTACATAGTGAATTCCAGGTCAGCCTGGGCTAGAGTGAAACCCTACCTTGAAAAACCAAAAAAAAAAAAAAAAAAAAAAAAAAAGAATGTGTGAGGGCTGGAGAGATGGCTTAGTGGTTAAGGCACTTGTCTGAGAAGCCTAAGGACCCAGGTTCAATTCCCCAATACTCACATAAGCCACATGCACAAGGTGGCACATGCATTTGGAGTTTGTTTCCAGTGACCCATTCTCTCAATCTTACCTCCCTACTTGACTCCCTCTCTCACTCTCGTAAGTAAATAAAAAACTACAGAATAGTTTTTTTTTTAAGGTGTAGATATCTAGCTAATGTTCTGTGTTTTATCCTCATAAATTTCAAGTTAATAAAAGTGAGAACATTTCTTAGAGGTTTGCTCTTTTCAAATTTTGCATAGTGATAACTGTTATGTCAGTACCCCAGGTTGTTTTTAAAGCTTTGTTCAGTCTTGAAGAACTCTTGGAATACACATTCCCTCAGTTTCACCATGGAAAGGATGCATCACAATTCTACCCTTTCTACTATGAATAGAAATTCCTATTCTTTGTCTTGCTTCCTTTCCTTCTTCACCCTCGCCTCGTCTTCCTTTTTCTTTCTTCCTCTCTCCCTTCCTCCTTATCCTTTATACTGTTTCTACCTTCCTTGTGTTTAAAATATTTTAAATAAGCAGTCATATGTGCCCCCTTGTGCATCTGGCTTATGGAGAATTGAACCTGGGTCCTCTGGCTTTGCAGGCAAGTGCCTTAACCACTAAGCCATCTCTCCTGCCCTGAAGTAGCTTTCTTGCAAAGCCCATCAGCCTGGGTTCAATTCCCCAGTCACCTTTAATTATTTGAGAGAAAGAGAGAGAACGGGTGTGCCAGGGCCTCCAGCCACTGCAAATGAACTCCAGACGCATGTGCCCCTTGTGCATCTGGCTTATGTGGGTCCTGGAGAGTTGAACTGGGATCCTTTGGCTTTGCAGGCAAATGCCTTAACCACTAAGCCATCTCTCCAACCCTTTTTTTTTTTTTTTTCGAGGTAGGGTCGCACTCTGGTCCAGGCTGACCTGGGATTCACCATGTAGTCTCAGGATGGCCTTGAACTCCCGGTGATCCTCCTACCTCTGCCTCCCAAGTGCTGGGATTAAAGGCGTGTGCCACCGGCAATATCCATGTTTGTCAGGGAAATTGGCATATATAGTTTTCTTCTTTTGTTGAGTCTTTATCTGGCTTTGGCATCAAGATAACACTGGCTGCATGGTGTAAGTTTGGTAGTGCTCTTTCCCTTTCTATTTTGTGGAACAATTGAGAAGGGTCACTGCTACGTCTTCCTTGAAAGTTTGATGAAATTCAGTAATGAATCCATTTGGTCCTGGGCTTTTCTTTGTGGGGAGACTTTTTTTTTTTTTTGCTTTTATTTATTTTAAACTTCTTATTGACAGCTTCCATAAGTGTAAACAATAAACCATGATAAATCCCACCTCCCACCTCCATCTCCCCCCTCAAATCTAGCCCCCCCCCCCATTGAATCCCTTCTTCTTTCCAGTTATTCAATTGCAGAATTTTTATTGCCATTATATTTAATGGTACTTTGGAATCATTCTTTTAGCTACTGTTGTAGTCAGTTCCTCAATGCTGGGATGGGCATCCAGCCAACCAGTTTATGGGAAGAAGGGATTTATTTTAGCTCACAGATCCAGGAGAAGTTCCATCAATGACAGAAGCTGGCTTCCTTTTTACAAATCCTAGCAGAAAGAAACCACCAGCCAGCCAGCAACCACACAAACCCGCCAGAGTGGAGACTGCTCTCTTAAACCTTAGGGCTGTACTCCAGGATCCACCCTGGGCCGCGTTCTTCAGCCAGGAGGATGGAGATCGAAGTTACAAGTTTAATTTTAACACCCAAATCAATAGGGAACATACATTCAAACTACTACCATCTGCTCCTGGCCCCACCAACCCATAATCATCTCACATTACAAATTATATTCAGTCCGACTTCTAAGATCCCCATAGCCTTTACCAACCTTAAACTGTCCCTTTACTGTGAATAGTGTAAAAAAAAAAAAAAAAGCAAGTTAAATACTTCCAACATATAATGACACAGAGTAAACATTTCCATTATTATAAAGCATGACAAGAAGAGACTGGACCAATGCGAAATCAATAACCATCAGGTAAACATCAAACATCTGCAGTTCAAGTTTGATATCCATAATCAGTGATGTCTCTGGGTTTTCCAATTCCCATACCTCCAGCTGGGCTGAGTAGCCAGGGGAAAACTTCCATCCCGAGCCAACAGTGCTCCATGGTCACCTTGCCCAGTCCTGGTATGTGCCCTCCAATGGTTAGTCCACCTTAGGGCTGGACTTCCAGGATCTGCCCCCAGGGACATCTCTCCCAACCAGGCAGCCAGATATCCAACTTATAAGTTTAATCTTAACACCTGAGTCAAGGGGGGACATACTTTCAAACTACCACAGCTACCTTATGGGTGCTTTGTTTTTGTTTGGTTTGTGCTAGGGGTTGACGGTGCTAGCCACACTTAGGGTGAGTCTTGCCACGTCAGTTAACCCAAACTAGAAACTTCCTCCGCCTTTAAGTCAGTCACTTATGGAGTTGTATGCATTATTGTATTTACCGTGCTACAATTTTGTACAGATTTTTTTAGGCCTTGTCTTTGCTACGAATAGTAGTCATATGGAAGGTCTTTTTAGGCAAACTGGCACGTTTACATTTGCTTTGTTCACTTGGCATAGGATTACATCACATCATTTCTAATGTGGAATACATCATGAATAGCTAAAAATTTAGCCTAAAGATCTTGTAAAGCAACTTGATTTGAATGAAAGTTATAAAAAAAAAAACACAGTATTTTATACTTTTGGGTGTGTGTTGTGAGTGGTGTAGTTGAGTGCTTAGTCTAAACATAGTAACTATGTAGCCAGTACCTCAGAGGACTGGGTAGATGAGCACAAACATAGAATTCAAATTGACAAGATTTAGTGAGCTAAAATGGCCTAAATTGTTAAAACAAATACTGAAGAGGGTTGTGAAGTCACCATTTGAATTTTGGAAGCATTTTAGTGTAAGTTTTTAAAAACTGATACATGTTTTGTCCCTTCCCCAAAAATGGATTAGTATTGAAAGTTATAATTTAAAATGTGTTGAAAGTTATAATTTAAAATGCTTTTTTGCAACCTGAGTATTAGCAGATAAATTCTCCAACCTGAATTTTGGGCTCTGTGAGGTTGCATCATGCACTCATGCATCTATGTCTGTTGCATGGTACACAGCACTTGCTTTCTTCTAACACTGATAAGGCATGTGTCTTCCTTGTGAAACTCCCTTTAATGTGCATTTCTATGTTTATACCCTTATAGTCAATCTGTTATTAAGATAGATATTCCCAAAAGAATAGCTAAGGTTTAGGTCTAAAAGATATAACTTTGTAAATAAATCTAAAGTAAATAAATGAATAAATAAGGGGTTGGAGAGATGGCTTAGCAGTTAAGGTGTTTGTCTGCCAAGCCTAAGGACGCAGGTTCGATCCCCCAGTACCCACATAAGCCAGATGCACAGGGCGGCACATGCATCTGGAGTTCGTTTGCAGTGGCAGGAGGCCCTAGCATGCTTGTGCGTGTGTGTGCTATCTCTCTCTCTCTCTCAAATAAATAAATAAATAAATAAAAATTTTAAAAGAGACATAATTTTGACAGCTGTTAATGTTAGCAGTTAATAGCATAGCAAGGAGCTAATAAAAGAGCAGTAATAGCTTTGGAAAAATGGATGTATCAAATTGTTTGTGTGCAGGGCTGATAAGGCAGCAGTCAGAAATTGATATAAATTCATTAATGCCTCAGCTTATTTATTAAAATTTTGCTTATGTAGATGCTGTCTAATTCTTTCTCTTCAGAAACATTATTCCCCTCATAAATGAATGCATCAAAATCTGTTCATTTGGGTGATTTCCTTGGTCTGATGCATATGCACGTCCTTGGTTCTTATACATGGTTTTGTCAATAAGTGTTCTGAGAAGAATTAAGTACTGGGACTTACTGGCAGATGCTTATGTCTAATCTTAATTTGCTCCATGCTCTTGCATTTATAAGGCATATTAACATAAGTACAAGGTAAAGAAAATACAATACCTAGAATATTAACAACACCTCCTGCTTGGCATAAATATCTCTAAAGTAAACTAGCTTACCTGAATGTTGTACACACATTTGTTAGTCCCATTTCCTTTTACTTATGTTTTGTAGAGACGTAAAGCTGTTCTTCTGAGAATAAATTGATAAAACCAGACTGCTTTGGTCTCTAAAGCATGTGAGGGTACCACCCATATCAACCAAAGAGTTCTCCAGTGGACACGACTAGGTTTTTTTAAATAAACTTTAATAATTTTATTTATTTATTTATTTGCTTGAGAGAGTGATAGAAAGAGGCAGATAGAGAAAGAATGGGCACATCAGAGTATCCAGCCACACAAACCAACTCCAGATGCATGCACCACCTTGTGCATCTGGCTTAGGTGGGTCCTAGGGAATCGAACCTGGGTCCTTTGGCTTTGCAGGCAAGTGCCCAACCACTAAGCCATCTCTCTAGCACTCAACTAGATGATTTATAATTTAACTTAATTCTGACACTCTCTACCTGTGTTTAGCATCAGATCCCACAATTGAGATGTTCAGACAAATAATTGCCCCTAATTCCAATGTTGGCAGTAAGCCACAGGTTGTGATCTGTGTTTCTTGACTGAATGGCTATAAATTGGGTTCCCATGACGCCTCACTTGGGATCAATTAATTTTGTAGAAGGGCTTATCCAACTCGCAGGACACCTTACTTCTGTATACCACTTTATTACAAAGATTACTTGCAAAGGGTGTTCAGGAAGGGCCACGTGGCACACAGAGTAGTAGTGCCTACCTGGAACCCCAACAGTGAGGAGGAGACTGAGACAGAAAGATGGAGAGTTTGAGGCCAGCCTGCCTAAGGTGCATGGGAAAGAGCAGAAACACTCAAACCCCTTTCTCTTGGACCTTTAGAAGCTTTATTATGTAGACCTGGTGAATAATTTCATTGGCCATTGGTGATAACTCGACCTGTAGCCCTTCTCCCTCCCTGGAGATGGGAGGAGTGGAACTGAAAATTCCAGCTCACTAATCACATGGTTTGTGGCGCTCACAACCAGCCCAGCAAGAAGAGGCTATCCTGGAGCCCAGCCACCAGTCACCTCAGTAGCATACAAAAGATACCTGTTTGAAGATACCAAGGGCTTAGTATGTATGTGCCAGGATCCCGGAGCAGAGACTGAATGTGCATTTCTTACTCTATTACAGTATCACATTCCCACATTTCCCTGAATTTGTCATATGAGTCTTCTCATGTCTCCATGTAGAGCATTGTAACAGGATTTACCCCCAGCTTTCTCTGGCTTTGTGACCATGGCCCCTCTAGTCTGTTTCCTTGTGATTGAAGACACCAGTATACTCTGCTCAGTTCAGTTCCATTCAGCATGTGTTTGTTGGTTTATTTTGTGACAAGAGTGGGGACACAGTCTCTCAGAAGGAACTCTAATCCCATGGAGACAGGAGATCCCTCAGGCAAGCTGGCCAGCTGAATCAAAGAGCTCCGAGTTCAAGTGAGAGATCTGAAGGTTGAGAGCAATGGAGGAAGGCACCCAGTATCAAATTCTGGCCTCCACACACATGCACCCACACTCATAGGCATAGTCTCTCACTTGAACTCAGCTTGATAATTCAGCTAGTCTAGCTAGCCAGCTTGCCTGTTTCCTTCTGCCAAGAACTGGGATTAGAGGCAGGTCATTATGGCTATCTAGCATTTAGGTGGGTTCTGGGAATCAGAGCTCAGGTCATCATGTTTGCATGACAATCACTATCCGCTGAGCCATCTCCCCCTTCCCAGGAACTGACTTCTACTGAAGCTTCTGAGGTCTCCCTGAGCAGCAGGGGTCCTTTATTCTGTAGTAGATGAGTTATTTCCCATGATGAGACTAATGCTTTACTTCCAAGCTTGTGCGTAGGCCATTCCTAAGAATGGCAGCCTTTGGAAGTAGCCAGCAGTCAAGGCCAATCATAACTTTGCATATCTTACTATATATCACTTTTTTTCCAACAAAATTAGCCCTTACTACAGGTAAGACACTGGGTGGCTTTGAAAATTTATTAGTGGAAAGCTACATGGTACCTCCCAGCATAGAATGTGTTGTCTTTTAGAGAAGGCAGGGAGTGACATTGGGGTATGATTGGGACTAAGAGGGATGTAGAGTAGAGGCAGTTGGGGAGAGAGGAACATAGTTTATTATCTATAGTTATTCATAGATCTGATTGTTTAGACTGAATTGGTTTTCTTTCAAAACAAAGTATAACTTTTGGTATGATTTAGAGAACTCTCAACTGAGTATTATTTCCTTAATTATTGAATATAAACTAAAGCCTACTAAATATTTACAATGTTATGTAGAATTCAGCTCAGTAACCCAGGTAACAAACACTTTCACTACTTTTTTTGCATCCAGCTTTAACATTTTTTTTTATTATTGACTGTTTCCATAATTGCAGACAATAAGCCATGCTACTTCCCTCCCCCTCACTTTCCCCTTCACAACTCCACTCTCCATCATAGCCCCTCCCCCTCTCAATTAGTCTCTTTTTTATTTTGATGTCATCATCTTTTCCTTCTATTATGATGGTCCTGTGTAGGTAGTGCCAGGCACTGCGAGGTCATGGATATCCAAGCCATTTTGTGTCTGAAAGATTACATTGTAAGACATTCTACTCTTATTTTGGCTCTTACATTCTTCCCGCCACCTCTTATGCAGTGGACCCTGAGCCTTGGAAGGTGTGATAGAGATGTTTCAGTGCTGAGCACTCCTCTGTCACTTCTCAGCACCCAGGTGCCTTCTGAGTCATCCCAGAGGTCACCGCCATCTGAAAAGAGAAGCTTCTCTAACCAAAACTGAGAGTAGCATGAATATATGGGTATGAACATTTAGATAAGTGCTTACTGGGAAGTTTGGTGAGCATAATTTTTACATTTAGTGAGACACTAGCAGGCGTTGCACCCCTAGGGTTCATGACTTCCCCCATCATAGGTTTTCAGTACCAAGTGTGTACTCCCTCCTGTGGAGTGGGCCTCCAGTCCAATTAGAGAGTGGTTGGTTTCCCTCCTAACAGATATGCCACTATTGTACCCATTGGCTCATTTGGCCACATCCAGGTTTTGTGGGTAGCTTAGGAATCGAACCCTGTGCCAGCAGGCTTTGGAAGCAAGAACCTTTAACCACTGAGCCATCTCCTCACCCCAAATACTTGGGATTCACCTTTTAATCTGACAAGAAGAGAGACTTGGTTTTAATGCAACATACTTTTTACCTATGGCCTTTAATTATAGGTATGTTTCAATAGTGCACCTGTTTAGTACTCTCTTGCCATTTGTTTTCAGGGAAGGCATTCATATGAATCAAGAATCTCTGCAAATATCTCCCAGTATTACAGAACAGTTCATTGAGCTGCTGTGTCAGTTCAGTCCAGACCAAGTTACAGAGACACTGCAAGTCCTGGAGTGCTACCGTCTGGAAGAAACTATTCAGGTAAGGCCCACAGCATGTGGAAGACAAGAATAAACTTTTCTAAACATCTCCTGTGTACCAGGTCACTAATGGGAGACCTACATAGGGAGGTAATGTAGAAGACGGTAGCTACTAAGTGATGGCATCTAAGATCGAACCAGACAGTCTGACTCCATATGCAGGTCGTCATTGCTATGTTAACCGGCTACTGCTTGTTTTGTTACAGTCGGAAACAGTATGCATCCATCACTGCTATCAGTCGGGCTTTATAGAAACCCTAGCCAGCAGAATAAGCTTAGGGAAAGAAACTTAGTAAAAGTATTGGCAGGAAAAGATCAAGCTCACAATTACAGATGATAATTAAGACAGGCTTGACATCATAAAATATCATAAGTAGTAACCCATTGGCTTCAGCACGTTCATTGCCTTCTCTTCCCTTGTTTCCTTTTTTTTTTCCATGTGAAATTGTGTGTGTGTGTGTGTGTGTAACCAGAATGAGGTATGTTTATTTATCTTTCGTGTGCATGTGTAGTATGTTTGGTGAGGTGTGGTATATGTGCATGTGGTGTATGCATGTACATGTGCAGGTGGAGGCATCTGTGTACCCTAACAAAGGGGAGAGGAGGCCTTGGGGTCTCCTTCCTCTGTCGTTCATCTGCACATTTCCTTTAGATGGAATGCATCTTTGAGTAGGGATTTTTTTTTAACCCCGGGGTTTTCTAGTCTCTGCACCCCACAGGACTGGAGTTGCGTATATGCGTGGCCATACCCAGCTATTTATGTGGGTCCTGTGTAATCAAACTTAGGCAGTCTCAGACCCTCATGCTTGCAGCAAGCGCTCTTACCCTCTGAGCAATCCCCCAAACCCCACTTAAAAGTATCTTTTCTTTTGCTGACAATAAACTAACCTGTATTTTATGAATCCACCTCCTAAATTGTCCCCATACTTCAAAATTTTTTGAATTATGAGTATTTCAAAAATTTATGAATGTGCACACAATATCAAATATGTATGTACTCACCAAATAAATGTTAATTATTAACATTTTCTACACTTGTTTATTTTAGAAATCAAGTACTCTTCCTTTATCTGTCTCTTTCCCCTCGCTCCTTTCTTTGGGGTTACCACCAACCTAACACTGGTGTCTACCTTTCAAACTATAATTTTTATTATTTTTACAAATGCATATGCCTATAAAATACATGATACTTTGATGTGTTTTTAAAATTTATACTAATGATATCATATTGCCTAAATCCTATTACAGATACCTCTTATTCAATTTCTTTCAATTAATCAATTTTATATATTCAAATCTATGTAATTCATCTCAATGGTCATATAGTAGCTTATCGAATGAATCTGCTAGTTTGCTCATTTCTCTGTTGATAGGATATTTCCAGTGTTTTACTATTAGAAACAGTGCTACAGTTCGTATTGTGTTTTTTTATTTTTATTTATTTTCCCATGTATGGGGCCACTGCACACCCCTCAAGGCACACGTCTGGAGGTGAGAAGACAACCGTAAGGTGTCTGTGCTTGCTCCACGTTCACGACAGGGTTTCACTGTTGCAGACAAATGCCAACCTGGTTGGCCCATGAGCCTTGGATTCTCTTGGCTCTGCCTCCTGTTGCCACAGGCACATTGGGACCACAGACACCTGTGCACCACTTTGCATCTGATTTTATGTGCGTGTGTGGAAAGGGGATTGAACTGGAACCAACAGGCTTTTCAAGCAAGCGTTTTTAACCACTGAGCCATCTCTGCCCACATGAATTTTCACTGGAAATGGCATTGTTTGCCTAGTAGAACAGCTTAGTTCTTCTGATGCTGCCCAGTTATTTCCTAAGTGTTCCTGATCTTTCTTTTTTTTTTTTTTTTTTTTTCCTGTTTATTTCACTCTTGCCTAAACTGACCTGGATCTTACTCTGCAATCCCAGGCTGGTCTCAAACTCACAGCCATCCTCTTACCTGAGTGCTGAGATTAAAGGTGTGCACCACCATGCCCAGCCCTGAGTGTTTCTGTTCTTATCAGCCATTTGGTATGTGCCATCTTCCCACATCCTTGATGATTCCTGATATTTTTTAAAATATTTCATTTTTATTTATTTATTTGACCAAGAAAGAGGGAGAGAGAGTGAGAGAATGGGCACGCCAGGGCCTCCAGCCACTGCAAACGAACTCCAGATGTGTGTGCCCCCTTGTGCATCTGGCTAACGTGGGTCCTGGGAAATAGAACCTGGGTTCTTTGGCTTTGCAGGCAAATGCCTTAACCACTAAGCAATCCCTCCAGCCCTCCTGATATTTTTTTAACCAACCAAAAGACATTTCCACTTAGCATATTTAATTTTGACAGTATGAAGAGTGTCACCGATTCTCATG
Organism: Dipus sagitta; assembly: GCA_036346955.1. NCBI lineage: Eukaryota > Metazoa > Chordata > Mammalia > Rodentia > Dipodidae > Dipus > Dipus sagitta. The sequence continues at coordinate 39,795,417 of CM070773.1, forward strand.
CCATTGTTCAACCGTTCTTTGGACCATGTATTCATACTATTTCCTACATTCCTATTCAGTCTTTGCCCCTCATTCATGTCTAAAAGTTATTTCTAAGGTGTGGAGCTCCTGTTCTTCACTGGTTTTATGATTTGGTGTACCTTCTTCCATTCTGATTTGGCATGTCTTTAACATGGCCTTTAGTAACTTCTGTTATGTCATCATTCCTTCCCTTTAAAGTTTAAGCTAATGCATGTATCTTACTTCCATTCCTGTTTTTATGACACAAAGGATTTCTCATATAATTTTTATAATTTAGCTTCTTACCTGTTATAGCTTTCCATCCATCTGGAATTTATTTCTGTAGGCAGGTCAAGAAAAAAGTAAAATATCTCTTCCCCCGCCCCACAGGATGACTAAATCTATATTTATGGCATTTTATGATCTTTTTCTCACTGATTCCTAATGCTATGCTGCTATATGCCAAACTCCCAAATATACATCGATCTGTGCATGGGTTCTAGTCTGTTTCTTCATGTCTTTGTTTTTTCCTGTGCTTAAGCCGCATATTTTACTTACAACCTTTCAGCAAAGTTTATTATTCAGAGGAAGTCCTGCATCCTCCTTCTTTTTCTTTACTTCGGCTACTTCTGGCCTCTTACCATTCCATCTCAAGTTCCTTTAAAAACGCTCTGTTGGGGGGGGGTGTGGAGATGGCTCAGTGGTTGAAGGTTCTTGCTTGCAGAGCCTGCCAGCCTGGGTTCAATTCCCCAGCATCCACATACAACCAGATGCAAAAAGTGGTGCATGCACCTGGTGTTTCTTTGCAGCAGCAAGGGGCTGCTTTTCTCCATGTGAGATGCCAGGGTTTCCTCCTTGTGAGCATGTGTGCCTCTTTGTTTTCTAAAAAGGTTTATCTTCATTAATGCTTGCACATTCTCTGGCATGCACATTCCCTACCTTTTCTCTCTCACACACATATGTAAATAAGTAATACTCCTTCTGGAACTTACATTTAAAACTGCATTGAGGCTGGCCATGATGGAGCACACCTTTAATCCGAGCACTTCGGCGGCAGAGGTAGGAGTTTGAGGATAGCCTGGAACAATACAGTTCCAGGTAAACCTGGGCTATCGTGAGATACTACCTTGAAAAAAAAAGAAACAAAAAAAATTTATTGAAAAAAATTAATTGGAGGAAAATTAACATTTTCACAGTCATAAATGTTTATTTTCTAAAAGTACCTTTTGTGCCCTTTGATGAAGCTTTTAAGCTTCTTGCACACATTTTCTCAAATTTGTTCCTAAGCACTTTTGTTAAAGGAGGTTTTCTACTGACATGTTTATTGTTTGCTGCTGTGGTGTTAGAATATGACTAATTTTGTTTGCCTTGGTTTACATTTAAGAACCAGCTAAATTATTTTTCAAGTCATATATACTATATCAATAAATGTTTCTAAGAATAATGGTAGTTTGGGGTTGTTCACATTTCAGTCTTACACCTTTTGATGTAAGACGCCCTAGGACAGTATTGAATAAAAGCAGTGATTTCATGCCTTCTAGCCTGGTTATTGATTTAAAGGGAATGTGCTAGATACTATACATTATATATGGTATTTATTGTAGGCTACTGAAAGATAACTTTTCCCATGCTAAGAAAATTCTTTTCCAAGTTTGCATAAGAATACTCTGTTTCTGAGCTGGAGAGATAACTTAGTTGTTAAGGCGCTTGCCTGCAAAGGCAAAGGACTCCGGTTTGTTTCCCCAGGACCCATGTAAGCCAGATGCACAAGGGGGCGCATGTGTCTGGATTTTGTTTACAATGGCTGAAGGCCCTGGTGTTCCCATTCTCTCCCCCCCCCCATATCTCTTTCTCTCTTTCTGTCAAATAAATAAAGTATTTTTTAAAAAAGAATACTGTTTCTCTATGTGCTTTCTGTCATTCTTTATACTTTTTTATCTTCTCAGATTACTATATCTTTTTATTAATTACATATTCTTAGTTTAGTAACTTTTACTGAGACCACATAAGTTAGTATATAGTATTTTAGTCATTTCATTCTGTTTATCAATTTATAGTTTATATTATTATTGTTAATATATATCTGTTAGCTTTTCTCCAGTGAATATACCTCATTCAACCATGTAACAGTTTTTTTAAAAAAATAAATAAATGAAAAAAAAGAATGAATTTGTTCCAGTTAGAACTGCCAAATTAGGCCATTGTAAGATAAAAAGTCAAATATTTGCATATTATACTTTGCAGTAGCATACTAAAGAAACATGAATTCATTATTGGCTATTTTTGAGGATACCACCCCCTTCGGTGAACTCTTTCTACTCTAAAAATAAGATTTACAAGTGAAAATGTTTGTCTTTTCTTTCTTCCTAGATTACACAAAAGTATCAACTCCATGAAGTCACTGCTTATCTGTTAGAAAAGAAAGGAGATATTCATGGTGCCTTCTTAATAATGTTGGAGGTAACATTTAGCTGTGCTCAGTCTTCTATCTGTCTATATGTATACTTATTGCTCCATCTTAGTTTCTTGTATTTCAAGGTAGGTTGTAATGCTTCATTATGGGTATGTACCACATTTTATTCACTGCTTTGATAGATACTTGAGTTGCTTCCATCTTGAGATTATTGTGACTAATGCTCCTATGAACATGTTTGATATATATGTGTGTGTGTGTGTGTGTGTGTGTGTGTGTGTGTGTCTGTGTATACATATTTTTTTTTTCATTTTTCAAGGTAGGGTCTTGCTCTACCCAGGCCGACCTGGAACTTACTAGGTAGTCTCAGGGTGACCTTGAATTTATGGCAATCCTCCTACCTCTGCCTCCCAAGTGCTGGGATTAAAGGTGTGCACCACCATGCCTGGTCAAATATTTGTGTGTGTGTGTGTATGTGTACAGACATGTGTGCACACATGCATGGGTATACCATGGCACATGTGTGGAGGTCGGAGGACAGCAGTGGGTTGTTTGTTACCTCCTTTTCCTTCTGTGATACAGGGTCTCTTGTTTTTGTTTTTTTTTTAATTTTTTTTTGTTTGTTTATATATTTGAGAGCGACAGAGAGAAGGAGGCACAGAGAGAGAGAGAGAGAGAGAGAATGGGCGCGCCAGAGCTTCCAGCCTCTGTAAACGAACTCCAGATGCATGCGCCCCCTTGTGCATCTGGCTAACGTGGGTCCTGGGGAATTGAGCCTCTAATCGGGGTCCTTAGGTTTCACAGGCAAGTGCTTAACCACTAAGCCATCTCTCCAGCCCGGGTCTCTCGTTTTTGCTACAGCATACAGCATGTGTCACTCCAGCTGGCCTGCGAGCTCCACATTCTCCTGGCTCTACCTCCCATTTCTGTAGGTGCATTGGGATTACAGACTCCTGCAGCCACACTGTATCTGACTTTGTGTGTGTGGGTGCTGGGGAGCAGAACTCAGACCAAAGACTTACAAGCAAGCACCTTTAACCGCTGGGCCATTTCCCCAGCTCCTGTACAAATATTTTTTGAGTCCTCTTTTCATTTCCTTTAGATATATAAACAGACGAGTGATCCCTAGGCCAAGTGCTATTCTATTTTTTAATTTTTAAAGGAACTAACCACGGTGTTTTCCAAAGCAGCTATTTCATACTCACCAGCAGCAATACACAAAGGAGACAATTTCTGTACAACCTTGCCAACACTTGTTATTTTCCAGTTTTTTGATAGTAGCTATCCAGATGGTGAAAAGTAGCATATCAGTTTTTAACTATATTTTTATCTAGCTAGGAATATGTTACAGATGTCCTATATATCAAAAAAATGCTCCATGTTGGCTTCTATTCCTTTCGAGCCATATGATTTTTATAACAGGCTAGAAAAATATCCTGTAGAAGTCTCATGTAGGATTTTAATTTCTTTTAATATATATATTGTTAGACCTGTATCTTTCTTCCTTGTAGTTTATCTGTTGAGGATACTATGAATCTGGTATTAAAGAATAAGTTAAAATATTCCTGACATTGATACAGGAAAGAAAGGCAAGAGATGGCAGGTAATAAAGCCAGAATTGATAAAGCCTTGGTAATACAAAACATAGGTTATACCAGAACTAGACAGTAAGACCTTACTGCTGAAGATACCACATGCTTTGGTTGCAAGGCACCAAGAAATCAAGGTGGAGCTGAGCTAGGCTGTGTAGCCTGCTTGGGGAGGAAGGTCATCAGCAGTTTTACCCAGAGGTGACACTGCATGCCACACAGCCAGTCAGTCAGGCAAGATGTGTCAGTTGGTGCTTTAGTGACATGACTGTTATGGGGGCAACTAACTGCTCTCTGGATTTGGAGGCCTGCCACACAGGCAGGAATTCATGTATGCCCGGTTCTGAAAACCTAGTCAAAAACATGTGGTTTGGGAAGTCATAGCCCTGGGAGGGAAGCTTCTACTGTCACTTATCTAAATGGATGAATTGTGCCCATCAGACTGCCCTCTAATTATGTGTGTGCATGCCCATAGATTAGTGCTCTCAGCTCTGATCGCAGATGCTTCCTTTCGCAGTGGGCAACGATTCTTGCGAGTCAAAGTGCTGAAAATAAATAATTGCCAAGTATAATTCCCAAGTCGTAAATGGAGCATCTGTATCATCCCCTCCAAGGCTCAAGGGCCGAGGGCGGGGAGCAGCGCTGTGGCACACTGGAACTCACCACGTTACTTGCACAAAACCGCACACAGTTAGGCCCGTCAGCATTCATCCTTGATGGGGGAGGAACTCCTGAGGCCCCTGCCCCTCCCTGAGGATCTGTTGTCAGTTCAGGGCTGCTGGAGGGGGAGACATTTTCTTCAGTGGTGTATAGCCCATGCCACAGTGAATAACTCCCACACCCATGCCCAGGCAAGCAACCCTAAATTAAACTCAGTGGGTTACCAAAAAGAAGACATTAGAGTAGAAGTGGGACTAACCTATCTGAGGAGTTCTGCAGGAAGGGGGACAAAAGAAGGCAAGGAGGAGTGAACGTGATCAAAGTACATTACATACGTATATAAAGTTATCAAAAAATGGAACAGTTTTCAAAAGAAGTATGGGCTACTAGAACAAAGGAGTAGCAAAGGTTAAGTGCAGATTTGGACAGATTTTGCAGGACATGCTAAAGAGTTGGAAAGGAAGGAGCTAGCTTACTTATTTTGTAATGACTGCTCAGTGATTGTGGGAAAGAGCGGGGAACCGAGGTGCGGAGAGCAGCAGTGCAAGCTAGTGGATGAAGGCTGTTGACTCGGCTGTGGCCGTAGTGAGGGAAAGACAAGGTAACTGCGGGACTCTGTGGATCGTTTGATGGTGACATGAAGTGAATGAGAAGTGATGGATGTTAGCTTGTAAGTTAAAAATCTATAATTTAAACTTCGGTAATTTGGCCCGTAAGAGACTCCAGGTAAAGGAACAAATGTAAGGTAGAGGTACATCCTAGGACCAACTTCAGTGTACACTAGAGAAGCCTTTAGAATATCATCTAAGGCTGCACAAGGATTTAGGATGCAATCAAGCACCGAGCAGGGCAGCTGCGTATGTGGGAGAAGTCGTACCCGAGGCTTCGACCTGTGCTGCGCAGATGGACTTGTCATGTTCTTTGTGTCACAGTCTTCCCAGCCTCCCCCCTTTCCTCATTACCCAGCGTGAATTCTATACCAAAGCATGGCTAGTCCCAAACTCTCAGTGCTGCCCAGGGGACTTCAGTAATGACTGCTTGGCAGTACAGGAGATGCTTATGTGGGCAGAAGACTTGACACTTCATCTTTTGTGTCCTTTTCCAAACCACCAGCCATTTACACAGGCACTCACTTCTGCAGGACAGGAAGGGAGAATTCGTAATAACCTTGCCATTTCTTGGACCATTAATTAATTAATATGTTGATTCAAGTATGTGAATAGAAATGTATTCTTATTGCCTCCTGTGTTCTTTTATTCTCCTAGAGACTACAGAATAAACTTCAAGAGTTGACACAACAAAGTGAAAGTAAGTTCTTGAACGTAAATTCGAAATGCTTTTCTCCCATGGACTTCGTGGATTGTTTCTGTTGTTGTTGTTGTTGTTTTGTTTTGTTTTGTTTTGTTTTTGTTTTTTTGAGGTAGGGTCTCACGATAGCCCAGGCTGACCTGGAATTCACTATGTAATCTCAGAGTGGCCTCGAACTCATGGCAATTTTCCTACCTCTGCCTCCCAAGTGCTGGGATTAAAGTTGTGCGCCACCATGCCTGGCTGGACCTCATGTTTTTAAGAATATTGTTTAATAAACTGACCTCACTAAGTAATAATTACACTGGTCCATTTGCATAATCACCATTGATGCACTTTAACATAAATTGGAATTTTAGCTTGTTTCAAGGGTGCATAGAGGAAGGCATGTAAACTGTCATGGATTTGCCTGCTAATTATCAGTGAAGTTGGACATCTTTCACTGCTCTTTAATTATGTTTATTGTATTTCTATATCTATGATATGGGTATGTAAGAGTGAGGTGCATAGCTACCATTTTTTAAATTGCCAAACAGTAGCAGTGAATCATAGCACTGATTGGCAGTAGCAAGTATTCCTATACTAAACAGTAAAAATTGCCAATTTATAATCTTAAATTGCTTTAGACACAGATATACAAACTTCACCATATTCATTTGGATTCTTTTTTTTTTTTTTTTCAGTTGTGATAAAATACAACATAGGGGCTAGGGAGATGGCTCAAATGGTAAAATGCTTCCCATGACAGCATAAGAACCTGAGTTCGGAGTCCCAGAGCCACATAAAAATTCGAAAGCAATGGAATGTCTCTGTAGTCCCAGCACTGGGAAGACAGAGACAGGAGAATCTCTGGGGTTTGCCAGCCAGCTAGTTTAGCCAGGTCAATGAGCTCCAGGCTCAGGGAGAGTCCCTGTCACAAAGTAAGGTGGGTTGTGACTGAGAACACCCAACATGGATCTCTGGCATGCATGCACACACGTTTACACACATGAACATACGTGTATACACACACACACATTATAATACAGTGATCACCACCATCTATCATATTCTTTTGTGATTGGCTTATGTGACTTAATGTAATGTCTTTAAGGTTTACACAGTTTGGAAAACATGTTAGAATCTTCTTCCTCTTAAATCTGACTAACACTCCACTGTGTGTGCATAGCACATTCTGTTTATTCACCTTCAGACGGACCCCTGTGTTGCTTCCATCTTTTGGCTGCTCCGAACATAGGTGGACACATATGTTTTTGGATTCTTTTTAATTTTTGTCATTTGTGTTGGGGGCAGTATTGTATGTGCATGTGTGTGCAGAGGCCGGAAGGGGACGTCAGGTGCCTTCCCCTGTTTCTTGCGCTTTATTTACGTGAGGTGATATTTCTCACTGAACCTGGAACTGCCATTTTTCATTCAGACTGGATGAATAATGAGCCCTGACAATTCTCCTGTTTCTGGCCCAAGCGCAGTACTGCATGACAGGCATGTGTGGACACACCAATCTTTTTTACATAGGTACTGGGGATTGAACTCGGGTCCTCATGCTTGTACAGCAATCACTCTTACCTGCTAAGCCATCTTCCCAACCCCTTGAGTTTTACTGTCATTTATTTTGGGTGTATAACCAGAATCACGAATGCTGGATCAAGTAACAGTTCAAATATGTGTGTCTGTGTGTGCCAGGGATAGAACCCAGGGCCTCATGTGCACTTGTCAAATGCTCTACCATTGAGCCAAACCTCGAGCGCTATTGTTAAATTTTCAGGTTGGCCATGCTGTTTTCCTTAACAACTGCACCATTTTCATCAACAGTGCAGAAGGACTCCAACTTCTCCATGTCCATACCAATGCTTTTCTTCCTTTTTCCCCTCCCCCCTTCTTCATTACCCTCTTTTCTCTGTCCTCTCCACTCTTTGATAGTAGCTCCCGTACTGGGTATCGTTTGGTTCTGGTTTGTTGAGCAGTTTTTCCATGTGCTTTTTGACCAATTTTGTACCTTTTTTTTTTTTTTAAGAAATATCTGATCAGCTCATCCTTTTTTTTTTTTTTTAACTCGGATTGCTTGCTTTTATATTCCTTAACATTTATAAAATATTCTCCCTGAAGATAAGGGAGTCAATCCTTTGATAGGTGAATTTTTAGATTATCCCACCTCTTTAAGACAACATATTTCTTGAGCCCTTTGGTCCACACATTACTCTAATGTACCTTTACCCTAATTTTCTATAGATAATTTGCTGTTATTTTTATATTGATGTCCAAAATAGAGTTTGTATTCTATGTTGGCCATCTTATTTTAATTACACCAAACTTTTTATTGACATCTTCCATGTGTATAGACACAATATGATGGTCATGATTTTCTCCCACAACTCTTTTTCCTTCCTGAGTCCCTCCCCTCCACTGAATTCCTTTGTTTTTAAAATATTTTTAAATTTTATTTAATTCTTTATTTGAGAGAGTGGCAAGAGAGAGAATAAGAGAGAGAGAGAATGGGCTCATCAGGGCCTCTAGCCACTGCACACAAACTCCAGATACATGGGCCACCTTGTACATCTGGCTGACACAGGTACTGGGGAATTGAACCTGGGTCCTTAGGCTTTGCAGGCAAGTGCCTTAACTACTAAGCCATCTCTCTAGCCTGGTAGATTCAGCAGTTTTTTTTTTTAAATATTATTATATATTTATTTATTTGTAAGCCCAGAGAGAGAATGGATGTGCCAGGGCCTCCAGCCACTGCCAACAAACTCCAGGTGTATGCGCTTCTTTGTGCATCTGGCTGAAATCCCTTCTTCTTTCTAACTAGACTCTATTCTACATTTGATGTCATCATTTTTCCCTCCTGTTATGCAGGTCTTGTGTAGGTAGCGTCGACCACAGTGAGGTCATGAATACCGTAATGACTTTATGTCTGGAAGACAGTATTGCAAAGTGCCCTTCCCCTGCCTTGGTTCTTACATTCTTTCTCACCACCTCTGCTGCAATGGTCCCTGAGCCTTGGAGTGTGTAATAGAGATGTCTCACTTAGTGCTGAACACACCACTGTCATTTCTTCTGAGCACTTTGTAATTACACTAAAACCTTTTGGAAACTCAGTAAACACTTCATTCCTTTTCATATTGGTAATTGAACAGCTATTACTTTTGAACTGTCAGTGTGTGTTTAACCAATTTGATTAGGTTTAATGCATTTTCGTGTATATATGTTTGAGGTCTGCATGAATGTGTGTTCATATGTGTTTGAGCACACAAGTGTATGCTCGTGCACGTGTGCCCATGGAATGATACTCTCCACAGTCACATGGATCTTCACATCTCAGTTTAATGTTTTGGAAACATCCTCATAGACCCACACAGTTGTGTTTCTGTGATGATTCTAAATCTAGTCAACTTGAAAATGACTAATCATCACAAAACTAAAAGCTACACAAAAACAGAGAGTTTGTTGCAGAAGCTCTGAGGTTTCATATACGTATCTTTAAGTAATGTTTACACTCTCTGATTCTAGGTATCAATGGGAATTTCTCATTGAAGGATGTTGAAAATACCACGGTAGAGACGATTGCTCTTTGCCAGAGAAATTCACATAACTTGGATCAGCAGCAACGAGAGGTAGGACAACGACCACCTTTTAAAAGCCTGTCCTGTACTAGGCATTAAGTCTATTTCCTCTGCCATACTTTTCAGCCATCTGAGTTTAATTTTCCTGGGTGTTAATCACTTTTTAATGTTCCCAAGAGTGAAAAACTCTTCAGCAGTGTCTGGCCTCTTTTCTTCTCACTGAAGGCTTCACGTTTTTATGTTTGGCCGTGCTGCAAAATGCATCAATGCTAGATGTCAGCAGTGTCTTTGAACTGGAATTTCTGTGTCTCCATGTGGTGGCGCGCGGTCATTTGTCAGCTTTCCCGTGGACGGAAGGAAGCATGAGGAGCTGAGGCAAAGCCCCAGGGGTGGTAGTGTGCAGCACAGTGTGAAAGGGGCTCTCCTCAGCCTTAGCAGCTCTCGGGAGCGTTGAAAACTCTCTGTTCAGGCTGCACCCCAGCCCGGTTAAATGAGGTCCAGCTATCAGTATGTCTTAGAACCCCCTCGTAATTCCAGCATGCAGCTAAGGTTAGAACCACTGTGTTAATTGATCCCAAACTGCATAAAGACAAAACACAAAACTGAAGGAAGTATAGATGAGCACCTGGTGCAGATGGGAATTCTAGCTGTGGGGCAGAAACTGCAGGTAAGATGTGACTGACAGCTACAACCTCTGGTGGCTTTAAGGCGTGAAATTGTGAGCTGGGGAGGTAGTTCAGTCATCGAGTGCTTTTTGTCTAACATGTGAGGGCCCAGCTTTAATCCCCAGGGGAAGGGAAATAAAAAGTGTAGTCGTACCTTGAAACAGCTTCCCTTGTCTGCACCTGCCCCTCTAGGCTCATGATGCTGGCATCATACTGATAGGCTGGCCTTTTCATACAGCCTGGGCTTTTGAAATGGGGAACTCAGTTAATTTTTCACATATATCTAGCTGCACATGTCACAGTGAAAAGAACAAATCTTGGCACATTTTCTGGTTTTATGAGGCAGGTACAGTTCTCTTAAACTTTTGTCAGAGATTATGAAAATTATTTAGAATATAATTAATCTATAATAAACACATTTAAATACATATGTGCTTTTTTCTTTATTAGAAACTTTTCATGATATGATTCATATACCTTTTTAAAATCATGTAATACAGAAAGTTCACAGAAGGATTTTGATTGCAATATGTGCATCTGATAACCCAGATGTAACCATCATTACCATTTGTTTAAAAAAAACTTAAGATACATATTTTTATTTTTATTTATGTATTAGAGAGGGAGGGAGGGGGGAGAATGGGTGCTCCAGGGCTTCAAGCACTGCAAATGAACTCCAGATGCATGTGCTACCTTATGCCTTTGGCTGATGTGGGTTCTGGGGAGTTGAACCTAGGTCTATACATTTCACAGGCAAGTGCCTTAACCACTAAGCCATCTCTCCAGCCCTTAAGTTAATTTTTGTCTGCCTAGGTTGAAATAGTTTTAGCATCAAATGATGCTTCTGTTAAAAATATACCATTGTGGCCAGACATGGTAGTGCATGCCTTTAACCCTAGCACTTGGGAGGCAGAGGTAGAAGGATTGCTGTGAGTTCGAAGCCACCTTGAGAATACAGAATGAATTCCAGGTCAGCCTAGACTAGAGTGAAACCCTACCTCAGAAAACCAAAACACATAATGTGTGTGTGTATGTGTATCACTGAGTCACCTTTAAAAGGCTTAAGCAAAGCTGTGAATTTCTAACTTTCACATAAATGTTTCTCTCCATATTATCTCTTAGTAAATATCTCTAACATTCAAAACTCTGAAGAACTGTGGTAGATTGGAATTTATTACATTTAGAATTGTTATTTGGTTTTTATGGTATTTATGAAGCTTTTACCACTGGGGAAATTCACATGTACTCACACTTGCTCCTCAGCCTCCCTTTATGTCCTTCCTAATTTTAATTAGTTTGTTATTTTTACATCATTAAGCTTTACAACACATTATTTTCTATAATTCCAATGTTTATTTGAGTGGTTCATGGCCTTAGTGCCAGTCCTTTTGCCATGATTTTTCTGTTGCTAAGATTTTATGATCTTTTAGTTAGATGGTGGTATTTGAGCATGGTTATATTTTAATAGAGAAACATAGAAGGGTAGAATTCTTAAAGTTATTTAATGCTAAGCCTTAAAACTTTTATTTGGCCTTTCCATCTTCTCTAATAGATTTTTTTTATATTCTTCCTTTTTGTATGGAAAAATCTAAGAAAAATGGCAGTTATTTTATAGATAAAATGCTTATATTCACATAAACTGGGATATATCCATATCCACAGCTATTAACATCAGCATTAAATATAAATCCGTACTTCCAAAAGTCTAGGGATTTTTCTGCAAACAAATAATACGGTTGTAAAAACAAGTTAGAATAGGTAACTACAAGGAAGGTTAAATGAAGTAATCTAAGAAGTAAACAGAAGGTTAGCAGCTGGAGGTTGGAGCGCTGCTCAGTGGATAAGGCCCTGCTGCAGAAGCCTGACTGAGGACTGGAGTTTGAGTCCCAGCAGCCATGTTAATGCCAGCTAGGAAAGGCAGCCTGCTTGTGACCCCAGTGTCTGAGTTCAGTGAGACACCCGGCCTCAGTAAACAAGACAGAAAACAATAGGGAAAAACACGCAAGTCAACATATGGCCTCCACATGCACACATGTGCACACACACACACTCATGAGAACACACATGCTACACACACATGTACATGCAAATGAAAGTTCCTGAGTGCTGGATAAAATAAATAAACAGCTCAATAAAATAACGAATTACCAATGTGTAATGCAGTTAAAATAAGTATCTTAAAAATTCAATTAGGCAGAAGGAACATTAGCAGAGGCAGATCCTGACCTTAAGCTCAAATGGAGTAGGGATAGGCAGGACTTCCAGTAGGGCTCTTTGGTAGGAAGCCACCTAATGGGGAAACCTACAGTATGCTTAGCTTGTCACCATCTCTTTAGGCCATTGTTCTGTCTTTATTTGCAGTAGGAGGTGGTAGGTACACTTGTGCCCTGTTCTGGAACGAGGCGCTCTTGCCTGCTGTGTCAGTACTAGCTTTTCCTCACGTCTCCCAGATGTCAGCAGCAGTAGGTTCCTTCCAGGATACTTGTTTAGGGCACTTATAAATGATTATCTCACAGAGGATTGTGAAGAAGTATTAGCTTGGTTGTTAAGGTAAAGATTTTTTTTCTAAAGCCTGGGGGAAGAATACAGAAGTTGGAGTCAAACAACTAATTTAGTTTCTTGCAGTATGGTCTTTGGCAAATTACTTTATTTCTGTAAACCTTGATTCCTTATCTAAAGTGAAGACAATATTGTATAAAGTTGTAATGAGATAGAAGGGAATAAATAAATGGCAAATCTGTCTCTTGATGAAGGTGGTAATGTTAATTGAATTAATTGAGTCAATTATATCTTCTCCTTATAGTAGTTTGAATATGGTAATTTAAATAAACAGCCCTGTAGACTCAGATGTTTTGTTTAAATTAAGCTTGTAGCTTGGATCTCCATCCTCCTAGCTGGAGGAGACGTCACTGGGGTCAGATCCTGGAGTCCAGCCCTAAGGTGTGTTGGGGGCAGATCTGATTCCAGCCCAAAGGCGTGTGCAGAGCACTTTGAGCTCTGGCCATTCATGTTTGCCGGTGTTGGTGTTTGCTTGCTGCTTATTTTCCCCCCTCTCTGCTTAGATCCATGGAAGTAAACAACTTCTTCTACCATTGACAGAGTTTCCCTCAGATCTATAAACCTGAAATAAACCCCCTTTCTCCCATAAACTATGTCTGGTTGGACGTTCCTCCCCAAAATGAGGAGCTGACTACAACAATGTGTAATGACTTAGGAAATGTGGCATAATTCTTGATGTAGGAAAAATCTTTAGCTGTTCTTCTTTCCTTTATGCTGCTTGACATAATGGAGGAGGATAGCTCCTCTGTTTTGCAGCACAGGAAGTCAAATAGATTTTTGTCAGCAATACATATATACCAGACCAGATAAGAACCTTGCAGGAAGCTTTCTCTGGCTTGTTTGAACGTACCCTCTGCAGAGACATTCAAACTTGCAATTTCAGTTCTTCCTATGTTTCCCAAGGTTGCATGCTATCGATCTCTTCAGCTGTGGCCCCTGCTTTTTATTGTCCTTTCTGTTTCTAGTCAGATGTTCACTTTTCTTCATCTGTTTTTTGTTTTAACCAGCAAATATATGTGAGTCTGCTTCTACCTGCAAAACACTGTGCTAATGTTAGTTGTTTGAAAAATCACAGTGCTCTGGTTTTTCCTTTGGTTTCCTCTGATGTATAGGCCCTCTGGTTTCCATTATTGGAGGCAATGATGACCCCACAGAAGCTGTCCAGCTCAGCGGCACCTCGTCTCTCTGAAGGTAAATTCATCAAAGCCACCTTGACTGAGCCACCTATATCGCCAATCCAGTTTTTTTTTCCTGCAACAACCGCTACTACGATATCTTTTCCCAGTACTGTCTTATTATTTTCCTTAATGAAAACATGTTTTAGTATTGACCTTGTGGATTGCAGTCTGTGTGTCACTCACATAATTTATCTTGGATAATTATTTATCTTTGCAACGTATTAACAGTTACTTTCAAGATACCAAGCTGGGCTTGGTTAACTAAGAAGCTATGTAAGTGTACTGCTTCCCCTTGACTTATAAGAAAAACTGAAAACTTTAATTTTTGTTACAACAGCTCTGAAATCTTTGACTATGCAAGTTCTAAACAGCATGGCCGCATTCATTGCCCTTCCATCCATCTTGCAAAGAATCTTGCAGGTGAGTTCAAATGGATAAGGGAAGCTAAATTTTTGTTGATTTTCATCAGTAAATTAGGCTGATGTGTAAACAGGTCTTAAGCTTAAAGCAAATAATTGTTCGCATTGTCTAAATTTCTAACTAATGCCCCTCACCCCGGATTCTTGTCTATCACCCCATTGGTGCAGTCTTACCTGACACAGCATGTGATCCTAACAGCCTCCAGGTGTTGTTGCTCCCTCAGGTTCAGGTGTTCCCATTTCATGCTGCACCCACTGGGAGACAGTAATCATTTCTTTTCAGTGAAAAATTAAATTATTGTAGTCATTTCTAAATCATGGCTGCTAATAGGTTGTCTTAAGTGATTGTAAAAAATTTCCACACTCAGGACTCATTCCTAGCTTTAGATTCTAGTCTTTTGTCCAGTTGTTGTAGAAAACATTATCTCCAATTTCCTTGGCAAAACAGCCTGAAGCTTCGCAGTGTTATCAAAAAGAGAATACTAAAAGTATTGTAAGCTGCATTTTTAGAAAAACTGAACACTTGAGAAAATAGTGGGAATTATGCTTAGAATCCACTTCTTCCCTTACTTTAGGTGTTCTAGTGGCACACCCCCCAAACCAATCAAACAGTATGATGCCATTCACCTGTGTGATTTTATAATTTTTTTATGAAAGAGAGAAAGAGTGAAGGAGAGAGATAATTGGTATGCCAGGGTCCCCAGCCACTTCAATCAAACTCCAGATGTGTGGGCCACCGTGTGTGCATGTGCAACCTTGTGCATCTGACATACGTGGGATCTGGGGAGTCAAACATGGATCCTTAGTCTTCATAGGCAAGACCCTTAACTGCTAAGCCATATCTCCAGCCCATAAGTTTTTTACTTTTTTTTTTGA
Organism: Dipus sagitta; assembly: GCA_036346955.1. Lineage (NCBI taxonomy): Eukaryota > Metazoa > Chordata > Mammalia > Rodentia > Dipodidae > Dipus > Dipus sagitta. The sequence goes on from CM070773.1 coordinate 39,810,644, forward strand.
GGTAGGGTCTCACTCTGGTCCAGGCTGACCTGGAATTAACTATGTAGTCTCAGTGCGGCCTCGAACTCATGGCAATCCTCCTCCCTCTGCCTCCCGAGTGCTGGGATTAAAGGCATGCACCACCATGCCCAGCTCCAGCCCATAATTTTTATTCAAACAAAATGCCCCTATCAGGGCTGGAGAGATGGCTTAGCGATTAAGGCACTTGCCTGCAAAGCCTAAGGACCTAGGTTCGATTCTCCAGGTCCCACGTCAGCCAGATGCACAAGGTGGCACGTGCATCTGGAGTTCATTTGCAGTGGCTAGAGGCCCTGGCATGCCCAATCTCTCTCTCTCTTTCTCTGTCCATCTCTGTCTGTCTCAAATTAAAAAAAAAAAAAAATGTCCCTATCAGCTCTTTTAAGATTCTCCACGGGTTACTTCCCACGTGTGCTGAAGCTTCTGAGCCTTGCTTGTCATCAGAAAACTCTGTTCATTAGAATTTGTGTTCATCGCAGCTAAGAAAATAGCTCGGTGGGTAAAGAGCTTGCCACACAAGCACAAGGACCTGCATCTGGGTCCCCAAGAACCCATATAAGATTCCAGGCATGGTGGTGCATGCCTGTAATTCCAGTGACAGGTAGAGACAGGTGGATCCCCAGGCCTTGCTGGCTTGTCAGGTGCAATTGGTGAGCTTTGAATTCAGTAGAAACCCTGTCTAAATAAATAAATAAATAAATAAATAAGGTGGAGAGTGATAGAGGGTCATACCCAGTGTTGATCTCTGGACTCAACCTGCATGTGTACACGTGCGTGCAGTCACACACACAGGCACCTGCACACACATGAACGAGCATACATACACACCACAAACACATGAAAAATTCCTTTTTTGTGGGGGGGTGGAGAAAAGAAGTTTATTTTGGCTTATAGGCTTGATGGGAAGTTCCATGACGGCAGGGGAAACGAAGGCACGAGCCAAGGGTGGACATCACCCCGTGGCCAACATAAGGTGGACAATAGCAACAGGAGAGTGTGCCAAACAGTGGCATGGGGAAACTGGCCATAACACCCATAAGCCTGCCCCCAACAATTCCCAAGTCTCCATCAGCTGGGAATCTAGCATTCAGAACACCTAAGTTTATGGGGGACACCTGAATCCAACCACCACATTCTGCCCCTTGCCCCCATAAACTGATATCCATACATGACATAAATTACAATGCATTCAGTTCAACTTTAAAAGTCCCCATAGTTTTTATCAATTCCAATGATGTTCATACATCCCATAATCAATGTCTTTTAACTGAGCCATGATACCACTCACACAGCACCTACACATGCATGAACAAGCACACATCCACACCACAAACACATACAAAACTGCTTTTTTAAAAATAACTTATAGTTAAGGCTAGAGATGTAGTTGATGGGAAGCACAGTTACTTGTCTAGTATGTGTGAGGCTTTGGGTTCATCCCCAGTACTGCAAAAGAAAAGAATAGGGCTGGAGAGATGGCTTAGTGGTTAAGGTGCTTGCCTGCAAAGCCTAAGGACCCAGGTTCAGTTCCCCAGGAGCCACGTAAGCCAGATGCACAAAGTGGTGTATACATCTGGAGTTCATTCACAGTGGCTGGAGACCCTGGTACACCAATTCTCTCTCTCTCTCTCTCTCTCCATATATATATGTGTGTATATATATATATATATACACACACACACGCACACACATATATGCCTCTTTCTCTCAAATAAATAAGTAAATAAAAATAAAATATGTTTCAAAAAGATAAAGAAGGCCTGGCATGGTGGTGCACGCCTTTAATTCCAGCACTTGGGAGGCAGAGGTAGGAGGATCACTGTGAGTTTGAGGTCAGCCTGCACTACAGTGAGACCCTACCTTGAACCCCCCCCCAAAAAATTATGTGTGTGTGTGTGTATGTTTGTACACAGTCTCATATGTGAACCTTGGTAATTACCACATATTGAATAATTCTTTAATATAGACTTTTATATTCATTTTGAAATGCATTAATCATAAGTTTTAATCATATATAGAGTAATATCTTGACAAGGCAGGAACATTTTATCGAGTTAATTAACACAAAATGAAATTCTAATGCCCAAAGTGGGATTCTTTTCTGGTATGCACATTTTCCTTTATGGTGAGCTTTAACCACATGTCACGATACATAAATTGGGCTGGGGAGAAGGCTCAGCAGTTAAAGGTGCTGGAGTGCAGCTCCCCAGTATGTAAAGATGGGTGCAAAAGTGGTGCATGCTTCTGCATTTGTTTGCAGCAGCAAAAGACCCATACATATGCACACATACCCATGCTTGCAAATAAATAAATAAATTTTAAAAATACCTAAGTCATAACAAAAAGTCTGACTTTCTCTTGGTAAAGCAGCATGCAAGCTTTGTAGTTCCAGATTTGCATCTTTGAAAGCACTTTTTAAAATATTTTATTTGAAAGCCTTTTAAAATATTTTATTTATTTATTTGAGACAGAGAAAGAGGCAGATAAGAAAGACAATGGGCACAGCAAGGTCTCTAGCCACTGCAAATGAACTAGACAAATGTGCCACATTCTGCATCTGGCTGTAGGTGGGTGCTGAGGAGTCAAATGGCTTTGCCAGCAAGCACCTTAACTGCTAAGCCATCTCCCCAGCCCAATGAAAGCCTTTTGATAGTGGGAAATGTCCACTTTATTTAGATTTATTTAGATTCACTGTTTTTTACTGTCAGTGGTGATTAACTTCACTAATCAGGAGGATGTACTTTTTTTTTTTTTTTCAAGGTAGGCTCTTGCTGTAGCCCAGGCTGATCTGGATTTTGCTACGTGGTCCCAGGGTGGCCTCGAACTCACAGTGAACCACCTACCTCTCTGCTTCCCGAGTGCTGAGATTAAAGGCGTGTGCCACCACGCCCAGCAAGGATGTACTTTCTTAAACTTGTTTGTTTATGATTATTGAAATAATTTTATACCTGAATTTACATACGCACTTTTGTCTTTTCTTTCTTTATTTGCAAACAGAGAGAGGACTAAAGAATGGGCATGTCAGGGCCTCTTACCGCTATACATGAACTCCAGGTGCATGTGCCACTTTGTTTCTGGCTTTACATGGTTACTGGGGAATTGAGCCTGGGCCTCATAAGCTTTGTAAGGAAGTGACTTTAACCACTGAGCATCTCCCCAGCCCAAGATTTTTGTCTTTACATGGTACTTTCACAGATTCTATCTCAGGTGAGACTCACAACTATCTCTTGAGATAGATAGGACTGACACAAAAATTTCTGCTGAGAGGGTTAAAGTTTCATTGGTCTGTCACTCTAGAACTTCAGCATACACATCTTTTAGAAGTGGGATGGAATGTGACCATTAAAAATACAGGAGGGGGAAGAAAGAAGGGTCGTGGGAGGGGATTTGCTCAGGGTACATTGTATATATGTCTAGAGGTTGTGAATGAATTTTTTTTTTAATTTGAAAGGAGCTAAAGAGATGGTGTGGCTCAGTTAGTAGAGTGCTTGCCTAGCATGAATGCTGCCCTGGGTTCAGTCCCTGACTCCACATAAAACCAGGCGTGTTGAAACGCAACATTCCAGCACTTGTTGGGTGGAAGGAGGAACCCATATTCAGCCAGAGGTACATAGCAAATCTGAAGCCAGCCTGGGGTACCTAAGACTCTGTTTCAGTTGTTTTTTCTTTTAATGTGTGTGTATGTGTGTGTGTTTCTGTTAATAAAGGAGGAAAGCAAAGGATGGAGAAGTTACATATCCTGCCTGTCATTAGTGGTGGAATCTGTGCTACTACCAAAGTCTCCTTTTCCCAATTCATGTTCTCTCATATTACATCATTAAAGCCTGTCTCATTTGTTTCCGTCTCTGTCTTTTTCGGGAGCTAATTAGTCACTAATGTATTAGTTACATTTTCCCTTGCTTAATTATTACCTATATACTTACCTGGCAGGGGAAATAGGATGATTGTGAAAGTGGCTTTCCCAGGTCGAGGCTTGTCCAATGCACTCCAGATATGCTGATCCCTGTGATTTTTTCCAGATGCAGGAAACCTAATGTATAATTTGTGGTAGTGGGGGGACTGCATTTACACTGTCCTCCTTGGGAAAAAAAAAAAAAATTACTTATATAAATGATCTCCACAGAAACTCCTATAGAAAATGTTCTGTTTTTGTTATGGTTTTTTTTTTTTTTGTTTTGTTTTTGAGGTAGGGTCTCACTTTAGCCCAAGCTGACCTGGAATTCTCTATGTAGTCTCAGGGTAGCCTCTAACTCACGGAGATCCTCCATCCTCTGCCTCCCGAGTGCTGGGATTAAAGGCATGTGCCACCATGCCCGGCTAAAAATGTTCTGAAACATATATTCACAGGAGTCTCTGTAAGTAGTAGTTTCATTCACCTTTAAGGACCATCTGCTCCAAACTGAAATGGGTAGCCACCATGTCTCCAACCTGCCTCCGGGCTCCGGCTCATCCACTCAGGCTGGGCAACTGTCATAAACAGGGCTGTTCAGTGTCCTGCCTGGGAACTTTTAGAACGGAACTTGAGAAATGTATGTGAGTTTCCCTTTATATCTCTAGTTCTCTGGAGTCTATAAATTATAAACCTCAGTGGATGCCAGTAACTGCTTTTCCACTCTGTGGACTGGCACAGTGAGAAAGAGATAATCAATAGAGAAGAATGAAGCAGATACACAAAGGAGAGAACAGACGAGTAGAGATGATTGAAGACACAAGAAATGGGAGAAGAGACACCATGGAGAAGAAAGCCTGACGGCACTTGAGTTGCTTCTAGTTCTAAAGGCTTGTCTTTGTTCCATTGCTTCGGTCCTTAAAACAGCCTACGAACTTTATACTGATTTTCTTTTGAATATTTGATTGAGATGGGTTTATGAATATGTGTAACCAAAGGAGTGCAAGTATGTACAGGAAACAGCCTAGAGAATTTCCTGGAGGAGTGGCTGCTAGAGCCGATCTTAAGAGCCAAAAGGAAGCAGGGAAAGAAAAGCAATTTTATATACAGATACTTTGAGGTGAAACATGATATATTTAGGATGTTGAAAGTGCTTAAGGATGCTTAGAATATAGGGCAAAAAATGAAGGGTGATCATGGACCTAAAACATAAGAGGTAAGCTGTGCCATTAATTGCTTTGTAAGCCATGATAATGCCTTTGGATTTCCTTCTAATAATAATAATACTTTAAGATTTTAAGAAGGACATTATGGAATGAGGTTCCTCTTGCTCAAGATCACTCCATAGGCATTCAAAGGAGAAGTGGACGGCATCTTGACTGAGGGCATAAGGATGCCTGGGATGTGTAATAGATTCCTACAGTCTGTTAATGGGATTTCCAAGACTGGACGGGAAAAGGTGAATTTGGAAATTGCACAGGTGACGGAGTACACCAGACTCTGAGGGTTATAAGTGGGCACGCAAAGATATGTAGGGGTGCACAGAGGGCCCAGAAATCTCCCAGCTTCAGATCCATGTGTCCAACAGCAGTGGGCAAATGCAAAACTAGAGTTTAAACGAAAAGATAAGAAATGGAAATGTGTACGTGAAAGTATCAAGGAAGATGTAATAGTAGCAAAATTCTTGAAACTAGTTGAACTTTATGAAGAAGTGAGTGAGTAAGGAAAGCAGGACAAAAATGAGTTTTAGAAGATGCTTGAGTCAGGTTTTGTGATGATTAATCTTAATTGTCAATTTAATTGGATCTGGAGTCAATAAAAGACAAGCCTCAGGTGGGTCTGTGACTTCATTTCCAGAAGGATTAACTGAAGGGCAAAGTCTCTCCAAGAGTGGGTAGTACTTTCCAGAGGAACCCCAAATATAGAGAGGTCCGAGGCAAAAGGTGCTGCTTACATGCCTGCCTTGTTAACTGAAGGCCATAATTTACATTGATTCACCTTTTGTGTTGTAATTTGTGGGTTTTGATAAATGTGTAATGTCATGTACCTACCATTACAGTATCATACAGAATAATTTCACCCCCTGTTAATCCACACCATGCCCTCCCTGCTCCAATCCCTGGCAACCAGATTTGTTTGACACAGAGAAAGAGGCGGGGGGGGGAGAGAGAGAGAGAGACAATGGTCATGCCAGGGCCTCTAGCCACTGTAAATGAACTCCAGGCACATGTGCCACCTTGTGCATCTGGCTTACGTGGGTACTGGGGAATTGAACCTGGGTCCTTTGGCTTTGCAGGCAAGTACCTTAACTGCTAAGCCATCCCTCCAGCCCAGAGAGATTTTTTTTTAACTATCTATATAGTGCTGCCTTTCCAGAATGTAATGTAGTTGTAATAGATTATGTTGCCCTTATAGCTATCTCATTCAGAGTTCTGTATCTTTTGTGGCTATATAGCTCATCTCTTTATCTGTGAATAATCCATTTCATGACTATTCCTGTGTCTCTATTCTTTCACCTCACGATTGCTTTCATGCTTGGGGAGTGGTCAGTAAAGCTACTGTTAACATTCAAGTGCAGGTTTTTGTTTACTTTTATGTGTTTATTTGAGAGTGACATATAGAGAGAGAAAGAAGCAGAGAGAGAGAGAGAGAATGGGCGTGCCAGGGCCTCCAGCCGCTGAAAACGAACTCCAGATGCTTGCGCCCCCTTGTGCATCTGGCTAACATGGGTCCTGGGGAATCGAGCCTCAAACCGGGGTCCTTAGGCTTCACAGGCAAGCACTTAACCGCTAAGCCATCTCTCCAGCCCCAAGTGCAGGTTTTTATGTGGAGTTTTCAGTTTCTTTGGATAAACACCTAGGTATGTGTCATAGACAGCTGCATGATGCCAGAATGAACTTCCAAACAGACAGTTCATGGGAGGAAGGGATTTATTCAAGCTTACAGGTCCAGGGGGAAGTTCCATCAGTAGTAGAAGAGCTGCTTCCTTACATCCAAGATCTTGACACCTATATGTTTCTTCAAACAGATGCCCGGAACCTAAATTGTGCAGGGTTCTGTAATGAATGGTAGTTGATAAGTAAGCAAATGTTCTAAGTAAGCAAATGTTCTTAAGGAACCCGTATTTATGTTATGAAGATATCACTGTGTGGCAAAAGTAATTGAAAGTGACTTAGGAGTATCTTACATAGGAAATTAAAGCAAACTAATTATTTATCTACTCTGCTTCATGGAGAAATTGTTCATATTTTAAGACAATGCTTAGTTATGTAAAGGTTTTCCTTTTGAAACAATTCACATATATACATGATAGAAAAGTACCAGAAAGCAGTAGGGAGAAAAAGTGGTAATCACATATTTTTCTAGTGTGCTTTTGGAAACGTGTGTGAGGTGCCAGTTTTTTTTTTCTCCATACTTTATTAAATGAGTTAGAAAACCTCAGCAGTTATTCTAGCTCGCATCTTGGGAAGATAATGTGAAGAGCTGGTGGGCTGTGCACATGCTGTGCTAGAAGTCTGGAGTTTACTTTTGCATTCTGTAATTCCTACATTGTCCCAGCATGAAGTAGTTTTCACTGTTTTGCTTTTAAATCGTGTATATGAAGCAGAACATACTGAAGAAAATGTAGACATAATCTGTAATGACTTCTCCTTTTTCCATGAATTTGACCTTTTAAGATATTTTTATACTTCAAACCCCTTGTTATATACAAACTCCAGAAACTATGTCATCACATTGGATGCATAAGTTATAGCAGATATTAAGGTAGATTTTTATAAGAAGATACTACACTGAGGATTGACACTGTGGCTGAAAAAGAAGTGTACTTAATGGAAGCCTGACCAGAGCATAATTGAGAATGAAAACAGTCAAATGATTCCACTTTTATGCACAGAAAATAAAAGCTATTTCTCTAGCACAGGACTAGTCTGAGATAGTCAGTCTGACCTTTTGTAAATGACCTTCATTAGCTGAACAGCTGTCTTTAGCTTAGGGATATGACCTCTAGCTATAAAACCAAAAACTTTTCTATGAAGCTTATGTGACCTATTCAACTCCTAACTTATAAATTTGTTAATTAGTACAGAATATATTTTACATTACTTTACATAACCTTAGTGGCTGAAAGGACCAGAGGAATGCATGGCAGGCAGCACCATACTGCCCTAGAAAAACTCACAGACTAAATACCGGTCTTAGTTAGAATCTGCCCTGCCCAGCCTTCAGAAGCCACCATCAGAAGCCTTGAGAGAAAAATATGCAATTTTCTTCTGGTTCCATAACCATTTTCTTTCTGTTCTTTACTCTTACCAGCACTGACTTTATTCCCCTTGTCCTACAAAGTAGCCTGAGTCATTCATGTCTTCTTGTATTACTTTAGTCATTTATTTGTACTGTGGAGAATGTGGGTATGGAAGGGGTTTTTTGCCATTGCAGAAGAACACTGGATACCCGTACCACATTTTCCATCCAGTTTTCATGGGTGGCTTATGAATTGAGTCCAGGCTAGCAGGCTTTGAAAGCAAGTGACTTAATCTCTGAGACATCTTCCCCTCATCAGAGTAAAGTAATAGGATTGACAAGCTCATCTATTAACAATTCCTAAAAGTGTCACTCTATTCAGAGGTACAATAAAAGGGACCCAGAACCTGCTAGTGGAGATAAAAATTTCATAATAAATTTTGGATAGAGGGATGGAGAGATTGCTTAGTGGTTAAGGCACTTCCCTGCAAAGCCTAAGGACCCAGATCGGTTCCCCAGTACCCACATAAGCTAGATGCACAAGGTAGCACATGCATTTGGAGTTTGTTTGCAGTGGCTAGAGGTCCTGGTATGCCCATTCTCATTCTGTCTCTCAAATAAATATATATATATATATATATATTTTAATTGTTTTGGATAAAAATGCCTCCCAATATAGTCTGCCCTTTCTAGAAACCTCTTAGAAAGTCAACAGTTTATGGATTATTGGATTTCAGTGCTGGGGTTTTGTTTGGATCACTTAGAAATTTTCAATGTATACATAATATTCAAATGACTGGGCCTACCTCTCTCTCTCCCTCCCTTCTCCTCCTGCTCTTTCTTCTTCTTCCTTGCTAATAATTAAATCTAGAAAAAAAAAAAAAAAAAAAAACCACTTAAGCCCAACAAAGTAATCTTTGCACTCTAGTGTCTGAAGCAGAAGATTTGTGAGTTTGAGGCCAGCCTGGGATCTTGAGATACTGTCTCAGAAAGTAAAAATGAAACAATAGCAATAACAACAAAAATACCTAATTTTAACATACCAAGGATCTTTTTCTTTTTTCTAATCAGGACCCAGTATATGGGAAAGGAAAACTTGGAGAAATCCAGGGCCTTATTCTGGGAATGCTAGATACCTTTAACTATGAACAAGTAAGTAAGAAGCTTGCTGTATCGAAGTCTGTCCTAAGATAGAAAGAAGCTGATATTTGTGTGTGTGTCCTTTTGCCTGTACAGTTTGTATACTTTCAAAATTTTTATTTGCTAAAAATAAGGTAAACTGAGAAATACGTGTGTTCCCATTTTCAAATTTCTCTTGACCTTGGTTTACCCACAATACACACATAGAGGTGTGTATTCCAGAATGTGGCAAGGCAACTAATTCAAATTCTTTCAAGTTTTGATTCATTAGTAGTGAAACCAGTGTTTTCTTCTCAACATGAAAGTATGATCGATTTTCTGGAAAAACAATTGACTATGAATCTTTAATTCATTAAAAGACTCAGGTGTGAATATAGAAAATTGCAAAATAGAATTAAATGAATGTTCTTTTTGCTGTTCTGTTGCTACCTGGAAATGGCCATTCATCTTCCATTATCTCACAGTGTGCTTAGAGCTTTAAGCTTGGTGTGCAGATTTCTTTTTTCATAAGAAAGGTACTATTTAGGCATGTTAGTTACAGTGTCTGCTTTTCTAATAATGTAGGAAAGAAACAGAATTTGGAAGCAGAATTTTTCTTAAGTGTATGAATTCATTTTGCCAAGTGTAATGTACTGCAAACTGATGCCCCATAGGCTCATATTCCAGAATAACAGAAGCTGAATGCATTGTAGAAAAACTTTGCTAACTATGGGATTGTAGGAGGGGAAAAAAAGACTATATCCATTGGAAAGAACGAGGGTTCTTCAACAATTAAAAGTAAGTTTTTAGCCGCGTGTGGTGGTGCAGGCCTTTAATCCCAGCATTCAGGATGCAGAGGTAGGAGGATCGCCATGAGTTCAAGGCCACCCTGAGGCTAAACTGAAGCACAGAGAAGTCTGCACCTGAATTCATCTCCTTTGGGACTGACAGAAAAGTGCCTGACTGCATATTCAAGTGACACACATGAATGCTGACAATTAGGATAGTATGAAATATACTTTATAAACACATCCTTAAAATGACTATGTTATCTATGACATATCTTTATGTGATTTAATCGCAGGTGTCAGTCTTAAGTGGCTTTTGATGTCTTAAGTGATAAAAATGTGATCTCTGTCCAAGGCAGGTAAAAGCTGAGTAATGACCATTAGCTTTCCAGTTAAAGGTTATGTCAAACATTGCCAAGACTGCAGTTTCAATGAATGATCAGAGATCCATCTGAGCCCTTCAGAGAGATTATATAAATGTAATAGCTTTTGGCTTATTCAGTCATTTGAAAGCCATCAATAGTGAATCAAGCCACAGAATAGAAGAGTACACATTTCTCAGGAAGAGCTAGTAACAGACTTATTACTATGCACATTAACTGCTTGCTGTATGCACTTATTACTGGATGTACTTCCAGGTGTATACACTTAGTACTGTGCACATTAACTGCTTAAGTTTGTGGGCTTTGATGTTTGTCTTGTCCGTATTGTCTTTTTGTAGTGTATTCCAATTCCAGTTGTTCATAGCTGAGAACTAAGCCAGTCTTGCTCGTTGTTGACGTGTCTCCCATTTCGATCTTTCATAGACGTTGCTGGAAACAACCACCAGCCTTCTGAACCAAGATCTCCACTGGTCATTGTGTAACCTGAGGGCCTCTGTCTCAAGAGGACTCAATCCCAAACAGGATTACTGCTCTATATGTTTACAACAGTACAAAAGACGCCAAGAAATGGCTGACGAAATCATTGTCTTTAGGTAAGAGAGGGAAGGAAATGTTACCTTGCTATGGGTCCAAGTGTAGTATTACCAGAAAGTTGTACACGTAAATGCCAAGTCACAGCCAGTCATCCAAGCAGTGGACAAGGCAGTTCCTGCCCCCACAGCCCTCATGTTTTGCATGGGAGTGGAGTGGGGTGATTGGGATATTCAGATAACACACAATCCCTGAGTATTAATAGCCATGAAGAAAAATAAAAACAAAACCAAGTAGAATGGAACGCTGAAGTGCTCTGGAGAAGAACTGCTGTTTGAAGAAAGTACAGTGAGGGACTACATCGCTTGGGGTAATCTTTGAGCAGAATGAGAGGCAGAAGTGAAGTTGTGGCTTGTCATTTGGACTCAGTATATTTTAGGACTATGGCCAGCTTGCCGTTACATTAGATGTGGCATGTGTGGGGAACTTAGGAGCTGGGTGAAGATGATACCCTTGCTTGAGGGGGTCAAGGTCAAGGAACTGGGAAAATCAGGTGTCCTGTCTTACAGATTTTAGGTTTGAGAAAGCTGTTAGCCACCCAAGCAGCATTATCTGTTTCATAGATACTCTTATCAGAAATCTTGACACATGCTTGGACTGGGGATATAAACTTAGAAATCATCAACATATAAATGATACTTAAACCACAGCTCAGAGAGAGGCCTCATACAGAAGTGAAGAGGCTATTCTCAGGAACAGAGAGAGTTTGTCCAAATTACATGGGTAGAGGAAACATATGGACCCTGGACCAAACTTCTAGAGTTCAAATCTTGACTCTGCCACATGCCAGCTGTGAGATTTAGACAAGTTAATTACCTTGTTATAGCTTAGTTTCCTTATTCATAAGTGGAAATAATAAGAGTGTATATATCCCAGGGTTTTGTGAAGAGTAAATGAGTACCTAGCATGAGTAAGCACTTTGTAAGTGTCAGCTGTGCAAGAAGATTGGCAGGTTTAGAGATTGAATGAGAAATAGTTCTCTTCGCACAAAGAACCAATGCACTCAGCAGTTATTTATAGCACCCCCTGTACACCAGATCCTCCTCTTCAGTAGGCTAGAAGACGCATGAATAAAACAAAGGAATTGACATTCTAATGACAGGGGCAGGCAGTAAACCAATGCACAGGTAGATTGTCAGATAGCAGAATGTCAGATAGCATATACAGAAAAAACAATAAAACATGCAGAGGGATACACAGGGGATTGGGGGGACAGATACTTTAAACAGAGTGGTGGTTAGGAAGGCCTTCCTGTTGAAATGACTTAGGAACAGACAATTTAGAAAATAAATAAAAATAAAACATAACCAGGCGTAGTGACGCACACCTTTAATCCCAGCACTCGGGAGGCAGAGGTAGGAGGATCACCATGAGTTTAAGGCCACCCTGAGACTACATAGTAAGTTCCAGGTCAGCCTGAACTAGAGTGAGACCCTATCCCAAAAAAAACAAAATAAGTAAGTATATAAATAGAACATGCTATAGAAGAAAGAGAATATTGGACACTAATGGTTTCTAAAGAGCAGTTTAAAGGACATGTGTGATAGAACAAGATCTAAGGAAGTGTCCATGCAGTCTCTTGGGAGAGTGCCCCAGCAGATCATGGGCCTCGGAGGCTGTGGAGCAGCACCCTTCTAGCCTGCTTGAGAAGCGGGGGGTGCGTGGGTTAGTGGACCTGAGTAGAGTTAAGGAAAAGGGCAGTGATCCAAGAGGATCTGAGAAAGGAGCAGAGTCCACATTGTGCAGGAGCGAGGTCATTGTAAGAAGCTAAACTGCTCTCACCTGAGAAGTCACTGGGTGGTGCTGGGGATGGGAGTGACAGCCTGACTTATGTCCTAAGGAACAGTCTGATTTTGTTGTTGTTGTTGTTCATCTTTATTCATTTATTTGAGAGCGACACAGAGAGAGAAAGAGGCAGATAGAGAGAAAGAGACAGATGGGCGCACCAGGGCTTCCAGCCACTGCAAATGAACTCCAGACGCGTGCGCCCCCTTGTGCATCTAGCTAATGTGGCTCCTGGGGAATCAAGCCTTGAACCGGGGTCCTTAGGCTTCACAGGCAAGCGCTTAACCGCTAAGCCATCTCTCCAGCCCAACAGTCTGATTTTTGTGTTAAGAATGAACTAGGGGCTAAAGGGGGAAAGCGGAGTGGCCAGTAAAACTATTGCAATAATAACCCATGTGAGAGATGGCCTAGAACCATAGCAAAAAAAAAAAAAAAAAGGAAGAAGAGAAACTAGTAGTAGTGGCAGGATTCTGTGCATAACTGGAAGGTAGATCCAACAGGATTTACTTCTGCATTTGCTCATCATGCGAAAGACAGAGATTGGTCAAGGATGACTCCAGTGTTTGAGCCTGAGAAGCTGGGACGATGTAGTTTCTGTTTATTGAGATATACATGTGAGGATTGGGATGGAAAATAAAGCTTGATCTTGGATGTGTCCAGTTAAGATGTCGACTGTGTTAGGTCAGGACAAAATGGAGTCACCCAGGACAGCAGAAGAGCACACAGCAAGATGGCAACAGAGGAGCCATCCACATGCCTCGAGAAACTGTCCAGCCATTATCCCTCCCCTGCCTAACAAGATGGCAACAGAGGAGCCATCCACATGCCTCGAGAAACTGTCCAGCCATTCTCCCTCCCCTGCCTAACAAGATGGCAACAGAGGAGTCATCCACATGCCTCGAGAAACTGTCCAGCCATTATCCCTCCCCTGCCTAACAAGATGGCAACAGAGGAGCCATCCACATGCCTCGAGAAACTGTCCAGCCATTATCCCTCCCCTGCCTAACAAGATGGCAACAGAGGAGCCATCCACATGCCTCGAGAAACTGTCCAGCCATTATCCCTCCCCTGCCTAACAAGATGGCAACAGAGGAGTCATCCACATGCCTCGAGAAACTGTCCAGCCATTCTCCCTCCCCTGCCTAACAAGATGGCAACAGAGGAGTCATCCACATGCCTCGAGAAACTGTCCAGCCATTATCCCTCCCCTGCCTAACAAGATGGCAACAGAGGAGCCATCCACATGCCTCGAGAAACTGTCCAGCCATTATCCCTCCCCTGCCTAACAAGATGGCAACAGAGGAGTCATCCACATGCCTCGAGAAACTGTCCAGCCATTCTCCCTCCCCTGCCTAACAAGATGGCAACAGAGGAGCCATCCACATGCCTCGAGAAACTGTCCAGCCATTATCCCTCCCCTGCCTAACAAGATGGCAACAGAGGAGTCATCCACATGCCTCGAGAAACTGTCCAGCCATTATCCCTCCCCTGCCTAACAAGATGGCAACAGAGGAGCCATCCACATGCCTCGAGAAACTGTCCAGCCATTCTCCCTCCCCTGCCTAACAAGATGGCAACAGAGGAGCCATCCACATGCCTCGAGAAACTGTCCAGCCATTATCCCTCCCCTGCCTAACAAGATGGCAACAGAGGAGTCATCCACATGCCTCGAGAAACTGTCCAGCCATTATCCCTCCCCTGCCTAACAAGATGGCAACAGAGGAGTCATCCACATGCCTCAAGAAACTGTCCAGCCATTATCCCTCCCCTGCCTAACAAGGCTCCAGGTCTAGATTTACTGCCCCCTTATCTCTCACTGGGTCACTTCTGGTCTCACCCTATGGCTAATGTAAAGAACAGAAATTTACTGCCCCAACAAAGAAATTCCTTCCTTTCCTCACCTTCCCCCATCTAAAGAGCCTGTAAAGCCCACTATCTGTAACCCCAAGCTGACTGCTCCCCTCCTGAGAGTCAGTCCTGGCAGCTCGTGTTCTTCCCTGAATCAAAACTTCCATCTTTGCCTCAGAGTGGTCTCGTGGTCCTTGGTCACTCCTGAACCTTACATACTAGACATCCACAGTAGAGCTCTTAAGGAGACAGATACAAAGGACTTAAGAAAGACTAGTTCTGTGGAACTGGAACTAATTTTACCAAAAGAGCAAGGCTAGGTAGAGGAAGGAAGAGCAGGAGAAGCAGTTAATACAGAGAAGGAAAAATCGGAGAGAAAGGAAAATATAAAGACCACAGAAAAGGACTCTTCTAGGCTAGTCTCATGTTAGATTAGAGAGAGGGGGAGAAGCCAGAATAGATGACTGAGCAGCATACTTAGAACTCGACCCCCTGGGAAACCTGTCTGCTACTTCAGCTTCATCAGTAGAGAATATCTTCATCGGAATAGCTTAAGAGTGCTCTATAGTAATGACACTTTTGCTAATGTTTCATCAAGTTGTAGATTGATTTGAATTTGGTTGGATAGATCACTCCTCTTATTAGCACGTTACTTAAATAACTATGCTTTTCCTAATTGCCTTTCTTTTTTCAAATAACCTAAAAATGGAATTTCACAGTTTGAGGGTTAACTCAACTCAGAGGACTATGATCGTGTTGTTACTCATAACTTAAGAATTCAAGTATGTGTATGTGAGTCTCAGTTTTTAAAATCAAGGACATCGATTTCCTCTCCTGCTTCTTGTCCTGTAAAGCCATCAATGCGTTCTTATTCTTTACCATATACAAGTGCACTGTATGGTACTTCGTGTTTATGGGTTGTATGATAAGGAAAAGTACACATTATTTGTCTTATTTTGTAGCTGTGGCCATTTGTATCATTCATTCTGTCTTCAAAACAAAGAATGCACCATAGAAATTGAGGGCCAAACAAGATGGACATGTTACAAATGCAGCTCAAGTAATAAAGCAGGAAAACTAAGTGAAAATTCATCTGAAATTAAAAAAGGAAAGATAACCTCATCACAGGTAAGACTTGTTGTAGTGCCAAGATAGTCTTTTCTTGCCAGTGTCTTTTAGGCCTGGCTCATTTTCTTCAGGTCCTAAGAGCCTCAACAGGTTTAGCTGATGGGTGTTGAGTATGTGGCATCCTCTACTTAGTCCTGTTTAATGCTGGAAGAACCCACTGGGTCTGCTCACACTGACAAATAAGAAGACATGATCTGCCCTGTAGCACATTTTGAAATCTAGTTGAGTAGAGGAGATGGAGACATAAGTGTGCTTTTAAGAACCTTTGAACAGATAGCATAGGACTGACGAGTACTCGCAGGTACTGACGAGTACCTGTATGCCAAGAATGGGGAATGACCTCTTTCAGGGCTAGGGATGGGCAAGGTGCCACCGTGTGTGCTCTGTGCATGTTTTCTCAATCAGATAGCTTTCTTCAAAGAACCGGATGCAATAGTATTCATTTGGGAGTCTCACTCTTGGACTCCATAGTTGTATTTACTGACATCATTGCTAAGCAGGCAGTAGAGCAGAGTGAACTCTACCGCTTGGCAGGTTTTAAGAGAACACACTTGACAGCATGAGGGGTTCTGAAAGCCAGCAGGGTTGTGGCTTCCTTGTTTGGCTGTTCTTAGGGACTCTTTGTCTTTCTTTTCTCTTTGTTTTTAATTCCTGCTTCTTCCTCCCATAACCCTAGCGCTGGCTGTCACATCTCATAGAGAAAAGTCGGACTTGCTACTTGACTCTCGCTTCATCCGGTTTCAGCGTTGCTCCTGAAGCAATATTGTGACTGGCTTCTCTCTGAATAATGGCTCAGAATTTCTATACTCCTGTGGCAGGAATTCCATTCACATATGTACCCAGCTTGTACTGAACAGCTAAGTGCTGGGATACAGTATGGTAGATAACGTGAACATTATCTTATTTGTGGATTTTACATCCATGAAGTTAAAAGCAGATCATGAGTATCTGCTATGAATTCAAAAGATCTGACATCTAGGCTGATGCTTAACAATTAAAGCTGCCTGCTTACAAAGCCTAATGTCCTGGGTTCAGTTCCCCAATACCCATGTAAAACCAGACACAAAGCAGCACATGATTTGGCATTCATTTGCCGTGGCAAAAGACCCTGAAGCACACACACATGTAGACACAAATACGCACACAGGCGTGCACACTTCCACACAAGTAAATACACAAATAAAATTTCTAACACCCATTTTGTTAATTTTCTTGAAATCAACTGGACGCTCAATTCTCTGATAACCTAGAGTTAGGAATGCCACAATTTGAGGATTCAGTTCCATAAGACTGCCCTTTTGTCATGTGACAGTCACAAACAGAACACCACACTTCTGTCCACCCTGGCTACAAATTCAGGGATCCCCATGACCCAACTCTAGGTTTGGCATAAATAACAAGGATAACTCTGAGAACTCAGGAACGTTTTATTTACATTTACCAGTCATTATAAAGCTTGGGAACAGCAAATGGAAAGGAGAAAAGGAAAGCGCTGGTGGGGAAGGAGTGAGTGGAATTCTGTTCTTCTCTGGGCTCACCTTCCCCCCCACCCCCACTTCTTATGCCTTTCCCAACCCCAAAGGACAGTGCTGGTGGGGAAGGAGGAAGTGAAGAGTCTGTGCCCTCTCTAGGCCCACCTTCCTCCCTCTTCCTATGCCTTCCCCAGCCCCAAAGCTCTGCAAATCCCATTGTTAGGATTTCATTATATAGTCATGGTTGACTAAGTCATTGGTCATTTGTGACTGAACTAGTCTTCAGGCCCCTCACCTCCACAAAGGTTGGGGAAATGGGGTGAAAATTTGAAACCTCTACCCTTACTGGTCTTTCCCGTAGCTTACTCTCATTTTAAAGCTTTATATAAGGGCTCGCAGCCACCAGTCATCTCATTAGCATACGAAAGATACTCATCACTCAGGAGATTACTAGGGTTTTAAGAGCTCTGTGCTAGGAACCTGGGACAAAAGCCAAATATATGTCTTTTGTTGCATAAGTACTTATAGATGAACTATGCTAGAAGAGCAGAAAATGAGTGTACGCGCACCAGATATGAGAGGTCACACAAGACTTCCTAGAAGTGCTGTGTTAGCCACTCCTGTGGTGGGTGGGAGGGCGGGGAGTAAGACAAGTTGAGATGCGAGGGGAGATGATGTAAGCAATAAGGCAGGCAGATAGAACCTCATGTGAAACACACACGTCAGCCCTGTTCTGAAGAAGAAAGGGGCGCAGAACTAGAATTTGAGCATGATCGCATCTAGAGGGTAAAAGAGTGGTATTGCCTCCCTCAAAAGTCTCCCGTATTGGGCTGGAGAGATGGCTTAGTGGTTCAGCACTTGCCTGTGAAGCCTAAGGACCCCGGCTCAAGGCTCAATTCCTCAGGACCCACGTTAGCCAGCTACACAAGGTGGCGCACGCATCTGGAGTTCATTTGCAGTGGCTGGAGGCCCCGGCGTGCCCATTCTCTCTCTCCCTCCCTCCCTCCCTCCGTCCCTCCCTCCCTCTCTCTCTGCCTCTTTCTCTCTGTCTGTCACTCTCAAATAAATTTTTTTAAAAAGTCTCCCACATCTCTTAGAAGTCAACCTTTCCCCCAGCTCTTGACCCCTGGAAGCCACTGATCAGTTTTGACCTAATTTGGAAGATCATTCTTTTGCATGTGGCAAGCCATTGAATTGCCTTTGTACCTTAGTTTGAAAAGCAGAATTTATCATGTGTCTCTAAGTTTCCTGTTCTGTTCCACTGACCTACATATCTGTCCTTTCTCTAGTACTATATAGCTGTGGTGGCTTGATTCAGGTGTCCCCCATAAACTTATGTGTTCTGAGTGCTAGGTCCCCAGCTGATGGTAATTTAGGAATTGGATCTCCTGGAGGCAGTGTATTGTTGGGGGCAGGTTCATGGCTGTCATAGCCAGCTTCACCTTGCCAGTGTCTGGCACACTCTTCTGTTGCTGTTGTCATCTAATATTGGCCAGGAGCCTCCCCTCAATCCTATAAACCAGAATAACCGTTTCCTCCCACAACCTGCTTTGTTTAGGTGCTTTCTGCCAGCAATGAGAAACTGACCGCAGCAATGGCTTTATGGGAAATCTGGTTACCAGGTTATATTGATCCTTCAACTTGGTTCTTCTTTCTAATATTGGACCATTCTGCTTCTGTTGCCTTTCATTATGAATTTTAAAGTCAGCTTGTTGCTTTCTACAATAAAGAAAAGAAGAAAAGTAAAAGAAAACATGCAAGCCCATTGGGGTTTACTGGGATTATATTGAATCTGTAGACAATTTGGGAAGAGTTGATATCGTAACGATTTTGAATCAGTCCATTAACATGCATACCTCTCTATTTGAATTTAAAATCTATTTCATCAGTTGTATAGTTTCTAGAATAAAAATCCTGAGCATGTTTTATAGAATTTATTTCTAAGTATTTAGTATATCTTACTGTTCAGTTAGTCAAGGTTATCTAGATGAACATAACTGATAGAATAGATATTTATTATAGATGGATTTAGTAGATAAATTTCCAGGATATGGGCAGCGCAGTCCTACAATGGCTGTCTGCAGGCTGGAGAGTCTGAGAACCAGTGGCTGCTCAGTTCATGAGCCTGGTACCTCGGCATTTCCAGTGTAGCACTGAAGGCCTGGAGTATTCCTGGAAAGTTCATTTGTCTTCAGTCCACGTTGGGGGGGCTGATGAAGCTGGGCTCCGGTGTCCATGGAGAAGCAGCAGGGTAGATGAACGCATCCGCAAGCATGGGCAGCCAAGCAAAAGGCACCTTGTTCTCCTGGAGCATCTTTACCTATCGTCGCCCACAGGGAGAGCCACTCACTCCAGGAGAAGTCTCCTCCCACTAGTCCTTCCTAGAAACACCCCACAGACCTGCCTGAGAGAAGTATTTCTTACTTAATTCCTAACCTAATCAAATTGGCAGTAGAATTTAGCCATCACAAGCCCACCTCTTGTCATCTTAACACAAGACCACATCTTACATCATGCTTATTTTCCAAATGAAGACAATAACAAAGTCATAATTCGACCTAACATGATATACATATCCCTTGTGCAACTGGAAACACACTAGTCTCCCCCCCCAATACAAAGCAAAGTCCCTCCCTGTGGAATGATTAGTTTCTAGTACCCAATAATTTTAATAATGACATAGGTTTATCAACACTTAACTACTGATATCTCATCCAATTTTAATTACATACAGAAAAGAAATAAAGGGAAGAAAAATTTATCTTCTTAATATGTATACACATGCATACTCTTTTTAAATAACAATAGATTTTTTAAAAAATCTATTTATTAAGCCGGGCGTGGTGGCGCACACCTTTAATCCCAGCACTCGGGAGGCAGAGGTAGGAGGATTGCTGAGAGTTTGAGGCCACCCTGAAACTACATAGTGAATTCCAGGTCAGCCTGGACTAGATTGAGACCCTACCTCGAAAAACCAAAAAAAACAAAATCTATTTATTTAAATGAGAGAAGGAGAAAGATAATAGATGCACCAGGGCCTGTTGCTACTGCAAGTGAACTCCAGACACATATGCCACTTTATACATCTGGCTTTATGTGGGTACTTGGGAATTGAACCCACACTGACAGGCTTGGAAAGCAAGCACCTTTTACTGCTGAGCCATATCTCCAGCCCCACATGTTCACAAACACTCTCCAAAACAGGACGGACACACTTACGGCAATTACAATCCTTGCCTGTAACTGGTTATGTGGTCTTAGCTGATATTTGTGACTGTCTTCCTCTACTACGTGGAGGAGTGACCCACACCTTCATTCTGAACGGTCTGGATCATTCATCACCCTGCCTTGATTGGGTTGTTGTAGTTTCCTGATGACCTTGATCACAGGACATGGTAACACTAAGAGATGCTCTAAAGGATCTTCTGCACCCCAGACATCCTCCTCCCTTGTGTAACAGTGGTCCAGTTTCGTCCGGGTAGTCTGGACCAGTCACCCTGCAAACACTGTGACTCTTCTCCTATTCTGTTGAGTCAAGGGCATCAGGAACATGAAGTGACCAGGGGGAAGTCTTAGTTTCCCACTCAATGGAATGTCTTTGTATCTCCTGGCAGAAGTGTGACTGTCGTTGGAACCAAGTCTTCTAGGCCAGCGGAGTATACGGTTGTGGGAACAAGAAGCAAGTATCACTTGGGGTGGTGATGAGTGGTACCATTGCTATTTCCACCCCTTGATTCCTGTTCCCATGGACCTTGGCTACTAGTACCTTGTATTGGACATTGATTCAGGGCATATATAGCCATCTAGAGAACAGTGCTCTAGACCTCCAGCCTAGCTGGCACTGTAACTGTTCCTTCCTTTTCTTTCTTTTTTTTTTTTAAGTTTTTTTTTTTTCTTTTTCCTTTGAGGCAGAGTCTCATTCTAGCTCAGACTGACCAAGAACTTATTCTATAGCTGCAGGGTATCCTTGAGCTCACAGTGATCCTCCTACATCTCAGCCTCTAAAATGGTTGAGACTAAAGGCGTGCACCTCCACATGTGGCATATAACTTTCTCTAAAAGCCCACCACCTGCTGAGATCACTGTTTGATGAGCATTTACATGGGCCACAGGTATCTTTACATCTTTGGCCCGTTTGGAGAGACGAGCCCACATAGCCCTTCGCCAGGTGTCTTTCTCACCAGTTTTCTAACTGGGCTCCTTCCATGTCCCTCTCCACCCAATCAACCTATTGACTATAGCCCACAGGTTGCATCAATATATATCCAGTGTGTAATCAGTCTATAAGCACACATCTGGCCAATGTTCCTTCCAAGCAAAATACACAACCATATGCACTGCCCGAAGTTCTGCCCTTGTGAAGATTCCCCTTCCCCATAATCCTTCAGAGTTTTCCAGAAAGGAGCTGTAATGCTGCAATACTCACTTAAGGGTGGTGCATGCCTAGCATACAGATCCATCTGTACACTGGGCCCTGGTCTCCTCAGTCAACCCATCAGGGCAATGGCAGACAGAGGTGCTGTTTAGAGCCTTAGGCCCTCTGAGTAAATCACAGAAAGTGCCCTTTGGAATTTGGAGCAAGGCCCTGATGTCTTCTGTAGACTATTACTCTCTTTTCAAGGACAATATATATAAAATAGTTGTTCTTAAGACATTGGATATAGGCAGTTAAAGATAGTGATCCACCAAAGAAAATAAACACATGATTAGAAGAGGCTCAGCAGTTAAAGGTGCTTGCTTACAAAGCCTGATGGCCTAGGTTCAATTTCCCAGCACCTATATAAAGCCAGGCACAGCATGGTGCATGCATCTGTGATCCCAGCGCACCTAGCACAATGGTAAGTGGAGCCAGGAGAATCTAAAGCTTATGGGCCAGACTTGTGTGCAACAGCAAGAGACCCAATCTCAAAGAAGGTAGAGCACAGACAACTGCTCTGACCTACACACACAATTCAAACCAAAACAAAACAAAAAAACCTAGGGTTGCCTATTGCCCATAGATTACTGCCTGGAGAAACTAGCTAAACCATGAGTTAGACTGGGAGAACAGAGGCAAGACTCAGCAGTCTTTCTCAGTCAAGAAGACAGAAGTAGGAGTCCAAGAATATCAAGGTGGCTAGGGTTTAGAGACAGATTAGAGAACAAGAAGCCAAAGAAAATAAGAACAAGAGAGGTGAGGAAACTACTTGAGTTAAAAAAGTACCACCCAGGGCTGGAGAGATGGCTTAGCGGTTAAGCACTCACCTGTGAAGCCTAAGGACCCTGGTTCGAGGCTTGATTCCCCAGGACCCACATAAGCCAGATGCACAAGGAGGCACATGCATCTGTAGTTCGTTTGCAGTGGCTGGAGGCCCTAGAGTGCCCATTTTCTCCCTCTCTCTCTCTCTCTCTCTCTCTCTCTCTCTCTCTCTCTCTGTGCTCTCAAATAAATAAAAATAAACAACAAAAAAATTTTTTTAAGTACCACCCAGCAAGATTATCTGGAACAATGTCCCAAACTGCTGTAGAGCTAGGAATGATGTCTGTTCCCACCAGCCCATCTAGAAAGTTTCATCACTTACAAGGCAGCATTAAAACTACTAAAGTAGGTCTTACCTGGTGGAAAGAGAGGGCGCCAACCCTAGCGTAAGTACTCCCATGATCAAATCTTAAAAGCAAACCCTAAAAAGATCAAACTATTTCCAGACATTTTAACCACATTTCAGAAGAGAGCTGAAGGGTATATTAGGAACTTAAAACACATATAACACCTAACAATATAAAATTCATAGTTGTGGCACTTGGTCAAAAATTACCAGGCAGGCAAAGAAGGAATGTCATAATGAAAAGAAAAAAAAATCCATTGCAAGTTTCTGTCCCAGAAATGACACAGGTGATAGAATTGACAGGGACATTTAAAGGTACTGTAGTCATACTCCATATGTTTAAGAAACTACAGGAAAAGTGAACATATTAAATTGAGATACGAAAGTTAGAAAAAGGTGTGAGGAGATGGCTTGGTGGTAAAATGTTTGCCATGTAAGCATGAAGACCTGAGTTTGAATCCCTAGAGCCCATGTAAAAATGCACAGTGTAGCGCCTTGCACCAGTAGTCCCAGCACTGGGAAGGTGGAGACAGGAGAATCCCTGGGGCCTGTCGGCAAGGTTGTTAGCCCAGTGCGTGATGTCCAGATTCAGTGAAAGATCCTGTTTCAAAAAGTAAAGTGAAGAGCAGTTAAGTAAGACACCTCATGTTGACTTCTGGCCCCCATGCACACGTGTACCTAAACATACATAAACATGTATGCACACTACACACATATACAAAGTCAGAAAAAGTCAGTAGAGCATCTAGAGATGAAAACTGCAATGTCTGAGATGAAGAATACACTTGAAGAGGTTATCAGCATCGTGGGCATTGCAGAAGAAACAGGACTTTATACCAGCAGAAAGGAGTGAGTCTGGCCTAATGTTGATACTTATCCAAATTTGGTGAAAATAACATTAACCTATGGATCCAAAAAGTTAATAGTAAAAAACACCGCATACCTAGTTATATCACAGTCACAGTCAGACTGCTGAAACCAAGGCTAAAAATACCTTTAAGGGCTGAGGAGATGGCTCGTGCTTGAAGGCACTTGATTGCAAGGCCTGAAGTCTGGGTTAGAGTTCAAGACACTTATGGAAAGCCAGACAGGCATTTGTTTGCAGCAACGAGAAACCTTGTCATGCCCCCCCCACACACACACACATGCATTAATAAATAAATAAAACAAAAAAGTTTTGAACTTCTTTTAAAGGATCCAAGGATAAGACAATGATGGCTGACTTCTTATTTTAAGAAAGTGAAGGCTAGAAAAGCAACATGATGCCCCATCATGGACCCAGGCAGCAACCTCATCAAATATTCCTAGACATACTTTAGCTCAGGTCAGAATTGGTTGTTGGATGACATTGGGTGTCAGAAAGTTGTTTTTCTTTAGTGTGTGTATGTATATGTGTATATTAAGGGAAGGGGGAGGCATGTGCCACTGCGCACATGTGACGGTCTGGGGACAACCTCTGGGTGGTATTTGTCCCCTCCCGTATTGTTTTTGCTTCTGGATTCTCCTAGCTCTGCCTCCCATTGTCATGGTCACATTGGGATCACAGACACATGCACTACTTTGCATCCAGCTTTACATAGTTGCTGAGGAATTGAACTTGTACTGGCAAGCTTACAAGCCAGCACCTTTGGCTGTGGGCCATCTCCCCAGCATTCTGTTTTTGTTTTTTAAAAAATCCTTTTGGGGGCTAGAGAGATGGCTTAGTGGTTAAGGCACTTGCCGGCAAAGCCAGAGGATCCTGGTTCAACTCTCCAGGACCCATGTAAGCCAGATGCACAAGGGGATGCATGCATCTGAAGTTGGTTTGCAGTGGCTGGAGGCCCTGTCGTGCCCATTCCCTCCCTCCCTCCCTCCCTCTCTCTCTCTTTGCCTCTTTTTCTCAAATAAAATCTATTTTTAAAAAATTAAAATTAAAAATCCTTTTAGATTCAGAGCTATTTAGATTTTAGAATTACATGTCAGGAGAAAATTTGATAATAATTATTGTTAAATGTTTGTACTATTTTTAAGCAAGGAATTAAATGAATATGTTTTAACAGAAAGCAAGCTTTGTGGCAATGTTTATGAATGTTTATGACAACCTTTTAAATAGTTTTTAAAAATGAATGCAAACAAAATATCCAACAATTGGTTAATTATGTTTGTGAATACAATGAATGAACTGCTTTGTAACCATGCAAAAAGTCACATTCTAGAGAAATATAGTGAAATAATATCATTGTCTAACATAAAAAGGTCACAAAAGAGTATGATTCCAAATGTTAATCATAGCTACTGTGGTGTGGCTTGACTGTGATTTTTCTTTTCTTTTCTTTTTATTTTTATTTTTTATTTTTGGCCAAGCAGCTAGTTTTACTACTTGTTAACCATTCTTAAGTGGCTTTTTGGTTTTTTTATTTCTTTATTTGAGAGAGAGTGAGAGTGAGTATGGGGTGTCGGGACCTCTTTATACTGCAAATGAACTCCATACCATGCACCACTTTGTGCCTCTAGCTTTACATGGGTGCTGGGGAATTGACCCTGGACTGACAGCCTTTGCAAGCAACTGCCTTTCACCACTAAGCCACCTCCATAGCCCTTTTTTCTTTTAATTTTATTGACAACCTCCATTTATTGACAAACTCCATTATGCATACACACAATGTACCCTAATCATAACCCCCTCCCACCCCACAGTCTTTTGTCTCTCCTCCCCTGTCTCACCTCCATTAAACCCCTTCTTCTTCTTTCCAACTAGTCCCTGTTCTGTTTTGATGTCATCAGGGTTTTTTGCCATCATATTATGCAGGCCTTGTGTAAGTAGTGTCGGGCACTGTGAAGTCATGAGTGCAATGGTCACTTAGTGCTGACTGTGATTTCTGCTTGCTTTTTTATAATTCTTAAATTTCCATCCATTCATATGTATTTTATAATCAGAGAGAGTAATAAGGATGATATTCCTATTGTGCTTAAACTTCAGCTCAGATTATGTCAGAAATCATTTCTTCATAAACAGAGATCACAAAAGGTCCGCATTATTAAGGCCAGATCTCTATGTCATCCATACCCCCAAATCTGGTGTCTGCACCCCTGCACTGCCTGGGGCATTTCCAGGAGGAATCCTGTCAAATAAGATCTTTCCTGAGGGATGCTGGTCCATTTCTGTTGCCACATCAAACACTTTCTGACTTAATCGCTAGAGAACAGACTGCTCAGATAAATTGTCCACCACATCATCTAGTTCCTGGCCCATTTTAAAATGTCTACAGATCCTTTCATGAGGTCATTTTTTAAGCTTAAATATATACTTTTCTTTGAAAAATCTATTTTTCCCCTTTTCAAAAGGAGCATAGCAGGAGTTAAAATTGGATCACTTTTTGCAAGCTACATCATACATCTGGAGTGAATTCCAGAGTATTAATGTCATGGTATGTTACACCAAGGACTGTCAAGTCCAATTTTTGCAGACTTGATAAATCTGAAAGGGCAGTCTGGAAAGCCAGCAGTTTTGATCCTTAAACCAAGGTATGCTTTCTGAAGTCATTCTTGAAGTCAGAGAGAAAAGGTAACAAAGCCTGTCACATGGTCCTACCTGCATGGTGATGAGCCAGCGATGAAAGCTGCCTCCTCCTGTGTACTGCGGGATCTTGTCATTAGACTGTCAGAGCGAAGTCCTGAGATCCTGAGGGCAGCTCCTCGCCCAGTGCCTCTTACTCTCCATCATTCTCAACACAGCACCTAGTTTCTACCAAACTACTTAGAGTAATAATTATACCTTTATAAATTAATAGGTGGATATTCAGATATAGATGAGCCTCTACCTAATGTGTGCTGGAATTCACTATGCTCATTTTATTGTAGAAAGATATTTTATTGTAGAAGGATATTTTATAAGACATTCAATTTCTTTGATAGATATATGCCATTCATATTTCCTATTTCACCATGAGTCCATTTTTTTAAGTTCTATTTTAAGAACTATGTCATTTTCATTTGTTTATCAGTTTTGTTGATGTTTTTTCAAAGGACCAACTTTTGGCTTTAATAATTTTCTCTGTTACTGTGTTTTACTTTTTATTTCATTATCTCCATTCTTCGTTATTTCCTTTTACTTAGTTTCGTTTTATTTTAAACTTCTTTTTCTAATTTCTTTTTTTAAAATATTTTATTTTTATTTGTTTAGTTATTTATTTATTTGACAGAGAAAGAGGGAATGAGGGGGAGAGAGAGAGAGCGTGTGAGAGAGAAAGAGAATGGGGATGCCAGGGCTCCAGCCAGTGCAGATGAACTCCAGATGTGTGCATCCCCTTGTGCATCTGGCTAACGTGGGATCTGGAGAATTGAACCTGGATCCTTTGGCTTTGCAGGCAAATGCCTTAAACCCTAAGCCATCCCTCCAGCCCAAATTTCTTTTTATTTTTTATTAAGTAGACAGTTTATATGGACACATCATGTGTTGGTACCATCATTTCCCTCCTCCTTACCCCCATTCCACCATCCCACTGAGGGTCCTCCTCAATGGGATTACTTGTATTCACCATGAAGTTGCAGGCTATGAGTTACGACAGCAGCAGTCGGTCATTGTGGCGGGGGGCAGTGACTCTGGATATTCCCACCCATTCCATGGCTCTTACAGTCTTTCTTCCCCCTCCTCTGCAAAATTCCCTGAGTCTTGGTGTGTGTGCTTTAAGTCTACTTCAGTGTTATGTTCCCAGAAGCTTCTGAATTTCTGCTTTGGCATGTTTTGGGCATCCTCGGTGTCTGTCTCTGTCACCCGGCACTAGTTGTCAGGCTCACCATGGAAACATTACTCTTGCTCATTTCACCAGTTCCTCTGTGGTTTCACCTGGGCCCTGGCTGATGTGTGAGGGGTGGTTTATCTCCTCAGTTCTCCATGCCTTCTGAAAAAGAAAAGCAGATTCTCCAATGGAGAATGATTTCAGCATAGGTTAACTAGATTAAACAATGAAAATTAAGAGAGATTTTGATGAGTGTAGCCTCTCTTTTGGCAAAAGACTAGTGGGAGCTTCTCATTGGAGTCCATGATCTTGATCTCCATAGGAGTCTGACTTGGTTCCCAGTTCCAGCTAAGGGTTCCTTTTTAGTGAGCAAATCTCTTAGCCAATCAGAAGGCCACTGGTTACCCACGTAAGCTGGGTGCGCCTATTGTACAGGCGTGTACATCTTGTCCAGCTGGTTGCTTTCATATAGCAGTGTCCCCTGCTAGCACACAACATTGTTGGCCATTTTCCCTTAGCTCATGTAGCGCTTTCCAGCACTATACAGGCAGACCATCTGGAAACTAGCTTCCTTCCAGATTCCAGCAGGCTGCCTCAAAATAGTCTTACCTTTTACCTCAGGCAGGTAATCAAGTGCTTTGACAGAAGCCCTCCCCCCCATGGAGTCTGGGACCTCATGGTTCTCTCCAATCAACAGCTCAACATGGGCTGTAACCAATTTCTGGTACTGGAAGTTATAGACCACAGCCAAATGTTTTGGGATTGGGCTTCATCCCACCCTCTCCAGGGCTTTGCTTACCAAACAATCCCTGCATGCTCCTGTGGAAGGTTGTATCTTTTAATCTGCTGTCCTGGAGAAAGCATGGTACCAATTCATTTTATATGTAATTTTTTGTGTATCTCCCCCACCCTCCCATTCCCTCTTCCCCAAATACTTCCATACCTATTATCTGACCCTCAAGTTGCCTGTCAGGTGTCCCTGCAACTAAGTGTGATCCAGGTTATGAACCACAGATGAGGGAGAGCATGCAGCACTGGTCTTTCTGTGCTTGTGTGAGTTCACTCGGTATGATCTGTTCCAAGTCTGTCCATTTTCCTGCAAATTTCATTGTATCATGATTCCATTGTGTATATGCGCCTAATCTTCACTATCCAGTCATCAAACAATAGGCACCTGGGTTGATTCCAATTCTTAGTGCTCATGAATTGAGCAGCTGTAAACATCGTTGGGCAAATATCTCTGGAGTGAGGTAGATATGGTAGATACCCAGTAGAGGAATAGCTGGGTCACTTGTTAGCTTTATTTTCATCTTATTCAGAAGGCTCCGTATTTATTTCCATAATGGTTGTACAGGTTTGCATGACCACCATTAGTGAATAAGGGTTACTTTTTCTCCCACATCCTTGCAACATTTATTGTCAGTTGATTTTTTTTTAGTGATTGCCATCCTCATTTGAGTAAGGTGGGATCGCATAGTTATTTTAATTTGCATTTCCCTGCTGTTTAAGGATGTTGAACACTTTCTTAAGTGAGTATTAACCATTTGTATTTCTTCCACTGAGAATTCCCTATTCAGTTCTCTGCCCCATTTTTTGAGTGGATTGTTTGATTTTTTTGTTTGTTTGTTTGTTTTGTTTTGTTTTTTTGTTTTTCAAGGTAGGGTTTCACTCTAGCCCAAGCTGACCTGGAATTCACTATGTAATCTCAGGGTGGCCTCAAACTCATAACGATCCTCCTACCTCTGACTCCCAAATGCTGGGATTAAAGGCGCCCAGCTGTTTGATTTTTTTTTTTTTTTTTTAGTTCTTTATGTAGATTCTAGATATTAAACCTTTGTCCGTGATATAGCTGGTGAGGTTTTTTCTGCTATTCTGTGGGTAGTCTATTGGCTGTGTTCATGGTATATTTGTCTGTACAAAAGCTCTTTAGCTTCATGAGATCCCACTGGTTTAGTGATCATTTAATTTCCTGAACTACTGGGGTATTGCATTGGCTGGAGGCCCTGGCACACCCATTCTCTCTCTTTCTGCCTCTCTTTCCCTATCAAAATAAATAAAATATTAACGTAAAAAAGGTAGAACAGATCCCAAAACTTGGGGTTCATAAACGGGGAGGCCCCCCTGAGCCCCAATCCTGCATCAACAACACATGGGGATCTGTTAGTCCCCTACTCACCCCACCATGGAATAGAAAGCCAAGGCTTGCTCTTGCTGCACATACGCACAGGGTCCCAGCCAGCCCACACCAGCAGCAGAGGTACCAGAACCCAGGCCTGCTCACTCCGAATGGGCACACCCACCAGGGCAGTGGCACTAGGAGCTGGGGAACCAGGATCTCAGGCCTATTCACACCACACACAGGCTCTAACCACCCCACCCCAGCAACCTCTTTCTAATTTCATTTTTAAATATTTTTAGTTAATGCATGTGTGTGTGCACATGTGCACATACACACATACATCTGGATGCACCAGGCTCTCTAGTCACTAAAAACAAGAACCAGATGAATGCACCAACTTTTTTCACTTTGCCTGTGTACTGAGGAATCGATCTAGGCTTTGCAAGCAAACACTTACCACTTAGACATCTGGCCCACCCCTCTTTCTAGTTTCTTATATTAAAAATGCAGGTCCTGGGCTGGAGAGATTGGCTTAGCAGTTAAGGAGCTTGTCTTTAAAGCCAAAGGATCCAGGTTTGACTCCCCAGGACCCACGTAATCCAGATGCACAAGGGAGCGCACTCATCTGCAGTTTGTTTGCAGTGGCTAGAGGCCCTGGTGCACCCATTTTCTTTCTCTTTCTCTACCTGCCTATTTCTGTATCTCTCTCTCTCTCTCTCTCTCTCTCTCTCTCTCTCTCTCTCTCTCAAATAAATAGATAGAAATAAAATATTTTTTTAAATGCAGATCCTTTCTTTTAAGCCTTTCTTATTTTCCAACATACCATATAAGGCTATAAATTTATGTCTCAATCTTTTAGCTATATTCCACAACTTTCTTGAAATAGTCTTTGAGGTAATAATTGATAAACACTACACACAAAGTATACAGACTTGAGAATTCCACACCACCACACTAAGGATAATGCCCTTCCCCATGCAGACTAGTTTGCATTTTTTAGAGTTTTAGATAAGCCATGCCCAGCAAGCTGGAGGTTGGTCCACACTGCACGGGTGGAGGGGGTCTTTCTTCTCGCTGCCCTCTGCCCTGCCGCTGCTCTCCCGCTTCCACGATGGATCGCCATTACCAACAAGGCTCCAGAGCTGGGCAGTTTCATGCCATGTGATTCAAACCATTTGGAACGTCGCTTTATTTTTCTTAACCCTCATCATATTTTCTCTTTCTAACACAGGGTCACACACTAATTCAAGCTGACCTGGAGCTAACTCTATAGCCCAGACTGGCCTCAAGCTCACAGTGATCCTCCTACCTCATCCTCCTGAGTGCTGGGATTATAGGCATGAGCCACCGTGTCCAGCCACTGTCATCTTGGCTAGTTACTGAACTTTTTGATCCACAGAAAAATTTTGAAAGGACTTCTCATAAAAATCTGAAAATACTTGTTTTACCAATTTTAGCTAAATTATTTTGAATGGAAGTCAAACAAAGCTAGGCTATATGTTAAAAAAAAAAAAAAAGTACTGAAATGTTACCCTTCTTTCAGGTAAAAGTGTCTCCATCATATCACCAATCCAAAGGGGATCGTCCTCCTAAGAAGGTGAGTTTTAAAGGCAGAATGTTTAAAGCTTGCTCCCTCCTCTGTGCTCGTTGTCCTTACTCTCCTGTGTTGGCAAGCTTCTCTAATGGCGGTGAGCTGTTGTCCTCTTAAGGCTTTCAGGTTCTGTCTGATCGGATGCTTTCATGACATGTTGCCAGGATGCCTTGACTCTTCCAGAGCAGACAGGTGATACCCAGCATCTGTCTCCTGGTACCTAGGGCCTGTCGGCGTTAGGGGATTACCATCCTCTATACAAGGGATGGCTTCCTGCTGTCAGTGAGCAGTAGCAGACAACATAGTCTAAGGGAAAAGCTATATACTTTTTCTTAATAACATCCTTTGCCTCCAGATAGCTGTGCCTCAAATAAACTGGCAGGGGATATTACATTTCAGCACATGCCACCTAAGAAGCCCTCAGTAAGTGGTGTAGATCAGGCCCATCACCTGCTCCTCCTCAGTTCCAGCCAGTAAACTTTGTGGCCCAGTTGCGCTGAGTCTTTCACGAGCAATATTCAGATGCTGTTAGACGAGTCGCTCACATTCGTTGTCTATCTAGATGCACACAGTGCATTAAAGACTGCGAACAGGCTGACATTTCTGCTGTTTTCTAGTACCATTTTCTTCTTCTGATAGTTGAAGCATTTTCTTTCACTGCCTTTTTTTTTTTTTTTTCAATGTTGGCTAGCATCTGTGTCAGCAAAGGATTGTAGAACAAAAATAACAACTTGTTGGCTGGGTTGACTAACAGCAGGTTTTAGCTTCAAAGCAGTGTGCTGAAAACGGGTCCTTTTTCTCTGCCTGCAAACCCCCTGAGACTTTCAAAAGGAGAAAGAATAAAAACAAACTACATTGCCTGAAAAGCCCACAACACGCCATCCGCAAAAGTGTCTTGCATTCTTGTCAAAGCAGCATGGGCAGGCAAGACTGAATGGAGGATTGCGGCTACGCAGAGCCCTCCCGTGCTAGTGTGGGGAGCCAAACGGAACCTGTGTGAGTCAGCTTCACCTTACTACAACAAAATGCTAAAGATGGGTACTTACAAAGAAAATGATTTATTTAGCCCACAGTTTTTAGTTTTTTGGTTTTGTTTTGGTTTTTCAAGGTAGGGTCTTACTGTAACCCAGGCTGAACTGGAATTCACTGTGTAGTCTCAGGGTGGCCTTGAACTCATGGTGCTCCTCCTATCTATGCCTCCCAAGTGCTGGGGTTAAAGGTGTGTGCCACCATGCCCAGCTTTAGCCCACAGTTGTAGAGGTTCAGGTCCAAGACCTGACTGCCTCACGGATTTCGCCTTCTAGTGAGGGTGGTGCATCATGGCAAGAGCACATGATAGAACATGCTCATACCATGAGCCAGAGAGAGGGTGAGCCAGGGTCTCAAGGGCATGCATCCAGTGACTCAAGGGTCAGTGGTCACCCAGGAGTTGTAGTGTAAACCAAATAGCACACACTTAGTATACTACTGTAATTGATGTGGCCCTTTAGCATATACATCATAAAAGGTGCCTGTCCCAGGCTAACAGGTCAGGGAAGGCTTCAGAGAGGAAGAAACAGTTGATCTGGCCTTGACTGCTAAGGGAAAAGGTACCCCAGGGACACGTGGGTAAGTATAGCGCAGCGGAGGAAATGGGAGTGGGTTGTGCCTCTTCAGTACAAACCTCAGGGGAGTCTGGTAAGAGACATGTGCTGCCCGAGTCACAAGTCTGTGATGGTGACATTTTGTCTTGAGGATGAGTTTCCACCAAAGGTGACTGGAAAGACAGAGCAACCAAATGAAGGACGATGACAGTAGTTCATGTAAGGAAAAAAAGGTCCTAACTTTAGGCTGTTTTAATGAAGTAATGGGACTAATTCAAATTTTACCTCAAAGATGCCCAACCTTATAGCTTCTCTGGGCCACAGTAGACAAAGAATTGTCTTGGGCCACAGGCACTAATGAAAGCTGATAAGCCAAAAGAAGGTCTGTGTACTTTCTGTGATATTTGCCACCATAGATAAGCAAACAAGCCCTTGCACAATAGTGCTAATCATGCCGCATTCCACTCTGAGAGTCTTTAGAAATCCTTAAGCAGGTCCCGAGTTTGTGATCATTAATAAAATGAACATGTCTATCTGAGTAGTCGTATTTGAGAATATCAGATGTGATATTCTGAATATCTGATCTGATGGAAGTAGTTGTAATTCTCAGTGAATTATCAAGGTGCTCATCAGATATTTTGGTTCTACTTTTACTCTCAGTGTGCTTCATTCATGAAAGTAGCTGCTCACAAATGGAGGTGCTGCCAAAAAGCAATGGTCTGCATAAGACATGATAGTGAATCTAGGGATATTTGTCTGTGGGAAGATAGGACCTGTAAAAGGCTGGTACAGAGGTAGGAGGATCGCCGTGAGTTCAAGGCCACCCTGAGACTCCATAGTGAATTCCAGGTTAGCCTGGGCTAGAGTGAGACCCTACCTCAAAAAAAAAAAAAAAAAAAAAAAAAAAGTCTGGTACTCTAGAGATGTGATCAAATTTTTCTTTAAGTCAAATGTCAAATTCCAGCTCTGTGTGTCTCATTTGGAGACTGGCAGGTAACATGTTTATGTTTGCTGAAAAAGGAATCATAATTACACCAAATTATTATTTTCCCAGAGATACTGAAATCTGTTTTCAAAATCTTGCATCAAATGAAAAGTGAGGCTACATTTTTTTCACTATTAACAGTACTGTGTTTAGCCAATATGTCAAAATGCATAAAAATTATTTGCCTTAATGTGAGCTTGCCATAATTTCAGTTTTATTTGGAATGCTGTTAAGATTTTTGAAGCCTTGTTGGTTTTCGCCTTGAAGACACATGTTTAAATAAGCAGTTTTGTCACTTATGTTTCCCTTTATATTGATAAGAACCAAGTAGTCACTCAGTCTTCGTCAAATGAGATATGTGAAAGAGATCCCACAGGACTCTGGATGTGTGTGGGAAAGAAGGAGAAAAGGAAGTCCCTGGCGCATAACTAGAGGAAGAGCATTAAAACAGCATTGCTGACCCAGGCTCCCGAGCCCCGCATGGTCAGTTTCTTGCTATCTGCTGTGAGTTGGCAATATTCTGAGTGACTTATGTGAAGATCAGTATGAGACTCAACACCTAGCTGTGACTTCCATGAATGTCTTCCTATGTGTATGCTCGTGTGTGCATACATCCGTCTACAAGCATTCTGGTTCTTGTCCTCTTTCCAAAGTTGCACTGACAGATGGAGCCAGCAGTAGTGTCTGGTGAACAGTGACTGCCAAAGCGACAGGTGCAAGAAACACGAAAGACGCCACCATGTTGGTGACCTGTCAGAGTGTCTGTTGACCCATAACTGAAGGAAGTGTCAACAGTAGACCTGCTGGCTTCTTGGGACATACATCTCACGTAGGAGTCACATTTCAGAATGTCACTGTTTCACTCCACTGCCACACGTTGCCACATTACACAGCATATATCTTTTCACCTTCATTTTAACGAAAAGCTTACTGTATGAGTATGCACAGAGCATGGAAGCAGTGTATACCTGTCTTATGTGTATAAAATTTCTCAATTCACTTCAGCTAACTTCAGTAACAATGTTTCCCCTAGAATCTTTGCAGTGTTTTGTCATGGATGACCAGAAACTTTAAAGCCTAGAAGCACTGCTCTCGGGTGGAAATTCACATGAAAGTCCATTACTAGTAACCTCCAGGAAAGATGCAGATTAGAGTTATTGACAGGGGTCAAGGTGGACTAAAGCAGCTTCGAGTTAGCTGACAGCCGCATCAGAGACCACCAGGCTATGATGCATCTGCTCTTGACTACTAAGAGACACCCACTAAGAATTTTTATAGCCTAATTGGGACTGATAATGCCCCACTGCCGTCTTGTAAAGCTTGCTCGCAGAAGCCTGCTGTGTGTGCTTAGTGAGCTCTCTCTTGGTGTGATCAGCCTTATCGGCTGGTTTGTCCTCAGAAGGCTGAAGGGCAAAGACTACTTAGGCCCGTGGTATCACTGAACCATCTGCAGTTGACACTGTCTGCTGGGTAACTTCTGGCTGGTAATAGGACCCCGAGGCCCCTGGAATTCAGTGAGAGTCATGAGCAGATGCGGTTGTGAAGGAGTGGCAGCCTTTCCAATAGTGTGTGAGAACTCAGTAAAGACTCATCAAGCCCCCCTTAGACGCCAGGCTTTGGGAGGACAAAAGCTTGGTGATTGGTATAGTTCTTGCTCTCAGCGTACTTGCAACGTAATGGTGATTGAACTTCAGTTGAGAGCCAAACCTCTGAGAAACTGGTTTGCAGTTGCTCAAATATCCAAGTGCATTACAAGAATATGTAGCTGATTTTTCTTATTCCAAATGTTCCAATGAAGTAAAATTTTTATAGCCCAATTTCTAGTCTTGCCATTCATGTCAGAAATATAGACAACTGCACCTGGTCATGGTTTTTTATTGAATTTTAGGGAGTTTTGTTTTTTACAGGGAAAAGCCTCAGCGAGCTGCTGTCTCCATAACAACAAGAAAGCTGAGCAGAGTGTCTCAGCTAGCTGATAGTTTTCACAAATGTCAAGAGAAACATGATATTTGGAAAGCACTGAGATCGGGACTGTAGAGATGGCTCAGAGCCTTCCTGTGCAAGCGTGAGGGTCTGCAGAGGACTGAGAGACCACTCGCGTTCAGTCCCCAGGACCCACATACACAACCGCGCATGGCTACACATACCTGTAACCCCAGCCTGGCAGAGGAGCAGAGACAAGAGAATCACCAGAGCTCATGAAAAAATGGCAAGCTCCCAGATCAGTAAGAGGCTGTGGCTTAAACAAGACCAGTACATGATGATGGTGAGGACCCCAGACATTGGACTTCAGCTGCCACAAGTGAGCGCACCCCACCACAGGGGTGCATGGCGCCCTGTGTACCTCACCAAGCACACGTTACATATACAAGTAAAAACAATCTTTGTTTTAAAAGCACTGGGATAAGTGCAGTATTTTCCTTTCTGTTCGTTTGTTAGCTTGTTTGAGCCAGAGACTTGCTGGCCTGGAATTCTCACTGTCTAGACCAGGCGGGCCTCAAACTCAGAGTGATCTTCCTGCATCTGCTTTCTGAGTGCTGAGATTACAAGTATGCACCCACCATATTTGGCTAAATGGTGTATTTTCTAGGCACCATTTCGTGGCTTAAGTAAAGCCTCTCATTTCACCTTTAACTCTTGCCTGTAAAGATACAAGTCCTCGTAAGCAAAACCCTTGAAGAATTCCTCATCCTTAGAATATTTATCATAATCAGACTATACCCAAATGTGGTTTCAGTGCCTCTGCTGACTGAAATAATAAAACCAAGGAAACAGAAGGCAGGATTAGATATCTGTGTTTGCACAGAGTATCTGAAGACTTCAACCAGCCAGGTGCCTTTATGCTAATGCAAAGAGCTGATGTCTAGTTAGCTTCAGACAGCCACTGATTCAGAAGGAAACACAGGCATTCTTAAAAAAATTAAAATTTATTTTATTTATTTATTTGAGAGAGAAAGAATAGGCACACCAGGGTCTTCAGCTGCTGCAAACAAACTCCAGACACATGTGACATATGCCACCTCATTCATTTGGCTTATGTTGGTCCTGGGGAATTGAACCTGGATCCTTTGGCTTTGCAGGCAAGCACCTTACCCACTAAGCCATCTCGGCAGCCCCACACAGGCATTCTTAATAGTTCAAAGGACAGAACCAATACCTGTGGAAGCCACTGTTTAAGGAGCTGCGGAGGAGAATTTATAGTGCAATATATTCTGTGAGCCCATAGCGATAAATTATTAACTAGAGTTTGTGGTTTGTTTACCTCATGGCTCATTCTTTGTGTTATATATTCAGTAGGTTCTGACAAATATATAATGACCTGTGTCTACAACTACAGTGTCATACAGAATAGTTTCAGTGCCCCCCAAATTCCTAGACTCACCTATTTATTCTTCCCTTCTCCTCAAACATATAGCAACTATTGATCGTTTTACTATCTCCATAGTTTTGCCTCTTCTAGAACCCTATGTTTTTACACTGTATGCAGACTTTGCAAATTGACTTTCTTTCACCCAGCAACCAGCATTTAAGCGTTTTCAGTGTCTCTGTGGCTTATTGACTGATTTTTTTTTTTCATTGAATGACATTCTTCTATCTGTATATACGATAGTTGGTTCGACCATTCATCTATTGAAGGGCGTCTTAGTTACTCCTGGGGTTTTGCAGTCACATGCAGGTTCCTGTGTGGACATAGGTTTTCAGGTTATGTGGGGAAACACCTAGCAGCAGGATTGCTGGACTGTGTGAAACACTTAGTTTTCTAAGATGATTGAGATAATGAATTTTAAAGAGAAAAGGTTTATTTTGGATCCTTGTTCTGGAGATCCTAGTCTAAGATCAGACAGCCCCTTGCCTTGTTTGGACCTCTGGCAACAACAGAAACACCACGGCAGGAATACATGCTGAACAGCCTACTTAGATCTGAGCCAGGGAACACAGAGGCCTGAGCATCCAGGGTCCCCCCATCACCTTACAAGGCATACCCACAATGATGTAAGGGTCTTCCTTTAGGCTTCCCCTAAAAGTATCTCCCAAAAGAAGTATCCTGGGAGCCACATGTAGCAACCAAACTACGCAGCCCTATTTAGATTTTTTTTTTCTTAATTTTATTAACATTTTCCATGATTATATAAAAAATATCCCATGGTGCTACCCTCCCTCCCCCCACTTTCCCTTTGAAACTCCATTCTCCATCATCTCAATCAGTCTCTCTTTCATTTTGATGTCATGATCTTTTCCTCCTCTTATGGTGGTCTTGCATAGGTAGTGTCAGGCACTGTGAGGTCATGGATATCCAGGCCGTTTTGTGTCTGGAGGGAGGACGTTGTAAGGAGTCTAGATTTTTTTTAATTGCCCAAACTGTCATCCAGAGTGTCTGTGCCATTCCTCCTAATGATGACCCGTGGCGCTGGAATCTTGCTCTGGACTCCCCGGTCCTTGAGATAGCATTTGGAGACTTCATCAAGACAGAGCACAATGGAGAAGATGACTAGTTTACTGCAGAGTGGATGGGAGCACACGCTCAGTGGTTAAGACCAGACAACAGCCAAAGAGGCCTCTGTGAAGTCTCCAGAACTAACAGCTTTTTCCTGTCCTGGTGGTCTGGCATGCCCATATAGATTGACTTATGGTCCGTGTACTTTATCAGAAAGCCTTTTAATCTCATAAGGTATACATAGTTACTATTGATGAACTTCTGACCAGTTCAGAATGTCATGTCTCCACCCAAGACCAGAGAAATTATTCTGATCTAGTCGTTTTGACCAATTAGAGTCCTGCAATTTCAGCTCCAGTACTCCCCCTTCCTTTTTCATATCCTATGTGCTGTTACCCTTACCACCCTTCTGTAAAGCCTCTTTTTCCCCTTCATGGCCCCTGTCTAATTTCATAACCTCTACCCACATTCACTCCCATATAAATACACATATATAAAAATTAGAAGCTGGGCTGGAGGGATGGCTTAGTGGTTAAGGTGCAAAGCCAAAGGACCCAGGCTCAATTCCATAGAACCCATGTAAGCCAGATACACAAGGGTGTGCAAACTTTGTTTGCAGCAGCTGGAGGCCCTGGTGTGTGCCCATATTCATTCATTCATTCATTCATTCATTCTCCCTCTCTCAAATAAATAACAAATAAATAAAAGTGGCTTTAGAATTAAAAATTTAGAACCTATAGGCTGCAGAGATAGCTCAGCAATTAAAGGTGCTTGCTTGCAAAGTCTGATGGTCTGGGCTTGAGTCCCCAGTACCTATGTAAAGCCAGATACACAAAGTGGCACATGCATCTCGAGCTTGTTTGCAGAGGCAAGAGGTCCTAGTGTGCCCATATATATGCATTCATTCTCTCTCTTTCTCTCTCTCTCTCTCCCCCTTTCTCCCTCCCTACAAATGAATGAATAAAAATACTTTTTTAAAAATAGAAGCTAGGATCTGCATATTATAAACAAGATGCAGTATTTGTTTTTCTGTACCTAGTTTGCCTCACATTAATTAATTGCATGTTTTTCAATGACATCTATTTTCATGCAAGTTTCATAATTTCATTTTTCCCTACAGCTGAATAGAATTCCATTGTGCATATGTGACACATTTTTTATTATTCATTCATCAGTTGATGGACATCCAAGGTGATTCCACTTCCTTGCTGTTGTGAATAGAGCAGCAAGAAACACGGATGAGCAAGTATTTCTGGTGGGATGCAGAGCCCTTTGGGCGTGTTCCCAGGAATAGTCCATCTGGGTTATGTGACAGCTCTAGTTTTAGTTTCTTGAGAAAACTCCACACGTTTGCATAGTGACTACACCTGTTTATACTTCCATCAACAGTGCGTATGGGTTCCTCTGCCCGTCCTCACTAGCATTTGTTATCATTTGTTTTCTTGATGACAGGCAGTATGACTTGAGTGAGGTGAATCTCAGAGTAGTTTTAATTTGCATTTCCTAATATATAAGGCTGTTGACAAGTTTTAAAATTATTTATTGGCTATTTGTCTGTCTTCTTTTGAGAATTGTCTGTGTTCATTGGATCGTTTGCTGATTGGCAGTTTTTGTTATTGTTGAATTTTTGCAGTCCTTTGTATGTGTGATGCATGTGTGTATGTGTTCATATGTGTGTGTGCTTGTATATGTATGCAGGTGCACATGTATGCACATGTGTGTTGAAAGCAGAGGTCGATATCAAGTGCCTTCCTCAGTCTCTACCTTCTTCTTGGAGACAGGATCTTTCACTGAACCCAGAGTTCACCAGCTCTGCCCCTGAGCACTGGGACTACAAGGCACCCCCGGAATTTACATGGGTGGTGGGGGTCCAAACTGAGGTCCTCATGCTTGTGCAACAAGAGCTTTATTGACTCTCCTCTGCCCCATGGTTCTTGATATATCCTCGATGCTAGTCCCCTGCCTGGAGTACAGCTGGAATGGAGCACAGCTGGAAAGGGTTTTCCCGTTCTGTTGCTGTCCCTTCGCTCTGCCTTGGCCATGCACAAGCTCTTTTTTATTTCATGGCATCCCATTTGTCAGTTCTGGGGGATGTTTACTGTGCTATTGGGGTTCTACTCAGAAAGTTCTTGCCTGTCCTATATCTTGAAATATTTTTTCTTCTTTTCCCTCTAGCAGTTCAGTATTTTGAGTTTTAAATTAAGGTCTATGGTCTGCTTTGAGTTGATCTTATGTTGGGGGGGCGATGAGAGATGTAAATCTAGTTACCTAGTTTCATTCATTCTTATGCAAGTGAATACCCATTTTGGAAATAAGCTATCTTTTTTTCCAGTGTATGGTTTGATACCTTTATTAATATGGTTCTATAGTAGAACTTGACGTCAGATTTTGGACTAACCTCTAGCAAGGCTACAACCGTGGCAATCTTGTTAATCCTTTCAAGGAATCAGCTCTTTTTATCTTTTTTAAAACTTTATTAACAACTTCCATAAGTATAGATAAATATACCATGATCAAAATCCTCTCCCAATACTTCCATTTTCTTCCCCCTCCCAAATATGCCCTCCACTGACTCCCTGGAATCAGCTCTTTGATTAATTTTAAATATTGTTCTTTTAGTCTCTATTAGTTTATACCCCAATCTTTTTTTTTTTGTTCAAGGTAGGGTCTCACTCTAGCCCAGGCTGACCTGGAATTCACTATGTAGTCTCAGGATGGCCTTGAACTCACGGTGATCCTCCTACCTCTGTCTCCCAAGTGCTTGGATTAAAGGTGTGCGCCACCACACCCAGCTACAATCTTTATTATTTCTTCCTATCTGCTATATTTTGATTTGGCTTTTTTTTCTATAAGCTTGACTTTGTTGTTGGGTTATTTATTTGAAATTAGTCTTTCTTTTTAATATGAACAGTTATTGCAATGAACTTTCCTCTTAGCACTGTTTTGAGTACATCCCAGACAAAGGCAATATCCCAGAGGTAGTGCTGTCATCATTCACAAATGTGTTATTCACTATTCAAGGAATTGTGTCATTACTAAGGTTATCTTGCTGTTGGTTTCTAGTTTTATTCCACTGTGGTTTGATAACATGTAAGAAGTATTTTCAGGGGCTAGGAGATAGTGCAGTGGTTAAAGGTGTTCGCTAGCAAAGTCTCCTGGCCCAGATTCAACTCCTGGCCACCCACACAAAGCTGGATGAGCATTCTTTTGCAGCTGCAAGAAATCCTAGTGGGTGTGTGTGTGCGTATACATATACACACACACATTGTGTCACACACTCTTATGCAAATAAACAAACAATTTTTTTAGAAAAAAGAAGTCATTTCAGAGGCTGAAGAGATGGCTCAAATGCTGAAGGCACTTTCTTGCAAAACCTGCCAGCATGGGTTCAGTTTCCCAAACACCCACATAAAACCAGACCTAAAAAGTGGCACATGCGCCTAGCATTTGTTTGCAGCATCAAGAGACACAGGTACAGCCATACAACAACCGCCCCCCCCCAACACACATGAGCACACCTGCAAATACATAAATTTAAAAATTTTTTTTGTTTGTTTATTTATTTATTTGAGAGCAACAGAGAGAATGAGGCAGAGAGAGAGAGAGAATGGGCACGCCAGAGCTTCCAGCCTCTGTAAACGAACTCCAGATGCATGCACCCCCTTGTGTATCTGGCTAACGTGGGTCCTGGGGAATTGAGCCTCGAACCAGGGTCCTTAGGCTTCACAGGCAAGTGCTTAACCGCTAAGCCATCTCTCCAGCCCCTAAAAATATTTTTAAAGAAATCATTTCAGTCGTTTTATGTGTGTTAAGGCTTGCACTGTGGCATATAATGTGATCTGTTTTAGAGAAGGTTCTATGTGCCACTGAAAATATGATTTCCCTATCTTGGGTGAAATGTTATCTATAGAGACCAATTAAATCTATTTTATCTACAGTATATTTTAGCTCTGTAGTTTCTTGGCTGATTTTTCATTTAGAAGACCTGTCAAGATAAGAGAGCAGGGTATTGAATTTTCCCACTATTATTGTGTCAGGACCTATGTGACCTTTTAGCATTTGTTTTATCAAATTGACAGCCACAACTTTCAGTGGATAAGTATTTACATAGTTTATAATTCCTCAAGAAGGTATCTTGAGGAATTGTTCCCTTTTTGACATGCAATTGGCCCTCTTCATGTCTCCTGACTAATGTTGTTTGACATCTACCTGATCAGATAGGAAAATCACTAGGCCTGCCCCCATTTGCCTAGCAGGTTGATTTCTAACCCTTGACTCTCAGTTTATGGATGTCTTTGCTATTTATGTGACTTTCCTGGAGAAAGCAGATTATTGGATCTTATTTTGTAATCCAGTAACTCTGCATCTTTTAGTCGGCGAATTACAGCCATTTGCTTTCAAGGTAATTATTGAGAAAGGATTGCTATTACTGAAATTTTTGTTGGCTGTTGTTCTCATTAATTGGTTTAATTAGTTATTAATAGAGGTTTACTGATTTGCTCTGTTGGGAGATTTTTAATGACTTCTTTGTTCTCATTGCTTGTTATAGATCTGCTTAAATGATTTATCTCATCTTGGTTTAATTTTGCAAGGTTTTATATATCTAGAAATTTCTTAATGTAAGCACTTAAAACTGTAAATTTCCTTCTTAGGACTGCCTTCATTGTGTCCTACAGGTTTTGCTATGTAGTATTTCATTATTATTGGATTCTAGAATATTTTTATTTCCTTCATGATTTCTTCCATGATGCATTAGTCATGCAGTAGTGTATTGTTTAGTTTCCGTCAGTCTGTGTATGTTCTGTAGTCACTCTTGCTGTTGGTCAACAGTTTTATCCCATTGTGATCAGGTAGAATACAAGGAATTATTTCAACTTTTCTATATTGGTTAAGATTTTCTTTGTGTCCCAATATATGATTTATTTTAGAGAAAATTCCATGTGCCCCATTGGGGGGGGGGGAGTGTATCCTGGAGCATTTTGGATGAAATGTTCTGTAGATATATTAGTACCATTTGTTCCATGATATCATTTAATCCAGATGCTTCTATATTTATTTTGCACTGGGATGATCTGTCATTTGGTGAGAGTTGGGTATTGAAGTCGCCCA
Organism: Dipus sagitta; assembly: GCA_036346955.1. Classification (NCBI taxonomy): domain Eukaryota; kingdom Metazoa; phylum Chordata; class Mammalia; order Rodentia; family Dipodidae; genus Dipus; species Dipus sagitta. The sequence goes on from CM070773.1 coordinate 39,854,032, forward strand.
CAACTATTGTACTTGGGTTAATCTGTAAATTTATTTATCTAGCAGTATTTGGCACATATTTGTTTAGAATTATGATGTCCTTTCATTGGATTGTTCCCTTAACCAGTATACAGTTATCTTCTGTTTCTTTTCTGACAAATTTTTATTGAGATCCTATCCTGTTAGATGTGACTTGTTTTCTGGGCCAATTTGCTTGAAATGCCGTTTTCTATCCTTTCACCCTAAAGAGGCATCTATTTCTTACAGAGGAAACGAGTTCCTTACAGGCAGCTGGGCAGGCCAGAGCCTCTCCCCAAATAGTTCTTTACCGTTTATATAACCTTAGTGAGGGGCCTTATAAGTCCTAGCTCTCCCAGACTTTACCGCCTAAGTCACCTGAGCCTTCCTCCTTCTCTCTGGAGGAAATTTTTCAATTCAGAGAAAACTGCCTCCCACTGGTCAGAGTCTCCCCCTGAATAGTTGTACTGCTCCTATAACCATGGGGAGTGATCCTGTGACCTTTCATTTTAACTTTTTATTAACAACTTCCATCGATATAAACAATATAGCATGATCATAATCCCCTCCCAATAGTCCCCCTTTCCCTCTCCCAAATCCTTCCTTCATTGAATCCCTTCTTCCTTTTAAATTTCAGCTCTCCCAGACTTGGTTCCCGAGCCTTCTGAGCCTCCCTTCAGAAGGGAGTACTTCAACTCAGAGGAATTTGTTATACAATACAACAGTCTCTTTTTCACTTCTTTTTGTAATAATTTCACACACTGGACTGACTTCTCCATGTAATGCTTCCATTACGGTGAGGATGGGAACATCCAGCAATTATTGTGTACTCTGAGAGTCGGGATTTTGAGCTTCCCATGCCTGTGAAATGTAGCCAGCACTTTTCTAACAGCAGTCATTCCTGTCAGGATAACAGTCAGGTTTCAATGAATATGGTATTTGAATTATGTCCCATAGATTCCGGTGTTGTTTAAAGCTTGTAACATGGGTCTCCAGTGCCTGGCTGGAGGAGGTGTCACTGAGGGGCAGATCCTGGGGTCCAGCCCAAAGGCATGTTGAGGGGCAGAGCTGACTTCCAGCCCAAAAGTATGCAGAGAGGTCTGAGCTCTGGTGGATTTTTGTGCTTGCTGCTTTTTGATATTTCCTGGTTGGTGGTGGTTTCTTTCCCTGCTTAGGTTTATGAATGAGAGCCAGCTTCTTCCACCATTGATGGAACTTCCCCAGGATCTGTAAGCCTGAAATAAATCCCTTCCTCCCATAAAACTGAGTATGGTTGGATGTTTGTCCCAGCATTGTGGAACTGTTTACTATAATGAATTTGATCAAAGAACTATATTAACTGTATAAACTTTTAAGCTATATTTTACCATTGCCTACTTAGTTTTTTTAATCTACTTTTTCAATTTTATTTACTTGAGAAAGAAAGAATGGGTGCACCAGGCGCTCTTGCCACTGCAAACAAACTCCAGACACATGTCCCTGGAGTGCTGGAGAATTGAACTCAGGTTAGCAGGCTTTGCAAGCAAGTGTCTTTATCTGATGACCCATCTCCCCAGTCCTTAATCCACATTTTTAAAAGCATTTTACTTCTTTGAGAGAGAGAGGCTATGGGCATGCCAGAGCCTCTTGCTACTACAAATGAACTCTAGACACATGCACCAAATTGTGTGTCTGTCTTTACATGGGTTCTAGGGGATGGAACCTAGGCCAGCAGGTTTTGCAAACACACACCTTTAACTGCTGAGTCTTCTCTCCATCCCTTAATTCACTTTTTTTTTAAGTATGATGAGGGGCTGAAGAGGTGGCTCAGCAGTTAAGACATTTGCCTGCAAAACCTAATGATCCGGATTTGATTCCCCAATACTCATGTGAAGCCAGATGCATTAAGTGACACATGCATCTGGAGTTCATTTGCAATGGCTAAAGGCCCTAGTGCGCCCTTAACTCTCTCTGCCTCTCTTTTTCCCTACCCCCATATCTCTTTGCTTGCAAACATATAAACAAAATGATTTTTAAGTATGATGAAATCATCAGCTTTTGCCACAAGTCCCCCATCCACCCCCACCATTGTTATCTTTCAAAGTAAGGTAGACTCAAAGGAATAGCAAAGCTTATGTAAATGTGGCATAATGGTTTCAGAGATAGTAAATCAATTGAAGTGTATTTTGTGAGAGCAAAATGGATGGAAGAAAAAAAAACAATGAAAAAACAGCAGCAAATATTTGCACTCCCTTATGTAATGACATGGCGTTTGGCAGTACAAGCCTTATGGGTGGCCTGGAGGTGAGGGTCAGCACCCCAGCAGAGCAGGCAGCTCCGATTGCCTGTGGGAAGCCCGTAATGCTTTATAAGTCCATAGCACCATAAGTTTGTCACAAAGGCAGCATAGTGGAGACATCCTGTCTCTTGCTAACAGTATTTCACTGTCCTTAGATGTAGAGACAGTAAATTCTACCTTGTGGGGCTAATGTTATGTGTTTCATTTGATTATTTTGTTTTCTGCTTGACCCAGGATCTCATGTATCCCAGGTTGGCCCTGAACTCATATATGGCCAAGGATGACCTCAGACATGAGGCACCATGCCTAATTTACGTGGTGCTGGGGATGGAATCTAGGGCTTTGTGTGTGCTAGGCAAGCACTGTAATTGAGTATTCCAGTTGAGCTCCATACCCGGCCCCTAATGTTGCATGCTTTACACGTGAACGTTGCTAGCATATGGCGAGAGCCCCGCGAGCAGTGGGAAGCGCGTTTGCTTCATTTCCCTCCCCTTCTGTCCCCCGCAGAGCCTTGGGAAGCAGCCATGCACATTTCCTCCATGCTGTAGATGAAGTGACTGGTATCAAGGATGTCAACACAACCAGTCATGTCATTAATGAGCAGTATCAGAGCTCAGTTTAGGGTCCTTTCTTTCATGGCAGAAGGCATTCAGGAACACCAGTGTGCTCATAAAACTGTGTGAAGCTTTTCTCTGCAGGGCTTAGAGTTAAGGTTTCTTCACACAGTTGGACTCTCACTGGGCCTTGAGCCAGCTTCCTCCCCAACTCCCTTTCTCTCTCTCCTTTTGCTTAGGCTTGATGTGATGTGCTCTGAAGTTACACAAAGCAGGATCATAAAGGACCCCTAGATACACTGACAGCCCCTAGGGATCAGTGTCACAAGACCATGTTACACTGACCCAAGCAAATCCTTTTGTGCTCCTGACATGACCTTTTATGTTCCTTGTGACTTTTTGTCAGGCTTTTTCCAGACTAATACTAGACCACAGTGGACAAAAGAACTCTCTGGAACTAAACCACCTCAATTTCGATCTTATGCCCCACTACTAAGTGACCTTTGCCACATCACTGAACCTCAGGACCTTAGTTCTTTGAACTGCAACATAGCAGCAACAGAAGCTCTACCTTGTTGGGTTTCATGCTAATGAATGGGGTAATATGTATTAAGTAATGAATGGGGTAATACATATGAAGTAATGGATGGGTAATAACATATGAAGTAATGAATGGGGTAATACATATGAAGTAATGGATGGGTAATACGTATGAAGTAATGGGTGGGTAATAAGTATGAAGTCATGAATGGGTAATACATATGAAGTCATGAATAGGGTAATACGTATGAAGTAAGGAATGGGATAATATGTATGAAATAATGAATGGGGTAATACGTATGAAGCAGTGAATGGGGTAATACATCTGAAACAATGAATGGGGTAATACATATGAAGTAATGAATGGGGTAATATGTGTGAAGTAATGAATGGGGTAATATGTATGAAGTAATGAATGGGTAATACGTATGAAGTCATGAATGGGTAATACGTATGAAGTCATGAATAGGGTAATACGTATGAAGTAAGAAATGGGATAATATGTATGAAGCAATGAATGGGATAATACGTATGAAATAATGAATGGGATAATACATATGAAGTCATGAATCGGGTAATACGTATGAAGTCATGAATGGGGTAAATAAGTATGAAGCAATGAATGGGGTAATACGTATGAAGCAGTGAATGGGGTAATACGTCTGAAGCAGTGAATGGGGTAATACGTATGAAGTAATGACTGGGGTAATACATATGAAGTAATGAATGGGGTAATACATATGAAGTAATGAATGGGGTAATACATATGAAGTAGTGAATGAGGTAATACGTATGAAGCAGTGAATGGGGTAATACATATGAAATAATGAATGGGGTAATACGTATGAAGTAGTGAATGGGGTAATACATATGAAATAATGAATGGGGTAATATGTATGAAGTCATGAATCGGGTAATATGTATGAAGTCATGAATGGGGTAATACGTATGAAGCAGTGAATGGGGTAATACGTATGAAGCCATGGATGGGGTAATACATATGAAGCAGTGAATGGGGTAATACGTCTGAAGTAATGAATAGGGTAATACGTATGAAGCAGTGAATGGGGTAATACGTATGAAGCAGTGAATGGGGTAATAAGTATGAAGTAATGAATGGGGTAATACATATGAAGTAATGAATGGGGTAATACATATGAAGTAGTGAATGGGGTAATATGTATGAAGTCTGCAGCAGCAGCTACAAGAGAACCACTGGCTGCCGCTGTGCTCGAGGCTGTTCCTCCTTCGCAAGTCTCAGAAGGCGCATGCTGGCACTGGCTCCTTCTGCAGTGGAAGATCACTCTGTTGCTATTATCCTAGAGCTCTGAGGGGCCTCTAAGTGAAAGCTCCGTCAGAGATGGTCCACCCTGACTTTCCCTCTGTCAGGTAGCTTTGCAACTTAATTTATTATTTCATTGTCAAATTCATTATTAGCTGTGACCTATGGAGCATTTTGAGGCATTAGGACATGAGGGGCATGAAGGGTTAGGAATTCCATGTGAAAGCAAACTGTGTTTTGGTTTCAGGAAAGGTATTTTCTGTTCGCAGAGTGGAAGGAACTGAGTTTTGCTCTTATCTCATTTCACTTTAGTCAAGAACTTTAATTGGTTAGGACATCTGCTTTGAAACAGCTTAAATGGTGACAAAGGTCTGGCTGTAACAGATTATAGGATTAATAAACGAAATTGAAGTTAAAGGTGGGCAGGAGAAGAAGAGTAGGAAATACAGTTTCTCTCTATTCATACTACTCCAAAAAAATAGTGCCGAGGCCCATGGACGGCACATAGAAGAGAGAGGGTCGTGTCATAGACGTGCGCAAAGCATCCCGAGTCTCTCACAAAGCAGGTTCGGCCTTCGTGGACGTTACTGTACATAGACAATTAGGAGGTGAAATATTAGCATTTGGATGTCAGGATCTTACTTATTGTAGAGAAACAGAAATGAACCAGAAGCCCTCGGCCCTGTCACCATCAGTGTCTCGTCTCTGTGTGTGTTTGGAAGACCTCACATGCAAAATTCCTGGAACTTCTACCCCTTTTTTATGGTGCACCCAGCCTTCAGGGTGTCAGTGGAGCCAGTCGGTTTCCTATAGTGCTAGTGGGAGTGCTGGCCAAGAGGGTTGTGATTCTGAACTACTCCCCCAACCTGCCCTACTTGGTTTTCTTCCTTTCAGCAGATTAATTACAGCCCTCACGTGCACATCTGCCTGTCACTGAGCTCTGGACCAGCCGGCGGCCATGCTCGCCTCACATGGCTCTCCCTGGGGCTCTCAGACAATCAGGACCTCGTTTCCCACCAGCTACTTTAATGCTGAGGATTACAAGGTGATTTCTGGGGCTGTCGCCGTTTCTTCCTCTTAAATGTTCAGCTACAACTTAACATGCAGGTCTTATCGCTGGACTTCATCACACGAAGAAAGAAATTTGTTATAACAGTGTCAGATTGTTCCTCCTTCCTCTGTAATTGGGAAATCATTCTTCATCACTTCCGAGGCTGGGGAGGGTGCCACGTGTGTAAGGGTTGTATGTGTGTGTGTGTGTTTGTTTGTTGACAGACTTCGTTGCTCCCACTTTTACTCTGCGCCTGACACAGATTTGGAAAGTCAGTTCTCTGTAAGCCTCTATAGTCTGAATCTGTTATTTCCCTTCAGGATTATCTTTGTGACAGCGCCTCTACTTGACTGCCCTAGTTTCTTCTGATTATGCCCTCAGTGCCAAGATTACCTTCAGTAAACATTACTGTCTTCCTGGAGACTCCTATGCATCCTTCCCTGGATGGTTAGAATAAAGCCCAACGTGGCATTACCCTGCAGTAAACTGGCACTTGACCCCAGTGGAGTGATGTGGCCTGTTCAAGTTACACAGGAAACTGGTGACAGCATGAGAGCTCAGGTTTCCTGATTCCAAGCCCACAGTTCTTTCTACCAGATAATTCTCTTGGAGTATTAAAACAAAAATGCAGTTGCAGTAATTACTGCCATTTATTAAACAGGGGGCTGGGGAAATGGCTCAGCAGATAAGAACGCTTGCTCCGCAGGCATGATGGCCTGAGAGGGCTTGAGACCATCTCGGTTTGATTCTCAGCACCCCTGGAAAAAGCCAGGCATGGGCAGCACCCTTGTAACCCCAATCCTGTGAGCTGGGGAAACCAGAGAACCCTGGGGCTTGCTGGTCACCCAGTCTGACTGAAAAGAAATGGCAGCCCAGGTTCAGTGAGGGACTCTGTCTCGAGGAAATCAAGTGGAAGAGCAACAAAGGAGCACACCCGACATTCTCTGTCCTCCACGCTGTGCACTCGGGGCGCACACACCTGCGCACACAGCCATACACATACTAACATATACCACACATGCTACACTCGCACACACGCAAAAAGAAAAACAGAAGTCAAATAGGCACAGACCTGTACATTATCTGCACTTCTCACAATTCTGCAGAGCAGTTTTACAAATAACAAAACAGGCATGGCAGAAGCTGAATACCTTTCCCAGAGCCACTCAGCCAGAATCCTGGCGAAGCAAATTCTGTGCCAGAAAGAAGCTCTGCCCCATGGTCTTCTGCGCTGAAGAAGGTCTATGGAAACTCCAGCAAATGAGAAAGAAGCAGGAATGTTGCTTCCTCATCTCATCCCTCCATCTGCCCAGTAGTTATTCCACTAGACACTGGTGAGCAGGCCATAGGCAGCTCCCCTAAGACTGCCACTAGTCTTTGTTGGAGCCAGCTTGGGGCTCCAGCACAGGTACTCTAGAGCACCCACCACTAACCCCAACCTCTGCTATGGTACAGACCTTGGGTGTAGACTCTGTCCTGGCCAACATACCTAATGGAAAGATTTTAACCACAGTCACAATTATGTAGTCAATTTTACTACCCTTTTAAAGGTTCAGTATTTCTGTTTTCTAACATTTCAAAATAATTATCTCCCCCAAACTGGATTTACTTAAATAGAATTGATAGCTTATCTGCAATACAGGACAAACATACTAGGGATCACGAAGTCCAACTTATTGCAAATAGAAAGGCAAATGCTAGTGATTTCACATGGGAGCAAGAAAGCAAGTGCCACCTCCTCAAATTTGACGGGTCAGACTAAGCCAGAATAAAGTGTTAGCAAATGTTTGGTGAACATTTGGGGAGAACCAGGCACTGAGAATAAAAGAATGAATAAGATCCAGTTGTGAATCCAGGCATAGTAACAAGAAAGAGAGGGAAGAAGGGAAGGAATGAAGGGAGAGAGGGAAGAAGGGGATGAATGAATGGAGGGAGGGAGGGGAGAGGTAAGGGAAAGGAAGGCAGGAAGAACTGGTATTTGAAGAGCTTGCAGCCTATCAGGGAAGATAGGTGAAGAGATAATTACTCTGCAGTGAGGGTAGCAGTCCAGCTATGCCTGAGTCACGTGGGAGAAGGGAAACCTTCTGCTATGATCAGGGGCCTTAAGAGGGTGTTCTGGAAGGGGGCTAGGGCTGAAACTTCAAGTCCCATTGTGTGCATGAGTGTAATTTAAACCCCCAAGTGTTGTAACTCCAAGGGCATGTTGATGAACACCACATAGGAGAATATTTTGAACAGAGCTGACCCTGACCTTGGTTATTACTTCCAGAAGCCTCTTTAGTTTTGCAAATCAGCATGGGAAAAGATGAAACCTTTTTGTGAGGTCTCAGTACCCCAAATCTGTAAGAATTAAATTCCTTTTTCATTTATTCTCTTTAAACCCCATGGGCTGATACCGTATGAACTCTAGAAACTGAGTCCCAGTCCATCAGCCTCGGGTGGTGAAGCAGAAGCCAATTCATGTCTCATAGGCAAGACACAGCCTGCTGCGGTGGCTTGGCTCCACCCACAGCTCCTCTTAGAACCATAGAGAAGAGTACAGAAATCCCTACCTTGGCGATTTAGTGACATTGTCTGATGCTTCTTTTTAAAAAATCATATTCCAGTAAAATTTTATTTTATTATCATTAATTATTTTTGATTTTTCGAGGTAGGGTCTCACTCTAGCTCAGGCTGACCTGGAATTCACTGTGTAGCCTCAGGGTGGCCTCGAACTCACGGTGATCCTCCTACCTCTGCCTCCCAAGCACTGGGATTAAGGCATGTGCCACCACACCCAGCCCAGGAAGGATGTTAAGGCAAGTGAGCACCTATGAGGTCTTATGCAGGTCTGCAAACAGCAGTCTCGGTTTCTGCTCAAGTGACTTGTCTTCAGACACTTTACCACAGAGACATGAGTGGCTCTGACAGTGCACATAGCATCAGCATCCTGCAGTGGCTTTTCCTCCAGAGTCCCCAGCGGCTCCAGCAGTCACCCCTGAGGGCACTCTCCGGGTGCCCAGGGTGATGGTTCGTGCTATGACAAAGAATATGTCACTTTCAGTATCTCACCCTGTGGAACAACCATGGTTTTCACTTTTTGAAGATGTCATCCTTGGCAAGCCCAGAGCTCAGTGCCAGCCCTGCCCACTCATCTGGGTATACTGTGTGGCTTGAAAGATGGTTCTTCATACCCTATGTTCATGTGAGTGAATGCCCCTGCATGTGTGCTGGTTGGACACACCTCCCAACCCTCTTCTTCAGTTTGCACAACCCTATTCACTTAGTAAAATAAGTGTCAGATAAGGTTCAGTAAGATTCAAACAAACTATGTAACCAAGGCAATCTCATCTCACTAAGCTTTCTTAACAGGGATCACCAAGATGTGTATTGTTTCTCATTGTTGGGACATCATACCCAACCAGAAGCAGGTTAAGGAAGGAAACGGTTTACTGCTGGCTTGTACTTTCAAGGGGAAGTCCATCGTGGTGGAGAGAGCACAGCAGGAGCAGGAAGCCAGAGCCACACCGCCACAGCAGCAGGGCGGAAGCAGCCCGTCATGGCTCCACCTCCTGAAGGGCAGGCTCTGCCTTCCAGGACAGCACCCCCAGCTGGGGATTAAGTATTCAAACCCACGAGCCTGTGTGGATCATTTTATATCTATACCATACAGCTAAACTCAACGTAAAACAACATACCTAATCCAGTCACCTTAGAAAAAAATAAATACTAATGAATTCTCTGACTAGAAACAGTTGAGTCTGGAGACAAAACATTTTTAACCTGCAAGTATCTTGTTTCTGTTAGGACCCTGTTAGGAACAGGACAATCTCTGGTCTGTTCTGTAACCTGCTGCCCAGAGTATAAATAGAACTGTCTGGTGTATACTAGATACAAAGCATCTCAAACCCACCTGCTGGCAAGAGTCTATATTTTATTTTCTTTTATTTTGTTTATTTTATTTTATTTTTGAGATGAGGTCTTACCAGGTAGCCCAGGTTGGCCTAGAACTCGCCATCCTCCTGCCTTAGTCTCTCAGGTGCTAGGATTACTGGTGTCTGCCACCACACTCTGCAAGAATCTGCAGTTTAACACAATCCATCTGTAATTGTTTTTGCACATTGAAGTCTGAGAAATGCTAGATCAGAAAACATGGAGCAGACCTTTATCTGAGACTTCTGTACTTTCTGCCTCTGTGAGCAAATGCCCAGCGACAGGCATGATTTATTCTGCGCCTAGAAGAAACCCACATACTACATATTTTTCCTAGGGGCTTGATGGCATGGTACTATTTTTAATAATAACATTCTGCTTATCATGTGGCATGACCTTCACTTTCCTAAAAATTATAAGTTGCTTCTAAGATATATCCATTAGAATAAAAGAAGTAAATAATGATCTCTTGATTTTAAAAACTGAATGTCTGTGAGGAATGACATGAAACCAAAGATTGTCCTAACACAGAGAAATGTTTGCTGCCAAGTCCTATTCAGCTGTCACTCCCCTATTACTGACCATTTAGTCAGATGAGGTGGCACGCTGGTAACCTGTAATCCCAGCTACTCAGGAGGCTGAGGCATGACTAATATAATTTCAAGGTCAGCCAGGGCTGCACAGTGTGATCTGGTCTCGAAAAAAAAAAAAGAGGAGAGGCGAGAGGGCCTGAGGAGGGGAGGCAAGTGAAGGGAAGAGAAGGAATGAACAACTATTAGGAAGACTACAAAGAAAACAGTGTCCAACACAGCCGGTCCCTTATGTATAACATGGGGCCCCACAGTGGAGGTGTTGAGGGGCCCATGGGGCATATTCCTCTTGTGTCCTAACCTTGCCCGTCTCATCACGTTATACCACTAGTGCTAAAGGGACTGGGAAAGCACGTGTCGGGATCATGTTCTCCAGGGTTGGGTGCCTCGAGGGTGATGACAGTTTTCATCTTTGTACCTTGGTTTGAGCCAGGTTTGAAGTATTATCAGGCGTTCAGGTCTCCTTTAGCCTGGAACACCCTTGAGCATCTCGTATAAAATCTGCAGAAGTAAAATATTCCACACACGCTCTCCAAGATTATTTTTCCTACTGAGTCATATTTTTTCATAAAAAGTGTCAAGGCAGCTTTAACCATTTTAGGTTACGGTAAGACCCTCTCCACAGACTGGCAAACCCAGAGAAATGAGGGTTGTTGATAGCTGAATGAAAGGGGACCTGCGGGCCTTTCCTCTCTTCTTTCTGCCCTGCTCAGCACTTCCATAGCCACCTCCTCAGCCAGACCATATCACTAGGAACGTCAAGAACTAAGGCAGCCTTGCTCAGGCTAGTGACCAGAAGCTGGATGAGCCCTGACATTATCACTGGGCGGCCATAAGGGATGCTAGGCACCTAGGAGGTACGAGCCCCTTTTCAGTCGAAACTGCTTTCTGGATTCTCAGATGTCTCCCTCCAGCTGCATGTCAGGCCAGGGAGCAGATCTTCATTCCCAGTAGATGTCCATTCTCGAGCTCAGTAGGATTTCTTCTGAGGATTGTGAACCTGTCAAAGGAAAGAAGCAGAGGCATTTTAGACAGAGGCAGCTTGCCCGCCTTTAAAGGCGCTGCACATCACGGATCCTTCCAGGGGGGAACAGAGCTGCCAGGACCTTTCTCACAGAGTGCGTTGGAGGATTTGGAGAGAGTCTTCAGGTGACATTCGGTATAGAGGACTTGCCACGTGCTCAGCACACGGTGATGTTAGGGTGCTGGTATTTTCTCTAGGCCTTGGTGCTCACCTCTGTCACCCCAGTCCTGAGTGTCTTGCACACTGAACACATGGGCCACTCGGATGTGTGTGCACACACATCAATACCCAGCACCTTTGGCACTGAAGTCCTTCTGCTCACACATCACGTATTGAGAGTGTATTTAGGAACCCTTTTCATTCCTGGCTAAGACGTTCATGATGCAGGGCAGTGACAGACATCTTTTTCTTGCTAGTCTTAGGCACAAATGCAAAACACTTATGAAATCAACTTTTAACCAAGGGTATGCCTAAACTGTAATGATAAAAAGCTACCATTCCTGATCCCTTACCTGGTGGGAGGCAGGCTGGATACCTTATATCATACAGTAAGCATTACCCACCTCAAGGGTCAGAGAAGTAAAGTGACTTGCGTGATGTCACTTAACAGTGTATGAGCCATGTTCAGATCGGCCTGACTCCAAAGCCCGGGGACGCCTCCCTGGAATCCTGCTTTTTCTCCCCCAGCATAGACTGGACGGATAGAAGAGCAGAGCCACGGCATTAGCTGGTTTCAGCACAGGGACAAGGTGGAAAGGCTGCTGGGGAGCACTGTTGCAGTTACCTGTGCACATCCATAGAGGGGAACCTGCAAGCCCTGACAACCAGAGCTCAAGCGGGCTCTCAGCACCTCTCAGGGCTGGACTGGGCTGCTCTAGCAGGACTCCGGCCTGCTGAAGACTTAAGTAGGAAGCGTAGTCAGAACTGCCCAATGCCATGGGACCATTTACATTCAAACCACCACAAGAACATTCAGACTGACTTTGTAGCCCCTTAGGTGCCTTCCAGCTTTATAGTGGAACGGGAACACAACATGGTGATGTTGCGTTTATAATGCACCTTCAGGATCATCACAAAAAGGGATGTCTTCATGGACCACGTTAAGTGATGGATATGACAGTGCAAGGCCACATGGACCAAAGTTGTTTTGCCTAGTATTGGCAAAGAGGGAAAAGAAGCCCTGAAGGGAAGTCATAAGTATGGAAATTTGGTCACATTGGGAAAAGGGTCCATAGGTAGGTCAAGTTGGGGGCAGCGTCAAAGGAAGCCCATGTCTAGTGAATGCTCAGTAAAAATCTTTCTCCTCAATTACTGCTAGCATAGTTTTCCTTAAGCATGAAGTGACCACCATTTCTCTCTTCACCCTTGATGTAGGACAAGTTCAGAGGCCATCCATGGACATCACATGGGTTTATTAACCTAATCTTTTCTTTTTTAAATTTCTTAGACAACCTCAGAACCTGTTCTTGATCCACAACAAATCCAGGCCTTTGAGCAGCTTTGTCGTCTCTACCGAGGAAGTTCCAGGGTAATGTCTGTGTCACTGATCACATTTCTGTCTCCCTCATGGTAACTTACTGTTCTGTAAAGGTAGTGTCCTGCTGAAAGGTGCCCTGGCATACCTGTTCTGGCCATGTGGCTCACCAGCCCTCGGACCCAGAACTTGCCAACGTGGGCAGAGGCAGTAGAGTGAGATTTGTCCCTTAATGACTGTGAGGACATAGAAGGGCTTCTGTGTTTGACTTACCTTTAGACAGAGCAAGCCAGATGCCCCTCTCTCTTCTAACAAGCCTTTGTTTATATTAGTTACTGCCAACCTGCCCTATGGCCTTTCCCCTCCCAGGCATCTTCATTGGGTGAGTTTATTTGGGCCATGAACAACCAACTCCAAGTAAGAGTGGCTTAAACAAGAGAAATACAAATGCAGGTCAGGGTACCTTCCATGAGCCTCCTTCCAGATTCCTTCTAGCTTGTGGCTCTTAGTCACACAGCTCGCCAAGGTTGCTCCAGCTCTCACCATTGCATCTGCCATGGTTGTTCCACATAGCAGGAAGAGAAAAGGGAAGAGAACAGCCCTCTTCCCTTAGGTACAGTTCCTAGAAATTGTACACAGTAGTTATTCATCTGTCGTCTCACCAGTAGATCCATGACTATGCCTAGCTCCAATGAAGACTGGAAAAACTGTCCCTGGGCTAAGCTTCTGGTCTCCTCCTGTAAGCAAGGAGGACTGCTAGCAGTGACTGCCACTCATCAGTCAGGTGTCCAGTGGGCTCTCTCAGCCTGCCTTCCTTGTCTAGTGCCTGCCTCAGAAATGGCCCCATGTCTCAACCAGTCACCGAGAACACAGGCCTGGCACCACTCTGGGCTCACCTTGAGGAAGCCGTGGTCACATCTCCTTCACTCACAGCCCCCCACCCACCCACCCACCCAAAGAGTCACACCTTGGGCCAGGCATCCTGGTCACCACAGAGGTCACAGCAAGCCTTCTGGTTAGTGAGCATCTCTCTTGTCCCTTTCCTTGTTGGTGCCAAGCAAACCTAACTGTTGTTGTTACCTTCTTGTTTCCAATCCATTCTGCCTCCCCATCACATGAAGGAGGGAGCAAGACACCCACCCAAGGTCACAACCAGGTCCACCGAGCCCAGCTTGTCCTGTCCCGTCCACTTCTGTGCTCCGCTCCCGCCCCCATTCTCAAGCAGACACTGAGGAAAATAACCACTGCCTCCTCCAGAGGAGTTGATCTGGGCAGAGATTCTTACTCCAGGAATCTCCTGAACAAGACCCAGCAAGTCTTACTGAACTGACATGACTCCATCCCTTACTGCCTTTAGCCAAATCCTGGCCAAGAATTAGAGTTCTGGGATTTCCAGAGTCTCCACCTACTTGTATTACTCAGCCCTTACTCGGGGCTCAGTGACTTCCTAGTCACTAGGTTACTGAAGGAGACAACAAACAAAAATGTTCTGTGGTTGGTCTTTCTGGCTCAGTGTCAGAATGTGGAAGCACTTTGGAGTTTAGCATCTGTCGCCTTGTTCTGTCAGAAACTCCAGGCATAACCACAGACCTTTTGTAGGCTGCCAGGCAGCTGAGGAGCAGAGAAGGGAAGTGCAGTGAGGCAGGGCTCGAGCGGGGCGAGGGGCAGCTGGGTACCTTGCATGGTATCAGTGGAGATCATCGTCCCTCACATTTGGCCAGCTTGATGCTCACAGTCAGGGTGTAAACATGCAAGTTACTGAATGTGAATGCCACTGGGCCAGGACCTGGGGTTGATAAGTTAGAACTTAAGGGCCTTCCGATGGCTCCTTGATTATCACAGGCCACTGGTTGCTTTCCTCTGAAGTGACAAACAGGCATATGTGAGTCTTGTAGCATTCATTCCCGTGCGAGGTCAGAACAACTAGAAGATAGAGCAGTGAACAGGGCGCAGGGGACGGGCAGGTAATCTCCAGACAGCGTGATGAGTGGAAACTGACATGTGGGCCTGAGTTTGAACCCTACCCTGCTGCTCACTGCTCATGGTTCTTGGGGAAGTTTAGCAATATCACCCAAAGTAAGCTCCTCACATAGTGTCTGGCACTGAAAAGAAATCAGATATAGTTGTGCAGGGATTCAGAGATCCTTGGGGACTTCTTCCAGGAGCCAAACATAGGCAGGGTGTCTGAGGAGTTTGGTGGCTCTCTTGTTACAGTCGCCCTCTCTTTGTGGTTGTCCCTGCAGACCAGGTTGTCACTGGCTTCTAATAGCTCTTTGGAGAACACTGGTAGTAGGATACCATGTCTCCATCTCCAGGTCCCATCATCTGTTACTGGGGAACTTTGTGTCTTGGCCCTGAGGTTCCATTAGGTCAGACATGAGAGCACCCAAGTAACTCTGTACAGCAGCAAAGCCCTTAGCAGGCAGGAGGACTCAGGACCCTGGCTGTGAATTGATTTCCTCTGCCCGGCCAAGGACTTCTCAAGCACCATCAGGTTCTAACTTTTGCGGAGGGCCAGCTTAAGAGAGAGGAGGCAACCACAGGTAGAGCCTGGCTTCCCCGCTGACTGGCAAGGTTTCCTCCTGGGAGATCTTCCAGGACTGAGGCAGTGACAGATGGGAGCTACGGCCAAAACTCTTGGTGGAGATAGACAGCTGAAAGCAGGGAGGGATTGCGTGGAGGAAAGGGTAGAGCCCACGTTGGAATTGTTCAGGTTTCAAAAGAAAGAGGTCAGAGCCAAGGGTAATAATTCTAGACCCTGTGCTCTGCAGTGAATGTGCCACGAGGGGAAGTGTGGGAGGAGAAGCTGAGAGGGGAGCCTCACCTCCGCACATGTCCATAGGGAGGGTGACAGTGGCAGAGACCACGGCAGTGGGACCAGACGGTTCTGCCAGCCAGAGCGCACAGCCTGTGTGTCCCTGGAGCAAACCAACCCAGCCTCATCATTACCTGGAGAGGAAATCCAGACCCTCAAAAATGGAACCTGCCCAAAGTCCCCTAGTTTGTGAGACATGGCCCTGGGACCCACAGTTCTTCACTCTTCGTGCAAGGTAGTGCCAATGCTCACGTGGCTAGGACTGGCCTCACCCCTCCCGGGTCCATGAGGGACTGCCAGCACAGGCTCACCTGGCATGTCTTGCCTTCTCTGCAGCTGGCTCTCATCATGGAGCTCTCCCAGAGCCGCAGCAGTGACAGCTACAGGCCGTTTGCAGGCTCGCAGAGTGGTTCTGCTTTCACCAGCATCTTCCAGAATGAGAACTTCCAGCTCCAGCTCGCTCCCCCACCAGTGACTGAAGACTGAAGCCACCCAGAGGCATCCAGGCATAGCTCAGCCTCCACTGCTCCACGCTCCTGAGCAAAGGCCCCGGAAAGACGCCCCGTCTCTTCCAGTGTTGTCACAGCTTCCATCTGACAGACTGCCTGGGTTTATTTTGCTTGGAATGTCACATATCCCTGCACAGCTGTCTGGGAAATGTATTTTTCCCATTGGCATCGCATGTAACATGTGGGGTGTCAGCTGCAGAGAGCAGAGCTTAGCGCTGGGAAGAGCAGCGGTCTGCAGGGACTTGGGCATGCCTGTTGATGTGTTTATGTTAGAACCTGTGTGAGTGGAAGACTTGCCCTTCCAAACAATAAATGTCTCTCTGAGTCCTGCCCCTCCCACCATCTGGCTCCCAGTCTGTCAGCTCAGGGACCCTGACACTATTCAGACAAGTGGCTCCATCACAGTCTTTCAAGACTCAGCCACCCGTGTTCTTCGGATGGGGACAGGACTGACTACCAAAGAGACTTGGACATATTTGGCCCTGGGCCTTTGCATATCACTAGATAGCATCCCTAAGAGGTCAGCACATCCAGAGACCGAGGTTTCCATCTCATGTGCTCAGATGCCCCACTTCATCAGTTCACTTAGGAATGATCCCACTCTCGTGGACAGATGCTAATCAAACTCACAGGAAATAGATGTCAGAGGGACTTCTCTTATAAAGTAGAACTTGCTTCTGCCAGGCACTAGCTGTGACCCTAAGCCCGTCACTTGGCCTGTCCAGGGTAGGGTAGGATGGGGCAGGGCAAGGCAGGGCAGGGCATGAGGCAGCACATTCTCCCCCTGTAGAGGGAAGAGCTGGGGCTTCCTGGGCTCACCAGTTGGATGCTATTACAGCTGTGAGTGTCATGGTAATGGTTGCCACAAAGCAAAAGCTTTAGTTGCACTAAAGGTAAAGAGGAACCATCAAAACACCCCTAGAGAGAAGCACTCCCAATTTCACCGTAGCATTATTCATACCGAAGATATGCAATTAGTCCAGATGTCCCTTATCCACTGAATGAATAAAGAAAATGTGGGATGGATACACAATGGAATACTGTTCAGCCTGTCTAAAAGGAAGGCTCTAGGGGATGCTAGGTTAAATGAAATAAGACAGGCATAAAAGACAAATCCTGGGCCTGGGGACATGACTCATGGACAAAATGCTTGTCACACAACCGTGAGTACCTGAGTTTGGATCCCCTGACACTGGTGCTTCCTGTGGGCACTTGCCACCTAGAGGGCACCAAGCAGAAAGTGCCCATCTTCTGTCAACACCTGTTTTATTTTGGCCGTTTCTTATGAAAAGATGGCTTACAGTTTTATACTGTCAGGTGTGTCCAAGTCTGAAGTTGCCTCTACACTGCGGTGTTGACTTGGGTGTGGAGCTGGGTCACTGTTGTCATAGCTTCTCTTTCCCATCCTGCTTTTCACAATTTATACAAAGGGAATTTTATTTAAATATGAAGACTGTAGTCAGCCAAGTATGATGGTGGGCACATGTAATACCAGCCTTCAGGAGGTCACATAGCAGGACCCAATCTTTAAAACATACAATTCTAAAAACACCCTCTTCAATAAAATCATCACTGTAGAAGATGTAAATAAACTAGCTCAAGTTTTTCATGTTGCTATGCTTTGGGGTTGCCTCAGTATTCAGGTGCAGAAACTTAATAGCCATTGTGGTGGAATGGGACTTCTAAAAAGCAATTAGACCACAAAGGCTCTTCCCTCACATGTGGGGTTAAGGTCTTCATAATAGAGGCTTCATGTGACATTTGTGCTGCTGTTTTACAATATGTAATTTAGTATATATTTGTTATAACTTATATATTACCTATTATCCTATGTTATTACACACATATATAAGTACTTTATATACACGTATACACACACACACACACACACACACACACACACATACATATAAATGAAGGGCATTCACTAAATTGGCTTACACAGCAGCATCTGGGTGGTCCAACGCTTACCATCTTCTTGCTGGAGAGGCTAAGAACCTGGTATGTGCTCAGCCCATGAAGATGGATGCCTCAGAAGTCCAACTACTCTAGTGCTGAAAGCCTGGAAGATTCCTGGAGAGTTACTGGTCTTCAGTCCACACTGGAAGGCTGAAGAAGCTGGAGATTAACATCAGCAAGGGATAGTGGCAGAGGAAACAGCAGGGCTGTGTGCATTCACCAAGAAAGGCAGGCTGCAACTCTGTTTTTGTCCTTGGCCCTCTTTGTATCTGGGACACCCTTAGTTAATCCTTTCTGGAAATTCTTTCACAGACCTGTGGAGAGGTATATCTCTTAGTTGATTCTAGATCTCATCAAGTAAATAATGAATATTAACCATCATAAGTCTACCCCTTGTCAACTTGACACCCAACCCCGTATCCTTAGGTCATGCTTACTTTCCAAAGGAAGACAATAACAAGGTCACCATTCTATTTAACCTGGCAGAAGTATCCCTGTACAGCCGAAAGTTCACTAATTCTTCCACCAAAAAGGATGGCAAAGTCCCTTAAAGAATGCTTGGTCTTTCAATGTCCCATAACTTAAATTTGATAAGAGTTAATAGTACTTAAGTGCAGATACTGGGCATAGTACACAGTTCCAATGATGCTGGGATGAACAGCCAACTAAGCACAGTTTAACAGGAGGAAGGGATTTATTTCAAGCTCACAGGTCCTGGTGGAAGAAGCTGGCTCCCATTCATAAATCCAAGCAGAGAAAGAAACCTCCACCAGCCAGCAAACACCAAAAAGCCACAAGCAGCAGAGACCCACCAGAGCTCCCACTGCTGTCCACGCCTTTGGGCTGGAATCCAGGATCTGGCCCCAGTGACACCTCCTCCAGCCAGGCAGCTGAAGATCCAAGTTACAAATTGAATTTTTTAACACCTAAGTGAATAGGGGCCATCCATTCAAACTACCACACTAGATCAATCCACATTATATGGACCAGGAGAAGAAAGGAAAATATCTGCTTAATGTATGTGTGCATATGAACAAACACTCTTAACAAATACTTGTGATAAGTACAGTCCTCATTTCTGTAAATGGTCATATGGCCACAGCTGATACTTACTATCAATTCCATAGTCCCTTAACCCTCAACCAGCACCTCATCAGATTTTAGTTCTTCACTCGGACAGATACCCACAACCACGTTGTTGAAGTGTTTGAACTATATGTTACCTGCCTGGATTGGGGTATTGTAATTTCCCATTGACATTAACCACATGACACTCTAAAGGCATGTCCAACTCTTTTTGTTTGTTTGTTTGTTTGTTTTGAGGTAGGGTCTCACTGTAGCCCAGGCTGACCTATAATTCACTATGTAGTCTCAGGGTGGCCTTGAACTCACAGCGATCCTCTTACCTCTGCCTCCCGAGTGCTGGGATTAAAGGTGTGCCCCACCATGCCCGGCTCATGTCCAACTTTTTGACATGACACAGCATTGTCATCTACAGAGCTTGTGCTTGAGAATCACCCCATTGAGCTGCAAAGAGAATTGCCCAAAAAAAAAAAAAAATGTTCTGAGGCAGGTGTGGTGGCACACACCTTTAATCCCAGCACTTGGGAGGCAGAGTTAGGAGGATCGCCATGACTTCGAGGCCAGCCTGAGACTACTAAGTGAATTCCAGGTCAGCCTGAGCTACAGTGAGACCCTGCCTTGAAAAAAAAAAAAAAAACTCTATGTTCTAAATTTACAATTTTGTGTTGGGCCACCTTCATAGTTCTTCTAGGCTGGATGTGGCCCATGGGCTGTGCCATGGACATGCCAGCAAGGACCCTTTGCACTGCAGATACACTCTTCCTTGCCTGCATGGGGAAGGAGCAGTCCAACTTCTCCCTGGTAGTCTGGATCAGACACCCCTGCTAGCACTGTAACTCCTTAGCCTGTTGATTGAAGAACATCAGGAGCCTACAGTGGCCAGGAGGAGCCTGAGCTTCTGGTTCAATGAAATATTTGTTGGACCTCCTGGCAGAAGCACTTTCACCCCTCTGGAATCAACCTTGTAGAGCATATGGCCACTGGACCAGGAAGTGAAACCTTTTCTAGTGGGACACCAGGGCTGGAGATTGGTACCATCCCTACTCCTGGACCTGTGAATCCTGGCCATGGGGAAAGCAGTATTATATAATGTACGCTAATGACTCAGAGCATATAGAGCCTTGTGAAGAACTGTGCCTCAGCCTTCCACGCTGTTGCCACCTCGTTGGCACTGGAATTGTACCTTTAAAAGGCCATCTCACCATTCTGAGAAGCTACCTGGATGATGGGGAACATGTTAAGACCAGTGAATTCCATGAGCATGAGCCCACTGCTGCACTTGTCTGGCTGTGAGGTGAGTTCCTCGGTCAGAAGCAGTGCTGGTGGAATACCATGGTGGTGGGTAAAACATTTTGTAAGCCCGTGGATGGTAGTTTTGGCAGAAGTAGTATGTGCAAAAAAAAAAAAAGCTAATTCATAGCCAGAATAAATGAATATTTCAGTAAGGATAAAATGCTATCCTTAGCCAGGTATGGTGGCACACACCTTTAATCCCAGCACTCAGGAGGCAGAGGTAGGAGGATTGCCGTGAGTTTGAGACTCCATAGCAAATTCCAGGTCAGCCTGAGCTAGGGTGAGACCCTACCTCAAAAAAAACAAAACAAAACAAAAAAAATGCTGTCCTTTCACAACAGGAATGACCCAATGTAATCAACCTTCCACCAAGTCGCTGGTCAGTCATCCCAGGGAATAGTGTCATGTTGGGGGCTCTGTGTTATTGTCAGTTGCTGGCAGATTTGACACTCAGCAGCTGCATTAGCCAGATCATCCTTGGTGAGTGAAGTCCATGTTGAGCCCATGCATAACCTCCATCCCTGCCACCATGGCCACTTTGTTCGTGGTCCAGTAGACAGTGACAGGGATGCTTAGGGAAAGTAGTCAATGAGTGTCCACAGAACAGGTCGTCCTGTCTATTTAATTATTGAATTCTTTCTCTGCTGAGATCACCTTTTGGTGAGCATTTACATATGACACAAGTGTCTTCACATCCTTTTCCCATTCAAAGAGATCTATCCACCTACCCCTTCCCCAAATGTCTTTCTCACCAGTTATCCAAGTCCCAGACCATCCAGCTGATACTGATAGCATCATGAAACATAAAATTAGTCATTTTTTTTTTCTTCCAACCAGAATGTATTTCTGGGTACATTGCTCAAGTGTGATGGATTTAGAATCACCATGGAAACAAATCTCTTGACATGCCTATTAGGGATTTTCTACACTACAACCCACCCTAACTCTGGGTCCCATGGACTGGGTTGCTGGACTGACTGGAAAGAGAAAAGTAGCTAAGTATGCAGCATTCGTCTTTCTCTACTTCCTCCCTGTTGATGTGACGATATGACTCGTTCCCTGCTCCTGCCATGCTGGACTTCCCCTAAAACTGTATGTGGAAAATACATCTTTTTCTTCCTTAAGCTGCTCTTCGTCGGGTATTCTATCCCAGCAATGAGAAAGTCATTGATACAACTAGTCTTCTAGAATCAACTCATCATAGGGACACCACAGGTGCACACTTGGGGACAAAAGGCATTGTACTGGGAGTACAATTCTTTATGTAACTCACTTGTGCCTTCAGGACCAATTTACATATGTACCCAATGATATATATACCACGTTCATTAGATGATGGACTGCTGCATGTTCAACTCAGTTGGTCAGATAACACCCAGCTCATGATAGGCAGCTCAGATCACATGGTAACTTGGGTGCCCATTGTCAAGTGCTTTGTTTTCACTAGTTAGTAATAAGTCAAGAGCCATCTCTCAAAGGGAGAATACTTGTCTCCAGATGATGTCAAGGCTCTGTGCCAAAATCCCAAAGACGTCCACTGTGACTTCACCTATGCGGACCTGCCAAAGCCTCCAAAGAGCATCCCCATACATCACTGATATTGTAAGTACCATTGGGTCTTCTGGATCATGTGGCCCAAGTGGCAAAGTAACCTGCACAGTAGCCTGAACCTGTCAAAGAGTAGACACTTGTTCTGGGCCCCACTCAAAACTAGAAGTGAGGAATGTGCTACCTCCAAAACCCACATCGGCCCACTAAGCTCTGTGCTCCTTCGTGGCAGCAGAAGACAACAGGTGCCACAACTTATCCTTCCACTGAGAAGGAATATCCTTGCATACCCCACACCACCAGACCCCAGAAATCTCACCGAGGTAGAAGGCCCTTGAATTTTTGGTAGATTTCTTTCTCATCCTCTGACACACAAATGCTTTGCCAAGTTCAGAGTAGTTTCTATCTCCTGCTCACTTGGTCACCAATGTATAGATGAGTGTGATGCTTTGTGGCAGAGGTAAGCCATTGAGATTCCTATGAATTAAGATCCACCCATCTTCTCCACAGGCCAAATAGAGTTAAAATACAATGTGGTAGCCAGGTGTGGTGGCGCAAGCCTTTAACACCAGCACTCAGGAGGCCAAGGTAGTATCGCTGTGAGTTTGAGACCACCCTGAGACTACATAGTGAATTCCAGGTCAGCTTGGGCTAGAGTGAGACCATACCTCAAAACAAAACAAAAAAAAAAAAGATGTGGTGAGATTCATACCACCCTGGCATCTTTGAAGTCCTTGATGGTGGCACTAATCTCCATAGTCCATTCAGAGATGTGATATTGTTTTTGTTCACTATTTCCCCAGATAGAAGCAACTCTAATGCTTACATTTGGCCTTTCTAGCCACAATAGCCCTCACTCCACAAGTCAGGACACCAATGTGAGGATTCTGCCAGCTCCTAAAAATATCCCAATTATGCATTCTGGGGCTGTGAAAATAACCACAGCATGAGTCTCACTTTGGCTAAAACTGTCTTGATCATCTAAGCTCCTAGTTTGACATGAGGACTGCAATGCTGTTTGGAATCTCCTGGAATGAATGTCAATTGAGAGCCAGTGTCTAACAGGCCGCAAAGGGCCTGATTTTTTTTTTTTTTTTTTTTTTGCTTTACCCCAATGTAATAGGTGTACCCTGGTAAATAGCTATAGGTCTCTTGGGGAAGGATAGGGAAAGATTCATAGTAAAGCATTTTGGTCTTGTAACAATGTTACTGGAGTTGTTAGGGTCAAAGCTTGGACCCTGACAGCCCTAAAAGCTGGACCTGACCATCCATCCTCAACAGTTTATTTAAACTGACAAGTAATAGTGAAAATCAGAAAAAGTAGATTTATTTAGTGAGGTCACATTGGGTATGGGAACAAAGAGGTCCAGTGACCCCCTAAGTCTATCTTTGATGTCTGTGTTTAAATGAGGTTTATGTTTAAATTTAATTTTATTTATTTACTTGCAAGCGGGGGGGGGGGGAGTGAGAGAGAGAGAAGAGAGACACAGAGAGAATGGGCACACCAGGGCCTCTAGCCACTGATAACAAACTCCAGGCACATATGCCCCTTGTGCATCTGGCTTACGTGGGTCCTGGAGAATCAAACCTGGGTCCTTTGGCTTCACAGGCAAATGCCTTAAGAGGTTTATGTTTAAACAAAAGGCAACATATAAATACTAAGCGGTCCTGGTCAAGGTGCCGTCCTGCCCTTCACTGACCCACCATTGCCTTGGCACAAATCTCTTCTGCAAGGTGATCCAACAGGTTGGCAGAACCATGTGAAATCTCTTTCCAGAAGATGAGTTCCTCCTCTGCTTGCATCAGAATCCCAGCTTTTTCCTTCTCTCAGCATGAGAATTCTGGGTAAATTCTAATTTCTTGGGGGTATCTTGTCTCAGTAGTCTGATAATTAAAGAAAAGAGTTCAAGAGGCTGGAGAGAAGGCACTTGCCAGTGAAGCCTAAGGGCCCAAGTTTAATTTATCAGTGTCCATGTAAACTAGATGCACATGGTGGCGCATGTGTCTGGAGTTCTTGTGCAGTCGCTGGAGGCCCTGGTGCGCCCATTCTCCCCCCTCTGTCTCTCTCTCCTTCTCTCAAATAAATAGAAGGAAAAGAAAAGAACTCAAGTATCTCTCTAGAATATCTTCATTCCTGTTATGATGGTTAAAAATGTCTACTCTTTGTCTTCATACCTTAATCTTGAGGTAAAATATATAAATATGTCAGAAACAAAAATCATTAGCAGATAGTAGGAGCCAAGGTTAGAAGACATTCAGTCCATGTCAGGAAGCCATGCATAAGAATTATTTCTCTACAATCTCTTGGTGGTAACTACTTTTGGAAGGACTAGCACAAGTGACTCTATTTTTGTTGATTTTTGTTGTGAGATTTAAGACAGGCTGTCCATATGAAGCCCAGGCTGGCCTCAAACCCATGACAATTCTGCGTCAGCCTCCCAAGTGCTGTCACGCCTAACATTACTTCATCTAAATTCTTACAGTTTCCCTCCCTTGTCTTTGAACAATATTTTCTGAAGACATTGCTGATTAACAATCTAATGGTTTGATTTTGATTCTCTCATTTCTGGGATGAGATCTCTCCTGGTTGGTTTATTCTGAACCCACTTTTGGGTGTTGAGTGAATGGGGTGGGGGAGTGACATGTCAAAGAGTTAGCAGCAATAAAACTATGAATAAATTTTAAGTAATGAAGAGGTGTAGGAGTGGCTCTTAAGTCATACCTAACTATAGTCCATTCTTGTATTTCAATTCTGTCTGTCCTGTGGGTATTATCCTAGCAACTCAAAAGTATTTTGAGTTCTTTTTTTAGAAATTGTGCTTATGTATTTCAACAGCCTTATAAAAATACAACTAAACAAAGAAATTTTAAAGGGCAATGAGTTTGAAAACTTAAGTATTTGTTTTCACCTTAAAGTGACTAATGTCCAATACCTTTTAATTATAGGGGGCATTGCTTGGAATGTACAATGTTAGAGTATGCCTAATTACCTTATCATTTTTTTATATTTTTTAGAGAATGGACGTGTCAGGGCCTTGAGCCATTGCAAATGAACTCCAGTTGCATGTACCAACCATGTGCATCTGGTTTATGTGGGTTCTGCGGACTCGAACCTGGGTCCTTAGGCTTCACAGGCAAGTGCCTTAACTGCTAAGCCATCTCTCCAGCCCCCTGTTTGTTTTTGAGGTAGGGTCTCACTGTAGCCCAGGCTGACCTTGAACTTACTCTAGTCCCAGGCGGGCCTCAAACTCAGGATCCTCCTACCTCTGCCTCCCCAGTTCTGGGATTAAAGGCGTGCACCACCATGCCTGGCTTCTAATTGCTAAAGACAAGTAATGAAACAATTATGAGCCCTTGAACACAGGCCTGAAGAAGGTTCATACTAGTAGCAATTTTAGTTTGGAAGATATCAGTTTGGTTAAGTCTTCTCCTACACTTTGCATCTGAGAAGACTTATGTAATATAAGTTGGCATAGATACATGCAACACGTAAAGGAGTAAGCAACAATAAGCATCATTACACAGAAAAACTGCAAAGTCCTTTATATTCATTCAGCTTCTACTTTTGACGCAAAATTTAGAATCTTTGGCTCAGTAGGATAAATAGGTCCATAGCACTGACCAAGAAAAGCAAAGAATTAGACTTCTTACAAATTGAGTACTAGTGAACACAGACAGGCTGATTTTCTGATGTCCAAGTGTATCTCCTGTACACGATAACAAAAGGCCTGTTTTCTTCTAGGTAAATATAGGTAGACCAGGTCTTCATCTGTATAGTACTGATTTGAAATGTTCAATGAATTTCATTGGTGTCTATATGTGTTGAGAGTTCATGTATGTGTATCATATAAAACAACACGTATTGGTAACTTTCTATTTTTTAAAGTTTTAATGTTTTTATTTATTTACTTGAGAGAAAGAGGGAGAGAGAGAAAATGAGCATGCTAGGACTCTAGTCACTGCAATGGAACTCCAGATGCATGTGCCACCTTTGTGCATCTGGCTTATGTGGGTCCTGGCGAATCAAATATGGGTCTGTAGGCTTCACAGGCTAGCATATTAACCACTAAGCCATCTTTCCAGCCCCAACTTTGAATATTTTAAACTTATCTATCCTTACATCTACAAACTTTTATATGACATATAATGTTTAGGCACACGGCTCTACACACTTGTAATCACAACTACATAGGGTATTAAATTGCTAAGATCACTTTAAATACTTGTTCATAAAGTCATTTAAAAGCATTAACATAGGGTCTAGAGAGGTGGTTCTGTGGCTAAAGTGCTTGCTGGCAAAGCCTAACAACCCAGGTTCAATTCCCCAGTATCTACATAAAACCAGATACACAAAGTGGCACATGCTTCTGGAGTTTATTTGCGGTGGCCACAGTCCCTGGTGTACCCATTCTCTGTGTGTGTGTTGATCTCTCTCTCTTCTATCTCTCTATGCTTGCAAATAAATCTTTTAAAAACATTAAAAACATTAACAAGCCAGGCATGATATGCACACCTTTAATCCCAGCACTCAGAAGGCAGAGGCAGGCAGATTGCTGTGAGTTCGAGGGTACCCTGAGACTACATAGTGAATTCCAGATCAGCCTGGCTAGAAAGCAAGACCCTACCTCAAAAAACCAAAGGGGGAAAAAAAAACATTGGCCAGGCATGGTGGTGCATGCCTTTAATCCCAGCAGAGGTAGGAGAACTGCCATGAGTCCGAGGCCACCCTCGAACAGGTCAGCCTGGGCCAGAGCAAGATGCTACCTCAAAAAAAAGAAAAAAAAAGTATTCACATAAACAGATAATTTAATGAACCTTTACTTTGTTAAGATACAGTTTTTGTCAAAAAGCCTGACAAAATCAGCAAAAAAAAATTAATAATTATCTTTCTAAAAATAAAACTTGATAATTCACAATGTACATACACACCAAATTTGATATTAAAATATTCAATCTCATAACATCGCTTACAACAAAATGTGTTATCTATTAGCAATTATTCTAATTATTGAGACATTGACAATACATATGTCTGTTACATAAGGACTGTTCTGGTTTGGATATAAAATGACCTCCATTGGCTTGTGTGTTTGCACACTTGGTTTCTGGCTGGCGGCACTGGTTGTGAAGGTTGTGTAACCCTTAGGAGATAGAGCCTTGATGGAGGAAGTGGGCCTTGGAGTGGTGCAGCTCAGCCCCACCTGCTATTTTGCTTTCTGCTTCCTGTCTGCTGATGTGACAACTGGCTCCCTGCCATGCCTTCCCTTCCATGATGGGTTCTACCTTCTGTACTGTCAGCCAGACTCTGGTCAGGTATTAGCAATGACAAAGTGACTAACGCATGCATTTCTAATCAAAGATACAAAAGAATCTTCATATATAAGCCAGTCTTAACCTTTTAAACTTACATTTTTTGTTTTTTTAATATTAATTTTTATATTATATTAATTATGACAGGTTATTCTCTTTTATCCCCTTGCCCCATCTCCCGTTACCCTGGAGACCCTCCTCAGTAGGGTTATGGTATTCACTGTAGGATCATGAAGGCCTCAGTCAGTCCCTGTGGGGTAGTGGGGGGACTGTGACTCAGGATATTCCTACCCACTCTATGGCTCTTACAATCTTTCCACTCTTTCTTTTTCAATGTCCCCTGAGCCATAACAGGTCTGTTGGCAGTCTGATTTAGTGTTGAGTTTCCTGTGGTCTCTGGATTTGTATTTTGATAAGTTTTGATTGATCACTGTGTTTGTCACCATCAACCTGGGGCTGGTTGTCAGGCTAACAGTGAGAAGTGTTCATGCATCATTTCCCCTGCAGTTTCTCCTGGGCCATGGCAGATGTGGTAGAGGCGACACATCTCGCAGTGGGCAGTTTGCTAATTTATTGTCTTATTGATGGATCTTGGTTCTCCTATTTTCTCTGCCATCTGTAAAATAAGGCAGATTCTCCAGCCAAGAGAAGAGCAGCTTGAGTTAAAGGGGGTATGCAAATTGAGAGATTTTTGGTGTACAAGCCCACTCTTCTTTTTCAAAATCATTTTGTGCATTTATTTCAGAGAGAGAGAGAGAAGAAAATGAGAATGGGCACACCAGGGCCACTAGCCACTGCAAACAAACTCCAGATGTATGTGCCACCTTATGCATCTGGCTTACATGGGTACTGGAGACTCAAACCTGGATCCTTAGGCTTCACAGGCAAGTACCTTAACCACTAAGCCATCTCTTTAGCCCCCCATGCTCATTTTTCAGGAAGCAATGGGGGCTTCTCTCTAGAATGTATAAGTTTCTAGGCAATGCGAGTCTGACTTGGTTTCCAGTACCAGATATAAGTTCTTTCCCACAAATGGGCCTCATGACTAATCAGAGAATAGTTGGTTACCCACAGAGGCAGGCTAGTATTGCACAAGTGTGTACTTCTTGTCTGGCTGGTTGATTGTGTGGTCTGTAGGGTCTCCTGCTTGTTCACGCTGTTTGTGACCATTGTCCTCCAGTTGCTCCCATAGGGCTTTCCAGCACTGAGGGCTACCTAGTTTCCCTTTTGGTTCCAGCATGATATTCAGGGTCCTGTGACCACAGCCAGCGGTGTCTTCAGCAATAGGCAGGTAATCAAGTGTTTTGGCAATGACCTGAATTGTTTGGGGGGACCTCATGGGTATTCCTAGCCAACATCTCTCTGTGGGGGGCAACCCAATTCTGGGCGTGGGGATATACCAGCCAGAGTCCATGGTTTTAAAGTTAAGCTTTGTCTACATTCTGTCCAGATAAACTTACATTTTAAGTTTTCCTAGCAAAAAGCAGTTTAGAATTTTGTGTTCCCATTTCTGTTGCCTTTGACTATTAAAGAATGAATAAATTTGCCGGGCGTGGTGGCGCACGCCTTTAATCCCAGCACTCGGGAGGCAGAGGTAGGAGGATCACCGTGAGTTCGAGCCCACCCTGAGACTCCATAGTGAATTCCAGGTCAGCCTGGACTAGAGTGAGACCCTACCTCGAAAAACAAAAAAAAAAAAAAAAAAAAAAAAAAAAAGAATGAATAAATTTTAGTATCTTTCTAGAATCTGTTTTGAAAGAAAATTCTTATCAAAATAAAAAAATTATGGGCTGGAGAGATGGCTTAGTGGTTAAAGCACTTGCCTGCAAAGCCTAAGAACTCATGTTCAAATAGCCAGGTCCCATGTAGCCAGATATGTGATGCAAGCATGAAATGTTGCATATGAGCACAAGGGAGCACACACGTCTGGAGTTCATTCACAGCAGGCTGAAGGTCCTGATGTGCCCATTCTCTCTCTCTGCCTCTTTCTCTCTCAAAAAAAATGCTTAGTGGTTAAGGCATTTGCCTGCAAAGCCTAAGGACGCAGGTTCGATTCTCCAGGTCTCATGTAAGGCAAATGCACATGGTGGCACATGTGTCTGGAGTTTGCAGTGGCTAGAGGCCCAGGCATGCCCATTCTCTCTCTCCCTCTGTCTCTAAT
Organism: Dipus sagitta; assembly: GCA_036346955.1. Lineage (NCBI taxonomy): Eukaryota > Metazoa > Chordata > Mammalia > Rodentia > Dipodidae > Dipus > Dipus sagitta. The sequence continues at coordinate 39,883,412 of CM070773.1, forward strand.
GAATAAATAATAAAATATTTTTTAAATGTGTAACTGAAAACCTTTATGACTTCAATGAATATTGTTTTCAGTAAGCAGTATTTTCAGTGAAGTATTTTAGATGTTTATTATCTCTCTGAAATACTTGTTTTAAAAGATAAGATATAGTTTTTCTTTAATTTTTTTTTATTTGTGTGGTGTGTGTATTTGCAGACACATGCACCACTTTGTATCTGGCTTTACGTGGGTGCTGAGGAATTGAATCTAGGCCAGCAGACTGTGCTAGTAGGCTCTGTTAAGTGTTGAACCATCTCCACAGCCCATAAGTGTCTTGGTTCGAGTATTCCCTTCAAGATGGCCTGACAAGTTGGCAGAACAATGTGAAAGCTCTTCCTGGGAGACAAGCTCCCTTTCTGGCTGGCATCAGGACCCAAGCTTTTTCCTTTTCCAAGCACGACATTCCTGAAGAAATTCCAACTTTATGGGGTCTGTTATCATAATAGTCTGTCAGTTAAATGTATGGACACAAGTATTTCTTTAAAATATCAGCATTTCTGCCAGGATGGTAATAGTGAAGCCATTCCTCAAGGTATGTTTTAGTTGCTTTCTTGTTGCAGTAATAAAATACCTGACAAGAAGTAGTTTAAGGAATGAAAGGGGTTTTACTGGCTTACACTTATAAGGGGATATGTTCCATCATGGCGGGAAAAGAATGGCAGCAGGAACAGGGGACTGTCTGGTCACATTGAAGCCATAGGCAGGAGGCAAAGAACAATGAATGCTAGGACCCCAGGCACCCACAGTTAAGGTGAGTCTCCCCACCTCAATTAACCTAATCAAGGCAATCTCTCACAGGCATGCCTAGAGAATAATGCAATCAAGATAACCCCTCACTGGCATGCCCAGAGGGTTGTTTTCTAGGTGATTCCAGACCCTGCCAATCTGACAACCAATATAAACCATTGTAAGGGAACCTGGCCTCCCCTTCATTCAAGTTGTTCTGCATATGTAAACTGGTTCAAGTCCGTGGTTCCTGTTGCTATGATTCATAGTAGCGTTTCATTCATTTGCTCTGAGATTTTTCTGCCTACACAGAAAGAGCAGGAACTTATCTTTTCAGCTCTGGGAATACCACAATTAATAAGCCAGTGCCAAAGGTCTATACAAGTCAGACAGTTACGACCCCTGCTTTACCTATGCTGTCCATTACATCTAATGTGTTCACCTTGCCTTTGGTGATTCAGTGTAGCCATTTAGCCCTGGCTATTACAGGATCCAATTAGATTGATTTCATTTAAATTATCCAATTGAGCAGCTCCCTCTGTAAGGTCTGGCATACAAAAGGAAATGATGGACTTTTTCCCGTATGCTCATTGTGATAATTAACTCTGTGAACTTGAAAGAATTTAGCATCACCTAGCAGACAATTCCCTGGGCATATCTGTGAGGCAGTTTCTAGAACAGGTTAATTGAGAAGTAGAAAGATCCACTGTAACTGTGAATGGCACCGTTGCATGGCCTGGGGTTCCAGACTAAGCTGAGCCCCAGCATTCATTGCTATCTGTTTTCTGACTGTGGATGCAATGTGACAAGCTGCTTCATGTTCCTGACACCATATCCTACCCACCATGAAGAATAGACTGTATCTCCTTGAGCTATAATTTGAAACAAACCTTTCTTCTCTTAAGTTGCTTCTTGTCAGATATTTGGTTACAGCAAAGAAAATGTAACTAAGGTAGACATGCTGATACCAAGAGGGGGGTTGTTGCTATGATAATCCTAATCATGTGGTTCTCAAGCCTTTGGAACTGTTTTGCAAGGGAAAGGGGTGTGGAAGAACTTAGAACTCTGGGCAAGAAAAGCCCCAGAATGCTATCAGTGGAGCTTAACAATGGGCCATTCCAGAGGGAGTTCAGAAGACCAGGAAGCTGAGAGAAATGTGGAGTGTTAAGACCCAGCTCATGAGGTTTCAGAGAGGAAAAAAGACTACTGGGAACTGGCTAGCAGCTATTTATGTGATGTTGTGAATCTGGCTGAATTCTGCTCCTGTCCTGAGAGTTTGAAAGAAGCTTAATTCAATGTAATAGGCTAATTTGTTTAGCAAAGAAAATCTCAAAACATGATAACATTCAGGCTCAGCATTTATTATCCAGATCTACAGCGAGAGTGCAAGTGCAGCAGAGGATGTGAAGCGTGTGGTTTGGCAAGGAGAGTAGCACAACTGAATACAGACATGCAGACAAGGCAGATTTGAAAGCAGCTACACTTGACAAAGGGGTTAGCACCACTAGAAAGAAACAGCACTTTGCACTGGACAATAGGAAAGGTGCCCTGAGGACAAGATCCCACCCATCACAGGCTCTATATCTTGTGAAAATCCCAATTCTTTGAAAGGAGACAGTCTGAACTGAGAATGCTGCTGAAGAGATTCCATGCTCGGATATAACTCCCAGTGGAAGTGTTTCCCCAGTGTAGCACACAGAGGCCAATACAACTGTGGTCCAAGCCAAGCTACATGTCAAGCTGGCAGCAGAATTTGGCAGCATTGTCCCGAGGTACTGGCTTTGTAGATATGAACGATGCAAAAGTGAGAGAGTCACAAAGTCTTACACCAGGTTCCAGAGAGTGACTGAGGCCAGGCAGTGTGTGGCTAGGTCAGAGTCCCTGAGAGGTCATTGTGTGAAGCTATGAATATAACACCTAAGTTGTCGATAGAGACCCCGGACTGTTGGAGATACCAGAACCATGGGACAGCTGCTGAGGAAAGTTGCAGTTACAGAGTATTGCTGGCCCAGGAGAAAAGTTATGTGTACTGCAGGCACCAGGTTGGAAGGATGAGGCCACTCGAGCCCTTGGGAGCCCAGGTGATTCCATCAGGCTAGACATAGGGCTGCAGAGCTGCACGTTTTCCCTTCTGGGTTTGGCCTTGTGTTAGTTTGACCTTTCTTTGCTATATTCCCTTTTCTCCCTTTTGAAATGGAAACATTTACTGTGTCATTTTATATAGAAAGTATGTGTAACTTGTTTATTCATTTTATACAGGCCCTCAATCAAGAAATTGTTTGGAGTCTCAGACTTTGGACTTTGTTTTTCTTTTTTGGGCTTTGGATTTTTGAAGTATTGGGACACTTAAAGACTGGAGATTTTTGAAGTTGGACTGAATACAGTTTACTATGAAATGGCCATGAACCTGTTGGGACAAATGTTAGAAAGTTATGACTTAAAAGTAGTATGTTTGGTCAGCCACTAGACCTGGAGAGATGGTTCAGCAGTTAAGGCACTTGCCTGCAAACGCTGATGACCTGAGTTTGATTCCCCAGTACCCACATAAAGCCAGACGCACGCCAGTCGCACAAAATGGCACATGTGTCTGGCATTGATTTGTGGTATCTAGAAGCCCTAACATGCCCAGTCTTTCATTTTCATTCTCTCTCTCTCTCTCTTTGCTTGAAAATAAAACGAAAAATGAGAAGTAGTGATAGTTTGGATGTTAGGTACAAGGGGTGTACATGTTGTGGGTAGTACTGTGAACTTGACAAGATCTAGAATCAATACAGAGACAAGTCTTTGGGCATGTCTGTAAGGGATTTTCTAAATTAACTGGGTGGAATGACCTACCGTACCAATGGGTGACACCATTCCATGGACTGGAGTATTTGTCTGAGTACAAAGGACAAAGTGGACTGAGCACCAGAATCATCTCTCTGCCTCTTGACTGCAGCTGCAATGTGACCAGCTGGCTCACGCTTCTGCCACGACAGCTTCCTCACCATGATGGACTGTGTCCCTTCAAACTGTAAGCTGAAAGAAACCTTTCTTAGTTTAGGTTGCTTCTTGTCAGGTATTCAGTCATAGAAACAAGGAAAGTCACTAATACTTTGGTGGGGTGTGGGGGGTAGGACATTGCAGCTGGCCCAAGTACCCTCTCTGTCAGAACCCTAGCCCAGTTTCTAGGGGTGTGCTAAATTCTACAGCACTGGTGAGTGTCTGTTCAAGGCCTGTGCAAGGACTCTGAAATACCCCCGAGTAAGAATCATTGCTTTCCTTAGTCCTGAACTCACCCCACCTGTCTGTGGGTAAATGCGGACAAGAATCTGGCTTGGTCTACACAGCCTTCTTCACAAGTCAATGGGGGCAGCTCAGCCACCAGACTTGAAGTACTTTCGTAGTAGGCATTTTGTTCCCATTCTCCCTGAGTAAGCCAGAGCGGGCTGCTCTAATCCCTGTCTCCCCAGAGGCACGCAGCTGGTACATTCTAGTTAGAAGCCAACTCAGAATTCTCCCACGGATGAAGAAGAGATAGCCTCATGGGGATGACACCTAATGGCTGCACGAAGGGGACTAATGAGGCTCTCCTCAGACCCCGAGACCAAGTGTCACAGGGAGCAGCCTCCATGCTTCCCTGCACAGAACCCCTCTGAGGGCAAATCAGCTTTCTCTAGGATGATGCTGGAACGCTTGCTCAAGCACATTTGGAGGGGGCCAGTTTTCAATTTGTAATGCATGTGGAGAACGTTAGAGGTGCTGGATGAGCCACTGAGTGAGGAAAGGGGAGCTCTGTCAGATGAGGAGAAGGACATGGAAGCCTGGCAAAGCATGCGCTGGCCAGGCTGGAAGGACACCCACCTGCAGGGCTTTGTCCTCCTCCATTTCTCATGCAGCTGCTCTCTCAGCCCCAGGAGCAGCACAACATCCCAAAGATGTCTGTGTTTGCAGAAGGTGTGACTGCAGCCATCGGGAGAGGTCAGGGTCCTTTGGCAACTGTGCTTACAAAAAAAAAAAAAAAAAGCAAACAAAAAAGTGTAGGGTATAGGAGAGCTGCCTGATGCAGATCACAATGAAAATCAGAGTGGAAGTTCAATACTGGCCCTAGGTTGGTGTCTGTCAGAGTTCTGTTTGTTTGTTTGTTGAGGTGGGGTCTTACTTTAGTCCTGGCTGACCTGGAATTCACTATGTAGTTCCAGGCTGGCCTTAAACTCATAGCAACCCTCATACCTCTGCCTTCTGAGTGCTGGGATTAAATTGTGCACTACCACCTCTGGCCAAGATTCTTTTTTTTTCTTAACTTTTATTTATTTGTGCATGCACACGCAGGTGTGTCGGGTGGGGGGGGGGATGCCAGGTCTCTTGCCACTATAAATGAACGCCAGATGCTTGTGCCATTTTTTTGCATCTGGCTTTTCATGGGTGCTGGGAAATTGAACTTGGCTGGCAGGCTTTGCAAGCAAGCACCTTTAACCACTGAGACATCTCCCTAGCCCCATAAGTAGTTATTTCAGGAAAGAATGCCAAACTCCATCCCCTTCAGTGGGGACAAACAGCGTGCAGGTCAGGCCTCAGCTGTCTTCAGGAGAGCTGAAATAGCTGCACAGATCTAACACAAGGATTTCAAGTGTATCCTGATTGTAGTGGGGGAGGGCAAGGAGGGATAGAAGCCCTTTCAGAACTTTGCCTTTAAAAAATATATATTTTGACTCATACACTTGGCTTCTAGAAAATTCTGTCACTACTCCACAGAAACCAGATCAGTGCAGAAATTGAGCAGCAGCTTAATGGGATGGAGTCATTGAATTCTAGAATCTAGGGAAGCTGGGCAGCCAGTGGGTGCCATCTCCCCAGCTCACATTCAGAGGACCTCAGGCCACGTGGGTATAGCTCCCCTCACCTGCTTCCAGGCCCACCTGGCCGGGGCAGAAGTAGAGGATGGAAAGCTCAGCCGCAGGCTCCAGGGTTGTAGAGAGGACAACCAGGACAGAGGTCTGCAGCCACAGGGCCACTGTGTTTCCATGGAGCTGTGTAGGACTGCAGGTGACCCTGGAAGCCCGGCTGACTCCGGGGTCTGGTGGATGGATGGCTCAGGGCAGGTAGAGCAGGCTGGGCATGAAAGGGCTCCATGGAGGTCAGACTTATAACCCTGAGGGCATGACAGGGAAAGGGCAGCAACCGGAGTGGGGTTCATCAGTGCGGAACTTCCATAGATGCCGGGCACATCCTGCCCTCCCCCCCCCGGTCCATTCTGACCTCAGGACTGTAGCTCTTGTAGTGTGTTATTGTCTGGAGTCTTGCTCTGGTCATCACTGTGGGCTCTTCAGGAGACGTTCTTATGGGAATGGGTAAAGCAGGCAGTTGGGGGGGGGGGCAGGTGGAGAGGAAGAGCCAGGGAGGACCCTACCTCCGTTCTCCAGTGCGCTTTAAGCCCTGCACTACAGTCCCCTGCAGCACCCCCTTGGCTTGCTGGCTCCCCTGAAAACCTCCTGCTAGAGCCAAGCCCCCAGAGACATGTGGGAAAATGCCCTGTAAAGGTCACATGTAACCCAACATAGCCTGCCACGGGGAGGGGTGAGGAAGGAGTTTGTGAAAAAGGAAAGCCAACAGAGAGCCTCATCAATGATGAATGCTTCAGTAAATAAATAATTCAGGCTGTCGGGGATCCTTTTTAGCAGCAGTATATTTCCACTCAACCCTGCCTGCTGAAAATGCAGCTGTCAAGTCAAATGCCAGCGCCCAGAAGACAGGAAAGGCCTCGGGCAGTATGGCCTTCTGGGTGGGCCACAGCCGCTCAGGGCTCCGTGGATGCCCAGCTGGGCTTTCGGCTCTCAGGGCAGCCCCAGCTCAGCAGTGCTTGTCATCCCCGCTCCCCAGCGCATCTGGACCGTCTTTCTGCTCCAGCCTTCTCCACGCCCCCATCTCCAGGAAGGTCCTCTCGGGTCCCTAAGGAAAACGCAGCTGGACTCTAGCCTTGTCTGTGTGCTCCAGAGAGCTGCCCGCAGTGCCTGCTTCTGCTTAGCCCGCCGTGTTGTGCTCTCTCCTCTGTTCTCCCTGATGAAGTTACTAGTTATTTCTGCACGCCAAGCATAGGCCAAGTGCTCTGCTTTCTGAAGCACAGCAGAGGTCACCATCTCTTCTTCAAAGTCACCGTCCTCCTCAAGCAAACATCTTGTAAACAAAAGTGTCCATGCCCCATGTGCACAGTCGGATTCAGTCACAATATGAACACATCTGTACAACCAAGTCTGCACCGTAGATTCTCCTGTATCCCCCCCCCCACGTCCAAGTCAACCAATATTCTGACGCTCTAAAAGCACAGATTATTTTGGATTCCCTGAATTTCCTGCAAAGGGAATTTCACACCGTGTTCTGTTCTTGGAAATATTTTCTCCCTTTCGCTTTTATGTTTGTGAGAGTTGTCTGTGTCTGACTCACCCATTCTAAACCAGTGGACATTTGACTTGCTTTTGGTGCTGACCCATTCTTGTTCCTAACTTGCTCAACATCTGTACACATTGCTGTTGGGTCTAAACTTGGGATGATTTTGTGCAGTCAAGGGGTAGGTATAGGTGTGCTTAGAGCCTTCTTGAGTGCCTGGGTGAATTACAAGTGTCCACAGAGACGCAGGATAGGAGGTGGGCGATACATCACCTCCCCCAAAGTTCTTTCCTGAGCTTACCTCTAAATGCAAGACTGTCATCTACTTCTTGTCCCCTGCCACAGGCAAGAGGTAACTGGCCTCATATCCTGGCAGGATCTGGTGTATGGCTGCTGGGTGAGGCTTTAAAGAGGTCCTGGCTTCACACTGTGGCACTTCTCAACAGCCTAGAAGCCAGTGCCAAACCTCTGTCCTGACATCTATACTCTGAGAACTTTTGACTGCATCCCTCGAGATTTGGTCATGGAAGGCCATATCTCAACCACTAACAAACTTGGAGACCTCATGGTTCACCTTATCCGTTTCTTCACTCCAGAACAATGAGTTAACCCATCATTTCCCAACACTCCCGTAACCTACCTCACCTGAGCTGATGATTTCCAGCCAACTCGCTCCCTTCATGCTTGCCGTTGATGACCCTCTAGTACTGAAGCTGACCATGAGGCTTGTATAGACTCCTGGGGAACATTGGACAGCTCTGGGAATTCTTGGCCCTTCTATGATGCTTGGACGTGTTGTCTATGGAAAGAGGCTAAATCGTTGGAGGGTAAAACTTCTTGGAATCCCAGTAATCTGAAGGATAGTTGTACTTGGACCAAATCGTCTTATGCTGACTTCTTAGTGACTTACCCAGTGATACCCACCCATGGCTATATAATAACGTTGAGAAACCCAAACCCTTGGGCTCTTTCCCATCATCTCAGCGTGGCCTCTAATTCATGCTAGTCACTTCATTATTCCAGATTGCCCGATGTAATAGGTGCTGGCTCAATTCCCTGTGCAAATCACACAGGTGTTGTAGGCCTCACTGATGTCATACTTCAGATACTATGTGGCCTCCCGGGGTGTTAGGTTGGATGTGATGGGTCCTCCAAGGCTCATGTGTTAAAAGCTTGGTTCCTGATGCAGCAGTGTTTAGAGGTGGGGCTTTAGGGAAAGTGACTGGATCCTGAGGGCTTGACCTAAAATCAGCAGAACACTGCCTCGATGGATTCATAATACAGTGGCATTATTGGAAGGAGGCAGAAAGTAGGTGGGGTCTAGTTGGAGGAAACAGGTCAACCGGGCATGTCCCTTAGCTCTTTGCTTCCTGGCTGTCATAATGTGAGCTTCCCTGTCAACCCCTTCTACCATGGTGCTCTGCCTCATTATAGGTCTAGAAACAGTGGAGCTAGCTGGCTATGCCATAGCCTCTGAAATCACAAGGCAAAACAAATCTTTACTCCTTTTACTTGTTACTGCAGTAGGACACTAACAGACTGCGATAGCTTAGCCACGTCCTTCTGCAGGTGAATGGAGGGGCCTGCGTTTGCATTTGCTTTATGAACGTTGGCAGCATAGCAACAAGCAGATTCTAATCTGAGGGTAGAAACTCAGCTCCTTATTTATTGCTTAGGGCCATGTTCTAAAAAGCGGCAAGCACTCACAGTGGGGGGACCAGACAGACACAGTCCCCTGGAACAGCATGGCGTGTCTGAGGTACTGAAGAGAGTAATCAGAGCTTGTGTCCAACATCTCAGTGACGGCAGCAGGAGGGGCAAATGGGGGCAGTGGAGCCCCAAAGCACTAAGACTGGAGCCTAATTCCCAAGAGGAGCTCTTAGATCAGGGGCCATACCTAAGGACAAAGTTGAGTCAGGTCTTGTGACCAGATCCAGGTAGAGCCAGACAGGCAAGAAGCCAGTAACCTGGCAACACTCAAGGCTAAGCTGTGATTCTCTCAATACCTGTAGCCAGAACTGGTCTCCATGTGGGTGGCCCAAATGTGAAATGATGGCCCTGGGCACAGACTGGGCTCTAGCAGGGAAAGCAGGAGCCAGGTGGCTCATTTCAAGGGCTCACTTGCAGGACAGCAACCCAGCCTGGCCTTGCAGCTTCCCTGCCAGGTGAACTTCACTGTGAACTCTTGACTCCAGTCATATCCGCACAAAATCATCCACCACCAGTTTCTGGGGACAGAGAGACGCTGCTGTCTGAGGAGAGGCTCTGTGAGCTATGGCCTCCTACAAGCTGCATCGCGATGCTGCAGGCTTTGTCGGCATCTTCAGAGAACCAGGTCTCTGTGGGAAGATATCATCTGCGGTTTCATGCCAGGCAAGCAGCTAGGTTTCACACAAGTTCAGATGCCTCAACAGAGCTCAAAGCTTCTTCTCTTTTCCAGATTCACAGGGAGGGCCTCTGGCTGGGAACCAGCAAGACACCCCCCTCCGGCATACGAGCACCTAGCCATGGCTGGGTCACCTGGGATGGCTTGCTGAGGCTTGACCTTAGACCTTGGTGGCCCTTGAGGGCCCATGGGGCAGCAGTCTTCCTCACTTCCCAGTCAGTTCAGGGACACAAGCACCCCTTCGAGGTGTTATAGCGTGAGGCTACAGCCTGTACTCCCCACTTCTACCACAGACCCAGCACGTGGGGCCCCATGTGTCCTCACTGCCCTAGGATTTGCATCTTCATACTTAACTTACTGGGTTCCTTCTAGCCGTAAAAGAGGCCAGGCATAGTGGTGCGCACTTAATCCCAGCACTAGGGAGGCAGAGGTAGGGGGATCGCTGTGAGTTTGAAGCCAGCCTTGGACTACATAGTAAATTCCAGGTCAGTCTGTGCTAGTGTGAGCCCTTACCACACACACACAAACACACAAAAAGCAATATAGGTTCACTTTTAAAAGCTAGAAAAGTTCCAGAAGGCAGTGAGAAAAACACCCCTCAATATCTTGGCATCTTTAATTTGCCTTGCTTTTTGCTTGTATTTCCATTAAGCCTCCTTGGTTCCTGAAGAACTCCACCTGATTGTTGTCTCTCCTCAAACCCTACTGCTGTGAGACAGTCCTGTGACCGTCTTAGCCTCTCTGTTCAGTACTGAGCTGGGTGGGACACGGAGGGTTAAAGGCATGAGCAGTTTCCAGTGATTGAGTTGGTACTGAGCTGGGTGGGACACGGAGGGTTAAAGGCACGAGCAGTTTCCAGTGATTGAGTTGTAATAAGGACAAGATGCTAACTTCAAGTTTATGGAAGAATAAAAGCATGTGTAGTCAGCACTTGTAAGAGGATACTGTACGAGGCCTTGCAGGACTTGGCAATATAATTATGCAGTTAAATCAGCGGAAGGCACATGTAGCAGACGAGATTCACTGCCTTTAAGACTTGCTTAAGAAGACAAACTATCTTTTGTAAAGGCAGAACTAGCTAGCCTGAGTGCAGGCTAAGATGTGTGATGAACCCAGTGGCCTAACGTGAGTGCTGAGATGGGCAGACACGGGAGGCCCACGTGTGCGTGAACGTTTGTGAGTGTGCACACACGAGCTGGGGGAGGGGGAGCTGGACCACCAGTGCTGCCCTGGCACGTCTGAGAGCAGCACCGGGCGATGAGCGTGCTGAGGCTCCTTCGCCTCAGGCCGTGGTAGACAGCCGTCTCCCTCACTGCCCAGCCTGCACTTACAACTGTCTTACACAGCACACATGGACTGGAAAGAAAAAAGAGAAAACAGATGCCTAGCTTTGTGTGAAATAAATGCTAGTTGTGGGGTAATATACGTTTTATGTTGTATAAACCTAAGGTAGCCAACAGGAAAGTTCTTACTGCAAAGAGTTCTGGGAGTTGTCATGAGTGGTAACATAAACATACTTGTATATAGTATTTACCTGCATTTGATTAAGTTGTGTAAGTTTAAATGGGGTAACAGGTGTAAATTGCTTATTTCCTAGAAATATGTATGATCCGACACAAAAACTCCAGAACAGCAGATTTGTTCTCATACAAAAGAAAAGTCACATTTATTTAACAATGTAGCATTTCCCTAAAGTATTACACATGAAAGGAGAGTTGAGCTGTCATAGGAAAACAGAATCTAGTTTTAGGAAATTACTGAAAAGTCAACATTGTGCTTAAAACTTTAAAATAGGTTTTAAAAACAGCACAGCATGTGAATATTGCAAGCTACGAGCAGCCTTCAGCGTCTGTGCTGACCCAGTGATCCAGAAGCTCCACTGGCCACGGGCTTGCGGCCAATCCTGCCTGGCAAGGGCCTGATCGGATTCTTTCCCGATACGTCCCATGCTCAGGTTCCACAGTCATGACAAGCAGCAGCGATCATCTGACAGTGGTGAGTTAATCTGGAGAAACGCTCTTGTACTACACTGAGATCTGAGAGTGACAACCTTGGGCCATGGAGCACTGATACAGGGGGCTCCTACTTGCCTTCCTGTCTGCATATCCCCTCCTCCGCGGAAAGTGCAGCCATGCGCTCCCCTAGAGCCTAAAGAATAACCAGCCTTCTTCCTCTGTCCTGGCTCCCAGCACCTCTGGATACAGGAAGAGACAGTTCAACTACTGTCCTCAAGTAAAAAGCCGAAACATTGAAATTTTGCAAATGGGAATAATCAAGAGTTCAGTGCAAAAACAGGTTTGTAATTTGTGCTTTTGATCTTGTCTGGTATTATCTACAGTGCCATACTTACCTGGCAGCTTTTTTTGATCTGTTTCTTAAGTGTCTGGTTACATCCTATTCCCCGAATGCATAATTAACTGTGTCTAAGAGGAATTTGTCCTGATCAGTCCCAAAGAGCTGCGATGCTTCAAGCAGGCAGGGCAGCGGAGGTTAAAGAGTAAACCATGGCCAAGACCCCTCAAGACCAAGACCTAGACCAGACCTGAAACATGCGTCAGAAACAACCGGGTGCTTTATTCCACGCCCAGAGGTTTTGTTTTTGTTTTGTTTATATGTAAAATATTCTTGAGCTGAGTCTTCCCCCTTCCAGGAAAGCAACTGATTTTCTTCAAGGTTGTCCTCAAAGTCTCATTTTTGTGTCTTAATCAATACAAGGTAAAAAATAGCTGGACTTGGTAAAGCCTTATTTTTTAAAATATACCAAATAGTTATCACCACAAATGCACCTTAATAGCTTTGTCATTTTCCAGAAAAGTTATAAACATACTTGAAACTTAAAATCTTGGTTAGATAAGAAAACTATTTCACATTTAGTAGAATTGAGCTTTGTCCTAATAGCTTTTATAATGACTTTCAAAAAGTGACAACAGTGCCAAGTTTCCACAAAAGCCTGAGAGCAGTGTATCCATCCACATGGCCCAGCCCTTGCTCCAAGAAAGCGTTCCATGAGGTCCTACCTCTCACTGTACAAGTATTAGTCACAAGCCTATTGGACATGACTGTGCTTACATTTATAGTACATGGTACAGTCTATTTCTAAATGCCTATTAATATGCTTATACGAGTTAGCAATATCATACCAGGATTACAGAGTTCTTCCATATAACACAGAACAGAATAGGCCTAGAATTTAAGTTGAAACTATACATTTTTATATTTTTCTCAATTGATTTTGGATTGCAAGCATAGAGAAATCATTCTGTCTTGATTATATTTCAGAGCATTACTAGTATGAGTAGTGCTGGGAGAAAAAAAAAAAAGACTCTTGTTTGTGCTTATTTAGAAAAGGCTTGTTTTGAGATCCAGGACTATCTAATATTTAGAATCCAATGGAACATCTCCAATTCTATAAAATAGTAAGTGAAGCTTAATGAGTTTAATTATAAAGAGATTGTGCAAATATTTAAAGTGAGTATCAATCATTATTAAATCCCAAGAGTCCATTACAATGGTGGCTAATCCGAGTGGCAGTTCAGTTTAAAAAACAGGAACCTGGACCAAAGTCACAGATATTATTGATAAAGGGCCCAACCCTGGTGTGTACCTAAGTCTGAAAAACATGACTCCATGATGTGTTTCCAAAGCTTTGAAGCCCTGGCTATAGACTGTGCTTACAGTAGTTTAATTATGTGGCAGTGGCCCATAATTCAAAGTTGATAGGAAAGGTGTAGAGAGGACTCTGGTGTTGCCTTTACAACCCTGAGTGCAGGGCAAGGGATGTGTGCTTGCTGACATCTGGTTACCATGCCAGTGTTTAGTTGGCCACTTGCTTAAGGGAAGATCACAAACCTCAGGTAGGGCTCATCAGATGTCCCCAGGCCATACCACACCAGGAGGGAAAGTCTCTGGTGAGGACATACCCCTTCCACCTGCCCTATCCTCTGCCTGGCTGCTCCTTCCTGGTTTGACTTAAGTCTTTACACTTAATGAAGTGGAGATTTTATGCTGCATTCTCACTGAGCACAGAAGGTTTTAACTAATGATGTTTTCAAAGGAAACTGTATATTCTGCCCTCTAAACCCTAGGGATGTTTTGGGTACGTAAGTCTAATAAAAAGTTCTAGTAAGTCAGTGGAACTATACATCCAGCTAGGAAAGCTAATTTTCCCTTGAGGACGTTGTGAAGGACACCCAAGGGAGGGCTCAGAGAAGCACATGATGGAGCCCTCCTTTTCTAAAGTACAAACAAGGGTGACAGCGAAGGGCTGTGCCATAATGCCAACAGGGCATGCTCACACAATGGCTAGGGTTAAGGAAGTCCTTCTCTCAGCAGTTCTGAGGGTTCTCATTCCATGAAGTCATATTTTAAAGTTCCTGGATTCTTAACCTGTTCTATGGAAAGATTTGGAGATTTGGAGACATGGTAGATAACCAGTTCACAACAGAGTACCAAGTATAAATTCAGATTAAATAGAATTCTGAGGAGAGCTAAGAAAGGGGTGTGTGTGTGTGTGTGTGTGTGTGTGTGTGTAAGAAATACACGTACATTAGGAGTGGTGAGTATTAGTGTAGTAGAGTGAATGGATACCACATAAGATATTTTCTCCTGACTTATCAGGGAACTATTTCAATTGTTTTTGCATTTGCATAAAAAAATCCATGCATCATATGGAATTCTAACCCATTTCTCATCTAAGCCATTCTAATGCTTCATACAGCCAAATGAAGCAGAATTAATCAAACCTATTAGATTCATTCCTAATCCCTAAAGGACGTCTGTCTTAGCATTTCCATGCTAACTAAAACTACTGTTTTTTTCTTAGGATGGTAGGTGTGGCTGCCTCCTAAATATAAACACATAGATAGCTCCCTAAATGTCCCCCACAGGTGTGAAGAACATTAAGAAAGGCAGGGGATAAATGTTGGGGAACCCACCCAAGAGGCCAGTTCCAATGCTGCAACATCGTTCCCAGCTAGCCTGACCCAAGTTCATCTCTCCTTCCCCTGGCTCCCAGAGATTTTTTGGGTACTGTGAGCTACATGGCTCATGTCCCTTACTGGAATATAGGCCTCTTCGTGGAGGGAATCAGATCTGAGTCACTCTGAATCCCCACCACCCGACAGCATGTGCAAGCTCAGCTACAGCTGGACTGCATGTGAAACTGGAGAGGTCCATCTCCTCCCATGAAGATCTAGCTCCGTCCCAGTCACAGAGGGCTGTGCAGACACGACCAGTACCGAGGCCACACTGGCCTCCGGCAACCTCCTAAAAGTACACTGAGGCAGCGCCGCTCCAGGGCCAATGCAGGTGGGCTGAAGAAGGGGAAAAGGTAGGAGTGGTATTGGCCAGTCCACACTGTTCCCCTAAGTGAGCTAGCCCTCTCCCACCCCGGACTAGCAGGATAAGGGTGTCATGAATGTGTCAAAAGGAAGCCAGGCATCTCTCTGAGAAGGACAGGCTATTTGTAAATATGATCTTCTTCACTGTGCATAGCCCCTCCATCTGACGCATGGTACTCCATGATCATCACTTCACCGCTCTCCAAGTTCCCAATGAAATTAAGGCTAAGTCACAATTCATGACACCAGATGCTACATCGAAAGTAAGTCAAGATACAAAAGAAAAAGCATTTGTAATAAAAAGAATGTCTTAGTTATAAGACTCATTTAAGAGTGGTGCTAATCAACAGACTTCTATGGTTGGTAAAGGAGGTTAGAAAATACCAAAGGCGTTGGAAAAGGACCCGTCAAACGAAAGTACAAAAAGCTCAGTGGGAATCAGAGGCTGCAGTTCTGGCTGAACTTTCACACGGTGGTTTCGATCGTTTCAATCACTTCGAGATCAGACTGTGATGGGGAGAGAAGGGTGCACTCGTCTGGTTCCCAGCTGCTCTCCGGACTGTACTCTTCCTCTGAACTCAGCTCTGCTCCTTCTTCCGTGTCCTCGTCACACGATTCCACATAGTGAGCCCCGATCGCATTGATCCCAGAGTCCTCAGAACTTGAGGGAGAAGAGCAGTGGTCGATTTTTGGTGTATTGCTCTCTTTTGAAGTTAAGGCATCGTGTGCTGAGACCTCCTCAGGGCTCATCTTACGGGAATGGGGTGCCGACTGCTTCTGCACATAGCACATCTTCCCATTAACACATCTAACCTGGTAGTTGTCGGTGAAGAGGTCTGAAATGGTACAGTACCTTGGTGAGTCAGGGGGAGGGGGAGGCTGGAAGACAGGTGCGAATTTCAAAAAGTACTCAGTAAGCGAGACTGAGATCTGAATGGTGTTTGCAGGTTCTCGAGGCTGCGCAGGGATCTCGGTGCTTGGGAGCTGCTCCACCGGGGTCATAGGCTGATACACGTATTTGCCTGCGGGACACAGAAGATACAGTTGAAACCTAAGAGCACTGTACAAACTGTGTTAACAGCCACAGCAATTCATAGACACATGTTCTCTAAAGTATTTAAGTAATCTCTAGAATGAAATCAGAAAGAAAATTATTTAATACTGTTATAGTTACTTAAAACAGAGCATGAGAGCCGGGCGTGGTGGGGCACGCTTTTAATCCCAGCACTCAGGAGGCAGAGGTAGGAGGATCGCCGTGAGTTCGAGGCCACCCTGAGACTCCATAGTGAATTCCAGGTCAGCCTGGGCTAGAGTGAGACCTTACCTCGAAAAACCAAAAAAAACCAAAAAACAAAAAACAAAAACAAAAACAAAAACAAAAAAAAACAAGAGCATGACATATAGTAATTTTCATCTAAGAAACTTAACAACCTTTCTGAAGCTCAATTTAAGAGTTCTTCTCAGCAGCAGTGTGTTTGCCTAGCTTGTGTGAAGCCCCGTGTTCAAGCCTCAGCACGACAAAATACAAATAAAAACCATGAGCCACTCTAATGGCTCTGAAGTAGGAAAATGAACACTACAGCCCTTGTCTTACAACAACTTTAAGTATTTTATCCTACATACTAGACAAAATACGACCATGATATAGTGTGGCAACAGCACAAGTTGAATCCTTAACAGTATGTTAATATATATTAAGTTTAAAAGTTTGAAGAATATATACCAATTTATTATTAAAATAAAATTGGCTTATTTTAATAATAAATTTATGGAAAACATTCACTTTTGAAGTTTCTGCTTTCTAAAAAAATATATTATTTTATTTATTTATTTAACAGAGAGGAAGAGGGAGACAGAGAGAGAGAGAGAATGGGCGCGCCAGGGCCTCCAGCCACTGCAAACGAACTCCAGATGCATATGCCACCTTGTGCATCTGGCTAACATGGGTCCTGGGGAATAGAACCTGGGTCCTTTGGCTTTGCAGGCAAACACCTTAACTGATAAGCCATCCCTCTAGCCCTGTTTTTCTTTTTGTTTGCAGTGCTAAGGATAAAACTCAGGGCTAAGCCTGTGCTCTGTCACTAAGCTATACCCCAAACCTTGGGTTTTGATGTTTCAGTCAGTATATAACATTTATTTAATAGATAATGGCCTGCTGGGCTCATCCTGGCCGTCACTGTGGCTGGGTAATGTTAGAGTATAATCTCTCTTAAGACTCCAAGTGCATAGCAGCATTGAGTGGAGATGTCTCCCAGACACCTTCCAGTGCTACGCAGAGCCTACGCTGGCAGGCATACGCAAGGCAACCTGCTGGCTGTTCCAGGAAGCCACAAAGCTCGGCTTCAACCCTCCCGCTCGGCTCTTAGCCGTCAGCGTACACAGAAAAGAAACCTGAAATGCAGACGTCCTAATGTGTCTCTTCCCATGCTCTCTTTACAGCATTCAGCAAAGTTTCCTGTAAGTCAGAGACTAAGGAACTTAGCCCATGTGTAAGACTGAAAAGATTTCAAAATAAAAAGGTAAATTTTGGGAGGAAGCCCAAAAAAATCCAGACAGTAGCCACTACCATGGGGACCATCTTGGGTTTTTCTTGAGTTAGACAGTTATCAGTCACTGCAAGTTTCATTCTTTGCATAAGCTTGTGCAGAACTTTTTTTGCATGTGCACATGCATGTGGTGTCTGTTGGTATGTGTATGGAGCCAGAGGTCAACAGGAAAGATCTTCCTCTATCACTCTCTACCTCATTCACTCACTCACTTAGAGACAGGGTGTCTCACTGGACCTGGAGCTGACCTGTCTAGCAAAATAAACTAGCTAAGAAGCCCCAGGATTCCCTCTGTCTCCACCCACCTCTGGCATGTTATATGGGTTCCAGGATCCAGACTCAAGTGCCCACATCCCTGCACTTGCACGCAAGCACTTGACCAACAGAACCATCTCAGCACCCCTAACCAAGCTTGATAATTTTAGTACTACTGGTGTTTTGGAGCAGGCTGTTCTTTGTTGGGTTGACCTGTGAACTGTAGAATGCATGGCCGTATCCCCAGCCTCTCCTCACTCACTAGATGCCAGTTCACCTTTCCCAAGACAAGATCCTAAAAAATACACCCATACATTGTCTAGTATCCCAAGGGACAGTCCTCTCCCGTGGAGAACTGCTGATTGATGGTATCTATGTAAGCATCTCTTTGCAAGAAAATCCCTCATGTACTTGCTCCTGTCTGATTTCTTATCAATTGAAAATATTCATATGGAACTGTCCTTGAAAGGAAGACTGTCGTAGGTTTCTTATTTATTTACTTATTTTGGTTTTTTGAGGTAGGGTCCCATTCTAAGCCCAAGCTGACCTGGAATTCTGTAGTCTCAGGTTATCCTTAAACTCACAGTGATCCTCCTACCTCGGCCTCCCGAGTGCTGGGATTAAAGGTGTGTGCCACCACACCCAGCTGTCTTAGGTTTCATAATGTTAATAAAGGCATGGAAGAACAAGGACTTCAGGCCAGTGCTGTGGGCAGCATATAGCCACAGACTGTGGGCCATTTGCTATTTTCCAGCATCAGTCCAGCCAGCTTGTTTCTTGACTCCTGTGCAAGAAAAGAAGCTAAAATGTCACAGTCTTACTAAGTGACACTAAAATTATCTTCAGCTCATTCTGGAGTACCACATGGAAAACATATGTACACCTTTGGGTCCCCAGCTCTGCTTCCAAACCTGGGTAAACAGCACACAAACCTTATGGTCTGATTAAATATACAAGTTAGAAGAATGTGGTCACATATACCGAGGAACTCTGTTTAAAATAGGGCTGGGAAGGTTGTTCCATGGATGAGGCTTGCTTTCAAAGCTTACCAGACCTAGATCTGATTCCCCAGGATCCATGTAAAGCCAGATGCACAAAGTAACACGTACATCTGGAGCTTGTTTGTTGTGGCAAGAGGCCCTGGCATGCCCATATCCATTCATTCACTCTCATTCTCAGTTTCTGACAGTTAAAATGCTAAGACCACAGAACAAAGAGCACTCCTGAAGACTGCAGGAGAAAATGTCAACTTACTTAACAAAGGCAAACCCATCAGAATAATACCAGACCCCTCATAAGAAACTTTAAAGACAAAAAAGTGTAGAATGAATAAGCACTGAGCACAAATATATGCCAACCACAATAACTCTACCCACTGAAGTCGTCTTTCAAAACTGATGGAGAATAAAGTACTTGCAAGGCAAATTCAACAACACATTTAAAAGACTATACAATATGATCAAGTTGGTTTCATTCCAGGGATGCAAAGATGGTTTAGCACACACAAAAAAATTTAATACAGCACCAAAGACCTAAGTAGATTCAAAAACAAAACTTGCATGATCATTTCAACAGATGCAAAAAAGGCTTTCAACATGCCTTCATGATCAAAGCCCTGAAGAGACTAAGGACTAAAGCAACATACTCCACCATCTTAAAGGCTATACAGATCAGACCTGCAGCCAGCATTATGCCAAGATGGGGAGATACTGAAAGCATTCTCTCTGAAGTCAGGACAATATGAGTGTCCACCCTCTCCACTCTTACTCAAGAAGTTCACGGTTGGGAGGAATGTAAATGTAAGTAGTTGCTATGAAAATCAGTATATAGGTCCCTAAAAAAGTAAAAGTGAGCATGGAGAGAGATGGCTTAGCAGTTAAGATGTTGGCTGGTGAAGCCTAAGGACTCAGGTTTGATTCCCCAGAAGCCATGTAAGCCAGATGCACATGGTGACACATGCATCTGGGGTTCGTCTGCAGTGGTTAGAGGCCCTGGTGGGCCCATTCTCTCCCCTCCACCCTCATAAATAAATTTAAAAAATTTAAAAAAAGAGCTGGGTGGTATATACCTTTAATCCCAGCACTCGGGAGGCCGAGGTAGGAGGATCACTGTGAGTTTGAGGTCAGCCTGAGACTACACAGTGAATTCCAGGTCAGCCTGGACTAGAGTGAAACCCAACCTTGCAAAACCAAAAATAAATAAATAAATTAATTAATTAAAAAACCTAAAACTGATCTAGCTATACTACTGGTCATATACCCAAAAGAATCCAAGTCAGTAACCATAGATATCTGCATATTCGTGTTTATTATGGCACTTTTCATAATCACAGAATCCACCTGTGTGTCCATGAACACACAACTGCTTAAAGAAAAAGTAGCATATATAAATAAGAGTACCTAGATATTAAGAAGACTAAAACTCTGTCATTTGCAGGAAAATAGAACTTGAGATCAACACGTTAAATAAAATAATCCAGGTCCATTACAAAAATACTACCTGTTTTCTCTCACATGCAGTATTAAGACTAAAAAAATGACTTGACCATCCAGATATGATGAGATCATTGCACTCAGCTGAGGGACCTGCACAAGGCGCACACCTCCTGCGGCCAGTCAACCTTCTGTTATGGATGGGAGAGGGGCTTGAGATATCACACCTCTCTCTGGTGAGCTAATGGCAGTTGATGGTCGCCAGGAGAGGGGGAGTTATTATCTGTGGCATAGCCACTGGCAAGTGAAGAGAAGGAATACAGTGGGGCTGAGGGGGACAAGGGAAGAGAAGTGGGGAACATATGAATAAAATGCAATATATGTATGAAAGTGTCAAAACAAATAAAAAATACATAACTATCAGAAAAAACAACAAACACTGAATTAAATGTGGTAGACAGGGAAATGTGTCAATAAAATCTTTCAAGAGAACTGGATATAGTGACACATGTCCTTAATCCCAGTACTCAAGAGGCAGAGGTAGGAGGATTGCTATGATTTGAGGCCAGCCTGGGACTACAGAGTAAGTTCCAGGTCAGCCTGGGCTAGAGCAAGAACCTATCTCAAAAAAACTAAAAACAAATCTTTCAAGAGGAAAAATCAGAAAGGGAAATACTTGGGAAGCGGAACAGGGGCAATGGGAGAGAGGACAGTGGACAGAAGAGAGGGAAGGGGTGAGTAAGATTAAAGTACATAATACCCATTTGTTAGAATATTTTAACAATACCTTTTATACAATGAATGGAGGCTAATAAAAATAAACATGAAAGATTTAAATGTAAGCTAGAAAATGGGGAGTTCTTTGGAATGCTGTCTTCCAGACATGAAGCAGTCTGCCCCATGGAGCCACTGAGCTTCTAGGAAAGGACGCATTAGCCAAACAATCACACAAAAACCGAATTATAAACCTCTAAAAAATGACAAGCAAGCAGTGAAGGATGGTCAAATAAATTCAGTGGTTAGGGTACCTGATTTGGTCTGGGAAGCCGGGGAAGATGTCTGTTCAGGAGTCAGTATCATCCTGCCTCAGGATTGGCTGGATCATGATAAGCAAGATAGGGAACAGAGAGAAACGTGGGCCCTAGGAACCATGTTGGCAACTGGAGAGCTTATAAAGCAGAAAGCCTGTTCTAGGGAAGACAAGTGAGGGGGTCCATGTACTTTTCTCCTCCCCTCCATCCTATCTGCTTCTTTCACTGTATGGCCACAGACAAAGCTAATCTAACACAGTCAGCAGATACCTACTATGAAGATACTATTATAGGAAGAGAGACATTAGCAGGCTTGGAGGTCACTGAAGGAAAGCCTTCTGGTCTTCCTGGTAATAGTCACCAGAAAGACATGACTACCTCCACTGGCTGACCTTCACTGCTGAGCTTATAAGCTAAGTTTTAACTCAAGAAGTGTAGCTTTGCTTTTCTCCATTCTGTCTTCTTTGGATTCAAGAAAAAATCCTAAGCATGTCATTTCAGGGCTTTTACAATTTTTCTCAATAGAGCTCCATTGCTTTACTCATTCTTTGTCGCCTATGTCTCATGGCCATGACACAAAGGATGGGACACTGTGAAAATCTGCAACACTACCATCCAGTTTCCAACTCAGGTCTGGATTCCAGTCAAATGGGTAAGAGATGGAATGGAAGAGGTAGAAGCCAGAACCTCCAAGCAACTTGGACAGGACAGACCCCTTCTGCCAACAGACTTCTAGAATCCGTGCCATGCTGGACCACAATTCAACACCCTGAAGGATGGTAGCCAGTACAATTAGACCTGCTTTAAAAAGAATATTTCTGTGTCTGGGCTGGAGAGATGGCTTAGCGGTTAAGGCATTTACCTGCAAAGCCAATGGATCCTGGTTGAATTCTCCAGGACCCACGTAAGCCAGATGCACAAGGTGGTATGTGCTTCTGGAGTTCCTCTGCAGTGGCTGGAGGCCCTGGCATACCCATTCTCTCTCTTTCTCTCTCTCTCTCTCTCTCCTTTTTCTCTCTCAAATAAACAAATAAATATTTTTAAAAAAGAATCTGTTTCAAAAAAAAGAATATTTCTGTGTCATAAGGCAAAAGTAAAGAGGCTACCTGCCACAGCCAGCACACTTATGAATTCACTGCATCTAGTAAGAGAAAACAGAATAAGTTAAATACTTTTTAGTGAACAATGGGGGTTAAGAGCAGATGTGTACAGTGCATCTCCCTCACAATTCAGACAGACTCACACAAACATCCACAAACACTGCAGGGGAAAGAAGTATGAAGTTCTGGGTATGAACTGTGCATGGGGGGGAAGGACCATGGGGATCTGGAAAGAGCAATGTCAAGATCAATATATGAAAGCAGGAGAGGGCAGTGGGAGACTGGAAACCTCCCCAGTGCTGACGGCAGGTAACAGCAGAGCATGCAAAAGAAAAGCCTGCGATATATGAGCGCAGGAGAGGCAGGCGCCGTGGAGATGACCTTTAAAGGGTCATGAGGCTCACAGCCCAGCACTTTTGAGTAGATGCCCTTTTCCAGATTACTAGCCCATTCCCATTCCTGGGAGTGCCTCTCTTTTCATTACCTTACTTATAAAGGGATTCTGGGGTTCCTCTGCCAATGCACTGATAATTTGGGGTGTTCCCAGATTCTTGTGTTGTGAATTTGATGAATGAAATCCATAGACCAGAAGAAAGGTTCAGGGAGATTTTATAATAACTTGCGAGTTTTAGGAGGGAGAGTTTTAAGAGAAGGGGAGCTTAAGCCTAGAATGTATGAGAAGAAAGCAAGGCAGAGCTCTTCCAGGGCAGAAGAGGGGGTTGCGAAGCCCACCCCAAAATTCAGGTTGGGATTTTTTATGGGAAGTGATATGGGTGAGGAAGATCAGGTTTGCAGGTCTCTGTGAGACGTAACAAAGACCATATTTCACAGGTTTTCGTAAAATGGGGCAACAGGTAGGGATCAGGGCCTCTCTCACCTAGGAAGGGTATAAACAACCTAGAAACCTTTCCTGGAAAGGAAAAAAAAAAGAGATAAGAAAAAATCCAGGTTCTCCTTGCAAGCTTAATGATACTTCCTGCTTTTAGTTTATTAAAAAAAAAAAAAAACTGTTTACTTTTGGAGTACTGGTACCCAACTGCCTAGGCAATTTCTATCTCCTACCATTATTGCATGTCTCTGGTACAATTTCTTGTCCTGGGACACAAGAATCTGGAAACTTTAGTGGCTGCTCTAAGGCCTCAGCATGACCCTACACAAGAAAGAAAAGTGAAAGCTAGTTAGACTAGAGAGAGCTCCACAGAACACATGGACCTGTAATTGAAGAGCTAGGACTTGAACAAAAGAAGCCGAGGAATGACTTATTCATAAGCCCAGATGGTGAATGAGCGCGGAGGGAGCGAGGGGTGGTGAGGCGAGCAGCCTGCCAGGAACAGGCGGCTCTCCTACGAAGCCCAGTCTCATCACCCAAACAACTGGGAAAAGCAAAGCCAAAATCCTTTCTTGTCATGGAAGGTGGGAAACAGTAAAAGCCAGTCTGCTGGACAAACAGGCACCATGGAACCCTGTGAACCTGCAGGCACAAGAAATTCCAGCTGGAAGAGACCCTATTCAGGGCTACAGTTCAGAATCATCATGTGAAACCAGGCTATGGATGTACTGTGGAGGGAACTCTCTTGGGTTCCGGTTCCTTTTAAGTATTCATCTAGTGACCATGTCTAACTGTGTCAGGGAATAGGGACCTGGAGAGGGCTACATCAAGATAAACATATGAAAGGGAGTGATGATAACCTTCCCAATGTTATAACGACTGAGCCTATGTGGAAAGAAGCCGTGATAAACAAAGAAAGGAAGAGAGGTGGGTGATACATTAGTGACCTACCGGGCCCAGGGCTTTGGGGTGGACGTCATTTCCGGCTCCCCAGCCCACTCCCATTCTTGGAGGCGCCTTTCTCCTCAATAAACGGTCTCTATTTCTGCTACTTAACTATGTGCCCCTGTACAATTCATTGTTAAAAGACACAAGAACTGAGAAACTTTAGCATGTGGCCCCTGGGGACTCAGACCTGTGCTTGCCTACACAGATTTCATCCAATAATATCTCTCTCAACTTGGGCTGGAAAGTTCTACTTACCTACCTGGAGCTTCTCTATAGAGATCGTGGAATACAGTAACTGGTTAGAAGAGATAGAGGTGGCATGAAGGATGAAAATCATGTGTCCAGAAACAGGAGATCAGCTGACAAGGCACACAGACCCAACTAGAACGTAGCAGTAGATGGTAATTTACTCTTCAGGAAGCCAACTCAGAAACATAATAGAAAGAGGGGCTGCAGAGATGGCTCAGCCGTCAAGGCGCTTGCCTGCAAAGCCTAATGATATAGGTTTCATTTCCCAGTACTCTCGTAAAGTCAGATGCACAAAGTGGTGCTTGCATCTGGAGTTTGTTTGCAGTGGCTAGAGGCCCTAGCATGCCCATTCTCTCTCTCTCTCTCTCTCTGCTTGCAAATAAATAAAAAAAATATAGTTAAAAAATATAATAAGGGCTGGAGAGATGGCTTAGTGGTTAAGGTGCTTGCCTATGAAGCCTAAGGACTCATGTTTGACTCTCCAGGTCCCACGTAAGCCAGATGCACAGTGACACAAGCACACAAGGTCATACATGCACACAAGGGGGCACGTGCATCTGCAGTTTGATTGCAGCAGCTGGAGGCCCTGGTGCACCAATTCTCTCTCTCTCTGTCTCTCTCTCTTTCACTCTCACTCTTACATAAAAAATATAATAAAAGGGAAGAGGAACAAATGGGAAAGTGGCTGATGGTAGAAGCGATCATTACAAGGCGAGAAAAGCTGCATTCACCAAGGCTGCTAGCAATAAAAACGGCAGTCATCTATCACTGATTTTCTAAAGGAGTATGTGTTGGCCTTACAGTCACTTTGTAAGTCTCAACCAAATATCTACAGCTGGAACTAAGTCACCAGAATGGACAGTGGAGGTCCAGACTTCATTTAGAAACAAACGGACTGCAAAGTCGAGGATGGGCGTCTGGCTTGGCCGTCTGCCAAGAGCATGCAGCCGTAGAGTTCTACAGATCCCACACATGCCTTCCACAGCCATTCATGCAATGGACACCTACTGCTAACAGAATCAGGGAAAAGGTACAAGGCACGTCTAGTTAAAAAAAAAAAAAAAAGCAACCACTTTTGTTTATTTATAGTGTATGTATGTGCACTGACACCAGAGTTTCTTACCTCCACACAAATACCAGCTTATGGCGGCAGCTGGGGACAGAAGCCAGGCCAGAAGGCTTTGCAAGCACGTGCCTTCAATAGCTGAGCCATCTTCCCAGGCCCCCTTTTTAGTTTTATTATTCTTTGACAATTTTTGCGTGTGTGTGTGTGTGTATAGGCACACCAAGGTCTCTTGCCACTGCAAACAAATACCTACCTCTAGCTTTTACATGGGGGGCTGGGGAGCCTTACCTGGGCCAGCAGGCTTTGCAAGTGGCTTTTACCATGAGCCATCTCCTCACCCTTGTCATGCTTATTTATTGATGTAGAGATGAAAAGTTTAGAAATTTACAAGGAAAGACAACATGATCCAAGAACAGCAAGATTTTGAAGAATCCAAAATATCTGCGCTTAGCAAAAGGCTCAGCAGGGATTCAAGGAATGTGTACTAATTTTTTTTTTAATGTAACTTTGTTAAGGTTTTTTTTTTTTTGGTGACACATCTGTTCATTATTCAGAAGCCACATTTTCAAAATTATACAAGCTAATACTATATTCTGACACCTTAGTTTTTAAATTTTTATTTATTTGTATGCATGTGTAAGTGTGGGCATGCCAGGGTATCTTGCCACTGCAAAAAAAATGTCAGGCATGTGTGTCACTTTTTATATCCAGCTTTACATGGGTGCTGGGGAATCAAATGTGGGCCGACAGGCTTTGCAAGTAAGAGCCTTCCCACTACTGAGCCACCTCCTCAGCCCTGAAGCCTTGTTTTTTAATAATCATCCACAATAATAATGAAACACATCCTAAATTTAATGGTCTAATTTAAAACCAAATTATTAACACTAATGAACATGAATTAAAGTCCCTGATATAATTAAAGAAATATATTTACTGCATTGTTTTGCAATCAGACACAATAATTACCTATCAATTCTTTTGGACCTGTAGCTAAACTGTCAGTCTCAGAACTGACACGACTGGGGAACTCCAGAGAATTAGGGGTAAAAAGTAACACATTTAGCACTTAATAGCTAACCATTTAATTATTGCTAAAGAGGCTCAGAACAAAGGTGGAACTTCATTCATGGACTCCTCTTCAAACAGCAGTTATATGAGGTCTGTGGAAGGAATCCTTCAGCAGTTGGCATTAAACAGTAAAGAGGAAAAGGAGTTTTAGAGTGTGACAGGACTATGAATGTAGTAGTTGTCAATGTGCACTTTTTGGAATCCAAGCTTTCTTTTCTATAATCTCAAAACCAAATACTTTACCATAATGGGCAGAATTCCTTTAAGCGCATTTCCTTTGCACATGGCGTGATACACTACACATGGGCCTAGGGATGCTGAAGGAGGAAGGGCTCTCCCGCTGATGGTCACTGCCAGTAGGAGACTTCTGATACTACCCCAGTTATGCATCAAGGACAGACATGTGGCTCCTGAGCAACTTCTCAGCCTTGGCCTGGTCCTAGTGGGAGCCTTCCTTTCCACATGGAAAGCAGTGTTCTCCAGACCTGCCTCCACAGCCTTCTCTCCGGCATTCCTGAGGGCTGCTCTCTGCGTGCCAAGCAGCTAAAGAGTTCACGGCTTCTGCAAACCAGAAACTTTGCTGCTGTCTACCCCAGAGGCTGAACTCAACTTTCTCCAACCCAGCATGAATGCAGCCTAGGGGAGGGAACCTCCTTCCCAGGAGTGTCTTTGTTCTGGCATTCTCCCAGTGCCCCAGGGAACCAGACAGAATGTCCTTATATCTTCTATTATTTACTTTAGAGGGTTGAATAATACTTTATATTAAGCTTCATCATTTAATCCACTGTGGTGTCTACCTCTTCACTGGACTCCAACTAATTGAAGGGCTACAATAAGGTATGGAACTTCTAATAGGTAGTGATTTTCTGATTATCTATTGAGAAAATGTTACATATTCAGAAATTAAGCAGTTCAGGCTTAAGGATGTGGCTCAGTAGTAGAGCATTTTCCTAGCATTCATAGGTCCCTGGGTTTAACTCTAGCACTGAAGAAAAAAAAGCTAATTTGGGGGCTGAGGATGTAGCTCAGTGACACAGCACTTGCCTAGCATGCATATGACCCTAGATTCAATCCACAGCATTATAGAAACAAAACAAACCAACAAAAAGGAAATTAAACTAGTTTATATATTTGGAACCTATATGAATCAATGAGAAATGTATTAAATGCCAATAATTCTTTACATGTTTAAAATTGAGCAAGCTGATCAACTGGTAATTTTGTTTGTTTGTTTCTTTGTTTTTCAAGGTAGGGTCTCACTCTAGCCCAGGCTGACCTGGATATCACTCTGTAGTTTCAGGCTGGCCTCAAACTCATAGCAATCCCCCACCTCAGCCTCCCGAGTGCTGTGATTAAAGGTGTGTGCCACCACGCCTGGCTTCAATTGGTAACTTTAGTAATTAATTTCATGTTAATAAGGCAGAACTTTAGAAGAATGTAGTCCAAAATTTATTCTCTAAAAAAATATGGCCTTTTTGCCGAGGCCCTTGGTTTCCCACCAGGAACAGATGGTAAGACCCTTTTGCTGAAGACTCCACATACTTGGGCTGCAAGATCACTGAGAAATCCTGCTGGAGCTGAGCTGAAAACCTCCTCCATATAGACCAGCTGACAGAAAGCCAGAAAAAGCCACGCTGCATGCAGTTCAATGGGAGAGAGAAATCACCAGTGAAGATACTCAACAGTGGGCACTGCAAGCCTTATATCTGGCCAACCAGGCCAAATGAGCCAACAGGTGCAATGGTGGTATATCTGCTACGGGGGAAACCAACCGCTCTCTAATTGGACTGGAGGCCCGCTCCATGGGAGGAAATACATCCCTTATACTGAAAACTGACAACAGGGGTAGTCATGAGCCCTAGGGGTGTAACGTCTGCTGCTGTCTGGCTAAATGTACATACTATGCTCACCAAACTGCCCAGGAAGCACTTCTCTTAATGTTCATACCCATATATTAATGCTACTCTCACTTTTGGTTAGAGAACCTTCTTTTATCAGATGGCAGTGACCTTGGGATGACTCAGAAGGCACCATGGTGTTGAGAAGTGACAGAGGAGTGCTTAGCACTGAAATATCTCTATCACATCTTCCAAGGCTCAGGGTCCAATGTGGAAGAGGTGGTGGAAAGAATATAAGAGCCAAAGGAAAGGTAGAACTCCTTACAATGTGCTCCTCCAGACACAAAATGGCCTGGATATACATGACATCACAGTGCCTGACACTACCTACACAAGACCATCATAATAGAAGGAAAAGATGATGACATCAAAATAAAAGAGAGACTGATTGAGAGGGGACAGGGATATGATGGAGAGTGAAGTTTCAAAGGGGAAAGTTGGGGGGAAGGAGGGAGTTACCATGGGTTATTGTCTACAATTCTGGAAGTTGTCAATAAAAAATAAATTAAATAAAAAATTAATTAAATTTTAAAAAAGAATATGGCCTTTGATGCTTGACTATTTCTATATCAACAGTTAATGTCCAAACACAAGAAAACCAAAGAGCTTTTTAATTGAGTACCCTAAATTATTTTCTCCCAAAAGAATGTCTTTCTCAAAAGAAAAAAAACCTAAAATTGCTTCCCTGAAAAAGGAAGGAAGAAGAAACACACAAATCCAGCTTCCATAATAAATGAACATGTGTTCCTTTTAATTCCAGAATGAAAAGCCTTCAGCATGATGGCTGGAGCAAAGTCAGCAGTCTTAAAAATGACAGCAGAGGACCGAGGCCAGCCAAGGGGAACAAGGCTCTTCTCCCCAGAACAGGACCAGAACAGGTTGAGCATAAATCACTTGAGAAAAGAGTTACATGAGAAGTTCCACACAAAACTGGAGAAGTCTTTCAAAAGCAAAACACACACACACACACACCAACAACACAGCTCATGTCTCAAAGGGAGTAAGACAGCTTCTTTTGGAGCCAAATATGAGTGACCATGGCTTGGAAACACAGATTCGGGTTGCCCCAAATACTATGTTCCAACATCCTAACAGTTTCATGAAATTTTTATAGCAACAGAACAATGAAAATAAAGAGTCAAAACACTTTTGAAATATACTGGTGAAGACATCAGGTAGAGGAGGTTACAACACAGCATAGAAATCTCCACTAAAGGGTTCAGATGCTAACTGTTGACATTTTAAAAAATATTCCATTTATTTATTTAAGAAAGGGGAGGAGGAGGAAGAGAGAATAAAAATGGGTGCAATAGGGGCTCCTACCACTGCAAATGAACTCCAGATGCTTGCACCACTTTATGCATCTGTCTTTACATGGGTACTGGGGAATTGAAACAGGGCTGTCAAGCTTTACAAGCAAACACCTTTAACTGCTGAACCATCTCTCCAGGCCTATCTGGTGACATGCTTAACCTCTGGGTGGGTGGAATCTAGGGGTGTGTTTGTACGTTGCAAAAGGATTATTTGCCTAATAGTCACAAGGCTGCTCGGGTCCACACAAAGGCAGGCAATAGACAGTTATTGATGGGGCTAACCTAGCCCAAGATAATATGGCTCTCGACCTGCAACATCTCAGCTCTCCACAGTTATTAAGTCCTAATTAGCCAATCAGCTTTGTAGAATGTCGTTTAATGCAGACGTGGCTTTTTCCTAGGAACTTCAGTTTCCAAGTGTGTAAGACAAACTTCAGGTGATGGACACTGGGAAGCTTTGTCCCCATTGGTATTTGAAAATTAATAGTTTCAACAGATACTGACAGGGCATCAATGAAATTTGGGATGTGACAATGAAGACTTCAGGCCACATAAGATTTTTGTGGGGCTGGAGAGATGGTTTAGTGGTTAAGGTGCTTGCCTGCAAAGCCTAAGGACTCATGTTCAACTCTCCAGGTCTCATGTAAGCTAGATGCACAAAATGACACAAGTGTGCAAGGTCACACATGTGCACAAGGGGGCACATGCATCTGGAGTTTGACTGCAGAGGCTGGAGGCCCTAGTGTTCCAAGTCTCTCTCCTTCCCTCTCTTTCTCTCTCTCTCACTCTTGCATTAAAAAAAAAAAAAGATTTTTGTGCATCCAATGAGGTTTTTTTTTAATTTTATTTGTGTGTGGGGGACATTTGTGCCACATTACATGTGTGGAGGTCAGGGGACAACTTTGAGGTGTCTGTGCTCCATTTCTCTTTAAAAGACAGTCCCTTGCTGCCGCAAAGGAACTGTTAGACTGCAAATGAACTTGACTTGCTGACCCTAGAGCTCTGAACCCTCCTGGCTCTGCTTCCATTGCTGTGGGCATGCACCACTTTGCATCTGGCTTTGCATAGAGGCTGGAATTCAACTTAGACTTTGCAAGCAAGCACCTATAAGCCACTGAGCTATCTCTCCAGACCCAATGAGGTTTTCTTTTTAAATTTCTACTGGCAGAGAAAGGGGCATTACCCCAGTAAATATGACTCTTTAGGAGAAACACAGCCACAGGCTCCTCAGGACAAAGTACGCCCACGTTCTGGTGCATTTGCTCCAGATGTGCCTGGTTTACCTAAGCAAACAAAGCCTTCCCAAGATTTGTCTGCTCATATGTGGCTCCAAGGGGTCGAATGCTGTTTTTGAAAGTCACACCAACTGGAGAATTTTTTTTTTTTTTAAAGTTGATAATAAAGAACCAAATAGGAATTCTTTTGAGTCCTTTTGTAGACTGATTCTAAAATGTAGGTGAGATTTCTTGATGGTTTCAAGCAATTAATGAAGTTTTCTTTATAACTTTTGTTGGGAAAAAGCCATTCAATTCAAAACAATTATCTCCTAAACCTACTGATTAATGCCAATAACTCACAAAATCTAGAGTCCCACAAGATTATAAAAGATTACAAAATGACATGATGAAAGGAGAAAGACCCTTCCTTAATAGTGCACATTTTTGTACATCCAACTACTCATTTCACTGCTTTGTAAGCATAGTGGTTAATTTTATGTAAACTTGGAGGGCATTTTCAGATGAGATTAACATTCAAGTCAGTGAACTTGGAGTAAGCAGATTGATTTCCATGTGATTGGGCCACATCTAATTAGCTGAAGAGCACAAACCCTGACTTCTCAAGCAGGAAAGGAATTTTCAGGAGAATCTTTTTAGACTTCACCTGTACTATGGGGCTCTCCTGGGGTCCCCAGCTTGGTGGTCCACACTGCTGATTTGGAATGGCCACTCTCTATATTTCTGTGAGCCAATCCTTATACTAAAACAACCCATCTCCCTCCTGGTAAAGGCACAATGGCGAGAGCACTTTATAGTCTACATACTGTACGAGCGCATTTGTACTCCACTCTGCAGGGAAGAATCTGCACAGATCCCTTAAAAGCAGCCCACCAGGTCCACACTGTTAATGGTTTGTTTGTTCTGAGTTTATCTTTCATTTAGATGTCATCCAAATGAAGGCTCAGAAAGAAAGTAGGACTCCATGGCCTTGGACACTAACCCTCCCTGCTAGAGAGAGAGACTGAAGAGAAAACAGAACCCTCCCTGAGAGGGAGAAAGACAAGACTTTGAATCACCCTGGCCAGCAGGGTAACAGCTGAACTTTGAATGGATTTATTGCCTTTGTTCTGGATCTGTATAAAACGCTAATGAAAAAGAGAACAGACAAGACAGATCTTTGGAATGCTAAGCCAGTCTCCTCAGGTCACTGGCTCTCTGAATAAAATACAGGATAGATTAAATTCCTGGTCTTTTTGCCTATGTGACAGACAGAAGTGTAAGCTCATAAGCCTACTTGTCGGTGGCACGGACCACTTACACCCGCCCCCTCCTTCTTGTCTCTGGAAAACACCAATACTGTGACTGCAATGACTAGCAAAGGTGATAAGATACTGTATGACCATACAATCAAGTATGACCAATTTTAATTTCTTCCAATAGGCAAAAAGTACACAACTTTAATCTAGTGCTCTTTGCCTTGAAGAGACATCTGTAAAGGGAAATTCCTACACTGACCCTACAACCTACAACCAGATGGAAGAAGCAGCATTAGGAAGGTCCAGTCGTCTTTGCTCTGAGGGAAAAATCAATTATGAGCCGGGCGTGGTGGTGCATGCCTTTAATCCCAGCACTCAGGAGGCAGAGGTAGGAGGATCGCCGTGAGTTTGAGGCCACCCTGAGACTCCATAGTGAATTCCAGGTCAGTCTGGGCTAGAGTGAGACCCTACCTCAAAAAAAAAAAAAAAAAAAAAAAAGAAAATCAATTGTGTTCTACGTCAACAAAGTTACATAGCTGGGTTTAGTCAGACTCCTCTATGACAAAATCATAGAATTCTCACACAACAGATTACTTTCTTCAGCTCCTCCCATTAAACCTACCCTTCTTCCCATACTCCTTGATTCTTGAGCTAGCAGTCCCCAGGACCTCGACAACTTTACCAGTGAGCTAAGTCCCTGGCCTTGGGTTTTCAATGCTTTATGGTTATTTTATTTTCGGATAGAGTAGTGTTAAGTTACCAGGCTTACCCAAAACTTGTGATTGTCTTGCTTCATTCTCTAGAGCAACTGGAATTGATGATTTGGTCTATTAGATTTTCTATTAAATACTGTCAACATGACCTTTTTCCCACTTGTTTTGGTGACCAATATTTTAGACTCCAAAATATAAATTTAATATATCAATTTTTAGATATTATTCTTTATGAAATTGCATTTTCTTCAGTCCCTATTGGATGTGGTAAAATTAAATGAAAACAATGCTAAGTATATCAAATAGATTTAGCTATTTCATTTCTTTCCAATCATTTCCTTTACATATTCTAAGTTTTGACAATGGGATTCATGAGCTTCTATTTCAAATTTTTCAGAACTCCTATATGTAAGGTTCAGGAGTGACCAAGACCACAGAGACCACTCTGAGGCAAAGATGGAAGTTTTTATTGCAGGATGGACACAAGCTGCCAGGACTGGCTCTTAAGAGCGGAGCAGTCAGCTTTGAGGTTACAGATAGTGGGCTGTACAGAGCTCTTCAGTGGGGGGGAAGGTGAGGAAGGAAGGGAACTCCTTTGTTCTTTGCATTAGCCACAGCGTGAGAGAGCAGAAGTGACCAGATAAGGAGGCAGGAACCCAAGACCTGGGACATTTTTAGGCAAGGAAGGGATAATGGCTGGGCGGTTTCTTGAGGAATGTGGATGACCCACTTCCTTATGTCTCTGTCGCCCTCCTGCTGTGACTCCATTTTTGTCCTGACCTAACACTATGCAGCTAAATATCATCCCTAGAAAGGCGCCATCCCAATCTTGGAGAATAGTCCAGAAAAAACAGTGACAACACCTGGCAGTAAGTGAAGGAACAGAATTACTAATGTACAGGGAACAGAGAAGAGCAGAGGGATGAGGAGAGGAATCAACCCCAGCAGAAAGAAACAACGCAGTGTTGCAACAGTCTGGTGGCTGGAGGCAGGGTAAGCTGCAAAGAGCCAGGCATTCCAGACTGTGGTATGTAAAGGCACAGGAGTATATAACAAAGGGTTTCAGAAAATTAAAGTACCTCCTTATGCTTAACTGAGGGGTGAGTATGAGAAGGAAGATTCGTTTTGGTTCATGGTTGCCTGGCCACGTTGCTTTTAGGTCAGTGACAAGGCAATGACTGTTATGGAAAAAAGAAAAAAAAAAAATCACACAGCAAAGGAAAACTACTCATTGCATAATTGCCAAAGAGCAAAATGAGAGACAGGAGGAAAGGGTCAGAGAGAAGTCAAACCTTTCAAGGGGGACTCCTTTAGTGACTTACTTCCTCCAACTAAGCCCAGTCACCCAAAGCTCCTGCCACTTCCCAATATTCAATTAGTCCCAATATTCAGTTAACTCATGAATGGATAAGAGCTCCCATTAGCCAATCACATCCCAAAAGCCCCACCTCCTGAACACTTTTGCCAATACTAGGACCAAATAGTCAATTTGCAAAAACTGAAAACTAAAGTAAGCAAGAGAAAATGATTCATCACATACAGGGAACCATTATAAGACTATCAGCAGAATTTTATTTTCTCTCAGCATAAGCTTTGCAGAGGAGTGGGATTATATAGTAAACATACTGAAAGAAATCAACAACCTTCCCAAAAAGAATAGTATATGTGTCAAAACTATACATCCAAAAAATCAAAGAAAATGAAGGCTGCCTCAGACAAGAGGTGAGGATTTTATCACAAATAGATTTACCATACAAGAAATACCAAATGCAAGTTTTTCAAGTTGAATGAAAAGTTGAAAAATAGAAATATACAGGCTGGAGGGATAGCTTAGCAGTTAAGGTGTTTGTTTGCAAAGCCAAAGGACCCGGGTTCTAGTCCCCAGGACCCACGTTAGCTAGATGCACAAGGTGGCACATGTATCTGGAGTTCATTTGCAGTGGTTGGAGGCCCTGGTGTGCCCATTCTTTTTCTCCCCATCTTTCTCTCTGTCAAATAAATAAATAAAAATAAAAAATATTTTAAAAAAGAAAAATAGCAATATATTAACAAAAGCAGCATGAAACTATCTGGTAAAGGTAAATATATAGATATGCTGCATTTTAAGTGGGGTACATAAATCACTTAACTCTTCTATAAAAGTTAAAAGAGGGTAGGAGAGATGGGTTAACAGTTAAGGTGTTTGCCTGCAAAGCCAGAGGACCCAGGTTTGATTCCACAGGACCCACATAAATGAGATGCGCAAGGTGGCACATGCAACGAGACTTCATTTGCAGAGGATAGAGGCCCTTATGCACCTATTCTTTCTCTCTCGATCTGCCTCTTTTTCTCTCTCCCTCAAATAAATAAATAAAAAGTTAAAAGACAAAAGTGTTTAAAAGAATTGTAGAAGAGGTGGCGGAAAGAACGTAAGAGCCAAAGGAAGGGTAGGACTTCTAACAATGTGCTCCCCCCAGACACAAAATGGCCTGGATATCCATGATCTCACAGTGCCTGACACTACCTACACAAGACCATCATAAGAGGAGGAAAAGATCATGACATCAAAATTAAAGACAGACTGATTGAGAGGGGGAGGGGATCTGATGGAGAATGCAGTTTCAAAGGGGAAAGTAGGGGGGGGCCTTACAATGGGATATTTTTTATAATCATGCAAGTTGTTAATAAAAAATGTTTTTTTTAAAAAATAAATAAAAATAATAGATAAGTATGGAGGCGGGTGTGGTGGCACACACCTTTAATCCCAGCACTCAGGAGGCAGAGTTAGGAGGATTGTTGTGAGTTCGAGGCCACCCTGAGACTACATAGTGAATTCCAGGTCAGCCTGAGCTAGAGTAAGACTCTACCTTGAAAAACAAAAAAAGTAAGTATGACTAAAGTCAGGCGTGGTGACACATGCCTTTAATCCTAGCACTCAGGAGGCAGAGGCAGGAGGATTGCTGTGAGTGTGAGGCCAGTCTGAGACTACATAGTAAATTCCAGGCCAGCTTGGACTAGAGTGAGACCCTACCTCAAAAAAACAAAAAGAGGGCTGGAGGGATGGTTTAGCGGTTAAGCTGCTTGTCTGCAAAGCCAAAGGACCCAGCTTCAATTCTCCAGGACCCACGTAAGCCAGATGCACAAGGTGGCACCTATGTCTGGAGTTTGTTTGCAGCAGCTAGAGGTCCTTGTGCACCCATATTCTCTCTCCCTCTCAAATAAATAAAAGTAAATAACTAAAAAACAAAAAGAAAAATAAAGTAAGTGTAACTAGGGCTGGGGAGGTGACTCAGTGGGTAAAGTACTTGTGGTGCAGTCATGAGGGCCTGAGTTTGGATCCCAGCACCCATGTGAAAAACCGGGCATGGTGGTGCAGGCCTATAACACCAATGCTGAAGATGAGGAGACAGGTGAGTTCTGTGTTCAGTAAAGGGACCCTTTCTAAAAGCCAAGTGGAGAGCAATAGAGGAAGGCATCTGATGTTAACCTCTGATCTCCACACACATCTCTAAACATGCACCACCCATATACATACATATGTGCACTCACTATACACATGAACTCTAGACGCGTACACCACTTTGTGCATCTAGCTTTACATGGGTACTGGGGAATCACACCTAGGCTGGCAGGCTTTGCAAGCAAGTGCTTTTAAGTGCTGATCCATCTCTCCAGCTCCTTAAGTTTCTGAATGTGACTGAATTTAAGTTATTAGCTTAAACTACATTGCTG
Organism: Dipus sagitta; assembly: GCA_036346955.1. NCBI lineage: Eukaryota > Metazoa > Chordata > Mammalia > Rodentia > Dipodidae > Dipus > Dipus sagitta. Next base: position 39,919,894 of record CM070773.1, read on the forward strand.
TAACTATATCTGAAATAAACTTTCAAGGCAACCCATGGAAGTTATATAAAAGAAAAAGGCAATGGAATCAGAGTACTAATATAAGAATTTACCAGCATAAAGGAAGACGGGAAAAGAAATAGAGACAAAAAACTTCAAGACTAACAAAAAGTAATGACATGGTACAAGCTCCCTACCAACACTTACCTAAGATATACATTGATTAAGCTCTTCAAAAGACATCAAGTACCTGAATGGACTAAAATTTTAATAAGAAATGACAAAAAGTCAAGGTCCAACTATAAACAGTTTCTTTGATTTACAATGGTCAACTTACAAACGAAAAGTCTAAATGGTTCAAGTTTACCATGGCTTGACCTATAAATAAAATACTAGAACTTCTATGATGCAGCAAAAGCAGTACTCAGAAGGAATTTTATTACAATAAATACCTACATTGAAAAACAAAAGAGAGATATGAAATAACATAGCTCTATATGTCAGAAAGCTAGGCAAAGCACAAACTAAACTCAAATATTACATGCAAATAGTAAAGAGTAGAACAGGAATGAACAAAATAGTGGAGAAAATCCATTTAAAAACAACAAAACTAAGATTTGTTTTTCTGAAAGACTTAAAAAAAATAGCAACCTGTTAGGCAAGACTAATTAATAGAAAAAGCTCACATAAAATAAGATCTTTTTTTAAAAAACTTTTTTGTTCACTTTTCATTTATTTGAGAGCAACAGACACAGAGAGAAAGACAGAGAGAGAGAGAGAGAGACAGAGACAGAGACAGAGAGAAATTGGGCGCCTCCAGCCACTGCAAACGAACTCCAGATGCGTGCGCCCCCTTGTGCATCTGGCTAACGTGGGTCCTGGGGAATCGAGCCTCGAACCGGGGTCCTTCAGCTTCACAGGCAAGCGCTTAACCGCTAAGCCATCTCTCCGGCCCCTAAAATAAGATCTTAAGAGACAATTACTACTAACAAATGATGACTGAGCAGAAAGGGACAAGTTCCTGGAAACACGCCACCCATCAAATGCTGAATCTTGAGTAGAAAATCTACAGACCTATAACAAGTTTGGAGATTAAATCGGGTAGTTTGGAAAAAAAAAAAAAAAAAAACTTCTACAGAAGAAAAGCTAAAAATCATATCTTCACTGGTGAATTCTACCAAACCCTGAATAAGCATTACTGCCTGGCAAATCTCTTCTAAACCACTGAAGAGGAGGGAGTAATTCCAAACTCTGGTACCAAAGCCACACAAACAACACCACAAAGAGAAGAGCAGGCCAGTGTCCATGATGAATGTGTCATGGTGTCAATATGAAATGTTAAACACTTAGTTCCCAGCTGGTGATGCTGTTGGCGGAAGTTCTGGAAATTGTGAGGTGTGAGCTAGCTGGAAGAAGTAGGTAATGGGTGGCGGGTCCTCGGGGACATCTCGTCCAGGCCGCTGTCTTCCTTCCTGCTTCCTGTCCACTCCCATGGTGTTTGTCTCATCATTGGCTCAGAAACACAGCCTACCAGCCATGGACTGAACCCTTTGAAACTGAGCAAAACTAACCCTGTCCTCCCTTATGCTGCTGCTGTCAGACATTTTGTCACATGCACAATAAAGTACATTATACTATATGTGCAAAATTCCTTAACAAGTGAGCAACAGACAAATCCAACCCATCCGTGCATTAAAAGGCATACACCCCAAAGCCAAGTAGGGTCTAGCCCTGGAATGTCAACAGAGTTCCACAGTAGAAAATCAAGTTGTTTCAATAAATGCATAAAGCAACAGACTCTATATGTCCTTTATGATTAAAAAAGAAAAACTCCTGACAAACTTAGAAGGAAATGAGCTGAAGGTAATAAAGGCCACATATTAAAAAACTCTCAAATAGCATTGTACTGAGTAGCGACACATTACAACCTGTTCTTTTAAAACTCAGAAACAAGAAATGACACACTCACACTACCACATTCAGGGGCATCTGCAGTACAAATCAAGGTTTAGAAAAAAAGAAAAGAAAATTAAATAATAAGCAAGCAACTTTGGAGTAAACAAGAACAACCGGCTTTGTCTGCAGATGCTATGATCTTATACACAGAAAAAAAGATAATATTGAAAAAAAAACTGTTAGGATAATTGTTTCAGTCAAGTTGTAAGACACAAAGATCAACATTAAAAAAGTAACTGAAAAGATAATAAGGTGGGGCTGGGGAGCTGGTTCAGTGGTGAAGAGCACTGCTGCACAATCATGAGGCCCTGAGTTCAATGCCCAGCTCCCACATAAACAGCCAGGCATGGCTAGGCATGTCTGTGAGCCCAGCACTGAGGGGGGCAGAGACAGGACGAGCACTGGGGCTCCCTGTCCAGACAGCTTTGGCCTCCACAGGTTATATGCATTTGTATACACAATACGTACACACCAGAATGAATAAATAAAAGTTTTAAAATAAATGAAAAGGAAATAAAAACAGTCCCACTTACAGTAGCATTAAATACCCCAAACGTAGCTAAGGAGGTTAAAAAAAAAAAAAAAAAACTTGGATACTGCAAATGATGGCAGAAATAAGTTACATTTCAATGAAAAACACTCTATGTGCACAGTTTGGAAGAATTAATACCATCAAATATTGATACTGTCCAAAGACATCTAGAAATTTAATGTAATCTCTGTCAAAAATTCCAGCAGACCTTTAATAGAAATACAAAATTCAAATACTCATCTTGAACCACAACAGATGGTCAAATCAATGTTGAAAAAGAATAACTTCAGGTACTTAGGCATCATACTTCCTGATTATAAAACATATTACAAAACTACAGTAGTCAAAACAGTATGATACTGGCCTAAAAACAGACCAGCAGAACAGATCAGGAAGCCAAGAAATAAATCCACATGTGAATGGACAATTAACCTTAGACAAAGGCACGAAACACTTATGATAAAGAAAGAAAAGTCTCTTCAACAAGCAAGGGATGAAGAGACAAAGAAAGTGTGGCATATAGGCATATAACAGAACAGTATTCAATATTTAAAAAGAAGAAAATACTGCAATATGCTGCAATATGCTACAACATGGATAAACGTTGAGGACATTGTGCTACATGAAATGAGACAGTCACAGAAAGACTGTATTCGTAATTCCATCAGTGAGAAATCTGAACTACATTTCAGTAATAACATGTGCAGCTCTCTGAGAGTGCTTAAGAACTTGTGTTTTAGACTGGAGAGATGGCTCAGCAGTTAAAGGCGCCTGCTTGCAAAACCTGCCTGCCACATGCAGGCAGATGCACAAAATGGCACATCTGGATTTCATTTGCAGTGGCGAGAGGCCCTGGTACACACATTCATACTGATTCTCTCTTTCAAATAAATAATTTTTTAAGAGGACCGATGTTTTATGTGAATAGCAAATGTGAGAATTACAACTTCACACAACCTTTGAGGAAACATCCATCTAGTTCTCAAGTTTAGTCTTACTTCTTTAGGGAACACTTCCCAAATCAAACTGTTATCAATACTCACAAGACTTTGAACTTCTGCTTACTATATTTATCAAAACCATATTTTTACAACTATTTGTGTGGTATCAGTATTAATCTTTTTCTCCATATAGACTCCAAGAGTACAGGATGTGTGTCCACTTTTATTCTCCAATATGTCCACAAGGTGGTAGTGCACAGTGTGTACCTGACATATAGTAGACATTCAACAAATGTTTATCAAATAAGTACATAGGGGGCTGCAGAGATATGCCTAATGGTTAAGGCACTTGCCTGGAAAGGCTAAGGACCCAGGTTTAATTTCCCAGTACCCTTGTAAAGCCACATGCACAAGGTGGCATATATGTCTGGAGTTTGCTTGCAGTGGCTTGAGGCCCTGGCACACCCATTCTCTATATCTGCCTCTCTCTCTCTCTCTCTCTCCAATAAGTAAATAATAAAATAAAATATTTAAGTAAAAAAAAATAATAGGGCTGGAGAGATGACTTTGTGGCTAAAGCACTTGCCTGCAAAGCCAAAGGATCCAAGTTCGATTATCCAGGACCCACGTAAGCCAGATGCACAAGGTGGCACATGTGTCTGAAGTTCATTTGCAGTGACTAAAGTCCCTGGCATGCCCATTCTCTCTTTCTCTCTGCCTCTCTCTCAAATAAATAAATAAAAATAAATAAGTAAATAATGGTTCTTTTATATTTGAAGATCTTATTATGGATTGAGAATGAATCTCCTTTCCTTCTTTACTTAGCAAATTCCTATTTTCCTTGAGGACTTAAAGCAGGCACCCTTCATTCTGAAAGCCTTCCTAGCGCCCTAAATCCTAGTTAGATACTCCACTTCCAGGCGCAGGTGCCATCCTGGATATGTTTTATACACACATACTTGTGACTGTAGTTTTCACTTTACTTGTCTGTTTCTCCCTCTAGACTGTGAGATCCTTAAGGATAAGGACTGTGTCTACCTCCATATGTTCTGCAAGTGGCACAACGCTGAATGCAGATGGGTACTCAGTAACTGCCCAAACACACATTAATATGCATATGCTGCATCTTACTGTACAGGTTCATATCTGATGCAGAATTCCCTGCTGAGTGAGAACAGTACAGGGATAAAATAAAGCTTGAGCCAGTTAGATAGTGCACAGCTGTAACCCTAGCACCTGGGAAAAGGAGGCAAGAAGAGAGTTACACAGTTATTCCCACGCCAGCCTGGGACTGCAGAGCAAGATGGTCTCAACAAAACATAACGAAAGAAAACAAAACAAAATGCTTGCAATAAGCCTCCAAATTAAGTTACATTAAAATTTTTTCAGAACAGACTGTGACATAACATCATCACTTTGAAAACTTTTACTACTGTTTTCCTTATTTTGTTTTAAGGAGAACAAAATTCAAAACCAAAATCGAACACTAGATAGATAGAATTTCAAAAACAGTTTAAAATCACATATCACTTCCAGGAAAACAGAAAAAAATTAAATGTATGCTGTGCAAGCTTGGTCATTTTAAAATAATAATATTACATCAGAAACCACCCTGTCGTGTTTCTCTACTCCTGACAGGGTGCTAAAGAACTCCTTTGTAGACAATGGGAGTGTCAGCTGTGAACTGCTCCCAGGTCCCTATGTTGAAAGAGCAGAGCTGGTTGCTGAAGCAACTTCATTTTTCTTAACACACAATTCATCCCTCCAGACTTCTCAAACATTAACTGTGCCTTCAATGATCCTTTAATGGACATCATTAAAACAATATAAGGATGCAAGCTGGTATTATTTGGCTGCTTCTATCACAGCTCATAAGCAATTGCACATTTGCCCTACATTTTATTATTATGACATAGCCTCTTCTACACCAAGTGCACTGAGGTTCTTAAGAAATAAATGTTTAAATAAAAAGTCAATAACAAATGCAATATATCTGCAGTTACAAGAACAGTAAAGTCTGGAAACAATGTGCAGTATAGCAACTGTAGTTAATAATATATATTAGAAATTTGTTAAGAGAATAGACCTAATTATCACCATAAACCCAAAAAAAGTAATAATAATAATAAGATGATATATATGCTAATAACATTGGCTAAAGTAATCACAACGCACACATATACCAACATATCACACTCTGCCCCCAAATATATAAACTTGTCAATTATATATTTAAAAGACTACCTTTTCTTCAATGCTACAACTTTATCTAAAATGGAATAAAATGAAATTTTATTGGGAAAGAGGATGGCAGGGATAGGGAATAAAATAATGAGACTTTCTTAGGGACTAAAGAGTAATGACAGTACTTATTCTCAAACAAACTTGAATAGATAGTAGGTTTCCAGATCACTCGGGGTTTTTTGAAGCTTACTTAACAACAAAAGTTGTTTTACTTAACTTAGAAAAAGTCCTCAGTAGGCTGTGAAGATGGCTTCGTGGGAAAAATGCTTGCCCCACAAGCATAAGGACCCAAGTTTGGATCTCTGGAACCCACATAAATGCCAGGCCTGGTGGCTTGCACCTGGGGAGGTGGAGACAGGAGGAGCTCTGGGGCTTAGTGGCTAGCTAGTCCAGCTGAATTGGTGAGTCCTGGGCTCAGTGAGAGATAACCTGTCTCAAGAAATAAGGCAGAAAGCAACTAAGGGGAAAAAACCAGATGTCACACCTATATGCACACACCCCCATGTCCCCTCCCAACACTGCACCCACATACACATGAATATGCATGCATACACATGTACTTGGGAAATAGTTTCAGTTGCATTCCTGCATCTGATCTCATTGCTGAGATAAAACACACCAAGAGCTTGCCTTCTCATGATTTACACAAGCATCGGTGATCTCAGCTCTCAGCCCTGGTCTGGATGAAAGCCCTAGACACCAACAGCCAAGCCAACTGCTTTCTTGGGGGTCTTCAGACCTTCACTTCTACCCTCCCATTTGCTCTGCCTCCTGAAGACTTGCCTTCCTGTGTTCAAACTTAGCTGTGGACGTAAAGATTTGTGTTGTTATATTTGACCCAAAATTCATCTGAGTTACAGAAGAAGGAAGGTATCATCTTCTCATATCATGATTTTACCCAGACATTCCTTATTCTTAGAAACTACTTGTCAGTATGTCATCTTTCACATTGTAAGTTCTTCACTCCCCTTTCAAGTTATAAGTATGAAGCAGACTTTGTCCTTCTTTCCACTCTCCTAGTTGGTCTAATGACTGACTGATAATAAACAAGCTCAGAATTGCCATCACTAGTTTCCTGACCTTTGGCAGAGCTTCACATTAGTCAAGTGTCCATTCTTAACACACTGAAACCACATCTTGTTATAGATGCACATGTGAAATGAGTTGAAAGGACATGTCTATGTGATTACAAAGCTTAAGGTAGGGTTTGAGCTAATCTAACTTGATAGAAAAGAACACCACCCTATTTCTGGTTTAGGGTTTCCTAGTTAGAGCAGAATTTTTGACAATTTTAAGTACTTTTAGGGGAAAAAAATGGAAGTACATATATTTGACAGAGTTTCTGCATTTGAGGCTAAGGATATAGGTCAGTGGTACAGAGCTTTCCTGATATGTGCAAAGGAGGCCCTGGGTTCTAACCCTAGCATTGCCAAAAAAAAATTCCATTCAAATTTTGTTCATTTGGTCATTGTGGCGGTTTGACTCAGGTGTCCCCCCATAAACTTAAGTGTACTGAGTGCTGGGTTCTCAGATGATGGAGATTTGGGAATTAAAGCCTCCTGAAGGTGGTGTATTGTTGTGGTTGGGCTTATGGGTGATATATCAGTTTCCCCATGCCAGTGTTTGGCACACTCTCCTATTGCTGTTGTCCACCAGATATTGGCAAGGGGGTGATGTCCACCCTCTGCTCATGCCATCATTTTCCTCTGCCATCATGGAGCTTCCCCTCGAGTCTGTAAGCCAAAATAAACTCTTTTTGTTTTCCCCAAAGCTGCTCTTGGTCAGGTGATTTCTGCCAGCAACAGTAATGTTGGTACTGGGAGTGGGTCATTGCTGCCAGACACCTGACTGTGTGGCTTTGGCCTTTTGGAGTTAGCTTCTAAGAGGAATCTGGGAGGATTTGAAACCTGGGCCCAAGTGATGCCTTGCAATGTTGTAAGTACAGCTTGATGGACTATTCTGGTCAGAGTTGAAAGACTTGACTACAGTAAGAACTATGGACTGTGAGGTTTGGCTAATGAGGGTGAGAAAACTTTGCTTGGACTGGGCTAGAAGTGGTTTGTGTGAGAGGCCTGCTGTTATGCCCGTGTCCTAAGAACTTGTGCAGGGTTGCTTTGTGTAGAAACAGACTAATGTGAGTAGAGGGATAAGGCACAGAAAGAAATGTTTAGGCCAAAAACTGCTGCACAATTGAGAGATTACATCCATTAAGATTCAGCTAGCTGACCTGCATTGGAATGACAGAAAGAATGCAGTCTTTTGAAGGGGCCTGACTGCTCAAGGAGTGTCCTGTTATTCAAAGTCTACTGTACTCCCCCTGGATTAACAAATTTGCACCCTACCTAGTACTGTGGCTTATAAGAAATGCAGGAAAGAGAGGGTCATTGAGTTTGCAACACGATCTTGTGTTTTGGAAATGGCTGTGGGCAGTGTGAAGCAGGTTTGCTGGATACCTGCATGGAGACCTGATGGAGCTGTGAGGATCAACCGTGGATTGCAGTGGAGACCCAGTGGAGATGCCAGGGACCCTTAGATGGCTGTTAAGGGAGCTGCCAGCCCTAGATGAGGTTTTCCAGGACTCTGGAGGGGCGGAATTGTAAGTCCAGAGACTTGTTGGTGGTTAGAATTATCGGACTTGGAGATTTGTCACTTATTAGAGTTGTTGGACTTTAAGCTACAGAGTTGATGTTTGCCCTGTTTAAATGTTGTATTGGTTGAATATTTCTTTGCTTTGCCCAATGCCATCTTTTGCAGTGTGAGTGTTTATTCTGTGCCATTATGGGTTTTGGGGGGATATTTTTTGGTATTATGGCTCAGTTAAAAGAGCTTGGATTAGGGAGATGTTTGAACATCATTGGGACTGATAAAATTATGGGGACTTTTAAAGTTGGACTGAATGCATTGTATTTTATATCATTTTATGGGGGTCAGGGGCAGAATGTGGTGGTTTGATTCAGGTGCTAGGTTCCCAGCTGATGAGATTTGGGAATTGAAGCCTCCTGGAGACAGTGTGTTGTTGGGGACAGGCTGACACTACCAACACAAGACCTGTAATAGTGGGGGGTGGGTGGGTAATAATGACACTGAAATAGAAGAGAGACTTGATGGAAAGAAGGGATTCGGTGAAAGGGCGATCTGGGAGGAGGAAAAGTGAGTGTGATTGGAGGGGATTATGACCATAGTATATTGTCTATACTTATGAAAGTTGTCAACAAAAAGTTATCTAAAAGAAATAGTGGTCTAAGTTCGTGCTGACATAGCCAAAAACTCCTGACAGCCAATAACTCTAGGATAAGCCTTCTCCCAGGTAGAATGGCCTAAGGAACTTGTTACAAGGTGATAAAAAAAGATGTGTAAGACACAGACTGAAGAAACTGTCTTCTTAAACAAGACGGATCCAGAGATATGTGACAATGGGTATAGAATGGGGTCACTGTGGTTATTAATAGGCATCCCAAGTAACTTGTTTCAGTGTCTCCAGGTACACAGAGCTAGAAAGAAAAGCCACAGAAAGATGTGGAAAACAAGTCACATTGCATAATGAGGAGGCTTGGCATTCACTCTCACATGTTCTAGCTTAGTTTATCTACAGCCAACCTAAAAAACAGATATTATTTCTTTATATTAAAAGCATGTAAGTTTCCTTGCCTTAAAGTGGAATGTTCCTGGGAAAAGGTAGGACTGACTACATTTATGGGTACTGGAACAACATTAACATGCAGGCCCTGTGTTCAAAACCGTGTGGGGATATAGCTAAGTGAATGAAGTCCTTGCCTTGCAAACCTGAGGACTTGAGCTCAACGTCAGGTGCGGCGGCACACACTGGTGAGGTGGGCACAGGAGGATCCCTGGTGCTCAGTGGCTAGCCAGTCGAACCTATTTGGACAGCTCCAGGTCAATGAGAGACCCTGTCTCAAAAAGAAGACAGCATTCCTGAGGCTAACACTCCAGGTTGTCCTCCAGCCTCCATACATACGCACACATACAAACATGCCTGCACACATGTACAAGCACCACACATGAGAGAGTAAAAGAGCGGCAAAGAGAGAAGAGAGATGTTTTGGCCCATAGTTTTCCATGATTGGTCCTTTTGCTTTGGATCTGCGTGGCACCTCACGGTAGAAGCATGCAATACAGCCCTGTGTGGCAAGCCAGGGCTTAAAGACAGGGAAAGGAAGGCTCCTATAGTCACCCTTTCAGGGAGCACCACCAGTTACTCAAACACTTCCTGCTAAACCCTAACTGTTAAGGTTCCCTACCAGTAGGGAACTGAGGCTTAACACCTGACTCTGACAGACATTTCAGATCCAGACAATGGTAACAACTTATGAAGACTTTCTAGATTGTGGAAGCCGACCACTAATCCAAGCACATGAGCCTTGAAAGGATGGGGCCTAACTGCACAGACGCATGGCCACAAAACCAGCCCTGGAGAGAGAAGATACAGTCCACTAACACATTTTAAACATGCAAGAGATCTCTTGTCCATTCTGACACTGAACTCATAATCACATCATTAAAATATTATCATAAATCACATTCAGTTCTCTGGAGGAGAGTCTGTACCATTCTAAAAATCTATTTTACTGTCTCAGAAAAGTTCTCTGGGTATCTTTCATCTGCCTTTTTTTTTTATTAAAATTCCCCAATTCCCTTATCTCATACCCAAGAATATCAGAAACTTCCTTTCCACTGCCTCCTAGAAGATATCCCTTTTTATGCCAGAACATCATCCTGGGTCATCTTTCTAAAATCACAGGAATAAAAAGTAAAAAATTTAAAAACTCATTCTGGGTGGGGGAAATGGATCATCAGTTAAAGGCGCTTGCTCACAAAGCCTGACAGCATGGGTTTGATTCCCCAGTGCCCACGCACAGCCAGATGTACACAGTGCCATAGGCATCTGGAGTTCATTTGCAGTGGTAAGAGGCCCCCTTGCATGCACATTTTTCTCTCTCTCTCTCTCTCCTTATAAATAAGTAAATAAAAAATTTTAAAGTCATTCTGGAATGAGAACTAAACTTAATCATACAGGGAAGAAATTGGCCAATTCAAAGCACAAGAGTAGAAGCACAGCACAGTGGCGCCCACTGTAGATGGAGCACCTCGAGAGGCGAGAGGACCCTTGAGGCCTGTAAGGTCAAGACCAGAATACGCAACACTGCCTTCAAGACTGCATCTCAAAAAAACAGCAGCACAAAACAAAACCAAAGAATAAGCCAAGAGTGAAGCAAATGAAACAGTGGTATGGAAATGTGATGGTTTTATAACTATATTTTTTATGATTTTGTCTCAAATCTATATAAAAAGCCTAATTAATCTCTAACACCCTCCAAAAAAACAAAAACCACAAGATTGAGGTAAGCTTAAAGAACTAAAATCTAGAAATTGCATTTTTAAAAACACACCCATTATTTTAATGTCCAAGTAAACTACCTCCCTCAACAAGGCAAATTTATGTAATCAACATTGAAGGCATGCAGAGTAGAGGCAAGCACACATTGAAAAGTGAATATTGAGAAATAAAGTTTATGAGTTAAAACTAGGAGATGATTTCTCTGCAAAGAAGATGTCAGGTTTATTTTCCCTTAGGATTAGTTTCCATTTTTTTGTATGGTATCACTAAAACACAGATATAAAGCTAAGTAGAAACCTTTTCTGCTTGTGTGTCTTACATAACTACAGGGCAGAAATGAGTTTTCTAGTAATATATGAAAACAGCCAAACCAGTAGTACTCAAGTTACCAACATCAATTTAAAATGATGCTGTTTTCAGACACATGCTTGAAATGTGACCAAGAGACTCACTGTCACAGCTCAAGTCAGCCCGGAAGACTGGTGAGTGCTTTCATATGAGTAAACAGCTTGTATGTAAAGTATGAGGCATCTCACCAAAGCAGATTAAGCTAAGAATACAAAACTCTTGTATCTAAAACCCAATCAGAAATTAGCTAACAACTATCTATTATGGTCAATAAATTGTAACGTATATATTCTACATTTCTCAAAGAAATGGCTGTAGCTGCTGAAACAGTGCCTTTTAAAAGGAGCTGAGTTAGGGAAGAGAGCTCAGGGAATAAAGCCACACAAGTAGGGTGGAGGGAGGGGGTGGAAGGAGAGGACAACACCCCAAGGTTGTCGGATGCACACGCCCATATATGCATACACATCATACACCTTCTCACACTTACACACACGTAAAGAGTGAAGTTTCAAAAGCAAAGGAGGCCTTCCTAGCTTCCCACTTCTCCCTTATTGCTGGCATCAGCCTCTCTCCCAGTGAAGGGAGTCATGGAGTAATTCAGATTCATGTTCAGAAACCTTTGAAACACGGGCCCTGGGCCCTGTGTTCTTATAGTTGCTGTCATTACTGGCCAGAGTCTCTGGCTCACCAAGACTCTAAGGTCATGGCTGCACAATATTACATTATTTCTAATTCTCACAACTGTACAATAAATTAACAACAGCTGACAAGTTAGCTGTTTTAACAACAGCTGACAAGTTAGTAAACTAGAAGAAGGCTGAAAGCTTAACTCATTGGTAGAATAGTAGCTTAGAGGCCTTGAATTTGATCCCCAGGGTCACCAACTAGCTTTTGTTTAACCTGGACAGACATCATGACTACACAAAGTCAAGTCTTTTAGTGCTGCCAGCTCAGAGTGCTGAGTGCCAGGTAGGTGCCTTCACCTCTTCCCATCACAGCCAGCTCTCGTCAGCCCGTAGGGAGCCCTATGCCTGGAGCGCCAGCAGCTCAGCCCCCAGCCACTCGTCGCAGGAGCACTTAAGGGCGTGTGCATCCCGGCAGCTCTTCGGAACTTCTCTTCCGCAGCCCTTCCGACTCTCCGCAGCCCTGGGCCTCCTTCGGTCTCAGCTCCCTGCAGCCGTCCCCCTTGCACACGCTCTGCTCCAGCCACGCAGGACAGCTTCAGCAGCTTTGACTTGCTCTCAGGCTAGCAGTCCCTCCAGCTGTCCGCTGTTCGTGCAAGCCCGCTTAGGCCGTCTACCTAAAGTTCACAGGCATGCAATAAACCACCTACCCAAGCTTTCTTGGGGTTCTAGGCCACAACACAGGGGGCAGGGCATAGGTCTCTTGGACTGACCAGAGGAGACGGGTGAAAGCAAGGCTGCTTAGACAGCCAGCCACCTGTGCACGGCCTCCTTAACAGCCACATGCTTTTTGCTTAGTCATGTCAGTCTGCAAAAGTGACTGAGCCTGCTGTCCTGGGTGTCCTGGGTGGAGAAGACAGAAGTTCCTTCTGAACTCAAGTGAGGGGACCACTGCAAGGTAAGTGGAGGCATCTGGAAAACCTGTGAGGCAGGTTCATCTGATGGCTGTCAAGGCCCAAGAGAAGTCTTCCAAGTGTAAAGGGGCCTGCTGAGATAATGGGGGAAGCACAGACCCCTAAAACACACTGCCTCTGGGACAGACACAACAGGAATGACAGCTGCAGAGGCTTCTGGGGCTGCAGTGAAGCCTCCTGGGGGCTCCCACAGCCGGAGTAAGTCTCCTCAGGGGCAGCTATAGCTGAAACAAAGGTTCTCTGAGCAGCTACTGGGCATTGAAAGCAGCCACCGCTGTCATGACGGTTCATTAGGTCACTGAAAATGTGGCCTGTGATTGACTGGCAGTGCCCATGCCTTAGGCAGAAACAAGGCCCGTGTGTGCCCCACTTTGTACCCAGCTTTACACAGGTGCTGGGGAATTGAACCTGGGCCAACAGGCTTTGTAAGCAAGCACGTTTAGCTGCTGAACCATCTCACCAGCCCCAGTCACAACTTTTTGAATTCAAGTATCTATCACTCTTTAATGAAGTTTTTGAGTATATAAACTTAATCATTAATTTTTTACATTTTGGAGGAAAAAAACAACGATTGAATGAGGTTACGGGGGAAAAAAAAAACCTCACCTGGGCATGGTGGCACACGCCTTTAATTTCAGCACTCAAAAGGCAGAGGTAGGAAGATGGCCGAGAATTCGAGACCACCCTGAGACTACACAGTGAATTCCAGGTCAGCCTGGGCTACAGCAAGACCCTGCCTTGAAAAACAGAAACAAAAACAAAACAAAACAAAAAGTCTCATCTTTACATTCTGAGAAAGGGTTACCTGTAAATGGAAAATTTTCATGAAGGCTCAAATGTAATTAGTGATATTTAAAGTGAATACAAAATTAAATGCAAAAATTAATGATTCTGATTATAGCTTATTTTTTTATTTATTCATTTATTTGCAATCAGAGACAGAGAGAAAAAAAGAGACAGGGAGAATGGGCACGCCAGGACCTCTAGCCACTGCAACAAACTCCAGAAGCATGTGCCACTTTGTGCATCTGGCTTATGTGGGTATTGGGGAATTAAATCTGGGTCCTTAGGCTTTTGCAGGCAACTGCCTTACCCACTAAGCCATCCCTCCAGCCCTGATTACAGCTTTTAAATAAAAAGTAAAAATAAGAATTATAGGTCTAGCTACAATTTCACAAGTTCAATATGAAATGTACATTAATGTTAAAACACAGCTTTATAAAGAGCTAAAAACTGCTAATAATAATTTAATTTTAGTCAAATTATATTTTTAATATTACTAAGTAAAGTTTATAACAAAAACATTTCATGGGCTGGAGAGATGACTCAGCAGTTAAGGTGCTTGTCTGCAAAAGCCCAAGGATCTGAATTCAATTCCCCAGTACCCACATAAAGCCAGATGCGCAAAATGGTGCATGCATCTGAAGTTTGTTTGCAATGGCTGGATGCCCTGATGTACCCATTTCCCCTCTGTCTCTCTCTCTCTCTCTGTCTCAAGTTAATAAATAAATAAAATTTATTTTTTAAAAATTCATAAGGATATTCACTGTCAGTGAATTTTTAAATTATAAGAAAAGAAATAGCTTCTTAAATTAAAAACTGCTTAATATTTTTTAAAAGCAAGCTACAAGACTAGATCTCTAACTGAACCAAGTGCTCATCAATTTGGCTAGTCTAAAACTTAAGTTAGGGACATACTACAAGGAGCACAGTGAAGAAAAGTTGAGAAATTCTTATAAATGAAAGAATACTGAAGAGACATAACAACTAAATGTAACATGACATATTTGATTTGATTGTGAACCAGAAAAGGGACTTCAATGGGACAAATGGGAAAAGTTCAATGAGGTCCATAGATTACATAGTGATAAACAAGCATTTTCATGAAAAATGCCAAGTAGGAGGATTTGTGAACTACATAAGTCACCTGTCACATAGACCTCTCTTTTTAAAAAATATTTTAAATTATTTCCTTATTTGCAAGCATACAGAGAGAGAGAGAGAGAGAGAGAGAGAGAAGAGGAAAAGGGCTGAGAGATGACTTAGCAGTTAAGGCACTTGCCTGAAAAGCCTAAGGACCTAGGTTTGATTCCCCAAGACCCAAATAAGCCAGATGCACAAGGTGGTGCATGCGTCTGGAGTTCATCTGCAGTGGCTGGAGGCTTTGGTGCACCCATTCTCTCCCTATCTGTCCCCTCTCTCAGCTTCTTTCTCTCTCTCTGAAATAAATAAATAAAAATAATTTTTTTTCTTGGTTTTTCAAGGTAGGGTCTCACTCTAGCTCAGGCTGTCCTGAAATTCACTATGTAGTGTCAGGGTGGCCTCAATCCTCTTACCTCTGCCTCCCACGTGCTGGGATTAAAGGCATGCACCACCATGCCCCACAAAATCTTAAAAAAAAAAAAAAAAAGATTAGAGAGACAGAAATAATGGGTGTGCCAGGGCCTCTAGCCATTGAAAATGAAGCCCAGATGCATGTGCCACTTTGTGCATCCGGCTTTACATAGGTACTGGCGAATCAAACCTGGGTCATGAGCCTTTGCATTCAAGCACCTTAACCACTGAGCAATCTCTCTAGCCCCTCTTTTGTTTGTGAACAACTCTTTAAAATGTAAAATCTTTTTTTTTTTTTTTTGAGGTAGGGTCTCACTCTAGCTAAGGCTGACCTGGAACTCACTCTGTAGTGCCAGGCTAGCCTCAAACTCACAGCAATCCTCCTAACCTCTTCCTCCTGAGTGCTGGAATTAAAGGCATATGCCACCACACCCATCTCTATAAATCTATTTTTAATTCACAGCCCTTTCCAAAGATGGAGTAGGTCTGATTTCCATATTCCTGAGCTCCACGGTTAATAATAACTTTTAAGGAATAGAGGTGAACAATGTTCAAGAAGTTGTACTGTTTTGTAACTTTTTAATCACGGACTTCAAACTGAAGTTAAAGAAAAGTGAAATAAGTTGGGTGAAAATCCTGATCCAATTATTCCTGCATCCAACAAATCAATAACGCCTGCAACAACAACTGACCCTGGCCTCGTTTTGCCTCCGTGAAACCACCAGTCTTCTTTCCTCGACGAAGCTTCCTGCAGCCTCCTGGGTGTGCACTGTCCGCTCTTCCCACCCGGAATCTTCTAGACAGTTCCCTTTTAGACACTTCAGCTCTCAACTCAAGCATCATTTCCTCAAGCAATCAGTTACTTAATCTAGAAAGTAGGCTCCCAGGCAGTGGGAATCATGGCTATCTTCTTCAATGCTATAACCCAAGCCTATTTGGGCTTTTCACATATGACATACTCAATGAAGTAGGCGTAGACGGACGAGAGTGGGCAGATCTACAGAGCAGTGCTGGCAGACAGCCGGGACAGGGAGGCACATAGTAGCCATGGACTAAGAAGTAAGCCTTCTCAATATCAGAAATAACCTGTTCATAATTTTACCATCCAAATACACGTCAGCAGTTTTTAAGGCTGACGGCAATTTTGAGGAAAGGATATAGAAAAGATTAAAAGTAACAGGTTAGACTCAAACGGTTTTCAAATTTCCCTAATTTTATATTTTGGCTAACATCCTGTATTGACAGTTGTGGAATATTCATGTTATACTACTTAGTGAATTAGTAGAATTATGACTATAAATCCAAGAATGTTTTATAAAAATAGTCACAAAACACAGGCAGAGTGACATGACTAACAGGATAAACATTGTCATGTAATAAAATTAATGAGAGGAACAAATTTATCAACAACTTGGCAGGACAAAAAGGCACATGGTAAGCATAGTGAAAATATAAATAGATAAAAGTTATTTATAATGAAGGCAATTATCTAAATCAATATGATAACAATATTTAATCTAATCTATTTCTGCCTCATTAAAAAGTCAATTTTAGGCTTATCGTATTACCAAAAATGTTTCTATTTTAAAGATTACAATGAGCTTATTCGTCTCATTCTAAGTGAAGAGCAGACCGTAAAGCAGTAATATGACAGTCACAAAGCCTGTATTCTAGGAAACAGTGGAGTATAAGTAACGTCTTCAGCGTGATTACATAATAAAAGCTGCACAGCCACGGGTACTGTAGCTTAGAGACCTCCTCAACGTGAGCAAGGAAGACACTAGCCAGCTCCTCTTCCTGGGTGCCTCTTGAGATCTTTTAATCGTACTATACTGGCATTACTTCTTTTAAAAGACTGCTGTTTTCCCTATGACGTCATTTCACATCATGTCAGTTATATCACAGAATGATCCTGTGACTGGGGATATAGTTCAGTAATAAAGCATATGCTATCAATACATGAGACCCTGGGTTCAACCACCAACACCCCAATAAAGAAAAACCATGCTAATGTTTGGATTAAAAATAAACACTTAGAGCCAAGCGTGGTGGCGCATGCCTTTAATCCCAGCACTTGGGAGGCAGAGGTGGGTGGATCACTGTGAGTTCAAGGCCAGCATGAGATTACATAGTAAATTCCAGGTCAGCCTGGGCTAGAGTGAGACCCTACCTCGAAGAAACAAAAACATAAAAATAAAAAAAATAAACACTTAGGAGCTGGAGAGATGGCTTAGCAGTGAAGGCACTTGCCTACAGAGCCTATAGACCCAGGCTTGATTCCCTAGTACCCACGTAAGCCAGATGCACATGGTGGTGCATGTATCTGGAGTTTATTTGCAATGGCTAGAGGCCCTGGCAACCCATTCTCTGTATATATGCTTCTCTCTCTCTCTCTCTCTCTCGCTCTATCAAGTAAATAAATAAGTAAATTTTTAAAAATAAACAAAGAAACTAGTTGACTAATATCTTCATGCCATTTCTATTGGTGTGATTTACATGCCATGAAATATGTCCTTTTAAAGAATATAAAACAGTGGATTTTAGTATGTTCACAAAGTTCTACAAACATCATACCAAAAAAGAAGCCATACCTGGATTAATAGTCCTTCCCTACTCTTCCCTTCTCTAGCCCCATGATAAGTACTAACCTACCTCCTGGTATGGGCAAGTTCTTCATCCCATTCTACTTTATTGCCAAGTAACAACACCCATGTACTCGTGTTGTACTTCATTCTTATACTCATCAACTGATGGACATTTGGGGTGCTTCTAATCTTGGCTTTTATCAACAATGCTGCTAAGAATGTTTGTATACAAGTTTTTGTGTGGACATATGTTGTCATTCTCTTGGTTTATCTAGGAATAGAACTGAGAACCCATATGGTAACTGTGAAGCCATATGGCAACTCTATGCTTATCATTTTGAGAAACTGCCAAACAGCTTTTTTTTTAAAAAAATACTAGTACCATTTTGTATTCCCACCAGCAATGTAAGAGCGGTCCAATTTTCCACAGCCTCAATAATACTGTAATTTCTTTTTGCCTTTTTAAAATTATAGCCATCCTATATGCTGTAAAGTATGTGATTTCTCCTGAGGAGATGTAAATCAACACCTATTCACCAAAAATAGGGGACTAACAGACCAAAACAACTGATTCCACTCAAGTCTGCCTTAGGGAACCAGTGAGTTTACAAGAGTCATTTACAGGAATACGAGCGAGAGGTGACTTAGAAAAGTGAGGGTAAGATCTTCCCCCACTCCCACCTCAGGGATCACAGCCGGCAGTGGCAGGCAGGGGCCTTGCCATGCCCTTTTTGACAGCCAGGCACCTCTTCCCTGCTTCCCGGGGGGTGTTTTTGCTCTCTGTATTTTTTCTCTCCTGCCTTTTTCTGCTTACAAGATAGTTTGCTGTTCAAGGTCACTGAAAGCCAGCTCTTGCTGGAATGTAACATTCTCTAACTCTCAGACTTTTGAGGGAAGAAAAATTACCATTTTCTGCTAAGGTTGGCAGGTTTTAAACTACCTGGGAATTTCAACGTTATACAAAAGTTAAGACTAGAAAACTGGTAACACGGTCCTTCTGAGTGTTGAACTACCAAAGCCTTGAGGCTTATGCCAATGAGGACAGAGGGACAGATAACCAATATTTTGGCCCTTGCTCTCCAATGTCAGTCAGAACCCAAAGGACAATAGGAACCCTTTGAAGGGGAAATTATTCTGGTAAGTCACATAGTCTCTTGATCATAGAGGCCATGGAGACTTCAGAGATTCTGGCCTCTAACCAGTGCACAGCCTTCAGAGAATCAATGGGGAGGGAAATGATGCCCATGTTTCTAAGAGAAGCTACGTGGCCAGCAAGCCCCTTACCCATCCCAGCAGATGGCACAACTGGTAGAGGAAGACTACAGAAGCCATGGGGCTCCACCCAGGTCCCTAAAAGTAACCTCTAAAGAGTCTTGACTTTTAACAGTGGACAGATCTATTCTTGGCCACTTAACATGGTCTTAAACACCCAGCGAGAAAGTATAGCCAAACACTGGGCCTTCATAGACACAGAGATGCACTTTGTGCGTTAGAAAAATAAAAAAACAAGCAGCTGTTTATAGACCCTCAATGCTGAGCTGGCCTGCTCTGCTAGGTGCTAACTCAAAACATAACTTTTCCTTGTTTTTTTTTTTTTTTTTTGGTCTGTTCTTTTTCTTCTTTGGATGCCAGCGCAAACCCTAAGCATGCATGGTCCTTACACTCTGGGACTTTCCTGCCTTGTTTTTGCATAACTCACTTTTGCCTTGGAAAAGAGAGGAAAGGAAGGAGGGAGGGAGGGAAGGACAAGAGAAAGAGGGAGGAGGGGAGGGGAGAAGACCACAGTAGGCTTTCTTCCTTCCCATGGTGACAGACTGATTGGCCTTTCCTCCTTTCATCTCATTTGCATGCACCTGGCCTAGAACCTGCATGGATCTATATAAACCTGGCCCACAGTCTAGCTGTCACTGGAGAAGACCCTGTCACTCACCGGACCTGCTTCTCCTTCAGGCACTTGGACCTGTTTCTAGTCCTGGTATCTGGACCTGATTCTACTGTCGGTGCCCAAACTTACTCTCCATGCTGAACCAGCTCTTGGTGCTGCTCTGGCTCCTGCCTCCAATGATGGACTCACTCCTGCAGCTCCCAGTGCCCGGTTCAGTGAGCTGTCTTCTGTTCCAGTGGCCCTGCTCTTGGTCAGCATCGCACCACCACTACGAGCTCACAGCTGTCACTCACATTTCACACCCTCTTGGCTGGCATCCCGTGGACTGCCAAAGGTTTAGTGCTGTAACACTCCACAGCAACCCCTCTTGACTGGCATCCCAAGGCCTACCAGGCATCTAGAGTTATCACACTCGCCATCAACCCCTCAGCATGTCTCCACCACTGAGAATTCAGAGCTGCCATTTCTACGTTTGTGCTCTCAGTCGACATGCTACTGCCATCGACAGCTCGGACCTGTCACCAGCACTTTCAAGTTGTCACTCCAGTGGAAATAAAGCCCTCTTTATTTGCTCACCCTTCACTGCCTGGGCACTTCATTCTTCAGGGTGAAGAGACAAGAACCCAATAGGATAAATCAGCTGTATCAGCTTCATTGTCAGCCTCCTTGAATATATTCCCTACTTGAGTTGTTTTTTAAGAAAACCAGCTAGCCGGGTGTGGTGGCGCATGCCTTTAATCCCAGCACTCGGGAGGCAGAGGTAGGAGGAGCATCGTGAGTTCGAGGCCACCCTGAGACTACAGAGTGAATTCCAGGTCTGCCTGGGATAGAGTAAGACCCTACCTCAAAATAACTAAAAAAGAAAAAAGAAAACCAGCTAGTGTTTTCTGGGAAAGTTAGAACTTCATTGTGTGAATTTCTCTAGTTAGTTGTACAGAAGCAGGAAAACAGAACTCTACAATAACACAAAAACTTGAACCTAGATTTACTAACACACATAAAGAAGTGAATTTTCCCTAAGGTCCTGAGATCTGGAGTCTCTAATCAATTCCTTCTCTCCCTAAAAACCAATAAATAGGAAGCTAAATTACAACCAAATGTTTTATATAGTCTGGCCAGAGGATCAGACTTTCTACCCTCCAAGTAAGGAGCACAGACCACTTCTGAAAAGCCCAGAAAAACACTCTGTTCTGCCTCTCATACTTCCATTTTTCCACATTCTGATGAGGCCCATCCACCATCTTCTGTGACAGTCTTTCTTTAGATATGCTAATATTCATTAGGTGACATCAAATCCCACTCTTCCTGCTTTCAACCTGAAAAATCAAACATCTTTTAAGACTGCCTTGTGCAGAAAACTGAGTTCATCTATTATGTGATTTGATGTGAGTTCTGCTGCCGGCACCTACATGACACCATATACACCCACTCAACCCTACCTGTCACCTTCTCATCACTTTCTCTTTCGTAACTCTTCACTTGCATTTTATTCCCCACCACATCCAGTGACCTCTTTACAGTTCTCATTCTTCTGGCTTTCACTACTGCAATTGAAACAACTCGCCCATTTCTTCAACACGGTCTTCACTGCTGGCTTTAATGGAACTGAGCTGTTGATTCTCCTCATTAACTTTCAATTGCTCTGTTGTACCAATGGTGGTTCTGAGAAGAATCAGACGTACCTGGATCCAAATACAGGCTCTATTCCTGACTAGTTATATGCCCATGGGAAAGTTACCTAACTTTTCTAGACCTTCTTTCTTAACTTTAAAACGGACACAATGACATAATTTTCTAGTATGCGCTCAGCACGGTAAGCTTACTCTATCACAAAATAATCACTAAGTAAAAAATTAACAATGACTTCTGTGTCCTGAGTCTTAGTTCCTGGTACTCTTACTCTTTTGACCTTGAACAATTCACCTCAAATAACTGTCAGTATATTCCTGAGGTCACTGTAATAAAGAAAACCACTATTAGTGTATGTTTATGAGAGAGCAGAAGAGATAGAGAGCACGAGAGACAGAGAATTGGTGTGCTAGGGTCTCCAGCCACTGCATCGAACTGCAGATGCATACACCACCTTGTACACAGGTGCAACCTTGCAAGCTTGCATCACCTTGTGCGTCTGCCTTACATGGGACCTACAGAGTCAAACATGGATCCTTAGGCTTCACAGGCAAGTGCCTTAACCACTAAGCCATCTCCCCAGCCCTTAATTTTTTTTTTTATTTGTGTGTGGTTATGCATGCCGCCTCACACATGTGGAGGTTGGATGACAACTTCAAGGTGTCTGTGTTTCACTTTCTTGAAACAGGGTCTCTTGCAGCTTCAAATGACTTCCAGACTGCAAACAAGGGGCAGAGGGGTTACAGATGCATGACTCCTGTGTCACTTTGCATCTGGCTTTATGTGGGGCCTAGAGAATTGAATCCAGGCTGGCAGGCTTTGCAAGCAAGTGCCTTTAAGTGCTGAGCCACGACCCCAGCAACAGTATTAATGGTGTTTTTTTTTTTTTTTTTCATCAACAGCTAGGAAGTAATTTGATAAAACTGGTTTCATCTCGGTACTTTTTTCTTCAAGCACTCATTTCCCTTGGCCCCTTCAAGAGAAGATTTTTCTTCTCATCTTAGATTTATCTGGTAGTTTAACCTCTCATATCAATTCTGAACACCAGTCCTGTTTTTAAAACTATTTTCACTCATTTATCTGAGGAGCTGGAGAATAAGCACGTTAGGGGCCTCTTGCCACAGCAAACAAACTCTCCATGCCTGGACTACTCTGCGCATCTGGCTTTATGTGGGTAGTGAGGAATCAAATCAGGTTCAGAAGGCTGTGTAAGCAAATGACTTTTAAGCTCTGAGCCATCTCCCCAGCCCCTGAACACTAGTGTTCTAAGGGTTCCCTTCAATCCTTGTGCTGTCTTCTCTTCCTTCTGATCCTGTTTTATCATGGCTACAACTGCACCCTTAGAAATAAGTAGATGACTTCCCCACTATTTCTAACATAGACCTACCCTTGACTTCTACAGCCCTATGTGCAGCTGCCTGCTGACATTACCATGAGACGACTAAAGCAGCTTAAATTCAATAAATCCAAACCTGGACTCTTGATCTTCTTTCCAATCCTACTTGATCTCCATTCATCTCAGCTGCAAAAGGCAGACATCTAGAAGTTATCCTTAATAACCTTTCCTACTCCTCCCCCTCCACCTCTACTCATACCTAGAAATTTCACCTCAAATGTCTCTCATTATATCTTAGCTCCATTTCCGCCAATGTGATTTCTTCCTTCTAAATGACTGTCTACCCAAGGACAAAAGGCACCCCATCAAAACTCATGGTTTATTCTGCAAATAATCTGTCTTTGGACCAACAGAAGAAAGTATGATTTTCCTCTCAGATGCCATCCTCAAAAAGCAGCCATTACCAAAACACATTAATTATGTGTGGCATGTACTGTATCTATGAATATATATTTAATATATCTTCTATAAACATGTATTTTCAGCTTATTCTAGTTCAAAGAGTTATGAATTTTACAACTTCGATGTCAAGTTTCTTAACTGTTCTATATATGCCTTTCTCAAGTATGAAGGAGTACATCTCAGGTTTGCAATCTTGGCTTCTGTATCATTTGTGACTTTAAGGGAATTAAAAATAAATACAGCATGGGACATGGCCTTTGAATCTGTTTAGAGGGCAGAATCCAGCTGTATTCACAGCTGCATTGTTTCCATATTGTGTCATTAATAAAAGCAATGTGTAAGGCATACACAACAGAATTTTTTAAAATCCTGCAAGAAAACCAAGTTCTCAAATATATTAGCTCTATTTATCTTCAAGAAATGTACTATTTGAGTAAAACAGGTAGGAATAATTGATGCTCATCCAGGTGAGAAGACAGAAAAAAAAAAAAAAGAGTGCCCAGATGCTTTGAGAGCCACAGCCTCTCATGAGCGAGGCCCCTGCCCACCACGGGTACAGGAAGAGCAGAACCAGAGTGGGAGCCTGGCTGAAGACTGAAAAGAATGTAAGTCTGGCTGCTTAAAATCAGAGACAACTATCACCATCAGTCCTGGAGGACTAACAGCAATCCTTTTCGAGGTTCAGGCTATTTAAACCCAACTCCTTGGGCTGGGGAGGCGGCTCAGCACTTAACGTCACTCACACAGCTGGCCATCCTATGTACTCAAGTAAAGCCAGATGCAAAATGGTGCAAGTGCCTGGGGTTTGTAGCAGCAAGTGACTCGCACGCACATGCACACACACACACACACACACAAATAATTTTTAAAAATTTCAAATATCAGCTCCAAGGGCTGGAGACATGACGTGACAGTCAAGGTGCTTACCTGTGAAGCCTAAGGACCCAGGTTCGATTCCCCAGAACCCACATAAGCCAGATGCACATAGTGGCACATGCATCTGGAGTGGCTAGAGGCCCTGGCATGCCCACTGTCTCTTTCTGTCTCTCGCTCTCTCCTTCTCTAAGAGGTAAATAAAAATGAAATATTAAAAAAATATCAGCTCCTAGAATCTTAAAAAAGAGAAAGTGGTAAGCATTTGTGGAACAAACCTAACTTATACTAGATCTAATTTTTTTTTTGTTTTAAAAAAAATGTGTGTTGAGATAGATCCTAGATCACAAAGAAGCAGGAAAAATCCTGTGTTGATATCAACAAATGATTCGGTCAAGTTTTCATTATATGCATATGGACATATGAAATGTGAGAGATGGAGGGTAACTGTGGACCATGACCTGTACTCATTAATGAATTTCTATCAACCTCAAGGGCAAGTCTGTCAGCAGGCTTCAGGCCCTCTCCTGCTCAACTACCTTTTCAGTAATTGTGAGTGACAATACAGGAGCTTAGTGTAACACTGCTGGCATATAATGGGAATTTGACACAAACCAAGGATACATTACAGTATAGCTTACATACTTATGTGTGGGAGTGGCACACACACTGAAAGAGGCAGGATGAAAAACACAGGAAGTCCGAAAAATGGGACTACTAATTCTTCTAAAATAAAATCAAACAAAAAAAAGAAAGAAAACCACATAAAGGAATCAGCACCTGTAATCCAAAAATATACCCATAACTTTGAGATGAGCAAAATGTTGGCTTAATTGTCACAATTGTTAAGCCTGTTTAATGGCTTTAGTTAGCAGATAACAAGATTAGTCCAATGTGACAGCAGCGAGCTCAGTACGGTGAGATGTGATACCAGAAAAAATAACGTGACAAGGCTGCAGCTTAACAGGGCCTCCAGGACCAGAGGAAGCCCTCTTGCTGCACTCTACACAGACCAGGCCACGACTCAGATACGGCCTACCTGTCTGGGGGTTACAGTCCGAACAGGATCTTAACTCTGGCCTGCGTCTTCAGGACAAAACAACCAGGATGCTTAGGAACACAGATAGATCCTCTTCCACGAAAAGGACAGACGGACGTTTAGAAAAGGACACAACAGTGACTTCAGTAGAAAATGGTAGCTAACTTCATTCAGTCATTCAGTGAGCATGAACTTCACACCTGTTTAAGGAAACGACAGAAAAACCTACTCCACTGTGAGAACAGCCAGGGATACAGAGACAGCCTAGGCCACGTACAGAAGAAATTCCTACATATATATTCAGACAGACATATCTGAGGTGTTGAGACAGCCATGATCTGTAAAGAACTAGATGGATCTCTGTGATGTCCTAAGGTACGAGTAGGATTCATGGAAAGGATGTAGAAAAACAGAGTGCTGTAAGGATCAAGACTAGCAAAGGAAGAAGCAGCAGGACTAACCTGCAAGACTGCCATGAGCCAGCACGAACTTAGAAGAGACACTGCTGAAGTAAGGCCATATTTCACTTCTCGGCATGCCACTCTATGACCTCTACTTTGGTAGGGTGTGGAGTTTCACCAGATTCATTCTTCCTGGGTACCTAGCACCCCAGATTTCCTCTCACTGCTACTTCTATGCAATAGGGAAGCTGTGTTTGGAACCATGAGCAGATTGCGTAACAAAATAGTTTGACTGGGTTGGCTCCACATGTCTTGAATGTGAAAGAAGAGCAAAGATTTTCTTCCTTGTAAAATTAATTTAAAAATATTCAAGTAAAGGGGCTGGAGAGATAGCTTAGCGGTTAAGGCATTTGCCTGCAAAGCCAAAGGATCCCCATTCGATTCCCCATGACCCACGTAAGCCAGATGCACAACGGGGGCCCACGCGTCTGGAGTTCATTTGCAGTGGCTGGAGACCCTGGCGGGCGCATCCTCTCTCTCTCTCTTCCCCCTCCCTCTTTTCTCTCAAATAAATAAATAAAATATATTTTTTAAAAGATTCAAGTGTGGGCTGGAGAGATGGCTTAGCAGTTAAGGTGCTTGCCTGCAAAGCCTGGCAGCCCGTTGTTTGATTCCCCAGTACCCACGTAAAGCCAGATGCACAGGGTGGCACATGTGTCTGGAGTTCCTTTGCGGTGGCAGGAGGCCCCTGGTGTGCCCATTCTCATTCCCTCTCTCTGTCCTGGCAAATAAATAATTTTTTTAATTCAAAAAAATTCAAGCCGGACATGGTGGCACATGCCTTTAAGCCCAGCACTTCGGGAGGCAGAGGTAGAAGGATCGCTGTGAGTTCAAGGCCATCCTGAGACTACAAAGTGAATTCCAGGTCCGCCTGGGCTAGAGCAAGACTCTACCTCAAAAAAAAAAAAAAAAAAATCAAGTATTCTCAACTAGTGTAAATAAGGACTATATATTTTACATGTTTGTGAGCCATTTTCTCCTAAATAAAAAGGAAAAAAATAAGCTGAATTGAAGATCACTCTGAAAATGTATGTTAAACACTGCAAAAGCCTCTAAGATTTGTGAAAACTCACTTGAGAGTACGATTCTAAAAGGAAATGATATTTACCAGATAGAGTAAGCCCTGAACTAATCAAATTGTGGAAGTTTAATTAAATGACTACTTAAGTTTAATCTATTTGAAACTCACAGGATAAATGGACAGGGCCTAGGATGCTTGGTACTAGCTTTTATACACTGGATCAGATTATTTAAACCTACCTTCACTTTACTGTGCAATTCTTGTATTGTCTCAAATGCTGGAATGGGTATTTAAGGAGATTGCTCTCCAAAACTATTCCTTTTAACTTCTTGGGAGCAATCTCTCACACTTGAGTGCCTTCTCAATTTCAATACAACAACTGGGACACAATTCGACTTCCTAGGGGTTTAATAGCGGCCAGAAAGAAAAAGCCAGGTAGTGGGAAAAGGGGCATCTTGTCGTCGTCGTCCCCCCCCCCCCACGACCCTGAGAAGCGGCCGCCCCTCCTGCGGGCATCAACTCTGTTTGGCATCCATTTCTCAGCTCACAACATGGCTTTTTCAAGCAGTGAGAAACGGATTCTGGATTTCCTGGGACAGGGAGATCCCTTTTTGTGGTAGTGACTAAGCTAGACTCCCTCGGGATTTCCTCCGGTTGTCAAGACAGCGCCAGCCCCAGGCGACTCTCCCGGGGCTGCCCCGGGCGGACCCCCAGGCCGGGCTCAGCAGCCGCGGCCGCGCGGAGCCCCCCACCCCCGCCACGGCGTGCGAGGCGCCACCCGGTCGGCCCCACGGGCACCCCAGGACCCCGGCGGACCGCGCGCGGGCACCCCGGGACCCGGCGGGCTGGCAGACGCGGCTCCACTTACAGTGACACCATCCCAGGTGGCAGCACCAGTGCAGCTTGAAGCACTTGCCGTGGCTGTGCGTGGCACAGATGGACAGCCCGTCGCACGGCTGGAAGTCGGGTCTGCGGGCGGCGCAAGTCCGCGCCAGGGCCTGCGCCTCGTCCACTTTCTCGCTCTTCCAGCCGCGCTCGGGCGCCGGCGCCGCGCTCATCGTCTCCCCCCCGCCGGGCGCGCGGAGCCCAGGCCGGAGCCCCGGGAGCGGACGGCGTGCGGAGCGGTCTGCGCCCGCTCGGGGACGGCTGCAGACGCGGGAGGGCGCGGCCACGGCCCGGAGCAGCGCCGCGGTCCCGGGCTCGCCGAGGAGCCGCCCCAGGCGGGCGCAGCGTTCACGCGCCCTCCCCGGCCTCCTCCTCCTCCTCCTCCTCGCCCCGCCCTCTCCCCCCGCCTCCGCCCTGCCCGCTCCGCCCACCGCCGCCGCGCCCCTGCGCGCATGCTCTCCGCGCGCGCGCCCTCCCTCGCCCCAGACAGACCCCCCGCCCGGTGGAGAGAGCCGTGGGCACCGAGCCCCGGGCCCCTCGCCTGTGGCCACGCCCTCGCCTCACGTACACGCCCCTCCGCGCGGGCTGCGAGCTCACGCCGGCTCCCGGCTCCGCGGAGGCCGCGCGATCGTCCCCACGCGCGCCCCTGGGGTCGGGCGGGGCGGGGCGGGGTGCAGCGGGCGCGGTTCTGAGCTCCAGACCCCGGAGTCCGTCCCAGCGCCAGCCCCGCCGGGGGACCGAGCCAGACCCGGGAGAGAGAGAGAGAGAGAAAGAGGAAGGGAGAAGAGGGGAAGGAGAGGCGAGCACAGGGCGAGAGAGAACCGGACGGGGCCTGGAGAGGCCATGGGAGGTCTATGCGATGAGTGGGTTATAACTATGTTAGGTTGGTGTCATGATACATGGGGGGGAGGGGCGTGCGCACTGTTAAACATCCTGTACGTGCCTGACTCGCAGTGCCTAGTGTGCTGTAATGGAGTGTGTGCGGCGGTGTGGTGGGTTCTGGCTGGCATGGTGAACACGTGTGTATGTGTGTAGTTGGCACAGACATGGGTGCACAAAGAGGAGGGTGTGTGTCTGTCTGCTTTGCAGTGTTAATGCTCACCCCTGCCAGTGGGTGTGGCTCTCCTGGCTGCAGCTTCCCAACGCGGTTGGCATGCATTCTTCCCTCCTGGCGACAAGTTGCTCCAAACAGGGTTTTCCATTGCCAAGCTCTGCTGCCGAGAGCAGACCCCAGACAGCATCCTGTGAAGAGAAGACAATGCACTTGCTCCCAGGAGAACTGCTGGGAATTGGTGTTTCCCTGCTACAGGGCCA
Source organism: Dipus sagitta (assembly GCA_036346955.1). Classification (NCBI taxonomy): domain Eukaryota; kingdom Metazoa; phylum Chordata; class Mammalia; order Rodentia; family Dipodidae; genus Dipus; species Dipus sagitta. The sequence continues at coordinate 39,948,671 of CM070773.1, forward strand.
GAACCTAGCTTGGAACAAGAAAAAGGGAAGAGGACACGTCCTAATCTGCCTAATGCTTCTCAGGGTACAGGAAAATGCCTGCAATTACTGACGCTGGGGAACAACAGAGCCTCGCAGCGCAAGCACTGTGCTGGAGTATGATTATGCCAAGATCCCCTTTCTGCTTCACTTTATTCCTCTCCTGTTTGCACGACAGGAGACCCATCCTTGTTTTAAAGAAAATGAAATTCATCCTTATGCCCTCCAAATCCTTGCTGTCATAAGCAATCTTTCATAATTTTCCCTTTTGTTTGACCTTGGTTTGAGAAGGGAAATGTGATTTGCATATATTGAACTCTAGTGAAATCTTCATATATCATGGGATTGAGAGAAGCCTAGCTTTGACGGCAAAGGTTACTTTCAAGAAATGTCTGACTTTAAAGCACACACTCTAGAAATACACCCGTAGACGCCTGTGTTTGAATACTTTATTCCTAGTTGGTGGCGCTGTTCGCTGTTCAGATTGGTTATGGAGCACAGGAGTTGAGCATCCCTGGAGGAAGTGTGTCACTTGGGCCTGGATGTGTGACCAGCCTCTGTCTCTCTCTCTTGCCATTCTTGTTTTAGTTCCTCCCCGCTGATGTGAAAAAGTGAACAGGCTTCCTGCTCAAGCCTACCATGCCTTTCCTTCCCCTGCCATAACTGAAACTGTAAGCCAGAAATAAGCCTTTTCCTTCCTTAAGCTGGTATACTGTCCTAGCAACAAGAAGGTAACTGATGTACCATCAGCCTTATTGAAACAGGTGTAAACACGGGTACCATCTTTTCACCCGTGTGTCACCACGTGCCTGCCTCCTGAATCCCAAGTGCATTGCTGACTCATAAAATCTACACATTCCTGCTGTTAAATTCATAAACCCACCTCAGGACGTGTTGAGCAAAAGAAAGAAAGTCAAAATCTACATCACTTTTTGTTTGTTTGTTTGGTTGTTTTACGAGGTAGGATTTCACTCTAGTCCAGGCTGACCTGGAATTCACTATATAGTCTCAGGGTGGCCTCGAACTCACGGTGATCCTCTTACCTCTGCCTCCGGAGTGCTGGGATTAAAGGTGTGTGCCACTGTGCCTGGCTCCACATCACATTATTGCTGTATCATACCAACCACTTTTTTTAAATTGGGGATTTCTATCACTATTAACCTATTTTTCTTCTGTTACAACCTATAGACTGTTACTAACACAGTCCATATCATGTAAACCCTACTGGAGGATAAAACGATTTGTGAAAGAAAATGGAAGTGCTTCATCTGATGAGTGACCAGTCCGCAGCCAATAGTCTTAACCACTAGAACTAGGAGTGATGCTGATGGGATTATGCTAGACCCATCAGCTGGTCAGAGGCATAGGAGTCCAGCAGAGGCCTGGGAACCAGTCCAGGCCACAACAACCACTAGAACAAACTCCAGAATAACAAACTACATAAAATGGTGGTGGTTTTGAGCTTTAAGTATTAGGTTGTTTCTTATACTGCAATAGCCAACTGATATATCTACCCTTCCATACTTGTTACAGACCAAGTAACTAAAAACCCAAAAGGCTACCCGAGTTATTCAGTGTCACAGCGTGACAGACATAGTAGGAAACAATTTCGAGGACTTAGAGCAAATAGTTCAAGGCTAAGCACTGTAATTAACTGGCATGAAATCTATGACAAATGCCTTATACTTTCTGGACTTCAGTTTCTTTTATCAAAAACAATAGACCTGGAGGTTTTGGTAGTGCATATATAACTTGTCCAGTCATTTACAGAGCTCCTGTTAGAATCCTTTAAGTTCAAATTTCACTTGAAAATAGCTGAATAGTTCCTTCCTGTCATACTGTATATAGTTACTGCTTATGTAAGATGTCTTTGCATACCAACCTTCTGAATACTAATAAATCAAGTCATTATAAATCAGTTTTTTCGGTTGCTTGCTTGAACCAAGTAAGTGATTCCACCATGGTTATAAGTAAGCTACTAGTAATTGGTCAGTTCGTTCTAGTAAAGCAATTAGTAATACAGTGTAGGGACAACTAAACTGGGCATCTTTGGTGAGGAGGGAAGATGCCTGTGGAGCATGGCTCTTGTGTAACTCATTATTCACTTCAGCATCAAGGTATGGACAGCAGCTTTGGAATCAGACAGTCAACCAATGCTCACCTCAACTACCACCTTGCTAGAAGATCTTGGGGAATTATTATTACCTATTATTACTAGCCTCATTTCTAAAATGAGAATTATATTCACTGCAAATGTGTGAGGGAGGAACTCCTACTGAATATCCAGTCCTAGTTTAAATGCTACCTGAATTTTGCTAGTTCATGCTGTCCCGCGTCCTCTTTTTTGCTTTCTTTAAAAAAAAAAAAAAAAAAAAACTTTGGGGCTGGAGAGATGACTTAGCGGTTAAGCACTTGCCTGTGAAGCCTAAGGACTGTTTCGAGGCTCCATTCCCCAGGACCCACATTAGCCAGATGCACAAGGGGGGCACACGCATCTGGAGTTCGTTTGCAGAGGCTGGAGGCCCTGGCACGCCCATTGTCTTCTCTTCTATCTGCCTCTTTCTCTCTGTCTGTCTCTCAAATAAATACATAAATAAATAAATAGATAAATAAAATAAACAAAAAACTTTGTTATTTATTTGAGAGAGAGGGTAGATAGAGAATGGGCACACCCAGACCTTTAGCCACTGCAAATGAACTCCAGATGCATGCGCCACTGTGTACATCTGGCTACATGGGTACTGGGGAATCAAACTTGGGTCCTTAGGCTTCACAGGCAAGTGCCTTAACCACTAAGCTATATCTCCAGCCCATCTTTCTTTTTTTGTTTCTTCCTCTCTCCTTTTCCAGAACTAGGGATTGAACTAAGGCCTCAAATATGCTAGGCAACTAGTCTACCACTAAATTATAACCCCAGCCATCTTTTCACTTAAAAAATATTTTATTTTTTATTTATTAGAGAGAGAAAGAGAGAGAGAGAGAGAGAATTAGAATGGGGCACGCCAGGGCCTGCAGCCACTGCAAAGGAGCTCTAGACACATGCACCACCTTGTACATCTGGCTTAGGTGGGTCCTGGAGAATCAAACCTGGCTCCTTTGACTTTGGAGGTAAGTGCCTTAACTGCTAAGTCATTTCTCCAGCCCCTTCCCTTTTTTATTTTATTTATTTATTTGAAAGAGAGAGGCAGATAAAGAGGGAATGAGTGTGCCAGGGCCTCTAGCCCCTGCAAACGAACTCCAGACACATGCGCCACCTTGTGCATCTGATTTAAATGGGTACTAGGGAATCAAGCCTGGCTTCACAGGCAAGCACCTTAACTGCTAAGGCATCTCTCCAGTCACTCTTTTCGCTTTATTTTGGAGATAGAGTCTCATTAAGTTGTCCAGACTTGCCTTGAATTCATTCTAGCCCAGGCAGGCCTCAAACATGCAATCTTCCTGACTCAGCCTTCTGAGTAGCTGGAATTAAAAGTCTGTGTCACCACCCACTTCTGCATTCTTAATAACTTGCTGTCCCTATACTTGCACATCAAGTAGTCAGACAGGTATTATGTATTCCCAGTGCCTAGCTTTGTATTAGATTCATCAGTAATGCTCAAAAAATATTGCTGAGTGAGCGCTTCAAAATATTCATGACTGGGTTGGAGATGTAGCTCACTGGTGGATGCAGGAGGCCTGGGTTGGATCCCTAGCACTGCACACACACACACACACACACACACACATGACTGAAAATTCCTAAGTAGTGTAGAAGGACAAAACAACTGTATTTTCAATCTCAGGTTCCTCAATTCAAGCAGATTCCACTGAAGCCTTACTTTAAAAAGTGGCTGGGGGATGAGCTTTAGTGGTTGAGGTGCTTACCTGCGAAGCCTAAGGACCCAAGTTCGATGCCCCAGTAACCACATAAGCCAGACGCATAGGTGGTACATGCATCTGAAGTTTGTTTGCAGTGGCTAGAGGCCCAGGTGTGCCCATTCTCTCTCTCTCTCTCATAAATAAATAAAAATAAATTTTAATTAACTGGGTACAAGGGGCTGGAGAGCTGGATCAGTGGTTAAGGTGTTTGCCTGAAAAGTCTAAGGACCTGGGTTTGATTCCCCAATACCCATGTAAAGCCAGATGCACAAGATGGTGCATGCATCTGGGATTTCTTTGCAGTGGCAAGAGGTCCTGGCTGTCCATTTTCTCCTCTCTCTCTCTCTCTGTCTTGTTCTCTCAAATAAATAAATTTGAAAAAACAAATTGGCTACAAATTTGACTGAATATCTTACTTCTGTAGATAACCTTGGCTGGAACAGCTATAGATGCAAACAGTGTGGTAATTTGAATGGAAAATGTACCCACAGCCTCATGTAGTTTGAATACTCAGCCCCCGGCTGGTGGCAATTTGAGAGGTGGAGTTCCTGGAGGAGGTTTATCACTGGGGGTGGGTGGGTACTAGAGGCTTCTTAGCTCAGCTCCAAGCTCAGAATTCAGACTACTTCCACCCACATATGTGAGACGGCTTCTTGCTTATGCCATGCTTTCCTGCCATGATAAAAAAGTTTCCCTCAAGAATGTAAACCAAAATAAAGCCTTTCCTCCCATAAGCTGCTTCTGGTCAGGTGTTTTGTCACAGCAACAAGCAACATTAACTTTTTATTTCATTTATTTATTTGCATATTTAGGAAGGGGGGGGGATCACCAGGATCTCTTGCTACTTGCTGCAAGTACTTTTAATCATTGAATCATCTTTCCAACCCTCAAAAGGTATTTTAGACATTAAAAGAATGACAGACCCATAAGAGAAAATATTTATGGCCCCTCTTTAACCTTTTGCTAGTAGAGCAATAAGGACAAGGTTCCCATAAGACACCACCCATTGTGTCACCACTAAAAACAAGATTGCATGCTAAACTGACACCAAACCAGTCCCAGATAGCATTTCTTGTTCATTAAAGCAGTGGAAATAGTTGATATTTGTAGATCACCTTCATGTGATTTTAAAAACTCCCCATTCTGACCCTTAGCTGCTCTTTTAGGACACAGCAGTTTATGCCAGCTTGTTTTGTCAACTAGAGATTTATTTATTTATTTAGTATTGAGGTGGGGCAGGTCTCCCTCTAGTCCAGGATGGTCTGGAATTCACAGTGAAGCCTCAGGCTGGCCTCAAACTCAAGACGATCCTCGTACCTCTGCCTCCCAAGTGCTGGGATTAAAGGTGTGCGCCACCATGCCTGGCTCATGAGATTCATTTTTATCATGAAATTATTTTAGTGAAGAAATTAGCCTCTTGGGGTGGAATTTGACATAAAGAGGGGAGCAAAGAGGAGTATCGTTAAGGTGCCAAGCAATCTGATCCCTGTGAGCATCAGCATGTGGGTGTCTCCATTTTCCCTTCCTCAGTTGCAAACTCTCCCTCTCTCTTGTATGTATCCTTGATATTCCTGAATAAAGATGTAACAATTTAGTAATTATACTTCCCAGTCTTGTTTTATCACAATTCTTTGGTTAAAAAAAAAAAAACAGACACAAACTCAGAGTCTGTAGTTTAAGGACTGATACCCTCAGTGGTTATACTCACCTAGCTCAATATCTACTGTGCTGCTGCTGGCATGTGAGGGGACAATGGAAGAATTGGGATATGGGTGGGTTTTGTGCTGCACACAAAACAAACTTCCCCCTTGGCTCTAACAGTCCTCTATGACCAGTAGAACTCCCATAATATGGAAATAGAACACTATGGTCTGTTTTACTAGTGAGATGACACCGATAGTGAACATTTCCATGCTTTATAAAGGACATTTTTCTCCATGATGCGTCATTAAAATATTCAGCTTTAGGGCTGGGCTAATGGTTAAGGCGCTTGCCTGCAAAGACTCAAGACCCAGGTTCAATTCCCCAGGACCCACAAAAGCCAGATGCACAAGGTGGGGCATGCCTCTGGAGTTTCTTTGCTGTGGCTGGAGGCGCTGGTGTACTCATTCTCTCTTGCTCTCTCTCTCTCTCTCTCTCTCGTGAATAAATAAATAAAATATTTTTTTAAAGTTCAGCTTTAATTAGCAAATTTCAGGAAGCAGTAGAAAGCTGCAGTGACAGTGAAGGCCAATCGGGAATGCAGTAACTGATGTGTGAATTATCAGTGACGTAGCTGAACACACCTGTGTGATCAGCACAGCGTGTAGCTGTTGAGGTTGGTTTCTCTGTCTTCCTTTTCACATCACCTCAGTTGGTCCTGATCTGATTCTGGTCCAATAGGGATTATATAGACTCACACCCTTTAGGAACTGTAGACTGTATCTGTTATCTAGTGCAGTGTAACAAGTCACTCCCAAGCTTCATGACAGACTCCAACACCCAGTTATCACTTCTATGTCTTAGGAATTAAGACAGCGCATAAGAAAATGACTTCTTTCTGTTTCAAAATTATTTGGAATCTTAATAGGAAAGCTGGACTGGACCTATCTGAAGCAGCTCTCATAAATGATACTTGAGTCTTGACCGGCAATTAATTATGACCATCTACATGGCTTCCACAAAATGTAGTAAACATCTTGCAACAGTCGAAAGTCACATTAATAGTTGTGACCAGCCTCAAAAGTATCCTAAAAAGGAGATATAAAGGGAATAGAAAGGGAGGGAGAGGGGACTTAATAGGATGGTATTGTATATATGTAACTGGAAGAACAGATTAATGGGGGTGAAAAGGCCTAAGTGAGGTCAGGGGAAGAGATTGAGTAAAGGAAAGGTGGAGGGAGGACTAATCAAAATCTAAGAGGATATAAATAAGTCATATGGAAACCTACTTTTTTGGACACTGGAACACACAGGAGCCATAGATTGTTACTAGAAAATTTTCAGTGCCAGGGATGGGATACAGGGATGGGATACCTGCCAGTGAGTTGTTGGCCAGGAAGGTCCGTGATGCCTCCAAAACATTACAGGCCACTGCTGAGGCCCTTGGTTTCCCACCAGGAATAGATGATAAGACCCTATTGCTGAACTCCAAATACTTGGTTTGCAAGGTCACTGAGAAATCCTGCGGGGGCTGAGCTGAAAATCTCCTCCATGTAGACAAGCTGACAGAAAGCTGGAAAAAGCTATGCTGCATGGGAGAGAGAAAAATCACCAGTGGAGATACTCAACAGCGGACACTGCAAGCCTTAAATTTGGCCAGCCAGGCCAAATGGGCCAATGGGTGCAATGGTGGCATGTCTGTTATGGGGGAAATCAACCACTCTCTAATTGGACTGGAGGCCCGGTCCATGGGAGGGAATACATCCCTGATACTGAAAACTTAAAACAGGGGTAGTCATGAGCCCTAGGGGTGTAATGTTTGCTACTGTTTGCTACTGTTTGGCTAAATGTATATACTATGCTCACCAAACTGCCAGGTAAGCACTTCTCTTAATGTTCACACCCTTATATTAATGCTACTCTCACTTTTGGTTAGAGAACCTTCTCTTTTCAGATGGCAGTGACCTTGGGATGACTCAGAAGGCACTATGGTGCTGAGAAGAAGTGACAGAGGAGTGCTCAGCACTGAAACATCTCTATCACACTTTCCAAAGCTCAGGGTCTATTACAGAAGAGGTGGCAGAAAGAATGTAAGAGCCAAAGGAAGGATAGGACTCCTTACAATGTGCTCCTTCAGACACAAAATGGCCTGGATTTCCATGGCCTCACAGTGCCTGACACTACCTACACAAGACCCTCATAATGGGAGGAAAAGATCATGACATCAAAATAAAAGAGATACTGATTGAGAGGGGGAGGGGATATGATGGAAAGTGGAGTTTCAAAGTGGAAAGTGGGGCAGTGGGAGGGAATTACCATGGGATATTATTTATAATCATGAAGTTGTCAATAAAAAATAAATTAAAAAAATTCCAAATGAAAACAAAAGTATGCAGCATGACTTCTCCATTACATCACTGGTAGTAGTTCCAAAGTCTTCCTAGGTTCAGTGGATGCGACAGAACCCCCACCTATAGCAGAAGCATGTTAACATCGCATTAAAAGAAAAGCATAACAGATGAGGCTTGCTAAGAACATACCATCTTCTGCCTAGCCCATCCACGTCACAGGTTCTAAACATCCAGATTAGAGACTTACAAACCGAGTGAGAGCTGGAGTGAGCGGAGTGTAGTGGAGTGCCTACAATTGCATTCTCCTACACAATTGCTACCTTTTGCCTACAGATTCTCATTTAGAGACTCTTTGTTACTCTCTTTATAACTAAATAACCTATCTGATTTTGACATTTGAGTAGAACTAGGTTAATGAGTAATGGGATACATGTTTAGAAAGTCAAGAAAAACTCTTAACCAATAAACCACCTTCCAAAACAAAACAAAAATCTAGCATTTCATTTTGTCGTGCCTGAAAATAAACCATGACAGTTAAACGTATGTGTCTTAAACTATATCACATATTCAGTTCAAATGCAATCTAAGTCATTTTATGATTTGTGTATACCTTAATGGGAATTCACTGGGACTGAACAAGGAGACAGGAGACTAGAGATGGAATTGAGAGGCTAGGCAGCATAAGGGAGAGTTGAGGGAAAAACAGAATCCAGGCTGTAGTTGTCTGGAAGGTTGCTGGTGTTACAGTTAACCAAAGACCAGGGATTACAAGAGATTCCATGGTTCCCAGCTATAGACCCACAGTACCAGCTTGGGAGCCAGAGAGCCTCTCCCATTCCTCACTTGGATACCCCTCTCTGGCCAAGGCTTCTCTTTCATCCCCATCTCATACATGCATATAACTCTGGGTTTGGTCCCTAGTACTGCCATACACAAAAAAAGGCAAACTTTCATGCTGGAGAGATGGCTCGGAAGTTAAGAACACTTGCCTAAGCATGAGGCCCTCTTGGACTGGAGACTTCCCCATTCGAGTCCACAGAAGCCACAAGAAAAGCTAAGCATGGCTATAAACACCACTAAACCCAGTCTACAGTGGGAGGGGAGCTACAGAGGGCAGAGACCAGAGAAGTGCTGGGGTCATTCACAGCAGCTACAGGTTGGGGGAGAGACCCCATCGCAAGGAAATATTTGGTTGAGTGATAAGAGAACACTCAACATTCCCTTCTAGCCTCTGCTCACATGCACGTGGGGTGCACACTTCTTCACATACATGTGCATACACACTGTACTTCACACACACCACACCACAAAGCAGACTTTCTGAATCCTCTAAAAGGTTTATATTATGTAAGATATGTACATATGTATATTGTTTTGAATAAGCATATGTCAGCATATATACTGATTTATACCAAAGCAACAGGAGAGAATGGATTTTGTTGTTGGTATTCCAACAAAACACATTAAATATGTAGGGGTTGATTTATCTCAGAGTAGTGACAAATACTATTCAGAGAAATTTCACAGAGTTGTTAAAGTGCTATACTTCATTAGAAAAATAAATATCATGACGCTTGAGGTTGACATGCAGATTTGCCCTTTAACCTCAGCAAATTAATTTCAAATAACTAATAAGTTAATTTCTTATTTGTAACAAGCTACAACTACAATTTATGTGGTATGATTATAAGAAAAATGCCAAAGTTTGTGTATTTAAAAGGACACAATATGGGCTGGAGAGACAGCTTAGTGGTTAAAGTGCTTGCCTGAGAAGTCTAAGGACCCATATTTGACTCTTCAGATGCCCACATAAGCCAGATGCACAAGACGATACAAGCACACAAGGTTTCACATGCACACAGGGTGGTGCATGTGACTAGAGTTTGACTTATAGTAGCTGGAGGTCCTAGCATGCCAATTCTCTCTCTCTCTCTCTCATACACACACACACACTTGCTGTCTTGCTCTCTCACTCTCTTGCATTTAAAAAGGCCAGTCTGAAGCCGGGCGTGGTGGCGCACGCCTTTAATCCCAGCACTTGGGAGGCAGAGGTAGGAGGATCGCCGTGAGTTCGAGGCCACCCTGAGACTCCATAGTGAATTCCAGGTCAGGCTGGGCTAGAGTGAGACCCTACCTCGAAAAACCAAAAAAAAAAAAAAAAAAAAAAAAAGGCCAGTCTGTTGGGCTTGCCTCAAAAAAAAAAAAAAAAGACAATAATTACTGTCTCACATTTTTTTCTACTCAATTTTCAATATTACAAACTGTCAATAAACTATGACATGTTAATTATGGAAGCAATGGAATATTGTTGCAATCAGAACAATGTTGAATCAGAACCAAATAAAAATTCTACAGGTTATTTCATCTCTAAGAGCTTCCTATATAAGAAATAAGAAGTAGCACAAGTGAAAGAGGGAAACCCTATTAAATACTATTAAGAGAATTAGGTACTGGCGTGAAAAAACATGTGCCTCTCTAGTAGCTAAGCATAATAATCTAGATCGTCTTGGCAAGTCCTTTAATATTTTTAAGTCTGCTTCTCCTTGTTGGTAATATAATGGGGTTTCTGGAGTTCAGGAAGAATCCTTAAACTCCAAACTCTGAGTTCATGTCTTTTTTTTTTTTAACAAAGAATTGTGATAAAACAAGACTATCATTACTAAATTATTGCAGCTTTATGCATATCAAGGGTACAAGGGAAAGGGAGAGTTTATAACTGAGGAAGGGAAATTGGAGACACCCACATGACCTAAGAGCCCATGTGGGAATCGAGCATGAGTCTGGGGAAAAAAAAGTGAAAAGGATTTTAGATATAGAATGGAAAAGAAAAGCACAGGGAGCTCCTGTCATGTGGAAGACAGGAGGGGGTGAGAGTAGGGGTGGGGGGCCCTCCTCATCTCAGCCCAGCCAGGCCTAGGCGAGGGGGGCTTTCCAGAGTAGAGACCCGGAAATTCAGGAGAGGTGCAAAGCCAAGAAGAGAACTTGCCCACCTAGTAAGGATCTATATATAATTGTACTGTGGTGGGCTTTACCATCAGACTCAAGTGAACCTCAGAGAGGGCTGATTGGTCTGGGCCAGGGGCTGGCTCAAGAAGAGGCCAGCCACGACGCCAACTTTAGGGGTGAGCTTAACCAACCAAAATTTCAGGATCAAATTTAAACCTTAATTTTAGGAAAAGGTGATCTCCTTCCCAGAGAGGGACTCAGATTGTCTATGGAAAACAGATTAGGCAAGAGATAAGGAGAAGCCAGGTTCTTCTCTAATCTCTAGCAAAGTGGAGATTGCAAAGGCAGGCCTAAGACATTCCTGTTGTTGGTTTTCAGGGTCCAGTCACCCTAACTGCCTCAGTAAGATAGGACTCAATGCCTATTTGAGGGCAGTTTCAGGAATAATGTATTCACAGCACTTAACACAACAGTAGCAACGTAGTAATCAGTTACTGCAGTGAGTTAGTGTTTCAAATATAAACTAGAACAAACTCGTTAAATGATCTAGAAATGCACACAGGAAAAGTTTTGTATCCTAGTGAGGGACAGCATACAAGTTTCCAATCATAGAAGCGTGAAGGACATTATCGCAGACGAGATGAACATTCAGAAACTTTAAAAACAAAACCACCTTCAAACAATATGTCACAAACAGGGTCAATCCCAATTGTTGAGCTCCTAAAATAGGAAGCTTTGGAAAGACTGGAGTTAGGCCAACAGGCCAATGGATGGAATTTTAAGAAGGCCTGGAATCTTTCTCCCCACTGCAAAAAGCCCTTCCAGGGTTGCACACGGGAGGAGCCCTCCATATGATCCAAGACACAGTGAAGTGGAGCAACTGACTTCTTTGACTTTGTCCAGAGGCTTGTGACAAAGGCCTCTCCTCCAGCCTGGGGCCACAGAAGAGCTCCCTGTGAAGGGCTGTTGGTTCTCCCTGGCCACCTGCCAACTGAGGCATCTCCCTCTGCTCACAGAGGTGGCTCAACCCGCTCAGTTCCAGTCAGTCCAGCAGGCCCTCTGGCTGCTATCACTGCCCACAGTTCCAATGTCCTCTTTGGCCTTCACTCTGCCTGATCAATAATCATAACTTTCTTCTTTCATTCTCATAGCTTTTTCTTTACTCCCCACCCCATTTCATTTCTTCTGTCTTTCGTTTTGTGCATTTGGCTTTATGTGGGTACTGAAGAATCGAACCTGGGCCATTGAGCTTTGCAAGTAAGCACCTTTAACTACTGAGCCATCTTCCAGCCCTATTTCTTTTTTCAAGTTTTTAAAATATATAGCACTCAGGAGGCAGGTGGAGGATGGTCACCATTAGTTCGAGGCCACCCTAAGAATACAGAGTGAATTTCAGGTCAGCCTGGACTAGAGTGAGACCCTACCTCGAAAAACCAAAAAAAAAAAAAAAAAAAAAGTTAAAAAAATATTATTTATTTATTTATGAGAGGGAGAGAGAGACACAGATAGAAAGTGAGAGAATCCCAGAGCCTCTAGCCACTACAAACAACTTCCAGATACATGACCCACCTTGTGAATCTGGCATTATGAGGGTACTGGGGAGTTGAACCCTGCTCGCTAGGCTGTGCTGGTAAGCGCGTTAAGTGCTGAGCCTCACTCCAGCCCTATTTCTGCCTTTCGAATTTCACGTCAGTTCCATATCTTTAGCCCAATCAATGCACTCTTGCAGGATAAGAGCCAGGCATCTCTGTCCTCATCTTGTGTCTGATACCATTACTCTGGGTCATACTCTCATTTGTGTCTGCAAGGGCATTTCGACCCTCTAAAGAGTTTCCATCTAAAAACCAGTGTCTTCAAGGTTGAAGGTACCAAGATGAGCCATTGTCCTAAACTTACAGTCACCTTGGATGCCAGGCCTTACAGGACAGACCACCCTCCAACAATGAGGGCAAATATCTATGAAGGGAGTACACATCCTGAAGGGGGAGTAATCAGCCTGTGAGAATCCGATTGCTCCTCTCAAGCAATAAGGACTTTGTGGAGCCACCTTCCAAAACCGGAACGGAGATGGTGATCAATCAGACCAAGCTCTGACTAAAAATTGCTTAATTATATATATACCTCTGCTCCCTACTCCAGTTCTTCCTCTATTTAAAACTAAAGCTCATGTCAATGCCAGAAAGAAAGACAAGGTAGGCAAGGAGAAAGATAGGAGTTGCCCAGTTAAACTCGGCAGCTGCGTGTCCTCATTATGCAGGGCGTTGGCATGAAGGAACCAAAGAAACTGTGGCTTTGCCTTGGTAGCTGTGTCTCCTGGTTAGACCGGGAGTCACGTGTGAGGGAGCCTAGGGAGCAGTCACTAGTTGTGTCTTGGTAGCTGTGCCCATAATCAGAATCACCCTCTGTGGTCAAGCATCCTTGAGGTGGCTGCTACTTTAGAAGCCAACGTGCCAGGGCACTTCCCAAGTGCCCACATGCTCACTGCTAATAAATGGTCTGCATCCTCAAGGGACTCCAGCTTCGTTATAATGTCATTTGCATTGTGGTTGTGACCACTCTTCCTGGGCTTTTCTAGGTCAAGGGAAGAAATACCCTCGAAGGGAGAGTCCATCCACCATGATATGGGAAGAGAAACCAATCACCTTACTCCCATGAATGTGTTACCCACCTTATAAACATTCATAAGTCAACAACATAGACCCCCTTGGGATGTCCCCTCATGTCAGCCTGCTCCAGTCTCTCTCCCCTGCACTGTACCATCCACTTTGCTTCGTTTGTTAAATAAACTTCTCTTCAAACTCTGTGTCTTGACCCAATTCTCTCTCTCTCTCTCTCTCTCTGTGTGTGTGTGTGTGTGTGTGACAGAGAGAGAGAGAGATGTGGTATGGGTAGTGTGTGTGATGTGTGGGACAGGCACTTTTGTGTGGGGGCAGATGGACACCCCATCCATTCACGTGCATGTGGAAGCGAGAGGAGAATGTCAGATGTCCTTCTCTTGTCGCTCTATGGTGAGCATTTTACATTCAAACCGCAAGATGGAATTTGGGTTGACTTAATTCTGTGTTCCTAGGCCACAGTCGCTCACACTTGGCTTCAAAATATACTATCTCTTATTCCCTTTGAGGTGAGAACTGTGCCTTTTCAGATGACAGTTTTTGATGCCTTCAACACTGGGCCCCAAAGACAATGTATTTTCATCAGAGGAATCATCCAGATTGGTACCAAGACCCTTGTGTCCAACATGTGGTATTGCCTCCTCAGGTGGGTGTTGGCGAGTACTTACTGAGGCTCAGACCTCTTTGATTTGGTCAGTGGTCTGTTTATTCTTAGCTAATTATTATTATTATTATTATTGTCTGGGGGGGTGTTGAGGTAGAGTCTCACTCTAACCAAGGCTGACCTGGCATTCACTATGTATTCTCAGGGTGGGCTCTAACTCATGGTAATCCTCCTATCTCGGCCTCCCAAGTGCTGGGATTAAAGGCGTGCACCACCATACCCTGCTTTTAGCTAACTCTTTAGGATCCTACTTGTATATTTTTCTTGGTTTCAGAGCATTCAGTTTGAGATGTCTGTGATGTTTGTTTTTGCATGCAGTTTTAAAGCATTTGGTTTATTTTTTGTTTGTTTTCTGACCATTTGGTTTTTATTGTTGTTGTTCAAACCTTTGAGGGCATTTTGGTTTCTGACTGTTTGGTTTGTTAATGTGCTAGCAGTGGGCCTTTTTCTCGTTCCATTCCTCCAATATCTAATTCCAGGCAGGAGGAAATGAAGGGAGGAAAACTGCCATTTGGTACTCCAGCTGGTTTTGTACTTGATAATTGTGTTAATTCAACTTGTAAGTATTTGAGAAAAAACAAGGAAATCTAAATAACATAACTTGGCTTTATGTTTCCCTAAGTAGGGAACATTATTATCTTTAAATTAGCTTTTTTTTTATATTTTGCATGCTAAACTAGGAGTCCTGAGCAAAAGAATTTTTAAAAAATCATAAGTAGGCAGCTTGCTTTAATTGAAATTTTAAAACACCTAATGAAAAGAAATGGTGATATTGGTCATATAAAAATTAATTAATCAGAGTTTTAGGAATTACATCTAAGTTCAAAGGAAATATCAAGAATGAACAAGAAATTAGGCTCAGCAGCTAAGAATACTTCCTGCACAAGCATAAAGGACTGAGGGGGTCTGAGACCACTGGATTTTAATACCCCAGAAACCAAGTAAATAGCTGGGTGTGGGCACACATATTTATAACCTGAGTCCTGAGAGGAGCAGAGGTCAGAGAATCATTGGGATTTATGAAAATGGAAAGCTCTGGAACCAACAAGAGCCTCCATCTCAAGGAAACTTACAAATGAGCAATGGGAGGAGCATACACTGCACATACTGCAAATAACAAATGAATAACAGGCTGGAGAGATGGCTCAGCAGTTAAGGTGCTTACCTTCGGAGTCTAGCAAGCTGAATTTGATTCCCCAGTACCCACAAAAAGCCAGATGCATTGACTGGAGACCCTGGCATGCCCATTCTCTCTGTCCACAAATAAATAAATAAGATTTTTTTTTTTTTTTTTTTGGTTTTTCGAGGTAGGGTCTCACTCTGGTCCAGGCTGACCTGGAATTCACTGTGGAGTCTCAGGGTGGCCTCGAACTCATGGCGATCCTTCTACCTCTGCCTCCCGAGTGCTGGGATTAAAGGTGTGCACCACCACACCTGGCTAGTACCCTGAAAAAAAAAAGAATAAAACTTAATAAGGAAATTGAGCATTTATGTCAGAACTAAAGATAAATTCTGAGAAATTTCTTCTCAGTCCACTACTTTCATCTATCCTTCTCTGACCTTGCCTCTTCCTTTCTTTAATCTCTAAGCAGAACAAAATTTTTATATCAAAGGGAAAGATTGTTAGTCTCTTTTAGGATAAAACCTAGAGGGAAAAGATCCCACAATATAATAAAAATTCCCATTTTAAAGGCAGCTCTCTGATGATTGACTCTTAAAGAGGAAAAGATAATAATCTAATTTGATATGACAAGCTTCACCTTTAAATCTTTTGTGCCACTAAACTTTTGTTACATCTTAAAGAAGTAGAGAAATAAACCGTCTATTTTTTTCTCCCTGGGTGCAATCTGACCTGACCTAATCCAATCTAATTGTGTCATATCTGTTCGTGACAACTGTTTTCATGTAATTGTCTATATGTGTCATTGTGCGTCTGACAAAGAACCAAGTAACAAAATCTATAACCATTCCATTGTTATATTTTTAGAAAATGTTTTATATACTAAGCTCCTAATTTTAAGATGTGGGTAAGTGTGCTTTTATGAGAGACTGAAATAGCTGTGGCCAGGAATAAATACTTCTTGAGCATTGTATTTCTTTTCAACAGAAAAAGACAGAAAGACTGTCCTTATGTCTCTGCTAAAACATTCCATTGTTAAAATTTGCACTTTGTAGGTAAGCTTTCTAGTGAGTATATATATATATACTCACTGACGCCTAGAAGGTTAGACATATACATATATATAGTTTTCCATGCATTTTCATCTCAGCTGGTTTCTTTTTACATCCATTTTCATTGTATTACTATCCTTCCTCAATGACTATTCATAATCTCTGGATGGTTTCTGTAAACATTCTTGAAACAGTTGAGATGGCAATTAGTGAATTCTTTTTTTTTTTTTTTTTTTTTTGAGTCAGGGAGGCCACCCATGCTCAATAGTTAACAATCACTTCCATGTGTACATATGTGAAACAGTGTGTTTTATGTGCCATCTGCTGGCACAAATACCTTTTTAAAACTCATCACAGATAACTGGTGAAAAAGTTGCATAACATATTTTCTTCTTGCACAACAGCTACATCAACTGTTTTGTACAATGAGAAATACTAACTTGATATTCCATGTTAAACTACTCTCCTGTTCAGCTTCATTGAATGTAACATACACCTAGTCTATCAGATCACGTGTTCTGGAAAGTATTCTTTATTTAAATAAAGCTTTAATTTAGCATAAAGATAAAAAGATGTGTGTATGTATGTGAATATAAACATTGAAGATCTTATCAGAATGACCCATGCTAACCATGTGTTCAGTTCTCTATAAGTAAGCTTATTGAATGCATAATCTAGCAAGCAAAAGAATCAACAGCAAGCAGCAGGTAAGTAAGAGACCATCAGATTGGGCACTTACAACATGCAGTAGAAATGACTGGGGAGGTCCTATTTGAGGGTCTCAGCCAGAGCACCCTTGCATCAGGTGAGGGCTCCAGCTAGCTGTTCTCACTGCAGGCCTTTTCACTCCATGGGGAAAACATCTGTGACTTCTACTCAAGTCTAAAATTTGAGGAGGCACTGGACAGATCCTAGAAGTTGTTCTCAAGGGCACCATGTTTTCAGTATCCTTGGGCTACTTTCTGTTCTCTTTCTTCTTGTCACAGAGCCAGAGGCCAGCCTGCCCCAGGAAAAAGGGTTTCAGAGGACACTTGAAATAAACTCTAAGGCAAGGAGGCCTACCCTCTTCCCAGAGTTTATCTTTGTTAAGCTGTCAGAAGGTACCATTCTGCAACTCTGGAACTAAGAGAAAAAAAGTTCTGCTTAAAGGCTTACAAAAGTATCTTAAGGTTTATAGATGATACTAATGTGTTTCATTAAATCATGATTATAATTTCTCTTTTACAATGTATTTGAGAGAATAACTCATCTCTGTGCATTTAACTTCCAGGTAAAATGCTTGCTAAATGATTAACATGCTTATGACCAAGGTAACAGGTAACTCAAAAATAAAAAGTTGTCAAGAGTGGTGGTGCACACCTTTAATCCCAGCACTTGAGAGGCAGAGGTAGGAGAATCACCATAAGTTTGAAGCCACCCTGAGACTATATAGTGAATTCCATGTCAGCTTGAGCTAGATCGAGACTCTACCCCCCAAAAAAATCACAAAATAAATAAATAATAAAAAAATTTTAAATTGCCAAAAAGATGTTAATCTTATGTTTGGTTGTTTTACAGACCCAAATGAAATTTTTTTCAGTGAAGATGGTTTCTAAGTGCCCCTTATATTAAGGCTTAAGTCTTCAACAAATAGTTATTTAAAATTTGTTAAAAAAAAAAAAAAAACAAATGAGGATGGAGAGATTGCTTAGTGGTTAAGTGCTTGCCTGTGAAGCCTAAGGACCCCAGTTCGAGGCTCGATTCCCCAGGACCCACGTTAGCCAGATGCACAAGGGGGCGCAGGTGTCTGGAGTTCATTTGCAGTGGCTGGAAGCCCTGACTCGCCCATTCTCTCTCTCTATCTGCCTCTTTCTCTCTCTCTGTCACTCTCAAATAAATAAATAAAAACGAACAAAAAAAATTAAAAAAAAATAAATGACTATTAATATATTTTGCCTGTATTTATAACTGTTAGATATTTAAGATATAGTATAGAGTTTTCCTGTGTTTTAGTTATAGTTTCTTATGTTTTCATTGAAATATAAAGTTGTTTCATTAGGAAGACATGTTTTCTAAATTTTTTAAAGAAAAATAAGAGAGGGGGTAGAGAGATGGCATAGCAGTTAAGGTATTTGCCTGCTAACTCTAAGCACCCAGGTTCAATTCCCCAGTACCCATATAAGCCAGATGCACAAGGTGGCGCATGCATCTGGAGTTTGTTTGCAGTGGCTAGATGCCCTGGTGTGCTCATTCTCTATCTGCCTCTCTTCCAAGCAAATAAATAAAAATATTTTTAAAAAATAACAGAGACAAACTATCTAGTAAGAGAAAAAAGAGATATAAAATGTATTTTTAGTTAAAATGGCTAAAGAAAAAGCTTTTAGATAAGAAAGGATTTTGTATGATGAAGCAAGATTTTGTCCTAAGATAAAGAGTTATTCCATATGGGAATGCATAAGAAAGAAAACTAGCAATTTAAAGTATGTCATAAAGGGTATGAGAAGTTAGAAGTTAAAGAAATATGACATTGGCATAACTCAGTTGAGTGTAATTAAATGTTATTAAAGTCCTTAGGTCAAAATTCAATACCCTGAGATTAAACCAATACTTGATGCTCTGTTTACAGCAAGATGCTTTTCTTAAATATCAGCCTGCTCTTAGAAACATTTACAGAAAAACCAGCTTAGAAAACCAGGATTTAATGTTTATCCTTTAACTAAACACTTAGTGATTAGATTTTGATCCAAGTGCTGTTTACATGTTTTCCCATGGGGATAAAAGGCCTTCGCTTGCTGGACAGTCACTGTCTTAGCAGTAGAGAAAATCTTATGTAAAAAGTTGCCGCAGAGGCTGGAGAGATGGCTTAGCCGTTAAGTGCTTGCCTGTGAAGGTTAAAGACCCCGGTTCAAGGCTCGATTCCCCAGTACCCACATAAGCCAGATGCACAAGGTGGCGCACCAGTGGCTGGAGGCCCTGATGCGCCCATTCTCTCTCTCTCTCTCACTCTCAAATAAAGAAAAATAATAAAGAGAAAATGTTTAAGTTGGCATGAGAAAAATAGCTCAGTAGTTAAAGCCATTTGCATGCAAAGCCTCCTGGCCCAAGTTCAATTCTCCAGCCACCCATGTAAAGCAAGACCCAAAAAGCAACACATGCATCTGGGGTTCATTTGCAGGTAGCAAGTGTTCCTCGCACACCCATCCACACACACACAAATAAACAAAAATTTTAAAAACTATGAAATTATTATTACTCTGGGTATTCCTTCTAAATTACATAATGATCATGAAAAATATTTTAGTAGACAAACATTAAATTATTTGTAAATTTAAGCCATTTTGCACCGTTTTCATTGTGTCTATGATCTTCAGTCCTTGAGATTGGCAGTTAAGTAACCAAATGGCACTAAATGACAAATCTTATTAAAGGTTTTGTTCTCCTTAGCCAAGGCAATCCTATTCTTCTATATACATTTTCATCTCAAAAAAATAAACAGTATACATCCTATAAAAATTAAATTAAAAATTTTATGAGATATCTCTATTAATGGGAGACATGCTATTAAGTGACTATATTTCAGGTATTTATTTTTAAGTGTGTGTGTGTGTGTGTGTGTGTGTGTGTGTGTGTTACACCAGGGTCTCTGGCCCCTGTAGACTTGTTTTATGTTTAAAATGATACAGAATGATGTAATGTATTAGCAGTCCCTGTATTAAGGGCAATCTGGGGCTTACATGCCCTTGGGCTACCCTGATTGGACTCTTCACAGGGCTGCAAATTCTCAAAGTGATCTCTAAAATAGAGAATTACAGGATAATATATTGAGGTAAAGGAAGAAAATAGTGGAAATTCAATTTATATTGTTTTTTGGTATTTTATTTATTTGCAAAGGAAGAGAGAGAGAAAAAAATGGGCACACCAGGGCCTCTAGGCCCTGAAAATTAATTCCAGATGCATGCACCACCTTGTGAATCTGGCTTTACGTAGATACTGGGGAATCAAACCTGGGTCATTGGGCTTTGCAGATAAGCGCCTTAACCGCTGAGCCATCTCCCCAGCCCAATTTATATTGTTTTAACCTTCACATTTAAGTCGTCCATGGATGTTTGTTTTATAAGTTAATTATAAACTTGTTTATAATTATAAAACATAACCTACTCTAACTTAGAAATGCCACAAAACTCCTCCCTAGAACTCGCCTCTTGCTTAAGCCTTGACATCTGAGCTCATACTGCCAGATGATCTAACATCACAAGAAAAGACATCCTGCTATGTGAAGCTACTGCTCCTTGTGTGGTCCTCCACTCTGGCATGCTGCATAAAGGTTCTATGCAACTGTGGGGTGGACAGGGCCAAAACAAAGCCTCACTCATAGCAACCGGTCCACTCTTCCATGGAAGAAGAAAGGGCTTCTGTGTGCTGAGGCCACCCCCATGCCAGCCGCCCAGGAAACGGCTGCTGATGCCGTTGCTCTGAACTCCAGCCACCCTGAGTCCCAGCAAGGCCCTGACAAGTGGGGACATTAGCCACAGAGAAAAGGAGAAAAAAGGGCACTGAGCTTTGTCAGGCTGCACGCCTTTCCTTCCCCTGTTTCTCTTGCACATTGACCAGCTCCTGACCTCACCCTCCAGAGCCCCGGCGTCCTCAGGGGCAGAGGCCTGACTCTCTGGATATGTCATTCCACCATTCTGCTCCTTGATGGGCTTTGGGGAATCCCCGGTCTGCTCTCTTCTCTCTGGGTTCCCTTTCACTCTTTCAGATGATTTATAATATATGCAAAAGATATAAGTGAATCGACAGATGATTATGTAAGTTATGCCTTACCTTTTTTCCCCCTCACCCCAATTCTGGTAACAGTAGAAGAAAGTAATGATGTTTAAAAGGTGGAATGAGGCCTGGGAGATGGCTTAGTGGTTAAGGCACTTGCCTGCGAAGCCTAAAGACCCATGTTTGACTCTCCAGAACCCAGGTAAGCCAGATGCAGAAGGTGACACAAGTGTACAAGGTTGCACATATGCACAAAGTAATGCATGCATCTAGCGTTTGATTACAATGGCTAGAGGCCCTGGTGCACGAATTCTCTCTCTCCCTCTCTCTCTGTTGTCTCTCTCTTGCATAAAAAAGGCCAGTCTGTTAGGTTTGCTTCAAAAAGAAAAGAAAGGTGGAATGAATAATCAGTATATAAAAGATAAGGAAGCTGGAATTTAATGTAGAAAAGAATGTGCAATGGTAATTTCACAGAAATATTCTGTTTCCACAGGGTGGAATAAAATAAAGATAAAATAAAGTCACTGACCCCTCAAATTTCCACAAAAGCCTCAAATCTGTGGCAAATTAAAAAGTCTGGTTCTGTATATCCTAAAAAGTCAAGTAAAGCAACTGCCATATTTTATCGAGGCTCATACTATTAATACATGTGCATATTATGTACTGGAAACAATACTGAATTGATTCTCTAATACAAAAAACTCTATAATAATCAGAGATCATTAAATTCTTTGTAAATTCTTGCTCACATTTTTACATGTTCAACACAAATGCAAGTTTTCTTTCCTTCTTTCTCTCTTTCTCTCTTTCTTTGCAAGCAGAGAGAGATAGAGAGAGGAGATAGACAGAGAGAATGGGCGTGCCAGGGCTTCCAGCCACTGCAAACAAACTCTAGACACATGCACCACTTAGTGCTTCTGGCTTTACGTGGGTCCTGGGGAATCAAATCCAGGTTGGAAAGCTTTGCAGGCAAGTGCCTTAACCCCTGAGTCATCTCTCCAGCCCTCAATTATTGTTTTTAACAAAATTGTTTTTTAAATGGCTCACAAAGTATTAGATAGCATTTTGGCATTTTCAAGTTTGTTTTGGTTGATTTTTCCCCTGCCTCCTGGTGTAGAGTTCTCCCATCTCCTTCTTGCTTTCCTGTCACATCCATCCTCTTGCCTTCCCCTTCCTTCCTTGACATCCCTTTTTACCCTCTCTTGATCTTTTTTCCTAGCTTTTTAGGATTTACTCATTTGGCCTAGTTTTTATATGTGCATGCAAATATTTGAAGCTAGGATTCACATGTGAGGTTTTGGTCTTTCTAAGTTTGGATCACCTCGTTTAATAGAATTCTTTCCAAAGACATGCATTTTAATGCAAATTTAATGATTTCACTTTTCTTTAATGCCTAGTAAAATTCCATTGTATATTGTACCACAATTTCATTATCCATTCATCTGTTGATGGGCTCCTAGGCTGGTTCCATTTCCTTGCTATTGTGAATAGAGCACTGATAACCATGGATGTGCACATATGTCTGTAGTAGGATATGGAATTCTTTTGGTATATGCCCAGAAGTAGAATAATTTGGTCATATGACAGTTCTATTTCATTGTTTTGAGAAACTTCTATTTTTTCCATAATGACTTATACTAATTTGTACTATCAGTGGTAAATAAAATTCTTTTCCCACACCCCTGCCATCATTTGTAGCTTTATTAATGATTCTGACTGGGGCGAGATGTGTTACCTCTCAGTGATTTAACTTTGCATTTCCCTGATGGTTAAGGATGTTCAACATTTTCAAAAATACGTATTGGCCATATATGTTTCTTCTTTTGAGACTTGTCCATTTCATTAGCCCTTTTGGTTATTGGCTACTATATCTTTCTGGGGTGTTTAATTTTTGCAGCTTTATTTATTTACTTACTTATTTGAGAGAGAGATAAGCAGAGAGAAGAGAGAGAGAGAGAGAGAGAGAGAGAGAGAGAGAGAATGGGCACACCAGGGCCTACTAGCCACTGCAAATGAATTCCACACACATATTCATCTTGTGCATCTGGCTTACTTGGGTACTGGGGAATTGAACCTGGGTCCTCAGGCTTTGCAAGCAAGCTTCTTAACCACTAAGCCATCTCTCCAGCCCCAATTTTTGAAGTTTTTTTAAATTAAGGTATAGATATTAGCCTCTGTCTGAAGCATAACCGTGAAGATTTTCTCCCATTATCACTCTGATGATAGTTTCCTTGCTGTACAGGAACTTTTTAATTTCATGTAGTCCCATTGTTAATACTTGGGGCTATCTTTCATGCTATTAGTATCCCCTTCAAAAAGTTCTTGCCTATACTTATATCTTGAAGTGATACACTATGTTTTCCTGTAGCAGTTTCACCATTTCAGGTTTTAAATTAAAGTATTTGATCCACTTTTAATTGATTTTGTACAGGATGAAAGATATGGATTTAATTTCATTCTTCTGTAAGTGGATATACAGTTTTACCAGTAATACCTATTAAACAAGCTGTCTTTTTTTCCACTGAGTATTTTCTACACATTTATCAAAAAGTAGATGGGGAGGCTGGAGAGATGACTTAGCAGTTAAGGTGCTTGCCTGCAAAACCTAAGAATTCATGTTGGAATCTCCAGGTCCCACATAGCCACAGCACAGTGATGCAAGCGTGCAATGTCGCACATGCACAAAAGGGGGCGCACATACCTGGAGTTCATTCACAGCTGCTGGAAGCATTGCTGTGCCCATTCTCTCTGTCTCTCAAAATAAGTAATAATAATAATGATAAATAAAAATAAAGTAGATGGGGCTGGAGAGATGGCTTAGCAGCTAAGGCACTTGCCTGCAAAGCCTAAGGACTATGTTCAGCTCTTCAGATCCCACACAAACCAGACACACAAGGTGATGCAAATGAGCAAAGCTGCACATGCATACAAGGTGGCACATGTGCCTAGAGTTAAATTGCAGTGGCTGGAGGCTCTGGAACACTAATTCTCTTTCATTTGCACCTCACACAAAAAAAAAAAAGTAGATGGCCAAAGCCTTGTGGCTTTATTTCTTGGTTCTGTTTCACTAGTTTTTGTTTCTCATTGTGTGCTGGTACCAGGCTGTCTTTGGGGTGGTTGTAATATAGAATAATTTGAGATGAGATGTTGTGGCACCTCTGGCTGTGTTCTTTCTCAGGACTGCTGTGGCTCTTTGTGTTCTTGTTTCCCTAACAACCCTTGGGTTGTCTTTTCTAGCTCTGTGACGAATGTCACAGAATTTTGATGGGAATTGCATTGACTGCAAATTACTTTTGGTAGGAGCACGGATGCTCTTTCCATCATTTATTACTTCTTTTCCCAAATACTTTAATTTAAAACCTGAAATGGTGAAACTGCTAGAGGAAAACATAGTGTATACACTTCAAGATATAAGTATAGGCAAGAACTTTTTGAAGGGGATACTAATAGCATGAAAAATAGCCCCAAGTATTAACAATGGGACTACATGAAATTAAAAAAGTGTTTTAAACTTTTCATTGTACAGGTCTTTTGCTTTTTTGGTGAAGTTTATTCTTAGGTACTTTTTCTAATGGAACTCCAGATGCATGTGCCACCTTTGCATCTGGCTTATGTGGTACTGGAGAATTGAACCCGAGTCCTTAGGCTTTGCAGGCAAGTGCCTTAACCACTAAGCAATCTCTACAGCCCCTTTTATATCACTTTATTGCTCTAGCTAAGACTTCAAGCACTGTATTGAATGGAGCTGGTGAGAGTGGGTGTCTTTGTCTCATTTCTGATTATTAATTATTTTTTCATTGCTGTGTACAAGCACGTGACGGGAAGTAAAGTTCTGAGGAGGAATTTCATGAGTAAGATTTCTGCCAAGAGCATGGTGGCAGGAGCGCACAGCTGGCTTGTAGTAAGCACGCTTTGAACAGGGAGTGGGCCAGGCTACAAAACCTCAGAGCCCCACCCACAGTGACACATTTCCTCCAACTAGGCTCTACCCCCTAAAGGTTCCATAGCATTCCTAAACAGTGTCACCATCTAGGGACCAAGTATTTAAACACATATGAGCCTATGGGGACATTTTACATTAAAGCACAACACCCACTTACAGAGCTTTTTCTCCCATTTAGTAAAATATTGGCTATAGGTTTGTTATATATGGTCTTTACTTTTTTGAGGCCTATTCCATCTGTTCCTAATTTTTCTATAACTTTTATCATTGATGTTGAACTTTGTCAAAAGCCTTTTCTGCATCTATCTAGATGATCATGTGATTTCTGACCTTAAGTTTATTTATATGTTTTATTACATTTATTGATTTGTATATGTCCTTGCATGCCCAGTATGAAGCCCACTTGGTCATAATGCATGACCTTGTTAATGTGTTCATGAGTTTAGTTTATGAGTATCTTATTGGGAATTTTACCATCTGTGTTGATAAGGAAAATTGGTATATAGTTTTCTTTTATGCTGACTTTACCTGTTTTGATATCAGAATAATATTGCATCATGTAATAAATTTGATACTTTTCATTTTGTAGAACAATTTGAAAAAAGTTAGTATTTATCTTCCTTAAAAGTTTATAGATTAAGGGCTAGAGAAATGGCTTAATGGTTAAGGTGCTTGCCTGTGAAGTCTAAGGACCCATGCTCAACTCTCCAGGTCCCACATAAGCCAGACACACAGTGACACAAGCGCTCAATGTCACACATGCACACTAGGTGGCACATGTGTTTGGAGTTTGATTGCAGTGGCTGGAGACCCTGGCATGCCAATTCTCTCTTTCTCATAAAAATAAATATAAAGCTTCTGGAATTAGAGTCAAGCATGGTAGCACACACCTTTAATCCCTGCACTCAGGAAGCTGAGGTAGGAGGATTGATGTGAGTTCCAGGCTACCCTGGAAGTACAAAGTAAATTCCAAGTCAACCTGGGCAAGAGCAAAACCCTACCTCAAAACACCAAAAAACAAAACAAAACAAAACAAAACAAAACAAAACAAAACAAAACAAAACACAAAAACCAGTTTATAGAATTAGGCAGTAAATCCATCTAGCCTAGGCCTCCAGCCACTGCAAATGAACTCCAGATGCATGCACCACCTTGTGCATCTGGATTACATGGGTCCTGGGGAATTAAACCTGGGTCCTGGTCCTTTGGCTTAGCAGGCAAGCACCTTAACTGCCAAGCCACCTCTCCAGCCCTCTGGGGGAGATTTTTAATTACAACTTAAATACCATTGCTGGCAATAGGTTGGTTTAAGCTATTTATATATTTCAGATTTAATTTTATGAAGCAGGTTATATGCATTTGTAAATTTATGCACTTATTCTTGGTTTTCTAGCTTTTTGGAAGATAAATTCTCTAATGGTGCTCCAAATTTCGCTGGACTCTTGTTTTAACTCCCCTTTGTCTCTATTTTCATCAATTTGCATCTTCACTCTTTTTATTTTCACGTGTGTAATGGGGTGTGGGGGGGGAGGTGGTTGTATATGCATATGTATGTGCCCATACGGTGATTTTGTGCACTTACATGCAATGGCTGGGGGGGGCATCAGATGTTCCCCTCTGTTACTCTTCATACCCATTCTTACTTGAGCCACAGTTTCTTACTGATGCAGGAAATTGCCATTGTTTTTCCCACAAGCTCAGTCCTGGGATTACAGATGTACCCATGCCCAGCTATTTATGTGGGTCCTGAGGGTCAAACTCGAGCTCCTTCTTAGGCCTCCTCACACTTGCACAGGAAGTATTCTTAACCCCTGAGCCATCTCTCCCGCCCTTCACACTCTTTTTGTTAGTTGGATTAAGGGGTTTGCCAATCTCGTTCACTTTCTCAAGGAACCAACTTCTTGCTTGCTTGATTCCATATTCTGGTTTTTTTTTTTTTTTTTTTACTCTTTATTTAACTAATTTTTACCTAATCTTTATTTGTAAAAATTATTTTTTTGCCATCTACTGAGATTGGTTTCTTGTTTTTTCTGGAGCCTTGAGGTGCATCAATAGATTAAGATCTCTCTGATTTTTTTAATAAGAGTTATATTTTGCAGTTATAAACTTTCCTTTTAGGATTGTCTTAGCTGGGTTCCAAAGGACCTTGTTGGCTATACTATTATTTTCATTTCTTTCTCATTTTTTTTCGAGGCTCTCATTCTAGTCCAGGCTGACCTGGAACTCACTTTGTAGCCACAGGCTGGCCTGAAACTCCTGGTGATCTCTTACTTCAACCTCCCAAGTGCTGGGATTAAAAGCATGTGCTGGGCTGGAGAGAGGACTTAGCAATTAAATCACTTGCCTGCAAAGCCTATGGATCTATGTTCGACTCCCTAGATCCCATGTAAGCAAGATGCACAAGGTGATGCATGTGCAAGGGCGCAGCATGCACACAAGGTGGCACACACGTCTGGAGTTTGATTGCAGTGGTGAGAGGCCCTGGTGCACTAATTCTGATCCTCTCTCTCTCTCTCATAAAAAAAAAAAAAAAGCATGTTCTACCACTCCCAGATTTCCTCCGAATTCTTAAATTTCCTCTCTGATTTCTTCTACAACCCATTTTTTATTCAAAAGTGTGTTCAGTCTCCAAGAAGTTGTATATTTTCTGTAGCCTTGTCATTGATGTCTACTATTATTCTGCTGCAGTCTGATAGAATACAAGAAATTACTTCAATATTTTTGTTTTTGTTAGGGGCTTGCTTTGTGGACTGTAATATGATCAATTTTGGAGAAGGTTCCATGTGCTGCTGAGAAGAATGTATACACACTATCTGTTGAAGGGAACAGTCTGTAGATATCTGTTAAGACTCATTGGTCTTCAGTTTAGTTTAGCTCTGAAGTTTTGTTGTTGATTTTTACTTTGGGAGCCCTATCTAAAATGACAGTCAGGTATTGAAGCCTCCAACTATTATTGTGTTAGGAACTATGTTTTCTTTTATGTCTTTTAGTGTTTGGTTTATGAAATCAGGGACTCCAACATTTGGTGCTTAAATGTTTGTAATGGTTATATCTTCTTAATGAATTATTCCCTTTATTAATATGCAGTGCCCCTCTTGATCTTTTATGACTAGTGACAGTTTTTTAAATTATTTATTTATTTGAAAAAGAGAGAAAGAAAAGAGAGAGAGAGAGAGAGTATGGACATGCCAGGGCCTCTAGTCAGTGCAAAGGTACACCAAACACATGTGCCACCTCGTGCATCTGGCTGACATGGGTCCTGGAGAATCAAACCTGGGACCTTTGGTGTCATAGGCAAGTGCCTTAACTGCTGAGCCTTCTCCCCAGCCCAACTAGTGATAGTTTTAAATCTACTTGATCTAAGAATAACTATGCCTGCCTGTGTATGGCTTCTATTTGCTTAGTAGTTTGATTTTCATCCTTTGACTCTTAGTTTTTGTACTCCTTGCTAAGTGTACTCCTTAGAGACAACAGATAATTTGTTCTTTTTCATTAAATATTTTTAAATATTTTATTTATTTATTTATTTATTTGAGGGGGGGAAAGGAAGAGAGAGAGGGAAAAGGAGAGAATGGGTGTGCCAGGGCCTCTGCCACTGCAAACAAACTCCAGATCCATGTGCCACCTTGAGCATCTGGCTTACTGAGGAATGGAACCTAGGTCCTTGGGCTTCCCAGGCAAGTATTTTAACTGCTAAGCCATCACTCCAGCCCTGTTCTCATTTTTTTAATCCAATCATTTATTTAGTCTGTGACTTTTTATTGATGAGTTGAGGCCGCTTGCATTTAAGGTTATTGTTTGAATGTAAAATGTTCCCCAATAGGTTCATGTGTTTAAACACTTGGTCCTCATCAATAGGCATTGTTTGGTACTGGCTTTATAGGCAAGATGGAGGAGGGCCATGGAATCTCACTCCATGGTTTCAGGGAGCCACTGAGGCTGGGAAATGTGTCACCGGGTCAGGTTCCCTAAGACCCTTGGTGTGAAGCAGTGCAGGTTAGACAAGGTTATGATAGAGACCCAGGCGTGTTGGAGGTGCCAGAACCACGAGACACCGCCAGGAAAAGGCACAGGCTCAGAGCAAAGCTGGCCCAGATAGAGGCAATGCACTGCGCAGGGAGCAGAGCAGGAGAGGCGGAGGATTCAGGAGCATGGGGACACATTTGGTGTTTGCCCTTCTGAATTTCAGTCTTGCTGTGGTCCAGTCTTTCCTTACACTGCCATTCCTCACGTTTTGAATGAGAATGTTTCCTTTATGCTATTATATTGGAAGTATGTATTTTTTTATTGGGGGGGGGGGCAAAGAGAAAGAGACAGAGAGAGAGAGAATGGGTGTGCCTTCAAATGAACTCCAGATGTGTGCACCCTCTGTGTGCATGTGAGACAATTGCAACCTTTTGCCACTGTGTCTGGTGACATGGGACCTGGAGATTTGAACGTGAGTTCTTAGGCTTCATAGACAAGCTCCTTAACTGCTAAGCCACCTCTTCAGCCTCGTAATTGTTTTTTTGTTTTGTTTTGTTTTGTTTTTTACAGAGGGTCTTAATTAAGTGATTTTCTTGAATCTCAGGAGAGATTTTGGACTTTTGAACAGTGTTGAGACTGTGGGGACTTTTGAAGCTGGACTTAGTGCATTTTGCCACCAGCCTATCGGAGCCAGGGGCAGAAAATGTGATTTGAATGCAGAACATCCATAGGCTCAGGTGTTGGAGGACTTGGCCACCTGCTGGTGGTGCCATTTGAGATGGCTGTGTGATCTTTAGGAGGTGAGACCTTGCTGGAGAACGTGGATTACTGGCGGTGGAGTGTGAGGTTTTATATCCCAGTCCCTATTCCTGTTCTCTTTCTCTGTTCCTAGCTGAAATATAACAAACTGACCTGCCGTGTCTTCTGTACCATAAAGAACTCTGTCCACTCAAAGAGCCAAATCAACCCTTTCCATCTTACGGCGCTTCTTATGTTCAGTATTTGTTCATGGCAATGAGAAAGCGACCAATGTAGCTAGTATTGAAAGAGGCTTGCTATTTCCAAAACTTTTGTTAGGTGACGTTCTGGTTGGATGAGTTATTGCCATTTCTTTTCCTGTTCTCCTGTGAGTTTGCTGGTTTTCATGGTTGATTTTTTCCCCCCTGCTTTTCTTTGTTTCTCTGTACCTTTCATAGACTGTGTTTTGTAATGTGTTCTCATAGGTGAGTCTGGCTGTCTTCTTGCTCCCTATTATCACTTCCAGAATTTTTGGTACAACTGGATTGTTTGACGTGAATTGAGTTAGCTTGTGTTTGCAATAAAATATCCTTATTTCTCCATCAATCTTGAAAGCTAACTTTACTGGATATAAATAATATTTTCGGTTGACAATTATTGACTTGCAGACACAGGAATATATCACTTCATGTTTTTCTGGCATTAGGATTGCTGATGAAAATGCTGAGGTTATTCTGATACCCCTGTCTTTGTATGTGAGTTGGAATAGTTCCCATATAGCTTTTAGTATTCTTTGCTACTTTGTATGTTTGACATCTGTTGCAATCAGGTTCGCATTGCCACCAATGTGACCAAGAGAAGCTTGTGGGGAGAAAGAGGTTTATTTTGGCTTACAGACTCAAGGAGAGGCTCCATGATGGCAGGGGAAAACAACGACATGAGCAGAGGGTGGACATCACCCCCTGGCCAACATCAACAGGACAACAGCAACAGGAGAGTGTGCAAAACACTGGCAAAGGGACACTGGCTATAACACCCATAAGCCGGCCCCCAACAATACACTGCCTCCAGGAGGCTGTTAATTCCCAAATCTCCATCAGCTGGGAACCTAGCATTCAGAACACCTAAGTTTATGGGGGACACCTGAATCAAACCACCACAACATCCTTACTGTGGTGCATGGAGGAGAGGTCCTCTTCTTGTTGTGTCTATTTGGAATTTAAAATGCCTCTTGTATTTGGATGTCAGCTTCTTTTTCTAAATTTGGGAAATTTTGTAGTGACCTCATTAAATGATATGTCTATTCCTTTTGAACACATCTCTCTGCTTCTTCCACCCTCTGCATTCTGAGGTTTTGTTTCTTGAATGCATCTCACACTTCTTGGAAATATTGGTCATGTCTTTAAACTTTTGGTTTTGTTTTGTTTTTTGAGGGTAGGGTCTTACTCTGTAGCTCAGGCTGACCTGGAATTCACTATGTAGTCTCAGGGTGGCCTCGAACTCACAGTGATCCTCCTACCTCTGCCTTCCGAGTGCTGGGATTAAAGGCATGTGCCACCACTCCCTGCTTAAACTTTTTTATATATGTCTGACTGCCTTATTCTTCCTTTAAAATATTTTTTATTTGTAAGCAGAGAGAAGTAGGTAGGTGAGAGAGAGAGAGAGAATAGGCATGCCAGGGCCTCCAGCTGCTGCAAATGAACTCCAGATGCATGGGCCACTGTGTATCTGGTTTTACATGGGTACTGGGGAACTGAACTCAGGTTGCTAGGTTTTGCAGACAAATGCCTTAACTGTTGAACCATCTCTCCAGCCCACCTTTATTCTTTTTTAATTGACTCGTAGCAGATTGTATATATTTAATTGGATACAGTATATCTTTTGCATGTATGCATATGTATGGTGTGAGAATATGTATGGCCTGTGAGTTTCAGAATTCTCCCATTCTACCTCCCACTTCCTGGAGTGCACTGGGGTAACAGACTTGTATGCTGCTTGCAACTGGCTGTGTGTGGGTTCTGGGGATCTGACCGTCGGCCCTCAGACTTCCACTGCAAGCACGTCTAACCTCCGAGCAATCTCACTAGCCCTGAGTGCCTTATTCCCCTGACTGTCCCCCATCCCTGGAACTCATCCTTCTGCGTGTTCTTGCTGGTGGTGATGCTCTCTGATGAGGTTTTCATTAGATTGATCGTGTTTTTCATTTCTGTAATTTTTTTTCTTGCTTCTTCTATAGGGTCTGAATTTTATTACTTAATTTTTCCTCTATATTCATTACATTTTCCCTCAAGTTACTCATTGTTTCATTCACTTTGGAGATTGTCTCAGTTCAGGGCTTAAGTACATGTTTTTAGTTCATTCGTCTGGTTATTCGTGAGGTCTGCATAGTCGTTAATCATATGAAAAAGAAGCACTCTGCATTCTTTTTCAGATATTTCCGCTATCTCAGTGTTGTGGGCTTCCATTGTCAGAGAAGAGGAAGGTGCGGGTATGTCATGGTGGTTTGGAATCTTGTTTTCTTTCTTTCATTGTTCTGCTCTATTCATTTGGATGGATGGATAAGTTTCCCCTTTTTACAACTCTGTTTGGGTGTTAGTTTTGTGTGAGTCCTCTCAAGGGGGATATCTTCACAAGGAAGTACATTTCCTGCTGGGATTACAGGTGTGGACACCATGCCCTGCTTACAACATATCTTAAAAGGTTATCAGAGCGGTGAAATATGTGATGATCACTGGGAATCTTCTAATGTCGAATGCAGTTGAAATTCTATCATGCATTTCCTCATACTCATGCAATTATTGAAGAAAGTGATCTATGTCACTCACCAACAAGCCTCAGGAGTTCCTATAACATTGTTTCTAAAGTTACAGAACACATGTTGGTTTATAGAACCACTAGAGAACATATGAATTATATTCTATTGCTTAGTTAAAAATGGACACCCAGCTTGGACTGATTAAGGAAATGTCTCAACACTGCCATCTGGTGGACACAGAGAAAATCCTTAATCTTAAGAGCAATCATTTGTTTCAATTGACCCTCACTAAATTCGGTCCATTTCCAGGTGTTCAGGTTGCACTTTTAACTGATGCACACCCGTTCCTCCTGGAAATGAAAGCGCAGCAAGTGCAGACACACAGAGGCTTCACTGATTGCAGGATGCCTTTTTAAAATTAATATATTTATTTGCAAATTAATAGACAATTCCAGGCTCGCTCTTGGTTTTTTGTTTGTAAGGGTTATTTTGTCTTTGAGTTGTTTTTTTTTTTTAAACAGGGCTTCAATCATGTAACCCATACTTGTCTTGAATTCCTGATTCAATAACCCTGGCCTGAGTGCCGCGATTAGAGGCAAAAGTCAGCACACGCAGCCGTGTTGGTTTTACAACAGAAAATTTATGTTCCACCCGTTATGACTTGTCCTTAAGAATTCTGATGACTTTGCTTAGATTAATAGGTGAAAACAGCTCTTTCACACAATGACAGACTACATTAGGCCTATTTCTTTTAATTAATTTTATTGAGATACAGAATGCCATACAATTAGCTCTTTCAAGCCATGCAACTCAATGTTTTTTAAGTACATTCACAGTTACAGAATCACCACCACAGTGCATCTTCCTAAATAGAAGACCAGAGACTATTAACAGACATGGTTGTTGGAATTCCCTGGCATGGGGGAACCATCAGCAAACATGGCGAGCCCCTTGCAACCAGCACGACTGTGCTCAGGTGCCTGGGCCTTGGGCAGAGTGCTGTAGTTGACACTGTGTGTCACCTCGTTCCAGTCACGACCTCTGCGGGTCGGCTTGCGCCTGGGGATGCTCACAGCTGGCATCCAGTTCTAGCTCACATCCTAGAGTGGATGAGACTGCAGCCCAGGCTCTGGTGCTCTCAGATACTGTGAGAACTCCGAAGGTGTTCAGTGACTATTTGTGAGTTATTTCCCACAGGAGTTCCAATCCTGTGTAGGTGAGATTGAGGGAATCAGTGAGGTAATTACTCAATCGCATTCATGATTTATCAATAGAAAACAGTTCTCCATGGAACAAGGCGCTTGGAAACCTCACATATTCCTGAGGCGGTCTTAATAACTATCATTCTATTCTATGAACATAAATTTATTTTTACTATAAGAGGCATAGGAAGCACATCTTCAAAGATCTGACCAGTCAAATCATAAGAAAGATGATCTAAAGAGGAGCTTTCACTCACCAATTATGACGATGATGATGATGATTATATTGCTTTGTATTTCAAAGCGATCTCACTTTGGACATTTGGATTAACTGAGTGGGTCTTAATCAGACGCCAGCACATGAGACAAAATACAGAAAGCTCAATCACAATTTACTGCTGGGCAGGCCCTGCCAAGCTCTGCCATTCCTTCAGAGGTGGCAGCTGGGAATGACCTCTAACAACTTCATGACGTGAGCTGGTGAGAAGAAGTGGGTGCCAATGACCAAGCGAGGACGATCAGTGGAAGAAGCGATCGCATCCACGTCTAGGGCTGACGTGTTGGTGCACAGAAGAGCTTCCGGCTTGCACACAGACGACAGGTCTGCAAAGACCCGCTTCTTCAGGTTCATGTGACGCAAGCGCACAAGGTTGCACATGCGCACGAGGTTGCACATGCGCACAAGGTTGCACATGCGCACAGGATGTACGCCTGGAGTTCCACTGCGATGGCTGGAGGCTCTGGTGTGCCATTTCTCTCTTGTGCACATGCACGCTCTCTCTCTCTCTCTCATAAAAAAAATTATAGCTGGGTGTGGTGGCGCACACCTTTGATCCCAGCACTCAGGAGGCAGAGGTAGGAGGATCGCCGTAAGTTCAAGGCCACCCTGAGACTACGTAGTGAATTCCAGGTCAGCCTGAGCTAGAATGAAACCCTATCTTGAAAAAAAAAAAAAAAAAAAAAAAGAAAGAAAGAAAGAAAAGAAAAAAGAAAGAAAAAAATTATAAGAAATAAACTATATACTATGGCCAGCTGATTCTGGACAAGGATACCACTGCTTATGCTTATGATGAAGAAAGTTCGTGGACTTGGGTGAGAATTAACAGAGCTAACATAAGTTCTATCTTCAGCAAAGAACTTGGTAGCTGGTAGTCTTAAGCAACTGGTAGCACCTGAAATGTGCAGGTTTGGAGTATGCCAATAATCCTCTGATGTGCTTACCAAGAACACCAACTGAGGAGATGGGTCTGTGCTGACGCCGTTTGCCAAGATGCCACAGAGGGAGGTGACTGCTTATGCACACTGCTCTCAGCAAAGAAAGCATACTGCAGGGCTCTGGCCTGCCCTGATTTCTGAAGGTAAGAAACCAGCTTCTCCTCCTCCTTGATGCCCAGTTCATAGGGAAACTTCACGGCGGCCTGGACAGCTCGGACACAGGTCTCCGGAGCGAGGCAGCCTGGGTTCTGCTTTCGCATCTTGGCGAAGGCTTCGCTGAAAACGCTGTCCATGTTGGGCAAGTTTGGAACTGACTTGTTCAAGAGTAGGTGGGGCTCTAGGGGTTTATCTGGAAGAACTGTGAAAGATCAGAGCTTTACAAGTGTCATGTAGAGAGAACAGGATTATAAAATAATAAAAACAATAATAATAAATGGTTCAAATTACCAAATTAAATAATATTCATCAAGTTTCAAAATAGATTTTATTTATTTACAAGGAGAGACAGCGAGAGAGAGAATAGGTATGCCAGGGCCTCCTGCCATTGCAATTGAACTCTAGATGTATGTGTCACTTTGTGCATCTGGCTTTACGTGGGTAGTGGGAAATAAAACCCATGTCATTACACTTTGCAGACAAATGCTTTAACTGCTGGGCCATCTCTCCAGTCCCCAGTTCACCAAGTTTATTTATTCATTTATTTTTAATATTTTTATTTAGTTGAGAGAGAGAGAGAGAATGGGTATGCCAGGGCTTCTAGCCACTGCAAACTCCAGACACATGTGACACCATGTGCATCTGGCTTATGTGGGCACTGGGGACTTGAACCTTGATCCTTTGGTTTTGCAGGCAAGTGCCTTCCTAAGTTTATTTTATGGGACTCTAATTGCAGAATCTGACAGCTTTGTTACTTTGTTACTTCATTCTATAGGACATTTAAGAGATCTAAAGCAATTTTAAGTTACCCTACATAGGTATGAAAGATGTTTTCTCTTTATGCTGAATTGAAGATAATTTTATAATACATTAAATATTAACATCAATGAATAAAATGTATAGCTGCTAGTTAACATAACAATTTATCACAATTCAGACTCCTTTTCTAATAATGACAAAACTAACATACCTAGAAGAGATGACAGTGTGATATTGTGATGATAGACACAGATATTAATGAAAGAGAACTGACAGTTCATTGATAAAATCCTTCCAATCATAGTGAACCGATTTCAAGACTGGTGGGTAACAATTTAGTGAGAGAAGAAAAGTCTTTTGAAAAAATGATAATGGGATTATTGGATACACATATGCCAAATAAATAAACCTAGATCTTTATCTGTTACCACATATAAAAGCTGAAGGGGCTGTGGACATGGTCAACAGTCAAGAGCACACTGTGCTAGCATGAAGGCCTGAGGGAGACCAGAACCATCTGAATTCAATTCACCAGTTCCCTCCTAGTCAGCCAGGCATGGACATACATGCTTGTAAGCCCAGACCTATGGAGTAGAGACCTGCTGGAGCTCACCAAAAGGCAGCTTCAGGTTCAGAGAAGAGACTCCATCTGTGGACAAACGATGAAGGGGTCACCCAACATTCTCCTCTGGTATCTGTACCCACAAAAGGGCAAAGATATCTGCACACCTGCCCCCACACACATTCTACACACACACACACACACACACACACACACAGAAAACAAAGCTAACTCAAAATGGATCATAAATCTATTGAACTACTAACACTATAAAAAGTTCTAGAAAAAAAAAAAAAAACCAAAGGGATATATTTCTTTGGATGGTGACCTTGGGTTAGCAACCATCTTCTTATGTATAGCACCAAACTATAATGCGTAAAAGAAAAAAATACATTAAAAATTCAACAGCATAAAAACTAAAGACCTTAAGGCTGGGCATGGTGGTGCACACCTTCAATTCCAGCACTCAGGAGGCAGAGGTAGGAGGATAGCCATAAGTTCGAGGGCACCATAAGACTACATTATGAATTCCAGGTCAGCCCAAGCTAGAGTGAGACCCTACCTCAAAAAAAAAAAAAAAATTAAAGACCTTTTTACTCCAAAGGAAACCATTAAATGAAATAGCCATAAAAGAAATATTTGAGTAGAAGACAGAATAATATCACCCCTCTAATGTCATGTCCTAATCCTCAGAACCTATGACAGTTTTAAGTTACATGAAAAGAGAATTCATAGGTGTAATTCAGACTGGAGACTCTGAGGTGGAGAGATTACCCTGTGTCATCTTGGTGGACCCTACTAGAGTCTTAGAGTTTTCTGCTCATTCCCCCTTCTCTCTACCACATGACCAAGCTAGCCCTGAGGCTTTAAAACTACCTGCTATACAACTTGAGACTTCAAAGGTCTCATTCCTCCAAAAGAGCTTTTCAGGTGGTCTAGATACCCTGGTGAGGCCAGCCTCTTTCAGAAGCCCCCTCAATCTCCCTTGTCCCCAATCCAGGGAGGCATATAAACCCCCCTCATCTGTACTTGTTCTCTCTCTCTACTGCATGGACCTTCCTTTTCTTACTCTTGTTCTCTTCCTTTCTATTTAACCTTCTTCTCTCACTTGGCCCCTCTCCCTCCCCATTCAAAGCCCCGCCCCTGCCCTCCTCCCAGGTCCAGCTTGGATTCTGAGCTCCTGTCCTCCACCCTTCTCATTCTGAACTGTGCTGTGCTCCCTCTTAACAGCGTCTTTGCTTTTGACCCCCATCTAGTGTTCTCATCTCCCTCCTGTTCTCCTGCCTCTCTCACCTC
Organism: Dipus sagitta; assembly: GCA_036346955.1. Taxonomy (NCBI): domain Eukaryota; kingdom Metazoa; phylum Chordata; class Mammalia; order Rodentia; family Dipodidae; genus Dipus; species Dipus sagitta. The sequence continues at coordinate 39,986,274 of CM070773.1, forward strand.
TACAAAATCAACCCCGATCCCCCCAGAGAGCTGGGCCTCACTCAGTCCTCCATCTCCCAAACCTGTCGTCAGTGGTGACGAAACCAGGATGGAGGCATTTCTGAGGCTGACTGCCTTCTTGGGCTTTTTCTCCTGCCTCTGCCATTGCAGCCTTATACCCACCCCCATTGTTCCAAGGTCAGTCTGCCAGGGCACCAGGACCCCTGCTGTTCCTGCACTAAAACCCTCAGTTCTGAGTCAACTGACTTCATTCCCTAGGGCAAGGCCTGGGACCTGACTGCCCAATCCCAGTGGAATGGAAGATGTTCACTCTCCACTTGTTTCCCTGTGTCCTCTGTCACCTTCTAGGTAGATTTCAAGAGCTAGTGGGAACCACAGGTAGCCTTGTTCTCTCCGCTGATCTACTTGACATAGCTTACTCCCTCAAATATCCTCCTGGTGCAGCGTAGCTCCAATGTTTGGTCCTATAACAGGTCCCTCTCCAGGACACGTCCCACATACAATAGCAACATGACAATCTCCTCTCTCCATCTCCAACCCTGATCAGCTTTCAGAGGCTCACTCCTCTGTCTGTATTCTACCCTATTCTAACCCAAAGCAGGCCTAAGTGGGAGTGCACATAAGGAAGGGGTTCTATGACCCCCTTGAGGGAGGAGATATAAAAAGTGGAAAATGGGGTCTAAGGAGATGGCTCAGTGGTTAAGATGTTTGCCTGTGAAGCCTAAGAACCCAGACTTAATTCCCCAGAACCCCCATAAGCCAGATGCACAAGGTGTGGCACCTGTCTGGAGTTCTTTTGCAGAGGCTGGAGGCCCTGATTCATCCACAGGCATTCTCTCTCTCCCCTTTCTTCTTCTCTCTAATAAATAAATTAAATTAAATATTTTAAAAATACGGGTTCTGGGCTAGAGAGATGGCTTAGGGGTTAAGATGCTTGCCTGCAAAGCCAAAGGACCTCAGTTGGATTCCCCAGGACCCACGTAAGCCAGATGCACAAGGTGGTGCATACATCTGGAGTACATTTGCAGTGGCTGGAGGCCCTGGCGTGCCCATTTCTCTCTCTCTCTCTCTCCTTCTCTCTCTCTTAAATAAATAAATAATAAAATAAAATAAAATATGGTTTCCCCAAGCCTGGTGCCATGGAGCCACTGCCACACACAGAGATCTGGAAATTGGCAAATACTTGCTGCCTGCAAACCATGCACAGATTGCCAGGTGAGGCACACTGACTGTACACTCGCACTGCCAGTTCCAGAAGGCTGCAAAGATGTGTGCACTGGTGGCTCCCTTGGCCACCCTGCAGCCTGGGGCATTGTGGGGTGAATGGTCAACTTTAATAAGCAACAGGACCTCCAACCACTGCAAACAAACTCCAGATGCGTGCACCCCTTGTGGAGCTGGCTTACATGGGTCCTGGGGCATCGAACCTGGGTCATTTGGCTTTGCAGGCAAGTGCCTTAACTGCTAAGCCATCTCTCCAGCCCAGTTCTGCTATTTTTAAAATCCTTATTGCTTAAATGTGAATAAATAAACTTTCAAGACATTTGATGCTGCTTCCAGGACATAGCCTCATGCTCAAACAATTGTCCTCGTTTGAGAGAAATGGTCCTAGGAGGTCTACTGTTCCTGAAGTTTAAAGATTGATTTGTCTGCTATCAATTTTCCTTGAATAGTTGGCATGCTTTTCTCTGGAGGCATACAGATTAACCAAAAATAGTTTAAAACAGAGATGCCAGCATTTAACCTGCTTTGGTTGCTTTTAAAAAACTAACAAAAACAATTTTTAGGTGTTTACTAGCTCTCTATTAAATTGGTTAATTTAAAGCTATTGATAAAAATGTCTCAAAGTATTACTAAGTTTTATCTAATTGCTAAAATGCAATATAAATCCTATCTATCACTCTTGAATTTTCATTTTAAAAGAATTACAGCTTTCTGAGATTTCTTTATAAAAGACATACTAGTAATAAACCCATTTGTTTTTGTTAATCTAAACTTTATTTAAACACTACATAAAAGCCAAAACTAGCTGGGCATGGTGGCACATGTCTTTAATCCCAGCACATGGCAAGCAGAGGCAGGAGGATTGCTGTGAGTGTGACACCACTTTGGGACTACAGAGTGCCTAATAGGTCAGCCTGGGCTAGAGTGAGACTATACCTAAAAGCAAGCAAGCAAACAAACAAACACCGAAAGTACAAGACTGATATAACTCACCTGGGATCAGAAGGCCTAAAAGTCCTCCAAGGCCTAAAAATCAACAAGAGTGAAGAACTAAAATTTTCTCTTTCTCCAACTCCAGCCCGAAGCAGCAAGATCGAGTTGACATCTATTTCCTAGATGAACTAAGGGTCTCAACTCTTGAAGGGGTGAAATGATAGATGTCTAGGCAGACATTAGGCCTTGTCATTAAAGGACAAACCCAGTTTCCTTTCTCCACAGTGATATTAGAAAGGAAAGAACACTCCCTGCTAACTAAAGGGCTGGTTGTGGATAAATACATCAAAGAAAAAATATATAGTTCTAAATTCAAAGGTTATTAAATTTTTACAGTCAAAATTTCAAGTGTTTTTAAACATGGTTCTGCTCTTAGGAATGTTTATGAAATACTTGTGTCTGCATTTGCAACAATTGATCTCTTAGATATTGTTTCACTAATGTTTATGAAATAGTTTACAAATAAAAATTTAAGTTTATATGCTTCCCATTAGATGAGACCTTTATTTTCTACTTTTCTTGATGTTTACAAAAATGGTTTACAAATAAGAATTTTATGTTTTCCCTTTTATTCAATGAGATACCTAAAAACTTATAATTAAATCATATCCAAATGCTGAGTTTATATGGTTTTTATTAGATGAAGCCTTCATTTTCTTTGATATAACATCTGCTTCTCTGCTTACAGCAATACAATTTCTTAAGTATTGTTCTGCTCTTACCAATGTGTATAAAAAGCCTTACAAAGATTTTGTTTTATCCACTTACCAACCGAGGGCTCTAAGAACTGTGTTTAAATTATGTGTAAATGCTGGGTTGGGGAGATGGCTCAGTGGTTGAAGGCACTTGCTTCCAAGCTCTGCTGACTGGGGGCTCAATTCCCCTGGATCTATGTAAAGCCAGGTGGACAACATGGCATATGTCTGGAGTTCAGTTATAGTGACAAGATGCCTGGTGCGCTCATTCTGTCTCTCTGCCTGTCTATGTCTGTTTCTCTCAAAATGAATTGAAAATTGGGGGCTGGAGAGATTGTTTAGCAGCTACGGTGCTTGCCTGGGAAGCATAAGGACCCAAGTTTGATTCCCCAGAACCCATGTAAACCAGATGCACATGGTGGTGGCATCTGGAGTTCGTTTGCGGTGGCTAGAGGCCCTGACATGCCCATTCTCTCTCTCCCCGCTCCTCTCTCTTTCTCATAAATAAATAAAAAAATAAAATATTTAAAAATAAAAATATTTTAATTACATCCTCAGTGGCCTCATTAGACTCTTGATCCAGAACAAGCACATATGTGTAAGAAGTGCTGACCATGTCACTGAAGACAATGAGGTCAGTGACTAAGTCCCCAAAAGGCAACATAGTGCTGAGAAGAAGGGACGGAGCAGTGTTCAGCACTGAAATATCTCACACCCTCCAAGGTTCAGGGTCCATTGTTGAAGAGGTGGCAGAAAGAATGTAAGAGCCAAAGGGAGGGTACCAGTCCTTACATACAACTGTCCAGACAGAAATTGGCCTCAATATCCAAGACCTCGCAGTGCCTAGCAATACCTATACAAGACCCTCATAATAGGAGAAAAAGACGATGACATCAAATTAAAAGAGAGACTAATGAAGAGAGGGAGGAGATATGATGGGGAGCAGAGTTATGAAGGGGAAAGTGGGGGAGGGTAGGGAATTATCATGGTTTGTCTATAAGTATAGAAGTTGTCAATAATATATATATATTCCTGAAATAGTATTTAGTAACAAGCCCATCCTAGTTCATTTCATTTCTAATTGTTAAGAAAGCAAGGTTTATTTTCATTCTTATTTCCCCCAAATCATCTTCCCCATCATACTTTCACTTCTATAAAGTCTTGGAAGTTACACATTCATTTTACATCATGATGATTTCTTTCTGTACTTCACAATTCATTTTCCTTTTTACTTAATTAACTAATTAATATTTTTCTGAGGTAGGGTCTCACTCTAGCCCAGGTTGGCCTGGAATTCACCATGTGGTCTCAGGGTGGCCTTGAACTCACAGCGATCCTACCTCTGCCTTGCAAGTGCTGGGACTAAAGGCGTGCACCACCATGCCCAGCATTGTTTTTCCTTTTACGGATAAACTGTTTCATGTTCTTTAAATTATAGTATGTTGTGTTTTAGACATCCTCTCATGAATCCTACATTTCAGTCTTAAAATAGTTCATATTCTTGGGGTTGGAGAGATGGCTCAGTGGTTAGGTACACTTCCTGTGTAAGCACGAGGGCCTGAGGGGGTCTGGACTGCTCAAGTTCAAGTCTTCAGAGCCTACATAAACAGTTGAGCGGGGTCACATGCAGCTATAGCTCTAGTCTCATAGGGAGAAGGGGCCTGGCAGAATTCATAAAAATATAACAACCTTGGGAATGAGTAAGGGATTCTAACTCAAATAGATAAACAAAAGGGGTACCCCAAGTGCACATAAATGTGGACACACACACCCAAAGTTGGCCTAGGAAGATGCTCAGCAGTAAAAGGCACTTGTTTGCAAAGCCTACTGCTTTGTGTTCAATCCATAAGTTGTTCACATAAGGCTGGACACAAAAAGTGGCACAAGGGTCTAGCATTTGTTTTCTACAAGAGACCCTGGCATACATACACACACACACACACACACATATACACACCAATAAATAAATATTTGAGCCAGGTGTGGTGGTACACACCTTTAATACCAGCACTCAGAAGGCAGAGGAAGGGGGATCGCCGAGAGTTCGAGGCCAGCCTGGGACTACAGAGTGAGTTCCAGGCCAGCCTGGGCTAAAGCAAGATTCTACCTCAAAAAAAGAAACATAACACAGAAACGTGGTTATGAAGTTTTTTCTCTTCCAGGAGCACCGTTTGAGCCTCCTCTTAGCCAGGAGCCCTGTACTCTTTCCTTCTTTTAAGTTCTATCTATGATCTCTATAATAAAATCATTCTAAAATTCAGTGAAATAAAAATATCACTTTCTGGAACTGGATAGATAGCCTAGCGGTTAAGGTGTTTGCCCGCAAAGCCTAAGGACCCAAGTTCAATTCCCCAGGACCCACATAAGCCAGATGCATAAGGTGGCACATGTGTCTGGAGTTTCTTTTGCTGTGGCTAGAGGCCCTGGTGTGCCCATTCTCTATCTGCCTATTTCTCAAATAAATAGATAAAATACTTTTTAAAAAAAATCTTTCTATTCTACAGATGAGAAAATTTAGAATCAAAGAGATTAAAGCAAGCCGTGTGTGGTGACACACACCTTTGATCCCAGCATTCAGAAGGCAGAAGTAGGAAGATTTCAGTGAGTTTAAGGCCACCCTGAGACTACAGAGTGAATTCCAGATCAGCCTGGGCTAGAGCGAGACCAACCTGAAAAAAACCAAAAGGAGCAAAAAAAAAAAAAAAGAGGTTCAAGCATCCTTTTAAGCTGGTGGGAAGTAAGTGATCAAGCCAGGATTTTTCTAGATGCTGATCCAATTCTTTATAGCGATCAAAAAAGCTGCCCGGCATGGTGGTGCACGCCTTTAATCCCAGCACAGCAGAGATCGGAGGATCCTCATGAGTTTGAGGCCACCCTAAGAATACATAGTGCATTCCAGGTCAGCCTGGGCTAGATAGAGTGAGACCCTACCTCTAAAAGCCAAAAGGAAAAAAAAAAAAAAACTGCTGGCAGTTTCCACTGACATGAGGTAATTAAGTCCACAGATGCAGGAATTCCGATAAGCCTGGGGAGAAGCTGGGTCCCTCTTGCTCCAGGAAGAACTCCCAGGGCGATTTCTGGCAAGCCAAGAAGAGCCTAGGAGAGATTAAAGTTAGAAAAGCCATTACAATGAGATGATAGGAGCAGATTGAAGCAAGCAACCCCAAGGATTTCCTATGCTACACAAAACACTGTTTCGCTGAACTCAGCAAAAGTTTCCACAGACCAAATTAGTTTCCGCATTTCATTAACAGCAGCAGCAGAGCTGTGCTAAGTTCTCCTGCTCAAACACACCCTTAACTACCACTAGCACATTGTTTCACTGTATCTTAGCCTGCTTCAGAAAACAAAAATAGCCTCTACCTGCAGTTATCAGGTCCCTGCAAGAGCCAGGAAGCACAGGAAGACAAGACAAAACTCAGAGGATGAGAGAGAGTATTGACAACTTTTAATATTCAAATCAGAATTCTTCTCTCTTTAACTATACAAAGTAGGGTCTCCCTCTAGCCCAGGCTGACCTGGAATTCACTCTGTAGTCTCACAGTAGCCTTGAACTCATGGCGATCCTCCTGCCTCTTCCTCAAATTGCTGGGATTAAAGGTGTGTGCCACCATGCCCAGTTATAAAGAACTTTTATAACTTAACAACAAAAGAGCAAATTATTAATAACTGGCCAATAGTCAGATCAGATAACTCTCCACAAAAAGAATACAAGTGGTGCCAGGTGTGGTGGTAGGAGGATTGTCGTGAGTTCAAGGCCACCCTGAGACTCCATAGTGAATTGCAGGTCAGCCTGGGCTAGAGTGAGACCTTACCTGGGTGGGGGTGGGGGTGGGCGGGGAAGAATACAAGTGGCAAATAAACACATGAAAAGATGCTCATTATCATTAGCCATTGCAAGATTCACTTTTAAAACACAATGAGACACAACTTGACACCTACTAGAACATAAAAAAGAGCAGACAATAAGTACTGGAGAAGATGTGGAGAAGGCATGGAGGGTGGAGTTGTGCAATGGCGCAGACCCTTTGGAAAACAATTTGGTAATTCCTCAAGGGTTAGACACAGACTCCCCATATGATCTGACTAGGTCACTAATCCCTAAAAGAGAGTAATAATGTAATATATTTGCAATTGCCATTTTCTTATCTCATGTAAAAGAACTATTAAAAAGAGTTATGAAAGCAATCACTATAAAATGACCTAATCTGTGACAATAACCCCATAATGGGACGTGACAGGAATAAGGAAACAAAAAATTTTATATGCTACTGAAATCAGCTTGGTACTAACCTCAGTTAGAATGTCATAAATTAAGATATAAATTTTAATCACCAAGGCCACCACCACTCAGAAACTAATGCAAAGATATGCAGCTAAAGAAACCACAAGCACTTTACAGCACAGAGGAACAAAGAGTCGTAGAATACAGAACCAATACAAAGTGGCCAAGGGAGCTGCTAAATATAACTGAATATGAAACTGCAAAAGAACAGGTAGAAGGTTCAGAGTCACAGCTCCTGTCGACAAGAATGGACGCGCGTCCCGCCTGAGCAATCACTGGCTTTTGCACGCTAAGCACCAGCACTGGACGTGCTCAAGACCTGTTCACCAGCCGCTAACCATCCAGAGCTGCAGCCCCAGTGCTTATTAGTGACCGGTATGCAGAGGAAACTCCAGCTGCAGTAAGATCAGAGCAGTGGTCATAGCAGATGCGCTGGGTTTACTAATGGCTTAAACCCAACTTCTCTTCACTTTCTTTCGTTCTCAAGTTGGTTCTAGAGGCAACTAGCTCTGTGCTGGCTCTCCCAAGAGTTAGTTCTATTCCTCAGGCTCTATTCCTAGAAGGAGTATTCCCACTTCTGGATAGGAAAATTCTAGGAATTAGTCATCTATAAATTCAGTGATGTACTTCGCAAATAGGATAATGAGGGGAAAAAAAAGAGCAGATACTCATCACTGAAGCTTTCGTTTGTACAAAGTAAAATGTTGTAGTTACCTTCTCATTGCTGGGACGAACATCTGACCAGAAGCAGCTTATGGGAAGAAAAAGTTTGTTTCAGGCTTACAGAATCCAGGGAAAGTTCCATGATGGTGGAAGAACCTGGCTCGCTTCCATAGATCCATAGCAGAGAGAGACAACAGCCAGCAAACAGGCTCTTTACACACCTCAGGGCTAAAGATCTGCTCCCAATGACACTTCCTCCAGTAGAGTTACTAGACTCAAATTGGAAGTTCAATCTTAATAAAAAATATACCTCAGGAGCCGGGCGTGGTGGCACATGTCTTTAATCCCAGCACTTAGGAGGCAGAGGTAGGAGGATCGCTGTGACTCTGAGGCCACCCTGAGACTACATAGTTAATTCCAGGTCAGCCAGGACCAGAAATACCCTACCTTGAAAAACCAAAAATAAGTTAATAAATAAATACCTCAGGAGCTGGAGAGATGGCTTAGTGGTTAAGGGACTTGCCTGTGAAGCCAAAGGACCCATGTTCAACCCTCCAGATCCCATGTTATCCAGACACAAAGGAGAGGAAAGTGCAAGGTTGCACAGGTCCACTAGTGGCACAAGCGTCTGGAGTTCAATTGGAGTGCCTGAGGACTTGGTGTGACAATTATCTCTCTCTTTAAAAATATACCTCAGCCAGGTGGTGCATGCCTTTAATCCCAGCACTCCGGAGGCAGAGGTAGGAGTATCACCGTGAGTGCGAGGCCACCCTGAGACTACATAGAGAATTCCAGGTCAGCCTGAACTAAAGTGAGACCTACCTCAAACAACCAAATATATATACCTCAGATTATGGGAGACATACATTCACATTCAATGCACTACATATGTCTACTGTCCACCAGGTGCTGAACTGATAAAAATAAATACACTTTTAAAGCACTATCATTTTCTTCCTCTCTGCTATAAATTTGACCATGAAGAATGAATGGTAACAAATGCTGAGCATCTGTGTGTTCATGTGTGTGAGTGCAGGAGCATGGTTACCACAGTGGGCATGTGAAGGTAGAAGGACAACCTGTGAGAGTCTGCCTTTGCTATTTACATATTTTGAGAGATGGTCACTTGGTTCACTACAACATTTGATAAGCTAGCTGCTCCAGAAACTTCTAGCAGATTCATGTGAGCCATCTTCTCTTTTGTTGTGGGCATGCATATGTGGGATTGGAGTCGTCACCTGCACCAGTGTCCTGTTCTACATGTGTGCAGGGTTTATAGACACCTACGTCAGTGTCCTCGTGTACACGTGAGCTGGGGTGCAGACACTTTCTCCAGGGTCCTCGTGTACATGTGTGTGGGAGCTGCAGACACCTGTTCAAGTGTCCTCACGTACATGTGTGCTGGGAATGCAGACACTGCTCCAGTGTCTCGTGTACATGTGTGCTGGGACTGCAGACACTGCTCCAGTGTCCTCATGTACATGTGTGCTGGGACTGCAGACACTGCTCCAGTGTCCTAGTGTACATGTGTGCTGGGACTGCAGACACTGCTCCAGTGTCCTCGTGTACATGTGTGCTGGGACTGCAGACACTGCTCCAGTGTCCTCGTGTACATGTGTGGTGGGACTGCAGACACTGCTCCAGTGTCTCGTGTACATGTGTGCTGGGACTGCAGACACTGCTCCAGTGTCCTCTTGTACATGTGTGCTGGGACTCCAGAAACCTCTTCCAGTGTACTCGTGTACATGTGTGCTCGGCCTGCAGACACCTGCTCCAGTGTCTCGTGTACATGTGTGCTGGGCCTGCAGACACCTGTTCCAGTGTCCTCGTGTACATGTGTGCTGGGCCTGCAGACATTACTCCAGTGTCCTCTTGTACATATGTGGTGGGACTGCAGACACTGCTCCAGTGTCCTCCTGTACATGTGTGCTGGGACTGCAGACACTGCCCCAGTGTCCTCATGTACATGTGAGCTGGGACTGCAGACACTGCTCCAGTGTCCTCATGTAAATGTGTGCGGGGACTACAGACACTGCTCCAGTGTCCTCATGTACATGTGAGCTGTGACTGCAGACACTGCTCCAGTGTCCTCAGTGTACATGTGTGCTGGGACTGCAGACACTGCTCCAGTGTCCTCATGTACATGTGTGCTGGGACTGCAGACACTGCTCCAGTGTCCTCGTGTACATGTGTGCTGGACTGCAGACACTGCTCCACTGTCCTCGTGTACATGTGTGCTGGGACTGCAGACACTGCTCCAGTGTCCTCGTGTACATGTGTGCTGGGACTGCAGACACTGCTCCAGTGTCCTCGTGTACATGTGTGCTGGGACTGCAGACACTGCTCCAGTGTCCTCGTGTACATGTGTGCTGGGACTGCAGACACTGCTCCAGTGTCCTCGTGTACATGTGTGCTGGGACTGCAGACACTGCTCCAGTGTCCTCGTGTACATGTGTGCTGGGACTGCAGACACTGCTCCAGTGTCCTCGTGTACATGTGTGCTGGGACTGCAGACACTGCTCCAGTGTCCTCGTGTACATGTGTGCTGGGACTGCAGACACTGCTCCAGTGTCCTCGTGTACATGTGTGCTGGGACTGCAGACACTGCTCCAGTGTCCTCGTGTACATGTGTGCTGGGACTGCAGACACTGCTCCAGTGTCCTCGTGTACATGTGTGCTGGGACTGCAGGACACTGCTCCAGTGTCCTCGTGTACATGTGTGCTGGGACTGCAGACACTTCTCCAGTGTCCTCGTGTACATGTGTGCTGGGACTGCAGACACTGCTCCAGTGTCCTCGTGTACATGTGTGCTGGGACTGCAGACACTGCTCCAGTGTCCTCATGTACATGTGTGCTGGGACTGCAGACACTGCTCCAGTGTCCTCGTGTACATGTGTGCTGGGACTGCAGACACTGCTCCAGTGTCCTCTTGTACATGTGTGCTGGGACTGCAGACACTGCTCCAGTGTCCTCAGTGTACATGTGTGCTGGGACTGCAGACACTGCTCCAGTGTCCTCAGTGTACATGTTGCTGGGACTGCAGACACTGCTCCAGTGTCCTCGTGTACATGTGTGCTGGGACTGCAGACACTGCTCCAGTGTCCTCGTGTACATGTGTGCTGGGACTGCAGACACTGCTCCAGTGTCCTCAGTGTACATGTGTGCTTGGGACTGCAGACACTGCTCCAGTGTCCTCGTGTACATGTGTGCTGGACTGCAGACACTGCTCCAGTGTCCTCTTGTACATGTGTGCTGGGACTGCAGACACTGCTCCAGTGTCCTCGTGTACATGTGTCTGGGACTGCAGACACTGCTCCAGTGTCCTCGTGTACATGTGTGCTGGGACTGCAGACACTGCTCCAGTGTCCTCTGTGTACATGTGTGCTGGGACTGCAGACACTGCTCCAGTGTCCTCGATGTACATGTGTTGCTGGGACTGCAGACACTGCTCCAGTGTCCTCATGTACATGTGTGCTGGGGACTGCAGACACTGCCTCCAGTGTCCTCTTGTACATGTGTGCTGGACTGGCAGACACTGCTCCAGTGTTCCTCGTGTACATGTGTGCTGGGACTGCAGACACTGCTCCAGTGTCCTCGTGTACATGTGTGCTGGGACTGCAGACACTGCTCCAGTGTCCTCGTGTACATGTGTGCTGGGACTGCAGACACTGCTCCAGTGTCCTCGTGTACATGTGTGCTGGGACTGCAGACACTGCTCCAGTGTCCTCTTGTACATGTGTGCTGGGACTGCAGACACTGCTCCAGTGTCCTCGTGTACATGTGTGCTGGGACTGCAGACACTGCTCCAGTGTCCTCTGGTACATGTGTGCTGGGACTGCAGACACTGCTCCAGTGTCCTCTTGTACATGTGTGCTGGGACTGCAGACACTGCTCCAGTGTCCTCTTGTACATGTGTGCTGGGACTGCAGACACTGCTCCAGTGTCCTCGTGTACATGTGTGCTGGGACTGCAGACACTGCTCCAGTGTCTCGTGTACATGTGTGCTGGGACTGCAGACACTGCTCCAGTGTCCTTGTGTACATGTGTGCTGGGACTGCAGACACTGCTCCCGTGTCCTCGTGTACATGTGTGCTGGACTGCAGACACTGCTCCAGTGTCCTCGTGTACATGTGTGCTGGGACTGCAGACACTGCTCCAGTGTCCTCGTGTACATGTGTGCTGGGACTGCAGACACTGCTCCAGTGTCCTCGTGTACATGTGTGCTGGGACTGCAGACACTGCTCCAGTGTCCTCGTGTACATGTGTGCTGGGACTGCAGACACTGCTCCAGTGTCCTCGTGTACATGTGTGCTGGGACTGCAGACACTGCTCCAGTGTCCTCGTGTACATGTGTGCTGGGACTGCAGACACTGCTCCAGTGTCCTCTTGTACAGTGTGCTGGGACTGCAGACACTGCTCCAGTGCCCTATGTGCTGACTGCAGACACTTCTCCAGTGTCCTTCGTGTACATGTGAGGCTGGGACTGCAGACACTGCTCCAGTGTCCTCGTGTACATGTGTGCTGGGACTGCAGACACTGCTCCAGTGTCCTCGTGTACATGTGTGCTGGGACTGCAGACACTGCTCCAGTGTCCTCGTGTACATGTGTGCTGGGACTGCAGACACTGCTCCAGTGTCCTCGTGTACATGTGTGCTGGACTGCAGACACCTGCTCCAGTGTCCTCGTGTACATGTGTGCTGGGACTGCAGACACTGCTCCAGTGTCCTCGTGTACATGTGTGCTGGGACTGCAGACACTGCTCCAGTGTCCTCGTGTACATGTGTGCTGGACTGCAGACACCTGCTCAGTGTCCTCGTGTACATGTGTGCTGGGGACTGCAGACACTGCTCCAGTGTCCTCGTGTACATGTGTGCTGGGACTGCAGACACTGCTCCAGTGTCCTCGTGTACATGTGTGCTGGGACTGCAGACACTGCTCCAGTGTCCTCGTGTACATGTGTGCTGGGACTGCAGACACTGCTCCAGTGTCCTCGTGTACATGTGTGCTGGGACTGCAGACACTGCTCCAGTGTCCTCGTGTACATGTGTGCTGGGACTGCAGACACTGCTCCAGTGTCCTCGTGTACATGTGTGCTGGGACTGCAGACACTGCTCCAGTGTCCTCATGTACATGTGTGCTGGACTGCAGACACTGCTCCAGTGTCCTCGTGTACATGTGTGCTGGGACTGCAGACACTGCTCCAGTGTCCTCGTGTACATGTGTGCTGGGACTGCAGACACTGCTCCAGTGTCCTCGTGTACATGTGTGCTGGGACTGCAGACACTTCTCCAGTGTCCTCGTGTACATGTGTGCTGGGACTGCAGACACTGCTCCAGTGTCCTCGTGTACATGTGTGCTGGGACTGCAGACACTGCTCCAGTGTCCTCGTGTACATGTGTGCTGGGACTGCAGACACTGCTCCAGTGTCCTCTTGTACATGTGTGCTGGGACTGCAGACACTGCTCCAGTGTCCTCGTGTACATGTGTGCTGGGACTGCAGACACCTGCTCCAGTGTCCTCGTGTACATGTGTGCTGGGACTGCAGACACTGCTCCAGTGTCCTCGTGTACATGTGTGCTGGGACTGCAGACACTGCTCCCGTGTCCTCGTGTACATGTGTGCTGGGACTGCAGACACTGCTCCAGTGTCCTCGTGTACATGTGAGCTGGACTGCAGACCGTGCTCCAGTGTCCTCGTGTACATGTGTGCTGGGAATGCAGACACTGCTCCAGTGTCCTCTTGTACATGTGTTCTGGGACTGCAGACACTGCTCCAGTGTCCTCGTGTACATGTGTGCTGGGACTGCAGACACTTCTCCAGTGTCCTCGTGTACATGTGTGCTGGGACTGCAGACACTGCTCCAGTGTCCTCGTGTACATGTGTGCTGGGACTGCAGACACTGCTCCAGTGTCCTTGTGTACATGTGTGCTGGGACTGCAGACACTGCTCCAGTGTCCTCTTGTACATGTGTGCTGGGACTGCAGACACTGCTCCAGTGTCCTCGTGTACATGTGTGCTGGGACTGCAGACACTGCTCCAGTGTCCTCGTGTACATGTGTGCTGGGACTGCAGACACTGCTCCAGTGTCCTCGTGTACATGTGTGCTGGGACTGCAGACACTGCTCCAGTGTCCTCGTGTACATGTGTGCTGGGACTGCAGACACTGCTCCAGTGTCCTCATGTACATGTGTGCTGGGACTGCAGACAGTGCTCCAGTGTCCTTGTGTACATGTGTGCTGGGACTGCAGACACTGCTCCAGTGTCCTTGTGTACATGTGTGGTGGGACTGCAGACACCTGCTCCAGTGTCCTCGTGTACATGTGTGCTGGGACTGCAGACACTGCTCCAGTGTCCTCTTGTACATGTGTGCTGGGATGGCAGATACCTTCTCCAGTGTCCTCGTGTACATGTGTGCTGGGACTACAGACACTGCTCCAGTGTCCTCATGTACATGTGTGCTGGGATTCCAGACACTGCTCCAGTGTCCTCATGTACATGTGTGCTGGGACTGCAGACACTGCTCCACTGTCCTCGTGTACATGTGTGCTGGGACTGCAGACGCTGCTCCAGTGTCCTCATGAACATGTGTGCTGAGACTGCAGACAGTGCTCCAGTGTCCTCGTGTACATGTGAGCTGGGACTGCAGACATTACTCCAGTGTCCTCGTGTACATGTGAGCTGGGACTGCAGACACTGCTCCAGTGTCCTCATGTACATGTGTGCTGGGACTGCAGACACTGCTCCAGTGTCCTCATGTACATGTGTGCTGGGACTGCAGACACTGCTCCAGTGTCCTCATGTACATGTGTGGTGGGACTACAGACACTGCTCCACTGTTCTCGTGTACATGTGTGCTGGGACTGCAGACACTGCTCCACTGTTCTCGTGTACATGTGTGCTGGGACTGCAGACACTGCTCCACTGTTCTCGTGTACATGTGTGCTGGGACTGCAGACACTGCTCCAGTGTCCTCATGTACATGTGTGGTGGGACTGCAGACACTGCTCCACTGTTCTCGTGTACATGTGTGCTGGGACTGCAGACACTGCTCCAGTGTCCTCGTGTACATGTGTGCTGGGACTGCAGACACTGCTCCAGTGTCCTCATGAACATGTGTTCTGGGACTGCAGACACTGCTCCAGTGTCCTCGTGTACATGTGTGCTGGGACTGCAGACACTGCTCCAGTGTCCTCATGTACATGTGTGGTGGGACTGCAGACACTGCTCCACTGTTCTCGTGTACATGTGTGCTGGGACTGCAGACACTGCTCCAGTGTCCTCGTGTACATGTGTGCTGGGACTGCAGACACTGCTCCAGTGTCGTCATGAACATGTGTTCTGGGACTGCAGACACTGCTCCAGTGTCCTCGTGTACATGTGTGCTGGGACTGCAGACACTGCTCCAGTGTCCTCATGAACATGTGTTCTGGGACTGCAGACACTGCTCCAGTGTCCTCGTGTACATGTGTGCTGGGACTGCAGACACTGCTCCAGTGTCCTCATGTACATGTGTGGTGGGACTGCAGACACTGCTCCACTGTTCTCGTGTACATGTGTGCTGGGCCTGCAGACACTGCTCCAGTGTCCTCGTGTACATGTGTGCTGGGACTGCAGACACTGCTCCAGTGTCCTCATGAACATGTGTTCTGGGACTGCAGACACCTGCTCCAGTGTCCTCATGTATATGTGTGCTGGGACTGCAGACAGTGCTCCAGTGTCCTCGTGTACATGTGTGCTGGGACTGCAGACACTTCTCCAGTGTCCTCGTGTTCATGTGTGCTGGGACTGCAGACAGTGCTCCAGTGTCCTTGTGTACATGTGAGCTGGGACTGCAGACACTGCTCCATTGTTCTCATGTACATGTGTGCTGGGACTGCAGACACTGCTCCAGTGTCCTCATGTACATGTGTGCTGGGACTGCAGACACTGCTCCAGTGTCCTCGTGTACATGTGTGCTGGGACTGCAGACACTGCTCCAGTGTCCTCATGTACATGTGTGCTGGGACTGCAGACACTGCTCCAGTGTCCTCTTGTACATGTGTGCTGGGACTGCAGACACTGCCCCAGTGTCCTCATGTACATGTGTGCTGGGACTGCAGACACTGCTCCAGTGTCCTCATGTACATGTGTGCTGGGACTGCAGACACTGCTCCAGTCTCCTCGTGTTCATGTTTGCTGGGACTGCAGACACTGCCCCAGTGTCCTCATGTACATGTGTGCTGGGACTGCAGACACTGCTCCAGTGTCCTCGTGTACATGTGTGCTGGGATTCCAGACACTGCTCCAGTGTCCTTGTGTACATGTGTGCTGGGACTGCAGACACTGCTCCAGTGTCCTCGTGTACATGTGTGCTGGGATTCCAGACACTGCTCCAGTGTCCTTGTGTACATGTGTGCTGTGAATGCAGACAGCTCTTCCATTGTCCTACTGTCCTGTGCTGGGGACCCCAACCCAGGTACTCACGTTTGCAGGACAAGCCCTCTGTCCAATGAGACAACTCCCCTCTCCCCACCTTAACCCATTTTAAAGTATTATATATCATATGAAAAGCACAGAGTTGCCTGATAAGCATGATGTACCATGTGAGGTGCACTAAGGTGAAGGCTGTGATAAAGGTCCAAAGAAAATGATGGGGAAGGTCAGAGGGGGACAATTCTTCAATTAGTCATAGTAGCAAAATGGAAGGAAAAAAACGGTGTGTGGCACTCGCTGCTAGTATCTCTCATATCCATTCCTTTTCACCTTCTCAGAGTGTTAAAATTCCTGGACACTGGGCAGCACAATGCAGAGACCACATGTTCCAGCCTGCTCTGCAGTAAGGTCTGCCCAAGGCTCTAATCTGACAGAGCGTGTTAGGCATCTATAATTCTGAGGAAGAGTCCTGTTAAAGAATGGGTATGATTTCCTAGTTTTCCCTCCCTGCTTCTGGCATGAATGCAGAGGAAATGGAGAGACAGGAGAACCCTTCTTGGACAAGAGGCAGAAGCCCTGCACTGAGGAGAGCAGAGCAAACTGACAGGCTGAGGTCAGTGCTAACTGTCAAGCAGCCACCTTCTAGGATGCCACCCTGAGAGAAAGTAACTTGTTCTTATTTAATTTCCAATTATTGTCAGGTTTCTGTATATGACAGAAAAACTTAATTCTAACAAATTTATGCCCCTCTCCCCAAAAGAAACACTAGGGAAGTGCCTCAAAAGAGTTTGTGCAGTGTCACTATAAAGGAGTCATCCACAGAAAAGATAGCTAAAACCAAGATGGATGACTACCACAGAGGAGCAGAAATGTGAGCCTCGGGAAGATTCTCTGGATCTGTCTGCCGTTAAGATGGACGACTGAGCACAGAGATCCAGGGGAAGGGAGCCCAGTCACAAACACAAAGAATCTGCCAAGAAGATGATTAACTTGGCCAAAACACAATGAAGGAGGAGGACCTAGGAATATCAGCAAGGAACACTTGAAGGAAGAATGATAGCAGCCAAGTGTAATCAGTTATGCTTGGAATTCTATGTATTCTGGGTAAAATTGCAGTCCTTTTGTATATGGGGTGAGAATAATTTTCTTTTTCTTTTTTTTTTTTTTTTTTTTTTTTTTTGGTTTTCCGAGGTAGGGTCTCACTCTAGCTCAGGCTGACCTGGGATTCACTATGGAGTCTCAGGGTGGCCTAGAACTCTCGGCGATCCTCCTACCTCTGCCTCCTGAGTGCTGGGATTAAAGGCATGCGCCACCATGCCCGGCGAGAATAATTTTCAAAGCAGACAAAACAAACAACAAACATCTACCAAAGGCATACTAAGGTCACCAATGAGTTAAAACCTCAGGGAATAAAGTAGATACTTGCCCTTATGCATAAGAATTACCCCTTCACATATTACTCCTTACTTTGTAACCCAAATAAAACAAAATCCCCTGCTCTTGAGTGGTTAAGTGAAAATCAAGGGAACAGAATCTCAACCATTATAGAATACTGGTAAGTCCAAAACCTACCCCACCACCAAGTATACCAAAAATCCTCCTATGGTCAAGTCCATCAGGTACTGACAATAATCTATATAAAGCATTTTTCCTAAACTGTTTATAATAATCTAGGATACATATGTTATATAAAGAGTTTTTACTACATATGTTTAGGGAAAAAAGGCTACATGCTCATTACAGACCAATATCATGGACATTACTCATTTTCTATCAGTAGCTTAGTAGCAATGGGGAACCCAGGGATACCAGGACAAACAGTATTTCCTCCTGGGGAGAGGACTCAAAAGAGCCAAAATGAGCTGAATCAGACTTCTGAGAAGAGGACTTTCACACTCCAAACCACCCTTCCTAGGACCTTTATTATATTCCATTCAATTTAGAAACATTCATTAAACAGAAAAAAGGGAAAAGAAAGAGGTTACCAGTCAGCTGAATGAGGGAGACCTCAGTTTGCCAGCAATGTAAAGGCCATAGAGACACAGAAAGTGCTTTCCCCTCATACGGCCTGCTAAGGAGAACGGGCTCTGAGAAGACACTTGATCTGTGCTGGCAATGTTGTTTGTTTATTTGTTTCATGATGGCAGGCCCATCCTTTGAATAGTCAAAAACAAAACCAAGTAATTAATGCTCACCAAATCTAATTTGTGGCAAGTTTCCAAATAAAACAATAAGAGGGGGCTGGAGGGATGGCTTAGTGGTTAAGGCATTTGCCTGCAAAGCCAAAGGACCCAGGTTCGATTCCCCAGGACCCAAGTTACCAGATGCACAAGGGGGCACATGCGTCTGGAGTTCATTTGCAGTGGCTGGAGGCCCTGATGCGCCCATTCTCACCCTCCCCCCGAATCTTTCTCTGTAAAAAATAAATAAATAAATAAATAATTTTTTTAGACAATAAGAGAAAAGAGAATAGGCCAAATATATAAAGATGTGTTTGGTTTATGGAAACTTTGTTTTCACCTAGTATATATGGTTTCAGCTGTTAAGTAGCATATGAAGTCCTTCATGTGGTAACAGTTTAAAAAGCATGGAAGACAATGTTTTTGGGAAATGAGCTAGAATTGAATCATGTCCTATATTTATAAAGACCCTAGACTTTCATTGCACTAGAAGAAAACATGGCTGACTAAAGTATCAATGAAGGACTCATATTTGTTTGAGAGAAAAAGAATCATTCAAACATGTCTCTCAGTAAGCTAGGAAGAGAGAACTTCCCACATAAAATTAGAAATAAAAAGGAAGGAAAAAATATAAAGTGGAAAAATTGGAACCTATTACACTTGGTGAACAAGCTGGGATGTACATAAACTCTCTGTTCCTTAAGAGAAAAAATCAAATCAGAGAGATTTTGAGGTTCATACCTTTAATCCCAACACTGGAAAGGCTGACATAGGAGGATTACCTGGAATTTAAGGCCATCTTGGGCTAGAAAGTGAATTCCAAGTCATCCTGTGCTCTGTGACATCATTTTTCAAACAACAATAAATAACAACAAAATGCCCTTAAAACAGAGTAAGAACAAAGTTCTATAAAAGCCACATTGTTAAGACCATGAGCCATAAGTCACAATATCAGGAAATAAAGAAAATAGTTGCTCTTTTGTATGATAATCACCTTTCACCTATGTGAGAATGAACTGTGGGAATGTACTAGAAGAGCAAACTGTGGGAATGAACTACAAGAATGAAATATGGTCTGGAGTGGTGGCATACAACTTTAATTCCAGCACTTGGGAAACAGAGGAAGGAGGATTGTTGTGAATTTGAAGGACAGCTTTGGACTGCAGAGTGAATTCCAGGTCAGCCTGAGCTAGAATGAGAACCTACCTCAAAAGCAAAAAACAACAAAAAATGAATGAAATATGGTGTTGTAGTCAGTTCCATGTTGCTGGGATGAACTTCTAAACCAGGTACAGTTTATGGGAGAAAGGGATTTATTTCAAGTTTTTAGCTGGTCATGCTGGAGACACTCTCTCAGTCTTGGCAAGGGAGAGTCATGGCCATTCCATCCCAGCCCATGCTGGCCAGCTCGCCAGTCATCTGCATGGACGGTCAAGACCACTGCTGCAATGCGGCCGGCTGCCCCCACGCCACCCACAACCTACAGGGACCACTTCTAGACACCAGCTCCATTCAAGGACAATGCACCATTTCTCTGCTTGATGTGGCCAAGCTGAACCAGGTGCAAGATAACAGTCTCACTTTGCCATGATGCACGGTGGGTCTCATTCACAGGAATTGACTCCAGCTCCCCAGAGGTGAAAGGCTATTGGGCAAGTTTGGATGCGTCTACTCAAGCCACCCATGAACTCACCATTCCAAATAACTTAATCATAATCAGGTGCCAAAGAGATCCGCCAGATGTCTGGGGTCCAGATCAAACTTGCCAACCTGGTGGAAGGTTCTTCTGGAAGGCAGGTCATTGTCACTGGCTCTGCTGCCAGTATTAGTCTGTCCCGGTATCCAATTAATGCCAGGCTTTCTTCTGAGAAGGGAATTGGGTGCAGCTAGAACAGTGTAGATTCACTCATAAGCCCCTTCTTCTGTTTTCCCATGATCCAACTCTGTAATTTCTGATCAGTGATTACAGGTTTTAAGTAATTTGTAAGTGTTCAGTTTCTACACTTTATCACATTCTAATAATTTAAGAAAATCACATTCTCAGCCTGGCATAGTGGTGCACGCCTTTAATCCCAGCATTAGGAAGGCAGGGTAGGAGGATCACTGTGAGTTTGAGGCCACCCTGAGATTACATAGTGAATTCCAGGTCAGCCTAGACTAGAGTGAAATCCTACCTGTAAAAAAACAAAACAAAACCAGAACTCACATTCTCTGTTTAGCTGTTAATTCCATATTTTGTTTTATAAGCTTTTCCCTGTTTTTAGCTTTGTTTGGGTTTTTTTGGCTCATGGATTTTATTTCTGTTTGTGGATAAAAAATAGAGTGGAATGTTAATAAATAACAGTTTTGGTCCTTCAAGAATTTAAGAATTAAAAAATGGATTGGTTAAAAAAAAAATAGGGGCTGGAGGGATGGCTTAACATTCAAGGCATTTGCCTGCAAGGCCAATGGACCCAGGTTCCATTCCCCAGGACCCATGTTATCCAGATGCACAAGGGGGCACATGTATCTGGAATTCATTTGCCATGGCTGGAGGCCCTGGAGCACCCATTCTCTCTCTCTCTCTCCCTCTTTCTATGTCAAATAAATAAATAAATAATTTTTTTTAAATGGTGGATAAAACTGGCTCCCACTCATAAATCCAGAGAGACACCATCACCAGCCAGCAAACACCAAAAGCAACAAGCACAAAACTGGCAACAAGTAGCAGAGACTCAGCCAGAGCTCAGACTGCTCTGCAAATCTTTAAGCTGGAAATCAGATCCACCCCTAAACAAACCTTAGGGCTGGACCCCAGGATCCATCCACAGTGACACCTCTTCCACCAGTGAGGCAGCTGGAAATCCAAGTTAAAAGCTTTAGTAAAACATCTGAGTCTATTTGGGGACATACATTCAAACTATGACATTCCACCCCCTAGTCCCCAATAGACCCATGACCATCTCACATTGTAAATTGTATTCATTCCAACTTCAAAGGTCTTCATAATCTTTACCAATGTTAAGATGGTTCTAAAGTCTCATGTCTCATCTGAGATTTAAGACTGTCTCTTAACTGTGAATCTGGTGAAATCAAAACAAGTTATATACTTCCAACATATAGTGGCACAGAGTAAGTATTACCATTGTTATAAAGCATAACAAGGAGAGACTGGACCAATGCCAAGTCAATAACCATCAGGTAAACATCACGCATCTATAGTCCTCTTGAAGAAATACCATATATCTAATGTTTCTACCTTATATTAGTTTGGATGGACTATAATCAATGTATCTATAAGAAATGTAAATGCAGCTAGAACTTTCAGTAAAGTGATAGATGTACTTGCTTCCTCTGAAACTGCAGTGGGGGATATTCCTTTGGTGGTAGCTAACAAGAATTTTGTGACTCTGAGCATAACCCCTTTGTAACTATCCCTGGTAGTTACAATATATAACTACCTTATCTCAGGAGACAGCTGCCTGTACTTAATCTTATTTGACAGAACCCTACACTTATGGATGCAAATCTCTCCCCTCTCTAAGTGTGGGAGAATTTAGACACAGGATTGTAAAAGGTATATAAGTCTAACACAATCTGAATTCAGGGCCTCTGTCTTTCTAGCATTAGCTAGCAGGGGTCCATGCATGAATAAAGGCGCTCTCTCTCTCTCTCTCTCTCTCTCTCTCTCTCTCTCTCTCTCAGGGAGTTTTGCCTGATTTCACTCATTGGATCCATTATTTCCTATAACAGTTCAAGTCTGATTTCTATAACCAGTGTCAGTTTCTGCATTTTCCAATTGCACCCCTCCAGTTGGGCTGAGTAGCCAGGGAAAACTTCCATTTCTAGACAACAGCTCTCTATGGTAGCCTCTGCACAATCCTGATACATCCAAAGCATCTTCAGGTCTCCATTTCAAGCCATGGTCCATCCTCAACTCCATACATCGGCCTTTCCAGCCTCTAGACCAGGAATATCCTGTTTCCCATGCCTCATCTTAGCAGAGGTTACTATTTAACTTTAGACAATGGCCTCGCTGGGCTCCAATGGAGGATATGTCAAGTCCTGATTCACTTGTCACATCTCAGCAGTGACTCCTGGAACCATGTGCACATTATGACCCCACTTCCATGCAGTGTTTTTCCATGCTTCTGAAAGCAATAGCAGGTATGTAGGACACAGCCATTATATTAATCTACAGATGAAATGAATTGTGATCTGGAAGAGTAGGGTTTTTTTTTTTTATCTTACAAAAGAATTGTATTTTTACCATTTAGTCTCTCCTGGTTGGAAACACCTCAGGCATCCTTTCCATTGTTTCAATGCAAAGTAGTTGAGGCTTCCTGAGTGCTGTTAATCTCCTTAACAATAGCAGCTTTAATAACATAAAATCAGTCTCTATGCCTTTAAACTTGCTTGAATTTTTCCAACTTTAAATCTTGTATCTCTGAATTCTATATCTTTTGCCAAGCACATCAAATTACTTTCAAATTCAACCTTGATCAAACTTGGGCATAGCTGAGCATGGTGGCACATGCCTTTAAGTGCTGGGAGGCAGAGGTAGGAGGATCGCCGTGAGTTCGAGGCCAACCTGAGACTCCATAGTGAATTCCAGATCAGCCTGGGCCAGAGTGGGACCCTATCTCGAAGGAAAAAAAAAACTTGGGCAGAAGAACACAGCTATCCCTTATGCTAGTAGCCCAGTTCCAACAAAGTTCTCTGTGGTCTTTCCTCCCCCTTTGAAAATTCATAAGCAAAGCCTCCAAATACAATTCTGTCTTCATTTTGCATTTTCAAACCCTCACCAGAATAGCCCATAAAACTTGGCTTATTGTTCTGGAAGGCATATTCAGTCACAAGCACCAATTCCATATATATTCCTCTATCACACAAGTTCCAAAAGACCAAAATCCAGTGGTCAGATTCATCCCAGCAACTCCACCCCACTTCTTGGTGCAAATTTCCGTTGTGGTCAGCTTCATGTTGCTGGGATGAACATCCAAACCAGACACAGGTTATAAGAGAAAAGGTTTATTTCTGTTTACGTATCCAAGGGGTATTTCCATCTATGGCAGAAGAAGCTGGCTCCCATTTACAAATCCAAGCAGAGAGACACCATCACCAGCTAACAAACACCAAAAGCAACAAGCACAAAACTGACAGCAAGCAGCAGAGACTCAGCCAGCGCTCAGACTGCTATGTAAAGCTTTAGGCTGGAAATCAAATCTTCCCCCAAACACACCTTTGGGCTGGACTCCAGGATCCACTCCCCAGTGACACTTCTTCCACTAGCCAGGCAGCTGGAAATCCATGTAACAAGTTTTAATAAAACATCCAAGTCTGTTGTGGGACATACATTCAAACTACCACATATGGGAATGAACTATGGAGAAGAACTGTGGGACTATTTTTATAGACCTTACAAATATCTGTTTTGATATTCTTGCCATGAGATGCTAAATTCCTTACTTACAACCTGTCCTAAAGTTAGTCTTGTAATCCACCCACTTAAAACATTGTGAATAGGTTTCCTCTGTGTTGGTGTGAGCTTGGCCTGAACAGCATAGATGACCAATATTGACAAGCAATGTTTAGAGATGCAGCGTGATCTTCATCTATACTCTTTGTCCAGTTTACTCAGTGCCCTGGTTGGACTCTCATCTCCAAGCCAACATACATGAGTGAGAAGTGCTGATCATAATGTTGAAGACAGGACAAAAACTGAAGGCTATTGTTGACAACAGGTGGGCTGAGTGTGATTTCATTTGTGATCAGGGTGCATGTGTGTTCTAGATCAACAGAGTCCAATGGGTCATACCCCTGAATTCCCTCTTTTAATACACATTTAAAGATTATCCAACATATCCTTTCCTCATACAATATACTACTTATTCATGTATTACTGGTCTTTGACATTTTGAAACAATACCAATGAGTACCAGTATGCAGAGGAAGCTACAGCCTCAGATCAGAGCAACGGTGACAGAAGAGGCAGAGGGTTTACTAAACTAAACTTCAGAGCTGGAGAGATGGCTTAGCAGTTAAAGCACTTGCCTGTGAAGGCTAAGAACCCAGGTTTGATTCCACAGTACCCATGTAAGCCAAATGCACAAGGTAGTACATGAATCTGGAGTTTGTTTGCAGTGGCTAGAGGCCCTGGTGTGCTCATTCTCTCTCTCTTTCTCTCTCTCTCTCTCCCTCCCTCTCTCAAATAAGTAAATAAATAAGATAGAAAGAAAAATAAACTTCAAGCATTAGCTGCTGCTAGAGGCAGCTAGCCCATTCATGGATATCCCAAGAACTATCTCTGTTTCTCAGGCTCTGCTCCTAGAAGCAGTGTGTCCACTTCAGTACAGGAAAATTAGAAGCTAGTCTTCCATAAATTCAGAGCTGCTTCCCCCAAATGGGGCATACTTACTTTTTACCCTAAAGGAATCGATTAAAATCTTTTGCTTTGGACTTGTTAATTAGAAATCATAGCTAATCATGGAAACAGACTGTGAAGCATTTCATGATATTTAGAAGTCCAAAAGGCATATACAGCTGATGCAGGGAATTGGTATTTAGACCATACTCCAGACTGTCAAGATCTTCATTTGTTGAAGTCTATTATAAGAAATAGTATATCAATTGTATATAACTCATGTCCAAAGCTTCCCATAAACTGGAAATGCTCTGGGAATAATGATTATACTGCATCATTTAGGGAACATGAGAAGGAACAACCATCTCTATGCTCAAGAGGGACCCAAACATCATGGCCAGAACTACCTTTTCTATCCATGGATGACTGAATGACAGATGGTTATGGGGAACTTGGGAAATAAAGGGCCACTATTTCCTTCTGGGGACAGGACAACAGTCAGGTAGTGTGGCTCACCCCTGAAATCCCAGCAATTGGAAAGCCGAGACAGGAGGGTTATCATGAGTTCAAGACCAACCTGGGCTACAAAGTGAAACTGGTGAGGGCACTGCACAGTCTCTAAGAGCACATCTGTTGTTATTCTGTAGGAAGGAGTGTGCACATGCGCACTGTTAATGGTTTGCTCTGAGTTCCCCTTCAACCTCGGTGTCATCCACAGTGCTCAGGGGGAGTGAAGACATAGTGACCTTCGTGGGTGGGAACCTCCCCTGCTGCACAGAGAGATGACGATGAGGTAGGGGAAAGCAACGTCCTCACCAGCCACAGGGAGAGGGGGTGACCAGGAGAAAAATGCCAGCATCGTAAATCCCAGAGACAACTGACCACATGACCAGAGGGCCATGAGGAAACTCTAAAAATGACTGGCTGCCTTTGTGTACTGTCACTGTATAATCTACTGAACAAAGAGATGTGAGATGGATCTTTAGGATGTTAGTCCACTGTCTTCTCACATTGCTGACTCTAAATCAAACACAGCTTCAACATTCAGTTCCTGGTTTTTGTCCATGTGATAGGTGGCACCGACTACTTTCCAAAGAAGTCTCAAAAATTTAAAACAGGTCTGGAGAGATGGCTTAGTAGTTAAGGCAGTTGCCTGTGAAACGTAAGGACCCAGATTCAGTTCTCCAGTACCCACGTAAACCAGATGCACAAGATGACACATGTGTCTGGAGTTCGTGTGCAGTGGCTGAGGCCCTGGCATGCCCATTCTGTCTTTCTCTGTCTCTCTCTAAATTAATAAAATATTTTTAAAAACTTAAAACAGAAGAAAACGAAAACAAAAATATAAAATGAAAGGAGGGCCTCAAATTGAGCCAACATTAGCTCATTAGTGTCACTGAGGTGAGGCAGGGTTTTTCACATTCTAATCAACACCACCTCTATTATTTTTGTTCCTGGTAACTTTGGGAAGAGTCTAACAGGAACAGCAGTGGGCTGGGAAGACGGCTCACTGGGTAAGAGCACTTGCTACACAAGCATGAGGACGTGAGTTTGATCCCCAGCATGCACATAGAAAGCTGGGCATGGCCACGCATGCCTATAACCCAGGGTTGAGGGGGTCGAAGTCAGAATCCCTGTCAATCAGTCAAGTCAAATAAAAGGAGCCGGGCGTGGTGGCACATGCCTTTAATCCCAGTACCTGGGAGGCAGAGGTAGGAGGATCACTGTGCATCTGGCTTATATGGGTGCTGAGGAATCAAACCTGGGTCCTTTGACTTTGTAGGCAAATGCCTTAACCACTAAGCAATCCTTCCAGCCCATAACTTTTTTAAGACAGGGTTTCATGCCTGTAGCCCAGGCTAGTCTTGAACTCTAACCTCAGCCTCCCAAGAGCTAGAATTACACTGCACAGAGCTGTGTTGGTTTTATAGTGGAAACATTTTACTCTATTCATTAATGACTTTTCCTTCAAAAATTCTGATGACTTTGCTTCAGTTAACAGGTGAAAATATTGTGAAAGCCGTTCTTTTACACAATGACAGACTACAATAGCCCTATATATTTTCATTAACTTTATTGAGATATATAACACACATACCATATAATTATCTTTCAAGCTATACAACACAATTTTTTATAATATATTCACAGAACTACAGAATCACCACCATAGTATTTCTCCATAAATAGAAGAGCAGAGACTATTCAGGCTTGATTGTGGTAATTCCCTGATGCGGGAGAAACCATCAACAAATAAGGTGAGTCCCTTGCAACCAGCATGACTGTGCTCACGTGCCTGGGCCTTGGGCAGAGTGATGTAATGGGTATGGGTGCCAAGTTATGAGTTCCTGGTTTGTTCCAATGTCTTTGAACCCTGAGCAACTGGCAACCGTGCTTCACCTCTTTCTAGTTACTATCTCTGCCTGTCCATCCTGTGCATGGGGATGCTCACAGCTGACTGTGCCCTGGCAACTGTCTCTATTCCACCTCATAGACTGGACGGAAATTCAACCCAGGCTCTGGATTAAAGGTCCTCTGGACTGGCTCTGCCACGTGCTCTCAGATACTGCAAGAACCCAAAAGGTGTTCAGTGACTATCTGTGAATTATGACCCACTACAGTTCCCATCAATACTATATATACAAGATTAAAAGAGCTGGTGATGTATTTAATTGCATGCATTATTTGTCAATTAAAAACAGTTCTCCAAGAATTAATGCACCTGACCACCTCACATATTCCTGGGCTCTCTCAGTAACTATCATACTATGCTATGAATGTAAGTTTATTTTCATTCTAAGAGCACATCCAGAGGCACAGGAAGCACATTCAAAAGATTTCACCAACAGAATCATGAGAAAGATGATCCAAAGGAGAGCTTTTGCTCACCAAGTATTATGATGATGATGATTATATTGCTTTGTATTTTGGAGCAATCTCACTTTGGACTTTTGGATTACATCAGTGGGTTTTACCAGACACCAGAAGATGAGATAAAATGTAGAAATCTGAATCACAGTTTACTGCCGGGCGGCCCTGCCAAGCTCTGCCATTCATTCAGAGGGGGATTTCCATGCGCAGCCAGCTTCTTCAGGTAGTCACTGGGCTGCAGTTGAGGAACATCAGGGTTCTCCGTGTAATACTTCTGCAACTTCTCTAGAACCACAGGCAAGCCAACTGTGGTGGCATAGAACATGGGCCCGCCCCTGTACCTTGGCCACCCATAGCCAGACAAGTAGATGACATCGATTTGTTCTGGGCTGGCCGCCATCCCTTCTCCCAGGATACGAAATCCCTCATTGATAAGGGAATACAGGCAGCGCTCGAGGATCTCATCCCGGCTGATGGAACGGGGCTCAAGATGGTGGGTTTCTCTGTACTGTGACAGGAACTTGGAAAGCCAGGGGTCAGGTCTGTGAACCCTACCCAACGGCTTGTCATACTGATACCAACCCTTACCTGTCTTCTGGCCAAATCGCCCTGATTCACAGAGCATATCCGCAAGCGGGCAGTACCTCACATTGCCCCGCTTTCGGGCAGGAGTTCCTGGTGGCAACGGATGGCTAGTAAGGCCCTGACCCTGGCGAACCTTCCAACCCACATCCAAACCCACAAGGTCAGATGTTCTAAAGGGTCCCATTTTAAAGCCAAACTCTTCCAGCACCCCATCTATGTCCTCTGGCTTGCTGCCCTCCTCTAATAAGAAATGTGCCTGGTCGTAATAAGGCCTCAGCATTCGATTGCCAACAAATCCGTAACAGTTCCCTACAACTACTGCAATCTTCTGGATCTTTGTGGATAAGTTCATGACAGTGGCAATGGTCGTGGGGGAAGAGTGGCGGCTGGGAATGACCTCTAACAACTTCATGACGTGAGCTGGTGAGAAGAAGTGGGTGCCAATGACCAAGTGCGGACGATCAGTGGAGGCAGCGATCGCATCCACGTCTAGGGCTGACGTGTTGGTGCACAGAAGAGCTTCCGGCTTGCACACAGACGACAGGTCAGCGAAGACCCGCTTCTTCAGGTTCATGTCCTCAAACACTGCTTCCACCACTAAGTCCACGCTGGACAGCTCCTTCAGTGACGAGGAGAACATGAGTGTGGGTCTTGTCCACGCTCGCCCACTCTGCTGCATTTTGGAGGCCTCCCTTTCCAACATGGACGTTACTGCTTCCTCAGCCACTTCCAGCTGCTTTGGGTCTGACTCTACAGCAACCACCGGGATCCCAGCCTTTGCAAAACACACGGAAATGCCTCGGCCCATGGTGCCCAAGCCTGTGAGTTAAGAGAGAAAGAAAAAGAGAATGATTCAATGGTTTGTAAAATCACTCTCTGGTAGAAGTCACCCATGGGAAAGTTGCATTTTAAAATAAAATAAAAAGCTTCTCAGTATTTCAAGGGTGTGCTTAGCATGTGTCAAGCCTTGTGTTTAACTCCTAATACCAAAAATAAAACAAAAATATTGTAAGGAATGATTTACCTATATAAGTTTATGTACTGCTAAATGCTTTAGAGGAAATAAAAATCAGTAGAACTCACACAATTTATCAAAATTAATAAAGTTAAATAATGTTGCGGTACATACAATCTATACATAAAATAAAATATTTCTCTATATACTATCAATACACATTCTGTATGAAATTAAGAAGACAATTCCACCTACAATAGTATCCAAAATAATAAGATAGCGCTGGAGAGATGGTTCAGTGGTTAAGGCATCTGCCTGTAAAGCCTAACAACCCAGTCCCCAGTAGGCACATAAAGCCAGGTGCACAAAGTAGCGCATATGTCTGGAGTTTGTTTGTAGTGGCTAGAGGCCCTGGTGTGCCCATTCACCCACCCACCCCCCATCTCTCTCTCTCACTGCTTGCAAATAAAGAGTTTTTTTTTTTTTTAAAGAATAAGGTACTTAGGAATAAATTTAACAAAGACAGACTTGTGCACTACAATCAGTGAAATACTATAGAAAGAAACTGAAGAAAGGTCAGGGTCTGTTCTGCGTTAGAGTGCTTGCCTGGCATGCCTAGGACCCTGGGTTTGATCACTAGCAGTGGAAGGAAAGGAAGAAAAAGAGAAAAGGAGGGAGCAAGGAAGAAAAAGTCCTAAATAAATTGAAAGGCATACAGTGTTCATGGACCAGAAAATTTAATGTTAAGATAGTAACATTATCCAAATTCATCTTTAGGGCCAATGCAAGTTCTGTAGCATCTCAGATGTTTAATTTTTGTGTACATTAACACCGAGTTCTAAAATGCATAAAGAAATGCATGAAAGAGTCATATCAATTCTGAGAAAGAATGAGAAAACTAGAGAAGTAACTCTTCCCAATTTCAAATCTTATGACAAAATCTCCATTTTCAAAATAGTGTGGTACTGTCAGAAAGAGCTATTAAAGGGCTGGAGAGATGGTTTAGCAGTTAAGGCATTTGCCTGCAAAGCCAAAGGACCTCGGTTCAATTCCCCAGGACCCACGTAAACCAGATGCACAAGGGGGCGCATACATCTGGAGTTTGTTTGCAGTGCCTGGAGGCCCTGGCACACCCATTCTCTCTCTCTCTCTCTCTCTCTCTCTCTCTCTCTCTCTCTCTCTGTGTGTGTGTGTGTTTCTGCCTCTTTCCGTCTCTCAAATAAATAAACAAATAGAGCTATTAAATATATCTAGAGTCAGAAATAAACACTACACTTATGACCAGCTGATTCTGGACAAGGATGCCAGTGGTGACATGGTCAGCATCCCTACAACCAGCTCATGGACTTGGGTGAGAATTAACAAAGCTAACATGAGTACTATATTCAACAAAGAACTTGATAGCTGATAGTACTAAGCAAATGGTAGCACTTGAAATGTGCAGGTTTGGAGTACGCCAAGAATCCTCCAATGTGCTTACCAAGAACACCAACTGAGGAGATGGGTTGTGCTGACGCAGTTTGCCAAGATGCCACAGAGGGAGGTGACTGCTTATGCACACTGCTCTCAGCAAAGAAAGCATACTGCAGGGCTCTGGCCTGCCCTGATTTCTGAAGGTCAGAAACCAGCTTCTCCTCCTCCTTGATGCCCAGTTTATAGGGAAGCTTCACAGCAGCCTGAAGAGCTCGGACAGAGGTCTCCGGAGCGAGGCAGCCTGGGTACTGCTTTTGCACCTTGGCTAAGGCTTCACTGAAAATGCTGTCCATGTTGGGCAAGCTCGGAACTGACTTGTTCAAGAGTCGGCGGGGCTCTAGGGGTTTATCTGGAAGGAATTGTGAAAGATCAGAGCTGTACAAGTATCACATAAAGGGAACAGAATTATAAAATAATAAAAACAGTATTAATAAATGGCTCAAATTACCAAATTAAGTACTATTCATCAACATTTTGTTTTGTTTTTGGTTTTTCAAAGGTAGGGTCTTGCTCTAGCCCCAGCTGACCTGGGATTCACTATGTACTCTCAGGCTGGCCTCGAACTCACAGCAATCCTTCTACCTCAGCCTCTCAAGTGCTGGCACATCAAGATTTTTAATGCAACTCTAATCGTAGAATCTGACAGCTTTGTAACTTCATTCTAAAGGATAGAATTTAAGAGATGTAAAGCCATGTTAAGCTACCATATTCAATTTGAAAGCTGCTTTCTCTTTATACGGAAGAGAGGATAATTTTATAACACACTAAAGATTAATCTGTCAATCAATCTGAAATAGCCACTAGTTAACATTTTAGGCAAGCACCTTAACCACTGAGCCATCTCTCCAGCAACATTTTAGATTCATAATAATAGAGACTTCTTCCTATTAATGACAAAACTTCTAACATACCTAGAAAAGATGAAAGTGTGATGTTGTGATTATAGCCATAGATCTTAAAGGAAGAAAATTGACAGTTCATTGATAGGATGCTTCCAGTTATAGTGAAATGATTCCCAATGCTGGTGCTTAAAAACTGAGTGATGGAAGAAAAGTATTTTAAAGAAGTGATGTTGGGATTTGTGGTGGTTCGAATTAGGTATCTCCCATAAAATCATGTGTTTTGAATGCTTGATCCTCAGCTGATGGCAATTTGGGAGGTGGAACCTTGCTGAAGCAAGTGTGTTCGCTGGGAGTGGGCCCCAATGGCTTATTAGCCCTAGCATGCCAGTGTTAGACTAGCTCACTCCCCTACTGCTGTTGTCCACCTGCTATTAGCAAAGAGGTGACTCTGTCCAGCCTCTGCTCATGCCATGCCTGTCCCTGTCATCACAAGTCCATAAGCCAAAATAAACACCTTTCCTCCTACCAGCTACTTCTGGTTGAGTGCTTTGTGCGAGCAACAAGAAGGTAAAAGAGGGCTGGAGAGATGGCTTAGTGGTTAAGCGCTTGCCTGTGAAGCCTAAGGACCCCAGTTCGAGGCTCGATTCCCCAGGACCCACGTAAGCTAGATGCACAAGGTGGTGCATGCATCTGGAATTCATTTGCAGTGGCTGGAGGCCCTGGCGTGCCCATTCTCTCTCTATCTATCTGCCTCTTTCTCTCTGTCTGTCGCTCTCAAAATACAAAAAAAAAAAAAAAGAAGGTAAAAGGAATAGGTTAACTGGATACACACATGCTAAATAAGTAAATCCACTTAGATCCTTATCTGGTACCACATATAAAAAGTACCCCAAGGTTGCAGGGACATGACTTAGCAGTTAAGAGCACACACAGTGTGCAAACATGAAGAAGAAGGCCTGAGAGGGACCAGGACCATCTAAGTTTTGAGCACCCTCCTTAACATCTGGGCATGTTCATACATGCCTGTACCCCCAGTCCAATGGGGAACAGAGTCTACTGCTAGAGCTCACAAAAAGGACATTTCAGTTTCAGAGAGAAGACTCCATCTCAAGAAAATATGTGGATGAGCAATGGAAAGGGACCCCTGACATTCTGCTCTGGCCTCTACACCCACACAAAGGGTATAGGCATCCTCATGCCCCCCAAAACTCTATATGCACACATGCAAAAAAATAAAAACTCAAGATGAATCATAAATTCATTGAACTACTAACACTATAAAAAGTTCTAGAAGAAAACAGAGGAACATCTTTGTGATTCTGGGTTTGGCACCATCTTATATGTAACACCAAAAATATAATACATCAATGAAAACAGTAAGTAATATAACAGCATAAAAACTGAAGACCTATGGGCCGGGTGTGGTGGCACATGCCTTTAATCCCAGCACTAGGGAGGCAGAGGTAGGAGGATCACCATGAGTTTGAGGCCACTCTAAGACTACATAGTGAATTCCAGGTCAGCCTGGGCTACAGTGAAACCCTACCTGGAAAAAAAAAACAAAAAACTAAAGACCTCTGTACTCCAAAGAGAACCATCAAGAGAATGAAATAACTACAGAGTGGGAGAAAATATTTGAGTACAAGACAGAATAATGTCACCTCTCTAAAGTCCATATCCTAATCCTCAGAACCTGTGACTGCTTTAAGTTACATGGAAAAAGAATTCATAGGTGTTATTCAGACTTAAGACTCTGAGGTGGAGAGATTACCCTGTGTCCACCAGGTAGACCCTGTTAGAGTCTCAGAGTTCTCTGCCTATTACTCCTTTCTGTCCTCTACCACCTGACCAAGCTAGCCCTGAGGCTTGGAAACGACCTGCTCTAGAAACTGAGATTTTGAAGGTCTCATTCCTCCAAGAGAGCTTAGTAGGTGGTTCAGCCATGGTGAAAAGAGCAGCCTACTGCAGAATCTCCTCAGGCCCGAACTACCTTCCCCAAGGAGGCATATACGCCCTTCCTCATTTTCCTCAAGTGCACTTTGTCTCTGGTTTCTTCCTGAGCTGAGACACATGCCTCTTTCTCCCACGCCCCAAACTCTCTCTACTGCATGGACCTTCCTTTTCTTACTGTCGTTTGCCTTTCTATTTTGGTCTCCTTCTCTTACTTGGCCCCTCACTCTCCATCCAAAGTTCTTCCTTCACCCTCCTCTCAGGTCGAGCTTGGATCCTGGGCTCCTGTCCTCCACCCTTCTCATTCCCAACTGTGCTATGCTTCCCACTGACCTGCCTCCTTCCTCCTGGCCTCCATCTAGTGTTCTCTGGTCCCCCTGCTCTCCTGCCTCTCCCACCTGTACTGAATTAACCTTGCTCCCCCAAGAAAGCTACATAAAAGCCAAATATACAAGACATATAACTGACCTTGTGGGATCTGCTTTAATTATCCTCCAAGGCCTAAAAGTCAACAAGAGTGAAGAACTACAATACCCTCTTCTCCAACTCCACCCTGAAGCAGCAAGATAAAATTGACCCCTATTTCCTAAATGAACTGAGGGTCTCAACTCTTGAAGGGGTGGTATGACAGATGTCTACACAGACATTAGGCTTGGAGGGAGACCCTCGTAGTGTTTACAAAATACCTTTCTCTCTATTTGCAACAACTGATCTCTTAGATAGTGCTCTACTTTTACTAATGTTTGCAAAATAATTTACAAACAAGAACCTTATGTTTTCTTTTTATTAAATGAGATACTCAAAAACTTGTATCTAAATTATATCCAAATGCTAACTTTATGTTTTCCATTAGATGAAGCCATTATTTTCTTTGATATAACATCTGCTTCTCTGCATAGAGCAATACAATTTCTTAAGTATTGTTCTGCTCTTACTAACGTGTATAAAATGCTTTACAAAGATTTTGTTTTGTCCATTTGCCAACTGAAGCCTCTAAGGACTATGGTTAGGGTATATCTAAATGCTGTTTGTATGCTTTCCCACTGGGTAAACCTGTGGTTTGATAGAACATATGGATCTCCACTTACAGTATGAGGTGTTTTTCAATACTGCTCTGCTCTATATGGTTTCCTATTAGGTGGAGCCTTATTTGTTTGATTAAAAAATTTATCCTAGCCAGGTGTTGTAGTGCACATCTTTAATCCTAGCACTAAGGAGGCAGAGGTAGGAGGATTGCCATGAGTTGGAGGCCACATTGAGACTACATAGTGATTTCCAGGTCAGCCTGGGCTACAGTGAGACCCTACTTTGAAAAACAAAACAAACAAAAATAAAAATTAGTCTAGGGATGGAGAAATGGCCTAGTGGTAAAGGCTCTTGCCTGCAAAGCCTAAGAACCCATGTTCAACTCCCCAGAGCCCATATAAGCCAGACGCAAGAGGTGACACATGAGCAAGGTCACACATGCACACAAGGTGGCACGTGTGTCTGGAGTTCAATTACAGTGACTGGAGGCCCTGGCATGCCAATTTTCTCTCTATCTCATTAAAAAAAACCTTATTATAACAGATAAAAGTTGGGGGCTGGATGATAGCTTAGTAGTTAAGGCACTAGCCTGCAAAGCCCAAAGACCCGGGTTTGATTCCCCAATACCCACTTAAGCCAGATGCGCAAGGTGGCACATGCATCTGGAGTTCATTTGCAGTGGCTGGAGGCCCTGGCACACCCATTCTCCCTCCCCCCTCTGTAAATAAAGTTTTTAAAAAATTGTTACGATTAATACAAGCTTTCAGCTTTTTCAGTTGGACACACTTTCACTAGTTCTAAATATAAGAACTTCAGTCTGCACCAAGTAAGTAAAAACTTTAAGCCATCTCTATTAAAGACAATGACCTACACCTGATAACTAAACCTTCAAAATTGGTTAATGTCTTCAATAGTTTCACATTTAAATGTGCCTTTAAATTATGAAAGTTATTTCAAATGTTGCTTAAGTAATAACTTACTATACTTCATACCACCCCTAAATAGAGATTCTTAAATTCTTTGATGCTTCTTATCCAAGGAGAAAGTGCCTTCTTTCCTTTTACAGACTCCTCATTCCCTCACCTACTGCTCTACTGGTTACTGTTGCTTACAAAATAATTTTAGACTATAATGCTCCTATATGTTACATGTAACTGCCATGTCACACACAAAACTATATATATATATGTATATGCTAGATCATGATGGTTAACAGACTTAACATGATCCAGGGGTTTCTTTCCCACTGGCTCTGCCAGCTCTCTCTCTCTCCTGAAGAGCTGCCTCCCTACCCATTCAGCGTCATCTGTAACAGACCTTAGGAGAAAGCCTCCTGGTCACGTGGGACCACAGCTTGCCATGTGCACAAAATGCAGTGTGATGTTCGGCCAAGGGAACCAAGAGCTGAGGCTCCCAGCAGCCACATCTGTGTCTCCAGAACTTCAACTATGGGCTCCAGCATCTACAGAGGGTTCCGTGTTCCACGTCCAGAGCCAAAATTACTTTTGGGCTATATTAGCCTTTTAAAATAGGCAGCTTAGGGCTAGAGAGATGGTTCAGCACTTAAGGCACTTGCCTGCAAAACCTAAGAACCCAGGCTTGACTCCCCAGTAATCACATAAAGCCAAATGCACAGTAGAGCATGCATCTGGATTTCGTTTGTAGCAGCTGGAGGCCCTGCATTACCCATTCTCTCTCTCTCTCTCTCTCTCTCTCTCTCTCTCCTCACAAATGAATAAAAAATATTTTAAGTAGGCATCTTATTATCTTTTGTATATGATGTGCCATTTGTGACTAGCTGAGACAGCCTTTGTTCTGGGTTACAGTTCTCTAGACATGGCTCTGCTGTTTCCGCTGAGCTAGAATTCACCTCTTGTGTGCTAGGGCTCCTGGTGTGCGCTGAGATTCTCATGCTCTCCAACAATGATGGTCCAGGCCCACATTGCTCTTTTTGTTGATACAATATATCATAGACTTGATTCTAGATCAATATATTCATTTTTAACTTAAACCAAATTCTACCACACAATGGCCCACAAGACATTTAAGGAGAACTTTATGCATGCTTAGCTTATTTCTAATCTTCTGCTATTTTTTTATTACTATTGGTTACCTAAAATTTTCTTTGAAAACTTGACTGCTTCTTCAACTGGATCTGAATTGATAACCACATCCAGAATGCCAAGCTTGAGGGCTTCATCGGCCCCAACAGGTCTTCCTGAAATGAAAACCAGGAAACAAATCAAAGTCCAATGAAAGAACAAACAAGACCATCAAGAAGGTCATCTTTCCTGGGTAAAACATACTGAGGATTAAGTGAGAGCGCCTCACCGGCTGTGGTGAAACATATTGCAGATGGACACAGGGAACTTGGATTTGAGCCATAAATCTAATTGTTTGAGTGACCATGAGAAACCAGAATCCTAATCTTCTCACTGCTAAATAGGGACAATTATGTTTACCATACTAATTCCAAGTACTGGGTGAAAATAATATGGTCTCTGTATTCTGTAAGACCCTATAGAGGGGCTGGAGAGAAGACTTGGTGGGTGAAATACTTGCCACACAAGCATGAAGTCTCAAATTCAGATTCTCATCACCCGCAGAAAATGCCAGGCATAGTGGTGGCATGTGCCTGAATCCCAGTGTTGGGAGGCATAGACAAGGGGAACCTGGGATATGTTGGCTAATGTGTTAACACATGTTAGCCAAATTAGTGAGTTCTGGGTTCAGTGAGAGACCCTGTCTCAAAAAGTAAAGTGGGTATTGCTGAAGACTCCACATACTTGGTCTGCAAGGCCACTGAGAAATCCTGCTGGAACTGAGCTGATAACCTCTTCCATGTAGATCAGCTGACAGAAAGCTGGAAGAAGCCATTCTACATGTAGTTCAATGGGAGAGAAATCACCAGTGAAGATACTCAACAGTGGACACTGCAAGCCTTATAATTGGCCAGCCAGGCCAAATGAGCCAACGGATGCAATAGTGGCATGTCTGTCATGGTGGAAACCAACTGCCCTCCAATTGGACTGGAGGCCCGCTCCATGGGAGGGAATACATCCCTGATACCGAAAACTTAAAACAGGGGTAGTCATGAGCCCTAGGGGTGTAACATCTGCTGATGTCTGGAAAAATGTATATACTATGCTTATTAAACTGCCCAGTAAGCACTTCTCTTAATATTTATACCCTTATATTAATGCTACTCTCACTTTGGGTAGAGAATCTTCTCTTTTCAGATGGCAGTGACCTTGGGATGACTCAGAAAGTATCATAGTGCTAGAAAGAAGTGACTGGAGTACTGAGTAACATCTCAATTACAACTTCCAAGGCTCAGGGTCTAATGTGGAAGAGGTGGCGGAAAGAATGTAAGAGCCAAAGGAAGGGTAGGACTCCTTACAACGTCCTCCCTCCAGACATAAAATGGCCTGGATATCCATGACTTCATAGTGCCTGACACTACCTACACAAGACCATCATAAGAGGAGGAAACGATCATGACATCAAAATAAAAGAGAGACTGATTGAGATGGGGAGGGGATATGATAGAGAATGGAATTTCAAAGGGGAAAGTGGCGGGAGGGAGGGTATTACCATGGGATATTTTTTATAATCATGGAAAATGTTAATAAAGATTGAGAGAAAAAAAATGTTAAGTGGGGGCTGGAGAGATGGTTCAGTGGTTAAGGTGCCTGCCTGAAAAGCCAAAGGACCCAGGTTTGATTTCCCAGGACCCATATAAAATAGATGCACAAGGTGGCACATGCATCTTTTTTTTTTTTTTTACTATTTTTTAAAATATATTTTATGTATTTGAGAAAGAGATAGACAGAGAATGGGCAAACCAGGGCCTCCAGCCACTGCAGACAAACTCCAGATGCATGTGCCACCTTGTGTATCTGGCTTCCGTGGGTCCTGGAGAGTCGAACCAGGATCCTTTGGCTTTGCAGGCAAATGCCTTAACCGCTAAACTATTTCTCCATTTTTTAAAGATTGAAAAAAAAAAAAAAAAAGAAAGGCCAGGCATAGTGGCACATGCCTTAGAGAGAGAGAGAGAGAGAGAGAGAGACCGTCCTTAAAAATAAATGAAGTTAGTGAAATGGGAAAAGTACTGTTGATGCTATGCAAGGCACAATGAAAATCACCAAGGAGAAATGAGGCTGAAGAAGCAGAGACTACTGGACAACTAATGACTCCTTCAGGGCCCTGAAGTGGGGCACTGGCCTGTGACCCCAAGCCCAGTGCTCTGCTTCCAGATTTCCTCCTGAAGTGCGGAGTGCGGAGTAAGGGAGTAGTGTCATGTGCCCTGAGTATAAAGTCACTTGAGTGAGAGTGAATGACTCTGCCTAGCCTGAGGAAGAGGACATAGGATGGAAGATAGAAACTTGGATGGATGTCTGGGACAACGAAGCAGGGAAACATGAAGTACCCACAGAAGGGACTGATTGTTCTCAGTTGTAATGAATTTACAGTCTTGAATCTCAGAAGAAAGGGCAGAAGAAGGCTGGAGAGATGGCTTAGCTGTTAAGCACTTGCCTGTGAAGCCTAAGGAGCCCGGTTTGAGGCTCAATTCCCCAGGACCCACGTTAGCCAGATGCACAAGGGGGCACACGCATCGGGAGTTCGTTTTCAGTGGCCGGAGTCCCTGGCGCGCCCATTCTCTCTCTCTCTCTCTCTCTCTCTCTCTCTCTCTCTCTCTCTCTCTTTCTCTCTCCCTCTCTGTGCCTCTTTCTCTCTCTGCCTGTTGCTCTCAAATAAATAAAAATTTAAAAAAAAAAAGGGCAGAAGATGGTCATTGGGTTCAGTGTCTACAACATCCCAACACTTGGTTAGGCTTAGTTCTGTGCGTCCAATCCAAACCCTCACCCCGTGACTGAGCCTGGTTTGATGTTGGCCACACTTGGTGGAGATGGCAACACTGTAGGAAGGGCTCTGTGTAC
The DNA here is from genome assembly GCA_036346955.1 of Dipus sagitta. Classification (NCBI taxonomy): domain Eukaryota; kingdom Metazoa; phylum Chordata; class Mammalia; order Rodentia; family Dipodidae; genus Dipus; species Dipus sagitta. The sequence goes on from CM070773.1 coordinate 40,025,711, forward strand.
AGCTGCTCTGAGAAGATGCCGAGGCAACCGAGACAAGGAGTTCTCTTCATTTAACTTCTCTTCCAGTTCCCTCCATTGTTCCTTTTTGGAACTTAAGAATATTCTTTCTTCATAACCCTTTGTAGGTGTCATTCTAAAGTTTCTAAAAATTATCAATTGATTCAGATAAGTGTAGGATTTCAGTGCCATCTTTCTTATAATTCACTGTGACCTGTTCTATGAAAATGAAAAGTACATCATCGCATGACATTCCTAATGTTGTTATCTCTTCATCATGTTAAAATACTGACGTTTCCTTCTACAGAGAGGGAGGGGGGACATTTGGCTTGCAAAGTCTCTAACCCAGGTGAGACTCCCCATTACTCAGTTACACATAGTGACCCATGCATGCAGAATTCTTTTACCATGGCTAGAGAGATTGTATGGGCACACCATTCTTTTGCAAATAAAAAATATTAAAATATATATAAAATAATTTAAAAAACTGAAATAGTATTTGGTAACAAGCCCATCCTAGTTTACTTCATTTCTAGTTGTTAAGAGAGCAATGTTTTGGGCTAGGGAGATGGCGCAGAGATTGAAGGCATTTGCTTGCAAAGCCTGCCGCTCCAAGTTCAGTTCCCCAGATCCCATAAGAAGACAGATGCATAAAGTGGCACATGCATCCAAAGCTTGATCTCAGAAGTAAGCACATGCTGTCTCTCTCTCTCTCTTTCTCTTACACACAAGTAAATAAAATACATGGAAACATTTCTAAATAAAGAAAAAAGAAAAGAAAGTGAGATTTTTTTTGTATTCTCAAATTTTCTTCCCTGTCAGATCTAAAACAAAGTAAAACAAAACCAATAGGGTCAAAATTTTTCCTCATATTCCCCAATACTCTCTAATTTCTGTAAAACAGAATTTAACACAAGCATTTTACATCATGATGATTTCTTCTAGTACTTCACACTTCATTTTCCTTTTTTCTTTTTCTTTTATTTTATTTTATTTTGGTTTTGGTTTTTCTAGCTCAGGCTGACCTGCAATTCACTATGTAGTCTCAGGGTGGCCTTGAACTCATGGTGATCCTCCTACCTCTGCCTCCCAAGTGCTGGGATTAAAGGCGTGCGCCACCTCACCCGGCTTCATTTTCTTTTTTACCGAGTAAAATGTTTCATGTTCTTTGAATTATAGCATGTGGGTTTTAGGCATCCTCTTATGAATTCTACATTTAATTCTTAAAATAGTTCACGTTCTTGATGCTGAAGAGATGGCTAAGTGGTTAGGCTGCTTCCTGTGCAAGCACGTGGGCCTGAGCCTGCCCAAGTCCAAGTCTCCAGAACCTATGTAAACAGCTGAGCACAGGTGTGCAGCTGTAACCTCAGTCTCGCAGGGGACAACAGGCCTGGAGGAGTTCATGAAAACACAACAAACTCAGGGATCAGTAAGGGACTCCAGCTCAAACAGGTGAGCAAAGGGGATACAACACGGGCACATAAATATTCATAACACACACACACACACACACAGGCTCTGAACATTGCTTAACACTTAAGATCACTTACTTGCAAAGTCTCCTGGCCAAGTTCAATTGCAAAGCCTCCCAAGATATTCACCTAAGGGCAGACTCCAAAAGTGGCACAAGAGACACTGCCATGACACCCCCCCCACACACACACACACCAATAAATTTAAAAAAAATTTTTTTGAAGTTCACATTCTTTAAAAAAGTAGTTTGGGGGGGGGGGCTGGAGAGATGACTTAGCAGTATCTGCCTGCAAAGCCAAATGATCCCGGTTCAACTCTCCAGGATCAATGTAAGCCAGATGCACAAGGGGGCACGTGCATCTGGAGTTCGTTTGCAGTGACTAGAGGCCCTGGTATGCCCATTCTCTCTCTCTTTCTCTCTCTCTCTCTCTAATAAATAAATAATTTTTTTAAAGTAGTAGTTTTTCCTTCTTTTCAAATCTAAAAGACCCAAATCTGGGTCTCTAGATAGGCTTTCCCACTTTCTGGAACCTCCCTTTGCTTCCCTTGGGCAAGAGTCCTGCATTCATTCCTTCTCTTGAATTCTATCTACAATCTCCATGATAAAATCTTTCTAAAACTCAATAACATGAAATGTAGTCATATCACTTTCTGAGCACACTGTATTTGTTATCGTACTTAATCTTTACTGTATCACCAGATGGTGGCTAATATTATCATCATACATAAGTAAGAAGTCTAAGGAACAGAAAGGAAAAATGGCTAACCCAATAACTCAAAATAAATTAATACTGCTTGGCATGAATGGCTGTCTATGTTCCTTAATCTAACTGTATCTCAACTGAAATATTTTTTACTGTTTTTGGCATTGTTGGGGATCAAATGTAGAGCTGGCCTCACACATGCTAGGACAAGCACTTCCACTGAGCCAGACACCAGATATTCTCTGGCTTCCACACAAAGACCACTGTATGCATGCCACACATGTATATGCAAGCCAAGTACAAAGATAAATAAATATAATTTCTAAACTAGAAATGAACATAAGGTGCCACTTGTGCAGATCAGGGTCTGTGAATACTCACTTCAACCAGAATACAGCCTTATGTACGAACACCAGCTTGTATATGCAGTTACATATTATGCTCCCACATTGCACTGGATCTCCATGGTAAATCCCAGTAAGTTCTCAAGGAAGGAATTTGTTCTTTTAAGCAAATGAGAAAATTTAGAATCAAAGAAGTTTCCACCACCCCTTATGCTAGTGAGTAGTCAGTGACCAAGCCAGGATTGTTCTAGATGCTGGTTCAGTTCTTCATAGTGATCAAGACAGCTCCTGGCAGTTTCCACTGACCTGAGGTCATTAAGTCCAGAGACGCAGGAATTCCAATGAGTCTGGGGAGAAGCTGGGTCCCTCTTCCTCCAGGAAGAACTCCCAGTGCGACTTCCGGAAAGCCAAAAACAGCCTAGGAAAGATTGAAGTTAGAAAAGCCATTGCAAAGGATAATAGGAGTAGACTGAAGCAGGCAACCCCAAGGATTTCCTGTACTACACAAAACATTGTTTCACTGAGCTCAGCAAGAGTTTCCACAGGACAAATCAGTATTTGCATTTCATCAACAGCAGCAGCAGAGCTGTGCCGAGTTCTCCTGCTCAAACACACCCTTAACTACTACTGGCACATCATTTCTTTGACTCTGTTACTGCCTGCTTCAGAAAGCAACAACAGCCTCTACCAGCAGCTATCAGGGTCCCCGCAAGAAGCAGAAAGCATATCGAGACAGGATAAAACTCAAAGAATGAGAGAGAATAGTAGCAAGTTACAATACTGATATAGGAATTCTTCCACCTCAATTATACAAAGAACTTTTATAAATTAATAAAAGGGCAATTTATTAATAATGGGCCAATGGTCTGAACACATAATTCTCCAAAGAAAGAATACAAGTGGCAAAAGACACATACAAAGATACTCAGTATCATTAGCCACTAAGGGATGCACAGCGAAAACACAAGGAGACCCAGCCTGACATCTACTAGAATGAACATAATTGTAAAAAAAAAAAAAAAAAAAAAAACAGTAAACAGACTGTAACAAGATTTACAGAGATCTGAAGAGACAGAGAACCCTTACAACATGGTGGGTATAGACTCTTTGGAAAATAATCTGGTAATCCCTTAAGGGTTAAACACAGATTTACCATATGATAGACCTATACACTTACCACTAAATGAGAATATGAATGAAACATTTTAAAAATTATTTATTTGAGAGAGAGAGGGAGGGAGGGAAAGAAATAGGTAGGTAGAGGAGAGAGAGAAAATGGGCATGCCAGTGCCTCTAGCCGCTGTAAACAAACTACAGATGTGTGTGCTCCCTTGTGCATCTGGCTTATGTGGGTCCTGGGGATTGAACCTGGGTCCTTTGGCTTTGCAGGCAAGTGCCATAACCACTACGCAATCTCTCTAGCCCATGAAACATTTTTTTAAAATTCCATTTTCTTATCTCATGTACAAAAGAACACTATAAAATACAATCACTATAAATCTGTGCTGAGGGGAGAGGCACATGAAATAAAGACAGAATCTGTGACAATTACCTCATAATAGGACATGACAGGAGTAAGGCAGCAAAAATTTTAGTATACTATTTAAATAAACTTGATGCTAATCTGCGCTAAACTGTCACACATTAAAATATAAATTGTAGTCGGTTGTGGTGGTACACACCAGTAAGAAATTGCTGAGGAGGCAGAGGCAAGAGGATCAGGAGTTCAAGGCCAGCATGGGCTACAAATATGTGTGTGTGTGTGTGTGTGTGTGTGTGTGTGTGTGTGTGTGTATACACACATAGAATAAACAAGAGGACTGGGGAGATGGCTTAGTGATTAAAGGTGGTTGCTTGCAAAGCCTGAGGGCTCAGGTTCAATTCCCCAGTACCCACATAAGGCCAGATGCACAAAGTGGTACTTATTCATTTGCAGGGCAATAAGCCCTGGTGCACACACTCTCTCTCTCTCTCTCTCTCTCTCTATTTAATAAATAAAAATATTTTAAGGAATTACAAGAACATTATAACATAGAGGCATAAAGACAGACATTGAACACAGAACCAATACAAAGCGGCCGGGGTCATTTTTTTTTTAACCAGAGAGTTACTAAATATAACTGAACACAAAACTGCAGAACAGGTAGAAGGTCCAGAGTCACAGCTCCTGTTGACAAGAATGGAAGCACGCTATACCTGAGCAATCACTGGCTTTTGCACGCTGAGCACCAGCAATGGACGTGCTCAAGACCTGTTCACCAGCCGCTAACCATCCAGAGCTGCAGCCCCGATGCTTATTGGTGACTTTCCACAAGAAAACCCCCGGGCGCCGCCCCTCCATGGAGCGCCAGTGCTTACCCCTGCGTGGGCAATGCGATAGTGACAGCCCAGAGCCAGCTCCAGTCCCCCTCCTAAAGCCACGCCTCGGATGGCTGCCACCACTGGCTTCTCAGACCGTTGTATTTCGTCCACTATAACTCCCAGAGGAATGCCAGGGGGTGACTTGCTATTGATAGTGGCACCTAATGGACACAAAAACCAGGAGAGACGAGGACTCAGAAGGACATGGACTTTGTCATTTAACACAAGGGGCCTTGATCACTCTTACAGAGGCTCAGAGAAGCCAGGCGTGGTGGCTCATGCCTTTAATCCCAGCATTCGGGAGGCAGAGGTAGGGGGATCGCCATGAGTTCAAGGCCACCCTGAGAATTCCAGGTCAGCCTGGCAAGAGCAAGAGCAAGACCTTACCTCGAAAAAAAAAAAAAAAAAAAAAAAGGCTCAGACCACATGAGACCAGGTGATACTATGTCCATAGCCTGTAGACAGAAGCTTAGAAAATAGAGACGGAAAGGAGAAAATACCAGCTCTTTACCAGAAGACAGACAGATAGACAGAGAGATAACACTCACATTCACATAGGAGCCTTTAAGGTCTGTATTTTCCTATGACAGACAGCAACTCTAATTTTAGGGAAATTTAAAAACTGGGAGATGAGTCGAGCATGTCTGTACAAGATCATCATTCTGAAATCAAGTCAGTTCTTCACATTGTTGGTGATATTACTCATCAACGCAATTCACAACAATTTAACCCATTTCTTTTGTTAAGAGCACAAGCTATCACAATACAAAGAATTATGGTGAAACCCATATTTGTGAGTTATCAGTTAGCCAACTAGCTTAGAATCAGGCAGGGTTGGGTTAGGTCTTTAATCTCTGTACTCAGGAGGCAGAGTAGGAGGATCACCATGATTTCAAAGACATCCTAAACAACAAAGGGCGTCCCAGGTCAACTTGGGAAGGAGAGGGACTCTCTCAAAAAACAAAAAGAAAAAGAAAAAGGAAAACAAACAAGCAAAAATTTATATGACCCTCATTTTAACACTACTGTCACTGAGTTATTACCCACAAGGACAGCAAATAAAACTCCTGATCATAATCTGCCTGTATTCTAGAGATGTGGGAGAGATTAGACAAATTACCTGCACAAAATTTGTCATCTGCTCCAGTTATCACGATGGCTTTGATTGCAGGGTCTGATAAAGATTTCTCTAGTCCCTCTCTGATTCCACTGAGTACAGCCGAGCTCGAAGAAAGCAATTATTTGAAGCAAATTACTCAAACTAAAATTTCTCATGTTTTAGTTTTACCTTCACTAACAGTGAACAACTGGACACAAATAATGGATAAAAACAGCAGATATTTATCACATAAACGTTCATTCATTTGTTAAATTTATGCTTGCTTTCCATTGAATGATAACATGATAAAATGAGCCTACTTTTATAGCTGGGTGATTTTACTCCACTCTGTTGTAACACTGACCAACAAATCAATGGTAAACGATTTGGTGTATCTCTGTGATCATGTATGTAACAGTCCTCCTGTACATGTGTGCTGACATTGCAGACACTGCTCCAGTGTCCTCCTGTACATGTGTGGTAGGACTGCGGACACTGCTCGTGTCCTCGTGTACATGTGTGCGGGAATGCAGACACTGCTCCAATGTTCTCGTGTACATGTGTGCTGGGACTGCAGACACTGCTCCAGTGTACTCGTGTACATGTGTGCGGGACTGCAGACACTGCTCCATTGTCCTCGTGTACATGTGTGCGGGACTGCAGACACTGCTCCAGTGTCCTCGTGTACATGTGTGCGGGACTGCAGACACTGCTCCAGTGTCCTCGTGTACATGTGTGCTGGGACTGCAGACACTGCTCCAGTGTCCTCGTGTACCTGTGTGCTGGGACTGCAGACACTGCTCCAGTGTCCTCGTGTACATGTGTGCTGGGACTGCAGACACAGCTCCAGTGTCCTCGTGTACCTGTGTGCTGGGACTGCAGACACTGCTCCAGTGTCCTCATGTACATGTGTGCTGGGACTGCAGACACCTGCTCCAGTGTCCTCATGTACATGTGAGCTGGGACTGCAGACACTGCTCCAGTGTCCTCATGTACATGTGTGCTGGGACTGCAGACACCTGCTCCAGTGTCCTCATGTACATGTGAGCTGGGACTGCAGACACTGCTCCAGTGTCCTCGTGTACCTGTGTGCTGGGACTGCAGACACTGCTCCAGTGTCCTCATGTACATGTGTGCTGGGACTGCAGACACCTGCTCCAGTGTCCTCATGTACATGTGTGCTGGGACTGCAGACACTGCTCCAGTGTCCTTGTGTACATGTGTGCTGGGACTGCAGACACTGCTCCAGTGTCCTTGTGTACATGTGTGCTGGGACTGCAGACACTGCTCCAGTGTCCTCATGTACATGTGAGCTGGGACTGCAGACAGTGCTCCAGTGTCCTCATGTACATGTGTGCTGGGACTGCAGACACTGCTCCAGTGTCCCCGTGTACATGTGTGCTGGGACTGCAGACACTGCTCCAGTGTCCCCGTGTACATGTGTGCTGGGACTGCAGACACTGCTCCAGTGTCCCCGTGTACATGTGTGCTGGGACTGCAGACACTGCTCCAGTGTCCCGTGTACATGTGTGCTGGGACTGCAGACACTGCTCCAGTGTCCTCGTGTACATGTGTGCTGGGACTGCAGTCACTGCTCCAGTGTCCTCGTGTACATGTGTGCTGGGACTGCAGACAGTGCTCCAGTGTCCTTGTGTACATGTGTGCTGGGAATGCAGACACTGCTCCAGTGTCCTCGTGTACATGTGTGCTGGGACTGCAGACACTGCTCCAGTGTCCTCGTGTACATGTGTGCTGGGACTGCAGACACTGCTCCAGTGTCCTCGTGTACATGTGTGCTGGGACTGCAGACACTGCTCCAGTGTCCTCGTGTACATGTGTGCTGGGACTGCAGACACTGCTCCAGTGTCCTCGTGTACATGTGTGCTGGGACTGCAGACACTGCTCCAGTGTCCTCGTGTACATGTGTGCTGGGACTGCAGACACTGCTCCAGTGTCCTCGTGTACATGTGTGCTGGGACTGCAGACACTGCTCCAGTGTCCTCGTGTACATGTGTGCTGGGACTGCAGACACTGCTCCAGTGTCCTCGTGTACATGTGTGCTGGGACTGCAGACACTGCTCCAGTGTCCTCGTGTACATGTGTGCTGGGACTGCAGACACTGCTCCAGTGTCCTCGTGTACATGTGTGCTGGGACTGCAGACACTGCTCCAGTGTCCTCGTGTACATGTGTGCTGGGACTGCAGGACACTGCTCCAGTGTCCTCGTGTACATGTGTGCTGGGACTGCAGACACTGCTCCAGTGTCCTCTTGTACATGTGTGCTGGGACTGCAGACACTGCTCCAGTCGTCCTCGTGTCCTCGTGTACCTGTGTGCTGGAACTGCAGACACTGCTCCCGTGTCCTCGTGTACATGTGTGCTGGGACTGCAGACACTGCTCCCGTGTCCTCGTGTACATGTGTGCTGGGACTGCGGACACTGCTCCAGTGTCCTCGTGTACATGTGTGCTGGGAATGCAGACACTGCTCCACAGTCCTCGTGTACATGTGTGCTGGGACTGCAGACACTGCTCCAGTGTCCTCGTGTACATGTGTGCTGGGAATGCAGACACTGCTCCACAGTCCTCGTGTACATGTGTGCTGGGAATGCAGACACTGCTCCACTGTCCTCGTGTACCTGTGTGCTGGGACTGCAGACACTGCTCCAGTGTCCTCGTGTACCTGTGTGCTGGGACTGCAGACACAGCTCCAGTGTCCACATGTACATGTGTGCTGGGAATGCAGACACTGCTCCAGTGTCCTCATGTACATGTGTGCTGGGACTGCAGATACTGCTCCAGTGTCCTCATGTACATGTGTGCTGGGACTGCAGATACTGCTCCAGTGTCCTCATGTACATGTGCTGGGACTGCAGACACTGCTCCAGTGTCCTCGTGTACATGTGTGCTGGGACTGTAGAAACTGCTCCAGTGTCCTCGTGTACATGTGTGCTGGGACTGCAGACACTGCTCCAGTGTCCTCGTGTACATGTGTGCTGGGACTGCAGATACCTTCTCCAGTGTCCTCATGTACATGTGTGCTGGGACTGCAGACACTGCTCCAGTGTCCTGGTGTACATGTGTGCTGGGACTGTAGAAACTGCTCCAGTGTCCTCGTGTACATGTGTGCTGGGACTGCAGACACTGCTCCAGTGTCCTGGTGTACATGTGTGCTGGGAATGCAGACACTGCTCCACAGTCCTCGTGTACATGTGTGCTGGGAATGCAGACACTGCTCCACTGTCCTCGTGTACCTGTGTGCTGGGACTGCAGACACTGCTCCAGTGTCCTCGTGTACCTGTGTGCTGGGACTGCAGACACAGCTCCAGTGTCCACATGTACATGTGTGCTGGGAATGCAGACACTGCTCCAGTGTCCTCATGTACATGTGTGCTGGGACTGCAGATACTGCTCCAGTGTCCTCATGTACATGTGTGCTGGGACTGCAGATACTGCTCCAGTGTCCTCATGTACATGTGCTGGGACTGCAGACACTGCTCCAGTGTCCTCGTGTACATGTGTGCTGGGACTGTAGAAACTGCTCCAGTGTCCTCGTGTACATGTGTGCTGGGACTGCAGACACTGCTCCAGTGTCCTCGTGTACATGTGTGCTGGGACTGCAGATACCTTCTCCAGTGTCCTCATGTACATGTGTGCTGGGACTGCAGACACTGCTCCAGTGTCCTGGTGTACATGTGTGCTGGGACTGTAGAAACTGCTCCAGTGTCCTCGTGTACATGTGTGCTGGGACTGCAGACACTGCTCCAGTGTCCTGGTGTACATGTGTGCTGGGAATGCAGACACTGCTCCAGTGTCCTCGTGTACATGTGTGCTGGGATTACAGACACCTGCTCCAGTGTCCTTCTGTACATGTGTGCTGGGATTGTGGACACCAGCTGAGAGAAAGAGGTTGACAGAGAAGGGAGAGAGATAATGGCCCAGCAGGGCTCCCCCTCTCCCACTGCAAACTAATTCCAGACATATGCACCACCTTGTGATTCTGGCTTACATGGGTACTGGGGGATCAAACATAGGTTCCTGGGCTTCACAGACTAGTTCCTCAACCACTAATACATCTCTTCAGCACCTTAGCCAATTTTTAAGTAGTATGTACCATACAGCAAAATACTGAGTTACCTGATAAGCAAACAGAGGTGTACTGAAATGTAGGCTGTAATAAAGGTATAAGGAAAGTGACAGAGAAGGTCAGAGGAGACAATTCTTCAATTTGTCTTAGTGGCAAAATGGAAGGAAAGGGCATGTATAGACGCTGCTAGTATCTCACAAATCCACTCTTTTTTACCTTCTCAAAGTGTTAAAATATCTGCTTGTTTATCTGGACACCAGGCACCACAAAACAGAGACCACATTTCCCTCCTGCTTTGCTGTAAAGTATACCCAAGGGACAAATTACAAAAAAATTATCTATTTATTTTCAAACATAGACAGGGTATATGTCAGGGCCTCCTGGTGCTGCAAACTCCAGGTGCATGTACCACCTTGTGCATCTGGATTTATGTGGGTACTGGGGAATCGGACTCAGGCCTTTGGGCTCTGAAAGCAAGTGCCTTAACTGCTGAGCCATCTCTCCAGCCTCCAAGGCACTAATGTGATAGAGCATGTTAGGCATCTATAATTCTCAGGAAGAGCCCTGTTAAAGAATGGGTATGATTTCCTAGTTTTCCCTCCCTGCTTCTGGCATGAATGCAGAGGAAATGGAGAGATAGGAGAACCCTTCTTGGACAAGAGGCAGAAGCCCTGCACTGAGGAGAGCAGAGCAAACCGACAGGCTGAGGTCACTGCTAACTGTCAAGCAGCCATCTTCTAGGCTGCTGCTATTAGAGGAATTTATTTGGTCTGATTTAATTTCCAAATATTGTGAGTTTTCTATATGAGACAGAATAACTTAATCTTAACAAATTTGGGGGAAGAAAAAACACGAGGCAAGAACCTCAAGAGAGTTTGTGCAGTGTCAGTATATAGAGGAGTCATCCACAGAAAACACAGCTAATACCAAGATGGATGACTACCACAGAGGAACAGAGATGTGAGCCTGGGGAAGATTCTCTGGATCTGTCTGCAGTTAAGATGGAAAGGCTCAGCACAGCGATCCAGGGGAAGGGAGCCCAGTCACAAACACCACATGCCAAGAAGAGGGTTAACCTGGTCAAAGCATAATGAAGGAGGAAGGTGTAGGAAAACAACCAGGATAACGGAAAGGAAGAATATCAGGCAACTATAGTCAACTTCAATTAGTTATGCCTGGAATTCTATGAGTTCCAGGTAAAATCTCAGTCCTTTTGTATGCAGGATGAAAGTAATTATCAATGCAAACAGAACAAACAACAAACAAAGACATGCTAAGGGCCTGGAGAGATGGCTTAGCTGTTAAGGCACTTGCCTGCGAAGCCTAAGGACCCATGTTTGACTCTCCAGGTCCCATGTAAGCTAGGCACACAGTGAAGCAAGCATGCAATGTCGCACAGTGCACAAGGGGGCACACATATCTGGAGTTCGATTGCAGTCATTGCAGCCCTAACATGCCAATTCTTGCCCCCCACCCATTAAAAAAATGGCCAGTCTGTTGGGCTTGCCTCAGAAAAAAAATAAAAATAAAATAAATAAATAAATAAATAAATAAATAAAAGAGGCATGCTAAGATCAACAATCTGTTAAAACCTCAAGGAAGCAGGGCATGGTAGTGCACGCCTTTAATCCCAGCACTCAGGAGGCAGAGGTAGGAGAATCACCATGAGCTCGAGGCCACCCTGAGATTACATAGTGAATTCCAGGTCAACCTGAGCTAGAGCGAAACCCTACCTCAAAAACAAAACAAACAACAGTAACAACAACAACAAAAAAAAACCCTCAGGGAATAAAGTACAAACTTGCCCTTATGCACAATAATTACCTTTCAACTAGTTACTTTTCACCTCATAACCAAGATAAAAACGAAACATAAACTCCTGCTTTTGAGTGGTTAAGCAGAAATCAAAGAAAGATTCTCACCCATTATATAATACTCAGAAATCCAAAACCTACCACTACAGCCATGGACACCTAAAATCCTCTTATGTTCAAGGTCAACAGCTAGTAAACATAATGTATACGTGGCATCATTTCTTTTTTTATTTTATTTTATTTTATTTTATTTATTTGCAAGTAGAGAGAGGGATAGAGATAGAAGAGAAACAGGCACAGAGAGAATGGGTGCACCAGGGCCTCTAGCCACTGCCAACGAACTCTAGACACATGTACCCCCTTGTGCATCTGGCTTACGTGGTACTGGGGAATCAAACCTGGGTTCTTTGGCTTTCCAGGCAAGCGCTTTAACCGCTAAGCCACCTCTCCAGCCCACAAAGCATCATTTCTAAACTGTTTATCACAACCTAGGAAACACATGCTATTGTAAATAGTTTATACTGTATATGTTTAGGGAATAATGACAAGGAAAAAAGATTACATGCTTATTACAGACCAATATTGTGGCCATTACTCATTTTCTATCCATAGCTTAGTAGCAATGGGGAACCCAGGGATACCAGGACAAACAGTCTTTCCTCCTGGGGAAAAGGACTCAAAATGAGCCAAAATGAGCTGAATAAGACCTCTGAGGAGAAGAGGACTTTCACATACCAACCCACCCTTCCTAGGACCTTTATTATATTCCACTCAATTTAGAAAAATTCGTAAATAGAAAAAAGGGAAGAGAAAAAGGTTATAACCAACACAGCTTCATCAGGGCCAGCAGAATGAGGGAGACCTCAGTCAGCCAGCAAAGTATAAAGCCCACAGGGTCCCCTCATACTGCCTGATGAGGAGAACCGCCTCTGAGAAGATCTTTGATCTGTGCCGTCAGTGTTGTCTGTTTGTATGTCTGTTGTTTCACGACAACAGGCCTATCCTTTGAATACTTAAAAAAAAAAACAAAACTAAAGTTCACCAAATCAAATTTGTGGCACACGCCTTTAATCCCAGCACTCGAGAGGCAGAGGTAGGAGGAGGCCACCCTGAGACTACATAGCGAATTCCAGGTCAGCCTGGGCTACAGGGAGACCCTACCGCGACAAACAAACAAACAAAATAAATAGTGAACAAGTTGAAATGTACTCAATCTCTGTGTTCCTTAGTAAAAATCAAAATCAAAATCAGGTTTAGTAGTTCGTACCTTTTCTCCCAGCATTGGAAAGGCTAAGGTAGGAGGATGGCCTGGAGTTTAAGGCCAGCTTGGGCTTGCAGTGAGCTCCAGCCCAGCCTGGGCTACCAAGGCGTTGTTCCTCAAAAACAAGACTCGGAGAAAGATAACTAATATTCAAGAGTTAGAGATAAGAGAGAGAGAGACAGGGAGAGGGGAAGTGAGGGAGGGAAGATGTAGGAGATTAAGGTTAGTCTTAATCTTACCCTCTCCAGTGTCTTGTGGTTCAGGTGTTCCCTGTAAGGGCCTGGTGAAGGATCAGCCATTTGGTCTGTCATTTAGTAAGTAGAAGATTATGGTACCATTGCCGTTTGGGTCTAGATTTGTGTTTCCCACCCCTTTGATGCCCTCCCCTCCCTCCCCTTCCATCCTAGTGGCTAGTCTAGGAGGTGCTTGCTGGGTATGTAAGTTATCTTCGGTAGATTCAGGTTAGGTGCTGTAGATGAGTGAGACTATGTGGCGATTTTTTTTTTCTGTGATTGGGTAAGTTCACTGAGAATGATCTGTTCCAGGTTCAACCATTTTTCTTCAAATTTCATTGTGTCATTTTTTCTTACTGCTGTATAACTGAAAGTTCTGCGAAGCCAAAGCTGCAAACGGAGGAAGAGCAGCAGGAGGCGGAGGCGGACAGACCAGGCGCTTGCGAGTCCAGCGCCCCCACCAGCCTCGCTCTGCCTCAGTTTCCCGACTTGACCCAGACCCGAGCGCCGCCGCCGCACAGCTGCTGCCCTCCCCATCCCCACCGGTGCAGGCAACCGAGCCGTTACCTGAGCGCATTGACCGGCGGGTTTCGGAGGCGGATCAACGTCAGCGAGCGGCGCCGACTCGAGTACTCAGCCATGTCTTGGTCCTCAAAGTCCGCTCTGGTCCTCCTCGGCCTGGGCGCCGCCGCTTTAATGTGCGGGGAGGACACGGGGCCAATGGGAGCCAGTGCCGCCTCCGCCTCCAGCCTCGGGGTGGTGCTCCTCCAGGATGCTCCTCCCACCCGCTCCTCCAGGATGCTCCTCCAGGATGCTCCTCCAAGGATGCTCACCAGGATAGTCCTCCCACCCGCTCCTCCCAAGATGGTCCTCCAGGATGCTCCTCCCAGCCTGATCCTCCTGCCCGCTGCTCCCACTCGCTCCTCCCCGATATTCCTCCCAGCCCGCTCCTCCCAGGGCCCATCCCTGCTCTACAGAGCCTTCGACTCATAGTTTATCCGACATGACCAAGGCAGGTGGAGTTGCCCAGGTAACTCGCCCAAATGATCCTGGTACTAATTTCCACCACATGTTTACAAATCAGTTGGCTTCCCAGTGTTACACAGAAATCTGTTTTTGGTCTCTTTTTCTTCTGTCCCTCCTAGTCGCTGGGCTTTCTCATACTTCATCAAAGGGCGGTGCCCCTATTATGTGCTGGACCTAGGCTGTAGACTAAAGATAAATCGCGCCTCTTCTCTTTCTTTCCAAAGCTCAGCTGTGTGTGTTTTGTTGGCTGTGGTAAGGAGATGACTCAACAGATAAAGGCCTCTGCCTGCCTGCTTGCTTACTTGTAAAGCCTACTGGCCCACGTTCAATTTCCCAGCCACCAGGCTCTTGAGGAATCCTCCAGCCCACACAGCACCAGCTTAGGACTCTGTGGCATCCAGTTTCATGGACAGAGCAGTTGCCAAGCTCTGGGAGTCTACCGGAAGCAGGCGGCTATTGTTGGACTGCCCAGCATGCATTCTGTAGACCAGTCTCATAAATTTCCTTTATAATTCATGGTCATTCTATTGGTCCTGCTTCTCTAGAGAAGGAACAGCCAATCACCAACAGCCCAACGCTCATGCCCCCAATGCCAACAACCAAACAGCCTCCTGGAAACACCAGCTACTGTCAGGAGATATGAATCTACCTCATGCTTCAGAAAACGAACTTCACCTTGCCCTCAAACTCTCCAACATCAGCAGCTTGCTCTGTTTGCATGGCCAGCCTAGGTCTCCCTTCCTGTAAGACATAATAACTTCCTTCCCGTACTGGGGTCTAGAGAAAGCACTCTACTATGGCATCCTGGGAACAAGAACAGGTTGGGTGGGCAAGGTCTGAGTGGCCTGGGGCAGGGGGAGAGAAGAGACACTGTCTTACCTTGATCTTGTAGGAGTCCCTCACTGGCCATTACATCTCCCTACTTTAAGTTGAGCCCAGAACTTCCTGCCTTCCTTGTCTCCTACCTTACAGTATAGATGCAAGACTCTATGTAAATCTACAGACCTGCTTGAATGCGGTTCATGTTTGGCTCCTCAAAGGGCGGGACTGGGATAAGACACAAGAGGCACGCAGGGGACAAAATGTTAGTGGTGAAGCAAGGCATGCGCTTTTAGGGGCACACTGCTGTATTAGTCCACCTTCAAACTGTCCTTTCCTTTGTTTTCAGCAAAAGCTTAGTGGTATAAACTAGGCCAGAGTCATTTCTAATATCTTCTCCCTTGAGCTTCACAAAAATGTGTCCATTGTCTTTTTTTTTTTTTTCGTGACTTTAACCGAGCATGCTCAGCACTTGTCCCGCCCCTATATAAATATGAAATCCTCATGTTTCAGTTGTTTCCCTGGAGCTGTACTTTGGACATGCCCTCAATCCACTCTTCTTATCTGTTGCAGGTAATAAACCTTTCTTCAATCTGTTATGCTTATTTTAGCTTTGCCCTCATCGACATTCAATATGCACAACAGTTGTGCTCAATTACAAACATAACCCCGTGCCATCCACGGCAACAGGGCCACACACCATGCCTGACATCTCTCAGTCCCTCTGTGAAGTGTCATGCTGTGAGACTACTGATACAGTCCGTTGGTAGCAGGCTATTTTCCTTACCTGGCGATGCAACGCAGCTGTCTGCATTGTATGGGCTCAACCATTGACAGTCTCCTCATTACTGAGGTGAGAACTGCTATGTCCACATGCTGCTTCTCACTCACTGTGTCTCAGTAAGTGCTACTTAACAGGACGCCATTCTTCGTGCCTAACACTCCATTCCATTTGCAACCTACTACTTTAGGTGAAGTATACAGCTTCACTGTATGCAAATCAGTTCCTATATGAAAGACAGGATTGGGGCTGCAGAGATGGCTCTTGGTTAAGGCACTTGCCTGCAAAGCCTAATGACCCAGGTTCAGTTCCCCGGTACCATGTAAAGCCAGATGATCAGAGTGGTGCAAGTATTCGTTTGCAGTGGGTAGAGGCTCATGCCTATTCTTTCTCTCTCTTGTTCTGTCTCTATTTGCAAATAAATAAATAAAAACTTATATTAAAAAAAAGGACAGGATTGGCTATGAAATCTCAGCTTTCCCCCAAGTGGTGACCTGTTAACCCTGGGACCCAATGTGTTGTGTGTGAAACTTCATTCTAGAATAACCTGAAGACAATGAAGCCGTTAGAGACTTCTCTGCTAAGCCAGTTCGTTTTCCTCACCCAAAATACACTTTTCTGCCTGGGTGATAAAATCTCTCACTCTCTTCCATGTCCTTCCTCCTTTCACTGAGGGATACAGATGGACATCAGGTCCAGGGGAAGACAGAGCCAGTCAGAAGACTGGCTCCCGAAATTTGAGGCAGGTTGTCAATGATGGACAGCTTGGACCATCACAGGAGCAAGACAAATTGGAGTTTTGACGGCATTTAGCTCAGCTGTGGCTGCACTTCTGTAGTTTGGGTCTGAAACATCCATTAAAAGCCTATGTGTTGGGCTGGAGAGATGGCTTAGCCATTAAGGTGCTTGCCTACAAAGCCTAAGAACCCAGGTTTGAGTCCCCAGGACTCATGTAAGACAGTGGCACATGGGTCTGGAGTTTGTTTGAAGCAGCTGGAGGCCCTGGCATCTTGTTAGATGTTAAAGCTCTACTTAGGTAATTTATTTCTTCTGGGTTTTGTTTCAGTAGGACATATGATTTAAGAAATTCATCCATGTCTTGCAGATTTTCCAGTTTTGTGGAATACAGGTTTTTGAAATACGGCATAATGATTCTCCCAAGTTCATTTGTATCTGTTGTAATATTTCCTTTTTGTTTGTTTGTTTGTTTTTGCTTTTCATCCTAGCCCAGGCTGACCTGAAAATCACTCTGTATTCCTAGGGTGGCCTCCAACTCATGATGATCCTCCTACTTCTGCCTCCCAAGTGCTGGGATTAATGGCGTGCACCACCACGCCCAGCTAATATTTCTTATTTTAAGTCTCCACTCTTATTGATCAAAGTCTTCTCTTTATTTTGCTCAATTTGTCCAGAGCCTTATCAACCGTGTTTATTTGCCAAACAACCAGCTGTTTGTAATTTGTGAAATTGTTCTCTTCTAATTCATTGTTTTCAGCCCTGTTATTATTTCTTTCCATCTGATCTATGGCCATAGCACTCTGAACAAGCCAGGCCTCATCTCTCTGTCTGGTATTTTGGGGTTTGGAATGTTCTTGTTTTTCCAAAGCCTTCAAGATGGATCATAAACTTATTCGGGAAGTCCTTGTTTTTGTGATGTGGGCTTTTAGAACTTCCCTCTTAGGAATGACAGCAGTGTGCCCCATAAGTTTTGGTATGCTGTGTTTTCATTGTCATTCATATCTAGGAATTTGTTGATTTCCTCTTTGAGTTCTTCAATGGTAATAGTCATTATTCAGTAGTGTGTTGTTCAATCTCTGTATTTTCTACTATTCTTCTTCTTGTCGATTTCTAGATTTATTGCATTGTGGTACGCTATAATACAGGGAGTTGTGTCAGTTTTCCTGAATTTGTGGAGACTTGCATTATGTTCTAATATATGGTCTATTTTTGAGAAGGTTCCATGAAATGCTGAGAAGAATGTCTACTCTGTAAAGTTTGGGTGGAATGTTCTGTAGGTATTTGTTAAGTCCATTTGATCTATGGTGTTGTTTAGCTTCATTGTTTCTCCTTTTATTTTCTGTTTAGATGATCTATCTACTGATGATAGTGGGGTATTAAAGTCATCCATGCCAGGCATGGTGGCGCACGCCTTTAATCTCAGCACTCAGGAGACAGAGGTAGAAGGAACACTGTGAGTTTGAGGCCACCCTGAAACTACCTAGTGACTTCCAGATCAACCTGGGCGAGAGTGAGACCCTACCTCAAAAAACCAAAAACAAAAAAAAAAGTCATCCACTATTATTGTGTTGGTATTTATTTCTGCCTTGATGTCTAGCAGATTTTGCCTTATAAAATTTGGCACACTTATATTTGGTGCATATATATTTATGATTGTAATATCCTCTTTGTATATACTGTGCAAGCAGAGTAGGATCTAGATTCATTCTTCAAAATGTAGATATTCATATTTAGCATAACTATTTGCTCAAAATACTATCTTTCCTCTACTGTATATTTTGACAATTTTGTAAAAAAAAAATAAAAAATCAGGTAGCTGTAGTTGTGTCGATCCTCTATTCCACTCCACTTATCTATGTGTCTGTTTTGTACCAGTACCATGTTGATTTGATTTCTATGACTCCATTCCATAAGTTGATATCGGGTATGGTGATACTTACAGCAGGATTCATTATGATCAGCCTGGCTTTTTGTACTTCTATATGAATTTTAGGGTTCTTTTTTTTTTTTTTGTTTTGTTTTTCTGAAAGAATGGAACTTGTGGCAGGGAAGATGGCAGAGCAGTTAAAGGTATTTGCTTGCAAATTTACAATCCCAGGTTCAGTTCCCAAGTAGCCCAAGATGAAGTACATTCTATTGCTTAGTTAAGAATAAACCCCTGGGCTCGAGAGATGGCTTAGCAGTTAAGGCCCTTTCCTGCAAAGCCAAAGGACCTAGGTAAGCCAGATGCACAAGATGTCACACGCATTTGGAGTTCGTTTGCAGGGGCTGAAGGCTCTGGCAAGCTTGCACGCACGCTCTCTCTCTCTCTCTCTTTCTCCCTATTTCTCTTAAATAAATAAATAAGTAAGAACACCCCCCCCCCACACACACACACACACCTTGGAATGTTTAAGGACACCTCTCAACAGTGCCACCTGCTGGAGAGCAAGAAAATCCCTCAATCTTCTGGGAAGTAATTTATTTCAAATTACTTCATTAACCATGTTCCATTTCCAACAGTGTTCAGGTGTTTACAGGTATTTTGTAGAAATCACCGGTTTCACTTTCTCTCTCCTGCACATCCGTTCCTGCTGGAAATGAAGGAGTAGCAAGTATAGTGCACAAGTGGCTTTACTGATTGGAGAATACCAATAGTCTCATTTTTAAAAAATGAATTTGTTTATTTGCGATAGTGAGTGAGAGGGGAGAAAGGGTGTGCCAGGGCCTCTAGCCACTGCAAAACAACAACAACAACAAAAAAAACTCCAGATGCTGGGATTGGTGGTGCACACCTTTAGTCCCAGCACTAAAGGATCACTGTGAGTTCAAGGCCACCCTGAGACTATATAGTGAATTCCAGGTCCTGGGCTAGAGCAAGACCCTGCCTCGAAAAACCAAAAGAAGAAAAAGCAAACTCCAATGCATGTGCCACTTTGTGCATCTGGATTTACATGAGTTCTGAGGAATTGAACCTGGGTCCTTATGCTTTGCAGGTAAGTGCCCTAACCACTAAGCCGTCTGTACAGCCCCAATAGTCTCATCTTAAAAAAAATTTTTTCACATTTTTATTGAGTGGGGGAGTAGGCACTAGGGCCACTTGCCACTGCAAACAAATGACAGACACTTGTGCCACTTGTGTGGCTTTAGAATTGAACCAGTGCCAGTAAGCTTGGCAAGCAAGTGCCATTAACCACTGAGTCATCTTCCCAGCCCCATTAGTCTCTTCTTTAAAGCTGGAATGCAATAACAAGGATGCAATGGTGCTTCCACCACACAGTTTTCCTCAATTACCATTAGAACACATTTTTAAAATGTCCTTCAGGGCTGGGGAGATGGCTCAGCAGTTAAAGGCACTTGCTTGCAAAGCCTGATGGCCTGGCTTCAATTCCCTAGTACCCATGTAAAGTCAGATGCATAAAGTGGTACATGTCTCTGGAGTTCATTCGCAGTGGCAAGAGGCCCTGGGGCACCCATTCTCTCTCCTTGCAAATAAATAAACACTTAAAATGTCTTTCAAAAGGCTTTTTTTGCAATTGGTGGGCAATTTTAGAATTATTAACAACAAAATCAGCCTGATATGGAAGTGTTTTCTCTAGCATAGGATAGCCTGAAGAATTTCATCATATCAAATACTGTTACTTTAAATACTGTTACTGACAAGACACTATAAATTAGAATTAGCTTTGCTTCCTTTTATATATAACAATAATACATAAATACCTATCTCCATCCATGGTGCTTAGCTGTTAGTGGATCATAGGTACTTCTGGGAATATGGCTGTGGTGGTTTGAGTTAGGTGTCCCCCCAAAACTCGTATGTTCTGAATGCTTGATCCCCACCTGATGGCAATTTGGGAGCTGGAGCCTTGGTAGAGGAGGTGTGTCACTGGGGGTGACCTTAAGGTTTACTAACCTCCAGATGGCCAGGGTGAGTTGGCTCATTCTCTTGCTGTTGTGGCAGAGGTGATGTCCAGCTTCCGTTCATGCCAGCTTTTCCCTGCCATCAAGGAGCTTCCCCTAGAACCTGTAGGCCAAAAATACTTTCCTCCCATAGACTGCTTTAGGTCAGGTGCTTTGTGAGCAAAGAGAAGGTAACTATAATGGCATAATATGATTCCTTGTCTAATAAATGTGCTCAAGTACATATGCACAAGCTGTACCATAACATTTCATGGGTTATTTATCCATAAATTCTATTTATGGTTCTTCTAGCTTCTAAACATACACCTTGAAGCTACTGTATGATAAAAAAAAAGTTTAAAAAATATTTATTTATTTGCACGTGTATGAGTGTATATGTATGTCAGGGCTTCTTCCACCGCAAGTGATGTCAGATGCATGTGCCGTTTGCTTTCCTTTCCTTTCTTTTTTTTTTTTCTTTCTTTTTTTCCAATCTGGCTTTCCTTAGGTGCTACAGAATTGATCCCAAGGCAACAGACTTTGTAAGCAAGTGCCTTTAATGATTGAGCCATCTCCACAGCCCTGAAAACAGATTGAAAAACAAGATCCACTCAGGGTTTGAAAAGTTGATGTGATCTTCCAAAAGCTACTTTGGAGTGAAAGTTACAATTTCCAGAAATTTTTTGGAATCCCTTTAATTTAAAAACCAAATCGTCTACATTCTAATAATTCAAATCAAAAAATTCCAAATTGGGGCTGGAGAGATGGCTTAGTGGTTAAGCGCTTGCCTGTGAAGCCTAAGGACCCCGGTTCGAGGCTCAATTCCCCAGAACCCATGTTAGTCAGATGCACAAGGGGGCACATGCGTCTGGAGTTCGTTTGAGCTGGCTGGAGGCCCTGGCGTGCCTATTCTCTCTCTCTCTCTCTCTATCTGCCTCTTTCTCTCTCTGTCGCTCTCAAATAAATTTAAAAAACAATTCCAAATTGAACTAAAATTCCAGGCACACTCAAGGACTTTTGTTTGTGTAATTTATTTTGTTTTATTGGTTTTTACTTTTCATTAGACAAAGTTTCATGCATGTAGCCCAAGCTGGTCTTGTACTCCTGATTATCCTATATTGGTCTTCTGAGTGTTGGAATTACAGGCATGAGTCACTATACCAAGCTGTGTTGATTTAACAGAAAATTTATACTCCACTTATTTAAGATATCTCTTTAAAAATTCTGGTGAGCTTGTGTTAGCAGGTGAATATATTGTTGAAAACAGTTCTTCTGCACAAATTTTTGTTAACTTTATTGAGACATGTAATTTGTACCCCATACAATTGACTTTTTAAAAAATTATTTTATTTTGGGGGGAGGGGTTTTCGAGCTAGGGTCTCACTCTAGCTCTGGCTGACCAGGAATTCACTATGTGATCTCAGGTTGGCTTTGAACTCACGGTGGTCCTCCTACCTCTGCCTCCCAAGTGCTGGGATTAAAGGCATGCGCCACCATGCCCAGCTATAATTAACTTTTTAAACCACATAACTCAGTATTTTCTGGTATAGTTACAGAGTAACAGAATCGTCACCCCTGTATTTATCCTGAATAGAACAACAAAATCTGTTAAGACAAGGTTGTGGACATTCCCGGGTGTGGGAAACAAACAACAAACATGGCGAGCCCCTTGAAACCAGCACAACTGTTCACTTGTGCCTGGGCATTGGACAGAGTGATGTAATGGGTATGGGTGCCAAGTTATGAGTTCCTGGTTTGTTCCAATGTCTTTGAACCCTGAGCAACTGGCAACCGTGCTTGTTATGAGTTCCTGGTTTGTTCCAATGTCTTTGAACCCTGAGCAACTGGCAACCGTGCTTCACCTCTTTCTAGTTACTATCTCTGCCTGTCCATCCTGTGCATGGGGATGCTCACAGCTGACTGTGCCCTGACAACCATCTCTATTCACCTCCTAGAATGGATGGAAATTCAACCCAGGCTCTGAATTAAAGGTCCTCTGGACTGGCTCTGCCACGTGCTCTCAGATACTGCAAGAACCCAAGAGGTGTTCAGTGACTATCTGTGAATTATGACCCACTAGAGTTCCCATCAATACTATATATGCAAGATTAAAGGAGCTGGTGAGGTATTTTATTGCATCCATTACTTATGAATTGAAAACAGTTCTCCAAGAACCAATGCACCTGAGAAACTCACATATTTCCGGGGATGTGTAACTATCATGCTATTCTATGAACATAAAAACTTATTATTATTGTAAGAGTACATCCAGAAGGATGGAAAGCACATTCCGAAGATCTGTCCCACAGACTCATGAGACAGACAGTCCATAAAGGAGCTTTTGTCACCAATTATTATGGCTGTTATTGCTGTTATTATATTGATTTTTATTTTGGAGCAATCTCACTTTGGACTTTTGGATTACATTAGTGGGTTTTACCAGACACAAGCACAGGAGACAAAATGTAGAAATCTGAATCACAGTTTACTGCCGGGCGGCCCTGCCAAGCTCTGCCATTCCTTCAGAGGCGGGTTTCCGTGCGCAGCCAGCTTCTTCAGGTAGTCACTGGGCTGCAGTTGAGGGACATCAGGGTTCTCCGTGTAATACTTCTGCAACTTCTCTAGAACCACAGGCAAGCCAACTGTGGCGGCATAGAACATGGGCCCGCCCCTGTGCCTTGGCCACCCATAGCCAGACAAGTAGATGACATCGATTTGCTCTGGGCTGGCCGCCATCCCTTCTCCCAGGATACGAAATCCCTCATTGATAAGGGAATACAGGCAGCGCTCGAGGATCTCATCCCGGCTGATGGAACGGGGCTCAAGATGGTGGGTTTCTCTGTACTGCGACAGGAACTCGGAAAGCCAGGGGTCAGGTCTGTGAACCCTACCCAACGGCTTGTCATACTGATACCAACCCTTACCTGTCTTCTGGCCAAATCGCCCTGATTCACAGAGCATATCCGCAAGCGGGCAGTACCTCACATTGCCCCGCTTTCGGGCAGGAGTTCCTGGTGGCAACGGATGGCTAGTGAGGCCCTGACCCTGGCGAACCTTCCAACCCACATCCAAACCTGCAAGGTCAGATGTTCTAAAGGGTCCCATTTTAAAGCCAAACTCTTCCAGCACCCCATCTATGTCCTCTGGCTTGCTGCCCTCCTCTAATAGGAAATGTGACTGGTCGTAATAAGGCCTCAGCATTCGATTGCCAACAAATCCATAACAGTTCCCTATAACTACTGCAATCTTCTGGATCTTTTTGGATAAGTTCATGACGGTGGCAATGGTCGTGGGAGAAGAGTGGCGGCTGGGAATGACCTCTAACAACTTCATGACGTGAGCTGGTGAGAAGAAGTGGGTGCCAATGACCAAGTGAGCACGATCAGTGGAGGCAGCGATCGCATCCACGTCTAGGGCTGACGTGTTGGTGCACAGAAGAGCATCCGGCTTGCACACAGATGACAGGTCAGCGAAGACCCGCTTCTTCAGGTTCATGTCCTCAAACACTGCTTCCACCACTAAGTCCACGCTGGACAGCTCCTTCAGTGAGGAGCAGAACGTGAGTGTGGGTCTTGTCCATGCTCCCCCACTCTGCTGTATTTTGGAGGCCTCCCTTTCCAACATGGACGTTATTGCTTTCTTGGCAACTTCCAGCTGCTTTGGGTCTGACTCTACAGCAACCACTGGGATCCCAGCCTTTGCAAAACACACGGAAATGCCTCGGCCCATGGTGCCCAAGCCTGTGGGTTGAGAAGAGAAGAGATAGGAGAATCGCCGTGAGTTTAAGGCCAGCCTGAGAATACAGAGTGAATTCCAGGTCAGCCTGGGCTAGAGTGAGACCCTACCTCAAAAGAGAGAGAGAGAGAGAGAGGGAGAAAAGACAAAGAGAATGATTCCATGGTGTGTAAAATCAGTCCCTGGTAGAAGGCATCCATGGCAAAGTAGCATTTTAAAAGACTGCTTCAGGAATGAGATGTTACCCAGCATTTAAGTGTATATTTAGCATGTGCCAAGAAGCTCCAAATATAAAGCAAAAATATTCAAGGATTGATTTGTCTATGTAAGTTTATGCAATGTTAAATTCTATAAAGAAAATAAAAATCAGAATTCACACACAGAAGCTATTAAAATTAATAAAAAAATTGAATAATGTTGTAGGATACACAGTCTCTATTACAAAATAAAATATTTCTCTACATACTACCAATGAACATTCTGTATGAAATGAAGAAAACAATTCCACTTACAATAGCATCAAAAAGCATGAGATACTTAGGAATAAATCTAACAAACACACACTTGTACAGTAAAATCAGTGAAATAAATTAAAGAATGGTTAGGGTTTATTCAGTGTTCAGAGTGTTTGTATGGTATGATCAGAGCCCTGAGATTGATCCCTAACAGTGATGATAGATTAGAGAGAGAGAGAGAGATGATAGATGATTGATACATAGAAAGGAGGAAAGAAGAGGGAGAAGAAAGGGAAGGAGGTAAGGAGATAAGAACCTAAATAAACTTAAATACATACAATGTTCATGGACCAGAAAGTTTAATGTTAAAATAATGACATTATCCAAATTGACCTGCAGGGCCAATGAAAGCTCTGTACTACCTCAGCTGTTTGTGTTTTGTAACCACTATCAGCAAATTCTAAAATTCATAGAGAAGTGCAGGAAATCTTGAATCTTATGAAAAAATTGCAGAGTTCAAAATAGTGCAGTACCAGCATAAAGAGCAACAGAATAGATTTAAAGTCAGAATGAAGCTACACACTTGAGGCCAGCTTGATTCTGGACTACACGGATGCTGCTTCCGACATGGTTAGCATTCCTAAGACTCATCCTTAAGATGAAGACAGTTCATGCACTTGGGTGAGAATTAGCAGAGCTAACACAGATTCTGTTTATCAAAGAACTTGACAGCTGATAGCCCTAAGCAAATGGAAGCACTTGAAACATGCAGGTTTGGAGAATGCCATGTGCCACGGTTAAGTTCTGTTGTCAACTTGATCAGATTAGGAATAGACATTCCTTTTGAGTGGGTCTCGGAATTTACTTCCAGGAAGAACTGACTGAAGGAGGAGATCCTTCTTCCAGAGTGAGTCCCTCCTCCACAGTGGATGGCCCTCCTGGTTGTGGGTATACATAAGAAAACTCTTGAGAGGAAACATCCCTCCCCTTTTTCCCCCCACCTGGCTGCCTGTGCTATTTGCTTGTGATGCCTTCACTTGTACATGCATCTATCCTGTTAGGCTACGTTTTGTCTGCATTAGAACCAAGTTTCCTCAGCCTTCCAGCACAGACTGAAGACCAGCGACTCTCCAGGAAGCCTTCAGACCTCCTGTGATGGATTGGGACTGCTGAGGCATCCAGCCATGTGAACTGAGCAGCTACCAGGTTCCTTGACTATCAGGTCTGAAAATCGCTATTGTTGGACTGCTATAAACTAATCCAATAAATTCCCCCTCTTTCTTTCTTTCTTTCTTTCTTTCTTTCTTTCTTTCTTTCTTTCTTTCTTTCTTTCTTTCATTAGATATGGACATATTTTGTATGTAAACATCACATGTTGGTATCATCCTTTCCCTCCTCCCTGCCCCTTTTCTGAAGAGACCTTCCTCACTGGGGATGCACGTTAATCCCATGGGCATTGTGGGTCATGCATTATGGGGGCAGCAGTCAGTTATGGGGAGAGAGGCAATGTCTCTGTGCAAAATGTCCCAACTTGTGGCTCTAACAATCTTTCCACCCCATCTTCTGCAAAATTCCCTGAGCCATGCTGGGAGCATTTTAAGTCTACTTCAGTGATGGGCACTTAGGAGCATTTAGATCTCTGGTTTGGTAAGTGTTGAGTTTTTCTCTTTGTGGAGCCCTCCCTGGATTCCTTCTCATCTCTGCATGGATCCACATGAGTCTAGTGAGAGCAATAACACTGTTTCTTGGTCTGGGAGAACTTTTCTGCTTGCCTCTGCTTTATAGATTGGGGTAACTTCTCTCTTTGATTATATGCATGATTTTCTCCTGCTCTCTGAATCTACCACAAGCATATTTCCCTTACACTCTAGATCTACCACATGGGTGCTCTCTTTAATTCCAGGCCTTCTACCTGTGTAATTTCCTTAATCTACACATAACCATGAATCCAAGTCTCTTCATTACTCATGTTTCCTCTGAAATTCTCGGTCTCTGCTTTGATACTTTCTTTCTGCTGTTCCTTCTTAAGTCCCTACCATTGCTCTTTTAACTTCCTCCCATAGGGAAAGCACATGGCAGATGCCACGTGTGTTCTTTCTAAGTCTCCCTACATATACACCTAAGTTCTATCTTGCACGTGCCTGCAGTCCTACCTCAGTCTTTCCTTGAAAGCCTCAGTTTAACTCCCTTCCATGTGCTTATGGCTCGACTCCAGTTTTTCCCTAAAAATGTCAATTTCTCTAAATGAACCTTAGAAACTATGAGGTGTTTCTGCATAACAGCATGTTCCCTGCTTCCCACGTTAATGACTCTATTCTAGCTCCCAATTTCCCTTACATAAACCCCACAATTTGTGATTTCTCCCTAAATAAACTTAATAATTCATAATTTTAAAAACACCCATTCATATCAGTTTGGTTCCTCTAGAGAATCCTGAATAATACAGCATGAATGTCTGGTGTGCTTACCAAGAACACCAACTGAGGAGATGGGTCGTGCTGACGCCGTTTGCCAAGATGCCACAGAGGGAGGTGACTGCTTTTGCACGCTCCTCTCAGCAAAGAAAGCATACTGCAGGGCTCTGGCCTGCCCTGATTTCTGAAGGTATAAAAACAGTTTCTCCTCCTCCTTGATGCCCAGTTCATAGGGAAGCTTCACGGCTGCCTGGACAGCTCGGACACAGGTCTCTGGAGCGAGGCAGCCTGGGTACTGCTTTCGCACCTTGGCGAAGGCTTCACTGAAAACGCTGTCCATGTTGGGCAAGCTCGGAACTGACTTGTTCAAGAGTCGGCGGGGCTCTAGGGGTTTATCTGGAAGGGATTATGAAAGATCAGAGTCAAGTGTCATGTGAAGGGAATAGGATTATAAAATAACAACAAAAACAATAATAACAATAAATCGTTCAAATTACTAAATCACATATTATTCCTCAAAAAGTTTAAGAGAAATAAACATTTTTATTTACTTACTTAAAAGACAGAGAGGAGTATGAGAACGCCAGGGCTTTCTGCCACTGCGAACAAACTCTAGAAGCATGTGCTACTTTGAGTGTTTGGCTTTATGTGTATACTAAGGAATTGAATTCAGGCAGTCAGGCTTTATATACAAGTGCCATTGACCACTGTGCTATCTCTCCATCCCCTAATAAAAAATTTTAATGGAACTCTAATTCTGGAATCTGATAGCTTTGAACTCCATAGGATAAAATTTAAAAGATCTATTCAGGTATGATAGCTGCTTTCTTTTTTGTGCTGAAGGGAAGATCATTTTATAATACATTAACTGTTACTCTGTGAATCAAAGATGCACAGTTACTAGTTAATATTTTAGATTCAGAATAATTCAAACTTTTCCTAACATGATATAACTTTTTTTTTTCATTTTAGAGAGAGAGAGAGAATTGGCATGCCAGGACCTCAGCCACTGCAATCGAACTCCCGACACTTGTGCCACCTAGTGGGCATGTGCGACCTTGCGCTTGCCTCACCTTTGCGCATCTGGCTTACATGGGATCTAGAGAGCTGAATGTGGGTCCTTAGGCTTCACAGGCAAGCGCCTTAACTGCTAAGCCATCTCTCCAGCCCCAAAGCCTTTTAGATATCTAGAAAAGATGATAGTGTCATACTGTGATGCTAGACATGTATATCAATGTGAAATAGAATTGAGAGAATGCTTCCTATCATAGTGAACTGATTTGCAACGCTAGTGGGTAAAAATCTAATGGGGAAAGAAAAGTCTTTTGAAAAAGTGGTGGTGGCATTATTGGATGCATCAATGCTCAGTAAGTAAATAAATGTGGATCCTTATATAGTACCACATATAAAAGTAACTCAAGGGGCCGGGGAGATAAATCAGCAGTTAAGAGCAAAGTGTGTGAGCATAAAGGCCTCAGAGGGCCTGGGACTGTCTGAGTTCAATTCCCCAGTGCCCTTCTGGGCATGGCCACACATGTTTGTAACCCCAGTCTTATGGGAAGCAGAGGAAAGAGAATTTCAGAAGCTTGCAAAAAAGCTTCAGAGAAGAGACTCCATCTCAAGCAAGTATGTGGATGAGCAATGGAGGGGGTCACCCAACATGCTTCTCTGGCTTCCACAGCCACACTAAGGGTGTAAGCATCGGCACACACACACACACACACACACACAGACCAAAAAAAGCACTCAAAATGGATCATAACTCGACTAAATGACTAATACTATAAAAGTTCTAGAAGAAAACAAAGGAACATCTTTGTGACTTTGGGTTAAGCAACATCTTTTGTGGAACACCCAAACTACAAACCATAAAAGGAAAAAAAATCCATAATTTTTGTTGTTGTTATTGTTTTTTCAAAGTAGGGTCTTGTTCTAGCCCAGGCTGACCTGGAATTCACTATGCAGTCTCAGGGTGGCCTTGAACTCACAGCAATCCTCCTACCTCTGCCTCCCAAGTGCTGAGATTAAAGGCATGAGTCACCACATCCAGCTAAAAATCAATAAATTTGAAAGAATAAAAATTAAAGACCTTTATATTCTAAAGGGAACCATTAAGAGACTAAAATAACCATTCTTTTGGGAGAAAATATTTAAGTACAAGATGGAATAATGTTACCACTCTAATGGCCATATCCTACTCCTCAGAACCGGCACCTCTTCTAAGGTACATGAAAACAGAATTCATAGGAGGAATTCAGACTGAAGACTCAAGTGAAGAGATTACCCTGTGTTAAATGAGTTCCACCTGGGCTGGAGAGATGGCTTAGTGGTTAAGCGCTCGCCTATGAAGCCTAAGGACCCCAGTTCAGAGGCTCAGCTCCCCAGGACCCATGTTAGCCAGATGCACAAGGGGGCACATGCATCTGGAGTTCGTTTGCAGTGGCTGGAGGCCCTGGCGCGCCCATTCTCTCTGTGTCTCTCTCTCTGCCTCTTTCTCGCTCTGTCTGTCGTTCTCAAGTAAATAAATAAATAAATAACCAAAAAAAACACAAAATTTAAAAAAAAATGAGTTCCACCTGACTCTCAGAGTTCTCTGCTCATTCCTCCTTTCTCTCCTCTACCACTTGACCAAGCTAGCCCTGAGTTTTGGAAACTACCTGCTATAGGAACAGACTTCAAAGATCTCATTGCTCCAAGAGAGTTCAACAGGTGGTCTGGCTAGTCTGGTGAGGCCAGCCTTTTTCAGAATCTCCCCAAGGAGGCATATAAGCTCTTCCTCGTGTGCACTTCTCTCTCCTTGCCTTCTTCCTGACCTAAGATGCATGTCTGTTTTCCCGCTGCGTTTCTCTCTGTCTGCCTCTCTCTCTCCCACATGCACCTGCCTTTTCTTGCTGTCTCTCTCCTTTCTATTTAACCTCCTTCTCTCACTTGGCCCCTCTCCCTCCCCATCCAAAGCCCCGCCCCTTGCCCTCCTCCCAGGTCCAGCTTGGATTCTGAGCTCCTGTCCTCCACCCTTCTCATTCTGAACTGTGCTGTGCTCCCTCTTAACAGCGTCTTTGCTTTTGACCCCCGATCTAGTGTTCTCATTTCCCTCCTGTTCTCCAGCCTCTCCCACCTCTACAAAATCAACCTCAATCCCCCCCCTCACAGATCTGAGCCTCACTCAGTCCTCCATCTCCCACACCTGCCGTCAGTGGTGACGAAACCAGGATGGAGGCATTTCTGAGGCTGACTGCCTTCTTGGGCTTTCTCTCCTGCCCCTGCAGCCTTATACCCACCCCCATTGTTCCAAGGTCAGTCTGCCAGGGCACCAGGACCCCTGCTGTTCCTGCACTAAAACCCTCTGTTCTGAGTCTACTGACTTCATTCCCTAGGGCAAGGTCTGGGACCCCATGAAATTACAAAGATTTTGTATGGCAAAGGACACTGTGAATAAAGCAAAGAGGCAACCTACAGAATTGGAAAAAATCTTTGCCAGCTGTACATCTGATAGAGGATCAATATCTAGGATATACAAAGAACTCAAAAAATTAAATAAGAAATCAAACAAGCCAAATAAACCTGGGCTATGGAACTAAATAGAGAGTTCTCAAAAGAAGAAATAGGGAGGGCATATAAGCATCTAAGAAAATGTTCTACATCCCTAGTCATCAGGGAAATGCAGATTAAAACTACATTGAGGTTCCATCTCACTCCTGTCAGATTGGCTACCATCATGAAAACAAATGACCATAAATGCTGGTGAGGATGTGGAAAAAGAGGAACCCTTCCACACAGTTGGTGGGAATGTAATCTGGTCCAGCCATTGTGGAAATCATTGTGGAGGTTCCTAAGACAGCTAAAAATAGATCTACCATATGACCCAGATATAGCACTCCTAGGCATATATCCTAAGGACTCATCTCATTATCTTAGAAATACTTGCTCAACCACGTTGATTGCCGCTCAATTCACAATAGCTGGGAAATGGAACCAGCCTAGATGTCCCTCAACTGATGAGTGGATAATGAAGATATGGCACATTTATACAATGGAGTCCTACTCAGCAGTAAGGAAAAATGAAGTTATGGAATTTGCAGGGGAATGGATGGATCTGGAAAGGATTATACTAAGTGAGGTAACCCAGGCCCAGAAAGCCAAGCGTCGCATGTTCTCTGTCATATGTGGATCCTACCTACAGATGATCACTCTCCACTTGTGGTTTCCCTGTGTCCTCTGTCACCTTCTAGGTAGATTTCAAGAACTAGTGGGAACCACAGGTAGCCTTATTCTCTCCCCTGATCTACTTGACATAGCTTACTCCCTCAAATATCCTCCTGGTGCAGCCTAGCTCCAATGTTTGGTCTATAACGGGTCCCTCTCCAGGATACGTCCCACATACAATAGCAACAAGGCAATCTCTCTCTTCCTCCCCTCCCACCTGATCTGCTTTCAGAGGCTCACTCATCAGTCCACATCTCACCCCATTCTAACCCAAAGGAGGCCTAAGAGCTACTGCCTGCAAACACAGTGAGAAACTGCGAAGTTCACACTACTCTTGCCATGTGGAGAACGGCACGTTAGGCTGTCCGAGCTCCAAGTTGCCCTGGCAGCCCCAGAACCCAACGGCTGCAAGACAAGCAAGCATGCGGGGGCTCTCAAGCCAGCGCTGTTTGTTTTTCGTTATTCAAAGCCGTATCTACTAAAGGCCCTGATAGAGAATTCTTAGGCCTGATAGCTTAAAACTTCAAAATCAGTTAATTTCTTAAGTTCTTTCATGTGTGAATATGATTTTCAATTGTTCAAGGTGTTTCAAATGTTGCTCAAATACTAGTTTCTTATACTTCCTACCTTACCCCTAAGCCGGATCTTCATAATTCCAGAAATTTCAATTAACTGTTCTTGTCCAAGCTATAAATGACTTCTTCCTTTCTACAGACTTTTTATTCCCCCAGTTACTGCCTATGCTTGCTACTATTTTTGTTGTTGTTGTTGTTTTGTTTTATGAGGTAGGGTCTCACTCTAGCCCAGGCTCACCTGGAATCACTATATAGTCTCAGGGTGGCCTCAAACTCACGGCAATCCTCCTACCTCTGCCTCCTGAGTGCTGGGATTAAAGGTGTGCACCACCACGCCTGGCTTAGCTACTATTTTTAACCTTAACTATAGAGCTCCTATTATATGTCACATTTAAATGTTATGTCACATACAAAATTATACATACATGCCAGATCTTAGGGGCTCTGCCAGTTATCTCTCTCCTGAAGAGCTGCCTCCCTGCCTATTTAGCGTCATCTGTAACAGACCTTAGGAGAAAGCCTCCTGGTCACGTGGGACCACAGCTTGCCATGTGCACAAAATGCAGTGTGATGTTCGGCCAAGAGAACCCAGAGCTGAGGCTCCCAGCAGCCACACCTGTGTCTCCAGAACTTCAGCTATGGGCTCCAGCATCTACGGAGGGCCCCGTGTTCCACGTCCAGAGCCAAAATTGCCTTGGGGCTTTAGAAGCCTTTTAAAATAGCCAGCTTATCATCTCTTGTGTAAGGCTTGGCATCTCTGTTCACTTGATGCCCTTTGTTCTGGGTTGTAGTTCTCCTACCTGTGATGCTGTTGGGCTCAACCTGTGCATGGCATTGCTCTTTCCTCCGAGATAGAACTCGCTTCCCGTGAGCTAGGGCTCCTCATGCTCGCTGAGACTCTTCTGCTCTCCAACAAGGACCAACACCGCTCTGAGGATGACGATCCAGTCATACCTGCCTACTTACACAGTCCATTTCAGCAGGTCCACTACCGCTCCGTAAATAACCATTTTTTATTCTTTAAACAATTTTTTTACTTATTTATTTGTAAGGAGAGAGAGAGAAAGAATGGGTATGCCAAGGTCTTTTGCCACTGTGAATAAACTTCAGATGTATGTGCCACTTTGTGCATCAGCCTTTACATGGGTGCTGGGGAATTGAACCGAGACACCTTTAACCACAGAGCCATTTCTCCAGCCCTATTTTTTTCATTCTTATATTCATAGGTGCCTCTTTAGTTTTTTGATAACTTGACTCATCCAGACTACCCCAGAATACTATGTGGAATTCACAATCTAGCTGATGCTTCTAGCTCAACTCTGACTCATTTCAGCTCAAAGAAGTTCAAGATATGATCTCAACACCCTTGAACCCACGAGACTTCCTCTTCCACTCTCTCCCTTCCAAAAATTGCAAATATCCTTTACCTCTTCTTTTTTTATATGAACAAAGATGCTGGGCTGTTAAGAGTTTCAAAGTTCTCTGCCAGTTCCCCCTCTCTCTCCTACCACATGGCCAAGCCAGCCCTGCAGCTTTGATACTACCTGCTGCAGAAACTGAGACTTCAAAGGTCTCATTGCCCCAAAAAGATCAACTGGTAGTCTAGCCTGACTAAAGATATTCAACATGTAGGGGCTGGACTGATGGATTAGTGGTTAAGGTGCTTTTCCTGTGAAGCCTAAGGACCCAGGTTCAATTTCCCAGTACCCACGTAAGCCAGAAGCACAAGGAGATGTATGCATCCGGAGTTCATCTGCAGTGGTGGGAGGCCCTGGTGCATCTATTCTCTCTCTCTCTATCTGCCTCTCTCTCTCTCTCTCTCTCTCTCTTCCTCTCTCAAATAAATTAATACACAGATTCAGCATGTAGTTCCCAAAAATTCCAGGCCTAAGACTGCCAAGTTTGACTTCCCAGAACCCACATAAAAAGTTGGGTGAAGCTGGGCGTGGTGGCGCATGCCTTTAATCCCAGCACTGGGGAGGCAGAGGTAGGAGAATCACCGTGAGTTCAAGGCCACCCTGAGACAACATAGTGAGTTCCAGGTCAGCCTGAGCTAGAGTGAGGCCCTACCTTGAAAAAAAAAACAGCAACAACACAAAAAAGTTAGGTGAGTCACGCACAGCTGTAAACCAAGTCCATGAGAGGAGGGGAGATTGGAGAATTGCTGAAGCTTGCTGAAGGAAAACAGCTCTGGGATGAGCAAGAGATATGTCTTGGGGAAATATGCAGATGAACAATCTCAAGGAGATATGCAGAATGAGTGATAAGAGAAGGAAACCTGATGTTCTCCTCTGGCAGAAGTGCACACCACAGGCTGGAGAGATGGCTTAGCAGTTAATGTGCTTGCCTGCGAAGCCTAAGGACTCATGTTCGACTCTCGAGGTCCCACATAAGCCAGACTCACAGTGAGCAAGTTTGCAATGCCACACATGCACAGAAAGGGGCACATGCATCTAGAATTTGATTACAGTGGCTGGAGGCCCTGGTATGCCAATTCTTCTCTCTCTCTGTTTCTCTCTCGTGTGCTTGTGCGCACACATGCATGCATGCATGAAAAAGGCCAGTCTGTTGGGCTTGCCTCAAAAAAAAAAAAAAAAGAATTGCACACCATGTGCATACATGACAAATCACACTCCACATACAATACCACAAACATACTCTTCACGCACAAAAAAATAATATGCTCTTTTCATTGATACAATATACCACAGAGTAGATGCCAGATCAATACATTCATTTTGTTTTTAGGTTTTTTTGAGGTAGGGTCTCACTCTAGCCCAGACTGACCTGGAATTCACTGTGTAGTCTCAGGCTGGCTTTGAACTCACAGCCATCCTCCTACCTCTGCCTCCCGAGTGCTGGGATTAAAGTCATGTACCACCACGCCCAGCTAACACATTCATTTTTAAGTTGAACCAAATTCTACCACAAAGATGTCCCCTAAGACATTTGCGTTCCCCATGCATGTTCAGCTTACTTCTGATCTTGTGCTATTTTTATTATTGTCATTATGGTCATTTACCTAAAATTCTCTGAGCAAACTTGACCGCTTCTTCAACTGGATCTGAGTTGACAACTGCATCCACAATACCAAGCTTGAGGGCTTCACCTGCCAAAACATGTCTTCCTGCAACAAAGAGAAATAAAGCAAATCAAAGAACAATGAGAGGACAAACAAGAGCATTGGTCTCTCTAGCAGGGAAAGCCATCTTTCCTGGATAAAAACACCCATTATTAAGTAAGACCATCTCATCTCCTGGGGTGAAACACATTGCAGATGGGGACAGGAAACTTGGATTTAAGCTGAAGATCTAATTGTCACTGTTTGAGTGACCATGGGGAACTGTGTTAGGATCCTAATTTTCTCATTGCTAAATAGGGACAATTAAGCTTACCATAATAATCTTGAGTCCTGAGTGAAAATAATATGGTCTCTATGTTCTGTAAAAACCTGAAGAGGGGCTAGAGAGAAGGCTCAGTGAGTCAAGTGCTTGCCACAGAAGCATGAGGGCCCAAATACAGAGTCACACCACCACGTAAAATGGTGTGGTGGTGGCAATGTGCCTGTAACGCCAGTGTTGGGGAGGCAGAGACAGAGAGCTAGTGGGGTGTGCTGGCTAACCTGTCTAGCCAAATTCATGAGCTCCAGGTTCAGTGAGAAACCCTGTCTCAATAAAGAAAAAATTAGGTGTGATGTAATCAAGTAAGACACCAACAGCCTCTGACCTCCACTCTAAAACACACATGAACACCCACAAGCACACATGTCCAAACATTTATTACCTTCCCTGTCAGATCTAAAAAAAAAAAAAGGGGGGAGGGGGAAGCCAGGCGTGGTGGCACATGCTTTTAATCCCAGCACTCGGGAGGCAGAGGTAGGAGGATCATCTCGTGAGTTCGAGGCCAGCCTAAGACTACATAGTGAATTCCAGGTCAGCCTGAGCAAGAGTGAAACCTACCTTGAAAGAAAAAAAAATAGGGTCACAAATTTTCCTATTCCCCAACACATTTTAATGTTTGTAAAATTTAGTTTATGCAAACATTTATACATGCATAGTGACTTCTTCCTGTATGCCATACTTCATTTTCCTTTCTATTTTTCTTTTATAAAGTAAAATGTTTCATGCTCTTTGAAAAAAAAATATGTACATATATACATACATACATACACACACACACACACACACACACACATATATATATATTGATTTTACGCATCCTCTTATGAATTCTACATTTCTTTTTTTTTTTTTTTTTTTTTTTTTTTTTTTTTTTTTTTTTTTTTAGTTTTTCGAGGTAGCGTCTCACTTTGGTTCAGGCTGACCTGGAATTCACTATGTAGTCTCAGGGTGGCCTCGAACTCTCGGTGATCCTCCTACCTCTGCCTCCCGAGTACATTTCATTCTTAAAGTAGTTCATATTCCAGGAGGAAAAGGTAGGAGGATCACCTTGAGTTTAAGGCCACTATGAGACTACATAGTGAATTCCAAATCAGCCTGGGCTATAGTGAAACCCTACCTTGAAAATCAACAACAAAAAAAGTTAGTTCACCTTCTTGTGGTTAGAGAGAGAGTTCAGTGTTTAGGTGTATTTCCTGAGCACGTATGAGGACCTGAGGGGAGCCTGAGCCTGCCAAGTTCAAGTCTCCAGGACCCACATAAACACCTGTCAGGGTCATGTGCAGCTGTAACTCTAGTCTCAGGAGAGAAGAAGCCTGGCAGAGTTTATTAAAAATAAATTTTTAAAAAAACTGCAAGAGCTGGATGGATGGCTTAGTGGTTAAGGCACTTGCCTGTGAAGCCAAAAGACCCAGGTTCAATTCCCCAGGACCCACGAAAGCCAGATGCCCAAGGTGGTGCGTACATCTGGAGTTCAGTTACAACAGCTGAAAGCCTGGAGTGCACATTCTCTCTTTCTCTTGCTCTCTCTCAAATTAATTACTTGATTAACTAAATAAAAACTGCAAGCTCAGAGACCAATAAGGAATTCCAGTTCAAACAGGTACAAAAGGCACATAAATGTGCACAACACACACATGCACAAAAAAAAGGGGGGGCTGGCAAGATGGCACAGTAGTTAAAGATACTTGCTTGCAAAGCCTGCTGGCCCAGGTTTAACTCCCAAGCCATCCGTAAAAGAGTGGACACAAAAGGTGACAAAAGTGTCTAGCACGTGTTTACAGCAAGAAACCCTGGCATACCCATACACACAATCACAAATATAATTTTTTTTTAAGTTTACATTCTTTAAAATGTAGTTATTTCTCTATGTATTATAAAATGTACTTTTTTTTTCTTTTGGGGGGAGCACTGTTCCTGTCTCCTCTCGAGCAGAAGCTCTGTACCTTCCTTCTCTTAAGCACTCCCATCTTGGTTTCCAGTTGGTATTTTCCAGAATCCCTTCTTGCTTCCTCTTGGATAAGAGTTCTTAATTCCTTCCTTCTCTTAAGTTCTATTATAATCTCTGTAATAAAATCTTACTAAAATTTAAGAAATAAAATGTAGTTAAGCTATATCATCTTCTGAGCACGCTGTATGTATTAACTTATTTAATTTCAATATATCACCAAATGGCAGATGATACTATTGTCCCACACTAGTGAGAAATCTAAGGAGCAAAAAGGAAAAATCACTAGCTAATAAAGCGAAATTAATTATAATTGCTTGGCATGAATTGCTGTCTATGTTCCTTCTTCCAACCTTATCTAAAATGAAAGTAGTTTTGTTCTTGTTTTGGGCATTGTTGGGTATCAAATCCAGGGCTGGCCTCACACATGCCAGGAAAAGAGCCCTTGTACTGCGCCAGACACCAGGCGCTCTCCTCTGGCCTCCACACACATACCTGTGCACACACACTGCACATGCACACACAGGTAAAATAAGTAAATGAATAAAATTTCTGAACTAGATCTAAACGATGCTCCACATGTGAAGACCAGGGTCGGTGAATATTCACTTCAAGCAAAGTACAGCCCTAAAGATAAAAACCAGCTTCTCTGCATTTTCGTATCATGGTCTCACATTGCATTGGATCTCCATGGTAAAACCTGGCAAGGTGCTATTTTTAATATTTTTTAAAATTTATTTGACAGAAAGAGAGAGAGAGAGAGACAGACATACGGTGCGCCAGAGCCTCGAGCCACTGCAAACGAACTCCAGACACATGTGCCACCTTGTGCGTCTGTCTGGGGAATCAAACTTGGGTACTTTGGCTTTGCAGGCAAACGCCATAACAGCTAAACCATCCCTCCAGCCCCCTGATAAGTTCTCAAGGAAGGAATTATTTGTTTTACAGATGAGAAAATTTAGAATCAAAGAGGTTAAAGCATCCTCTTAAAATGGTGGGTAGTCAGTGACCAAACCAGGATTTGTTTAGATGCTAGTCCGACTCTTCATAGTGATCAAGACAGCTGCTGGCAGTTTCCACTGACCTGAGGTAATTAAGTCAAGAGACATAGGAATTCCAATGAGTCTGGGGAGAAGCTGAGTCCCTCTTGCTCCAGGAAGAATTCCTAGTGTAACTTCCGGAAGGCCAACACGAGCCTAGGAGAGATTGAAGTTAGAAAAGCCATTGCAAAGAGATAATAGGAGTAGACTGAAGCAGGCAACCCCAAGGATTTCCTGTACTACACAAAACATTGTTTCACTGAACTCAGCAAGAGTTTCCACAGGACAAATCAGTATTTGCATTTCATCAACAGCAGCAGCAAAGATGTGCCAAGTTCTCCTGCTCAAACACACCCTTAACTACTGCTGGCATATTGTTTCTTTGACTGCATTACAGCCTGCTTCAGAAAACAACAACAGCCTCTACCAGCAGTTATCAGGGTCCCTGCTAGAGCCAGGAAGCACATGAAGGCAAGACAAAACTCAGAGAATATTGGCAAATTGTAATATTGAAATAGGAATTTTTTTTTCCCATCTCGACTATACAAAGAACTTTTATAACTTAGCAATGAAAGGCCAATTTATTAATAATGGGTCAATGATCTGAACAGATTACCTTCCACAGCAAGAATACAAGTGGCAAATAAACACATGCAAAGATGCTCAACATCATTAGCCACTGGGGGACGCACATCTAAATGACAATGAGGCCCAAGCTGACATCTGCCAGAATGAACACACAAGCAATGGAAGCTCGCCGACCGCTGAGCAGCAGTGCTGGGCCTGCTCAAGACCTGTGTGCTGGTGTCCTCGGCCGTCCCCAACGCACTCATGTGCTCTGAATGCTTGGTCCACAGCCGATGGCAATTTTGAGGTGCAGCTTTGCTGGAGCAGCTGCGTTGTTAGGTGGGTGGAGGGGGCAAGATCACTGGCTAGAGTTGAGGTAACTCTCTTGCTGCTGTTTTCCCCCTGCTACTGACAAGGAGGTGACTTCCAGCCTTGGCTCACGCCATGCTTTCCCCTGCCGTCAAGCAGCCTCCCCTGGATAGCGTAGCCAAAATAAATACTTTGCTGCCATCAGCAGCTTTTGGTCAGATGTTTCATTCCAGCCATAAGAAGGTAAGCGCCACCAGCTCTTAACCAGCAAACTAGCCATCCAAACAGTCAGGTCCAATGCTTATTTATTTATTTATTTATTTATTGTTTTGTCAATGCTTATTTATGACTGTATCTAGAAATTTCCATAAGAAAGCTTCCGGGCGCCGCCCCTCCATGGAGGCCCAGTGCTTACCTCTGCGTGGGCAATGCGATAGTGACAGCCCAGAGCCAGCTCCAGTCCCCCTCCTAAAGCCACGCCTCGGATGGCTGCCACCACTGGCTTCTCATACCGTTGTATCTCGTCCACTACAACTCCAAAAGAAATGCCAGGGGACGACCTGCTGAAGCTACTGATATCAGCACCTAATGGACCAAGATCAGGACAGAAGAGGGCTCAGAAGGATGTGGGCTTTGTCATTTAATACAAAGGGTCTTGATTACTCTTAAGAAGGCTCAGACCCCATGGGACCAGGAGATACTATGTTCTTAGCCTGCGGGCAGAAGAAAGGAACAAGTAGCTTAGAAAACAGGGAAAGGAGCAACACCAGCTCTTTGTCAGGAGATATATATGTGATCTGTATTTCCCAATGATGGACAGCAACTCTCATTTTAGGGAAATTTAAAAGCTCGGAGAAGGGGAACGGGACTCTGTACAAGATCATCATTCTGATATCAAGTTATTCCTTCACATTTTGGGGGTGATATTATTTATCAACTCAGTCCACAACAATTTAGCCCCATTTCTTTTGTTAAGAGTACAAGTCATCGCAATATAAAACATCGTGGCGAAACCCATATTTGTGAGTTATCTCTTAGCCAACTAGCTTAAAGTGTTAATAAGACTTTTTAATAAGCAATCAAACATTGTTTTTGCTTTTCTGGGCTACTAAAATGACACAGGCATTATGAAAATTTAAAACCTGTACAAATACTTTTAAAAAGGATCACCAACATGTGGCCATACGGAGATAAAGTAAATTTAATATTTTGATAATTTCTTAGTTTTTTCCCCATATACATTGTAAATGGCTTTGTGACCTTGAGTAAGTTATTTAATGTTTTGGTCTCGATATTTGTTTTTAATAACTGAGGTGAAAATTAAGTGAAAGTTTAATACATATATATGAACGTATATATCTTGCATATCTATGTCTCTACGTCTCTCTCTCTATATATATATATATATATGTGTGTGTATATATATAATATCATATGAATCTTTTCCCCTGGGGAGACAAACACATGTCTATTCACCACCCACCCACCCCCCGCCAGGTAGGGGCACAGATGCCAGACCAAAGCATGATTG
The DNA here is from genome assembly GCA_036346955.1 of Dipus sagitta. NCBI lineage: Eukaryota > Metazoa > Chordata > Mammalia > Rodentia > Dipodidae > Dipus > Dipus sagitta. The sequence goes on from CM070773.1 coordinate 40,066,501, forward strand.
CAGCAAAACAAGTTTTGGTGAACCAATGTGTTTATTGTGGTTACTTACAAAACAGGGTGAGGGGTTCCTTATAGGAGTGATTCAAAGGCAACTTATATCATCCAAAATTCCACCCCAGTACAGGTGTCACCTCACGGAAGCTGGCTGCCTGCGACACTGGCTGGCAGTTCTGCTGTCCCGAGAGTCTCCAGGACACCACAGGACTTGCACGCGGCCCCCTGTGGGAAGCTCAGCCGGGAAGAGGGTCTCCTCCCAAGCAGTTAACTTCTATATAATCTTAGGGAGGGGTACTGCAACCTTTCCCAGACTTATTGACCTCCTGAGTCCCTCTACCCTTCAGGAGCGAATGTTTCATTTCACAGAAGATTGATAGACAGCACTGGTCAGAGTCTGCCCCTCAACAGCTGTTTTATGCTCCTATAGCCTTGGAAAGTGGTAGTGTGACCTTCTAAAGTATCGACTCTCCTAGACTTTTTGACTTCTTGGCTCTTCCCTCCATGAGGGAGTACTGCAATTTGGAGGTTTCACTCTAATGTAGGCAGACTTGGAATTCACTCTGCAACCCAGGCTAGCCAAGAACTCATGAGGATCCTCTTACCTCAGCCAACCAAGTGCTGGGATTAAAGGCATGTGCCATCAGGCCTGGTTTAATATATATATATTTAACAGGGAGAACACACTGTAAAACTTTATTTGGGGGACGGTTCAGTGGGTAAAGTGCTTGTCATGGGAGCATGAGGACCTGATTGTTAGGATCCCTAACAATCACATACAATTTCAAGCATGGTGGCATGCACCTGTAATCTCAGCACTGGGAAAGTGGAGAAAAGAAGGTCCCTAGGGCTTACTGGCTAGCTAGTCTAATGGAATCTGTGGACATCCAGGTTCAGTGAGAGCTCTTGTCTCAAAAAATAAGATGGAAGGAAGACATCCAGCATTGCCCTCTATACACACGTGCACATACCAGCACATCCATATGTCCCCATACACACATGAGCATGCATATACACACATACACATGCAAAAACAACCCCAGCTTTGTTTTGGATTTTCCTGTCTTCGCATGATAGTACATACAGTTAGTAAGCTTCTTCTCAAAAGCATTATCTACTTTTTTTTTTTTATTTTAGAGAGAGACAGAAAGAAAGAGAGACAGACAGACAGAATTGGCACACCAGGGCCTCAGCCACTGTAACTGAACGCCAGACCCTTGAGCCACCTCGTGGGCATATGTGACCTTGCACTTGCCTCACCTTTATGCATCTGGCTTACATGGGATCTGAAGAGTTGAACATGGGTCCTAAGGCTTTGCAGGCAAGCGCCTTAACCACTAAACCGTCTCTCCAGCCCATTGTCTCCTTGTTGAAAACAGTAAGCTTGGCATAAGTTTAAAATTAAATTATTTCATGGGCTGAGAGTATAGCTCAATTATAGAGTGCTTACATAGCACACACAAAGCCTTGGGTTTTATTTCCAGAAACATGATTTTTTTAAGAAGTTATAAAAATCAATTTCAGGACTAGAGATGACTTGGTGGTTAAAGACACTTGCTTGCAAAGCCTGCCAGCTTGGGTTCAATTCTCAACCACCCACTTAAGCAAAACTCAAAAAGTAGAAGAAGTGACTGATGTTTGTTAACAATAGAAAGTGGCTCTGGCACATGTGTGCACACACATGTACACATATACAAGGTAATAGTTTTTTTAATATTTATTTATTTGCAAGGAGAGAAAGAGAGTATGATAGACAGAGACGGAGAAAGACAGACAGAGAGAAAATGGGCATAGCAGGGCCTCTAGTGAATACCAGATACATGTGCCACTTTGTGTATCTAGCTCTATGTGGGTGCTAAGGAATCAAACCTGGGTCTTTAGGCTTTTCAGGCAAATGGCTTAACCACTTAGTCATCTCTCTAGCCCCCAAGTTAATATTTAATATTTTTTTTAAAAAATTTCAGGTTCAGCCTGTTTATCTACTTCTTTTCTGTGTTTTTAAAATTATTATTATTACCTGCTCCTTATTTAGCATCACTGGCGATGTTTTCATTCTGTTCTCTCCAACTCATTATATCTGACCTTTGAGTCCAGTACCTTTGTTGCTTTTAAGAATCCTTTGGGTGCCAGAGAAATAAGAACAATTCTAATTTGAGCCTCAGGTTCACATTCCCATAGCTTTAGACTGGGATGGCTTTTCCTGAACATTTAGTGGATAATTTACTGGTACTAAGTAGTTCCACGTTTTGTTCTCATTTAATTATCCTAAGATCTTGGTTCAACAGTGTGATCACCTCCATTTTACAAATAAGAAAAGCTATACTTTTGAGATATTAACTGACTAGAAAAGACAAATAAAATGATAATTATTCATACACTAGGGATTTAAATTCCAGAACTTTGACTATGAAGCCCAGTTCGTAAGTGTTAGCCTTCTGTTTATCCCACAAGGTGAGTATTATCGTGTCTGCTTAACAGAAGCCAAGGCACACTGCCCACCACTTGTGTGGACTTTGAGGATCCAAACTATGATCCTAATGCTTGCACAACAAACTACCCCTGAGCCATCCCTTCAGCCCAAGACATGTCCTTTGTATACCTAGTTTACTAACTTTTTTATCTTTAATGTATGTCAAATATTACTGCAGTTTCTCCTGCATCATTAAAATACTTAAATGATAGTTCTATTTATTAATCTTTTTTTTTTCTTGTTTAGTTTTTGTTTTTCGAGGTAGTGTCTCAGTCTAGTCCATGCTGACCTAGAATTCACTAAGTAGTCTCAGGGTGACCTTGAACTCACAGCAATCCTCCTACCTTTGCCTCCTGAGTGCTGGGATTAAAGGCGTGCACCACCACACTTGGCTATTTATTAATATTTTTAAAGAATGTATAACATTGGCAGGTGTGGTGCTCATGCCTTCAATCCCAACACTTTAGGAGGCTGAGGTAAGAGGATCCCTATGTGTTCAAGGCCATCCTAAGACTACATAGTGAGGTCAGCCTGGGCTAGAGAAAAACCCTACCTTGAAAAAACAAAAACAAAAGCTCCAGATGTCTTCAAGTAGAACACATATTTCCCCATTTTGGGGTACGGTGTTCTACATATGGCCATTAGTCAAGTTTGAGCAAGGTTGCAAGACCTCTCCCTAAGATTACATAAAGGTTAAGCACGTGCTCAGTAAGAACTCTTTGAAAGTTGTGCAGTGTGATGGAGAGGAGCCGCCTCCGTGAGTCGCCGTCTATGTTGGGGTGGGCTTCTCAGTGATGCAGCTGCCTTTGAGTCGTGCATTGCTCCTGTAAGCATTCCCCACCTGCTCTATAAGGAACTCCAATCAACTCATTGGTTCACCAAAAGTGGTTTTGGTGCAGTCATACTTTGGTCTGTCATCTGAGCCCTGACTGGGGTGAAGAGTTGTGTGTTCCCATCTCCCCAGGGAAAAAGTTTCACATGACACACTACCATGTTCTTTTTCATTAATAAATAATTTCCATAGTACTGATAAATAACAGGCAAGGTAATTGTTAATTATTATGATTCATATTTTTATATTAATTTCTTGTCCTTGTTCCAATACTTGTGTCCTTTCTGGCTACCATTAACAAACACAGAATGTCTCTGATATGGTAAAATTCACATGGCCATTAGGTAAGGTTGGGTCAAATCTTTAATCCCAGTACTCAGAGCCTGAGGTAAAAGAATCACCATGATTTCAAGACCAGCCTAGGCTACAGGGTGAGTTGCAGTCAGCCTGGCCAGGAGACCCTGCTTCAAAAAAAGAAAAAAAAAAAAAAAAAAGACTGGGCTGAAGAGATGGCTTAGCAGCTAAGGCACTTGTCTGTGAAGCCTAAGGACCCAGGTTTGATTCCCCCATACCCGCATAAGCCAGATGCACATGGTGGAATATGTGTCTGGAGTTCATTTGCAGTGGCTAGAGGCCCTGGCATGCCATTCTCTCTCCCTCTCTCTCTCTCTCTCTCTCTCTGCCTTTTTTCCTCTCTCTCTTTTAAATAAGTAAATAATAATTAAATATATTTTTTAAAAAACTAAAACAGGGCTGGAGAGATGGTTTAGCAGTTAAGATGCTTCCCTGCAAAGCCAAAGGAACCAGGTTCAATTCCTCAGGACCCATGTAAGCCAGATGCACAAGGTGGCACATGTGTCTGAAATTCCTTTGCAGCAGCTGAATGCCCTAGTGTGCTTGCTCATGCTCTCTCTCTCTCTCTCTCTCTCTCTCTCTCTCTCTCTCTCACACACACAAATAAAATTAAATTAAAAAAAAACTAGCAAACAAATTTTCACATAGCCCTCATTTCCATGTGGCTTCTGTTAGTGTTCAATATATTCATGTGGGGCAGGGAAATGAGGTTCTACACCAGTTAATAAATCGCACCTCTGATGCTTTTGTCATATCTATGCATCTTCACATAACTGTCCAACAAAGCAGTGCCACAGCCACTGAGATGCAGCCCAGCAGAAGGAAAGTGAACTCCACCCCCAAGACACTGTTGGAATTAAATAGTAACACTTCCAGAAGATCCTCGGTGTACAGGCATTGCACAAGGACCCTCAGGTCAGGTGTCTCATTTAACCTCACCCGGACGTAAATGTTCTCCAAAGGCCCAACGAAATGCCAATGAGATGAAGGCCACAGTCCTGTCTGGGCTTTCCACTCTGTCTCATATCCATCACCCTCATTACATTTTTATCCACAGGGACAGCAAATGCTCTGTGGATCATTCTCTGCTGGGTTCTAGTGCTATGGGAGAGGTTAGACATAGTTACCTGCACAGAACTTCTCATTTGCTCCACAAACCACAATGGCTTTTATTGTATGGTCTGACATAGCTTTCTGTAGTCCCTCTCTGATTCCATTGACTACAGCCAAGCTAAAAGGAAACAATTATATGAAGAAAATTAGTCAACATCAACTTTTAACATTTTAGTTTTTTCTTTCACTAATAATGAAAAATTGAATACACACATGACAGGTAAAAAATAGCAGATACTGGGCTGGAGAGATGGGTTAGCAGTTAAGCGCTTGCCTGTGAAGCCTAAGGATCCCGGTTCGAGGCTCGATTCCCCAGGACCCACGTTAGCCAGATACTAAGAGGGCGCACGCATCTGGAGTTCATTTGCAGTGGCTGGAAGCCCTGACACGCCCATTCTCTCTCTCTCTCTCTCTCTTTCTTTCTCTCTCTCTCTCTGCATCTTTCTCTGTCTGTCTCTCTCAAATAAATAAATAAAAATAAAAACAAAAAAATAAAAAAATAGCGGATACTTATCACTGAAACTTTCATTTGTTTGATATATGACTGAGGTCAGTGATAACTATCAAGCAGCCATCTTCTAGGATGCTGATATGAGATAAATTAACTTGATCTTACTTAATTACCCATTATTGTGAGTTTTCTGTATGTGACAGCCTAACTTAATCCTGCCAAATGTGGGGGCGGGGAGCAAGGGAAAAAAGAAACACCAGACAGGCACCTCAAGAGATTTTGCCCAGGGTCAGTACATGGAGGAGTCATCCACAGGAAAGACAGCTAAAAGCTGGAGAAATGGCTTAGCAGTTAAGGCACTTGCCTAAGGACCCAGGCTCAATTCTCCAGAACCCACGTTAGCCAGATGCACATGGTGGCACATGCATCTGGAGTTTGTTTGCAGTGGTTAGAGGCCCTGGTGTACCCATTCTCTCTCTCTCTCTCTCTCTCTCTCTCTCTCTCTCTCTCTCTCTCTTTATATTTTTATTTATTTGTTTATTTGACAGAAAAAGAGGGAGAGAGAATGGGTGCACCAGGACCTCCAGCCACTGCAAACGAACTCCAGACACATGCTCCCCCTTGTGCATCTGGCTAACGTGGGTTCTGGGGAATCAAACCTGGGTCCTTTGGCTTTGCAAGCAAGTACTTTAGCCGTTAAGCCATCCCTCCAGCCCTCTCTCTCTCTCTCTCTCTCACATACACACACACACACAAAAAAAAAATCAATAAAAATAAAATATTTTCAAAAGAAAAGATAGCTAAATCCAAGATGGATGACTACCACAAAGGAACAAAATGTACGCCTGAGGTAGATTCTCTGGATCTGTCTTCACGTGAGATGGAAAGGCTCAGGACAGCGATGGAGCAGAAGGGGCCCCAGTCATAAACACCACATTTGCCAATGAGAAGAGGATTAACCTGCCAACGCATAAAGAAGGAGGAGGACCTAGGAAAATCAGCAAGGAACGCTGGAAGGAAGAATGATAGCAGCCAACTATAATCAGTTATGCTTGGAATTAGAATTCTATGTATTCTAGGTAAAATTTCAATTCTTTTGTATAGAGGAAAAATAAGTTTCAAAGCTGACAGAACAAACATCTATAAAAGGCATGTTAAGGGCTAGAGAGATGGCTTAACGGTTAAGGTGCTTGCCTGTGAAGCCTGAGGACTCACATTCAACTCTCCAGGTCCCACATAAGCCAGATGCACAGTGACGCAAGCATGCAGTGTCGCACATGCACACAAGGGGGAGCATGCATCTGGAGTTCGACTGCAGTGGAAGGAGGCCCTGGTGCACCAGTTCTCTCTCTCTCTCTCTCTTTCTCTCTCTCTCTCTCCCTCTCTGTCTCTCTCTCTCTCTTTCTCCCTCTCACATTAAAAAAAAAGTCATAGCCTGCTCTTGTCTGGATAAATGCATATATTACTCTCACCAAATTGCCCTGAGAGCACTATACTTAATGTTCATATTCATATATTAATGCTACTCTCACTTCTGGTTAGAGAAGCTTCTCTTTTCAGATGGCGATGACCACTGGGATGACCCAAAAGGCAACATGGTGCTCAGAAGAACAGACGGAGGAGTGTCCAGCACTGAAACATCTCACACCCTCCAAGGCTCACGGTCCATTATGGAAGAGGCTGAGGAAAGAATGTAAGAGCCAAAGGTAGGGTACCACTCCTTACATACAACTGTCCAGATAGAATTTGGCCTCGATATCCAAGACCTTGCAGTGCCTAGCAATACCTACACAAGACCCTCATAACAGGAGAAAAAGATGATGACATCAAATTAAAATAGAGACTATTGGAGAGAGGGAGGGGATATGACAGAGAGCAGAGTTATGAAGGGGAAAGTGGGGGAGGGGAGGGAAACACCATAGTTTGTTGTTTGTAAGTATAGAAGTTGTCAATTAAAAAACATATTTTTTTTAAAAAAAAGTCATGCTGGGCTGGAGAGATGGCTTAGTGGTTAAGCGCTTGCCTGTGAAGCCTAAGGACCCTGGTTCGAGGCTCAATTCCCCAGGACCCACGTTAGCCAGATGCACAAGGGGGCATATGTGTCTGGAGTTCGTTTGCAGTGGGTGGAGGCCCTGGCGCACCCATTCTCTCTCTCTCTCTCTCTCTCTCTCTCTCTGCCTATTTCTCTGTCTTTCACTCTCAAATAAATAAATAAATAATAATAATAAGTCATGCTAAGACCAACAATGAATTGAAACCTGATACCTTACCTATGGACAATAATTACCTTTGACTGACTGACTTTTCACCTGTTAACCCAAGTCAAATCATACAAAAAGTCCCACTCTTGAGTGGTAAGTGGAAATCAAAGAAACAGAATCTGAACCATTATATAATAGTGAGAAGTCCAAAAGGCGTATGTACCTGTCCTTTGGTTTGTGTGGTATTGGTTGAGGATGACCTACCCCCGTCCACAAGTGTACCAAAATCTCCTGTGTTAAAGACCATCAGATAAAAACTGTAGTAGAAATACATGCTCTATACAAAGCAACATTTCTGAACTACTTAGAACAACCTAGAAAATACATGCTATGTGAATAGTTTGTATTGTCTAGTGTAGGGAATACTAACAAGGGAAAAAAGACTACATGCTCATTACAGACCAATATCATGGACATTATTACATTTTCTTTTTTTTTTTTTTTTTGGTTTTTTTTTTTGAGGTAGGGTCTCACTCTAGCCCAGGCTGACCTGGAATTCACTATGGAGTCTCAGGGTGGCCTCGAACTCACAGTGATCCTCCTACCTCTGCCTCCCAGTGCTGGGATTAAAGGCATGCGCCACCACACCCGGCTTACATTTTCTATCAATAGCTTAGTAGCAATGGGGAACCCAGGGATACCAGGACAAACAGTGTTTCCTCCTGGGCAAAGGACTCAAAATGGGCCAAAATGAGCTGAATAAGACCTTTGAGGAGAAGAGGACTGACCTTTCATATTCCAACCAACCCTTCCTATGACCGTATATATGTGTGTATGCATGTATTTGCAAAAGAGAGAGAGAGAGAGGTTGGTCATGCCAGGGCTTCTGGCCACTGCAAACAAACTCCAGGCACACTTGTGTATCTGGTTTTACGTGGGTACTGGGGAATTGAACCTGGGCCATCATGCTTTGTAAGCAAGCACCTTCAACCACTGAGCAATCTCTCTAACCCCCTTCTTATGACTTTTATTTATATTAAAGTGAATTTTTAAAAAATTCATAAATAGAAAAAGGTGAAAAGAAAAAGTGATAACCAATACAGATTAGCTTCACCAGGGCCCGCTAAATGAGGAGACCTCAGTCAGCCAGCAAAGTTAAGGGCACAGGGCCACTGCCTGGTGAGGAGAACAGGCCCTGAGAAGAGACTTAATCTGTACTGGCAATGTTTTTTGTTGTTTTGCGTTTGTTTGTTTGCTTATTTCACAAGAGCAGGCCTATCCTTTGAGGGGTTTTTTTTTTCTTTGATTTTTCAAGGTAAGGTCTCTCACTCTAGTCCGGGCTGGCCTGGAAAGCACTACATAGTCTCAGGGTGGCCTTAAACTCAGGGAGATCATTCTAACTCTGCCTTCTGGGTACTGGGATTAAAGGTGTGTGTCACCACATCCAGCAGGCCTATCCTTTGAATAGTTTAAAAAAAAAAAACGCACCTAAAGTTCACCAAATCAAACTTGTGTCAATTTTCCAAATAAAACAAAAAAAGAGAATAGACCAAATACATAAAGATAGGCTTGGTTTAAGGAAACTTTGTTTTCAGCCATATGTGTGTTTTCAGTTGCTAAGTAGAGCATGAGGTCCCTTATGTGTTGACAGTTAGACAAGCATGGAAGACACTGTTGTGGGAGATGGGCTAGAAACTGGGACATGTCCTACATTTATAAAGACTCTAGACTTTCACTGCACTAGAAGGAAACATGGTTGACTAAAGTAGCAATGAAGGACTTATATTCATTTGGAAGGAAAATAATCATTCAAATAAGAATCTCTAAAGCTGGAGAAATGGCTTCGAGGTTAAGATGCTTGCCTGCAAAGCCTAAGGACCCAGGTTCAATTCCCCAGTACCCATGATGCAAGCCAGATGCACAAGGTGGTGCATTTACCTGGAGTTCATTTGCAGTGGCTGGAGGCCCTGGTGCACTCATTCTCTTCTCTATCTGCTTCTCTCTCTCTCTCTCTCTCTCTTTCTCTCTCTCTCTCTCTCTCTCCCTCCCTCTTTCTCTGAAATAAATAAAATATAAAAAATTAAAAGTACCTCTCAGTAAGCTAGGAAGAGATAACTTCCATATAAAATTAGAAATAAAAAGGAAGGCAGAGCCGGGCCTGGTGGCACACGCCTTTAATCCCAGAACTTGGGAGGCAGAGGTAGGAGGACTGCTGTGAGTTCGAGGCCACCCTGAAACTACATAGTTAATTCCAGGTCAGCCTGAGCCAGAATGAGACCCTACCTCGAAAAACCAAAAGAAAAAAAAGGAAGGCAAAAAGGATAAAGTGAAAAAAATTGGAACCTATTACATTTATTGAACAAACTAGGATGTAATAAATCTCTTGGCTCGTTAGTATGAAGGATAACAAAAAAGGCCAGGGTTGGAGAGATGGCTTAGTGATTAAGGAGCTTTCCTGCAAAGCCTAAGGACTCATGTTCAACTTTCCAGGACCCACATAAGCCTGACGCACAAAGTGACACAAGCATGCAAGGTCACACATGTGCACAAGGTGGCATATGCTCTGGAGTTCGAATGCAGTGGTTGGAGGCCCTGGCGCACCAATTCTCTCTCTCTCTCTCATAAAACAGGCCAGTCTGTTGGGCTTGCCTCAAAAAAAAAAAAAAAAAAAAAAAAACCAACAACTAAAAAAAAAGGTCAGCCTGGGCTAGAGTGAGACCTACCTCAAAAAACAACAATAGCTGGGCAAAGTGGTATACACCTTTAATCCCAGTATTCAGAAGGCAGAAGTAGGAGGATTGCCATGAGTTCAAGGCCAGCCTGGAACTACAGAGTGAATTCCAGGTCAGCCTGGGCTAGAGTGAGACCTTAACTAGAAAAAAAATAATAATAATTAAAAAAAAAATCACAACAAAAATTTGTAAATCCCCTTAAAGCAGAGTAAAAAGAAAGTTCTGTAAATGCCATATTGTTCATATCATTAGCCATGAGTCACAATCTCAGGCAATAAAGGAAAAAATTGTGCTTTGTATGATAATTACCTTTCACCTGGTTACTTTTTACCCTGTGGCCTGGAGGAATTAATTAAAACCTTTTGCTTTGGACTGGTTAATTAGAAATCATGCCCAGTCATGAAAACAGACTGTGAACCATTGCATAATATTTAGAATTCCAAAGGGCATATGCAGCTGACGTAGGGAATTGGTTCTTGGACCACACTCCACAATATCAAGATCTTCATCTGTTGAAAGCCATTAGAAGAAATAGCGTACCTGTTGCATATCACATATGTCCACCATCATTTCTAGACTGCCCACTGACTGGAAATACTCTGGTAATAGTGATTTTACTGCATTGTTTAGGAAACCGTGAGATCTCTGTGCTCTATGACCTCTATGCTCAAGAGGGACCCAAGCATCATGAACAGAACAATATAAATATAAATATAAAATATATATATATATATATTATTTTTTGAGGTAGGGTTTCTCTCTAGCCCAGGCTGACTTGGAATTCACTATGTAATCTCAGGGTGTCCTTGAACTCACAGTGATCCTGCTACTTCTGCCTCTTGAGTGCTGGGATTAAAGGCGTGCACCACCACGCCTGGCTTAGAACTACATTTTCTATCCATGGGTGACTGAATGGCAGATAGTTGTGGGGAACTTGGGATATGGAAGGCCACTGTATTTCCCACTGGGTAAAGGACAGCAGTAAGGTATTGTGTCTCACCCCTGAAATCCCAGAACTTGGAGGGCTGAGGCAGGAGGATTATCAGCAGCACTTGGAAGGCTGAGGCAGGGGGATTGTTATGAGTTAAACAGAGTAAAACTGGTGAGGGCACTGCACAGTGTCTAGCACAAGAGCACATCTGTAGTTATTCTGTAGGAAGGAGTGTGCACATGCGCACTGTTAACAGTTTGCTCTGAGTTCCCCTCCACGTTCTATGTCATGCACAGCGCTCAGGAGGAGTGCGCGACACAGTGACCTTCGTGGATGGGAACCTCCCCTGCCGCACAGAGAGAAGATGGTGAGGGAGGGAAAACAGCCTCCTCGCCAGCCACTGGGAGAGGAGGTGACCAGGAGAAAAAAATGCCAACATCATAAATCCCAGAGACAAGACTGACCACGTGACCAGAGGGCCATGACAAAACTCTGAGATGACTGACCGCCTTCATGTGCCATCCCTATATAAGCTGCTGACCAAAGAGATGTGAGATGGATCTTTTAGATTAGCATTTGAATATTCTGAATAAAGCACAACTTACAGATTCAACTCCTGGTTTTTGTCTATGGGACAGGTGACACAGACTGCTTTCAAAACGTGTCTCAAAAATCCAAATCCAAAGAAAGCAACAACCAAAATATAAAACAAAAGGGTGGCCTCTAATTGGGCCCAAATTAGCCGATTAGTGTCACTGAGGCAAGGAACTTGCAATTCCCAGTCTATTCAACACCTCCTCTTTTACTTCTGTGTTTGGAAAGTTTTGGGAAAAGCCCATAAAGAGGAAAAACAGGGGTCTGGGGAGATTGCTCAGTGGGAAGAGCACTTGCAGCCCAAGCGAGGACCTCAGTTGGATCCCCAGCACCCACGTGAAAATCCAGGCGTGGCACACATGCCCGCAACCCCAGGCTGAGGAGGACACGGCCCACGAGTCAGTCAGTGTAGTCAACAGCAAGCTCGAGGCTCAGTGAGAGACCCTGTCTCCAGGAAACAGGATGGAAGATGTGCACAAGGACACAACATCACAAGATTCAGGTGTGTAAGAGGGACCGTGACTTGGCAGCACCGGAAATGTACCTTCTCCACAACACTGCCAGGTGTAGAGGAGGGAGTCTGAAAAGAAGACACTTCCTGTGTGCTGAGCACAGCTCCTCAGCTTCTTGGACCATGACAGGCATTGTATTTAACAGCTGTGGGTTTGTTGTTGCTGATGTTATTATTTTTGCTGGTTTTTTTCTTAAAGCAAATCTTATCAAGGGTCTGTGGGGATGGCTCAGAGGGTTAAAAGTGCTTGTTCAAATCTCATCAAGCCAAGTTTGATGCTTAGCACCACTATTTTTTCAAAAAGGGAAACAGAAGAAACTCACAGGTAAGTTTAGTTTCAAATATTTGAGTTCTCAGTTGTACAGCTTGAATCTATGCGTGCCTTCAGTTCTGATATGACATGAAATTTATCACTTTTTGGATGACGGGGGTAAAAAAAAATAAAAAGAAAGTCATTTTTCCTGAAGACGGAGCTACTAATCAACCTAGGTCCCACACTTATAAACAGTGTAACATTCATCTCAGTGCAAACAAACATGGCTGCCTAATCTTCCAATGGGGGATTTAAACTACTCTTTGGATAAACCCAAACATTATTAAAATAAGCACATCTCATTCAGCTAGGAGGAGATAGCCTCCCAAATACAATTAGGAAAGGGAAAGAGAAGGAAGGGAGGAAGGAAAAAGAGTACTAAAGGCCATATGGTTAAGACCAGCAATTGTAAGTCAACCTCAGGGAGTACAGAAGACACTTGCCTTTGTGTATGATAATTACCTTTCTCCTAGTTACCTTTCACCCCTTAACCTGGAGGAAATCCAGCGAAGCTCATTGGTTCTGACTGGTTAATTAGAAACCGAACATGATGATGAACACAGATTGTGAACCATCGCATAATACTGAGAAGTCCAGAAATGTCTATGAAGATGTTCCTCAGTATGTGGGGAACTGGTTATAAGACTCTCCATCTCTCCCAGAATTCCCAAATCCTCTTATGTTCAACTTCCTTAAGTTCAAGTGAAATAGTCTAGTTTCAGGGCTGGAGAGATTGCTTAGTGGTTAAGGAGCTTGCTTACAAATCTAAAGGACCCAGATTCAATTCTTCGCTACCCACGTGAGCCAAATGCACAAGGTGGCGCATTTATCCAGTTTCCTTACTGCAGCTAGAGGGCCTTGTGTGCCCATTCTCCCTCTCTCTCTCTCTCTCCCCCCTCTCTCTCCATCTGCCTCACTCTCTCTCAAATAAATAAATAAAAATAAAAATATTTTTGTAAGCCAGGTATGGTGGACACACGCCCTTAATCCCAGCACTTGGGAGGCAGAGATAGGAGGATCAATGAAAGTTCAAGGCCAGCCTAAGACTACATAGTGAATTCCAAGTCAGCCTGGGCTAGAGTGAGACCCTATCTCGAAAAAAACCAAAAAAGTAAAATAAAAAAAAATTTTTTAAGTCTAGTTTTAGAGCTGGAGAGATGGCTTAGCATTTAAGGTGCTCGCCTGCAAAGCCAAAAAGGACCTCAGTTCGATTTCCCGGTACCCACGTGAGCCAGATGCACAAATGTATCTGGAGTTCATTTGCAGTGGCTGGAAGCACTGGCGCACCCATTCTCTCTCTTTCTCACTCTGCTTCTTTCCCTCTCTCAAATAAATAAATAAAAATAAAATATTTTTTAAAGTCTAGTTTTAGATATGAATCATAATGTTATCATAGAGACAGTACATATGATACCCTATAAGTGTATAAATGCTATGTTAACAGTTATTATACTGCACTGGTAGTGCAATGACAAGAAAAAAAAAAAAGACGGTTATGACTACATTTCTATCCATGGTCAGCTGAATGACAGATGAGATCCCAAGGACTCAAAGGGCTAGCTGTATTCCTTCTGGGCAAAGGCTGGTCTGAAATTAAGTTAAAATTAGCTCAATCCGTCCCACTGAGAAGACGTTGGCTTTTCCCATTCCAACCAGTTCTTCCAGTTATATTAGAGGTCTTGTCGATTGTTGAAAACTCAAAAACAGGAAAAGGAAAATGATTCTGATACTGTTCTATTAGACTAAGCTGACTGAGAGGTCTACAGTCTCCTCCCAGCAAGACAAAGTCCACAGGAATTATTAAAAACACATTACTTTCACCCAACACTGTGCAGAGTGACATCCAGGGTGAGAGTGCATGCTGACAGAAACCTTCAGCTCCTCTCAGCAGAGCACGACTTTCCTTTTGGAAAAGTTACTGCTCTTATTTCGTGTTGGTGTTTGAACTAAAGTTCATCATATCAAGTTTTGGGGCTAAAACTAGGATTTCTTTTTTTCTGAACAAAGAAATAAAAGAGAAACTAGAATATGCCAAAACATATAGCATGTAAGGCTAGATTTGGTCTCAGGACACTGTTTTCCACGAGGTAGATTATAGTTAAAACAAGAACAGCTGGAAAACCATTGCTCTTTAAGCTATACCTAGTCATCAGCCATGTCTTATACCTATAGAGGGGTTGATATTTGTCAGAATGGAGCCAAAAATGGCTGGCTTCTCTGCGATGAAAGATTTTAACTGGTTAGGTAAAAAATAGAATTATTCAAATAAGCATAACTCAGATAAAATTATTACTTCCTACATAAAATTAGAATTAGGAAAGGAATGAAGGAACAAAAGAAGGAAATGGAGGGCAGGAGAGAGGGAGGAAGAGAGGGAAAGAAGGAAGGGAAGAAAGGAAGGAAATCAAAATATTAGGGCTGGAGAGATGGCTTAGCAGTTAAGACTCGTGCCTGCAACGCCAAAGTACCCAGGTTCAATTCTCCAGGACCCACCTAAGCCAGATGCACAAGGGGGTGCACACATCTGAAGTTCATTAGCAGCAGCTAGAGGCCCTGGTGCACCCATTCTCTCTCCCTCTCTCTATCAAATAAATAAATAAAAATGAACATTTTTTAATTCAAAATTAGGGAACCTGTTGAAGTTGGTAAACATAGGGATGCACACACCCTACTGAAAAAGTAAAGTTCAGAGGAAGACAGATAGGAAAGGCAGGGTCATATTTCTCACCAAGAGGAGAACAGCTGGATGAGACTGAAGTGTGTCCTGAGAATCAGGACCTACTGACAGGGGCTAGCTGCAGGCAGTAGTCACAAGAGCTAACTTATGTTATTTATATTGTATTGTACATTGTATGTTTATAGCCTCCATCTCATTCAACCTTCTGACAACTTTAACTGTTAGATAAATTACATTTCTTCTGGCAAGGTAGGGTGTGGTAGGTGAATAGGTTAAATGCCAGAAACATATCAGTTACCAGAAAATATCGGTGATTATGGATATTACACCAGGCTTTCATGAGAAATTATCCACTATGAGCAAAATCTCACCAGAATCCTAATAACCATTATTTCTTGTCAGTATGCAAGCACTCCAAAATCGATGTAGAATCATATTACCTACATTTTCTTTGTTAACACTTTATAGTGACTTCTCAGCACTCTGCCTAAGATCTGCCTAGAAAGATCAAATCTGATGACAGGATTTAAAAAAAAAAAAAACTGTTAAAATTACTAGGTTTCCTCATTCTAAATTTGCTGGTGAATTTTTTGTCATTTATTGACTTATTTATTTATTGACTTATTTGTTTCTGTTGCAGAGCGGGTCTGGATAGGTCAGAGCCTCCTGCGTCAGCCTCCCCACTGGTAGGATTATCATCTTTCGGGTTTTTTTGCTCCAGGAGCACATGAGGAGAATTCCCACCAGATATTTTATTCTAGCTACACTTTATATTTTCTCTCTCTCTTTTTAAATTTTTTGTTTATTTTTATTTATTTGAGAGCAACAGACAGAGAGAGAAAGGCAGAGAGAGAGAAAATGGGCGCACCAGGGCCTCCAGCCACTGTAAACAAACTCCAGATGCATGCACCCCCTTGTGCATCTGGCTAACGTGGGTCATGGGGAATCGAGCCTCAAACAAGGGTCCTTAGGCTTCACAGGCAAGGGCTTAACTGCTAAGCCATCTCTCCAGCCCTATATTTTCTCTCTCGTTGTGTAGCTATTTCCTCTGAATTGAGGCATTAGCTCCTAGAAGTAGGAGAGAGGATAATCAAGAAGCTACAAAAACAAACAAACAAACAAACAAAAAACTTACAAGAGTCAGTAAGCTAATGAAACTTCCAGGAAGCCCAGAAAACTGCAAGATTCCCTAGGTCCTCCTCAAGCCATAAAAGCAGAAAGCAGAGAGCTGGAGAGATAACTTAGCAGTTAAGGCACTTGCCTGGGAAGCCTAAGGACCCAGGTTTGATTCCCCAGTACCCAAGTAAACCAGATGCACAAAGTGAATCATGTGTCTGGAGGCCATGGCATTCTCTCTCTCTCTCTCTCTCTCTCTCTCTCTCTCTCTCTGTCTCCCTGCCTCTTCTACACACCCCCGCGAGCTTCTCTTTCTCTCAAATAAACATATTAAATCTTAGAAAAATTTTAAAGCAAAAAGTAGCACTGGAAGTGTAGGGGGGGGTCTCTGTAGTGGAACTGACTTTACTGGGGTCACCTAACTTCTCTAAGTTATCCTTCACCTATGCAATAGATAAGTAACCCCGATAAACTCATTGGATCATGAAGCTGAACTTGGGTGGATCTGTTTCTTTGGTCTATCTGTACCCTATGTTAATCTCCATTACTTCCAGTAGGTGGCTCTTTCTAAGGCTGATGTAGAATTTATCCAACAGAGACAGAATGAACTAAATGAACTTCATTACTTTTCGAAGAGACAAGAGATCTCACTTTTAAAACTCATGGTCTCAGTGCACTGCACCAGAAAAGCAGAAAAGGTGAACTAGAAGGGACACTCCCGGATTTTCAGAAAGCGCTATCTGATAGGCTAACTCTGACGAGGGTTCTCCACAGAAGCACTCAGGTCCTGGAAGGTAACAACAGATCGGAAGAAACTAATTGACGTTTCTGCGCCAGAAGCGATCTTTCCTCACTGCACTGGCATCCACGGGGGTCTCACTTCATGTGCTCCGCTGGGGTCAGTAATGAAGCTCGTAGCTCGCGGTGCAGGGGCCGCCCGCGCTGCAAGCCGGACGAGCAGGTCAAGGTCCAGTCTTGCACGAAGACGAGACCCGTGGAACCGAAAGTTCTGCGAAGCCAAAGCTGCAAACGCAGGAAGAGCAGCAGGAGGTGCAGGCGGACAGACCAGGCGCTTGCGAGTCCAGCGGCCCCACCAGCCTCGCTCTGCCTCAGTTTCCCGACTTGACCCAGACCCGAGCGCCGCCGCACAGCCGCGGCCCGCCCCGTCCCCGCCACGGGTGCAGGCGACCGAGCCGGTACCTGAGCGCGTTGACCGGCGGGTTTCGGAGGCGGATCAACGCCAGCGAGTGGGGCAGCCTCAAGTACTCAGCCATGTCTGGGTCCTCAAAGTCCACTCTGGTCCACCTCGGCCCGGGCGCCGCCGCTTTAATGTGCCAAGAGGACACGGGGCCAATGGGAGGCGGCGCCGCCTCCGCCTCCAGCCTCAGGGCGGTGCTCCTCCAGGATGCTCCTCCCACCCGCTCCTCCCAAGATGCTCCTCCAGGATGCTTCTTCCAGCCCGCCCCTCCCAGGATTCTCCTCCCAGGCCTGCTCCTCCCAGTGGGCTCTTCCCAGCGTACTCCTCCCAGGATGCTTCTCCCTCCCATCCTTGCTCTACAGAGCCTTGGACTCAGTTTATCCCAGAAGGCCAAAGCAGGTGGAGCTGCTCAGGTATTTCACCAAAAAGAATATGCCACTAATGTCAACTAAATGTTTACAAATTCGTGCTATACAGAAGCACTGATGTGGGCGTCCTGTTTTTCTTCCCCCGCCCCTCCTAAAGCCTGGGGTTTCTCATACTTCATCCACAAGCTGTGAACCTATCGCATGCTGGACCTAGGCTGCAGACTAAAGATAAGTCATGCCTGGGATTTTCCCTTCCCAAGTTCAACTGTGTATGTCCTGGGGGTGAGGAAGTGAGGATATGGCTTGGCAGCTAAGGCGCTTGTTTCAAAGCCTACTGGCCAGTGTTCAATTCCCCATCCACCCACATAAAGCCTGACACAAAAAGTGGCACAGGGGCTTAGCGGTTAAAGCGCTTGCTTGTAAAGCCAAAGGACACAGGTTTGATTCCCCAAGACCCACAGTAAGCCAGCTGCACAAGGTGGTGCGTGCGTCTGGAGTTTGTTTGCAGTGGCTAGAGGCCTGGCACGCCTATAGAAGCCTGCAAGTAAAAGCATCTCAATGGCCAGACCAAAATGTCAAGGACAGCAGTGATCAACTTGATCAGATCTGAAATCAAGTAAGAGACAAGCTTCTTGGGCAGTTGTGTGATGGCTTTTCCAGGAAGGATTAACTGAGGGAGGAAGACCTTCTCCTAGAGTGCGCAGCCCTTCAGGCAGCACCCTGCATATAAACATATCCTAGGAAAATGCAGGGCCCTTTGCTTGGCTGCCCCTGCTACCTGCTGGTGTGTGCATCAACCCTACTGCTGCCGTCTTTCACAGACATCGGGACCCAACGACTTCAGCTTTCCTGTGTGAAATGAAGACCAGCTGCTCTCCAGGAGTCCCGAGGCCTTCAGCACCACACTAGGACTACTGTGTCGTGAAACTCAAGGACTGTGGAGCTCCCAGGTTCTCAGACTCTCCAGCATACAGACAGATATCGTTGGACTGCCCAGCATGCATTCTGTAGACCAGTCTAATAAACTACCTTTACAATCCGTGGTCATTCTATTGGTCCTGCTCCTCTAGAGAACCCTGACTAATGCAGCAGCCAATCACCAACAGCCCAACGCTCATGCCCCCAATGCCAACAACCAACCACAGCCTGCTGGAAACCACCAGCTACTTGCAAGAGATATAGATCTATCCCATACTTCTGAAACTTCACCTAGCTCTCAAACTCGCCAACATCAGTGGCTTGTTGTGTTTGCATGGCCAGCCTAGGTCTCCCTTCCTGTAAGACATAGTAACTTCAGGTGTGTCTTCCTTCACATACTGGGGTCTAGAGGAAATCACTCTGCTGTGGCATCCTGGTAACTTGAACAGGTTGGGTGGGCAAGGTCTGAGCGGCCTGGGGCAGGGAGAGAGAAGAGACACTGTTTGGGGATATCTTGAGTCACTGTCTCATCTTCATCTTGGCAGAGCCGGTCACTGGCCATTACATCTCCCTACTTTAAGTTGAGCACAGAACTTCCTGCCTTCCTTGACTCCCACCTTACAGTACAGATGCAAGACTCTGAGTAAATCTACAGACCTGCTTGAATGCTATTTAGGGTTGGTGCCTCAAAGGGCAGGAGTAGAATGAGACTGGTGAGGCATGGTGTGATTAAGTAAGCCATGCACTTTTGGGGGGGGAAGACTCCTGTATGAATGCACCTTCAAAATATTTAGCGAAAGCTTTATGGTATAAACTAAGAATGCCCAGAGTCATTTTTAGAATTTTCCATATTTGCTTCCTAACTTTGAGCTTAGGCATGCACAAAAATGTGTCTATTGTCTTTTTTTAAATTATGACCTCAAGTGAACTTGCTTAAAAATTCGTCCCACTCCTGTGTGGATGTAAAATTTCCATGCTTCCATTGTTTTGCTGAGAGATGCGCTTTAGTCGTGATCCCAATACACTCTCATTATCTACTGAAGAGAATAAATCTTCCTGCATTCTGTTATGTCTTGGCTGTGCCTATTTTGACTTTGCACACACCGGGATGCTGAACAATTGTGTTCACTTACAAAAATAACCCCATGTGTTCCACATCAATAGAGCTGCCTACCCTTCCTGACGTCTCTCAGTCCCTCTGTGAGGTGTCATGCTGTGAGACTAGTGATGCAGTCAATTGATAGCAGGCTGATTTTTCTTTACCTGGTGATGTAACAAATTTATCTACATTTGGTGGGCTCCTAGTTTTCTAAGTCCATTAAAGTGGTGATGCAGGATTTGGGGTCCAGGGAGAAATTAAATTCCATAAAGATGCAGGAGATCCTAGGTCCATAGATCCCAACTTTGGATCCTTATCAAAGTTGGCAAAGGGGACTTCTGGGTAAGATGGTGGCATAGTAGCCACACCAAAGCATCCTAGGGAGGGAAATAAGCAGAAAAACAGCAAAATATACTCTTCTGCTGAAAACTGAAGGTGTATAAGGTATTATCAAGTACAGCAGACAAGTGGGAGAGACTCAGATCTTCTAGCAAGCAGGAAACTGGTCAGAATCTCGCTGAGGCACCGGCATCCCCAATCCACGCACCCACCCAGCTGGTGCAGAGCTGCAGGAATGGAAGCCAGGTGAAGGGATTTTTCCACTCACATCCTCTTCCTCACAAAGTCAAGAAACCTTTGCCACACAGCATCTAGCACAGCCACTCAGAATACCAGACCCAGCAACCCAAGCAGCTTAACTGAGTCCACAGCGCATTAGAGAGGGATCAAGGTGGGTACTCAGCATTGATGAGATTGGAAGCCATCCCAAAAGGTTACAGAGCCTACTTACACAAAGCCAGATACATAGGCCTACACTGGAAGTGCTAAGCTCATCTTCCATGTTAGGGCAGGTTATTTGTTAGATTTAATTGATGTATTCTTGGTTGGCTTTACCATTCTCAAATAAGCTGTATTTTGGTGTTGACTATTCTTGCCTTTGATGTTTCCTGATTTGTGGGGCCTTTGTCTTTTTCTTCTGTCATTACTGGGGGAAAGGTCTCACTTGGCCCCAGACTCACTTAGAACCCATCTCAGACCAGAAATCTCACCATCCAGGTTGACAGGATTAAGGGTGTGGGGCAACACCCTTAGGGACTTTGGCTTCAATAGATTATCTGTTTGTTTTAATCCCACTTTTGCAAAAATGCTCTTTGCTGGTTTTGATTGAATATGTATATTGCTCAACTGAATTTTAGAATTTGACAGTAATTTGTTCCACCCAGACTACTACAGTACTTGAATATCAGGCAAACTCAACACCTGGAGTCACTTTTGCTATTTCTCTTGGCATATAGGAGCTACACCTGGCACCTTAAACTCCTACCCTGAAGATATATAAATTCAAATTTACATGGCCAAGAATACTGTAGATAATTAGGAAACCCAAGCATCAAATTAACTCAAGATGCAAAAATCTCTACACTATAATATAAGAAACACCAAAAAATCAAGACAATATCGCTTCATGAAAGGTTTTAAATCCATCAGAAATGACCTCAAGTGAGACTGTTTTAGATACAATGCCTGGCAAAGATTTTTTTAAAAATGAATATATCTATGTCTAAGGAAAGCAAAAAGAAATCAGAGGAATCAAAGAAGAAAATAAACTCCTGAAGGAGAACACAGAAAACCAACTTAATGAAATAAGGAGGTCAATACAAGATATGTGTAAAGAAATAGAAATGAAAAAATACCAATCAGCAGATGGACATGGTGGTGCATGCCTTTAATCCCAGCACTCGGGAGACAGAGAGGTAGGAGGATTGCTATGAGTTTGAGGCCACCCTGAGACTACATACAGAGTTCCAGGTTAGCCTGGTTTAGAGTGAGACAGCACTTAGAAAAACCAAAAAAAAAAAAAAAAAATCAGGGCTGGAGAAATGGCTTAGCGGTTAAGCGCTTGCCTGTGAAGCCTAAGGACCCCGGTTCGAGGCTCAATTCCCCAGGACCCACATTAGCCAGATGCACAAGGGGGCGCACGCGTCTGGGGTTCGTTTGCAGTGGCTGGAAGCCCTGGCGCGCCCATTCTTTCTCTCTCTCTATCTGCCTCTTTCTCTCTCTGTCTGTCACTCTCAAATAAATAAAAATTTTTTTAAAAAATCAGAAATGCTAGAAATGAGCTGGGTGTGGTGGCACATGTTTTAAATCCCAGCACTCAGGAAGCAGAGGTAGGAGGATCACCATGAGTTCGAGGCCACCCTGAGACTATATAGTGAATTCCAGGTCAGTCTGAGCTAGAGTAAAACCCTACCTCAAAAAAATAAAAAACGAAAAGAAAAAGAAATTCTAGAAATTAAAAGCAAAGTAAAGCAAATAGAAAACTCTATAGGAAGTCTCACCAGTAGAATGGATGAAGGAGAGGGCAGAATATATAAACTAGAAGACCAGGTGGCAGATCGAATACAGTCTGACAAAGAGAAAGACAAACTAATAAGAAGGCATATATGGGAATTTCAAGTCATTCAGGACACTATGAAGAGATCAAACATGAGAATTCAAGGTATAGTAGAAGGAGAATAATTTTACTCCAAAAGCATAGTAGATATTTTCAACAAAATCATAGAAGAAAATTTCCCCCAAATAGGGAAAGTGATACCAATTCAGATACAGGACGCCTTTAGAACACCAAACAGACAAAATCAGGAAAATCCTCTCACCATCATATTATAATTAAGCTACAAAACCTACAAACCAAAGAAAATATATTAAAAGCAGTTAGAGAGAAAAATCAATGCACATACAAAAGCAAGCCCATCCAGATAATAGCAGATTACACAACACAAACTTTAAAAGCCAGAAGGACTTGAAATGATGTATTCCAAGTTCTTAATGATAACAACTGTCAACCAAGATTACTTTATCCTGCAAAGCTATCTATCCAAACTGACAGAGAAATAAGGACATTCCACAACAAAAACAGGCTAAAGGAGTATATGAACCCTAAACTAGCACTACAGAAAATACTTGAAAGCATCCTCCATGCTGAAGAGAAAGAAAAGCACACACATAAGGAAACAGAAAAAAAAAAAAAGAACCATACTCAAATAATAGTTAATACAAGAGAGTAAAGGAAAAACTGAAAGAACTACAAGATAAGAAGAATGTCAGGAATAAATGCACACCTTTCAATAACTCTTAATATCAATGGTCCCAATGCCCCAACCAAAATGCACAGGTTGGCAGACTGAATTAAAAAGCAGGATCCTTCTATTTCTTGCCTTCAAGAAACTCACCTGTCCATAAAAGAAAAACACCTTCTTAGGGTGAAAGGATGGAAAATGTATTTCAAGCAAATGGGCCTAGAAAACAAGCAGGTGTTGCTATCCTAATCTCTGACAGGGTAGTCTTCAAACCAACATAAGTTAGGAAAGATAAAGGTCACGTTAGTAAGATTTTTATTTTGTGCGTGTGAGAGAGAAAGAAGCAGAGAGACAGAGAGAGAGATAGGGCATGCCAGGGCGTTCAGCTTGCTGCAAACAAACTCCAGACACGTGCACCCTCTTGTGGCGCATATGCAACATTGTGTGCTTGCGTCACTGTATGTGGGACTTGCAGATTTGAACATAAATTCTTAACAGCAAACTGTTAAAGCTGATAAACACTTTTAGCAATGTATCAGGATGTAAAATACACACACAGAAATCAGTAGCCTTCCTATATTCTAACAACAAACATGCTGAGGATGAAATCAGGGAATCACTCCCATTCACAATTGCCTCAAAATAAATAAATGAATAAATAAAGTACCTTGGAATAAACCTAACCAAGGAAGTGAAGGATCTCTACAATGAAAACTTTAAAACACTCAAGAGAGGATTTTCAGAAGACACTAGGAAATAGAAAGACATTCCTCTTCTTGGTTTGGAAGAATCAATACTGTGAAAATGTCAATCTTACCAAAAGCAATCTACACATTTAATGCAATCCCCATCAAAATTCCAATGACATTCTTCACCAAAATAGAAAAAAAAATCCTAAAATTCATTTGGAAGCCCAGAAAAACCTCGAGTATCCAAAGCAACTTTGAGCAACATATATAAGGCCGGCAGTATCACCATACCTGAGTTTAAGTTTTATTACAGAGCCATAGTAACAAAAACAGCATAGTACTGACACAAAAACAGACATGTAAATCAGTAGAACAGAGTAGAGGATGCAGATGTAAGTCTGGGCACGTACAGCCACATGATCTTTAACAAAAATGCCAAAAATACCCACTGGAGAAAAGACAGCCTCTTCAAAAAATAGTGCTGGGAAAACTGGATGTGTGTGTGTGTGTGTGTGTGTGTGTGTGTGTGTAGAAGGATGAATGAAAATAGATCCTTATCTATCTCCATGCACAAGAATCAAGTCCAACTGGATCAAAGACCTTTATATCAGACCTTAAAATCTGAAACTGCTAGAGAAAAAAAATAGGTGACTCCTTCAACATATTGGTATAGGCAATGACTTTCTAAATATAGCTCCAGTTGCTCAAGAAGTAAAATCAGTAATCCAACACTGGGACCTCATGAAATTACAAAGCTTTTGTACATCAAAGGACACTGTGAATAGAGAAAAGAGGCTATACATCTGACAGAGGATTAATATCCAGGAAATGCAAAGAGCTCAAAAAAACTAAACAACAAGAAATCAAACAACCCAATTAAAAAATGGGCTAGGGGACTAAGCCAAGATTTCTCAAAATAAGAAAAAACAGATGGCTGGGCGTGGTGGTGCATGCCTTTAATCCCAGCATTCAGGAGGCAGAGGTAGGAGGATTGCCGTGAGTTGGAGACCACCCTGAGACTACATAGTTAATTCCAGGTCAGCCTGAGCTAGAGTGAGACCCTTCCTCAAAAAACAAAAACAAAAAACAAAAAGAGCCAGGCATGGTGGCGCACGCCTTTAATCCCAGCACTTGGGAGGCAGAGGTAGGAGGATTGCCATGAGTTTGAGGCCACTCTGAGACTCCATAGCGAATTTCAGGTCAGCCTGGGCTAGAGTGAGACCCTACCTCAAAAAAAAAAAAAAAAGAGAGAGAGAGAGAGAAAGAGAGAAAAACAGATGGCCTATAAACATCTAAAACAAATGTTCTACATCCTTAGCCATCAGGAAAATCCATGTTAAGATTTGAGAGTCCATCTCAATCCTGTCAGAATGTCTATCATCAAGATAACAAATGACAATAAATGCTGGCAAGGATGCAGAAAAAGAAGAACCCTTCCACACTGTTGGCAGGAATCTAAACTGGTCCAGCCATTGTGAAATCAGTGTGGACGTTCCTGAGACAGCTAAAAATAGATTTATCATATGACCCAGCTATACCACTCCAAGGCATATATCCTAAGGACTTGTCTCACTACCTTAGAGATACTTGCACATCCATGTTTATTGCTGCTCTATTCCCAATAGCTAGGGATTGGAACAAGCCTAGATGTCCCTCAACTGATGAGTGGATAATGAAGATGTGGTACATTTATACAATAGAGTTCTATTCAGTGGTAAAGAAATACAAAATTATGAAATTTGCAGAGAATGGATGGATCTGAAAAGGATCATACCTAGTGAGGTAACTTAAGCCCAGGAAGCCAAACTCTCATATGTGGATCCTAGCTATACATGTTTGGACTTGGATGTGAGTTGGAATAAAGCTTGGTAGCAGAGGCCAGTAAGCTAGAAAGGGGCTATAAGGGAGGGAGGAGAGGGGAGGACTTAAAGAGATGGCATCATATAAATGTAAACAGAAGAGCAGATTACTGGGGTGGAAAGGCCTAAGTGAGGTCAGGAGAAGAGACTGAGTAATGGAAGGGTAGGGGAAGGGTTAATCAAAATCTAAGAGGGTATGAGTAAGCCATATGACGGTGGTGGCCAAATGGCAGCAACAGTCAGCTCTGGAGTGTGACGCTGATGAGACACCATTCAGCAGGGCTGTGGCATCTGAGACTTTCTTTGGCAGAGCCAAGTAGTCTTTCAGCGACCTCCTGGAGCCTGTTGTCTGACAGTTTGTGCCATTGCTATCTTTTCCTTGGAATTTTTGGAATTATTGTAAGTTTATTACTGCTTACTTTTGCTTTCATTTTCCCTTCTCAGTAGTAACAAGGGACTCCAATTCAGATGTATGTATACAGTCACCAATGATTAAACAGAAAAGAATGTTTCTGTAGAAATTTCGGAGGCTGTAATGTTTAAACAGGTAAACAGATTATGGATCCTGAAACTACAACTAGTTTGAATGAATGAAGTTTCTCAACACCACAAATGTATAGTTCACCTAATGAGACATGTTCCTCACAATGCTATTCTACATGCCTTACCAATTGTTCCCAAGAAACATTACTTTTGATTACAGGAATTAATGGGCACATTTCCTGAACCTACAGATGACTTACTAGAAAAGGAGCCTGAAATGCTAGGGAGCAAGAGTAAACATCTTTCAAATAATCGGGTTGGACCCACACAAGGAAGTCAAACAGAATATGTAACTTTCAGAATTAACAATAGAGTTTGGTGGGCTCCTAAAGGAAAGACATCAATGCAAAACACTGGTTGGATATATCAACCTTTACCATCTGGAAACATGGAAAAAGAATTAAATATCAAAATCTTCATTTTATAGAGAGACTTGCAAAGGCAAGACCAAACTGTAAAATGGAGCAACAAAGAAAGGTCATAGAGAGACAATTAAATCAGTACTGGATTAAAAACTAGAGAAGCGTACTGTTATTCAGGCCACAAGATAATATTATGTAGAGAGTGGCTAATACAGCCCTTTGTGAGGTCAAAATATGTCTTTCACCTTGTAGCCGCAAGAGCTACCTTCCAGGGCTCTTGGCTAGTTTCCATGAGCCTGGGTAAGATATTAACCAGTTTACAATCTTTGACTTTCTTGTTTAAGATGTTATCAGAATGTCTATGAGGCAAGACGTTTGTGAGTTAAACAGATGCAGGGGAAACTAAGGGAAAAGAGGAATATTGTGCAAGATTTCTTAGAAAATAGAAGCCACATGAATAAATTACCATATCTTGCTTGCAAAAAAAAATATAATGTATAAAATAAAGAAGCAGAGTTTTGCTCTGCGTCTAGTGTGCTTCACCTGAACTACGGGTCCAAATCATTTCCTTACAATGCCAACTCCACACACCCCTTCGAGTTCTACAGCCCCTCTGAGGCTGGACCTTGGCAATATGACAACCTACCTTTTTGGACAATGGAACACTCAGAAGCCATAGATTGTTACTAGAAAATTTTCAGTGCCAGGGATGGTATACCTTCCTGTGGGTTGTTGGCCAGGGAGGTCCCTGATGCCCCCAAAACATTACAGGCCACTCCCAAGGCTCTGGGTTTCCACCAGGAATAGATAGTAAGACCCTATTGCTAAAGACTCCACATGCTTGGGCTGCAAGGTCATTGAGAAATCCTGCTGGAGCTGAGCTGAAAACCTCCCCCGCTGTAGACCAGTTGAAAGAAATCTGGAAAAAGCTATGCTGCATGCAGCTTTCTAGGAGAGAGAGAAGTCATCAGTGGAGATAAACAACAATGGATACTGCAAGCCTTAAGTTTGGCCAACAAGGCCAAATGAGCCAGAGGGTGAAATAGTGAAATGTCTGTTATAGGGGAAACCAACTGCTCTCTAATTAGACCGAAGGCCCACTCTATGGGAGGGGATACACGCCTAGTACTGAAAACCTATTTTCAGGGGAGGTCATGAGCCCTAGGGTTGTTATACCTGCTGGTGTCTGGCTAAATGCACATTTATGCTCACCAAACTGCCCAGTAAGCACTTCTCTTAATGTTCATACCCATATATTAATGCTTCTCTCACTTTTGGTTAGAGAATCTTCTCTTTTCAGATGGCAGTGGCCTCTGCAATGACTCAAGACACTGTAGTGCTGAGCAGAAGTAACAGAGGATTGCTCAGCACTGAAAAATCTCGATCACACCTTCCAAGGATCAGGGTCCATTGCGGAAGAGGTGGCAGAAAGAATGTAAGAGCCAAAGGAAGGGTAGGGCTCCTTACAATGCACTCTTCCAGACACAAAATGGCCTTGATATCCATGATCTTGCAGTGCTTGGCACTACCTACACAGGACCCTCATAATAGGAGGAAAGATGATGACATCAAAATAAAAGAGAGATTAATTGAGGGGGGATATGATAGAGAGTGGAGTTATGAAGGGGAAAGGGGGAAGGAATTATCATGGTTTATTGTTTATAATTATCGAAGTTGTCAATAAAAATTTTTTTAACTTGGCAAAGAGGGCTGGCGAGATGGCTTAGCAGTTCAGGCGCTTGCTTGCAAAGCATAACGACCCATATTCGACTCTCCAGATCCCACATAAGCCAGACGACAAAGGTGAGGCAAGTGCAAGGTCATACATGGCCACTAGGTGGCAAAAGCATCTGTGTTCTATTACAGTAGTTGAGGCCCTGGCATGCCAATTCTCTCTGTGACTGTTTCTCTCTCTCTCTCTCTCTCTCTCTCTCTCTCTCTCTCCCTAAAATAAAGGAAAAAGAAAAAGAGAAAAAAGGTTGGCAAAGAATTAAAAATGTGAGCTCTAAGAAGTGTAAATTATGAATTATAAGGCTTATTTTAGGAAGAGTTAAGATCCAGAGGGAAAGCTAGCAGAAAGGCCCAAGCCAAAGAAAATACCACCCAATCCCAGAGGGTTGGAAGGGAGAAGGGAGATGGAGAAAATCTCCCTTCCCATCTCCAGGGTAGACTCCTCTGCAGAAGGCCCACATATACACATATGTGTGGTAGGCAAAGCAGGAGAACCCTATGAGAAAAGATCCCTCTCATATAGGGGAGCAGAGCTTGAAGAAAGTGCACAGATGTAGCTGAGGATGAAAAGATCCAAAAACAAGGCAAGAAAGTGCACAGACAAAAATAAATCCTTCCCCTACTTTCCAGCCAGACTGGGAACAGGGGAGAAGAGATGGAGAGACTCAGACACGTGTGTCCAGATGGATCCAGAGGAAGAAAGGAGGCCAAGAGAGATTCACACACATGAATAGGCAAGAAAGCACTCGGGCTGGAGAGATGGCTTAGCTGTTACGATGCTTGCCTGCAAAGCCTAAGGACCCATGTTTGAATCTCCAGATCCCACATAAGCCAGATGCACAAGATGACACAAGCACAAGGTCACAGATCCTTACAGGCAGTGCATGCATCTGGAGTTCGAGTACAGTGGCTGGAGGCCCTAGCATGCCAATTCTCTCTCCTCTCTCTGTCTCTCATTAAAATAAAAGGCCAGTCTGTTGAGCTTGCCTTGGAAAAGAAGAAAGCAAGCAAGCCAGGCTGGGACGTGGGAAAGTTTTAGAGTAAGGATGTCATGGGCCAAGAGAATAAAGAAGGATTTACACACACATGCCAGGCCCATTGATGGATTAACCATCCAAAGAGAAAAAGCATCATCATCAGACTCAAGTGTGTAAGAGAGAGCTCTGATTGGTTGGTGGACTCATGAAGTTGACTCAGGAGGACTAAGCTTTAAGGTGTGCTAAGCTTAAAGAAGTGGGAAGCTACTGCTGGGGATCTGTGTGCAGTTATCTTGGATGAAACTGGATCAGACACGTGTTCTATTCTTGCTAGGGCAGGCAAGGTAGCATCTCCTTGGGGCTCTGTCCCTGGCTGACACCCTATAAAAAATAAAAAAAACTATTTTGTTTCTATTCTCCTTCAGAGTGACGAGCCAATTAAAGAGGTTCTACAGTGATGCTGTTTATAGACTGCTTGGCCATTTGATAGTCTCTTGATCACTGGGGTAAGAGATGCTATATTATTTAATTAATAAGCTTAAGCTATCTTATTTAATTTGTCTCCATAAGTGCTACTTAACAGGACACCATTCTTCTTGGCTAAACACTCCACTCCATTTCATTCTGTTTCTGCTAAAGTACGGTGTTTCACTGTAGTAAGTGTGTTGCCTTACATCTCCATTTCATGAACATAGGTCAGGTGATCAGACATGATTCATTAAAGCAGGGAGGATGAAAGAACATAAACCCTGTAACAGAGTGCCCAAAGGATAAACGGTGAACCTGCTTCCAGTGTGAATGCTGAACTTCTGCCTATAACACAGTGCCCACAGGACAAATGGTGAGCCTGCTTCCAAGGCGAATACTGACCTTCTGCCTGCTGGACCATGCCAATCCGTTCCTATAAGAAGAACAGGATTGGCTGTGAAAACCCAGCTTCCCACCCCCCACTGATGATCTGTTAGCCCTGGGACCCAGTGGGCTGTGTGAAACTTCCATCTAGGATGACATGGGGCAGGAGTGATTGCCTAGCAGTTAAGGTGTTTGCCGGCAAAGCCAAAGGACCCAAGGTTCAATTCCCCAGAACCCATGTAAGCCAGCTGCCCAAGGTTGCACATTTGCCTGGAGTTGGTTTGTAGTGGCTAAAGGCCCTGGAGTGCTCATTCTCTCTTTCTCTATCTGCCTCTTTCTCTCTCTCTCTCTCTCTCTCTCTCTCTCTCTCTCTCTCTCTTTCAAATAAATAAAATTAAATATTAGAATGATATGAAGCCTTTGAAAAGGACTTCTCTGCTAAGTCCATCTAGTTTTTCTGACCCAGAATATGCTTTTGTGCCTGGGTGATAAAATCTCTCACTCTCTTCCATGTCCTTTCTCCTCTCACTGAGGGATACAGATGGACATCAGGTCCAGGGGAAGACAGAGCCAGTCAGAAGACTGGCTCCTGAAATGTGGAGGTGGGTTTGCAATGAGGAGGGAGTATCGTCATGGACCTTCATATGAGCATGGCATAAGCTGGAGTCTGTGGTAGAGGAGTTTAATCTGCCCCAAGCAGGGGAAGAAAGGAGCAACAGAGCTCAGTCTAAGTTGCATGCATCTGAAGAGAAGAGCTGCTCATGGTTGCGTTTGAAATGAGAGATGGTATTTAAATATAAAGATACTCTACAGTATACCAATAATATCGGCAATGACAATTTGCATAACTTCAAGTGGCTTATTGAGGTGTTAATTGTTGAGCCTTTACAAAGTGTGTTTGAGAGTATGTATTCGGTGTTTAAGCAACAGGTCAAACACCAGATACATAAATAAAGTTCAACTATGGCAAAACAAAAACCACCTCAGGGGCTGGCGAGATGAGTCAGTGGTTAAAAACACTTACTGCACAAGCGACAGCCAGAGTTCAGCTCCTCGGAACCCAGGAAAAAGCTTGACACAGTGAGACATACCTCTATAATCCCACTGCATCCAATGGCAACGGGAAGTCGTCAGGAGAATTCTGAAGCCCAAAGGCCAGCTAGCCGAGAAGACAGACCCTATCTCAAAAACTGGAGAAAGGGAGAATGGACACCCCTAAAGTTGTTCTCTGTCCTCTACATGGGCGCAGTGGCACACACGTGCACACACACGTGCACATAACACATATATAAAACCCTCAGTCACATGTTCCTTATCTCTACCAGATAAGTTAAAGTTCAGTAATGCATTATTGAGCATATTGAAGGACCACACCCATATGCTGCATGTGTTTGTCAGCTTTTAATTTTTCCTGTAATAAAGAATACTAAAATGACTGACTTAAAATGAGGAGCTCAGTGCAGCAAGCAAGACTGGCCTATGATGCCCCAAGATCTGTCCCCAGCAACACGACTACTCCGGCAAGGCTCTACCTCCCAAAGTCTCCACCAGCTGGGGATCAAAGATGAGGTTTAATCACAAACCAGTTGAGCCTACAGCGGACATTTTGCATTCCAACAACCAGAGCAGTTTTAATTTTCTTCTCTCTAATCGGAAAAGATGTTGGACTCTTTTAAATATCAGTTACCCATTTGCATTTCTTCTTTGGAGAACTTTCTATTCAGTTCCTTTGCCTACTTTGATTGGGTTGTTTGTTTTCTGAGTTCATTGTAGATTTTAGATATTGATCCATTGTATAGCTTGAAATACTTTTCTCTCATTCTGTAAGCTGCCTTTTTACTCAAGTGATAGTTTCCTGTACTGTACAAAGTTAATTTCACAAAGTCCCATGTGTTGATTGTTGGCCTTATTTTCTGAATACCTGGAATACTACTCAGAAAGTCGTGACCTTGTCTGCCTCTACTTTTCCCCCTGACTATTTCAGAGTTTCAGGTTTTACATTGAGATCCTTGATCCATTTGGAGTTGTGCACAGAGAGCAGAATCTGGTGTCAATCTTCTACATGTAGACACCATTTTTACCAGCACCATTGGCTCAAGATGCTATGTTTTTGCCAGTGTATTTTACTGCCATCTTTGTCAAAAACCTGGTGGTATGGGGCGTGGTGGCACACACCTTTAATCCCAGCACTTGGGAGGCAGAGGTAGGAGGATCGCTGTCAGTTCAAGGCCAGCCTGAGATTACATAGTGAATTTCCAAGTTAGCCTGGGCTAGAGCAAGACGCTACCTCGAAAAACAAACAAACAAACAAAAACAGGTGGCAGCCGGGCGTGGTGGTGCACGCCTTTGATCCCAGCACTTGGGAGGCAGAGGTAGGAGGATCACCGTGAGTTCGAGGCCACCTTAAGACCACATAGTGAATTCCAGGTCAGCCTGAGCTAGAGTGAGGCCCTACCTTGAAAAACAAAAACAAACAAACAAACAAACAGGTGGCTCAAGTTCTGTAAGCCCTCTATTCTATGCCATTCATCTGTGTGTCTGTTTCTGTCCTGGCACCATCTTGGTTCTGTTACTATGGCTCTATACCATAACTGGAAATCAGACCTCCAGCAGTATTTGTTATGCATAGCATTGTTTCGGCTAGCTAGGTTCTTTTATACTTCCATATGAATGTTAGGATTCTTTTATTGCTGGGAAGAATGGTCGAGGGGGTGTGAAGAGGGCTCACCAATCAAAGATGTTTGCTTGCAAAGCCTACAGACCCAGGTTCAACTTCTCAGCAACCCAAATAATGCCAAATGCAAAAGGTGGTTGAAAGCATGTGGCATTTGTTTGCAGCAGCAAGAGGTCCTGGCATGTCCACACACATGTGCAAACAAATAACTTCTTAAAAGAATGGTGCTGGAATTTTGATTAGGATTACAATGAATCTGTAGATTGCATTTTTTATTTTTGGAGGACTATAAAAGTCCTGCCCACCTGAGTACCGTAGTATGCTGACAGGCCTTCCTCTCACTTGTAGAGTTCAGCGCATGCTTCCTAGCCTCCGATTTACAGGACTTCCCACGTAATGACCTTGCTTGGCTTTCGCCGGTCACAGTCTCTTTTCCTGATTCCCTGAGATGCATCATGGTGAAGTCAACTCCCAGAAACAGTTGAGGTGGTTCATGGGGTGGGGTGATGGAGCCTGCATTGATCTGGGACAGCTGCACCTCCAGGAAGGTGGTAATACCATGTCTGGGGAGTGCCATGATTGTGTTGGTGTAACCTGGCTGGGCTGTGATGGGCAGGCCAGGAGCAGTAGTCACTGGGCATTCCTTTGGTAGTCGGTAGGCACTCCTTCATGGTCACTGGTGATACAATTTCTTTTTTTTTCTTTTTTTTTTTTTTTTGGTTTTTTGAGGTAGGGTCTCACTCTGGCCCAGGCTGACCTGGAATTAACTATGCAGTCTCAGGGTGGCCTCGAACTCATGGCAATCCTCCTACCTCTGCCTCCCAAGTGCTGGGATTAAAGGCGTGCGCCACCACACCCGGCTGGTGATACAATTTCTATAGGCGATTCGAGTGGGAGGGCGTTTAGAATTATTCTAAGTGCCCTTGTCCTGTGCCTTCGGGTGGCATCCCATCTGTGGCTGCCCCAGCAAGCAGAGTCCAGTCGGAGAGGGAACTCGTTGGCACACAGAGTGGTTAGCAGCCCACCAGCTGTGGCAGCGGCTGTTAGTAGAAAGTTGCCTGGGCCCTCCATTTCAGTGATTGTGCTCCTTCTAGCCCTCAAATGTGGCTTCTGCTCGCCATCTTACCCCGAACTCTTGCTTATATTTTAAAGAAATAAAAGAGGAGGGTCCTAAAAAAAAAAAAGCCTGGGCATGGTGGCGCACGCCTTTAATTCCAGCACTTGGGAGGCAGACGTAGGAGGATCGCCGTGAGTTCAAGGCCGCCCTGAGACTACATAGTGAATTCCAGGTCAGCCTGGGCTAGAGTGAAACCCTACCTCGAAAACCAAAGAAAAAAAAAAAAAAGAGGAGGGTGAGGGCTAACCAAAACGGAGCATGTGTACTAATAAATTATGTACGCACATACATATATAAAGCAAAACTCTTAAAAATATAAAAAGCATCATATGCCATTGAGTATGCAATGTAGAATTGAAAACTAAATCTCTATTTTAGTTGAGAAATAAAGAAATATATGAATTTCTACCAAGAAAAGAAGTAAAAATTGTTTTGCTACTTCATTTACTTGAGTGTTGGGTGTTTCTTCAGTATTTGTATCTCTTTATTTTAATTCTGTTTTCATGTCCTGAATTGACTTTTCAAATTTTTATTTAGCTACTTGTTACATCCTCTTGGAATTCACTCAGGAGTTTAACCATGTCTTTCTTTAAATTCTTTGAACATATTTATGATCATTCATAAGAATTCTTTGTCTGAGCTGGGCATGGCGGCGCACGCCTTTAATCCCAGCACTTGGGAGGCAGAGGTTGGAGGATCGCCATGAGTTCGAGGCCACCCTGAGACTCCAGAGTGAATTCCAGGTCAGCCTGAGCTAGAGTGAAACCCTACCTCGAAAAACCAAAAAAAAAAAAAAAAAAAATTCTTTGTCTGGAATTTCTCCTAAGTTGCACTCATTAAGGACCATTACTATGGGATCGGTAATTTTTTGAGGAGATATGTGGTCTTGGGTTTTTCCTTTCTTTCTTTCTTTCTTTCTTTCTTTCTTTCTTTCTTTCTTTTTGCATTAGGATTTGTGCATCTGGAGCATGCAAAAGTACGCATCCCATGTGCACGTATGCAGAGGCAAGAGGAGAATACTGGATGTCCTCCATGGGCTCCCCGACATGCGCACGTGTGATCTTAGCACTTGGGAGGCTGAGGCAGGATGCTCAAGGGAAGCCTGTGATGCATAACAATACTGCGTCACAAATTGTTATTTTTTAAGGAAGGGTCTCACTCTAGCCCAAGCTGGCCTGGAGCTCACAGTCCTCCTCCTACTTCATCCTCTGTGTTTTGGAATTAAAGATGTGAGCCACCACACTCTGCTTATGGTTTTAAAAGTTATCAGGAGACAAATACATGATGGTCACTGGGAATCTCATTATGTCAGATGCAGCTGAAATTCTATTAATCTCCCCATGCTCATGCTGCCTATTGTTTGCGACCTAAATTTCACCCACACACAGGCCCAGGAGACCCCATCACATTGAATCTAAATTTATGGGACATATGTTAGTTTATAGAACCCTACAGAAAAGATGAAGTACATTCTATTGCTTAGTTAAAAATGAACCCTTGGGCTGGAGAGATAGCTTGGCGATTAAGGCACCTGTCTGCAAAGCCAAAGGACCCAGAACCCACCTAAAGCCAAAAATGATAATAATAATAATAATAATAATAATAATAATAATAATATATTGCCTGTGTATTACTCTTTAGTTAGATTTTTGTTTTACAATATGTTCTTGTCAATGGGACATTTCAAAATGGTTAAGTCTGATAAGAAATCATTTTAAAACAACATACCATTAGGTGAAAAAAAAAAACCTTCAGAAAAATTCCTGTCCTTTATATGATGTGAGATGGAAAATACTACCGTAAAAACGTCTTATTCCATTCTGGGAGCTCTTTCTGAACATTTTCAATGGATCTACTATTATTTAAACAGAACTTTTAAGATGCTTTTTAAAATGGACATCTTTGTTCCTAAATGACAAGTGTGTACATTTTCAATATTCGCTTTCATCCTCTGAGCTTTCCCCGCACTGGCTAGTTGCGGAACTCAAAGTCAGGCTGGTGCACGCTCAAGAAGTCCAGTCTCATGGGGGTAGCGCTCACCACAGAGAGTAAAATTGTGTTGGAAGTGATGTAGGGATCAGCTTGATGCCTAGAACATTACCATCTGGGGAACTAACTCTAGATTTGATGTGCTGAAAACTCTCCATTGTGAGACAACAGCCCAAGAAGGGAACAGGCCATGGCACCTCAGCTAAAGATGCCACTTCGTCCTTGGCCTGGACCAAAGACAACACTTCCTCCTCAAACTCGGCCTGCTCTAGAGAGTGTGGTGTGCTGACATTGGAAGAGGAGGGCTAAGAACCTAGACTGCCCCTGGGGTGAAGGGAGGGAGTTTAAAGGCACTAGAAGTTAAGAGCCAGAAGAGCCAGTGTGGTGACGCACGCGAGTTCAAGGCCACCCTGAGACTACAGAGTGAATTCCAGGCCAGCCTGGGCTAGAGCAAGACCCTACCTCAAAAAACAAAACAAAACAAAACGAAAAAAGAGCCAGCAGAATGCAACAGCGATATCTGACGTCCCTTCAAACTTGGGCTTTGATTTGGGGAAAAGAAGTGAAACTGTTACTATGTCCTGCTTTCAACCTAAAGGAAATAAAGCCTCTTCAATGACAATATAAACCGAAATTTATTGGGTTGGGGGCAGGAAGATTACAGGTATGGGTAGAAGAACACCATGGAAATGGTAGAAATGGAATAGTTATTGACAGCGACAGGCTTTGAAGTCCCTGTGCACAGCCCTATGGGTTGGCCCTAAACTCACAAGTCCCCATTCTCTTCATCAAAGCCTCTCAGTCTGAGCACTGAATACTGCATTTTTGTAAAGATCAGGGTATCACCATCGCGGCACTTACTCTTGTCCTAGCCCCTTTACACGCTCTTAATCCTTCTCTTAGAAACGCTTCTGAAATAGTGTCCACTGTTACCATTCTAAATACAGTGCAACACATATATTAAAATTCATTATTAAACAAGAATGCAATTGTTTTTCTCATTTTCAACCAATAAACTCAAACTTATTTACATTTACAAACAATACTGAAAAAATAGTGAATCAGAATCTCTTACATTTTAAATAATGTGCTTTCATCCCCATCTTTCGTTTACATTAACTGACTCAGTTTTTTTTAAAAATTTGTTTATTTTTATTTACTTATTTGAGAGCGACAGAGAGAGAAAGAGGCAGATAGAGAGAGAGAATGGGTGCGCCAAAGCCTCCAGTCACTGCAAATGATCTCCAGATGCGTATGCCCCCCCCCCCCCGGTGCATCTGGCTAACGTGAGTCCTGGGGAATCAAGCCTCGAACTGGGGTCCTTACGCTTCACAGGCAAGCACTTAACCGCTAAGCCATCTCTCCAGCCCCTGACTCAGTTTTTAAATGAACTCCCAGCTTGGAATGTTTAAGACACTGCTCAACAGTGCCATCTGCTGGAGACTAAGAAAAATCCCTTAATCTCCTTGGAGATAATTGATTTTAATTACTTCATTAAATTTTCATTTTCAACGGTGTTCAGGTGCTTACCGTTCTTCCTTAGAAGTCACTGGTTTCATATTATCTCTCATGTGTATCAGTTTCTGCTGGAAATAAAGGATCAGCAAGTTCAGGGTACAGTGGCTTTAGTGAGTGGAGTATATCAGTAGTCTCTTAAAAAAAGTAGTCTTAAAAAATTATGTGTGTCTGTGAGGAAGGGGGGCACCAGGGCCTCATGCCACTGCACACAAAAGCCAGACACCCATGCTACTTTTTGCTTCCAGCTTCCTGTGGGGCAGCTTGAGAATTTAGCCAGGGCCAGCAAGCTTGTTAAGCAAGCACCTTTAACCACTGAGCAATCTTTCCCAGCCCCTTTAGTCTCATTTTTAAATGCTAAAGTCCTGTGACAAAGCTTCAATGATGCTTCAAATATAGTTTTTTTCAACTGCCATTAGAACACATTTAAAACTTTTTATCCAGTTCTTAAAAGTTTTTATTTATTTATTTATTTGAGGGACAGAGAAAGAATGGGCACACCAGGGCCTCCAGCCACTGCCAAGGAACTCCAAATGTGTGCACCACCTTGTGCATCTGGCTTATGTGGGTACTGGGGAATTGAAGTTGGGTCCTTAGGCTTTACAAAAAAGTGCCTTAACTGCTAAGCATCCCTCCAGCCCCAGGAGTTTTTTTTTTTTTTTTTTTTCTTTATTAGTTAGTTTTGTATTCAGTAAATGCAGTCAGTTTGGTACCATTGTTAGGCTCATCCGTGACCTACCCCCTCCCCTTGGCCCCTCCTTGTTGAGGTATACGGGTCATGCATTGTGGAGTTAGCCCACAGTTACGGGTAAGCTAAATGTCTCTGCATATCATGACCCAACATGTGGCTCTGACATTCTTTCCACCCCCTCTTCCGCAAAATTTCCCTGAGCCATGTTGGGTTCATTTTTGGTCTGCTTCAGTGATGAGGTGTTGGGGGCCTCTGAGACTCTGACTCTCTGATTTGGTAGGAGTTGATTTTTCTCTGTGTTGATCTCCTTCCCCCTTGTGCTGGTATCCGGTTCATCAGGAAAACAGCCCCCTTGCTTGTTTCGCCAATTTTTCTTAGTTTCAGCCAGGGCCCTTTTGAGGTATGATGGGGTGGCTCTCTCCTTAGGATCTACATCTATCTGAAAAAGAGAAGCAGATTCTCCAACGGAGAGTAAGTTAGCACCAGGACAAATGAGATAACCCTTACTTATTTTTTTTATAAAGAATTTAATAGGTGTAGGCCCTCTTGTAACCCACAATTGATGGTAGCTTGATATTGGAGAGTGGGCTTATGTTTGGATATGGTTCTGACTTGTTTTCCAGCTCCAGCTATGGGTCCCATACCACTGAGGGGATCAGTTAGCCAAACTGAGAGCAGTTGGTTCCCCATCATGGCTATGTGCCACTACTGCACTTGTGTGGGCATCACAACAAGTTATTTGCTGCTAAGTAGGTTAGACCATGAGTTGCTTTGACAGATATTGGTCATTTTCCCCCAGTCGCCTATGTAGCACTTTCTGGCACTAGACGCGCTGACTGTCTGGGGACTGACTCTCTTCCAACTTCCAGCCATGCCATTCTAATTTGCATGTCAATCACATAAGGTGTCTTCAGGAGTACGGTCTTACCACTAGCCTTTGGTGGGTTATCAAGTACTCTGACAGAAATCTGTCTGTCTTTTAGGAAACTTTTTAGGTCTCTCTGATCAAAAGCTCATTGTGGATGATAGCCCCATGCTGGTTCTGGGAGTTACAGGTCAGTGCCCACTAAGAAAATGAGGAAAAAGATAACTAATATACAAGAGTTAGAGATAAGAGAGAGAGAGAGAGAGAGAGAGAGAGAGGGAAAGGGGAAGTGAGGGAGGGAAGATGTAGAAAATTAAGATTAGTCTTGATCTTACCCTCTCTAGTGTCTTGTGGTTCAAGTGTTCCCTGTAAGGGCCTGGTGAAGGATCAGCCATTTGGCCTGTCTTTTAGTAAGTAGAAAATTATGGTACCATTGCCGTTTGGGTCTAGATTTGTGATTTTATTTTCTCTGTTTAAATTTTTATTTTATGTATTTTGGAGAGGCAGAGAGAGAGAGAGAGACTGGGCATGCCACAACCTCCAGCCACTGCAAACAAACTCCAAGCACATGCACCACCTTGTGCATCTGGCTTACATGAGTTCTGGGAAATTGAACTTGGGTCCTTAGGTTTTGCCAGTAAGCACCTTAAACACTAAGCCTGAGTTGATGTTATTTTCTAAAAGCTATTTTGAAGTCAAAGCAATAATTTTCAGAAATCTTTTGGAATGTCTTTAATTTCACAAATCAAATTACCTAAACTCTAAAAATTCACATCAGAGCCGGGCGTGGTGGCGCACGCCTTTAATCCCAGCACTTGGGAGGCAGAGGTAGGAGGATCGCGAGAGTTCAAAGCTACCCTGAGACTACATAGTGAATTCCAGGTCAGCCTGAGCCAGAGTGAGACCCTACCTCGAAAAACCAAAAAAATAAAAAATAAAAAAAAATAAAAATAAAAAAAAAAATAAAAAATAAAAATTCACATCACATAATCCAAATTGAACTAAAACTCCAGGCACACTCTAGGTTTCTAGTTTGTGTGGGTTATTTTGCTTTGTTTTGTTGGCTTTTATCTTTTATTAATGTCTTTTTTAAATTTTTATTTGGCAGAGAGAGGCAAGTGGAGAGAAAGAGAGATAATGGGCAAGCCAGGGCCTTTAGCTGCTGCAAACAAACTCCAGATGTGTGCACCCTCTGTGCATCTGGCTTACATGGGTCCTGGAGAATTGAATCTGAGTCCTTTGACTTTGCAGGCAAGTGCCTTAACTGCTAAGCCACCTCTCCAGCCTGGCTTTTATCTTTTGTGTTTGGTTGGTTGGTTTTACAAGGTAGGGTCTCAGGATGACCTGGAATTCATTATGTACTTCCAGGCTGGCTTCAAACTCACAGCGATCCTCCTACCTCTGCCTCCCAAGTGCTGGGATTAAAAGAGTGCACCACCACCTGGCTTTCTTTCTTTTTAGGGGCCCTGGGGGAGGGGTCGGCATATGGTCTCACACTAGCCCAGGCTGACCTGGAATTCACTATGTAGTCTCAGGGTGTCCTTAAACTCGTAGCAATCCACCTACCACTGCCTCCTGAGTACTGGGATCAAAGGTGTGCATCACCATGCTCAGCTAAATTCAACATTGTTGGTCCAAAGAGTTTTTTGTTTGTTTTCTGGTTTTCCAAGGTAGGCTCTTACTCTAGCCCAGGCTGACCTGGAACTCACTATGTACTCTCAGGCTGGATTCAAACTACAGTGACTGTCCTACCTCTGCTCCCGAATGTCACCATTCCTAGCCTCTTTCTCTTTCTTTCTTCCTTCCATCCTTCCTTCCTTCTTTTTCTTTCTTGTTTATTTTTAAACATACTTTATTTATTTATTTGCAAGCAGAGAGAGATAGACAAAAGACAGAAGAATAGTGCACCAGGGCTTCTAGCCACTGCAAAGGGACTCCAGCTGCATGTGCCACTTTGTGCATTTGACTTTATGTGGGTACTAGGGAGTTGAACCAGGGTCCTGTCGTTTACAGGCAAGTGCCTTAACCACTAAGCAATCTCTCCAGCCCTCTTTCTTCTTTCTTTCTTTTTTTGGTTTTTCGAGGTAGGGTCTCACTGTAGCCCAGGCTGACCTGGAATTTACTATGGAGTCTCAGGGTGGCCTCAAACTCACGGCGATCCTCCTACCTCTGCCTCCCAAGTGCTGGGATTA
Source organism: Dipus sagitta (assembly GCA_036346955.1). Taxonomy (NCBI): domain Eukaryota; kingdom Metazoa; phylum Chordata; class Mammalia; order Rodentia; family Dipodidae; genus Dipus; species Dipus sagitta. The sequence goes on from CM070773.1 coordinate 40,107,508, forward strand.
AAGGCGTGCGCCACCTCTGTCTTGTTTTTGAAGCAGGGTTTCATGCATGTAGCCCAGGCTTATCTTGAACGTCTGTTTCTCCGTACCTCAGCCTCACAAGTGCTGGGATACAAGGCATACAGTGCCTGCACCTGACTTGCCTTTCTCCCTCCCTCCCTTCCTCTCTTCCTTCTTGCCATCCTTCCTTCCTTTCTTTCTTTCAAGCAGAGTCTCACGATGTCACCCAGGCTGATCTTGAACTCCTGATTCTCCTACCTCAGCCTCCTGAGTGCTGGGATTACAGGCATGAGTTACTGCAGCCAGCTGTGTGGTTTTACAACAGAAAGTGTATACTCCACTCTGTTTAAGGTTTCTCCTTTGAAAATTCTGAGGAGTTTGCTAACAGGTAAAAATATTGGAAAATAGTTCTTTCACACAATGACAGACTATATTAGGCCTATTTTTTTTCATTAACTTTATTGTGATATAGAACACACATACCAAACAAACCATACAACTCAATGTATGGTTTTTTTTTAGTATAGTCACAAAAGTTATAGAATCACCATCATAATACTTCTCCCTAAACAGAAGAGGAGAAATTATTAAAGACATGGTTGTTGGAATTCCATGACGTGGAGAAACTACCTACAAACATGGCGAGTCCCTTGCAACCAGCATGACTGTGCTCATGATCCTGGGCTTTGGACAGAGTGATGCAATGGGTATGGGTGCTAAGTTATGAGTTCCCATTTTGGTCTAACGTCCTTGAACCCTGAGCAACTGGCAACCGTGCTTCACCTCTTTCTAGTTACTATGTCTACCTGTCCATCCTGCGCATGAGGATGCTCACAGCTGAATATGCCCTGGCAACCATCTCTATTCCACCTCCAAGACTGGATGGAAATTCAACCCAGGCTCTGGATTAAAGGTCCTCTGGACTGGCTCTGCCACGTGCTCTCAGATACTGCAAGAACCCAAGAGGTGTTCAGTGACTATCTGTGAATTATGACCCACTAGAGTTCCCATCAATACTATATATGCAAGATTAAAGGAGCTGGTGAGGTATTTAATTGCATTCATCATTTACCAGCTAAAAACAGTTCTCCAAGGACCAAGGCACTTGAGAACCTCAAGTTATTCCTAAGGCTCCTTTACCAACTACCATGCTGTTATAGGAACATGAATTTATTCATGGAATTTTAGTATAGGGGCCCAATCAGCAACATCAAAAACACATCTCCAAAAACTGACAGAATCATGAGACAGATGATGTCGAAGAGGAGCTTTTCTCACCAATTATTATGACTGTTGAATTGTTTTGTATTTTGGAGCAATCTCACTTTGGACTTTTGGATTACATTAGTGGGTTTTACCAGACACAAGAACAGGAGACAAAATGTAGAAATCTGAATCACAGTTTACTGCCAGGCGGCCCTGCCAAGCTCTGCCATTCCTTCAGAGGCGGGTTTCCAGTGCGCAGCCAGCTTCTTCAGGTAGTCACTGGGCTGCAGTTGAGGGACATCAGGGTTCTCCGTGTAATACTTCTGCAACTTCTCTAGAACCACAGGCAAGCCAACTGTGGCGGCATAGAACATGGGCCCGCCCCTGTGCCTTGGCCACCCATAGCCAGACAAGTAGATGACATCGATTTGCTCTGGGCTGGCCGCCATCCCTTCTCCCAGGATACGAAATCCCTCATTGATAAGGGAATACAGGCAGCGCTCGAGGATCTCATCCTTGCTGATGGAACGGGGCTCAAGATGGTGGGTTTCTCTGTACTGCGACAGGAACTCGGAAAGCCAGGGGTCAGGTCTGTGAACCCTACCCAACGGCTTGTCATACTGATACCAACCCTTACCTGTCTTCTGGCCAAATCGCCCTGATTCACAGAGCATATCCGCAAGCGGGCAGTACCTCACATTGCCCCGCTTGCGGGCAGGAGTTCCTGGTGGCAACGGATGGCTAGTAAGGCCCTGACCCTGGCGAACCTTCCAACCCACATCCAAACCCGCAAGGTCAGATGTTCTAAAGGGTCCCATTTTAAAGCCAAACTCTTCCAGCACCCCATCTATGTCCTCTGGCTTGCTGCCCTCCTCTAATAAGAAATGTGACTGGTCGTAATAAGGCCTCAGCATTCGATTGCCAACAAACCCGTAACAGTTCCCTACAACTACTGCAATCTTCTGGATCTTTTTGGATAAGTTCATGACGGTGGCAATGGTCGTGGGGGAAGAGTGGCGGCTGGGAATGACCTCTAACAACTTCATGACGTGAGCTGGTGAGAAGAAGTGGGTGCCAATGACCAAGTGAGGACGATCAGTGGAGGCAGCGATCGCATCCACGTCTAGGGCTGACGTGTTGGTGCACAGAAGAGCTTCCGGCTTGCACACAGACGACAGGTCAGCGAAGACCCGCTTCTTCAGGTTCATGTCCTCAAACACTGCTTCCACCACTAAGTCCACACTGGACAGCTCCTTCAGTGAGGAGCAGAACGTGAGTGTGGGTCTTGTCCACGCTCGCCCACTCTGCTGCATTTTGGAGGCCTCCCTTTCCAACATGGACGTTATTGCTTTCTTGGCCACTTCCAGCTGCTTTGGGTCTGACTCTACAGCAACCACCGGGATCCCAGCCTTTGCAAAACACACGGAAATGCCTCGGCCCATGGTGCCCAAGCCTGTGGATTGAGAAAGAGAAGAGGTAGGAGAATCGCTGTGAGTTCGAGGCCAGCCTGAGAATACAGAGTGAATTCCAGGTCAGCCTGGGCTAGAGTGGGACCCTACCTCAAAAAAAAAAAAAAAAAAATGACAGAGAGAGAGGAAAAAGAGAAACAAAATGATTCCATGGTGTGCAAAATCACTCCCTGGTAGAAGGCATCCATGCCAAAGTAGCATTGTATCTCTCTCTCAAATAAATAAATAAAAATAAAATATTTTTTAAAAAGACTGCTTCAGGAATGGGATGGTGCTTTGCATTAGAGTGTGTACTTACTATGTGTCAAGTAACATCAAAAATAAGACAAAAGGCCTGGAGAGATGACTTAGAGGTTAAGGCACTTGCTTGCAAAGCCAAAGGATCTTGGCTCAATTCCCCAGGACCCATGTAAGCCAGATGCACAAGGTCAAGCATGCATCTGGAGTTCGTTTGCAGTGGCTAGAGACCCTAGCAAGCCCATTCTCTCTCTGTCTCTCTTCCTCTTTCCCTCTCTCAAATAAATAAATAAGAGGACTGGAGAGATGGCTTAGCAGTTAAGTGCTTGTCTGTGAAGCCTAAGGTCCCCAGTTCGAGGCTCTATTCCCCAGGACCCACGTTAGGCAGATGCACAAGGGGCGCATGCATCTGGGTTTCGTATGCAGTGGCTGGAGGCCCTGGCGTGCCCATTCTCTCTATCTGCCTCTTTCTCTCTCTGTCGCTCTCAAACAAATAAATACAAATAAACAAAAATTTTAAAAAAATAAAAATAAGAAGAAAATATTGAAAGGAATGATTTCTCTATATGTTTATGCACTGTTAATGCTTTAGAGGAAATAAAAATCAGTAGAACACACACACAATTTATTAAAACTACTAGATTAGTTAAATAATGTTTCAGGGTATATAATCTATATAAAAATAAAATATTTCTCTATATACTATCAATGGACATCCTGTATATATTAAGAAAAAATATATAATAATATCAAAAAGAAAAAGACAGGATAAATTTAACAAAGACAGATGTGTGCACTAAAATCAATAGAACACTGTTGAAAAACTTCAAGAAGGGTCAGGGTACACTCGTGTTTTGAGTGCTTAGGGCCCTAGCTTTGATTGTTACCAGTGATAAGAAAGAAATAAACAAAGGAAGAAGGGAGAGAGGAAGGGAGGGAGGGAGGGAGAGAGGGAAGGAGGAAGGGAGGGAGGGCGATAAAACCCTAAATAAATTAAAAGACATAAATCTTCATGGACCAGAAAATTTAATATTGGTAAGAAAGTGACATTGCCCAAATTGATCTGCAGAGCCAACGCAAGCTCTGTAGTATCTCAGCTGTTTGTGTTTTGTGTACATTAACAGCAAATTCTAAAATTCATATAGATATGCAGGAAACCCAGAAGATTCATAGCAATACTGAGGAAGAACAACAAAATTGCAGAAGTAATTCTTCCCAGTGTCAAATCTTATGACCAAATTGCAGTATTCATAATAGTGTGATACTGGCATAAAGATCAATAGCATCCCCTGGTGTGCTTACCAAGAACGCCAACTGAGGAGATGGGTCGTGCTGACGCCGTTTGCCAAGATGCCACAGAGGGAGGTGACTGCTTATGCACACTCCTCTCAGCAAAGAAAGCATACTGCAGGGCTCTGGCCTGCCCTGATTTCTGAAGGTAGTAAAACAGTTTCTCCTCCTCCTTGATGCCCAGTTCGTAGGGAAGCTTCACGGCGGCCTGGACAGCTCGGACAAGGTCTCTGGAGCGAGGCAGCCTGGGTACTGCTTTCTCACCTTGGCGAAGGCTTCACTGAAAACGCTGTCCATGTTGGGCAAGCTCGGAACTGACTTGTTCAAGAGTCGGCGGGGCTCCAGGGGTTTATCTGGAAGGAATTGTGAAAGATCAGAGCTTTGCAAGTGTCATATTAAGGGAATAGTGGGCTGCAAGGCCATTGAGAAATCCTGCTGGAACTGAGCTGATAACCTCCTCCATGTAGACCAGATGAGAGAAACCTGGAAGAAGCCATTCTACATGCAGTTCAGTGGGAGAAAGAGAAATCACCAGTGAAGATACTCAACAGTGGACACTTCAAGCCTTATATTTGGCCAGCCAGGCCAAATGAGCCAACAGGTGTAACAGCGGCACGTCTGTTATGGGGGAAACCAACTGCCCTCCAATTGGACTGGAGGCCCGCTCCATGGGAGGGAATACATCCCTGATACTGAAAACTTAAAAAAGGGATAGTCATGAGCTCTAGGGGTGTAACGTCTGATGTTCTCTGGCTAAATGTATATACTATGGTTATCAAACTGCCCAGTAAGCACTTCTGTTAATGTTCATACCCTTATATTAATGCTACTCTCACTTTTTGTAGAGAATCTTCTCTTTTCAGATGGCAGTGACCTTGGGACGACTCAGAAGGTATCATGGTGATGGAAAGAAATGACCACAGTGCTCAGTACTGCAATATCTCTATCACACCTTCCAAGGCTCAGGGTCTAATGTGGAAGAGGTGGCGGAAAGAATATAAGAGCCAAAGGAAGGGTAGGACTCCATACAACATGCTCCCTCAGACACAAAATGGCCTGGATATCCATGGCCTCACAGTGCCTGACACTACCTGCACAAGACCATCATAAGAGGAGGAAAAGATCATGACATCAAAATTAAAAGAGAGACTGATTGAGAAGGGGAGGGGCTATGATGGAGAATGGAGTTTCAAAGGGGAAAGTGGGGGGAAGGGAGGGTATTACTATGGGGTATTTTTTGATAATCATGGAAGTTGTTAATAAAAATTTGGAAGAAAAATAAATAAACAAAAAAACTGGAAAAAAAGAATAAAACAAACAATAATAAAGGGTTCAAATTACTGAATTAAATAATATTCATCAAGATTTTAAGTTGTGAACTATTTATTGGTTTGTAAAGGTAGGGTCTCTCTCCATCCCAAGCTGACCTGGAATACACTAAGTAGTCTCAGGCTGGTCTCGAATTCACAGCAGTTCTCCTCAGCAGACTATGAGCTGCAGAAGCATGTACCACCTTGTGCTTTATATAGGTACTGGGGAATAGAACTCGGGTCCTTAGGCTTCACAAGCAAGTGCCTTAATAGCTGAGCCATCCCTCCAGTCCCTCAACAAGATTTATTTTGTTTTTATTTTTTTTTTCGAGGTAGGGTCTCGCTCTACCTCAGGCTGACCTGGAATTCACTATGTAGTCTCAGGGTGGCCTTGAATTCACAGTGATCCTCCTACCTCTGCCTCCGGAGTGCTGGGATTAAAGGCGTGCACCACCATGCCTGGCTCTTCATCAAGATTTTTAATAGAACTTTAATTACAGAATCTGACAAATTTGTCACTTCCTTCTATAGGATAGAATTTAACAGACCTTAAGCATTTGCATGGTGGTTTGGTTCAGGTATCCCCCATAAACTTAGGTGTCCTGAATGCTAGGTTCCCAGCTGATGGAGATTTGGGCATTAATGCCTCCTGGAGGCAGTGTACTGCTGGTGGTGGATTTATGGGTGTTATAACCAGCTTTCTCTTGCCAGTGTTTGGCATACTCTCTTGTTGCTGTTATCCACCTGATGTTGGCTAGGAGGTGAGGCCCACCCTCTGCTAATGCCACTATTTCCCCCTGCAATCATGGAGCTTCCCCTCAAGTCTATAAGCCAAAATAAACCCCTTTTCCCATCAGTTGCTCTTGGTCAGGTGCTTTCTGCCAGCAATACAAACATGACTGCAACAGTAAAGATAGTACCAGAGGAGTATGACTGTTGTTGCTAGAAAACTGACTGTGAAGCTTTGGCCTTTTGGAACTGCTTTGCAGAAGGATGAGGATGAATTTGAAACTGTGGCCTAATAGTTGCCTTTCAGTGCTGTAAGTACAGCTTGATGGACTATTTTGGTCAGAGTTGAAAGACCTGAATGCAGTTAAGAATGATAGACTATGAGGTTTGGCTTATGAGGGTGAGAAAGAGTTTTGCCTGGACTGGGTAAGAAGCAGTTTGTGTGAGAAGCTTGCTGCTATGCCTGTGTCCTGAGAACTTGTGCAGGGTTGCATTGCATAGAAATGGACTGGTGTAAGCAGAGAGATACAGCACAGAAAAAATGAAATCTTTGGGCTGAAACTTCTGCCTGTTCAGCTACAATTGTATGAGATATTACAACCATTGAGACTGGGCCAACTGACCTGCACTGGGACAACAGAAAGAATGCAGAGCCTTTTGAATGGGGCCTGAATGCTGAAGTAGTGTTCTGTTCTTCAAAGTCTGCTTTATTCCCCGCTGGATTAACAAATTGGTACCCTACCTGGTGTTATGGAGTATAAGAAATGCAGGAAAGAGAGGGTCATTGAATTTGCAACATGGTTTTGTGTTTTGGAAACAGCCATGGGCAGTATGAAGCAGGTTTTCTGGACTGCCTGCATGGAGACCCTATGGAGCCATGAAGATGGACCATTTTGGTTGCAATGGAGAACCAGAGGAAATGCCGGGCCCACGAGACAGCTGCTAAGGAGAGCTGCCAGCCCCAGATGAAGATTTCTAAGACTGTGAGTAGCCTAGCTAGAGGGGCAGAATTGGAACACCAGAGACTAGTTGCTGGTTAGATGTATCAGACTTGGAGATTTGTCACTGACTGGAGTTGTTTGACTTGAAGCTACAGAGTTTGATGTTTGCCCTGGTTGTTTTAAATCCTGTATTGGCTGAATATTTCTTTGCTATGCCCAATGACATCTTTTGTAAGGTGAATGTTTATTCTGTGTCATTATGGGTTTAGGAGGATTTTTAGGTGTTATGGATCAGTTAAAAGACCTTGGATTATGGGGATGTCTGAACATCATTAGGATTGATAAATATATATATATATATATATAGACTTTTAAGGTTAGACTGAATGCATTGCATTTTACATCATGGATGGTTATCAGTTTACAGGGGCCAGGGGCAGAATGTGGTGTTCTGATTCAGGTGTCCCCCATAAACTTAGGTGTTGTGAATGCTGGGTTCCCAGCTGATGGAGATTTGGGAATCAACACCTCCTGAAGGAAGTGTATTATTGGGGAGGGCTTATGTTTGTTATAGCCAGTTTCCCCTTGTCAGTGTTTGGCACACTCTCCTGCTGCTGTTGTTCACCTGATGTTGGCCAAGGGGTGATGTCCACCCCCTGCTCATGCCGTTGTATTCTCCTCCCATCATGGAGCTTCCCTTCAAGTCTGTAAGCCAAAATAAACCTTTTCCCCACCAGTTGCACTTGGTTGGGTGCTTTCTGCCAGCAACGTGAACCTGACTGCAACACAATGTTAACTTACCCAAATAAGGTATGAAAACTATAGTCTCTCTTTTTACTAAGGCCAAGATAATTTTATAATAAAATACTAATCTGTTAGTGAAAAAGAGGACAGTTCCGGACTGCAGAGTTGGCTTAGCAGTTAAGGCACATGCCTGCAAAGCTTAAAGACCCAAGTTTGATTCTCCAGGTCCCATGTAAGCCAAATGCACATGGTGACACGTGTGTCTGGAGTTTGTTTACAGTGGCTAGAGGCCCTGACGCACCCATTCTCTCTCTCTGTCTCTCTCTGTCTCAAATAAATAAAATTAAGAAAAAGAGGATGCTTTCTACTTAATAGGTTCAACATAATTAAAATGCCTTTTGTAATGACAACACTTTAAAAACCCCTACAAATGATGATAGTGTGATAACAGGCACATATATCCTAGTTCTCAAAGATGGAAGAAAACTGACAGTTCATTGATGGAATCCTTCCAACTATAGTGAACCAATTTTCAACACATGTAGGTAAAAAATTTAATGGGAAAAGAAGTCTTTTGAAAACAAGCATATGCCCCAAAAAGAAAAGATACCCATCTGCCCACAGCAGCAGTACCCATAACTGCAAAACCTTAAAATAACTCAAATGTCCACCAACTGTAATTCAATACACACATGCTAAATAAGTAAATAACTTAGGTCCTTACTAACACCACATATAAAAAACTAACTCAAGGGTTGGCGGGATGGTTTAGTGTTTAAAGCATTTGCCTGTGAAGCCAAAGGACCCAGGTTCAATTCCCAGGACCCACGTAAGCTAGATGCACAAGTGGTGACTGCATCTGGAGTTTGTTTACAGTGGCTGAAGGTCCTGGCATGCCCATTCTCTTGCTCTCTCTCATAAATAAAATAAAATTTAAATTAATTTAATTTCAATTAAATTAGAAGAAAACTAACTCAAGGGGCTGTGGAAATGGCTCAATGGTTAAGAGCTCAGCATGCAACCATGATGGCATGAGAGGGCCTGGAACCATCTGAGTTCAATTCCCCAGCGTCCCTAACAGCTGGACATGGCCACACAAGCCTGTAACCCCCTTCCTATGGGGAGCAGAGTCCAGAGAACTGCTGAAGCTCACAAAAAGGCAGCTTCAGGTTCAGAGAAGAGACTCTACCTCAAGGAAATAAAGAATGAGCAATGGAGGGGGTCACCAAACAATCTCCTCTGGCCTCTATGCACACACGTGGCTTGCACACACAAACAACACACATTCTACACATATACACATGCAAAATACAAAAACTAACTCATTAGCTTAAGGCCAGTCTGAGCAAAGGAGCAAATTCCAAGTCCAAACTGGGCTAGAGTGAGACCCTGCCGCAGCTTAAAATTCTCTTTCCACCTCCTGAGTGGATTACAGTGGGATTACAGGCATGCCTCGCTACACCTGGCTGATGCGGTGCTGGGGGTGAAACCCAGGGCTTTGTGCACGAGTCAAGCACTCTGCCAAATGATCTACATCCTCAACCATTACAACTGACTTTTATCCTTGGCCTGATGACATCAACTTTGTCTTAATGCTGTGTAATGTTCCTAGGAAGAATTATACACATGGTTTGACAAAATAAGTGAGTAATACTTCTAAAGAGTGATTATTTAATAATTGCAAATGGTGATTACTTCCCCTGCTCCCTTCTGCTAATATGACAGGAAAAGAATTCGTCAGTCTGCTTAAAGAGACTCGACATATAGCTTATAAAAATACTTCCTCTACTACAAAGGGCTTTCTCTTTCCTGGCCCTGACCCTGCTGGGGGTTCTACAAAGGACTGACAAGAACAACTGTCCACTCACAGGCTTCCTGGAGGCCACCCACAGACAGGCAGCACATTAAGCGAAGCTCCACTTGGATTTCACTCAGGCATGTGAGACAGGTCACTCTGCTCTTTGGAAATATGGTTGTCCTGATGTTCACAGAGAGTAAAAATAAATCACAAAGAGCAAATGATAAGATAAAGAAAAAGACCAAAAAAGCACTAAGACTTCTTAAAAGCCACAAAATCCAAATGAATAGTGACAAAGGCTTTGCACAGAATTAGAATGGCCAAAAAATGGCTAACACAGCCCAGACATCCAGACCAAAAGGCCCGGGTTCTCGGCAGAGACAGAAAGAGCAGAGGCAGCATGATGGTGAATGTATTGCCCCAGCACTGAGGAGACTAAGGCAGGAAAACTGCGCGTTTGAGAGCAGCTTGGGCTACAAAGTAAGACACTGTCTCAAAAACAAAACCCAAGACACATAAGTGAACAAATAAAAACGCCAGATCATCGGCTCCTGAGTTCTGGTTCCCAGATGCCCACCCCTATAGGAAAGGAGGGGACAAGCCTGCAGCCTCAAGCCAGAAACATGTGCATGGGAATGAGGAGTTAGTTCTTAGATCTAAAACTACCAGTCTGCTAGTAAGACACAGGCAAGAGGAAAAAAAAAAAAAAAAAAAAAAACGGCATTTTCAAGATATTCCCCTCCCCAATAGAGGCAAAGCAATTTAGTGTGGTCAAGGAATTCTGAATCACTCTGTTATCTCTCTGTCTCTCTGTCTCTTTCTCTCTCTCTCTCTCTCTCTCTCTTTGAGGTAGGATCTCATTTTAGCAAGGCCAACCTAGAAGTCATTCTGTACACCTAGGCTGGCCTCAAACTCACATAAACTGTCCTACCTCTGCCTCCCGAGTGCGAAGATTAAAGGCATGCACCCCCCCACCCCGCCAGTGCTCTGTTATATCTCTTATACTTGAGTGACCTGAAAAGTTTCTTATCTTAGGAAAATTAAGATGTATAAAGCTAACTTCCTCAGTCAAATCTCTAGCATGCAGCATTAATTGTGAGATTACTCTCTCTCTTTGCTTGCAAATAAATTATAAAAATATATATTCAAGTAAATGAATATATATTTACTATTAATGATGTGTTAGATTTTTGTGGAATCTGACCATCAAGCCAATACATCAAGTTTATTTTACTAGATGACTACATACTAATAGCTATACATTAAAAAAAAGAAAAGAAAAGAAAAAGAAAAAAAGTAAAAAGAGACCTCATCACTGAAGTAGACCTAAAATGAACCCAACATGGCTCAGGGAAATTCTTGGAAGAGGGGGCGGAAAGATTGTTAGAGCCACAAGTTGGGTCATTACGCACAGAGACACTGCAATGCATGACCCACATTCCCCAATGAGGAGGGTCCCTGAGGGGGTGGGGGAGGACAGGGAGGAGGCTAACTATGGTACCAACATGACTGTATACACACTGTGTACATAACTAATTTAAAAAAATTTTAAAGAGAAAAGAGCAGGAAACACAAAAACAAAAAGTGCAAGTCCTCAAATGAAAATGAAAAGAAGAAAAATTAAGGATACCCAGGGCTGGAGAGATGGCTCAGTGGACAGTGGATAAGTGTGCCTCTTGAGCCCTGTTTTCTTTTAGGTGAATTTAATGACTTGAATAGTAGGAAGAAAAAATCAATATATTTTTTAAAAGTCGAGTCTCCTTTTCCCCAATAGACCATTAATCACCCAAATAAAGTCTCAGTTTAAAATCTGTTATAAAAGGGGAAGGGGAGAATCTGTTCTATGTCCTGACACTGTTTTCCTTATGTAAATATGTATATGAATAAAAAGTTTTGTAAAATTTCCTATTTTCTTCTACTATATGTAAGCATTTTCCCAAATTCTAATATTTTCTCCCAAAATGGAAGTTGTAATAGCTGAATGAGTTGCTTCACTAAGTTCTATCACCTTTTAATTAACGAATCCCCTAAAATTAGATATTTGAATTTTTCCGATATTTTTCTAGGGATAATTACTATGTCCCGATCTTTGCATTTCACAGATTATTTTTCTACAGTAAATTACTAAGAATAGAAACACCAAGTCCAAAAATATGAATCCTTTTAAGCCTCAGCATATGATTGCTCAAGTGTATTCTAAATAGAAATACGATCAGTGGAGTGAGAGCTTATTTAAATTCAAATTTCTCAACTTACTTTTTCTACGTTTTCCCATTTGCTTGATAAAACTTACTATTAAATTGTGAATGCTAAGCCGGGCGTGGTGGCGCACGCCTTTAATCCCAGCACTCGGGAGGCAGAGGTAGGAGGATCGCCGTGAGTTCGAGGCCATCCTGAGACTCCATTGTGAATTCCAGGTCAGCCTGGGCTAGAGTGAGACCCTACCTCGAAAAACCAAAAAAAAAAAAAAAAAAAAAAAATTGTGAATGCTTTTTTATTATTCAACTTTATAGCGTATTTCAGAATTAAGGATACACTTATTTTGCAAGCCAGAAGTACTACACTCAGGTATTGACTCAAGAGAAAGGAAAACGGGGCTGGAGGGATGGCTTAGCAGTTAAGGTGCTTGCCTGCAAAGCCAAAGCACCCAGGTTCGATTCTCCAGATCCCACATAAGCCAGATGCACATGATGGCACATGGATCTGGAGTTCGTTGGCAGTGGCTAGAGGCCTTGACATGTCCATTCTTTCTCTCTCTAATAAGTAAAAAATAAAATATTTAAAAAAAAAGAGAAAGGAAGCCGGGTGTGGTGGCGCACGCCTTTAATCCCAGCACTCGGGAGGCAGAGGTAGGAGGATTGTCGTGAGTTCGAGGCCACCCTGAGACTCCATAGTGAATTCCAGGTCAGCCTAGGCTAGAGTGAGACCCTACCTCAAAAAACCAAAAAAAAAAAAAAAAAAGAAAAGAAAAGAAAAAAGAGAAAGGAAAATGTATGTCTACAAAGACCTGGGGCCCAAAGTGGAAACAACGTAATTGTCTACTAACTCATAAGAAAACTGTGCTTCACTTATACTATAGGACATATTTCAGTAATGAAAAGTAGCTAAAAATTAATACAGATCACAACACAGATGAATTTCAAAAGCACTATGCCATGTGAAAGAAGCTAGATACAAGAATATGTTATATTATGCAACTACATGTCATTGAAATTCTAAAATTATAAAATATAAAACTGTAGTGACAGAAAGTGGTCAGTGATTACCTATGGTCAAAAGAAAGGAAGGAATGCACTTAAAAGAGGTATGAACACACACTCGGGTAAAGAAAAGTATCTGTCACTATATTGTGGAAGTGGTCACACAACTATAGGCAATTACCAACATTTGCCAAACTTGACACTTAAAATGACTGAATTTTATGGTGCACACGTTATACTTCAGTGAAGCCGAGAGGACATTACAAACTATCTTGGATCTGGACTACTATTTTAAATGGAGAATCATAAATAAAACCAATTATAATTGATCTATCAGATAAAGAAATACATAAAATTGAAAAATGCAAACAAAGACAAAAATTTAGAAATACTTGGAGAAACTAATCATCCTCAGCTAGAAAGAAAATTAAACAAGGACAACTGATGTAACTCCATGATGGGTCACTTATCAGACATGTTGTGGACAGAGTTGAATTTCCAGACCTCTCCCTCAAAATCACAACAAACTCAAAAACATTTAATAGCTCTGGGGAAAGAAACCTTTTTCATTTGTGCTTATTTCCCTACAATTTTTGTGTATATTCATTAGTATTCTATCTAGCCATACCTATAAAATATTTGTACCATTTTTTTTTTCTTTTTGGAAATGAGGATCAAACCCAGAGTTTACTGAGGGTACACACTAGCTCTATCACAGAGGTAGCTCGTCAGCACAATAAAGTTACATCTTAAACATTTACTTGTACATAGCTCCATTTGTTCCTCATGATTAAAAATTAAAATAGTTATACATAACTGTGCAAAGCCAGAATTATAGGTTACTTATCAGTTTAAAGCACATGATGACTCAGTATTGGGGTGCCACCAAGTGGATAAACAAGGTAATGTTGTTGAGACTGGGCATCATTTTGTTTTATAAATTTAATATTTTTTTAATTTTGTGAGGTTTTTATATTATTTTATTTATTTGTTCATTTATTTGTGAGAGAAAGAAAGAGGATGGGCATGCCAAGGCCTCTAGCCAATGCAAATGAACTCTACAAGCATGCGCTACGTTGCGCATCTGGCTTACATGGGTACTGGGGAATCGAACCTTAACCACTCAACTATCTCTCCAGCCCAAATTTAGTGTTTAGAATTAACTTTAAAAGCTGAAATGAAACGAAACCTCCAAACCAGAACATAATTATAATTGCATATTTTTCTTGAAGTCTCTCAACTCTCAAAGCAGAATCTTGGGGAATCAAATGAGGAAAAGAACTTCCTATAGAGACTGGGGCCTTCACAAACTGCAGCCAGAGCTACGACTGACAGGCCTGGGTGTTTTTTGAACCCTGATTCAAAAGACGGCTTGGGCACCTCCCCCGCAGCACTGCAGACAGCCTGTGCTGCTCAGAGGCAAGCACATGGGTCCGCACAAGACAAGCATCCCTCTTGGGAAGCGTGTTGACAGGAAAGCAGCCTGGCAGGAGAGGGTAGCGGGGAGAAGCTCCCATGATGCAAGACTTGCTGACGCTCTTTAGGAGTCATCAAGATGTCCCCCCACCACCACCACCTTTGTGGTGCAAGTGCTACTATTACATTGGAACAACCCGCAGAAAGAAAGCTGACTTCATGAAAGTACTTGGGCCGAGGGCCGGGAAGATGTGGCCCAGCAGTTAAAGATGCTTGCTTGCAAAGCCTGCTGGCCTCTGGTGTGGGGTCAATTCCCCCCATTTGCCAATCCAAATAAGGCAAATGCAAAAAGTGGCGCAAGCATCTTGTGTTCTCTTGCGGTGGCCAGAGGCCCTGGCACCGCCTAACTCTACTGCTATATACACATACAAACACGTGAAAATAAATAAAAAAGTGTTTGGTCTCCTCCAGGGTCAATGAAACAAAGACCTTTTCAAAAGAATGCTTTGGAATGACCCTGAGCCTTTGCTGTCACCAGACAGGAAATCAGCCAGCACCCAATCCCGCCAGCACTCCTTCCAAGTATATTCTCTGGAGATATATATAATTCGGTTTTTCGAGGCAGGGTCCTCGCTCTAGCCCAGGCTGACCCTGGAATTCACTATGGAGTCTCAGGGTGTTCCTCAAACTCACAGCAATCCTCCTACCTCTGCCTCCCAAGTGCTGGGATTAAAGGTGGGCGCCACCACGCCTGGCTCTCTGGCAATATTTAGCCTCCTCTTCTTGCTCATTTAGAGCATATAACCTCTACGGAGACTTTGAGAGATGCAGCTTTAAATCAATCAAACACCAAGCAAACCAGTAAACTATAAGCAAGCTTCAAAAGAAACTCTTAAAGGAACGACCTGAGTCTGAAAGCCCAGATAGGATATGACTCGACTGCTCTGGACAGAAACTCCAGAGCAACGGCTTCTCTGCAGGGAGATGCGGAGTCTGTCTTCTACGTGGGTCAAGGACAGGTTTGCTCTTCTGTCTGTTTCAGCTTCAATTCCATTTCTCAACTAGCAAAACATGCATAGGCCAAGAAGTTCAAAAGGTATAGAATGGTAAAGAGGACATTAGAAAAGTAGCCATTTTGTTTCCTGTGAATCCTTACTGAGACATCTTACCTACAGACAACAGTTACACTTGCCCCTTCTACCCTGTCCTCTATGATGTTTTTGGTTATCCGGTTACAACACTGGCAAAACACCACGTAAAATTACTCTCCTTTGGGGCTGGGGCCATGTTTCAGTGGCTGAGTGCTTGCTGCTTAGGCATGAGGGCCTCTTGGGCCAGAGACCACTAAATCTGACTCCCTAGAAGCCAAGTAAAAAGATGGGCATAGCCCTGCACACTGCCAACCCAGTCCATGGGGGACGGAGTTGGGAGACTCACTACAGCTTACTGAAGGCCAGCATCTCTGGGTTGAGGGAGAGACCTCACCTCAAGGGAATGCATGGATAAGCGATCTCAGAGAAATAAGCGGTTGAGTGACAAGAGGAGGACACTTGTTCTCCTCTGGTCATGCATGCACATGGGGTGCACACATGTTCATACATCACATCACATACATAAATTCTGCTCTTTCTATTAATACAGTATACCACAGACTTGATGCCAGATCAACACGCCATTTTTTTTTGTCTTGTTTTGTTTTGTTTCAAGGTAGGGTCTTGCTCTAGCCCAGGCTGACCTGGAATTCGTGATGTAGTCTCAGGCTGGCCTTGAACTCACAATCCTCCTACCTCTGCCTCCCAAGTGGTGGGATTAAAAGAGTGCGCTACCATGCCTGGCCAATACGTCATTTTTAAGTTGAACCAAGTTCTACCCAAGGATGTCCCATAAGACATTTCCCAAGGTTCTTTATGCATATTAGTTCTAGTCTTTTATTATTGCTATTATTATTGATTACCTAAAATTTTCTGGACAAACTTGACCGCTTCTTCAACTGGATCTGAACTGACAACTGCATCCACAATACCAAGCTTGAGAGCTTCACCTGCCAAAACATGTCTTCCTGCAACAAAAAGAAATAAAACAGGGCTGGAGAGATGGCTTAGCAGTTAAGGCATTTGCCTGCAAAGACAAAGGACTTGGTTCAATTCCCCAGGACCCACGTAAGCCAGATGCACAAGGTGGTGCATGCGTCTGGAGTTTGTTTGCAGCAGCTTGGTGGCCCTGGCACACCCATTCTTTCTTTCTTTCTTTCTTTCTTTCTCTCTCTCTCTCTCTCTCTCTCTCTCTCTCTCTGTCTGCCTCTTTCTCTCTCAAATAAGTAAATAAGAAAAAAAAAGTAAATTCAAAGAAAAAAATTTTGAATAAAAATTTAAAAAAAGAAATAAAACAAATCAAAGAACAAAACCATGTGAGCATAAAAAAAAAGCATTTCTGGGCTGGAGAGATGGATTAGCGGTTAAGGTGTTTGCCTGCAAAGCCAAAGGATCCTGGTTCTATTCTCCAGGATCCACTTAAGCCAGATGCAGAGGGACACACACATCTGAAGTTCATTTGCGGTGGCTGGAGACCCTGCTGTGCCCATTTTTTCTCTCTCTCTCTTTCTCCTTCTCTCTCTCTCCCCCTCTTTCTCTCAAATAAATAAAATAGTTTTTAAAAAAAGAAAGTATTGGGCTGGAGAGATGGCTTAGTGGTTAAGCGCTTGCCTGTGAAGCCTAAGGACCCCAGTTCGAGGCTCCATTCCCCAGGACCCATGTTAGCCAGATGCACAAGGGGGCGCATGCGTCTGGAGTTCATTTGCAGTGGCTGGAAGCCCTGGCGTGCCCCTACTCTCTCTCTCTCTCTCTCTCTCTCTCTCTCTCTCTCTCTCTCTCTCTTTCTCTCTCTCTGTCACTCTCAAATAAATAAATAAAAATAAACAAAAAAATTAAAAAAAAAAAAAGAAAGCATTGCTCTCTCCAGTAGGGAAGGACATTTTTCCTGGATAAGAACACCGTTTCTAACTAAGACCACCTTGCCTGGTGTGGTGAAACATACTGCATATGGGGACAGGAAACTTCAATTCCAGCTGTAGCTTGGATTGTCACTGTTTGAGTGACCATAAGGAATTATCATTGATAATTAGGGATAATTATGATGACCATAGTCATTCTGAGTATGGGGTGAAAATAATATGGTCTCTATGTTCTGTAAATACCTAAAGAGTGGAGCTGGGGAGATGGCTCAGCAGTTAAAGGCATTTGCTTGCCAAGTCTGTTGGACGGGGTCCAAGTTCCCAGTTCCCAGAGGCGCAAAATGGTGCATGCATTTGGAGTTCTCTGCAGAAGCAGGAGGCCCTGGTTTGCCCTTTCTCTCCCCTCCCTCTCTCTCTCTCCTTGTTTTCTCTCTTCTCCCTGTCAAATAAATTAGTGCTTTTATTTTATTTTTGTTTTTTTTCAAGGTAGGATCTCACTGTAACCCAGGCTGACCTGGAATTCACTATGTAGTCTCAGGGTGGCCTCAAACTCACAGCAATCCTCCTACCTCTGCCTCCCAAGTGCTGGGATTAAAGGCACGCCCAGCTAACTTTTTCTTTATTTATTTGCAAGCAGAGAGAGAGAGAGAGACTGGACATGTCAGGGCCTCTAACCACTACAAACGAACTCCAGATGCATGCACCTCTTTGTGTATTTGGCTTTACGTGGCTGGTGGGGAACTGAACCCGGGCCATTAGGCTTTGCAGGCAAACACGTTAACCACTTAGCCATCTCTCTAGGCCCCCTGCTGTTTTTAATCTCTTGTCTTCATCATGTTAAAAATACTGACTTTCCTGAAACAGTGTTTTGGTAAAAAGCCCATCCATTTCACCTCTAGTTGCCAAAAGAGGCAGGGTTCTTTTCTTTCTTTCTTTTTTAAAGTATTTATTTATTTACTTGAGAGAGAGAGAGAGAGAGGGCACACCAGGGTGTCTAGCCACTGCAAATGAACTCCAGACACATGTGCCAACTTGTGCATCTGGCTTACATGGGTACTGGGGAATTGAACCTGGGTCCTTAGGCTTCGTAGGCAAGTGCCTTAACCACTAAGACATCTTTCCAGTCCATATTTTCTTTCTTATTATTTTCCAAATTACTCTTCTCTGACAGATCCTAACTAAAATGGGGGGAATAGGGAGAGGATTCAACAATTAAGGCACTGGATTGCAAAGCTGGACGGCCCAGGTTTGATTCCCCAGTACCCACATAAAGGCAGATGCAGAAAGTGGTGCATGTATCTAGTGTTACTTCGCAGAAGCAAGAGGCCTAGCATACCTATTCTCTCTTTCTCTCATAAATAAATAAATAATTTTAAAAACAGGGTCACAAATTTTCTGTCTCCTCCAACATATTTTGAGTTCTATAAACCTTATGACTTAGACTCATGATAATTTCTTCCTGCACTTCATGATTCATCTTCCTTTTTATTTTTCCTTTTACAGAGTAAAGTGTCTCATATTCTCTGAATTTGTATAGTATCCTGGATTTTAAGCATCCTCTTATGAACTCTACATTTGATTCTCAAAACAGTTCACATTCTTGGAACTAGAGAGATGACTCAGTGGTTAAACGAGCTTCTTGTGCAAGCAAGAGGGCCTGAGGGGCCCTGACACTGCCCGAGTTTGAATCTCCAGAACCCACATAAACAGCTACGTGTGGTCACGTGGACCTGTAACCCCAGTCCTGCAGGGGAGAAGAGATCCAAGAATTGCCAGGAACTCATGACAAAACGCCAAGCTCAGGGAACAGTCAGAGACACCAGCTGAAAGCAGAACAGGAAGGAGAGGATAAAAGAGGACTCAGGTGATTTTCTACTTGGGCAAAGCAGGCGAGTGCGCTCTGCCACGGCTGAGCACATGGGGCACCACAAGGGCGCATGCACCATACACACATGCTCATCAAAAAAGAGGGCATGCTGTACCAGAGCTTAGCAGTTAAAGGCGCTTGCTTGCAAAGCATGCTGGCCTGGAGTTCAAATCCCAACCCAGACACATATACCAGGCTGCAAAAAGTGAACAATTATCTGACTTTTTTGCAGCAGCAAAAGATGCTGGCATACATGCAAGTGCACGTGCTCACACGTGCACACACACACACACACACACAATCTTTAAAATATTATTTATTTATTTGAGAGACAGAGATAAAGAAGTAGACACATGCAGAGAGAGAATGGACAATCCAGGGCCTCCTACCACTGCAAATGAACTCCAGATACATGTGCCACTTTGTGCATCTGGCTTTACATGGGTACTGGGGAATTGAATCCAGGTCATTAGGCTTTGCAGGCAAGTGCTTTAACTGCTGGGCCATCGCTCTAACCCTACAAATAATTTTCTATTTCTTTCTTTTTTCTTTTTTCTGTTTGTTTTTCGAGGTAGGGTCTCACTCTAGCCCAGGCTAACCTGGAATTCACTATGTAGTCTCACGCTGGCCTCAAACTTTCAATGATCCTCTACCTTTGCCTCCCAAGTGCTGGGATTAAAGACGTGTGCCACCATGACTGGCACAAATAAATTTTTCTTTCATTTTTATTTATGTATTTGAGAGAGTGAGAAAGAGGCAGAGAGAGAGAGAGAGAGAGAGAGAGAGAGAGAGAGAATGAGCATGCCAGGACCTCGGGCCACTGCAAAAGAACTCCAGTCGTATGCGCTACCTTGCGCATCTGGCTGATGTGGGTCCTAGGGAATCAAACGGAGGTCCTTTGGCTTTGCAGGTAAATGCCTTAAACTCAAAACTATCTTTCCAGCTCCTGGCACAAGTAATTTTTTAAGTTCACATTTAAAATATTTTTCAAGTTCCCATTATTTAAAATGTAGTTATATCACATTCTGAACACACTGCATTAACCTATTTGACCTTTACTACATCACTAAATGGCAGGTAATAGTACTGTCCCATATATGTGAGAAATCTAAGGAACAGAAAGCAAAAAATCACTAACCCAATGTCTCAAAATTAATTATAGTTGCTTGGCATGAATTGTCTATGTTCTTTCTTCCAACTTTATCCTAACTGAAAGTCTTTCTTATTCTTCTTGTTTTTGGCATTGTTGGGGATCAAATCCAGGGCTGGCCTCACACATGCCAGCAAAGAGCACTTGCCCTGAGCCAGACACCAGACGCTCTCCTCTGGCCTCCACACGCAGACAACTGTATACACACTGCACATCTATGCACAAGCAAAGTGCATAAATAAATAGAAGTTCTAAACTAGATCTAACCAATGCTCCACACGTGACGACCAGGGTCTGTGAATATTCACTTCAACCATAATACCAGCTTCTATATTCATTTACATATTATGCTCTCACATCGCATTGGATCACCATGGTAAAACCTGGTAAGTTCTCAAGGAAGGAATTCTTTGTTTTACAGATGAGAAAAACTGAAATCAAAGAGGTTACTGCATCTTCTTAAGCTGGTGGGCAGTCAGTGACCAAGCCAGGATTTGTCTAGATGCTAGTCCGACTCTTCATAGTGATCAAAACAGCTGTTGGAAGCTTCCACTGACCTGAGGTAATTAAGTCCAAAGATGCAGGAATCCCAATGAGTCTGGGGAGAAGCTGGGTCCCTCTTGCACCAGGAAGAATTCCTAGTGTAACTTCTGGAAAGCCAACACGAGCCTAAGAGAGATTGAAGTTAGAAAAGCATTGCAATGAGATGACAGGAACATACTGTGGCAAGCTACCCCAAGGATTTCCCACGCCACACAAGACATTGTTTCACTGAGCTCAGCAAGAGTTGCCACAGGACAAATCAGTATTTGCATTTCATTAACAGCAGCAGCAGAGCTGTGCCAAGTTCTCCTGCTCAAACACACCCTTAACTACTGCTGCCACATTGTTTGTTTGACTGTATTACAGCCTGCTTCAGAAGACAACAATAGCCTCTACTAGCAGTTATCAGGGTCCCTGCTAGAGCCAGGAAGCACAGGAAGACAAGACAAAACCCAGAGAATGAGAGAGAACATTGACAAATTATAATAGTTATACAGGAATTCTTCCATCTACACTATACAAAGAACTTTTATAAAAGGTGCATTTTTTTTTTTCTCTTACTAGAGAACTACTAAATGTAAATGAACACGAAACCGCAGAACAGGTAGCAGGTCCAGAGTCACAGCTCCTGTCGACAAGAATGGAAGCACGCTACACCTGAGCAATCACTGGCTTTTGCACGCTGAGCACCAGCACTGGACGTGCTCAAGACCTGTTCACCAGCCGCTAACCATCCAGAGCTGCAGCCCGGATGCTTATTGGTGACTTTCCACAAGAAAACCCCCGGGCGCCGCCCCTCCATGGAGCGCCAGTGCTTACCCCTGCGTGGGCAATGCGATAGTGACAGCCCAGAGCCAGCTCCAGTCCCCCTCCTAAAGCCACGCCTCGGATGGCTGCCACCACTGGCTTCTCAGACCGTTGTATCCTATCTACCGTGTTTCCCAAGTCAATGCCAGTGTACGTACTGCTGAAGTTACGGATATTGACACCTACAGGACAGAAAGACCAGGAGAAAAGGTAAATTCTCAGACTTTTCCTACATGCACTATAAATGGCTTTGTGACCTTGAATAAGTTATTTACCTTCTTTGTCTCAATGTTGGTTTAAATGACTGAGGTGAGAATTAAACGGAAGTTTAATCTACATCTTTAACAGGAAGGGCACACTGTAAAACTCCATGTGGCGCTGGGGATGGTTCCCTGGGTAAAGTGTTGCCAGGCAAGCATGAGGACCCAGTAGGGATCCCCAACACCCACAGAAAATGCTGCCCCCAGTGTGCAGTTGTAATCCCAGCACTGGGGAGGTGGGAACAGGAGGATCGCTAGGGTTTACCTGGCTAACTAGCCTATCTGAATTGGTGAGCTCCAGGATCAGCGAAGGAACCTGTCTCAAAAATTAAGATGGGGCCAGGTGTGGTGGCACCCAGCACTCAGGAGGCCAAGGTAGGAGGATGGATCTCTGTGAGTTCAAGGCTACCCTGACATTATCTAGTGAATTCCAGGTCAGCCTGGGCTAGAGTGAGAACCTACCTCAAACACCAAAAATAGGACTGGAGAGATGGCTTAGCGGTTAAGCGCTTGCCTGTGAAGCCTAAGGACCCCGGTTCAAGGCTCGATTCCCCAGGACCCACATCAGCCAGATGCACAAGGGGGAGCACACATCTGGAGTTCCTTTGCGGTGGCTGGAGGCCCTGGCATGCCCATTCTCTCTCTCTCTCTCTCTGTGCTTCTCTCTCTCTTTCTCTGTTGCTCTTAAATAAATAAATAAATAAATAAAAATAAACAAAAAAATTGCCAGACATGGTGGCACACACCTTTAATTCCAGCACTCGAGAGGCAGAGGTAGGAGGATCACCGTGAGTTCGAGGCCACCCTGAGACTACATAGTGAGTTCCAGGTCAGCCTGGGCTAAAGTGAGACCCTATCTCGAAAACCCAAAATAAAATAAAATAATAGTAATACTAATAATACTCAGCCTGTTCCCCTACTTCTTTTCTGCTTTTTAAATTACCGGTTCCTCGTTCAACATCACCTGGAGATCATGTTTCATTCTGTTCTCCCCAACTCATAATACCTTACTTTCTAGTCCAGTCCTTTTATTGCTTTTAAGAATCCCTTGGGGGCTGGAGAGATGGCTTAGCAGTCAAGGCACTTGCCTGCAAAGCCTAAGGACCCAGGTTTAATTCCCATGCATGCCAAATGCATAAACTGGCATATGCATCTGGAGTTTGTTTACAGTGGCTGGAGGCTCTGGTGTGCCCATCCTCCCTCTGTGTCTGCCTCTCTCTCTACCTCTCTCTTTTTCTCCAATAAATAAATAAATAAAATATTTTTTTAAAAAAATAAGAATCCTGAGCTGGAGAGATGGCTTAGCAGTTAAGGCATTTGCCTGTGAAGCCTAACAACTCAAGTTCAATTCCCCAGTACCCACGTAAGCCAGATGCATGTGTCTGGAGTTCATTTGAAGTGGCTGGAGGCCCTGGCATGCCCATTCTCTCCCCCTCTCTCTGCCTCCCTCCCCCCACCAAATAAATTTAAAATATTTTAAAGAAAAGAATCCTTTGGCTGACAGAAACAAGAGAACTGTAATTTGAGCCTCAGGCTCACATTCCCATAGATTTAACTGAGATGGTTTTTCTTGAATAATAGTAATGAATATATAGTAGATAATTTATTGGTGCTAAGTAGCTCCATACATTGTCACATTTAATTTTCCTAACATCTTGGTTCAATGGTATGATTACTTCCCTTTTACAGATAAGAAAGCTATACTTTTCTCTTTCTTCCTTTTTCTTTTTGGTTTTAGAAGTAGGATCTAACTCTAGCCCAGGCTGACCTGAAATTCATTGAATAGTCTCAGGGTAGCCTCAAACTCTATACTTTTGAGATATTAACTGATTAGTGAAGACATGAGTTCAAAACTTATAATTACTCATAAAATTTGGGTTTAACTATAAAGCCCAATTCTTTTTTATTGTGGTTTTGTTTTTTTCAAGGTAGGGTCTCACTCTAACCCCAGCTGACCTGACACTCATTCTGTAGTCTCAGACTGCTCTCAAACTCATAGTGATCTGCCTACCTCTGCAAGTCCAATTCTTTCAAAAAAATATTTTATCATTCATTTGCAAGGGAAGAGAGAGAGAGAGAGAATGGGCACACCAGGGCTTCCTGCCACTGCAAACGAATTCTAGACACATGTGCATCTGGTTTTACATGGGTTTTGGGGAAATCCAACCTGGGCCATCAGACTCTGCAAACAAGCACCTTTAACCACTTGGCCATCTTCCCAAAGGCTAATTCTTAAGTGTTATAATACAGTCTTCAGTTTACCCCACAAGGTAAGTATTATTGTCTCTACTTAACAGAAATCAAGGCACACACCATCACACTGCCCAGCATTTGTGTGGGTTCTGAGGATCTGAACAAAGGTCCCAATGCTTGCACAGCAAGCACTTTACACTGAGCCATCCCCCAGCCCGAGACATTTCCTCCTATACCTAGTTTACTAAAAAAAAAAAAAAAAAAAATTGTTAAAAATTGTGAGTGGGGCTTGGTGGCACATGCCTTTGATCCCAGCACTCAGGAAGCAGAGGTAGAAGGATCACCATGCGTTCAAGACCACCCTGAGACTACATAGTGAATTAATTTGTGTCAAAAGTTATTGAATATTTCCCCCTGCATCTCTTAAAATAATCATGATTGTTCTGCGTATTGGTCTTTTAATAGGAGAAATGAAATTAATTGCCAACTTGACTGGATCTAGAATCGCATAGGAGACAAATCTCTGGAAATGTCTGTGAGGGAGTTTCTAGACTAAGCTGAAGTTGCAAAACCCACCCTAACAGTAAGCAGCAGCATTCCATGGCTAGGATCCTAGACTGAATAAAAAGAAGAAGAAAGATGAACAACAGTATTCACTTGACTCTGCTTCTTACAAAAACAAAAACAAAAAAACCAGGAACTCAGGGAGATATTCCTGTTATTTTTATTAGTTAACCAATTTATTTGCAAGCACAGAGATGAGAGCGAGAAAGAATGGGCATGCCAGCACATCTACCCACTGCAAATGAACTCCAGATGGCACGAGCCACCCTGTGCATCTGGCTTTATGTGGGTACTGGGGAACTGAACCCAGGTCATTAGGCTTTGTAGCACATTTTTGCAGCCTTAACTGCTGAGCCATCTTTCCAGCCCTCACTCTGCTTCTGGAGTGTGGATTCAATATTACCAGGGGTGTCTTACTCCATCCATCATGCCTTCTCCGATGTGAACTGTGTCCCCTGGAACTGTAAACCAGAATAAACCCTTCCTTACTTGTCACTTTTACAAGTAATTTGCTGTTGCAATGAGAATAACAAATACAGAAAATTGCTACCAAGGGCTGGAGAGATGGCTTAGTGGTTAAGCGCTTGCCTGTGAAGCCTGAGGACCCTGGTTCGAGGCTCGATTCCCCAGGACCCACGTTAGCCAGATGCACAAGGGGGCGCATGCATCTGGAGTTCATTTGCAGTGGCTGGAAGCCCTGGCGTGCCCATTCTCTCTCTCTCTCTCCCTCCTTCTCTCTCTCTGTCACTCTCAAATAAATAAATAAAAAATAAACAAAAAAATTTAAAAAAAAAAAGAAAGAAAATTGCTACCAAGAAGTGCATTCCCTGCTGTGACAAACCTCATCATGTGGTTCTCTGGAATTTGGAACTAGATTGGGGGAGGAATGTGGGCGAGTTTAGAACTGTAGGCTAGAAAAGTCCCTAGAATCCTACAAGTAGTGTTTAATGAGCCACCATGGTGAGGGGGGGTGGAAGATGAGAATGCTGAGAGAAACAGGGACAGAGGATGCCTGGCACAAAAGATTTCAGAGGTGAATAAGGACTCTATTAGGAACTGGGCCACTCATATTATATTCTAGCAAAAATTCTGCTCATGTTCTAAGAACTTGAATGAGGTTGAATTCAAAAGTAGTCATGGGCTGGAGAGTTGACTTAGCAGTTAAGGTTCTTGCCTGTTAAGCCTAAGGACCCATGTTCTACTCTCTAGATCCCTTGTAAGCCAGGCACACAAAATGAGGCAAGCACAAGGTTGCACATGCCCACTAGGTGGTGCAAGCATCTGGCAATCAATTGCAGTGGCTGAGACCCTGGCACTCCAGTTCTCTCTCTCTCTCTCCCAAAAAGAAAAAAACAGTAGTCATGATTACTACTTACTGGTCTGATCCAGGTCCACAGCAAGAGAGAGAGACAGAGCAAAAAGAGGAACAAATCAATAAGAAAAAAAAATGTGGCTTTTGGTTGGAAAAGGAGAGTTTAAAGTTACAAATTAGCCTGGGGCGGAGGCAATAGGTAAAACTGGCAAACAGTTCCCCACTATTATAATGAAATCTCATGCATGGCACTGAGACAACAGATAGGGTATACTGAGTACAAGAGTCTGCCCATTATGGCTGGAGGGATGGCTTAGCAGTTAAGGCATTTGCCTACAAGGCCAAAGGACCCTGGTTCAATTCCCCAGGACCCACGTTAGCCAGATGCACAAGGGGGCGCATGCATCTGGAGTTCGTTTTCAGTGGCTGGAGGCCCTAGTGCATCGTTCTCTCTCTCTCTCTCTCTCTCATCTCTCTCCCTCTTTCTCTGTCAAATAAATAAATAAAAATTATATGCATATATATACGCATGTGTATATATATGTGTGTGTGTGTGTGTGTGTGTGTGTGTGTATACTTTTTTTTGGTATTTCGAGGTAGGGTTTCACTCTAGCCCAGGATGACCTAGAATTTACTATGTAGTCTCAGGGTGGCCTCGAACTCATGGCAATCCTCCTACCTCTGCCTCCCGAGTGCTGGGATTAAAGGCGTGCGCCATCACACCTGGCTGTATGTGTATGTATGTATGTATATATATATTTTTAAGAGTCTGCCCACTGGAGGCTCCATCATGTGAAAATTCACTTGAAATAGAGCCTAAACTGAAGGGGTTTCCTGCTTAAACACAACTGCCTAGGGAAGTGCTTCTCAGAGTCAGCCTGGTAGGCACACAGTGGTTAATATTGTGGTCCAAGGTGTCCAGGCTACGTCTCAAGCAGGCAAGAGTTTGGCACCATCATCCACGTGGTACTGGTTTTGTGGGCATAAAAGGTGAAGGATTTATGAGGTTCTAGAGTATGCATCATGGCTCCACAGTTGCTGAAGTCAAGCAATGAGTAACAGGGCTTCTGGAGGCCCTGCAAAGAAATCACTGTGGAAATGAGAGGGTAAAGCCCAACCTGTAATAGAGACCCCAGGATGTTGGAGATGCCAGAACCACGGGACATACACTGAGGAAAGCTGCAGGCTCACAGCACAGCTGGCCCAAGACACAGGCTACTTGTGCTGCAGGTGATACAGCTGGAATGGGGCAAAGCCCAGATGATTCCATCACAAGCTCAGATGCCAGAAATGGAGCTTCAGCAGTTGACGTTTGCCATAGGCGGTTTCAGTCTTGTTTTGGTCCAATCTTTCCCTGTTATGCCCCAATTCCTACCTTTTAGAATGGAATGTTTTCACTATGCCACATACACGAGAAGTGTGTAACTTGTTTACTAATATTTTTGGAGGATTTCAATTATGTAATTGCTTTAAGTCCCAGAAGATACTTTGGAATTTTTAACAGTGTTGGAACTATTAATAAGCGTGGGGACTTTTGAAATTAGGCTGATTGTATTTTGCATTATGAGATAGCCATGGGAACAATGGGTAGAATATTGTGGCTTAAAAGCGATTTGTGCTGGGCATGGTGGCGCATACTTTTAATCCCAGAACTCAGAAGGCAGTGGTAGGAAAATCGCTGTGAGTTCGAAGCCACCCTGAGGCTACATAGTGAATTCCAGGTCAGCCTGGGCTTGAGCAAGACCCTGCCTCAAAAAAAAAAAAAAAAGCTGACTTCCGGTCAAGATGGCGGCATAGGAACCACGCCTAAGCAGCCTAGGGGAGAAAAAGCCAAAGAAAACCCAGCAAAATACAGAAGGGAGGTGTATAAGAGATTAAAACAGCAGCGGAGAAGTAGGAGATATCCAGAGCCCACACGGGCAGGCCGAAGCAGCTCCGGCAGCGGCAGCTCGGGACCCGGTAGCGGCAGCTCGGGTTCCGGCAGCGGCAGCTCGGGACCCGGTAGCGGCGACTTGGGCTCCGGCAGTGGCACCTCGGGACCCGGTAGCGGCGATTCAGACTCTGGCAGCGGCAGCGGCAGCGGCAGCACGGGCACTGGCAGCTGCATCACGGGCTCCGGCAGTGGCGACTCGGGATCCAACAGTGGCGGCTCAGACCCCGGCAGCGGAAGCGGCGGTGGAAGCCGGAAGCGGCGGTGGAAGCCGTAGCTCCAGCCCCAAAAACACCATCAGCTGCTCCGGTACCGGCCACAGCAGCTTCAGGGCAGCGAATCCAGCAGCGGAGGCTCCAGCGGCTTCAGCGGCAGAGGCGGATCCCGCAGCGGCAGCACCAGCGGATCAGAGGCGGAGGACCCAGCAGCGGCAGCTCCAGCAGATCAGCGGGGGCAGACCCAGCAGCGGCATCTCCAGTGGCGGATCCAGCAGTAGTGGTCCCAGCAGCGGCAGCTCCAGCGGCAGCAGCGGGGATCCAGCATCAGGGGCGCCAATCTGCAGGGCCACAGTTGCCAGGCTTGGTTTGCCCCACAGGAAAAGCCAGTACCCAGTTCCAGAAAGCAGAACAGTGGCCCAACATCCCAGCCAGCAACTTGACTGAGACCAAAAGCATCCAAAGAGGTAACTGGGATTGAACCAGGGAAGGGTCTCACCTGGTCACAAGCTGACTTGGATCCCTCAACAGACCAGAAATCTTAACTTCTTTGTTGATAGAGGATCCGGTTTTTATAATACCTAATCTTGCATAAATGCTCGGTGCTGTTCTTGACTGAATGTGTATAGGGTTTAGTTAAATTTTAGAATATACCTGTATTTTATTCCACTCAACCTATTTGAATACCCCCATAGCAGGCAAACTTAACCCCTAGGACCACGTGTCTAGATACTCTGAGAGTGGTAAGAGCCACACCTAACATCTTAATCTCCTACATAGAAGATATACAATATCAGATCAATAGATACAGCAAAGGATACCCAGCTAACTGGAAAATCTAAGCAGTAACTTAATCCAAGATGCAAAAATATATACATTATAACACAAGAAACACCAAAAACCAAGGCAATATAAATCCACCAAAAAGCATCAATGCTTCAGAAATGACCTCTAGTGAAAACGAGTTAGAGAAAATGCCTGAGAAAGATTTCAAAAGAATGATTGTAAATATGTTCAATGAACTCAAAGAAGAAATCAAAGGAATCAGAGAAGATACAGGACACCAATTTAATGAAATAAAGAAATCAATACAAGACATAAATAAGGAAATAGAAATAATGAAGAAAAACCAGTCAGAATTACTAGCAATAAAGAACACAGTTAATGAAATAAAAAACTCTGTAGAAAATCTCACCAGTAGAATGGATGAAGGAGAGGACAGAATATCTAAGCTAGAAGACCAGGTGGCAGATCTAATACAATCCAACAAAGAGAAAGACAAACTAATAGAAAAGTATGAATGGGAATTTCAAGATATTCGGGACACTATGACAAGGTCAAATATAAGAATTCAGGGTATAGTAGAAGGAGAAGAATTTCAATCCAAAGGTATAGTAGGCATCTTCAACAAAATCATAGAAGAAAACTTCCCCCAAATTGGGAAAGAGGTGCCAATGCAGATACAGGAAGCATTTAGAACACCAGCCAGACAAAACCTGGAAAGAACCTCTCCTCGCCATATTATAATCAAACTACCAAACACACAATCCAAAGAAAAAATATTGAAAGCAGTTAGAGAGAAAAATCAAGTTACCTACAAAGGCAAGCCCATCAGGATCACAGCAGATTACTCAACACAAACTTTCAAAGCCAGAAGGGCTTGGAGTGAAGTATTCCAAACTCTGAAAGATAACAACTGTCAACCAAGACTACTTTATCCTGCAAAACTATCCACTCAAATAGATGGAGAAATAAGGACATTCCATGACAAAAGCAGGCTAAAGGAGTATTTGAAGACAAAACCAGCTCTACACAAAATACTTGAAAGAATCCTCCATGCCGAAGAGAAAGAAAAACACACATATAAGGAACCTGGAAAACAGCAAACAACACTCAAATACTAGTTAATATAAGAGAGCAAAGGTAGAACCAGAACCACAAAAAAAAAAAAAATGGCAAGCATAAATACACATCTTTCAATAATATCTCTTAATATCAATGGCCTCAATGCTCCAACCAAAAGACATAGATTTGCAGACTGGGTTAAAAAGCAGGACCCTACAATTTGTTGTCTCCAAGAAACTCACCTTTCTACAAAAGATGGACATTATCTTAGGGTGAAAGGTTGGAAAACGGTGTTTCAAGCAAATGGACCCAGAAAGCAAGCAGGGGTTGCTATCCTAATAGCTGACAAGGCAGACTTCACTCCAACATTAGTCAAGAAAGATAAGGAAGGTCACTTTATATTGATTAAGGGCACACTCCAACAGGAGGACATTACAATCCTAAACATATATGCACCTAACATGGGGGCTCCCAAATTCATCAAACAAACACTGTTAGAACTAAGGTCACAGATAACACCAAACACAGTGGTAGTTGGTGACTTTAACACCCCACTCTCATCAATTGACAGGTCATCCCGGGAAAAAATAAACAGAGAGGCATCTGGACTAAACGAGGTCATAGAAGGAATGGACCTAACAGACATATACAGGACATTTCATCCAAATGCTGCAGAATATACATTCTTTTCAGCAGCACATGGATCATTCTCTAAAATAGACCATATATTAGGACACAAAGCAAATCTTAACAAATTCAGGAAAATTGAAATAATTCCTTGCATTCTATCTGACCACAATGGAATCAAACTACAAATCAATAGCAAGAAAGGATATAGAGCATACACAAAATCATGGAAACTAAACAATACATTACTAAATGATGAATGGGTCAATGAAGAAATCAAGAAGGAAATCAAAAAAATTTATAGAGTCAAACAATAATGAGAACACAACATACCAAAATCTCTGGGACACAATGAAGGCAGTTCTAAGAGGTAAATTTATAGCTTTAAGTGCCTATATTAAGAAATTAGAAAGGTCGCAAATAAATGACCTAATGCTTCACCTTAAAGCCTTGGAAAAAGAAGAACAAGGCAAACCAAAAATCAGTAGACGGGAAGAAATAATAAAGATTAGGGCAGAAATTAATGAAATAGAAACCAAAAAAACAATACAAAGAATTAATGAAACAAAGAGCTGGTTCTTTGAAAGGATAAACAAGATTGATAAACCCTTAGCAAATCTGACCAAAAGAAAGAGAGAAGAGACACAAATTAATAAAATTAGAGATGAAAAAGGTAACATCACGACAGATGCCAGAGAAATTCAAAAAATCATAGGGACATATTATAAAAACATATACTCCACAAAGTATGAAAATCTGAAAGAAATGGATGATTTCCTTGATTTATATGACCTACCTAAATTAAATCAAGATGAGATTAATCACTTAAATAGACCTATAACAAGCATGGAGATCCTAATAGTTATCAAAAATCTCCCAACTAAAAAAAGCCCAGGCCCAGATGGATTCACTGCTGAATTTTACCAGACCTTCAGGGAAGAGCTAACACCATTGCTTCTTAAGCTTTTCCATGAAATAGAAAAAGAAGGAATTCTACCAAACTCCTTCTATGAAGCCAGCATCACTCTGATACCAAAACCAGGCAAAGATAGAACAAAAAAGGAAAATTACAGACCAATCTCCCTCATGAACATAGATGCAAAAATTCTCAACAAAATATTGGCAAACAGAATACAAGAATACATTAGAAAGATCATTCACCCTGACCAAGTAGGCTTTATCCCAGAGATGCAGGGATGGTTCAACATACGCAAATCTATAAATGTTATACATTATATAAATGGGTTGAAGGACAAAAATCACATGATCATCTCATTAGATGCAGAGAAAGCATTCGACAAAATCCAACATCCCTTCATGATAAAAGTCCTACAGAGACTGGGAATAGAAGGAACATATCTCAATATAATAAAGGCTATTTATGATAAGCCTACAGCCAACATATTACTAAATGGGGAAAAACTGGATGCTTTTCCACTAAAATCAGGAACAAGACAAGGGTGTCCACTGTCCCCACTTTTATTTAATATAGTTCTGGAAGTCTTAGCCATAGCAATAAGGCAAGAGACATGCATAAAAGGGATACAAATTGGAAAGGAAGAGGTCAAGTTATCATTATTTGCAGATGACATGATTCTATATATAAAGGACCCTAAAGACTCTACTAGCAAACTGTTAGAGCTGATAAAAACCTACAGTCATGTAGCAGGATACAAAATAAATACACAGAAATCAGTAGCCTTCATATATGCTAACAACAAACACACAGAGGATGAGATCAGAGAATCACTCCCATTCACAATTGCATCAAAAAAAATAAAGTACCTTGGAATAAACCTTACTAAGGAAGTAAAGAATCTATACAATGAGAACTTTAAAACACTCAAGCGAGAAATTGCAGAAGACACTAGGAAGTGGAAAAACATCCCTTGTTCCTGGATTGGAAGAATCAATATTGTGAAAATGGCAATCTTACCAAAAGCAATCTACACATTTAACGCAATCCCCATCAAAATTCCAAAGGCATTCTTCACGGAAATAGAAAAAACAATCCAAAAATTCATTTGGAATCACAAAAAACCTCGAATATCTAAAATAATACTGAGCAACAAAAATAAGGCTGGTGGTATCACCATACCTGATTTTAACCTATACTACAGAGCCATAGTAACAAAAACAGCATGGTACTGGCACAAAAGCAGACTCGTAGATCAATGGAACAGAATAGAGGACCCAAATGTAACCCCATGTAGTTATAGCCACCTGATATTTGATAAAAATGCCAAAAATACTCATTGGAGAAAAGACAGCCTCTTCAGCAAATGGTGTTGGGAAAACTGGATATATATCTGTAGAAGGATGAAAATAGATTCTTCTCTTTCTCCGTGCACAAGAATTAAGTCCAAATGGATTAAGGACCTTAACATCAGACCTGAAACTCTGAAACTGCTAGAGGAAAAAGTAGGGGAAACCCTTCAACATATTGGTCTTGGCAAAGACTTTCTGAATACAACCCCAATTGCTCAGGCAATAAAACTACAGATTAACCACTGGGACCTCATGAAAATACAAAGATTCTGCACTGCAAAGGACACGGTGAAGAAAGCAAAGAGGCAACCTACAGAATGGGAAAAAATCTTCACCAGCTATACATCTGATAGAGGATTAATATCTAAGATATACAAAGAACTCAAGAAGTTAAATAATAAGGAATCAAACAAACCAATCAAAAAATGGGAAATGGAGCTAAATAGAGAATTCTCAAAGGAAGAAATACGAATGGCATATACGCATCTAAAAAAATGTTCTACATCCCTAGTCATCAGGGAAATGCAGATTAAGACTACATTGAGATTCCATCTCACTCCTGTCAGATTGGCTACCATCATGAAAACAAATGATCATAAATGTTGGCGGGGATGTGGAAAAAGAGGAACCCTTCTACATTGTTGGTGGGAATGCAATCTGGTCCAGCCATTGTGGAAATCAGTGTGGAGGTTCCTAAAACAGCTAAAGATTGATCTACCATATGACCCAGCTATAGCTCTCCTAGGCATATATCCTAAGGACTCATCTCATTACCTTAGAGATACTTGCTCAACCATGTTTATTGCTGCTCAATTTATAATAGCTGGGAAATGGAACCAGCCTAGATGTCCCTCAACTGATGAGTGGATAATGAAGATGTGGCACATTTATACAATGGAGTTTTACTCAGCAGTAAAGAGAAATGAAGTTATGAAATTTGCAGAAAAGTGGATGGATCTGGAAAGAATTATACTAAGTGAGGTAACCCAGGCCCAGAAAGCCAAGCGCCACATGTTCTCCCTCATATGTGGATCTTAGCTAGAGATGATTGGGCTTCTGTGTGAGAAGGAAAAAACTCAGTAGCAGAGGCCAGTGAGTTAAAAAAGGAGATAGAAAGGGAAGAGAAAGAAAGGGAGGAGAGCTTTTATTAGGTTGGTATTGTATATATGTAAGTAGAAAGATTGAGATGGGGAGGGGATATGATGGAGAATGGAATTTCAAAGGGGAAAGGGGGGAGGGTAATACCATGGGATTTTTTTTGTTATCATGGAAAATATTAATAAAAATGGAGAAAAAAAAAAGTGATTTGAGCCAGGCGTGGTGGTGCACGCCTTTAATCCCAGGACTTAGGAGGCAGAGGTAGGAGGATCGCCATGAGTTCAAGGCCACCCTGAGACTCCATAGTGAATTCCAGGTCAGCCTGAGCTAGAGTAAGACCCTACCTCAAAAAAAACAACAACAACAAAAGTGATTTGTTTGGGTGCTGCTGGAAAGATAGCTCAGCAGGTTAAGAGTGCTTGAAGTGCAATATTGGGGACCTGACCACCCTCAGTTAAATTTCCCAGCACCCACATAAACAGCTGGGCATGGCTATGCACAGTGGTAACCCCAGTCCAGTAGGGAACAAAGACCAGAGAAATACTGAGACTCATTGGTCAGACAGTATGACCAAAACATGACAGTCCCCGATTCAGTGAGAGACTCCATCTGAAGGACCCAAAGCAGAAAGATACAGGAGAGCATATGACATTCTTCTCCGGCCTGCACACGTGAGCACAGGCATGTCAATCTGTGTGCGCACACACGCACACACACACATTTAAAAAGACAATTAAAGAGTGTTATATGGATGCCAAGTTCACACAGGGAGGACTTGTGATGGTTAATCTCTATTGTCAACTTGGTTGGATGTGGAATCGCCTAGGAGACAAATCTCTGGGAATGTCTATCTGAGAATGACTGTCTGGCACAGGACCCCAAGGAAATGGAATTTCCCAGGAAACTCATGCTGAGAGAAAAAAAAAAAAAAAAAAAAGGCTGAAGCCAGTCAGAGGGGAAACTTGTCTCCATGGAAAGTGATTTCACACCGTGCTGACAACTTGTCAGAGCTCCTTGAAGGAGACACTGGGACCAAGACAATGTGGTGGGTGGGTGGGACCTGATCTTGACCTTAGCTAGGTACACATCTGGTCCTCTAATTGCACCTAAACTGCATGTTCTGTTGTTCCTTCTGACACAGTTCTTTGTTATTTCACTAATTTTCCTCTTCATTTTTCTACTTTCTTCCACTTGATTTAGTTGTCTATTACCATTTGCTTTGTCAATTTCATCATTTGGTGCTTAGCTCATTGTTTCAGCCTTTTTCTCCCCAAATGTCTTCTTGAAAAGCCAAACATTTCCTGCCACCTTTTACCTCAGCTGCATCTGTCAAGTGTCATATGCCATGTTTCCATTGTCATTTAGGTCACTACCAAATTCCCTTACAAAGCTGGGCGTGGTGGCACAGGCCTTCAATCCCAGCACTTGGGAGGCAGAGGTAGGAGGGTCTCCGTGAGTTCAAGGCCACCCTGAGACTGTACAGTGAATTCCTGGTCAGCCTGAGCTAGAGTGAGACCCTACCTCGAAAAAAAACAAAAACAAAAAAAAAACAAATCCCTTGCTATCTGATTTAAATCAAAGGTTAAAGGAACCAATTTACTTTCAGATACATGAGAAGTTCTGCTTCTATTTTTGTTACTAATGTGTAGCCTGACTGAACTATTGCTAGGGAATAAATTCTAAATGAAATTTATTGAGGTAACACTTTTTGGTGTTAGAAATTACACCCAGGGCTTTGAAGATGCAAAGTACCTGCTGTACTGTCAGACACAGGCAGGGCCCTGGGTTAGAGCAAACTTAGCTGTCTGACACAAAGGCCCCAGGCTATGGAGGGGTCTCAGCAAGCAGCCTGAACCGCTGCTAATATCTCAGGAACCGGACCAGCAGGGGAGCTCCTCCCCCCATTCTTTGAGGTCGCAGTGAGCCTGGACCCCAGGACAAAATCTTGGACCCCAAGATCAGCAGGAAGTAAGGCCACTCCCTCTCCAAGCACTGGACATTCAGATAAGACTTTGCCCATAATCCTGTGGTCTTTGCCCAGTTGCCTAGGAAACTCCTTATATAGTATCAGCCGGTACCTTTGCACAGCCCCTCCAGCTGCCATTGCCTACGAGCTGGAATGTATGTCCCCATATGCTAATTAGGCATCAGCAAGCAACCTTGTACATCCAAATCCCCTTAAGACCCTCTTCCCACCCTCAACTGCTTATAAATCCATTTCCCTGGCAATAAACAGAGAGCTGTTCATGGAAACTGTCTCCTGAAAGTCTTTACTTTCGCACTCACCACCCCAGTTGCCTGGGTGTGTTCGGGGGTGGGGAACCCTGGTTGGCCCCAGAGGGAGGACCCAGGAACCCACATTGTACTGTTAAGCTACACCCAAACATTTTGTGGTCCAGTCCTTAATCAATTTTTGTAAAAGCTCCAGATGTTTGTAAGAAGGATGTATATTTCCCCATTTTAGGGATACAGTGTTATACACGTGTCCATTAGTCAAGTTTGATCACTCCTGATACTTTCCTTAGAATAATTGGGGGGGGGGGGCTGGAGAGATGGCTTAGCAGTTAAGGTGCTTGCCTGCGAAGCCTAAGGACCTATGTTGGATCTTTCTCTAGATCCCATGTAAGCCAGATGCACAAAGGTGAAGCAAGCACAAGGTTGCACATGCCCATAGGTGGTGCAAGCATCTGGAGTTTGATTGCAGTGGCTGAGGCCCTGGAGTGCCAATTCTCTCTCCCTCTCTCTCTCTCTCTCTCTCTCTCTCTCTCTCTCTCTAAAAAAATTTTTTAAAATAAAAATTTTTTTCAGCCCATGAACCCTAGTTGCATTTTTTCTTTTTGGTTTTTCGAGGTAGGGTTTCACTCTAGCCCAGGCTGACCTGGAATTCACTATGGAGTCTCAGGGTGGCCTCGAACTCACGGCGATCCTCCTACCTCTGCCTCCTGAGTGCTGGGATTGCCCGGCGTCCCTAGTTACATTTTTGTACCTCATCACCTTCACATACACACCCAAAGTATTATCATGTTCTCCACAATTCTGGCCTCTCTTTCTATGACTCTAATTATCACCTTGGGTGCCTAAGTTTAAGATTCTAGTGAGAAAGCCGTTTCATAGCTGTGTAGGATTGGCATATTACTTTAATCTCTCTCTTCCTTGGCCATCTCATTTAAAAATAGAGACCACAGGATTTTTATTGATCATTACACTATAACAACATTGCTGGGCATGGTGGTACACACCTTTAATCCCAGCACTTGGGAGGCCAAGGTAGGAGGATTGCTGTGAGTTCGAGACTAGCCTGAGACTACATAGTAAATTCAAGGTCAGCTTGAGCTAGAGCAGGACCCTACTCAACCCTACTCCCACATGGGCTCTCTACCCCCTCCTGCCCTCCACGTGGCATGAGCTCTCTATATTTCCTTCTCTTTCCTTCTCTCAAGCTAATAAAGTCTCTCTGAACCTTAAAAAAGATAGAAATCTATGTCTCTATAGGTTTAACTGAGGCTAGGAAATCACAGACACTGGTCCACACTCATGTAAGTGGCATAAGCAGAGCAGGCATTCATCAGCAGCTTAACAGCTGCATGGATCAGCCACCCAGCCTGGACCTAAATGTTCTCCAAAGGAGCAACAAAATCCAAAAGAGATGAGGGCTGAAGAGATGGCTTAGCGGTTAAGGCACTTGTCTGTGAAGCCTAAGGACCCATGTTCAACTCTCCGGATCCCATATAAGCCAGACGCACAAGGTGACGCAAGCATTCAAGGTCACACATGCACACAACGTGGTGCAGGTGTCTGGAGTCTGATTACAGTGGCTGGAGGCCCTGGCGTGCCAATTCTCTCTCTCTCACTCACATAAGAAAAAAAAGGCCAGGGCTGGAGGGATGGCTTAGTGGTTCAGGCACTTGCCTGCAAAGCCAAAGGACCCAGGTTCCATTCCCCAGAACCCACATGAGCCAGATGCACAAGGTGGAGCACGTGTCTGGAGTTTGTTTGCAGTGGCTAGAGGCCCTGGTGCACCCATTCTCTCTCTCCCTCTCTCTCTCTCTCTATCTATCTAATCTCTCTCCCCCCCTCTCAAACAAATAAATTAATTAAAAGGCCAGTCTGTTGGGCTTGCCTCAAAAAGAGAGAGAAAGAGATGAAAGCCACTGTCTTAGCTCAGTATCTCTCGGGAGAGACCCGTCTCTTCCCCACAATGCTTCTCAGTTCCACTCTAATGCCTCATATCTATCACCCTCACAAAGGTCTTACCTACAGGGACAGCAAACACTCTATTGATCATGGATTCTAGAGATATGGGAGAGGTTAGACATAGTTACCTGCACAGAAAATGTCATTTGCTCCAGAAATCACGATGCCTTGTACTGTATGGTCTGATAAAGCTTTCTGTAGTCCCTCTTTTATGTCATCAAGTGTAGTTTCACTAGAAAAAAATTATACGTGGAAAATTAAATTTCTACCTTTTTAGTTCTACTTTACTAACAATGGAAAATTGAGCCGGGAGTGGTGGCACATGCCTTTAATCCTAGCACTCAGGAGGCAGAGGTAGGAGGATTACTGTGAGTTCAAAGCCAGCCTAGGACTACAGAGTGAGTTCCAGGTCAGCCTGGGCTACAGTGAGACCTTACCTTGAAAAAACCAGGGTTGGAGATGTAGCTTAGCCAAAAAGCACTTGCCTAGCATACGCAAGACCCTGGGTTCAATCCTCAGTAAAGGATTATATGGGAATGGAGAGAGAATAATTATTGAACCAGGCACAGTAGCCTTTAACCCTAGCACTTGGGAGGGAAAGGTAGGAGGATTGCCATGAGTTCAAGACCACCCTAAGACTACATAATGAATTCCAGGTTATCCTGGACTAGAGTGATACCTGTGGTGGTTTCATTGAGGTGTCCCCATAAACTTAGGGGTAAGTTCCCAGCTGGTGGAGATTTGGGAATTAACACCTCCTGGGGGCAGTGTATTGTTGGAGGCGGGCTTATGGGTGTTATAACCAGTTTCCCCATGCCATTGTTTGGCACATTCTCCTGTTGCTACTGTCTACCTTGTGTTGGCCAAGGACTGATGTCCACCCTCTGCTCATGCCATCATTTTCCCCCGCCATCATGGAGCTTCCCCTTGAGTCTGTAAGCCAATATAAACCCTTTTTTCCCAAAAGCTGCTCTTGGTCAGGTGATTTCTTCCAACAATGTGAACCTGACTGCAACAGTACCCTAGCTGGGAAAACCAAAAAGAAAAAAAGAAAAAAAGGAAAATAAATAAAGAAAAGAAAATTGAACACATACATGATGATGGGTAAAAACTGCAGATACTTATCTCTGAAACTTTCATTCATTTTCTCGACATATATCTCCTGTCCATTAAGTGCTGAACTGATAAAATAAATCCACTTTTAAAGCAATGTTATTTTATTTCACTCTGCTGTAACTTTTTTTTTTGACAATTTAATGACACATTCTAGATTAAGATAATGTCCTGGGTATTTTTAGTAGTAACTCATATTACAACAGTACAACGATTGGGGCAGCTTTCTTTTCAGATAATGAAATACAATTTTACGTGGGTCCTGGGAATCGAACCTGGGTCCTTTGGCTTCGCAGGCAAGTACCTTAACTGCTAAGCCATCTCTTCAGCCCACGAAATACAATGTTAATGTACAATGTTCATGTTAATATTTTTAAATGCTAAGAGAAACCATTTGTAGTTCCTGAGAATAATAAGCATCTTTCCATCTTTTATTTTTAATGATCAGAACAGACAATTTTAAAATCCTGGGACCATATTTCTTTAGAAATAGCTGGTAGTAAAAGATGAGAAGTCAGACCATTAGGTTATTTATCCAAATCTCTCAGCAGTTAGGTTTAAGCTATCAGGTCAACTTGTCTCCTTGAAGGCTTTCCTAGCTTGCAATAGTTCACAGCTTCCCACAATTCTTCCACTCCTCAGGAATTGCTGTACCTCAGGTCATGGCAGACTGGCTCAAATCGACACTCACTTGCAGATGAATGCAGACACCACAAATGACATTCAGATATTGGGACAATTCCCTGTTTTCTATAATGAAACGGGTGGCCAGCCATCTCAGCAACTTGGGTCTTTACCTATACAACAGATTCCTCTGCTATTTTTCCAGTTGAATTTTAAGACATAAAAAGGCATTTTCCCAGTAGAACTTGGATAGGATAGAAAATATATGATGAAGAATCTTGAATTAACACAAAGCTACAAAGGACACACAAGAAATTTAAACTTAAAAAAATGTTTTTAAAAAATTGAAGTGAGCCGGGCATGGTGGCGCATGCCTTTAATCCCAGCACTCGGAAGGCAGAGGTAGGAGGATTACAGTGAGTTCGAGGCCACCCTGAGACTCCATAGTGAATTCTAGGTCAACCTGGGCTAGAGTGAGACTTGAAAAGCCAAATAAAAAAAAGTGAATCCTAAAGGCCAAACCCAGCAGTTAACAGGA
This sequence comes from Dipus sagitta, assembly GCA_036346955.1. NCBI lineage: Eukaryota > Metazoa > Chordata > Mammalia > Rodentia > Dipodidae > Dipus > Dipus sagitta. The sequence continues at coordinate 40,147,943 of CM070773.1, forward strand.
ATTTCTTACCAAATTGGTCCCAGTAACTCTGCTGTAACTCTGACTGCTAAGAACCAGCGGTAACCAGTGACATGGGTGTGTATGTTCATGTGTGTTAGTGGGGGGCATGTGTCCCACGGTGTGCACATGAAGGTTGGCCAGCAATCTTAGTGTCGGTCCTTGTTTTTTTACCTCATTTAAGAGAGACTCTCATTGTTCACTATTCCATTTGCCAGTATAGGTGGTCTGCACGCTTCTGTCAGATTCTTCAGTCTCTGCTCCCTTTCCATTGTAGGTAGGTTGGGATTACAGACATGTGTTAGCGTTTGGCTTTACGTGTGGGTCCTGGGGATCTGAACTCAGATACTCAGGCTTGTATGGCAAGCACTGTATCCACTAAGCCATCTCCCCATTCCCAACAGGAGCCAATTTTTAAAACATTATAAACAATCTAGCAAAGTGCAATTACCTGCTAAGCATGATGTGTCATGTGAGGTGCACTAAGGTGAAGGCTGTAATAAATGTACAAAGAAAGTGATGGGGAAGGTCAGAGGGGGACAATTCTTCAATTAGTTATAGTGGCAAAGTGGAAGGAAAGAAAAGGGTGTGTGGCACTCACTGCTAGTATCTCTCATATCCATTCCTTTTCACCTTCTCAGAGTGTTAAAATACCTGAACACTGGGCAGCACCACACAGAGACCACGTGTTCCAGCCTGTGCTGCAGTAAGGTCTGCCCAAGGCTCTAATCTGACAGAGCGTGTTAGGCATCTACAATTCTCAGGAAGAGCCCTGTTAAAGAATGGGTATGATTTCCTAGTTTTCCCTCCCTGCTTCTGGCACGAATGCAGAGGAAATGGAGAGATAGGAGAACCCTTCTTGGACAAGAGGCAGAAACCCTGCACTGAGGAGAGCAGAGCAAACCGACAGGCTGAGGTCACTGCTAACTGTCAAGCAGCCACCTTCTAGGATGCCACCCTGAGAGAAAGTAACTTGGTCTTATTTAATTTCCAATTATTGTCAATTTTCTGTATGTGACAGAAAAACTTAATCTTAACAAATTTAGAGGGGAAAGTAAGGACAAAAGAAAAACTGGGAAAGGGGCTATAAGGGAGGTGGGAGAGGGAAGGACTTAAGGGGAAAGTATTCAATGTATATAAATAGATGAACAAATTACTTATAGTGCAATGGCCCAAGTAAGATCAGGGGAAGGGATTGATGGGTGGGGGAAGGGTTAATCAAAATTTAAGAAGTTATGAATAAGCCATATGGAAACCTACTTCGTTGGATAATGGCGCACCCACAAGCCATAGATTGTTACTAGAAAAATTTCAGTGCCAGGGATGAGATACCTTCCAGTGAGTTGTTGTCCAGGGAAGTCCCCGATTCCCCCAAAACCATTAGCAAAGGCCATTGCCAAGGCTCTTGGTTTCCCACCAGAAATAGATGTAAGACCCTATTGCTAAAGACTTTCCACTCTTGGGCTGCAGATCACTGAGAAATCAAGCAGAACCTGAGCTAAAAACCTCCTTCCTGTGAATCAGCTGACAGAAAGCTGGATAAAGCTATACTGCATGCAGCCCTATGGGAAAGAGGTCGTCAATGGTGATAAATAGCAGAGGACATTGCAAGCCTTATGATTGGTCAGCCAGGCCAAATGTGCCAACTGGTACAACAGTGGCATGTCTGGAAGGAATACATACCTAGTACTGAAAACCTAGTCAAAAGCCTAAAGCAAGGAGGTCATGAGCCCTAGGGGAGTAATATCTGCTGTTGTCTGGCTAAATTCATATATTATGCTCACCAAACTGCCCTGTAAGCACTTTTCTCAATGTTTATGCCCATATGTTAACGTTATTCTCATTTCTGGTTAGAGAAGCTTCTCTTTTCGGATGGCAGTAACCACTGGGTTGACTCAAAAGTCACCATAGTGCTGAGAAGAAGTGACAGTGGAGTGTTCAGCACCAAGACATCTCTTTCACACCTCCAAGGCTCAGGTCTATTGTGGAAGAGGTGGCGGAAAGAACGTAAGAGCCAAAGTAAGGGTAGAACTCCTTACAATGTAACCTTCCAGAAACAAAATGGTCTGGATATCCATGACCTTGCAGTGCCTAGAAAAGATGATGTCATCAAAATAAAAGACAAACTAATTGAGAAGGCGAGGGGATATTACGGAGGGTGGATTTGTGAGGAGGAAAGTAGGAAGGAGGGAATTATGATGGCTTACTGTCAATAATTATGGAAGCTGTCAACAAAATAAGTTTCTAAAAATTAAAAAAGAAGAAACACTGGGCCAGTACCACAGTACCCTTTGGGCAGTTTCAATATATCAAGGAGACATCCACAGAAAAAAAAATAGCTAAGACCAAGACGGATGTACCATAAAGGAACAGAAATGTGAGCCTAGGGTAGATTCTCTGGATTTGTCTTCAATTAAGATGGAAAGGGGGTTGGAGAGATGGCTTAGTAGTTAAGGTGCTTTCCTGTGAAGCCTAAGGACCCATGTTCAACTCTCCAGATCCCACATAAGCCAGATGCACAAAGGTGAGGAAAGCACAAGGTTGCACATGCCCACTAGGTGGCACAAGCATCTGGAGTTCGATTGCAGAGGCTGAGGCCCTGGCACACCAATTCTCTCTCTCTCTCTCTCTCTCTCTCTCTCTCTCTCTCTCAAATTAAAAAATATTAAAATTAAAAGATAGAAAGGGCTCAGCACAGCAATCCAGCAAAAGGGAGCCTAGTCACAAACACCACATTTGCCAAAAAGAGGTTTAACATGATCAAAGGATAATGAAGGAGGAGAAACTAGGAAATCGGCGAAGAAAGCTGAAAGGAAGAGTGATGGCAGCCAAGTATAATCGGTTGTTCTTGGAAGTCTATGTATTCTGAGTAACATTTCAGATCTCATATACACAGGGTGAAAATAATTTCCCAACCCCACAGAACACACAACAAACACCTATGACAGGCATGCTGAGACCACGAGTCAAAACTTCAGAGAATAAAGTAAATGCCTGCCCTTTGTATGATGATTCTCCTAATAACTTTTCACCTCTTAACCTAAGCAAGAGCAGACAAACCCTCTGCTCTTGAGCCAGCAACTAGAAATTGAATAAGCAGAATCCAAGCCATTGTACAATACTGAGGAATGAGAAAGGCATACACAGTTGCCCATTGGTACCTGTGTGGAATTGGTTCGGGACAATTTAATCCCCATCCTCAACTATACAAAGAATCTCACAGATTCAAGTCTGACAGATAAAAACTAGTATTAACATATAATCTATACAAATGGATCACTTCTAACTACTTATAAAAATGCAGGAAGTAAACTGGGCACAGTGGCATATACTTTAATCCCAGCACTTGGGAGGCAGAGGTAGGAGGATCACCATGAGTTCAAGACCACCCTGAGACCTGTGAATTCCGGGTCAGTCTGGACTAGAGTGAGACCCTACCTCAAAACAAACAAAAAACCAGGAACCATATATCCTTTGTAGTTTACACTGTACAGTTTAGGGAATAACAACAATGACAAAAGACTGTGGACTTGGGAAATGGCTCAGCAGTTAAAGGTGTTTGCTACAAAGCCTTCTGGCCCCGGTTTAATTTTTAAAGACTGAACATGTTTATTAGATTGAATATCATAGACATAGCAACATTTTCTGTCAAGAGCTGAGTAGCAAGTATGTAAGCCAGGGATACTCAGGGCCAAACTGCATTTCTTTCTTAGTAAAGGTCTCAAAGTAAATGAAAATCAGATCTCTGAGGAAAAGAGGACTGCTCTTTCACATTCCAACCAACTCTTCCTAGGATTTTTATTTATAGTCAAGTGAATCTTGAAAAAGTCATCAATAGGAAAGAGGGGGGAAGGAAAATGATCATAATGAATATGGCTTTATCACAGCCCGCTGAATGAGGGAGACCTCAGTCTGCCAGCAAGGTAAAGGCCACAGAGACAAAGAAAGTGCCTCCCCCTCATACTGCCTGGTGAGGAGAACAGGCTCTGAGAAGACACTTGATCAGGACCACCATACTTTTTTGTTTGTTTCACTATAGCAGGCCTATCCTTTTGAAGAGTTACAAACAAAAACCAAAAACCCAAAGTTCACCAAATTAAATTTGTGGCAATTTTGTCAAATGAAACAATAACAAGGAGAAAACTGAATATGCCAAACATATAAGGATAGGTTTGGTTTAAGGAAACCTTGTTTTCTGCTATACGTTTGTAAATGTGTTGTTTTCAGTTGCTGAGTAGGACACGAGGTTCTTTACGTGGGTAACAGGATACAAAGAGTGAAACACATTGTTCTGGGATTGGGCACAGGAATCAGTCATGCCACATACTTACAAAGAACCTAGACTATTATTGAACTTGAAGGAAACATGGCTAACTAAAGTGAAATAAAAATTAAAACTCAGCCAACCATGGTAGCACATGCCTTTAAACCCAGCGCTCAGGAGGCAGAGATAGGAATATCACTGTAAATTCAAGGCCACCCTGAGACTACATAGTGATTTGCAGGTCAGCTTGAGCTAGAGTGAGACCCCATCTTGAAAAAGTCAAAATAACAATAACTAATTAAATAAAAACAACTTAGAAGGGTCAGTAAGCTAATGAAAATTACCTAAGCTTAAAATGTCCAGGAAGCTCAGAAAACTGCAAGATTTTGCCAGGCCCCTCCACAAGCCATCAAAGCAAAAAGCAGCACTAGGGGCCTGGGGGTCTCTCCAGTGGAACTGACTTTAGTGGGGTCACCTAACTCCTCTAAATTATCCCTTGCCTATGCTAGAATTAAGTAATCCCAATAAACATATTGGCTCACCAAGCTCAACTTGGGTGGAAACGTTTCTTTGGTCTATCTGTACCCTATCTGGGGTGAATAGATGTTCATGTCTCACCAGGAAAAGTCCCACCATTTCTGTACATGTTAATTTCCACCACTTCTAGTCAGTGGCTAGGTGGCTTTTTCTAAGGCCAACGTAGAATTTATTCACTAGAGTCATGGAATGAATTAAATGGACCATATTATTTTTCAAAAGGACAAGAGATCTCACTTAGGCATCCCAGGTGAACTAGAAGGGACACTCCCGGATTTCCAGAAAGCGCTATCTGATAGGCTAACTCTGACGTGGGTTCTCCACAGAAGCACTCAGGGCCTGGAAGGTAACAACAGATCGGAAGAAACTTATTTGACGTTTCTGCGCCAGAAGCGATTCTTTCCTCACTGCACTGGCATCCACGGGGGTCTCACTTCACGTGCTCCGCTGGGGTCAGTAATGAAGCTCGTAGCTCGCGGTGCAGGGGCCGCCCGCGCTGCAAGCCGGGCGAGCAGGTCAAGGTCCAGTCTTGCACGAAGACGAGACCCGAGGAACCGAAAGTTCTGCGAAGCCAAAGCTGCAAACGCAGGAAGAGCAGCGGGAGGTGGAGGCGGACAGACCAGGCGCTTGCGAGTCCAGCGCCCCCACCAGCCTCGCTCTGCCTCAGTTTCCCGACTTGACCCAGACCCGAGCGCCGCCGCCGCCGCCCCGCCCCGTCCCCGCCGCGGGTGCAGGCGACCGAGCCGGTACCTGAGCGCGTTGACCGGCGGGTTTCGGAGGCGGATCAACGCCAGCGAGTGGGGCAGCCTCAAGTACTCAGCCATGTCTGGGTCCTCAAAGTCCACTCTGGTCCTCCTCGGCCCGGGCGCCGCCGCTTTAATGTGCGGGGAGGACACGGGGCCAATGGGAGCCAGTGCCGCCTCCGCCTCCAGCCTCGGGACTGTGCTCCTCCAGGATGCTCCTCCCACCCGCTCCTCCCAGCCCGCTCCTCCAAGATGCTCCTCCTTCCTCCCACCTGCTCCTCCCAGGATGCTTTCCCCAGGCCGCTCCTCCCAGGATGCTCCCCCCCGAGCCCGCTCCTCCCAGGATGCTCCCCCCAGCCCTATCCTCCCAGCCCACTCCTCCCGACCCTTTCCCCTCGGCCTGCTCCTCTGGGCCGCTCCTCCCAGCCCACTCCTCCCACGACCCATCCCTGCTCTGCAGAGCCTTGGCCAAAGCACATGGAGTTGCTCAGGTATCTCACCCAAAAGAGGATGCGACTAATGTCAACCAAATGTTTACACATCAGTCTCTTCCCAGTGTTAGACAGAAATCATATTTCTACGTAGTCTTTTTGTTTTAATTCTTAGAAAATATATTTTTATTTTATATTATTTATTTGAGAGAGATTGAGGTTAGACCACCAGGGCTTTACCACTGCAAACAAACTCCGGACATATGTGCCACTTTGTGTGTCTGGCTTTACGTGGGTACTGGAAAATCAAACCCTGGCTGGAAGACTTGGCAAGCAACTGCCTTTGACTGCTGAGCAATCTACCCAGTCCTTTATCTCTCATTCTTTTTGTCCTCCTCCATTCTCTATGTCAAAATGTTGCTGGGCTTCTTATTGGGCAGGTCTTGTCCAGGTACTGAACTCTACTGTGCAATCTTGAATATCTGAAGATTTCTGTTTCTGTTTTGTCTCTATTGGTGAGAACAGAGCAATTGAAGTCACCCACTAGTCTATGGGCACACCACCGTGAATGTGCCCCATGTTGTCTGAAGTCACCACTGTTACTGTGTTGGGGCTCATCTGTGATTTTATGACCACTAGTGTTTTTGTTTGTTTGTTTTTCGAGGTAGGGTCTCACTCTAGCCCAGGCTGACCTGGAATTCACTATGTAGTTTCAGGGTGTTCTCCAACTCATGCAATCCTCGTTACCTCTGCCTCCCGAGTGCTGGGATTAAAGGCATGTGCCATCACACCAAGCCCACTAGTATTTTTTAAATGAAATTGAGTGCACCTCTATTCTGGGTTTATATGCTTAGAATTGTAACGTCCTTTTACTAAATTGTTCCCTTCATTGGTATGAAGTGGCTTTGTCTCTTCTAACTGGTTTTGAAGTCTTTTGTCAGATCTTAGAATAGCAATACGCTTTTCCTTTTACCCCAAGAAAGTATCCATCTTTGATGGTGATGTGTGTTTCTTGGAGGCAGCAAAAAGATTTGTTTTGTTTTGTTTTGTTTTGTTTTTCAAGGCCAGGTCTCACTCTAACTAAGGCTGACCTGGAATTCACTATGTAGTCTCCGGGTGGCCTCGAACTCAACGATCCTCCTACCTCTGCCTCCCAAGTGCTGGGATTAAAGACATGCACCACCACACCTGGCAGCAAAAAGATTTCTAAGAAATTGTTTTGGATCCTACTTTTTAAACCAAACTGCTGATCTTTGCCTTTTTTAAAATTTTATTTTTATTTATTTATGAGAGAGAGAGAGAGAGAATGAGTGTGCCAGGGCCTCCAGCCACTGCAAACGAACTCCAGATACATGTGCCCACCTTGTGCACCTGGCTTAAATGGGTCCTGGGGAATCAAACCTTAGCTGCTAAGCTATCTCTCCAGCCCCCCCCCCTTTTAATATTTATTTGAAAGCTGGGTGTGGTGGTACACGCCTTTAATCCCAGCAGTTGGGAGGCAGAGGTAGGAGGATCACTGTGAGTTCAAGGCCTCCCTGAGACTACATAGTGAATTCCAGGTCAGTTTGAGCTAGAGTGAGACCCTACCTCAAAAAGCCAAAAAAAAAATTATTTGAGAGAGAGAGCGCAAGAGCACATGGGATCACCAGGGCCTCTTGCTGCTGCAACTGAGCTCCAGATTCATGTGCCACTTAGTGCACCTGGCTTCACATAGTTATGGGGGAATCAAACCTGGGCCAGCAGCTTTTCAAGGAAGTGCTTTTAGCCACTAAGCAATCTTCCCGACCTGGTCTGTCTTTTTTTTTTTTTTTTTTTTTTATTTACTAGAGACAGAGAGAGGGAGAGAGAGAAAGAGAATGAGAAAGAGAATGGGTGCACCAGAGCCTCTAGCCACAGCAAACAACTCCAGACATGTGCTCCACCTTGAGCAGCTGTCTTACATGGAACCTGAATAATCGAACCTGGGTCCTTAGGCTTCGCAGGCAAGTGACTTAACCACTAAACCATCTCTCCAGCCCTTGGTCTGTCTTTTAAATGGGGAATTGAGATTATTAGTGTTCAGAGTTATGACTTAAAGGTGTGTATTAATTCCTGTCAGTTTGTTTATTTTGTAGTGCTTGCCATTTTCTTAGTCGTGGCTTGATTAACAACTATCTTAGCATAATTTTTTTTCCTTTAGCCTCTTGGATGTGTTTATCCTTCTTTTCAGTCTGAAATATTTTTCCCTGTGTTCCCTGCTGAGCTGCTTAGTGGTCATAAACTCTGTTAGCCTGTTTTGTTTTGTTTTGTTTTATCATGGAATAGTTCTCTTTCTCCTTCAATCATGACTGATAGTTTTACTAGGTATAATTATCTGGTTTGGCACTTGTGGTTTCTCAGAAGTTGAAATACATTATTCCAAGCCTTTCTGGCTTTTAAAGTTTCCATTGAACAATCAGCTGTGATTCTGATGGACCTGCCTTCCTGTGTGACCTGGTCCTTCTGCACTTTTTTAAAAAATTATTTTATTTATTTGCAAGCAGAGAGATAAAAACACAGAGAGAAAAATGAAGTTGTGGAATTTGCAAGGAAATGGATGGACCTGGAAAGGATTATACTTACTGAGGTAACCCAGTCCAGAAAGCCATGCGTCGCATGAATGTGAGAATGTTTCCTGTTGTTTTTTTTTTTTTTTTAATTTTTTAAAGAAAATAGGGCTGGAGAAATGGCTTAGTGGTTAAGTGCTTGCCTGTGAAGCCTAGGGATCCTGGTTTGAGACTTGATTCCCCAGGACACACATAAGCCAAATGCACAAGGATGTGCATGCATCTGGAGTTTGTTTGCAGTGGCTGGAGGCCCTGGTGCGCCCATTCTCTATCTATCTGCCTCTTTATCTGTCTGTCTGTTGCTCTATAATAAATAAATAATAATAAATAAATAAATAAATAAAACAAAAAGAAAATAAACAAAAAATGGTAGGACTATTGATTAGTATTAGGTCTATGTAGGAAGTGAAGGCGTTGATGTAAGTAGAGGGGCAACCATAGAGGCAAAAATGGTGGGGAGATGGCTCAAGTCACTACATGCTCTTGCTTATAAAGCCTGCTGGTCTGGGTTCAATTCTCCAGCACCCATGTAAAGCCAAGTGGCACATGCATGGGTAATCCCAACTTGACTAAGAGGATGGAAGTTGGAGCCAGAAGAATCCATGGCTTATGGGCCACCTAAACCTGAAGTTCATTTACAGTCTGGCAATTTATTTGCAGTGGCAAGAGACCCTGTCTCAACGAAGGTGAAACACAGACACCTTGGAGTTGCCTTCTGGCCTCCACAAGCATGCTCATGAACCAACCCTGCCCCCCCCCACACACACACAAATGAATAGTCTTTCTTAAATAATATGTAATGTTGCTTGAATAATAGAATTATGGCAGTTCTTTTGTAATTTTTTTATGGGCAAGAAAGAGAGAGGAAATTGCTGTGCCTGGGCCTCCAGCCATTGCAATGGAACTCCAGATGTGTGTGCCATCTTGCATGTCTGGCTTATATGCGCCCTAGAGAGTCGAACATGGGTCCTTAGGCTTTGCAGGCAAGTACCTTAACTACTAAGCCATCTCTCCAGCCCAGTCTTTTTTTTTTTTTAAAGAAAGGGACTTACTATGTTGTTCACATTGTCCTTAAATTCCTGGGTCCATATGAACCTCCCTGGCCCAAGACTACCACTATGTGTCATCACCCTGGGTTGTAGGACAATTCTTAAGTAAGGCAGAGACAAGACAAAGCATGTGTTTTAAAATACACATCAGGCTGTCACCCTGAGGGGTTCTGACTCCGCATGGACTCAGTGCTTGAAAAGCTCCTTATGGAATTGTAAAGCTGAGGAAGTCTGCTGGGTGTGGTGGCACATGCCTTTAATCCCAGCCCTTGGGAGGCAGAGGTAGAAGGATCACCATGAGTACAAGGCCACCCTGAGATTAATTCCAGGAGATTTGGAAATTGACACCTCCTGACAGCAGTGTATTGTTGGGGGCAAGCTTATGGGTATCATAGCCAGTTTCCCCTTGCCAGTGTTTGGCACACTCTTCTGTTGCTATTGTCCACCTGATGTTGGCCAGGAGGTGATGTTCACTCTCTGCTCATGCCATCATTTCCCCCTGCCATCATGGAACTTCCCCTCGAGTCTGTAAGCCAAACTAAACTTTTTTTCCCACAAGCTGCTCTTGGTCAGGTGTTTTTTGCCAGCAATGCGAACCTGACTGCAACAGTAAAGTTGGTACCGAGAGTGGGGTCATTTGCTGCTAGACCCCTGACTGTGTGGCTTTGGCCGTTTGGAGCTGATTTTCAAGAGGAATGTGGAAGGATTTGAAACCTTGGCCTAAGAGACACCTTGAAGTGCTTGAAGTAAGTACAGCTTGCTGGACTATTCTGGTCAGAGTTGAAAGACCCAGATGCAGTAAGAACTATGGACTGTGAGGTTTGGCTTGTGAGGGTGAAAAAAAGCTTTGCCTGGACTGGGATAGAAGCAGTTGTGTGAAAGGCTTGTTGTTGTGCCAGTGTCCTGAGAATTTGTGTAGGGTTGCAGTGCATAGAAATGGACTGCTGTGAGCAGAGGGATATGGCAGAAGAAATGAAGTCTTTGGGCTGAAACCGCTGCCCATTCATCTACAATTATATGACAGACTACAGCCTTTGAGACTGGGGCAACAGGAAGAATTTAGACTCTTTTGAAGGGGCCTGAATGCTCAAGGAGTGTCCTATTCTTCAAAGTTTGCTTTATTCCTCCCCTGGATTAACAAATTGGCACTCTACCTGGTATTACGGAGTATAAGAAATACAGGAAAGAGAGGGTCATTGAATTTGCAACACGGTCTTGTGTTTTGGAAATGGCCATGGGCAGTGTGAAGCAGGTTTTGCTGGATGCCTGTGTGGAGACCTGATAGAGCCATGAGGATGGACCGCAGGTTGTAGTGGAGATCCAGTGGAGATGCTGGGACCACAAGACAGCTGTTAAGGAGAGCTGCTGGCCCTGGATGAAGTTTTCCAGAACTGTGAGTAGCCTAGCTGAAGGGGCAGAATTGGAACTCCAGAAACGTTGATGTTTAGAATCATCAAACTTGGAGACTTGTCACTGGCTAGAGTTGTTGATCTTGAAGCTACAAAGTTTGATGTTTGCCCTGTTTTAAATCTTGTATTGTTTGAATATTTCTTTTCTATGCCCAATGCCATCTTTTGTAGTGTGAATGTTTATTTTGTGCCATTATGGGTTTTGGGGGGATTTTTTGATATTATGGTTCAGTTAAAAAACCTTGGATTATGGGGATGTTTGAACATTATTAGTATTGATTAAAACTATGAGGACTTTTAAAGTTGGACTGAATGCATTATATTTTATATCATATATGGAAATCAGTTTATGGGGGCAAAGGGTGGAATGTGGTGGTTTGATTAAGGTGTCCCCCATAAACTTAGGTGTTCTGAATGTTAGGTTCCCAGCTGATGCAGATTTGGGAATCAATGCCTCCTGGACACAGTGTATTGTTGGGGGCAGTCTTATGAGTATTATAGCCAATGTCCTCTTGCCAGTGTTTGGCACACTCTCCTGTTGTGATTGTCCACCTGATGCTGGCCAGGAGGTGACATCCACCCTCTGCTCATGTCATCATTTTCCCCTGCCATCATGGAGCTTCCCCTCAAGTCCTTAAGCCAAAATAAACCTTTTTCCCCACAAGTGGCTCTTGATCATGTGATTTCTGCCAGCAGTGAGACCTGACTGCAACAGTAACTGACTTTTATCACTGGCTGCCATCCTATATTATCTTACAACAAGTCCTGGATATTATGTCATTCCATTCATCAATCCTACAGTGCATTGGGTGGTGGCTTTGCTAAAGGCACTTTAATGATGTTGGTTATGCTGGTGCATGCACGTAATCCTAAAATTCACGAGGCTGAAGCAGGAGGATCACTAGGAGTTCAAGGACAGCCTAGGTTACTATGGTGGTTTGAATAGATGGCCCCCAATATATTCAGTTTTTTATTTGTTTATAGTTTGCATCTGCAGCCACCTGGCTGGAGGCAGTGTCACTGGGTGGATCTTAAGGTGTGGTAGTGGGTTTCAGATTTCAATCTAAAGATATGCAAAGTGTGCCTAGCTGGAGCTCCTGAAGTGTACAGTGTTGTGTGGCTTTTGGCTTTTGGCTTGTGCTTCTCTCTCTCTCTGCTTGGTCCTGTGAAAGCAGACCAGCTTCTTCTGCCATTATGGAACTTCCCCTGAATCTGTAAGCTTCAATAAATCCCTTCCTCCATAACTGTGCTTGGTCTGGAAGTTCATCTCAGCAAACCTGAAGCTGTCTGCTACAGTTACATAATGAGATTGTGTCTTAAAACAAGAACGAACAATATTTGGCCCATCAACACATTATGAATGATAGAAAAAATAGACATCAAAATAGAAGAGGGAGCTGGGCACAGTGTCATATACCTTTAATCTCAGCATTCATAAGACAGAGCTAGGAGGATTGCCATGAGTTCAAGGCCAGCCTGAGAGTATGCAGTGAATTCCAGGCCAGCCTGGGTTAGAGTGAGAACCTACCTTGAAAAATAAACAACAACAAAAAAAAAAAAAAAAAAATAGAAGAGGGAATACGGAAAGAAGAGAGGGTTAAGTGGAAAATGTCTGGGTAACAAAGAAGGGTAGTGGAAGAGGTTTATATAAATGTTTAATGAAGTTTTAAAATTAAATTTATTTTTTAAAAATAAGAATGAACAAACAAGTGCAATGAATGGCTTTATTTTACCTCTATTCTTCTCCCAAGCCCTGTGTACTGTCTCATCATTTCATCCTCTTCCTGCCACCATACTTTAAAAAGAAGTATTTTAAAGGAAATGGGGTAAGGGTTCTAGCAATGTACAGAAGAACTATTGATTCTTATGTCATTCAATGAACATTTAACGCCTATAATCTCCCGAAGTCTCAGGATACTCATTTGTCATCGGTATAGGCAGTTGTTCAGATAGGTGTTGTTTTACAATGGTACCTTTGGTCAGATTAACCAAGAGGGGGAGGAGGGGAAATAAGCAGAAGGAGAAGGATGAAGAGGAGAAGGGGAGGAAGAAGGAAGAAGAAAAGGAGGATGGGGGAATAGAAAAAAAAGAGAGGTAGACGGGTGCTGGCCTCTAAAGGCCCAGGTGTGAGGCCTAGTGGAACTTCCTGAGCCTAGCTAAAGTTTGGTGATCTGCCTCTGGCCAGACGTGACTCAGCAAGACGCCTAATGGCTTCTTACCTGCTACCTCCACATGGGAGTTAGAATTATCATTTCAATAGTCACAGTTTACTATTGGCCCTTACCTTTCCCCACCATCCTACAATCCCCGCCTTCACCCCCAACATTATATAGGCAACTGTTCATAGCAATAAATCGAGTTCCTGCTTCTACAAGACTCCCGACTCAGTGTGGTTTTTCTCCGGTGGCCAGGAGAGGTCTGAGTCGTCGGACGCTCATCTCCTCCTCAGCCCCTCGGGAGGAACCAGCGGGCCTGGTCCTTCCCTCGGCACTACCTGCCCCCGCCGGCGGAGCCCGGCATCTGGCGCCTAACGTGCGGCTCTTGGAATCCGGCAGACTAGTGCCCCCTGAGAGACATTCGTTGAGGAGGTCAATCGGTGTACATATGCGGGTGAGCGTACCCCTATAAGTAGTCTTTATATTTAATGTGCTAAACTTTGCTTCTATAACCTGTACTTGTTGATCAACATCTCTTTGTTCTCTTTCTCTTTCCTTTCACTTTTAGTTTGCAGACAAGCTACATCTGCGGCTTTTGTACAGCATGTTTACCTATCTTTTAGATCCTTGTGGTTGTATTGTACTCATGTGTATGTGGGTTGCTATTGCCCTAATTTTATGGACATTTTTCTCTCAACTTTATAATGTGGGACAGTCTAACTGTAAATCCAATCCTGCCTTAGAATCTCTCAGGGCACTCCTAAAGAGTAGAGGGCTTAATTTGACTGATAATCAGGCTCAACAGACCTGGGATTGCCTTCTCAAACTGGCGCCATGGCTGCCGGAAGGAAATCTCTTTGATTGGGACACGTGGGATAGGGTAGAGGCCCTTGTTTGTCGGGCACATGTGGAGAAGGGTCAAATACCCCCCTCAGGGGTCCTCCCTATGATCTCAGCCCTCAAGGCCTGCTTCCCTCCAAGGCCAACCAAACATAAACAAAAGACAGAAGAAAAAGATAATATACAGCCTAATCCAGCTACTCCTCCTGGAGATACAGCTTTAAAAAAACCCCAAAAGGATGCATCTTTATGCTCCTCACTCGATCCCTTTGAGAGTGCTCCCTGGCCTTCCGGGGGACCTCCTCCACCTCCTCCATCAACTAACCCTTTCTGGACCCCCTCGGCCCCTCCTTCATATTCGGCCGCCGAGACCCCCTCAGCCCCTCCATATTCGGCAGCCAAGCCGTCAGAAAATAAAGCTACTTTTTTATTTCCCGTCAATCTAAATCCTGGGGGCAATCGCCCTGCTGCCTGGTATCCGTGGGAAGCTCAGGACCTTAAGGAGCTTAAAAAAGCGGTCTCGGAGGATGGACCCAACTCTCCTTGGGCTGAGACCCTGTTACAGGGCCTTGCCCATCAACCTTGTACAACCCAAGATTGGAAAAATCTAGTCAGGGCTGTCTTGTCAGGTCCCCTATACATTAAGTGGTGTGCCTTTTTTAGAGATGAATGCCATGCACAGGCAGAACGAAACCAAAATCAACAGCCCCCTGTGCCGATAACTTTTGGGATGCTCTCTGGTACCTCTGATCAATATGCTACAGGCACTCAACAGGCGGTTATACCTGACCCGTATAGGGACCAGGTCAGGGCACTGGGCTTGGCGGCATGGAAAAAGCTTGATGAGGGACCCTCTGAAACTCCCCTTATGAGTATTACTCAAAAACCATCTGAGGATTTGGCTACATTTATAGATAGGGTGGAAAAAAGTCTCCAAAGAAAATTTCCCCCAGGGGCATTACGGGATCAGTTTACTAAAATGTTGGTCTGGGATGGGATGACGGCCGATCACCGCCTCGCCTGTGCGGGTCTCAAGGACAACTCCATGAGTAGATGGATTGTAGCCACCAAGGACGTTGGCACTATCTCCCATCAGGCTAGGGCCATGGCTGCCGCCCTTCAGGAAAATAAACAGAGAGATTTGGCCAATACGATCTGTGCATTACAGTTAAATTCTAAAAACTTAACATGTTTTGGATGCGGGGACGAGGGCCACTTTAAAAAGGAGTGCCCCAACAGGACAAAGCCTCCTCCGCGCTCTGGGGGGACGACCAACGCCCCTCACACCCTTTGCCCTAAATACAATAAAGGGTTTCATTGGGCTAAGGAATGTAAATGAAAGTTTAACATACAGGGAAAGCCTTTAAACTCCTCCAGGGGCTTCCCCCAGCCCCGTTAAATAAGGGGAAAGAGACCATCAAAGCCTATTGGACCGTCCCCCTGGTCCCCGGCCTTAGACCCAAAATTATTTTAAATATTGACAATAAAAAATTCAAACTTCTCATTGACACTGGAGCGGACCGAACGGTCCTAAGAAAGGAGGAAGTGCCCCCCTCCTGGCAGCTTGTGCCCGGCCCTCCCCTACTGGGAATTGGCGGACAATCCACCTCCTGGGAGACTGCCACGTGGCTCCCTTGGACTGACCCAGGTGGGGACAGGGGAAAAGTCCGCCCTCTCGTGGTAACTGGGCTCACTGCTAACTTACTGGGGCAAGACATCCTTGGAGATGCCGAGGCTTTCATCACTACTGACCATAAGGCCTTTTATAATGATTTGTTAGATAAAAAAGAATATCAACAACAGTCTGAGGAAGGGAGGGAATATCATCCCAATTATAGAGATGACCCTTACTTTGAGCAACTCAGACAAAAGTACTCCAATAAACACCCCCAATTCTAAGGGCCACTGCCCAGCCCCCCCCATTTAAAATCCAGTGGAGACCGGGGGATCCTGTATGGGTTGAGCAGTGGCCTCTCCCTTCTTCTAAGTTACACCAACTCCACATACTTATTGATCAACAGTTGGAGGCCGGACATATTCGTCCCTCCACTAGTCCCTGGAACTCTCATAAAAAAGCCTAATGGGTCCTGGAGATTTTTACATGATTTAAGAAAGATCAATGAACGCATGATCCCCTTCGGAACTCCCCAGAGGGGACTCCCATGGATCCCAGCTATTCCCAATATATACCATATACTATCATTGACATTAAAGATTGCTTCTTCTCTATCCCTCTCCATCCAGGAGACATGGAAAAATTTGCATTCTCTGTACCTGCTGTTAATTTTTGTGGCCCAGATAGGAGATTTGAATGGACTGTCTTACCTCAGGGCATGGCAAATAGCCCACCCATTTGTCAATATTACCTGTCATCCATTTTCTCTTCTCTTATCAATCTCCCTGAT
Source organism: Dipus sagitta (assembly GCA_036346955.1). Lineage (NCBI taxonomy): Eukaryota > Metazoa > Chordata > Mammalia > Rodentia > Dipodidae > Dipus > Dipus sagitta. Next base: position 40,164,359 of record CM070773.1, read on the forward strand.
ACTCTGTTTTATATTTACATGGATGATATTATTCTTGGGTGCCTAGATTCCTCCACACTCCAGGACCTTACCCACCAATGTCTAACTATCCTGCATACTCACGGCTTTAAAGTAGCTCCAGAAAAAGTTCAAACTGTGCCTCCCTTTAAGATCTTGGGCTCAATCCTTACCCTAGATACAGTTTCACCTGTTAAACCACAACTTTATATTCAGGATTCTTACACCTTGCTTCAACTCCAGAAGCTTTTGGGAGAAATTAATTGGATGAGGCCTTGGATACCCATAACTACTGAAGAGCTGTCCCCTTTATTTGACCTCCTAAAGGACCTTAACTTCTCCTCTCAGGTAATTTTGTCCCCTTGTCATCAACAAATTTTTCATAAGGTACAACAGGCTATAAATACTGTGACCCTAAAGAGGTTCAATCCTGATTTGCCCATCTCCCTCTACATTTTCTCTGGGGAAACATTATGCACTGCACTGTTGGCCCAGGAAGGTGAACCCATCCAATGGGTCCACCTCTCAATCGGTGGGGTCCCCAGAGTTTATTCTATAACCAACCAGGTTGCTGATTGCATTATCAAGGACAGAGACACCTCTGTCCGGTTGTTTGGCACAGAACCTCACCTTATTGTCACCCCCTTTAAGATAACAGATTTCACCTGGCTTCAGAAAAATAATAATAGAGTTGCTATGGCTCTCGAGGGGTTTCTAGGTAAAATTGATTGCCATTATGGCCCCCACAAATGGATGAGTTCTTTCTCCAGATTAAAATAAAAGCCCCCCAGGCTTTTTCTGTCTCAACCTAACCCTAACTTTCTTACCGTGTTTACTGATGGAGGGCACCTGGGGGCTTCCCTAGTCGTTTACCCTCCCTTAAAACAAAAAAAAGAGCCTATGCCCATAAAGTCAGTCTCTCATGAGGTTGAGGGGTCAGCACAATTCAAAGAACTATTTGCTGTCGTTCTAGCTTTGGACACTATTCAAGAGCCATTTAACTTATTTTCTGACAGCCTTTATGTTGTTAATTTATTACCCAACCTGGTTGAGGCCCATATTAGACTGGACTCCAACCCTATATCTCCTCTGATAATTCAAGCTCGTTCCCTACTCAAACAAAAAATTAACCCCATTTTTCTTCAACATCTCAGGGGTCATCAAAACTTACCGGGATTTCTTTCTCGAGGAAACAATTTGGCTGATAAAATGGCTTCTATGCCTCAATGTAATACTATTACAGAAGCTACACGCTTCCACTTATTGACCCATGTCAACTGGAGAGGTCTCAAACACAGGTTTCCACAGGTACCAGTCAAGGACCTTAAAAAAATTGTCCGGACTTGTAAGTCCTGTCAGCCCTTCCTCCAAGTACCCCCCCTTCAAACTACAGAAAACAATCCTAGAGGGCTACGCCCTAATCATCTGTGACAAATTAATGTCACACACTATTCTCCATTTGGGAAACTTAAATATATTTTTCTTTCAGTTGATACCTTTTCCCGTGCCTGCTGGGCATCAACACATGCCGGGGAAAAATCTAAACATGCCATTAGTCATATGCTTCAATGTTTTGCCACTCTTGGGCTGCCTGATCAAATTAAAACAGATAATGGCCCCTGCTTCGTAAGCAAGGCCTTTGTAGATTTTCTCCAGAACTAAAAAATCTCACATTCTACAGACATCCCATACAACCCCCGGGGCCAAGCTATCGTTGAAAGATATAATCAGACTCTCAAGTCTCAATTACAAAAACAAAAGGGGGAATCCTTACCCCCACACGACCAACTAAAAAAGGCATTATTTACCCTAAATATTTTAAACTTTTCTAAAGAAGATAAACAACTCTCCCCTTTTCAAAAACATTGGTCTTCATCCATTACCTACAGTTCTATCTGGGTAAGATGGAGGGACCCATTGACTGGGGCCTGGAGAGGGCCTGATCCGCTCCTCACAGCAGGGAGAGGGTTTGGATGTGTCTTCCCTCAAGATGAAAAAAGACCCATTTGGGTACCAGCGAGAGACCTAAAATATTTGTCCCAACAAGAGGACACTGACAGTCACTTCTCTAGGGAGTGTCCCACCCCTGAGGACTGTTCCTAAAATGGTCCTTCACCCTACTAAACTAAACAGTTCCCTCCCTTGTGGAGGATTGCTGGCTTTGCCTCCAATCTGGGCCTCTCTGGCTGCTTGCAGTACAGTTGCCTGTACGACCTTAAAACATTACTCAGCCACCTTCCCCATCCCCGTCCAGCTTTTCCCAATGTTTCCCCTGGAACTTGCATTTGGGCCCCGCCTTCCCCTAATAATTCCAGTATAGATGTGGGATACATTCATCCTTCCTTCTGTACTTTTAACACAGCTGATCCCAATGCTCAATGCTGCCCACCTTCTGGAATGGTTTATGTTTGTGGAGGCGGGATGGCCTATGACTTTCTGCCCACCAATTGGACGGGCCTTTGTGCCCCAGCCACCTTAATCCCAGATGTAAATATCATCCCTGGAAATGAGGCCCTCCCTGTATCAGAGGGAGACCTATCTTCAACAACAGCTAGATTCCCTGGCTGAGGTAGTCCCACAAAACAGGAGAGGACTAAACCTACTAACGGCCGAAAAAGGAGGCGTATGTTTGTTTTTACAGGAAAAATGCTGCTTTTACGCCAATAAATCAGGAATCATCCAGGACAAGATTAAGAGGCTCCAGGAAGACTTGGAGAGGTGGCAGCAGGATCTCCAGGACAACCTGCTGTGGACGGGCTTATATGAATTCTTACCCTACCTTCTCCCTCTACTTGGGCCCCTCCCCCTCCTTCTTCTCCTTTTCCTTCTCCTCACTGTCGGGCCTTGTGTAATTAATAAGATTACACAATTTATTCACCAATGGCTAGAGGCAATAAAACCTCATCAGGTCAAAATACAGGCTGGAAACTCAGGAATTAAGTTCCTCAGATGACCCACTGCCACCTCCTCTGCCCTCCATGTGACCAATGACGGGTAAGATCCCCAGAGGGGGACAACCTAAGACAGGCCATGGGGTGGGTTCTCACCGAGCTAAACACATGGTACCCAGTGACGGGTAAGATCCCCAGAGGGGGACAACCTAAGACAGGGGCCATGATGAATGCTCTGAGCTAAACACCTGGTACCCAATGACGGTTAAGACCCCCAGAGGGGGACAACCTAAAACAGGGGCCATGGTGACTAATGCTCTTACAAAAACAAAAGGGGGAGATGCTGGCCTCTAAAGGCCCAGGTGTGAGGCCTAGTGGAACTTCCTGAGCCTAGCTAAAGTTTGGTGATCTGCCTCTGGCCAGACGTGACTCAGCAAGACGCCTAATGGCTTCTTACCTGCTACCTCCACATGGGAGTTAGAATTATCATTTCAATAGTCACAGTTTACTATTGGCCCTTACCTTTCCCCACCATCCTACAATCCCCGCCTTCACCCCCAACATTATATAGGCAACTGTTCATAGCAATAAATCGAGTTCCTGCTTCTACAAGACTCCCGACTCAGTGTGGTTTTTCTCCGGTGGCCAGGAGAGGTCTGAGTCGTCGGACGCTCATCTCCTCCTCAGCCCCTCGGGAGGAACCAGCGGGCCTGGTCCTTCCCTCGGCACTACCTGCCCCCGCCGGCGGAGCCCGGCAGACGGGCATGGTAGTACATGCCTTTAATCTCAGTATTTAGGAGGCAGAGGTAGGAGGATCACCATTAGTTTGAGGCCAGCCTGAGACTACATAGTGAATTCTAGGTCAGCCTGAGCTTGAGTGAGAACCTACCTCAAAAAAAAAAAAAAAAAGAGAGAGAGAGAGAGAAGAGGATGGAAGAGGAGAAAACCCAAACAGGACAACAAGCATCTATTCAAGACATGCTAAAACCAGCCATATTGGTGAAAAGTAGATGCTTACCCTTATGTGCGACAATTCACCCAGTTACTTTTTACCTCTTAACCCAGACAAAACCAAACAAAACCTCTTGCTCTTGAGTGGCTAATTGTTATTCAAATAAACAGAATCTGAACCATTACATACGACTGAGAAGTCAAAAAAGCATTTGTAGCTGTCCTTTGGTATCTATGGAATTGGTTCAGGAGCACCTACCTTCTCCCAATTCCCAAGTACACCAAAAATCCTAATAGGTTCAATTCCATCAGACAGAAACCTGTAGTATTAACAAATAAACTATACAAAGCATCATTTCTAGCTACTTATAATAAAACAGGAAACATTTATGCTATGTTTATACTGTCTAGTTTAGGGAATAATGACAAGGGAAAAACTGTAAATGCTCATTAGAGACTAATATCAAGGATATTACTACATTACTACATTCCTGGGGAACCCAGGAATACCCAGGCCCAAACTGTATTTTCTCCTTGGCAAAGGATTCTAAGTGAGCCAAAATAAGCTGAATCAGACCACTGAGGACTGACCTTTCATATTCTAACCAACCTTTCTTGGAATTTTTAGTAATGCTTTGGTTAATTTTGAATGATTCATAAACAGGAAAGAGGGGAAAAGAAAATGCTTATAATGAAAGCCAGGTGTGGTGGTGCACACTTTTAATCCCAGCACTCAGAAGGCAGAGGCAGGAGGATCACTGTAAGTCTGAAGTCACTCTGAGACTACATAGTGAATTCCAGATCAGCCTGGGCTAGAGTGAGACCTCCCTGGCCAACAAATCACTGGAAGGTGTCCCATCTCTGAAACTGAAAATTTTTCTGGTAACAGTCTATGGCTGTTGGCCAGGGAGGTCCCTGATGCCTCCAAAACATTACAGGCTATTGCCAAGGCTCTTGGTTTTCCACCAGGGATATATGGTAAGACCCTATTGCTGAAGACTCCACATGCCTGGGCTGTAAGATCACCGAGAAATCAAACTATGCCTGAGCTGAAAATCTTCCCTGTAGACCAGCTGACAGAAAGCTGGAAAAAGCTGCACTGCATGCAGCCCTATGGGAAACAGAAGTCATCAGCGGTGCAGTGGACACTGCAAGCCTCCAGTTTGGCCAGCCAGGCCAAATGACTGAGCAAGTGCAATAGTGGCAAGTCTGTTATGGGTGAACCAACCACTCTCTAATGGGACTGGAGGCCTGCTCTATGGGAGGGAAAACTTGCCTGGTACTGAAAACCTAATCAAAAGCCTATGGTGGGGGAAGTCATGAGCTTTAGGAGTGTAATGCCTGCTCTTGTCTGGCTAAATGCATATATTATGCTCACCAAACTGCCCTGTAAGCACTTTACTTAATGTTCATACCCATATATTAGTGCTACTCTTACTTTAGGCTAGAGAAGCTTCTCTTTTCAGATGGCAGTGACCACTGGGATGACCCAAAAGGCAACATAGTGCTGAGAAGAAGTGACAGAGGAGTGTCTAGCACTGGAACATCTCTATCACACCCTCCAAGGCTCAGGGCCCGTTGCAGAAGAGGTGGCAGAAAGAATGTATGAGCCAAAGGAAGGGTAGGACTCCTTACAATGCACTCTTCCAGAGAGAAATTGGCCTAGATATTCATGACTTCTCAGTGCCTATCACTACCTTCACAAGACCCTCATAATACGAGGTAAAGATGGTGACATCAAAATGAAAGAGAGAGTAATGGAGAGAGGGAGGGGATATGATGGAGTGTGGATTTGTGAAAGGGAAAGTGGGGGAGGGGAGGGAATAATCATGGTTTATTGTCTGTAAGTATGAATGCTGTTAATAAAAAATAAGTTTAGCCGGGCATGGTGGCTCATGCCTTTAATCCCAGCACTTGGGAGGCAGAGGTAGGAGGATCGCCGTGAGTTCGAGGCCACCCTAAGACTCCATAGTGAATTCCAGGTCAGCTTGAGCTTGAGTGAGACCCTACCTCGAAAAACCAAAAAAAAAAAAAAAAGTTTAAAAAAGGTGTGGCCAGGCATGATGACCAAGCCTTTAATCCCAGCACTTGGGAGGCAGAGGTTGGAGGATCTCCATGAGTTCGAGGTCACCCTGAGACATACATACATGGTGAATTCCAGGTCAGTCTGGGCTAGAGTGAGACCCTACCTTGAAAAAACAAACAAAACAAAAAAAAAAGTGTGAAAGACAGACACTGTTGTAGGAGATGGGCTAGGAATCAGTCATGGCCTACATTTATAAAGCTCCTAGACTTTCATCAGACTAGGAAAAAAGCATGGCTAACTAAAGTAGCAATGAAGGATTAATATTTGTTGGGAGAAAAAGAATCAATTCAAATATAATCTCTCAGTAAGTTAGAAAGAGATAACCTCCTACATAAAATTAGAAATAAAAGGAAGGAAAAAAGTATAAAGTGAAAAAGTGGAAACCTGTTTCATTTGGTGAACAAGCTGGGATGTGCTCAATCTCTCTGTTCCTTAGTTAAAAGGATTTTAAAAATATCAGCCAAGTGTGGTAGCTAATGCCTTCAATCCAAGTACCTGTTAGGTTAAGGTAGGAGGATTGCTATGATTTTGAGGTCAGCCTGGGATAGTGAGACCCTGCTTCATAAAAAAACAAAAAAACAGGGCTGAGGAGATAGCTTAGTGACTATGGCACTTGCCTGCGAAGACTAAGGACCCAGGTTTGATTCCCCAGTGCCGGGCTCCCCCGGCAGGTAGTGCTGAGGAAGGACCAGGCCCGCTGGTTCCTCCCAAGGGGTTGAGGAGGAGGGTGGGTGTCAACGGCCAGGAACATACCACCGGGCCTGGAGTCTTGTCAAAGCAGGAACTTGCTTTATTGTTACAGGCAGTTGCTTATATAACGTTGAGAACGAGGGTGGGGATTTTAGGATGGGGGGAGAGGTAAGGGCCAATAATATACCATGACTTTTTTTTTTAATTTTTTTGTTCAGTTTTATTGTTCAGTTTTATTTATTTATTTGAGAGTGACAGAGAGAGGAAGAGGCAGATAGAAAGAAAGAGAGAGAATGGGCGCGCCAGGGCTTCCAGCCACTGCAAACGAACTCCAGACACGTGCGCCCCCTTGTGCATCTGGCTAACGTGGGTCCTGGAGAATCAAGCCTCGAACTGGGGTCCTTAGGCTTCACAGGCAAGCGCTTAACCGCTAAGCCATCTCTCCAGCCCATACCACGACTTTTGAAATGATTGGTCCCAAGCATGCGCACGCAGGAATTCCAACTCCTATGCGGAAGTAACAGGCCAGAGGCCATTAGGCGTCTTGCTGAGTCATAGCTGGCCAGAGGCAGGTCGCCAAACTTAGCTAGGCTCAGGAAGTTCCACTAGGCCTCACACCCAGGCCTTTCAAGGCCCAACACCCCAGTACCCATGTAAGCCAGATACACAAGGTGGTACATGCATCTGGAGTTCGTTTGCAATGGCTAGAGGCCCTGGCATACCAATTCTCTCTCTCTCTCAAATAAATAAGAAACAAGAAAAACTTTAAAAACAACATCAACAAAAAAACAAATCCCTTAAACAAAGTTTGATAAACACCATATTGTTAAGACCATCAACTAAGCAAGGAATGGTGGCACATGCCTTTGATCTCAGCACTTGGGAGGAGGTAAGAAGATTGCTGTGAGTTTGAGGTACGCTGGGCTATAGAGTAAATTCCAGGTCATCCTGTACTAGAATGAGACCCTATCTCAACAACAACAACAAAAAGATATTAACTATGAGCCCAAATAGCAGGAGATAAAGGAAATACTTGCCCTTTTGTATCATAATTACCT